>VDFB02179234.1:76784884-78107614 GCA_007258455.2 Sequoia sempervirens
CTTTCTACCACCTTTGCATGAAATAGTCAATTTTTCACATTGAAAGACATATAATATCAGTTCATGTTTGAATTACATTGAAAACTAATATACAATTGAAGTTTGGAGGAGAACAAGCTTTTAAAAATGTCAAATTGTTGAGGAGTTTGAAGAAAGAAGAAGTGAAGGCTACGTAATTGGGTTGAAATCCTCCATTTTAAACTCTAGTTTTTTAGGTATGTGAAGTCTTTATACATTTTCTTTCATTCTATTATGGCTTGCTTTCATTTTTTTTTATTTTGCATATTCCATGTTGATCATTGTTTTTTTTTCATTATAACCTTAGGTTGTCAATGCATATTTTAAATTACATAATTCTATACACTTCCAATTGAATTTTCAAACCACATCTATTTCAGGAACTTTGTTATTTAAGAATTTACTTACCTTGTGTATGCTTCCACATTTTGTATACACATATATATGACATATGTTTTAAGGAAGTAAAATAAAACATCATTTCTCAATCCTTTACTATGGAAGTGCATACCACTCTATGAAGCTTTCATTCAGGTATTTTTTCAAACAATTATACCAAGCAGCTCATTGCCTTGTCCATGCTACCAAATTTTCCATACATCTCTCTAAAAAATTGGAATATACTCCTCCCATATTGATAGATCTTAGAAACTATTTTGTTTTTCATCTCTATTTCTAAATTTACCTCATCACTAAACCTACCTCATCAATTTTATTTTTGATATATTTTAAATTTTTCCTTGATTAGTCTACCTACAAGGGATTCTAACCCTTCTCTCCATTGTTAGAAGACTCTTTATTGAAGGCTAAGTTAGCAACATGGGGAAAGGTGCAACCTAAATTGCAATCATGGCTCAAAATGGAAGCATGTAAAAAGCATTTGAATTGTGATGCAACTAGGGGAGGTCCTTCAACATAACTAAATAGCAAAAATCAACCAACAACAACAAGTCACAAGTCACAATTCTCAAAACTCTTCACTTTTCACCAAATCAACACTCTTGCTTGTACCATTGCCAACTCATTCAATCGAGTATTTCTTCTCAATAAGATTATTTTAGACCAAGAATTGAAACATTTCAAGGACCCTTAAAGTAAACAATCACATGCCAAAAAACCACTATTGGTTACTTTGTAACAACTTTCTCAAATCAGGCTTTCTACGCCAATGAGGCCTCAAATTAGGAAACTTTAGCGAAGAAACTTATCTTGAAACTTGACCAAAACCTCCAAAAACATGTGGGAAGAAATTTATATGTATTCAAACCAAAGAATTAACAATTAGTTCTTATAAATTCATCCACCAAGATGCCAAAACCAAAAACCCTCTTTTTAAGCTAAATAACTTAGGGCTTATTGGAAAACACACTTCCCAACCTTATCAAAACATTGCACCACCTCAAAAAGATCTAAAATGTCCCGCACAAACTCAATTCTACAAGAAAAAATGCTTCCCTAACACAATACTCACTTGAGCATGTCAAAACCTCTCAAATTCACATGGAAAACACCAAATTTCACTCTAGGGCTTCATGCCCAACTCAACTCTTGACCTCCCTTGTACACACTCAACATTCCCACACCTTTTTAGTGACATTACGGACCCATTCCTCAATTTAGAGTGGTAATAGTTAGAGGAATGGGTCAATACACCATTTTAAATGACTTTCAAACCTTAAAACTATGTGTTTAGGGAAGTCTCAGAAATGGTTGACATGCTAGGGGTAGTGTATGCCTCATAGAAATGTGGTGTCACAGTGATGTAATAACCATGAAATACCATTTCTATGAGGAAGACGCTGCCCTTAACTTCTCAAACCTATTGCATTGGAAAGCTAGTGAGTGAGCTAGCTTTCCAACACTCCACTAGTTTGCCAATGTGGTAGGGTTGAGAAGGTAGGGGCAGCATATGCCTCATAGAAATGGGGTACCATGGTGATGTATCACCATGGTACCCCATTTCTATGAGGCATATGCTGCCCCTACCTTCTCAATGCTACCACATTATACACTTCCCCTACCTTCTCAACCCTACTGTATTGGCAAGCTATACCTTCTCAACCCTACCGCATTGGCAAGCTAGTGAGTGAGCTAGCTTGCCAATGCTCCACTAGATTTCCAATACAATATAGTTGAGAAGGTAGGGGTAGTGTATGTCTCATAGAAATGGGGTTTAATGGTGATGTCCCTACCTTATCACTGTGGAACCCCATTTTTATGAGGCATATATGCTACCCCTACCTTCTCAACCCTACCGTACATCATCTTGGCACCCCATTTCTATGAGGCATACATTGACCCTACCTTCTCAACCCTACCAAATTTGCAATCATGTCACCCCATTTTTATGAGGCATACGCTACCCCTACCTTCTCAACCCTACCGCATTGGCAAGCTAGTGAGTGAGCTAGCTTGCCAACCTTCCACTAGCTTGCCAATAAGGTAGGGTTGAGAAGGTATGGGAAGAATGATAGCAACCTAGGTGGTGAAGACCCCAACCAACTCAAAATGATCATGCTAAAACAAAAAACCAACCCTTTAAACACTATACACCCAATATATCCCAAACACACACCTAAAGGCTTATAACCCTCCAACATTGATTTTCTCAATATCTTCTAGAGAAGGTCATATAAATACCTAAAAAACATCATCTGAGACACACTTAAACTCCTAACACAACATAAGAAAAGTTTTCAATAGGTTTCTTTACAACAATATTGAAAACCAAGAGGCTGTCCTGCCTTATAGGCCATGAAATAGCCCTTTTTTACAAAGGAGGTACCTCCAAAACACTTTTTTTTTACTAAATTTCAACTAACAGTCACTAATTGTGTTACAAAAAAAAAAAATCAACCATTATTTCTTAGAGCCTTGACCTCTAAAATGTTGTACCACCAAACCCTCAAATTTCATGCAAATAACCTAGGGTTTATTGAAAGTCTTGACAACTAGGCTTACCATACCTCACCAATACCAAAAACACTTCAAAAATTCCTTGCAAAAACTAAAAAAACCATTACATGGACGGTTCCTTCAACTTTTCATAAAAACCCTTCTTTACCACCCCATTTACACAAGGAAAACAATGTAATTCTACCTATCTTTTAATCATGGCATGCCCCTGCACCACCTTTGTCTATGCTAGAAATAATCTTGTACAAGATGATTGTAAGTATTTCTTATGAATCCTTGAATGACATATATTTAATTTATTTGAATGGATAAATATTTTAGGAGCTAATATTTGTCTCATTACCATGCTATAGGTAAAATTATCTGTCATGCCGAAGAAACAAAGAAGGGATAAAATAACAGATGAAGAGTATGAAACCTTCAAAGCAAAGGAGAGAGAATGGTTGAGGTAATATCGTGAAAATAATAAATTTGGTATTATTGATGAAAATAAGCCAATTGAAGAGGAACCTAAATTGTCAAAAAAAGAACAAGATATGGTAGCACAAAAGGCACAAATGTGAAAGCATCATGGCAAGACATATTCAAATACCACATTTGGAGACACACACTCTACAGAAAGTGAATACAAAGGGACACCATTAAGCACAAGTGAATATGGAGGGACATGAGCTACTACGAGTGAATATGGAGAGACACCATCAATTGCAAGTGAATATAGTTGGACACAATCTAGTGTATCTCAAGTTGAGAGTACATCATCACTTGGATTTGATGAAGAAGGTATGCCATCATCCCCATGAGAACCTTTAGGTATGTCTTCCACTTCACCATTGATCGAAGGTACGCAATCTAGCCCACCTCAATTAAATATTGATGAAATTCATAATGTTGAGATGTATGTACCTAGGAGAAAATCACCTAGAATGTACAAATTATTTGATTAATAATGATGAGGATATTTTACAACAGATGGAAGGTAAGATTCCAGCATGAACTTGTAGAAGATGTGCTGATAAGATTTGAAAATTATACTTTGAAAGGATAAATGAGACTGCAAGATCTCAACTATTTGTTGAAATGATGTAGGGTTTAAAGTATAAAGACATCATGAAGACTCTTGGGTTGAGAACATCGAATGCATTGAGTGAAAACACTATTGTGAAGAATCTAATCAATGCATATGAGAGTGTGGGTAGGGCCTCACACTCAAAGGATAGTAATGTCACACATGTCATTACATTGACTTTGGTAAGTATTCAAAAAAAGAGAGCTCATATCATTATAAATATGAGTGAAAAAATTAGAATTAGTAGAAAAACTTTATCAAAATCCATTCAAAGGTGGCGAAGAATTGAGGGAACCAATTCAAATTAATTATAGGAATTCTCAAGGAGACTGCCACAAAAAGATAAAAAATTTGTTGAAGCATTGAGAACTCTAATTGAGGAGTATTGGAAGAATAACACAAGGCCATCTCTTAATCCAATGGATGTGGTAAGAAGGAGAATAGGTAGTTAGAACTGTGAGCCACATCCAAAGTATTTTTTTGATATGACTCAAACCCAATTTTTTCATAAATTTCAAATGGATTATCCTCAAATTAGTATTTCTCAAAGATTTTGTGAAATGATTTAACCTTTTTATGTCAATATAAATCACACATGGACTACTTGTTGTTGTAGACTACATATTAAATTCTCTAACCATTATAATGTTTATCATTCTATATGTTGTGATTTGCACACTGACAATGTTTTGCAAGATTGTGGCATAGAAGCCTAACCAAAATATTCAAGAGAGTTATTATCAAAAATGTTATGTGAAATAGAGGATGGGAAGATATTCTACAGGACAACATACTTGGATGGTTCATGTGAGTTTCTCAATGGCTTGCAGCGTATGCCAATATGTCAACATATGGAAAGCACAAATGAGGTGGGATAGAAACTAGTAGATTTTGGGAAGTATAAAATAGTGGCATACACTAAAAAAGATGCGTCTCAAGAAAAAAGGTGGCATTTGGTTATTCAAAAGATTCCAGTGTATCAGTTTATGTCCATGTTTCATGATAATATAGTGTATGAGTATGCAAGGAAAAGGAATACCCATAGAGCCTGATGGTTGGATACGTAGTTCAAGATATTCAAGGACACCTTTCTAGTTGGTAGAATGGTATCAATGGTTGAATTTATAGAGAACTACACTCTACTACCATAGCATGAGGTTTAGTCAGAGTATTAAAACTCCAAATAGGTTTTGATATTTGTGCAAATAACATTTATTCATGCAGCTAATAGTACAAAGGACCAAAGGAAGGTATTGAGGGAGTATCACTTTTATATTAGTGATGATTGCAAACATTCTCCAGATTTTGTGCAAGGTTGCTTCTAGATGTTCTACAGTGATTTGGCTCAAAGGGGCATCGCGTACGATTGACATATAATATGGTTGGATAACTATGAAGCACAATTCAAGAACTCGCACATGTTCTACTGGTTGAATATGATGCATGTCATTATAGGTGTACAAAATATGTGGAACTTTTGTGAGGTTGGGCATGGAAATGGGGATCATGATGGTGTAGGAGCATGCATGAAAAGAGAATTATCATGATAAGATTTAAAGTATAGAGACAGTCCAAAGTTGACACATGAAAGATCAATCATTGAGTGGTGTAATGCTTTGATGGGTCTAGGTAATGAAGGTACATCTTTAGTTCCTAGGTATTTTTGGTTGATGGATGATACTAACATTGCACCATATGAGGATTGTTGTACACTAATAGGATTGAGTGAGCTACACTCTTTCCTTAGCTCAAATATAGGTCCATGTAGTATTGATACATGAATGATGGCATGCTTTTGTTCTTCCAGTACAATGCAAGCCTATAATGATTGTGAGTCAAGGGAGTGGGTTGAAAAATGGTTGACAAGTTATCTTAGCCCACTTCACATGTATTAACCTCTAATAGCATTGGAACTAACCAAAATGGAATCATTAGTTGAATTTGACCATGTATCAAATCTAGTTCAACTAGGTAATATATCTGATTGCTTAGTTTTTGAAATTCCATATTGTTATATTACTTTGTAGTGTATTTCTAATGTTGACTAATTTCAAGAGATTTGTTGCACATATTAATGTAGGGAAAGCTTATGCAGTTATTACAAATGAAGAAAACAAAGAGGGAATAGACTATTAATTGTGTCATGTTGATGCCAAAAAGAAATTGGAGGCCCAAGTTATAGATGGAGAAAACATCAAATACCCTACAGGCTCGGTTGTTGTTACTGGAACATGGCTTAGAAGGTACCCACATAAGAGTGTTAAACATTGGTTATTTTAGGACTTTGACACGTATCATAAGATTCTTCATTACTCAAACCTTTTCATGGCATCCAATGTTCAACTGACCAAATATGGGGGTAGACCTTTGAACAAGGTATTGTGGAAGGTCCTTGAGTCTGACCACGAGGCAATACTTGACACAATAAAGAGTAGAGCAGACCTAGATGGTTCGTTGGATTAATTTGTAAGTATGCACATCAGTTATTATTAATTTATACTTGTATGCACATTAATTTATTTGATGGAAATGCTATCATCTTCTTTTACTTTTCCTATTTGTAAGTAACCTACTATAAATTGATTGGTGTCCCCTTGCAGAAATGAGCCATCCAAGAGAATGCCAGCCATGAAATCAATGCAACATCTTTATTTTGATGATCTTGACTAATATTAATCATGATTTTAAGCCATCAAAAAAGTGTGTGCAAATCTTGGCGAGGGAATTTCAAATTATTCATTTGAAGTTAACCTTATCATGAGTAGCTATGATGTAGACATTATAAGAGCATCTCATATTTCAACTTACTCTATTCATGAGAGGTGTTGTGTGCAATAGGTATCTTAGAACTCCTAGTGAAGATGTATGACCAGGAGTGACTAAGTTGAGATTGGCATGCCTATCTGTAAGTTCCTTCCATCTATTTTCATTTCATTTCCATTTTGGATGCTCTTTATTTTTCTCTTTTACTTTATGTATTTGTAAGTAAACTAGTAAAAATTGATTGGTCTCTCATTGTAGAAAATGTTGATTTATGAGCCATCAAAGAGAATCTCAGCAAAAAAAGAAATGCAGCATCCTTATTTTGATGATCTTTACAAATCTCAATTATTATTTGAAACCATTATAAAAGAGTGTGTGAAGCTTAGCGAGGGAATCTCAAGTTACTCAATTGAAGTTAACCTCATAATGAGTATCTATGTTGTAGACATTTAAAGTGAATATAAAATGTATGAGTGACATTGTAAAATATTTGTGAGAATGAAGTACCTAAGGCATTGTAATGATATTTACTCAAATATTATAATTTTGGAGTTCATGTTTGCTACAGGAGCACCTTGTTCTCTAAATGCCTTCAATAGGAAAATTTGTAAAATTTGAATTTTGAAATGTAAACAATGTGAAAAAGGTCATGTGAAGGTCATACGTAATGTATTCAAAGTCTCAAAGAGGTAATTAGGTAATTAGAGAAGTGATATTGCACAAAAAATGTCATTTCATGTAAAAATGAAAAACTTGCATTAGTTGCACAATTGTAAAATTAGTAAATAAAGGATGATGTTTTATGTATTTGCAACACTTTTCCTTTTTCATTTCAAGCTTGTGCAGATTGTACAATGCCTTATACTTTGATTTTTGATTATATTTCTTTAGAGAAATGATTAGGTTATTTTTAGGATGGTTTAGGTGGGTGTGTGTTTATTTGTGTAGGGGAATACAAGAAACAAAGGTGGATTTGTTGTTACAGGGTTTTATGATAAATTTCCAAGTGAAAAGTGTGGCTCCAAGTGGTGTTTTGAGGAAAATGAAATGTTAAAGGATGGAATGAGGTTTATAATTCATATGCAGAAATATATAAACATTTTTGGAGTAGTTGCTAAGATTTTGAAGATTTTCAATGGTGTTTTCTATCAAACCCTCATTCTTTTTGCATGGTTTAAGCCTAAAAATGAGGTTTCTATTGTTGGGTGTTTAATTTGGATTTTAAGCCCCTAAATGTTGGTGAATCCTAAGTTTTGAAACATGATAAAAGACTCTTTGAATTCATATGGTTTTTGGAGTTGATTCATTGGTAGTCCCTTTGTAAATTTGGGCTAATTTGAAGCATTTTCCAATGGGTAGGCTATTGGTTTACACATATTTTCCGAAATAGGTATATCTGATTTTTGTATATGTTAATATTGGCTGAAATGGGTTGCTAAAAAGATACTTTTATAGCTTTGAAAGGATCTCAATAAGAAGTTACACCCGATTCAAGGTTTGGAAACCTACTTGCAATTTGATGCCATGATAGCTAAAATGGGAAAAAATGTGTAAAAAGTTATTTGAATGATTATTTATGATTGAAAGCTATATAAAAGGTGTTGGAAAACATGTATCAATGCTTGGATAACATTTAGCAAGCTAACTTGGTGTTTTGAGTGTTTTGAGCAAGGTTTACACAATGTGTAAACTGATGTTTTGGTTGCTAAAAAGTGGTAATCTGAGTAAATAGAGTTTTCAGAGTTTGAATGTGTATTGAAACTACCAATATAATGTATTTAAAGATCCATCTATGGTTTGGTAAAGGTGAATAATTTAATGTTGAAGATTTGATATTTTGAGTAAGGTAGATTTTTGGTGTAAAATGGTGTTTTTGACTGCAAGTTAATGGTAAGTCTGATGGCCAGTGGCTTGTAAGTGTGTATCTGATTTATTTCAGTCAATAAAAGACTATTTACAGTGTCTTGGATGTTTGGTGAATGGTTAGATGTAGAATCAATGTTTTGTAGTCTTATTCCCTCATTGAAACAAGTTCAAATGATGAGTAATTGGTTGAAAAATGAAATAATTGAATGGTTTAATGTTGTTCATCAAGTTATGGATTTGATACAGTTAGTATGATGTTGGTAAGGTTATTTTTGAATCTTATAATGACACAAAATACTGATGAAGTTCTTGGCTTGTTGGTTACCTTATAGTTTCTAATGGGAAAACTGGGATTTTTGTGAATGGATAAGTGATTTTTTCATGAAAGTTGAGCAAAAGAATGATGTTTGTTTAATTTGATCTTCTCGTATTGAGTTTGGGTTAGAAGTAACCTAATGGTTTGTGGATCTTGGTAGATGATCTTCCATCAATAAGCAAGGGGTGTCAATCTTCACAAAACCTCAAATGAATGAGTTTCAAACAAAGTTTCAACCAAGAACTCTCTATCTCTTCAATTTTAACCCTTCACTCTACCTTGTCTAGTAGGTCAGCAGACCCTGGTTTTAGACATTTTCTCACAAAATTTTCAAATGACTTCACAAACAAATGAAAAATCTAGATATCCATTATTGAGTTACAACACATACTTCAAAATCAATAGTGATGATTTTGGAACATGTGCATCAAAAATTACCTGCTTTATTTTCCTCATTAGGCTAACTAGGCCTAGTTTACAAAGGAACATACTTTTAAACATTCAAAAACCCTTGAACTTGTTGGGGCAGAAATTATCATGTATACAAACCTGAAGATCCACAATTTATCTCAGCATAAACTCACTCCACCATGCCAAACCACAAAACCCTTATTTTATGCTAGTATGAGGAGTGTTTATTGAAAGGAGTGGTTCCACACTTTACATGAACATGCCATTTCCTCAAAACTTCTTAAAGTAACCTAAAAAAATCAAAATATAATCAACCAACCTCTACATGCAATAATTTATCAAAACCTATGGTGAAACCTCATTTTTCATGCCCTTTCCATCAAAATCTATAGGGGAAGCAACAAAAACCCCATAAAACTTATTCCCTTTGACCAAATAAGCACCCTAACATCAAAATGAGTTTCTAAATATGTATTGGATCTGTGGAAACACAAATACATTGAAAAAGAGAACACAATCACCCTGTACGAAACAATACAGTTCAAGGAAACATTAGATTTCTGGTAAAAATATAGAAAAATGCAAGGAAATAATGAATTTCATTGATATTCTTCTAATTACATGGTATATTTATGCTAGGAATGGTACATTTACGCTAGGAATGGTCCTCTCTCACACAAAAACATGCAGAATCACTCTGAGTTACGTTCAACTAGCTCTATCCCTTAAGGGTCCAAAGTGCAAAAATGTAGCAATCTTTGACGGGGTATTAATTAGAAACCATGGTGCTTAAAAAATATTCATCTCAGACTACAAGATCACTTTAGGACCCTCTACAAAAACCTCTCTCAGTTTTGGCTATCTCATAGTGGTTTTCCCATAGCGGAAAATTTTCACTTGATGGAAAAAGTGTCAAATGCAAGCAGTGGAAAGTTGCAAAGTGGTGCAACTTTAGTTCTGTAACTCGTGTGACCAAAAGAACTATTCAAACATGTCTAAATAGGTATTTTTACGCTAAGTATGGTCCTCTTTCACACTGAAACATGTGGAATCACTCTGAGCTACATTCAACCGGATCGATCCCTTAAGAGTCCAAAGTGCAAAATGGTTGCAAATTTTAGCATGTTGTTACTCTGATGCCATGATGCTTAGAAACTTCTTTTCTAATCCTACAAGATTTTATTAGGCCCCTCTACAAAACCTCTCTCATTTTTGGCTATCTCAGAGTGGTTTTCCTGTGGCGGAAGATTTTCACTTGATAGAGAAAGTGTCAAATGCAAGTAGTGCAAAGTTGCAAAGTGGTGCAACATTTGTTCTGCAACTCGTGTGCACAAACAGATTGTTGTAATATATCTGAATAGGTATTTTTACACTAGGCATGGTCCTCTTTTGTACCCAAACATCTAGAATCACTCCGAGCTACATTCAACCAGATAAATCCCTTAAAAGTCCAAAGTGCAAAATGACTGCAAACTCTAGCATGTTGTTACTTGGATATTGTGATTCTTAAAAACTTATAGTCCTATCCTACAAGATCGTGTTAGGACCCTCTACAAAAACCTCTCTTATTTTTTTCTATCTTAGAGTGGTTTTCCTGTGGCGGTGGATTTTCACTTGATGGAAAAAGTGTCAAATGCAAGCAGTGCAAAGTTGCAAAGTTGTTCAAATTTCATTTTGCAACTCATGTGACCAAATGAACTATCCTAATGAATCCAAATAGGTATTTTTTATGCTAGGAATGGTCCTCTTTCACACCAAAATACTTGAAATCTCTATGAACTACGTTCAACCAGATCGATCTCTCAAGAGTCCAAAGTGCAAAATGACTACAAACTTCACCATGTTGTTACTCTAATACCGTGATGCTTAAGAACTTCCTGTATGATCCTACAATATCACATTGCACCCTTTACAAAAACCTCTCTTATTTTTGGCTATCTCAAAGTGGTTTTCCTGTGGTGGTGGATTTTCACTTGATTAAAAAAGTGTCAAATGCAAGTAGTGCAAAGTTGCAAAGTGGTGCAACTTTCATTCTACAACTCATGTGACCAAATAGGTTGTTCCAACTCATCTAAATAGGTATATTTATTCTAGGCATGGTCCTCTTTTCACACCCAAACACACAAAATCACTCTAAGCTACGTTCCATCAGATTGATCCCTCAAGAGTCCAAAGTGCAGAATGTCTGCAAACTTCAGCATGTTATTACTCAGATACCATCACCCTTAGAAACTTCTTGTCTAATCCTACAGGATTATGTTGGGCCCTTCTACAAAAAATCTCTCAATTTTTGCTATCTTAGAATAGTTTTCCCGTGGCGGCGGATTTTCACTTGATGGAAAAAGTGTCAAATGCAAGTAGTGCAAAGTTGTAATGTGGTACAACTTTCAGTTTGCAACTTGTGTGACTAAATAAACTATTCTAACATGTACAAATATGTATTTTTACACTAGGAAAGGTCCTCTTTCACACCCAAATATGTGGAATTGCTCTGAGCTATGTTCAACCAGATCGATCCCTTAAGATTCCAAAGTGGAAAATGGCTGCAAACTTTTGCATGTTGTTACTCAGATACTGTGACACTTAGAAAATTTTCATCTATTCTTGTAGGATCATGTTGGGCCCCTCTATGAAAACCTCTCTCGGTTTTTTCTATCTTGAAGTGGTTTTCTTGTGGCGGTGGGTTTTCACTTGATAAAAAAATGTCAAATGCAAGCAATGCAAAGTTGCAAAGTTGTGCAGCTTTTGTTCTGCAACTTTTGTGACCAAATAGATTGTTCCAACACATATGAATAGATTTTTTTATGCTAGGAATGGTCCTCTTTCACACCCAAACATGTAGAATCACTCCAAGCTATGTTCAACCAGATAAATCCCTTAAGAGTCCAAAGTGCAAAATGACTACAAACTTCAGCATTTTGTTACTTTGATATTGTGATGCTTAGAAAAATTTTGTTTGATTGTACAGGATCATGTTGGGACCCTCTATAAAAACCTCTCTCATTTTTTTCTATCTCAGAGTGGTTTTATCATGGTGGCATATTTTCACTTGATGGAAAAAGTGTCAAATGAAAGAGATGTAAAGTTGCAAAGTGGTACAAATTTTGTTCTCCAACTTGTGTGACCAAACAAATTGTTCCATCGCGTCTGAATAGGTATGTTTATTCTAGGTAGTTTCCTCTTTCACACCCAAAAACATAGAATTTTTTTGAGCTACATTCAATTGGATCGATCCCTTTAGGGTCCAAAGTGCAAAAGGGAAGAAAATTTTGATGGGCTATTACTCAGAAACCATGATACTTATGAACTCTTTGTCTGAGCCTATGGGATTGTGTTGGGTCCCTCTATAATAACTTCTCTTGGTTTTTGTTATCTCAGAGTTTTTTTCCTATGGTGTCTAGTTTTCAGTTGATGGAAAAAGTGTCAAAAGGAAGCAGTGTAAAGTTGCAAAGTGGTGCAACTTTCATTTTGCAATTCGTGTGACCAAACAAACTACTCTAATGCATCCCAATAGGTAGGTTTATGCTAGGAATGGTCCTCTTTCACACCCAAACACTTAGAATTGCTTTGAGCTATGTTCAATCAACTTGATCCTTTATGATGGCATGAAAAACAACGAAAAAGAGAAACATACACATGATAGTTGAGAAGTCTGAGTATCCCACACAAAAAGCATACGATCATTGGTGCAGAGCACCTTGTTCCTCCATTTTATGAAGAAGGTCTCATTTAGTGGTTTTAGTCATTATAATGTCAAATAAGGCCATGATAGGACATTTTGTAATCTTACTTTTAGTTTTGAGTTAGTGTGGGGTCATTTGAGTCAATTATGTAAGTAAGAATAAGAAAATAGCATTGGTAAAGGCATTGGAAGAGATTACTAATGTTTCCCCTATTCAAAACTCAGAATTTAGGCCTTAAAAGCAAGGCTAGACAAGGTGAAAAGAAGAAATTACTTGAGAATAAGTTAGAATAGGTTGGAAATAAGGCAAGGTTGTGGAGTTTGATGTGTTCAAACATTATACAAGGACAAAGGAAGTCAAAAGTTTGTTATGGCATGATTCTCTAATTGGGAATAGAGGGGTTTTGAATGAAAAAGAGAGGTTTGAGGGAGTAAAAGTGGGTAAAGTCAAGGGGAAGCATAATTTGGTGGTCAATTAAGTTTGTATAGGTATAATGAAGAGTGTTGGAAGAGGTTTTGAAGTTGTATGATGTCTATTTATGGGGTTTTAAATAAACACTAGTGAAATTTGAGAAAAGTGAGGATTTAGAGGATAGTGGGGTTAGAGGACCAATTGTGCCCTTAAAATTATGGATTTCATGGATTTGCAGACTGGTAAATGCTGCCCAATGGTGTTTTTCAATTGTAAGAGTGATTGAGAGGGTGTTACTTTGTTAAATAGACCTATTCGGGGGTCTAGGATAGCATTGAGTCCATTTCTTATTTGTATTATAAATTATAACTTGCTTTCTCTTGAGTCCATTTCGTATACAAGAAATAATATTGCAAAAAGTTGACATATAACTCTTTCAATGTGTTTATATGGTGATGCATCAAGAACATAACAATTCATTTTGCACTATTAATATTATGCTATGAAAAATTTTAAACACTATTGAAGATAAATGTTTGTATTATAACATGTCAAGAATTTAACTACTTCATCTACTCTGAATATTATGTTTTGCAAGTGTTATGAACATTATGTATCATTTGCTTAATTAAATTGTTCCAATCAAAGGATTAAATATATTGGAATCTTCTTATGAATCATTTCATTGAATACCAATTGAAAATGTGTTTTTTGCTTTTAGATAAAGTTGTTTATCATAAATCAATTAATATTCAAGATAAACCATGAAGGACAACAATGATCAATGCTAGGTCTAACCAATTAATAATTATACACGTGAATAAGTCAAGCATGTACATGTGAATAAGGAAAGCACAAATACTCAAAAACACATAAGCCTTGAAGTATACACACAAATACATAGTATACACAAATTAATACAAAGTATATGCATGAATACAAGGTATATGCATGAAAACATGTAAGTCACAAAGTATACATTAGAACACATGTAAGTAACAAAGAATACATGTAAGCTATAAAGTGTACACTTGAATACACATAACTCATATCTATTGAACCATCAACTTAGAATGCAAATATGGACACCATCAATAAAAAATATTTGTATTAACCAAATAGCATTGTAGGAATACATCAATATATGTCAATATAAGTATGAAATATAGGTACAAAATAGCTATAAAGGCTTATGTGAATTCCATATGGGCATATAGTGTCAAATATATCCAATACAAAATATGTACAAAACTACCATGTAGGCATACAACAAAGGCCTCTAGAATCAAAAGTAATTGCTCTCCATGCTCTAGAAATAAATTATTTCCCTTTTCTTATCGATTGGATGGCGATAGCTCTATCACTCATTTGTGCTATGCTTGAGGAGTGCTCCTGCTGCTCCACCTAGTGTTTAGTTCATGGTGAAGTTTTAACTATTACAATAAGAAGTAAAGAAATTAATATATATAAATTACATTATAAAAATGATATATTTAACAAAATAATCACTTACCACCATCTCATGATCACTCTCCATGAGGGAAATATTCACACACCCATGTTGAGGCATTCTCAAGCCTTGTATAAACCATCCAAATAGAAATTAAAGTACAAATAAATAATGATTTTATTTTTCACTAACTAACATCTATAACAACAAATGTAAATTGAAATTTACTAATTTTCCTCACACCTCTTCTATCAGAGCCATCGAAGATTGTATAGTATATGAAACACTGATATCCATTACCCTCACCACATTCAGAGGTGTTTCGGCTTGCAACATATAAAATTAAAACAACAAATTATTCAATCACAAAAACTACAATAGTGATCCATGTCATGACTTATAATGCATGAGATAAAGAAAAAAAATTGAGTACTTATTAAACTATATATTTTTTATTATCATGCTTACTATTTTCCCTATCCATATCTTCTTCAAAGGGATTTTTTTTTAGACTTTTACCCATAGCAGCAAGCTGGTGAACTGTTTGATCAAATTCTTTCGTAGACATGTACGATAATTGTGGTGGCATAGAGAAGGTAGTGAATTGTTTGAAAAAATTCCTCAAAGAAATGGGGTCTCGTGGTGATGGAATGCCATTACAAAAAAATGCATGTCATGGCATTCCATCACCATAAGACCACATTTATTTGAGGCATTTTTTTAGAAAGTTCATTACCTTGTCTATGGTATTATTTCTTACTATTATGCTTTGATAGATATTTTTCCAAACATCCATAGTTTGTTGGAAAACACCTATTTTAGGCTTTTATCCATAGCAACAAGGAAGTGATTAGTTTGATAAAATGATTTGGTACACATGTATGGAAAATGTGGTATCATAGAAAAGGTGGTGAGTTGTTTGAAGAAATGCCTCAAAGAAATGTGGTCTCATAGTGATGGAATGGAATTCCATCACCATGAGACTGCATTTCTTCAAGGCATTTTTTCAAACTACTAACTTCCTTGTCTATGCTATTGCTTACTATTAGGCTTTGATAGATTTTTTCCAAGCATCCATAGTTTGTTGTCTAGGTGCACCTTTGCAACCACATTCCTCCATGAGGAAAATTTGGGAGTTTGAATTGGTTAAGGTGTTTTTATGATGTAATAAGGATTAAATAGCCATTTTGGAGGTTGTAATAGTCTTAGTTAGTTAATTTAGGCATAAAGTGCAAAATTCTAAAATATTGACAAAGTTATCAATTTCAAATGTTGTAAAAATGAAAAAAAGTGTAAAGGCATGGAATGCCAAGGGTAAAAGTAGTTATAGAGGTTATTGAGTCATTATAGGAAGTTAGAAAGGTTGGGATATGTTTAAAAATGATATAATCCATCGTTGTAAGTTGTTTTTGGAGAGATTTAAGGAGAAAACTAATAAAATATCACTAATCCAAAGGAGTTGGTATTGATTTTTTTTATATGTGAAAGTAGGCCATGATGGGTACTTGATTTGGGGATTTTTTAACAACATTGTTTGAGAAAATTAAATTTTTTTACAAGAAAAGTGGGTTGGCTGACCTAGTAGGAAGACTAGGTAGAAGTTTGAAAACAAAGAAAGAATTGAGTTTTTGAGTTGCAAAGTTGATTGAATCCTTTTGAATGATGAAGTTAAGTTATTTGGCTATCCTGCATTGCATCAGTTTGTTGGAAAGCACCTTTTTTAAGCTTTTAGCCATAGCATTGAGGACATGAGCTATTTGATAAAATTCTTTGGTACAAATGTATGGAAAATGTGGTAGCATAGGCAGTGAACTGTTTGAAAAAGTGCCTCAAAGAAATTGGATCATATGGTGATGGAAATCACCATGAAACCGTATTTCTTTGAGGATTTTTTTTAAAAAACTCATTACCTTGTCTATGCTATTGCTTACTAATATTCATTCATGTATTCCTTCCAAGCATCCATAGCATAGACAAGGCAATGAACTATTTGAAAAGATGTCGACTAGTAAAACGTGGTCTCATGGAATGCTATGACAAGAAAATGTAATTGGAAACTACTCCTAGACTTATTACTTATGCTATGTGAAGTAATTGCATCACTGCTTATGTTGACTTTCTAAACAACTATATTGTAGTTGAAATTTTGTCATCTATCAACATCTAGTTATTAGTTATGGAATGTGAAGTAATGATTTGATTTTAAATGATGTGCAATGCAACGTAATCAATGATATGAATATAAACTACACAAATCTATTATGTACAATTTATTAGTTAAAATCTTTATTCTATTACCTGCATGTAGGTTTGAGTAAATCCACTGGCACTAGGAGGTGTTCCCTAGAAACCTCCAATACTAGCTTGTTCAACATCTAAAATCACATATTAAAATACCATTTGTAAAACAATGTTATTAACATGTAATAAATTTATAATTGTTTACTAGTTACATACCTCATTGATAGGTGCACTGTAGAAATAAGTAGGTGTAGGGATGGTGTATCCAATCTCAACATTATGACCTTGCAATTTTATTAAAATCATAAAACTAAATTAGTTAATCTTGCATTTCAAAATTGAAATTTAATAAATTAAATTCAATGAACATGCTAACTTTTACCTGACTATCAATGTCATATGCCTCATGTAAAATGTTAGTGGCCCTCTCTATCTCCATAGTTGTAGATGGATCCTGCATAGTAGCCTCTTGAGTGTCAGTGGGGCCATATGAATAAGTCTCCCCATAAGATTGACACACATGGGTTCAAAGGCCACCACTCAAAGACTCCCCTGGATGGCATTGTAGAATAGGGCTAGTATGATGGATGACACTCTGTGTCAAAGTGTTGATCTCCTAAAATGTCTCTACGTCAGCAATCTCCTTTGTGATGGAAGGCATAACAATGTACTCATGAGGTGGCCTAGTAAGAGCTCGTCTCCCTTGCCATGTAGGATCTAGTTGTGCATTGGGTATATCCTAAACCAAACCCCCACCTCTCCCCTAGAAGTCCCTCATATCAAAATAATTTGGGATTTTGTTCAATATGAACTCATTGTATAGTTTCCTAAGGAAATACTATGGGACTTCACAATTTTTCCATGGTGGGTAATCAAATAACATGTACCACCTATCATAAAAATAGTTCCTAATCTGTTGGTGGTGGTACCAATGAATAGGAAACCTCATCTTATTAAGGGTAAGATTTTTATTTGTGCATGGGTCAATGAATGATGAGCACAAATCACCTTTTGTAATTTTTAAATCCTTTACATGTTAATATGATAGTTTATCTGCATAATAATCCCTAGCCGCTTGCCTCCTATCTTGCCATCCAGTTATTTGTTTACTAATTGAATCTACATTTTTTAATATATCTTTCAATGAACTTGCTAGGGTCATTCTTTTTGTGGTTGAACCATTTGAATCACTCAACCTACTGATTAAATCCTTAATCTATTTTTTGTTCTCAATTGCACTCATTAAATTTTGTTGAGTTCCAAGAGGGCATTGAGTGATTGGTGGAGGAGGTTGTTGTTGTGGTTGATTTTGTTCTTGAGGATTTGGTTGCTCTTCTTGTTCAGGATTTTGAGGGTTTGAGAGTTGATTTACATCTACAAATTTTTAAAAAATATATATCAAATACAACCTAAAACTAACAAATTCAAAACAAAAAGAAATCAGTCCTTACCTCTCACACCTCCTTGTTATCGCAGAACCATCCTTGTGAATAAATTGCAACTGTTGGTGAATATTTTTGCACAATACCTCCTCCTAGAATGAAAGCACGAAAAATGGGGGTTTTGGCTATGGGAACAACAAAAAACATAGTTGAAATGAAGAATGAATGGGTATCACTTTTTTTCTTTCTTTTAACATGTCATAACGTGAGTGTGTTATAACACACTTGCACTATTGGTGCATTGTGGTTGAACCTCAAGCTTGGCATGCCAAGCCATAATGTGAGCATGTTATAATGCGCTCACATTATAATGCCCTTGTGTTATGAATTTTCAAAAAAATTATTTGAAAGTGGCCACAAATTGGCTACCCATCTCCATGCACCCGCCCCATTTTTCTATGGTAGATTTAGCCCCCACTTTTGTGAGATGATGAACTTGCTTCAAACTCACACTAAAGTATCCATGCATATCAAGAAGGATCCAAATGCACTTATGTTAGCAAGATGGAATGCCAATGATCAAGAGGGATGATCAAGCCCCCAGGATGAAGATTCGATGGAAAACTAAACATATGAACAAAGGAATACAAGTGTTAAATGGAAGAAAAAAGGAAGAATTAGATTGAGCTTCAATTGTTTGTCCAACTAGTTGTCGATTAGAACTAGGCTGTTTGTTTGGAAATGTGTACTCACTCTGGGGCGACACAACTCATAGCAGTCTGCCGGGTGAGAAGACCCAAAAGGGTGAACTACATACACTAGTTGGTATGCACTCACAAACACATAGGTGGCTATGTGGAAATTCATGACACTGAATGGGCTTCCCACTTAATCATATCAAAGTTATACCTCCTGATAACTTTAACAAGGTGCCACAAAGGAAAATGTTGGTTCATGCTTCATGAGACAAGAAAATCTTCGTATGCTTAGAACTCATGAAAAAATAGCAAGAGTACCACAAGTATGCAAGTTGTGTTATGCAAGGTGGAAAAAATGAAAAAATGTAAAAGAAAGTTCAAAGGAGTCTTGTTAAGTTCATGTAAGGTTTGTCACTTAGGGAACATTGTGTCTAATGTCTCCAAGAGTGGACGAATCAAAAAATTAAATATTCATAACTTAGGGTATGCAATACATCGCATCAGGCCACCAAGAGGAATGTAATATGCTAAGAGAGATCACACTTATAAAGGATATCACACCCAATGTCATCCACAAAGTGATGAACACATCGTATAAAGTGGCAAGGTTGTAATAAGAATCAAGAATGCAAATGAAATGATGCCAATGTATTCCCCCCACTTTAAAGTAATTGCTACACATTTTTGTGTGAGCAATTACTTTAAAGTAGTGAAGGAAAGAAAAAGCAAAAATAAAACAAGACATGAGATCCAACTTGGAATGTCCCTATGCCAAGTCATATGTTTCCGAGTAAGGCTGCTTCATGTAAATGAAAAAAGAAAAAAAAAAGAGAAAGAGAGGTTGCCCCCCAGAAAGGAACACACCAAACACATAAGGGATCTGTTGATTTGAGATTAGTATGTCCATTGCTGCAATGTTTTTATTAAAGAGCTCAAAAATATCATCATTCCCAAAAGCACATAGAACTGAAAGAATGACACAAAGAGAATGAAAACAAAAGAAAAACAAGATTTTTTTGAGTCAACATGGAAGAGAAATTACCATCTCAACACTTTTCATCATCACGAAAAGGAAACAAAAGTGAAAAGAAAATTAAAATAAAAGGAAAATATTTTGGGTCAACATGAAGGAGACATTGCGGTCTCAATGCATTGCATCATCCCCAAAAGGAAAACACAAAAAAAAGATAAAAAAGGAAAGAGAAAAATGGACTTGTTGGGTCAAAATGGAAGATAATTATTGTCTCAACACTTTGTATCATCCCCAAAAGGAAAACACAAAAAATAAAGAGAAAAAGGAAAAAGGGACCGATTGGGTTAACATGGAAGAGACATAGGGTGTCTTGATGCTTTGCGTCATCCCCAAAAGGAAAACACAAAAAAAAATATGAAAAGGCAAGAGAGATGCACAACATATAGAATGATAGAGGTATAAATAGAAGAATTTCACAAAGAGGGAGAATATCAAACACACATTATGGGGGAACACAATACACACATACAAGTACAAAAAAGGGAACTAGAAATGCAGATGTAAGTCAACCAATAACTAAGTTATTGACTTTGTAGTTTTAAGTAGGTTAAGTGGAAGGTGAATAACACATTTAAAAGACAAAGGAAAAATGAATTACGAAGACAAGGCTAAAAACTGATTTCCCACACAGAGTGTAATCCAAGAATGAGCCAAGATAGGTGATGGTAGGGATCATGCAATAGTGAGGATGGGAAATTCTATAAATATGGCATGATGGTGCAGGAGCACCAACTAAAATTTGGAGTTTTTTGTTGTAATTTTGTGCCTTAGGTTCTAGGGTTATCAATTTTAGTTTGAATAAGGTATTGTAAAACCATTTGTAAATATAAAATAATACTTGGGTTGGTGAGTCAAGTTTTTGTGTAATGTTTGAAAAGTTGTTAAGTGGTTGTAAACAAATGACAATTGTTTGTATTGTTTGAAAGTTGAATGGCCAACCAATTAAAATGGTGGTTGTGACCGTTGTAATTCAAAGGAGAAACATATATATGTACTCAAAAACCTCGAGAGTGAAGTTCTTGATCTTTTGGAGTGATTCTTATCATCATTATTTCTATTTGTGTTGATAAACTCTACAATTTCACTATTTACTACAATTGTATGGTGTTGTATGGACTCAATATTAAGGTTAGCATACATGATTTGGTAGATGATTTAAATAACTTTCAAATTCATCTATTTTTAAGCCTTAACTCAATGTTTGAAGTGAGATATCCCTATTTTTCTGTAAGTGCTCTATTTGAGTTAGAGTAACTAGGGTTTGATAGGAAAAATGTAATAATTTCCCATTCCACTATTGAAACCCTCTGATTCTTAGTGGAATGGAAGATATGTGTTTTTTTTTGTTGTTGGTAAGGGCTTAGGGTAGGGGGAGTTGGTTTGTGATGTTTGAAGTGATGCCCAAGGTGTCAGTGGCATCGTTTTCACATAGTTTTAACAAGTAAAGTGGTGTAGGAACCTTATAATCAGTTTTTTTTTCATTGGGGCCCTAAAACTAGTTGAATATTGAGTTTTTACTTCTAATACACATTTCCAAGGTATTGAGTTGTGTTGGTGAGTCTTTTAAAGGGTAGTTTCTTTGGGAAAATGGCCTAATTAGGCTCAGTTCAGTCAAGGTTCTCATACATTTTTTTGAAACAAACCTATTTTATCCTATGATATGTTGTTTAGGATAGTAAGGGGTATGTGTGTATGCAAGGGTTTGATGATTTGTGGTCTGGTGTGAAATTTATTCCCTCAAAACCCCATTGTAAGACCTACTAGGACTTTGTGAAAGGTTAGTGTGGAAGGCATAGCAAGTTTTTTGTCAAAGGGTGTCAATTTTGTGAAGTATATCAACTCACCCCTATCTTGCATCAAAGTGGTATCAACGATTAGGTTCTGATTGGGAGTGTTCTGTGTGGAATCAAACTTTTAGAAGTGGTTTGTAGAAGAAAGAGGGTAAGATGCCTTCTAAGAATTCAAGACTCACAAGGGAAGTGAGAACAATAAAGGAGAATCAAGATGGCATGTTGGCTAGGATAGCAGCCTTATAAGAAAACCTAATAAGGAGGGTCACTGATGAGGAGAGTTACCAAGAAGAGGAAGATAATGAAGGGGAGAATGAAGCCCCTTGAGGTGGAGCCCAAGAAGAAGATTTGGGTCCAGATGAGAGAAAATTCATAAAGCTACTTTAGGCTACCAGAGGAGACAATGTAAACATCAAGTTGGATTTTCCAATCTATGGTGACAAAATGAATAGTGAGGAGGTATTAGATTGGATAGATTCCCTTGACAACTATTTTCATTACAAGGATACCGGAAAATTAGAAAGTGAAATTGGCTAAGAAAAATCTAAAGTGACCAACATTAACTTGGTGGAACTACCTTCAAGTAGACAAAGTAAAGAATGGAAATCCCAAGATCACCTCTTGGGATAGAATGATATCAAAGGTGAAAGCTCAATTCCTACTGAGTGACTATGAGATCAAAATTTTTAGGAGATTGCAAATTTTTAAATACAAGGATATGGACATGATGACATACACAAAATAATTCCATAAATTAAGCATGAGAGTAGGTCACCATGAGGATGAAGTGGAGAAAATTGTAAGGTACATCAATGGCTTGGAGGTTAGTATATAGGATGAGTTGATCCTAGCCACTCCTAGGAGTGTTTCCAATTGGCTACAAGGGTTGAGGAGAAGATAAAGAGGAAGCATGATCAACAACAAAGAGGTAGAGGAAAGAGTAATAGAGGAAGAGGTAAGTTTGGAGGGGGAAAATCACAGTTTCAAAAGAAACAAGGGGAATCTAGTGGACAACAAGAGCAAGCTAATGAACCAAGAGGAGGATTTAGGGGAAAGAGATCAAACACAATAGGTAGATTTGGAAACCAAGGTAGGGGATCCAACACCTTTGTAAGGATATTCTACCAATGTGGCCAATTTGGTTACCCTGCTTGGAGATTCCCTTGAAAACAAAGTACAAGTTCACATGGAGAAGAGAGGACACAAATTGTTCAAGAATAAGATGGAGAGAGTGTGAATTCACCTTCATTGCATGTAGGTCTAGAAGTGGGAGAGAGTTTTCTCATGAGGAGGACACTAATCAAGGTTCCAACTACCAAGTAGCCACCACAAAGGAAGGCTTTATTTAGAACTATATGTAAGGTACAAGGAAAGGTATGCAAGGTGGTAGTAGAATCTAGCTCTACTAATAATATTAATTCATTAGAAATGGTAGAAAATCTAAAACTTAAGAGGATCCCTCACTCTACACCATATAATATTTCTTGGCTTAATAAAGATCAACAAGTGCTTGTAAGTGAGCAATCATGGGTGGAGTTTAATATTGGCCCATATAAGGACAAGTTACCATGTGACATCATCCCAATGGATGTATGTCACTTCCTCTTTGGCAAGCCTTGGCAGTTTGACAGAAAGGCCTTACATGATGGTTAAAAGACCATCTATGTCATTGATAAAGATGGGGTATCATATACCCTCACACCTATAAAAGAAGATGAAAGTGTAGTCCATGAAGAACCTAGTGTCATGATGGTGAAAGAGAAGGATTTTTTGAAGATTCTTGAAGAGGGAGAAGGTGAATATGCTATTGTGTGAAATTCAATTTCTAATACAAAAACATATGACAGAGAAGAAGTCCATGATGAAGTGCAGAACTTGATTTACAAGTATGAGAACATTGTGGTGGATGACTTGCCAAACACTTTGTCTCCAATCCATGGTGTCAGTCATCATATTGACTTGATTCTTGGTTCAAGTCTTCCAAATAAAGCTTCTTATAGAATGATACCTCAACAAAATGAGGAGATCAAAAATCAAATGCAATAATAGTTAGACAAAGGGTTGGTGAGGAAAAATATTATCCCATGTTTTGTATCAACTATATTGGAACCTAAGAAGGATGGAGAGTGGAGGCTCTATTCGGATTCATGGGTCATCAACAAAATAACCATGAGGTATAGATTTCCCATACCTAGGATGGAAGACCTTATGGACAATTTGGCAGGGGCAAGATACTTTTCTAAGATAGATTTAAAAAGTGGCTATCACCAAATAATAATTAGAGAGGTTGATGAGTGGAAGACAAATTTTTAAACTAATTAAGGCCTCTATGAATGGTTGGTGATGCCCTTTGGGTTATCTAATGCTCCTAGTACATTCATGAAACTCATGAATGAGGCATTGAAGGATTTCATCAGTAAGTTTGTAGTGGTGTACGTAGATGACATCTTGGTTTTCAAAAAACCCAAGGAGGATCACTTGGAGCACTTGAATAGAGTGTTGGGAAAGCTACATGAAGAAAAATTTATGATTAACCTCAAGAAGTGTGAATGGATGAAGCAAGAGTTAGTGTATTTAGGCTTTGTAATTTCAGGGGGTGAATTGAAGATGGATCCTAAGAAGGTTGATGCTATTCTTAGTTGGCCAGCACCTAGGACAGTTGGAGAAGTTAGGAGTTTCCATGGGATATCAAGATTCTATAGGAAGTTTATAAAGAATTACAATCACATTGTTGCACCAATGATAGACACCATCAAGGGAGAGAAGAAAGGAAAATTCCAATGGATCGAGGAGGCTAATCAAAGCTTTGAGTATCTCAATTAAAAGGTAGCACAACAACCAACTCTTACTCTTCCTGATTTTGATAAAGTATTTACTATTGAATTTGATGCTAGTGGTTTTTCCATAGGGGCAATGCTTAGTCAATATGGAAAACCAATTGCATTCTTTAGTGAAAAGTTAAATGAAGCCAAGAAAAAATACTCATCTTATGACTTAGAATTATATGCTATGGTACAAGCTCTTAAGAGATGGAGGCACTACTTGCTACCTAAAGAATTTGTGGTGTTTACTGACAATCATGCCTTGATTTTTTTGAACAATCAAGAGAAATTGAATCATAGAAACATGAAGTAGGCTGAGTACTTGCAGGATTACACATTCACCATAAAACATAAGAAAGGAAAAGCCAATAAAGTGGTTGATGCTTTGAGAAGGAGGGCAGTATTAGTACAAGAGGTGCAACTCCAAATTGTGGGTATAGAATCGCTCAGAGGTGTGTATAAGGATGATGAAGACTTTCATGACACTTTCACTATTTTTGAACAGTCACAAGGGTCATTTCATAGTGAATATGTAAATTATGTGTTACAATATGGGATACTCTTTAATGGGGCTCAATTATGTATACCAAGGTGCTCTATGAGGGAGAATTTGGTTAGGGAGAATCATAGTGGGAGCCTAGGAGGACATTTTGGCTATGAGAAGACTTTGGATCAGGTTAAAAGATTCTATTATTGGCCTAAGATGCACTTGGATGTCAAAAGGTGTGTGGAAAATTGTGTCATCTGTCAAAGGGCTAAGGGTACAAGTTCAAATTCTAGTTTGTACTAACCTTTTCCAATACCTAGCGGACAATGGGAAGCTATAAGAATGCATTTTTTCCTAGGTTTGCTAAGGACATCAAAAGGGTATGCCATCAAATATGTTGTAGGAGATAGATTTAGTAAGATGGAACACTTTATTGCCTAAAAGACCACTAATGATTCTTCTCATATTGCAAGTTTACTCTTCAAAGAAATTGTAAGAATTCATAGTTTTCCACTATCTATATTGTCTAAAAAAGATTCAAAATTTATTGGCCATTTTTGGAGCACATTGTGGAGAAAATTGGGAACCAGTCTAACCTATAGTTATGCATATCACCCTTAGATAGATGGGAAAGTTGAGGTTGTCAATAGATCTTTGGGGAACTTATTGTGGTGTCTAACTAAGGATCACAAATAATCTTGGGATCTAATATTACCATAGGTAGAGTATGCCTATAATGATTCAATAAACTGGACTATTGGCAAAAGTCTCTTTGAAGTTGTGTATGAGATGCACCCTAGAGCTATCTATGAGTTGAGATATTTGAGTGGGGTGAACAATATGAATGCTCAAGGAGAGGATTTTTCTATAGCCATGCATGATATACATAAACAAGTCAAGGAGACACTTGAGAGGAATGTGGATAAGTACAAGAAGAAGACAGACTTGAAGTGAAAGGATGTACAATTTAAGGTGGGTGATTTAGTCTTGGCACATTTGAGGAAAGAGAGATTTCCTAAAGGGAAGTGCACAAAATTGATGATGAATAAAATAGGGCCTTGCAAGGTGGTCCATAATTATGGGAACAATGCTTATGAAATTGAAATCCCATAAGGAGTTTCCATATCACCTATCTTTAATGTGACTGACTTATATCCCTGTAAGGGATTTGTTTTTGCAAGAGAAGAAGCAGGTGAACCTAAGAATGTAGATGAAGAATGGATTAAGGACCTTCTACCTACTCAACCTATGCAGCTTGAGACCATCCTAGATTCAAGAGAGGTGAAGAGAAAAAGGAGAAAGGTATATAAGGAGAATTTGGTCAAGTGACTTGGACTCCCTGAAGAAGAAGCAACCTGGATGTCTAAAGAAGACATTGAAAAACATGGGAGGACTATTAAAGACCTCATTTCATTAGGAGGATGGAATTTTTTTCCTCTCTAGGTGTATGGTGTAGGAGAACAAACTAAAATTTGGAGTTTTTTGTTGTCATGGTGTGCCTTATGTTCTAGAGGTATCAATTTTGGTTTGAATAAGGCCTTGTAAGATCATTTTTAAAGATCAAAAAATAATTGGGTCAGTGAGTCAAGATTTTGTGTAATGTTTGAAAAGTTGTTAAGTGGTTGTAAAAAAATGACAATTGTTTGTATTGTTTGGAAGTTGAACGGAAAACCAATTCAAATGGTGGTTGTGACCATTGGAATTCAAAGGAGAAGCATACATATGTTATCATAAACCTCAAGAATTAAGTTCTTGATCTTTTGGAGTGATTCTTATCATCATTATTTTTGTTTGTGTTTAAAAAATCTACAATTTCACTATTTAATGCAATTGTATGGTGTTGTATGGACTTAATATGAAGCATAGAATACATGGTTGGGTAGAGGACTGAAATACATTTAAAATGCATATAGTTTGAAGCCTTAACTCAAAATTTGAAGCATTAACTCAAAATTTGAAGCAAGATATCCCTATTTTTCTGTAAGTGCTTTGTTTGAGTTAGGGTAACTAAGGTTTGATAGGAAAAATGCAATAATTTCCCATTCCACCATTAAAAACCTTTGATTCTTGGTGGATTGGAAGATATGTGTATTTTTTTGTTGTTGAAAAAGGCTTAGGGTAGGGGGAGTTGGTTTGTGAGGTTTTAAGTGATGCCCTAGGTGTCTGTGGCATCACTTTTGCATAGTTTTAACAAGTAAAGTGGTGTAGGAACCTTATAATTAGTCTATTTTTCCTTGGGCCCCTAAAATTAGTTGAATCCTAAGTTTTGACATGTAATACACCTTTCCAAGGTGTTGAGTTGCATTGGTGAGTCTTTTGAAGGGTGGTTGCTTTGGGAAAACCACCTAATTGGGCTCAGTTCAGTCAAGGTTCTCATACATTTTCTAAAACAAACATGTTATATCTTGTGATATGTTGTTTAGGACAGTAAGGGGTATGTGTGTATGTAATATTTTTATGATTTGTATTCTGATGTGAAATTTATGCCCTCAAAACCCCATTTGAAGACCTAATAGGACTTGGTGAAAGGTTAGTGTGGAAGGCATAGCAAGTTGTTTGTCAAAGGGTCTCAATTGTGTGAAGTTTACCAAATCACCCCTATCTTGAATCACATGAGGAGAGGAATTTTTTTTTAAGGGATGATAGGAAAGTAGTCGGTATCAGTGAAGTGATACTTATTTAGTATGTCCTTCAATGTCCAACATTCATTAGTTTAGTGTCCAAGAATATGATGGTATTTGCAAAATGGTATGTTAGAATCTTTAGGATGGATGACCAACCTATTCATAGGTGGTAAGAGTATAAGAAATTTTTTTAAGAGCAATTGAATTTTATTTTCACATTCAGGTGGTGGATAGAGAGGAAACTTTAGTTTTCTCAATTTGTAAGGTCATTTTTGCTTGCTAGATTCTCCTTTTTAATGAATGGAAGGAGGAAGAGGACCCTTGGGGATCCTAGCATCCTTGTAATTACAATTAGGTAATGGTTTTTCACATGGAATGAGAATGTTCAAGTCAAGAGGATAATTAAAGATCACTACACCATCATCTCAAATTCTCCAATATTCAAAAGGAGGCTTGTTCTCATGAGGAGGATCTTTATATCCTAGTCCTATTATGTTTTCTTTTATTGTTTTTTGTTCAAGAAGTTGGTGAATGTTATAGTCATGTGTTGTGTCATAACCTTGTTTACTTAAGATAGTAAGGCCTTTTCCATATGTTTCTTCAAGGTTGATTGGGGTTTTTGTAACTTTTTTTATCATAAAATGGTTGAGGATGTGGTTGTTTAGAGGAAATAGGTCCAATGGATGGAGAGAGCTTAGGTGCTTCATTTATTTCGAGATGTAGGTAGCCAAAGTGATCAGGAGGTGCAATAGTAGGATGATCTTGTAACTTCATGGAAGGGTAAAAGGCTGCATTGGCTTCAACGTTATCAAGGAATTCATTTAAGAACTTGTTCATGCTAGCATCATCTTCTCCAATGATGTCTACATCAGTAGGAGGACAATCATGAGGATTTGAAGGAGCATGAGGTAGCTCAAGATCATTAGAATCACAACCAAAGGAACAATTGGACATGTCTACTAAGTATTTCAATGAATTTTGAAGCTTGTTAAAAGAAAAATACATGATGACAATGAATGCAAGGAAACTAATTGCATTAATGGGTTATTTTTAGGTAAAGGTTAGCATATTAGATCAATAAACAAAACCCAAAGAAGCTATCACATACAATGAAAGCTAAAACAAATAGAAAGATTATACCAGCTGGATCCATGAAGCTTCAATGGTTCACCTCCATAGAACCTTCTAACTTGCTATAAGTGTAATTGCTGCCCTCAGATTGAATGTGTGAGCAATTGACCATGACAATGTCCTAAACAAGATTTGAAGGATTTGATGACTAAATACCTATAAAAAAGGCCAAAATGACTATGCCTATGACATCAACAAGTACTCAAATCAAATAATCTAAAATGAAAAGTATAATCTAATCATAAATGTCTTATTAGAATGAAGTGGTCCTGAGAGTGTGAGAAAATTGACATTTTATAGAAAATCAAATTTTGGTCGGATAGACGAGGTTGAAAGCTGACAAAGCCTAAAATTAGTGGAAAAGATTTCATGTGACAATCCCTAATTAGGGTTGGGGAAATATTGTTAAATGGGTGGTCCAGATGTCATCTGATAAAATCAAATCGGGGGTCGAGAATAAATGTGATAATTAGCCAAAAGGATAAACATTTTTGAAAATCAAGAAGATAAAGACTACTTGATTTGTGAGATTTGAAAAATCAAGAGGATAAAGGTTGAACTAAAAAGAAGATTTGGAATGTCAAGAATTTTCTTAAGTACTTGATTTTATGAAGATTACCATTTTGAATTAAATTAATTCAAAATATGGATTTTGTGTGACAATAAACAATCAATTTTTCAGATTATTTACCAAAATGAACTGACAGTTAAGAATGTGATATCATTTTAAATAATTTCATTTATCTAAAATGAGAGAAATGTTAAATTAGGTAGTTAAATAATTAAAGATAATTATTTAATTTAGAGAATTATGACCAATAATTAAATAAATAAATAAATTCATTTAATTATAAGAATTAGTGACATATTAAATAAATAAATAAAATTCATTTATTTAATAATCGAAGACATAAATGAAAGAAAGGTAATTAAATAAATTAAGAAATTTATTTAATTCTTAGAGGACAATAGACACTTAGTGACATATTGAATAAATAAATAAAATTTATTTATTTAATAATCACGAAGAATAAACAGACATGAATTAATTAAATAATTATGAACTATTTAATTAATAGTCAAATGTGGACCAAGAACATAATTAAATGTCATATTTATGCTAGGACGAAAGTGGTAAAATAGAGCTTGCAAGCCTAGGTCATTTTTATGTTCTACATTTTGTCCCTATGTGTCATAATGTAGCATGTCACATTATGACAAAGAGAATAAGTTAAAGTCATTCCCCAATGAAGGTACAGAGTATCGATGCCCCCTTAGAATATTTTTTGAATTTTGGCCAAGTGAGAAAATTTTGGAAAGTGTCCTGATAAGTCAATTTAATGACCAGAAAGACAGTGGCACAGACAGTTTTAAATTTTGACATGTTTAAAGTGGCCAAAAAGGTGGTCAAAGTTGGTCAAAAGGGCCTCCAGTAATAACCTAGTTGACAAAGGTCATTTTGACTTTGTAAATAGGTTGACAAAGGGGTAAAAGTCAATTCATTTTGACTATTCTCCTTAGAAATTTTGAGAGCTTAGAGCAAAGACTTCGACGAGGATGGTGATTCTAGTCACAGAGCATTGTGGGAAGATCGTGTGGAACTTTAGGTAGCCAGAGAGGTTATATTTGGTGGTATGTACCCTTATCCCTTTTTGTGATTTCATCATTTTTCGTGCAAAATTTAGGTTTTTAAGGTCAATAATGAATACACTATGATGCATATGTGTGCACATAAGCCACATTCATATTTGCATTTGACTTATTTGATGCATCATGATGCAAGTGAAAAGGATAATTAGGTCAAGCCAAGGATATGTGACACATTTGTTAAAAAGTGTGATGCATTCGTAATATTGTGCTACATTCAAGAATTATAATGCCACATATGGAATTTTGTGACACATTTGTGTATTTGAGTGACACATTCAAATGAAGTTATGCATGCGCAATAAATCATGATGCAAGTGCTTTGATGAGACACAAATGCAGGACATAATGATACAATCGATGATTCAAGATGCAATTGAGGTATGGAGCGACGCAAATGATTCTCGAGATGCATTTGTAGTCAATGCGACACATTTGACTTGGATTTTGACTAAGGCTGATTTTCATGGGTTTCACATTTTAAATGCTTTTGAATTATAATGATGATAATGATGATTTTCCATAAGGTGTTGACATGTTATTTAACCTTGTGTAGAAAGAGCTAGCACCCATCTATATGTGGGAGAGCAGGCCATCGACCTTTAGGTTCCAAGATCAGCTGAGTCGGTGAGAGTGACAATCATTGATGCAGTTGGGTTTGTATTATGTTGCTTATATTCCTGTTAAATGGAAAATAGGGGATTTCTAACTACATTGTGTGAGAAATGGAATTCAAAGACATGTTCATTCCATTTGCCGATGGGAGAGGCTACCGTCACTTTGGAGGATGTCTATTGTATCCTACATTTGTCAATCTAAGGAGAGTGGATCATTTATGACCCTTAGCATGGCTATTAGACCTTTACATTTTACTATCAGGATGAGGGTGTAGGACTTGGAATTGAGGGATACAAGATCCATTGGGAGTTTATGGTGGATCACTATGGCCGGTTTGATGCACTATTGGCAACATTGATCAGTAGAGTACTGATTCCCAATCATCGTAGACACAGGTTTCCCATTGGTTGGGGTGATGTTCTAGTGGGAATGAGTTGGGATAGAATTATTTATTCCTAGGGGCGCTACTTGTTAGGCATGCTTTACCATCAGCTCCACAAAGTGGCCTATAGGAGGGCACAGAGCATTGAATGTGGTGCAACACTTTTGATGATATGGGCTTGGGAGCATGTCGCGATATTTTGACCTCTTATCTAGAGACCACAACTAGTAGAGGGGATGGCATATGCTTATTAATATGTCAATTCCTTACAAAAAATGAGGGTCGGAGAGACAGGTTGGTGGTGCCATCGGATCAACACCATGATTTCATTAATTTGGAGGCCTTATAGAGATTGTGAGCAGTAGGATGATTAGGATGACCATCTCATCTTTTGTAGACAGTACCATTATTTGATTGGAAGGATAGTGTAGAGTCATCTCATTATAGATATGTATCTACCACAGTGCATACTAAGAAAGTTTGGGGAGAAATAGGGTGTATCGGTAGGTACGACCGAGTATGTTAGATCTTCCAGGGAGTCAGCTTTGGGGCCACTGATTCTTGTACCTTTTTACATGCAATAGATTAATTGGCTAGTAGCCTAATAGTGGGTATGGAGAGGTGGAGTTGTAGATCTAGGGACTATTATTGACATATCCAGATGGACTAGCACTGATTGACAGGAGATCGGCTATACCATGTGTTCCATGAGATAGGAAAAAGGTAGGCCAAGAGGGTATGATAGTGTGCAACTAGAGGGGCACTAGATGCTATCCCAGAGGTGGCTGAGGAGGGGGAGAGAGAGGAGGAGGAGAGGAAAGAGGAGCGTGTGGCCGAGGAGGAGGCTAGACAAGAGCATGAGGTTGAGATGGATGTAGATTTTCCCCTAGAAGAGGGATTCGATGGAGAGGAGGTTACAGTAGAGGAGGATGATGATGGCAGAGATGATGTTGAGGCTATGGATGAGGCCGAGAGGCTCCTGAGATAGAGGATGGTAGAGGGTGAGGAGGAGATACCATTTGGTTTGCCATTCCCACATGACGCCATGATAATTTAGAGAGTGGCAGACATGTAGAGGAGGTTGGACATATCCATGGCAGAGGTTAGTGCTCTATGAACAAAGCTCGAGGTGATGAGGGTAGAGCAGGATTAGGCAATGATTTTCTAGTAGGAGGTAGCACAGTGGTGCATAGAGTTCACTTGAATATGTACAAGACCATCTACAGATTTTACACAGGAGTTTGGTAGGGTTAGTGTATGGCTTGTGTGATACCATCAGTTATATGAATAGGTTGTGCCAACCGAGAGGAGAGATCCCGATCTGACTAGGACATAAATAGGTAGTGGCAATAGGTCGGGTAGTGGTAGTGGTAGTGAAAGTCAGAGAAATGCAGGGGACTCAACCTCTTCAGGGCATATTTTGAGTCACAGGTCAAGGCATTCGCATGGCTCATCAGGTTCAAGCCATAGACCAATACCTGGTCCACCTCTAGTGACAAATCCTTTAGCTTCATAGATTCATGTTGTAGTGTCATCACATATGCATGTTACCATCGAGATGATGCCATCAGTGTGAGTCCCATTGGGTTCATAAACAAAGGTTTCCCTAGTTCCACCGGTTACCTCAGTGCTAGGCATAGGTCCTTAATCACCACACTCTTCACCATGAGGGGATTGGGAAATCATTTCATAGGGACATGGTTATTATAGTTGGCTTTATGTTTCAGACTTTATGTTATGACATGCTATGTATTGACTATCGAGCCTCTGAGCTCTATTTTTGGGATATCTCTTGACTTTATCCTATGACATTATATTTTTGAGATGATGCTATATATATGATGCAGTTTTGATGAGGCCTATATGTTTGTTATGTGATGTTATGCATTTATGATGTATGATGGATGATTTATATATGATGCATTTATGATGGATGATGGTAGTCATTTATATGTCTTGTCATGTATGTCTTATGATGGTTACTTATGATGTCATGCCATGATAATGTCGTGTTTTTTTGTATGTTATGCTGATTTTGTGCCATGTATGATGATTATATGCATATTATATTTATTTGAATGGATACCATGTTTATGATTATGTTAATTCATGACTATGTATAATGCAATATGTGATGTAATGGATATGAGTTACTGATATGGATGAAGTATGTATGGACCTAATGCAATGTCTATATGATTATGTATGCACTTATGTTTTTGTATATCATAGGATATCATCACACTATGGATGAGAGAAGATGACTAGATAGAAGGAGATGCATGTTAATTCCTAGACCAAATCCTTCAAAACCTTACCATAGGAATTTAATATTTATTGATCTTAATCGTCATTGGGTAGATTGTTGTAATGGCCAATAAACACCATGATATGACATAGATCAAGGTGTCCATGGTCATACCATCACATAAGACAAACAACCACAGACAAGGATGATCACAACTCATACTAATAACATAATTTCCCTAGCATTTTGGTCATAACCAACCACAAGAAGGAAAAGACAAGGACAAGTCATGAAACACCATTGCTTCTCTAAATCCTATTTCTAGGACATCATCAAGAAACTAGCAACATGATTGCCAAAAGGACAAAATAAAGCCATGATCATGATACGTCACTATTTTTCTAAATCCTATAGTCAAGACATGGCTTAGAAACTAATAACATGTGTGTCAAAAGACAAGACAAACATCATGATACATTGCTGCTTCTCTAAATCCTGTTGTTGGGATCTCACTGAAAAACTAGTAACATGATAAAAAATCCACAGAAAAATTCCAAGTGTTTGCCAAGTGTTCCTAGATGCCAAGTGTTTTAATGTCAAGATGTCAGGTTTGATGATGTTGAGATGCTAGGGTTTCAAGGTTTTGACGATGCCAAGATGACGAGTGTTGAAGATTTCCAAATTCAGGAAGGACACATCCTGAATAATGTTAATGTCGAGAGGATTGATCCCTAAATGTTAAAAGGATCCCTCAAAATTCCATATGACAGTGAAAATGATGATGCCTGGAAAGGACACATCCTAAGGCATAAATGACTAAGTTTGTTCTTTAGAAGGACACTTCTAAAAGATAACAATGTCGAGTGGAGTGATACTTAAATGTCAAGAGGATCCCTCAAAATGCCAAATTATGGTGGCGATGCCTAGGAAGGACACATCCTAAGGCATGAATGAGAGAGGTTGTTCTTCAAAAGGACACATCCGAAGAATACCAATGTCATGAGGAGTGATCCTTAAATGTCAAGAGAATCCCTCAAAATGTCAGATGACAGTGACGATGCCTAGGAAAGACACATCATAAGGCATAAATGACAAAGGCTATTTTTCAGAAGGGCACATCTAAAAGATAACCAAGAGTTGACAATTTGATTGGTTATGATAATTTGACATTTTTTGACCAAATTTGAATGAAGTTTGACTAATTTTGACTTGTGTTGACTGTATGTAGATGTTGACATGTTGATGTGATTGCCATGCTCAATAATTGATTGTCATAATTTTTTTTAGGAGTTTTTTCCATTTGGAAATAATTTGCTTTGATGTATGTGCCAGTGTAGTATCATAAACCCTAATGGACTGACCTAGTGTAGCCTCAGGGGCTCATCGACAGATGGCCTTTCCTACGTCATACACTCAAAGACCTCGTAGTTTGACACGACCAATGACTTTGTCTTGATGAACAAATATTGAGTCATGATTTTATTTTGACAAACCTAAAAGGACTGACCTAATGTCTCAATGACTTGAAGATGAGTCTTGCCTATGTAGCAAATGTGCAAGACCACGTAGTTCAGACGAATGACAAAGACTGACTTATTTGATGGTCTAGATAAAGAATGAATCCATTTTTGCATTTTTAGGACATTTGACCTTGTTGGGTTTCTTTAGGATGTTTTTCAATTTTTAGGTCTTTCTTCAGGACTTTTTATGATTTTTTTGTCTTATTTCAAAAGAATTTGTAATGTTTTTATCTTTTTTCAAGACATTTTGTGATGTTTTTTATCTTTTTCTAGGACATTTTACAATGTTTTTGTCTTTTTATAGGACATTTTATAATGTTTTTGTCTTTTTCTAGGACATTTTACAATGTTTTTGTCTTTTTTCAAGACTTTTTGCAGTTTTTGAGACCATGTACGATACCCACTGCAGTCACATGATCAAAAATTTCCCCTAGTTAGGTCTAAGACTTAGCCAATTTTAAAGGACGTGAAAGGGATATGCATGGGATGCTGGATGGACAGTATGCAAGACTTGATGTCAATTGTTTCTCAGCCATGAGAGAAAGGGTATGATGTCATGGTAGATGTCGTGGCAACGATAGAAAATGTGTTTCATCATAGGCCAAGACAGATAAAGTAACGATAAATGGTAGAGCAATGATTGACTATGCATGGTGCCTGTTTGCTAGGTTTTTTCCATGGTACTTATCCAAAGTGCATGTTTGTCAGGTTTTCACTATTGGATTAATTATTTTTCTTTACTATTTTTGTCATTATTCATTTTTTTTTTTTGTGTCACCAAGACACCTGTTTGCCAAGTTTTCATTAGGGTGACAATTTTTATTTTTATTTTTAAATTCTTTTCACTTTTTTTGTATTTTTTAAGGTTTGTGACTCAACTTTCTGATGCTATGCATAAAACTTGTGGAGATGTAGACTATTGATGGGCTATGTTAGTTGTTCATTATCTAGAGTAGCCAATTGATATGCTCTAGAACCAAAAGAGGATATGATGATGTAAGTGCATATATTGTGTTGCGCCATTTAAAGTATACATTCCCTGGTTTGACAAGTAAATGAATGTCCATAAAGAGATATTAGTCACCTGCTAGAATGTCCAATTCCCAGGAAAGGTTTTACTGTGATTTTCATATCCTTTTGTGGGCGCGACCATTTTTTGGCGCCGTTGCCAGGGGAATGGTGTCAATCTAAGAACTTGCTATAGTCATTGTTAGTAGTAGTTTAATTAGTTGTTTAAGTATTTTCAAGTTCTTTTTAAATGCCATCTATTCTATTGCATGCATAGAAGAAGAAGAGACGCACTGGGAAGGTTCCTCCCTGAAAACCTATTTGTTGAACTACCATTTAACCCAGCTGACGAAGAACCTGAGGAAAATCCATTCGCTCTATTATTCCAGCAAGCTAATATGGCAAATAACCCACCTAATCCACCTCCCGCTTTTGAATTTCCCATTGTTCCCCAGCGAGATACTGACAATCTTAAAAATATTCCTTCTTCACTACCTCCCAAGTTCTATGGCCTAGTTACGGAGGACCTAGAAACTTTTCTATTTGAGTTTGATATCTTCTATCACAGTTATGACTATACCTCAGATGCTCACAAGCTAAAGTTGTTTCCTTCCACCTTGAAGGAAGGAGCTCTCAAATGGTTCATGAGTTTGGGAAGAGGTGTTGTTGATAGTTGGGCAGCCATGCAAACCAAATTCCTTGAGAAATATAAGGAATATTGTAAAAGTGGCAATAAGGGAGACGATATATTTAGGATTCAATAGAAGGAGGATGAAAGTTTGGAGGATTATATTTTAAGATTCCTGTTTACTCTAAAAAAGAACTCAAACCATACTCTCAATGAAGACTCTCGAAAACTACTTTTTCTAAGAAGGATCAGTGATGCCTGTATAGATGCTCTGGACCTGATGGGAGGAGGTGATATAACCCAACTGCCTTGGGATGATATTAAGAAAATATGTCTTAACTACTCTCGAACAATAGTTAAGAAAGGTCGAGGTCATCATGCTACAGTGGGGAAGTCTTCTTCAGGTGGAGTTTCCCGGATGGAGATAACAAATTTGTTGTCTAACTTCAAGTAGGATATCATCAATAATATGGCTACACAACTAGACACTATGCAAGCTCAGAAGAAACATGAGGCAGCCGAGGTAGTTTATGTCGAGTTCTGTCCATACTTTAGACAAAAGAAACATGACTACAGATGCAAGATGGTGGCTAATCTGGAAGCTAAGCAATTACCTACTAACTTTAAGCTAGTAGAAGGTGATGATGATCAAGTGTTCTTTGTTGCACAAAGGAGACCATGGGCTCAAAGACAAGGTATGCCTCAAGATCCTTTGAATTTTGGTAATCCTTATTCTGGATATAATAACCAATGGCAACCTACATATGGACCACCACCACCTTGGAATACATCTCAACCAAGTTGGCCTAATTATCAGACCTCGCAATGGCAATCTCCTCAAGGAGGTTGGCAGTAGCCACAAGGACAATGGACCCCACCTCTAGGTAACTGGTAGCAGAATCCTCAATGGAGAGGTCCTCAGCAATGGTAAAATCAGTCCCCTGGGTTCCTGCAACTTCCACAGTAACAACCACAGGCCCTCATTCCACCTCCTGCAACAACTACCACAAATACTAACCCTCCAAAACAAATGCCTATGCCTACCCAGCCATTGCCAAATCCCAATAATAAACAACCACAACAGCCACAGTAGCCTATGTATCTTGCTTAAGCCAACCAATATCAAGCTTATGCCTTAAACGTTAATCATATCCATTTGAGGTCTGGAACCACTCTACCTGCTCCACAACTGCCTCTCATTACTGAAATACCAGATTCTCCCCTTGAAGAATCTACTGCACCTGTTGTTCCTACTGAGCATATGCCTATAACTGATACGGTTTCTAAGGAACCTGTTTTGCAAAGTCAAGACAAACCACCTTTTCCTCAAAGGTTGCAAAGTACTACATTTAAATCTATGGAAGAACCCACTTTTGACATTTTGGATCAGCTCAAGAATGTATAAATTCAAATCCCTTTATTTCAAGCTATTAAAGATGTTCCCATTTTTGGAAAAACTATTAAAGAGACTTATTTGAAGAAGCCTAGATGGAAGAAAAAAGATCCCCAAACAATTCATGTCTTAGAAAAATTGGCTGATATAATGTTGAGAAATGTAGTCATTCCAAAGTATATTGACCCTAGAAGTCCTATAGTGCAAATACATATAAATGGCCAAATTGTAAAAAATGTTTTGATTGACTTATGTGCTGCCATTAATGTCATGAAAAAACATACTATGGAATCCTTAAACATTCTAAACATTAGGTCTACACCTATAGTTTTGCAGCTTGCAAATAGCTCCATAGTTAAACCTGATGGAATGGTGGAAGATGTAATTGTCACTCTTAAATCTTAGGAGTATCCAGCTGATTTCACAATATTATCAGTTAAGGAAACTTTAGGAGGGTATCCAGTTATCCTTGGTAGACCATGGTTAGCCATTGCTGATGCTTTTATAGGATGTCGTTATGGAGATATGACCATTTCTAATGGACAGTCCACAAAAATATTGGCTTTGTATCCACCTGCTAGACCTCAACCAGATTTGTCCCAACCTATTTGGCTAGATGTGGGGGAAGAAACTAAAGAAGCCAATTCATTGGTTCAATTAATGATGCTTCAAAATGATCCATTCTCACAACTTCAGAATGAGGATGCCTTGCTTTTTCAACTTCTGTAGTTTAACTCTGATATGGGTAGTTCATCTGATCCAAATAGTAACCATCTACAATGTTTCCTATAGCAACTAAATTCTGAGAGTTCACTGCTTAAACTTCCTACAATTTTTCATAACTTGCTTCCACAAGAGGTACAAACATCACCTGTAGATTCTATGAGTAATCTCACTAAGCAGATAAAATTGTCTCCAGGTCATTGTTTGAATATCAATAGCAAGCTGTCACAATCTCAACAGACTGTCTTATTAAAAATGCTACAAGATCAACATAAAGCTTTTGCATGGGAATATGGGGACATGCAAGGAATAGATCCTTGAATTTGTACTCACAGGATCTATATCAAAGAAGATTGTTTACCAGTTAGACAGCCTCAAAGAAGAGTAAATCTAACACTTAGAGAAATAGTTAAAAATGAGCTTCAAAAGTTGCTTGATGCTGGTTTTATTTACCCAATCTCTGACAGTTAGTGGGTTTCTCCATTAGTTATTGTCCCTGAGAAAGGTGGAAAATGGAGAGTGTGTGTAGATTACAAAAAGTTGAACACTGCCACTAAAAAAGATCACTTTCCATTACCGTTTGTAGACCAAGTACTAGACTCACTGTCTGGCAAAATATATTTTTCCTTTTTGGATGGTTATAGTGGGTACAATCAGATAAAAATTGCCCCTGAAGATCAAGATAAAACCACTTTTACCTGTCCATAGGGAACATTTGCTTACTCGGTCTTGCCTTTTGGTCTATGCAATGCGCCAACAACATTTCAAAGAGCAGTAATTAGTATCTTTGCTGATATATCTCATGACTATATGGAGATTTATATGGATGATTTCACTACCTATGGAGTCACATTTGAAGAAGCACTGGTGAATTTAGAAAAACTATTAAAAAGGTGCAGAGAGAAAAATTTGTCACTAAACAGTGAAAAATATTTTCTAATGATGGAAGAAGGTATTGTTCTAGGCCATCATATTTCCAAGAATGGAATTCAGGTTGACCTTGCTAAAATTGAAGTTATTTTGAATTTACAAACTCCTGCAAAACAAAAGGTTGTCAGAAGATTCCTTGGCCGTGCAGGCTATTATAGAAGGTTTATAAAGGATTTTAGTAAAATTGTCAGTCCACTTTATGCCTTATTAACTAAGGATTCTCAATTTGAGTGGACATAGGCCTGTAAAAAATCTTTTCTGCAACTAAAAGACTTGCTTACTAAAGCCCCTATTCTTCAAGGTCCAAAATGGAATTTGCCTTTTCACATACATACTGATGCCTCTGATTTTGGTATAGGGGTAGTCTTAAGTCAAAAAGAAAATTCAATTGAACATACTATCTATTTTATCAGCAAGAACCTTCAAGGTCCTGAGCTAAACTATACTGTTACAAAAAAGGAATTGCTCGTAGTAGTGTATGCTTTGAATAAATTTAGGCATTGTCACAGGTTATCAGATATTCATCCACACTGACCATGCAACAATCAGGTATCTGATGAACAAACCTGCCATCTCTGATAGATTGGCAAGATGGCTCCTATTGTTACAAGAATTTGACATTACAATCATTGATAAACTAGGAAGAGCTAATGTTGTGGCTGACTTTTTATCAAGACTTCAAATAGATACACCTGCTGAATACGAGGTCATTGATGATAGGTTCCTAGATGAACACTTGTTTTCCATTGCTGCACATACTCCATGGTATGCAGACATTGCCAATTATCTAGCAGCAAGCAAAATACCAGCTCACTTTTCTCCAAAAGAAAAGAAATTGTTAATAGAGAAAAGTTTTAACTTTTCATGGATTGCAAATTGTCTATTTTATACTGGACCTAATCAAGTGATGCGAAGATGTGTAAGAGAAGATGAGACTTATGATATCTTGCATGCTTGCCATGATGAACCATATGGGGGACATTTTGCAGCAAAGATAACATCAATGAAGGTTCTTACAACAGGGTACTACTGGCCAACGTTACACAAGGATGTTGTGGCCTATATAAGAAAATGTGACAGATGCCAACATATGGGAAGACCAACCAAGTCAGATGAAATGCCACTATATCGACAGGTAATAGTCACCCATTTTGATAAGTGGGGAATGGATTTTGTGGGACCAATTGATCCACCATCAAATGGCAAGTCATACATTCTAGTTTACACAGATTATGTAACAAAGTGGGTTGAGGTAAAAGCTATGACTCATGCTTGAGATAACAAGGTTACTGAATTTCTGTATGAATAAATTTTCACTAGATTTGGAGTTCCTAGAGAGCTTGTAACTGATCAGGGAGCTCAGTTCACATCCAATTTGATCACTGCACTAATGAATGACTATAAAATCAAACATAGGAAGTCCAGCCCCTATCACCCTCAAGCCAATGGTCAGGCGGAGGTTACAAACAGGGAAATTGAGGTGATCCTAACAAAGACATTGCAGCTCCATAGAAAAGATTGGAGCAGTAGACTTCCTGAAGCAATCTAGGTCTACAGAACTACATGGAAGACAACAACTGGGTTTACACCTTTTGAGTTGCTTTATGGGAAAACAGCCATGTTACCCATAGAATTTGAGCACAAAATGTTGAGGACAACTCTTGAACTCAATATGGAAATATCTGAAGCACAGAAGGAACGTCTCCTGTAGCTAAATGCTTTGGATGAAATGAGAAAAGCTGCCCTGTAGCATACAGAAGCATTCCAACAGCAAAGGAAGAAATGGTATGATCAACACATCAAAACCAATCAATTTTCTGCTAGTGATTAGACTCTGTTATATGATTCCAGATATCAAGAAAACCGAGGTAAGCTCACAACACACTGGCTTGGTCCCTATAAAGTTGAAAATGTGTTCAACAACGGAGCTGTACAGCTAGCGACAATTGATCTAGTCTGTTTCAAATTGCTAGTTAATGGCCACCGACTCCGGTTGTACCATAAACCAGTCTCAAAAGAAGAATTCATGCAGTAGTTCCTTCAGGATTCTGCCGCTACTCTTCTTGCAACCAAAGGCTTTCGCCTTTCTCCTGCAGCTTCACCATAATTTTGAAAAGCATGCTCATAATAAAGGTTTTCTTCTTAAGAAAACCCCTTTTTCTCCATTCTCACTTGTCGCCACATCTCACTTCTTTATCTCCCATCTATCCATCCTATCCATCAATTCCATCCATTCATCTCATCCGCCCACGTCATCCGTTCACCTTATCAATCTGCATCACCCTTCATTATGATATCATTCCCAACTGTCAACTCATGAAGATGCCGTCATCTTTCTTCACACATACATGCAATTATCAAAGGTACGCCATATCTTTTTTTATCGCATATTTGATTTATTTTATCCTATTCATTTACTGCTATGCCTGTACCAGTCATTATTACCCAATCTCCACCTATTCTTTAGTACATGTGAGGACACATGTCATACTCTAAGTAGGGGGCGGGGTAATCCACCTTTTAAAACCCGTCTTTTCACCGCTGCCTCAACTACGTAGATAACCTTTCTTTATTATTTTTCTGGTACTTTCCAAATATGATTGCATGTCCTTTTAATTGCATTTTTTCTTCTAAATTATAATCAAAACTGCTTGTTCAAAAAGTTCATTTTTGGAAAAAAAGAGAAATGTGACGGCACGACAGAAAAAAAAAAAACCAGAACAGAAAGGGAAACATAGAGGAAAATTTTTGAATTTTCAACAGGGAGTTGAGTTCAGTTAGGGAAAAATTGTGAACATGGGTGGTCAGCTAGTGCGACATGAGCCTGTAGCTTATGAATTATTATTGTAAAATCCTCAAACAGTCTAGGCATTTAGCCTCTGTGGATGGTTAAACTACTTCTTGAGTTTAAATGCTTTTGATGAGGAGGCTGCTGGGGAATTTTTGAGAACCCTTTCTGAAGGGGAGGCTACTATATGGGGTCTAACAGTTGTTGCAACTGAAGACAGAATTGCTAAAGTAACTGGGCTTCTAGCCGTTGGAGAAAATTTTTCTTTAGATGCTACCTCTGCAAGGGCTGAATTTTCAATACCTACTGATGGACCTTTGGAAGTCTCCAAGCAGGGATGCAAGTGCGTATCGTTGTCTCCTCCTTATTCAAAATACACTGCTTACATAATCAGGTATTTAACTTGTGAAGGTCATTTCTCCTACATGCATTCTTATCATTTCAAATTATTAAGTCATATGAGGCATGGGTTAGTTGTAAATGTTTCAAATTTCCTGTTAAAATTTCTAGAACAAAGTGCCCATGGAACCCAACAAGGGAAAGATAATTCTATTGCTCACCATGGTCTTATCAAATTATTGATTGAATGCTCTTTGAGAGATGTCTCACCTCTTTCCTGGCAACAATTCGTTGCCCAAAAGAGCTTGCAAATTCCACAACCCCCTAGGGTACTTACCCCACGACCTCATAAAAAGAAAGAAGAAATTACGTCTACCAGTAGAAGAATAGGGCAAGGGTCATCTACTCCTGTAGCACCTGGTCCTGCAGCTCCCCCATCGGAATCCTCTGCTCGGGTACAAACTAGGTCTGCCACTAGGAGAGAGAAGGAAAAAACAAAGGTAGGAGAGTCATCTGGGGCGGAACAAACCCCAGAGTCTGACCCTCGTTCTCAAAAAAGGAAATGCTCTTCTCCTATAGCACCTTCCCCTATAGTCGTCTCTCCTACAACAACACCTATTGCTATCACCAGTTCACCATCATCCTCTAGTAGGGCAAAACCCTCTAGGTAGACCAGAAAGAGGAAGGCTACCAAAACACCTCCTACAGCCGTACCAGTGCCAAGAAGAGTTTCCACAAGGAAACAATGTAAGACCTCCCCTGCTTCACCTCAACCAGAGGTTATTATAATTACATAAGAGTCTATAGAGTCTGAATTTGATGTTTCTCAGAATGTGTCTGAGAATGCTGCACAAAGTTCATTCGTTCCTGAAGAGGAACAAGTTGAGACAAAAGAAATGGGGCATAATGAAAAAGGGTTACCAAGTCTTGATGACTTGGCTACCGCTGCTATGCAGTTTTTGGAAGAAGCATAGTCTTCTCCATTGCAGCAACAAGAATTTATCCTGTAGCAAGAGCAGGAACAGACTAAACAATTAGATGTGGCTAGTGAAGCTACATTTCCCCCTACAACTTGTAAAGCCATTGTTGTTTATAAGAAGACATTTTTGATTGAGTTTCTAGAATATGTCAAAGCTAACTGGGAACTAGTTACATTGCAAACCCTGACTTTCCGGCACCTAGCCCAGACTGACATGCAACGAAGTCTATGGAAGGTAGAAAGGAAGAAACTAAAAAAGGAAATTGAAAGTCGGAAACAAGAAATTTCAGAGTTAAAAGCAAAAATAGATGAAATGTTAAAAGTAACTGGTCAGATTATGGAATGCAGACCACCACCCAGAGTTTTATGCTCTGTGCCTTAAGGAACAAATCTTATGGTTCCAACTAATGAGAATTTCCAGAAATCAAGATCCTATACTTCACATTGCTAAAGAATTTTACGATGCATACTAGGCAGCCCCTAATTGGTTAAGAAATTCTCTGTGTGAATTTTATCTACATGGCCTTTTAATTCCATTTGAAACAGAATGGAATCCTCTTCTATATATTGGTGATATCCATTTGAGATCATTTATGTCATGGGCAGCAAATGAAGTAAATTATGGCAGGCAATGGGAAACATATGAGGAAGCCGAAAGGAATGAGCCTGTTCCATTACACTCTCAAAGTTCAAACCCCCATGCAATGTTGAAAACTTAGTTTACTCTGACATATGGCATTCATAATAATACAACCAGAATGAAAATATTTGATCTCAGAAAATAGGTATATGATGAATTTCAGGAACAACCATATTCACTTTGGAGACTGTCATACACCAGAAGTGAGAAAAGGTGGGAAAGATTAACTGTTGGGCTAAGAATGTTCGAACCTCACAGTCCCCTAAATTTCATAGTAGCTCTTAAATGATCAAGCAGATAAATACAATTGGGACTTCAAAAGAGATTTGAACTGTGGTTGCTATTGACATTCAGACCTCATGTGCTAATGTGGCCCCTTTATCCTTACCAGGCTACAAATCTTAATGATGATTCAGAAGCTCTCAGGTATGAGAGGTGGTAGACTTTCAGAGGATTTTATTACAAGTTTGAAACTCCATTTCAGAGTCATGCCGCAACCATTGATTTCAGAGAAACTACCAGGAAAGTTAATGCTGGAGGACCAACATTGGGCTAAGTAGGGGGTAGAATGATGAGCCCAAAATGTGCTCATAGTTTGGATATTATGATGAACTTTTAAATACCTTTACTTTTGTTATTCGTGGTTGTTTAAACTCTTTTGAAACCTTTTATTGGGATATCCTGTAGCAAAATGTTTTCATATTCCTGCAGCTATTGTGTTGACTTGACTACATTTATTACCCCGTTAACTCCCTAAATGACTAGTATATCGCATATAGTTTTTGAATGATGAAATAGATTTAAATATTGATTAATGAACAGATATTGTGTATGTGCCATGCACCTTTTCTTTCACATCTGTTACCTTGTGTTTCGCAGGTTGTTGAAGAAAGTATGATCGAGTCAAGTGCAGTCGATCTCGGCCTTGCAGTAAAATCCATTTCCTGCATGACTTCGAGGAAGCTCTGGTGAAGACTCTTTGATCGATACCATTGGAAAGATTTTTAATGACAGTTAATCTAGAAAGAGTGGAGCGCTAGATTCTCTCTGGATCGGGTTGAACGGATAAATTCATTTATGAAGTTTGTTCCTTGATTCGGGGATACACTTTACTTCCACATCTTTCTTTGATAGGGTTAGTTAGTTAGTTGTTCTCCTGATTTTAAACAAGGTACTCCTCCTGCGTGAGTGAGGAAGGAGATGATAGTTAGAAGTAAGATAGAAGCATAGTGATAGAGAGATAGCAGATATCATGTAAGAGTCAATATGATAACAATGAAAAGCAGAATCTGTATGACAAGAGACAGAGTTTGTTGTTAGTTTCCATATCAACAAAGCAATGTATACAATTCTGTTTTCATGAATAAAGTTTGATGAAGTTTTGAGTTCAGCACTTGCGTAATCAATAGATGCTTGCTAAGGGGGCCCACTTAGTAAGTATCTATAGTTACTTAGTTAGCTGTTCTTTTCTGTTGATCATCAGTTAGCTTTCATCTTTGAAGTTTCCATACAAACTCAGTCTTGTATTGCTCCTGCAGCATCAGGAATCCATCCCTGTGCCTGTTCCTGCAGCATAAGGCCAGTTCATGGTTTGTGTTTTAGTCGTAGCTATTATAGTTTTTGTTTTAGTCAAATCATGGTTGAGTTAATAGAACTTTGCATTACCTTCCTGTAGCATAGATAGAATTCCTTCCAAGTATTTATTTCTATTAAGTTGTGACCAAAACTAGTTCTTCGTGCATATATTGTGTTGCGCCATTTAAAGTATACATTCCCTGGTTTGACAAGTAAATGAATGTCCATAAAAAGATATTAGTCACCTGCTGGAATATCCAATTCCCATGAAAGGTTTTACTATGATTTTCATATCCTTTTGTGGGCGTGGCCACTTAGTAGTAGTGATGATGAATTTGTGGCCATTAGATGAGGTAGGATGGATCTTTCCCATGAGGTCAAGTCCCCATTGTGTGAAGGGACAAGGCGATGTGATCAGCTGAAGTACTTGTGCTAGAGTGTGAATCAAATCACTATGAATCTATCATTGGTGACAAGTCCTGACATATTCTAGTGCATCTTTCTTAATGGTCGGCTAGTAATACCCAAGTCTCATTATCTTCTTGGCCAAAGTAGGACCACTCGAATGAGACCCGCATATACCCTCATGTACTTCATGTAAAGTTATGTGTGCTTCATTGGTGTCGAGACATCTAAGGAGGGTGTCATTAAAGCTATGGTGGTAAAGGGTGTCACTGACGATGGCATATCTTGAAATTTTTTGAATAAAAGACTTCCTTTGGTTATTGGAAAAATTAGGGGGAAGGGTTTGGCACTTGAGTTAGTCATGAATGTCTTGGTACCAAGGAGAATCAGGACCAACAAGCTCACAAACTATCTTTGATTCTAGAATATCATAGGCAGGGACCAACAGTTGTTATACCAAGAACTCCAGTTGAGACATGTTGCTTGGAATGTCAAGGAGAGAGTCGGTCATAGCCATGGAATCAACCACCTTTTTTTGTGCTCTTGGAACTTGCTCCAAAGTCACCATGTGAAAATATGTTTGAAAACTTCAATCATTCATTTGTAGGGCATTAGTTTCTCATCTTTTGTGTCATAGTCATCATTAACCTAGTTAATGACTAATTGAGAATCCCCATAGACATGAAGTGTTCTAATTTTCCATTTTATTGCCATTCTAAGCCTTGTAACAAGTGCCTCGTATTCTGCCACATTGTTTGTGCATGGGAAAGCTATGTAGAAAGACTTAGGAATGAAATCTCCTTGAGGAGTGATGAACAGGATCCCTACCCTTGAGCCATGATTAGTATGAGATCCATCAAAGTATAGCCTCCAAGGTGACTTGGGTTATGTGTGAAATATTGACTCATCTGGGAAATTTTTCACTAAGGGATGATCAATTTGTATAGGCACATCTTCCAATTGGTCTACTATCACTTGTCCTTTTATCGCTTTTATTTCTACATACTAAATGTCATATTCGCTTAAAATCATGAACCATTTTTTCAGACGTCCTATCAATGTTGCACGACTCAATAGATATTTGAGGGTGTCAATATATGCTACCAACTGTGTCTGATGACTTAACATATAATTTCTTAGCTTTTGAACTACAAATACAATTTCTAGACAAGAACATTCAATTGATGTGTAATTTAGTTCATACCCAACTAGTGTCTGAATAATATAATATATGGCCCTTTCCTTTTCTTCTTGGTCGTTATGTGCCAATAATGCCCTAGTGCCAAAGTTATTTATGAGATGTTTAAGATCAAAGGTTTTTTGTGAATGGGAGGCATAAGGACTGGCAGGGACAGTAGGCAGTCCTTTATTTTTTGAAGGGCTTCTTGGCATTTATCTTTCCACACAAAGGGGATGCCTTTGCATATAATATATTGGAATGGTTGACACTTGTCGGTCAATTGTGCTATGAAGCCCCAAATAGATTGTACCCTACCTTGTAAGGTCCTAGGTTCACTTATTTCTCTAAGAGGAGGCATGTCCATGCTGGCTTTGACTTTGGCTAGATCAACCTCAATGCCTCTTCAAGAAACTATATATCCCAAAAGCTTGTCAGATGTTATGCCAAAGAAACATTTCTTAGGATTTAGTCAGACTTTGTATTCTTCCAGTCTTTTGAAATTTTTTTCTAATACCTTCAAATGATCATTTCTTGTTGCTAATTTATCCAAAAGGTCATCCATGTAATCTTCCATTATCTTATGCATCATGTCATGAAAGATTGTGGTCATATCCCTCTAATACGCGGAACCTACATTCTTGAGCACAAAGGCATGACATTCCAGTAGTATGTACCCAAAGGACAAGTGAATTCTATTTATGTTGGTCTTCCAGGGCAATACAAATCTGATTGTAACATGAGAAGCCATCCATTAGGGACAACATCTCATATACTTCCATTAGGTCGACTATAATATCTATATTTGGAAACAAAAAACCATCCTTTGAACATGCCTTGTTCAAATCCCTGAAATCTATGTAGACCTAGATCATTCCATTTAGCTTTGCTAATAGCACAAGGTTAGATATCCATTAAGCATAATCAATTGATCGTATGAACCCAACGTCTAGAAATTTCTTCAACTTAGCCTTGACTAGTCGAGCGACCTGAGAATTCATTTTGCATAACTTCTCTTTAACTAGTTTGGTATTTGGAAATAATGGCAGATGTGGTGAAACTAGTTCTGGGTCTAGTCTTGGCATGTCAATGTAGGACCATGCGAAGTTGATTTTATGTTCTGCAAAGAACTTATGAAATTCTAGTTTCTCTTCTTCAGTGAAGGATGCAACAAGGAGGACCATTTTGGGATCTTCTGTTGTTGATATGTTAGCTTCTATGGTGTCCACTATGAGCATAGCTAATTTCTCTTGAGTTATGGGGAGAAAGTTCAGTCCTCCATCTTTGGGTGCCTCAGAGAGGTTTTCACCTACAAATGTGTCCTTTGTTTTTACTTTTTTTTCATTAGAAGGTGCCTTTCGGTTTTCACCTATAGACGATTCTTTTTTTTCTTTTTTTTTTATTTTTAATTTTGCGACTAGAGGACGAAGCAGTCTCACTGAAGTAAGCTGCACAATCTAGGTCAGTGGCGAAGCCTACCTTGTGCAGTCTCACCGAAGTAAGCTACACAATCTAGGTCAATGGCGAAGCCTACCTTGTGATCACCATTGGGTATGCCTTTAGATCATCCCATAAACTCTGCAATGGCCTTGCCATTTTGAAAGGTGTCTAGGACTAGCAGACCTTATTGGTCCCAATTAATTAATTGTGGATGGACTAGGAAAATGCTATCGCCAGCATTGGTGAATTGAGGGGAGGATGTAGAAAGCATGAAGATAGATTCAAAGATATTGTAGACAAAATTATCATCATCCAATTTCACATCAGACTCTATCCAATATTCCCCTTCACTTGTCTCATATTCGTTGTCAAAGTAGGGGATAAATGACTCAAAGTTGTGGTTGTTAGTGTCATCTAGTAATTTAGATGTATTAAATTGATGGTTATTAGATTCAGATGGTGGGGCTTGTATGTCATGGGGAAGGTAAATGGGGCTATGACTATTTGGTGTTTGATTGATTTTAAATGTTTGCAAACATATTTGTTTGGAGGTAAGCTACCCAACTTCAAGGAACAAATCATCAAGGCAACAGTCACTTAAGGATCATTAGGATCCAAATTCCCACTCGTGGGACTTAGTTTTAGTTAGGGATTCCTTGATGGTCTCGACACTTTCCAAAGCATGCATGTGCTCACTTGAAAGTCCATTGGTACGTTGGTCATCATTGTCAGGCAATCCATACCTTAACCCAAGATACTTTGGTATTTTTAAAGGTTCTATGGGCTCTCTTCGTCTAGTTTTATTTCTACCTAGGCCACTAGTTCCATCGTAGCCCTTAGCCTTCATCATGTCATATCCCTTGCCATATTTCTTAACTAGTAATGGGAGTAGGTCTTCCATTTCTTTATAGAGCCATCTGATAATATCAACAATATCCTCATTGCTCATGCCTCCCCTTTTGATGAAAACCATTTTTGGTGGAACTTGAAAGTTTCTTTGGGTTCCATTCTAAAACATGGCCAACCATAGAACTTCAGAGACTTGGGTATTTTTGTGATGCTATAAGCCATATGCAGTCTGAATTCACCACATCCAAGGTCCTGGATCTTGACATTGGACTTAGCCTTAGGAAGTGAGGAAGAAGGTGGTGTGGTGGAAGATGTGGACGGAGTGGATGTGGAAGATTATGCAAGTGTGGATGGGTCAATGTATTTGGAAGTAGAAGAGCTAGGAGCCTCTCAATTGATGGGCACTCAGTTTTTGGAAATACCCCTTAGGTTGGTACAATACTAAAAAGAATCAAGGTGAAGATTTTGTGATTTCTGGATTTTTGATTGTGTTTGAGTTTTTTCATCAACGTTTCGGATCACACTCAGTGATCCATCATCAGGATGATAAAGAGCTAAGGAGATGAAAAAATGTTAGATGCAGACCTAATTTGCTTAAAAGGAAGAGAGGTGATAAGTTGAGGAGAGAGAAGGGTACAAAGACCGAGATAGGAGAGATAAGGTAATAACAGAAATTGAAAGAATTGAAAAAATAATAAGAGAGAAAAAATATATAATAATGAAAATTTTTATTAAAAACAAAACAAGAAAGAAATAAAAGACACAGAACTAATGAAAGAGGACTACAACATAAAGAAAATTCAATTTTAGAAATGAGAGAGCAAAAATAAATAAGAGAAAAACACAAGGAATTCTAAGTTAATATGCAATATTAAATTATAAAGTTGAAAACTTTAAAATGAAATAAAAGAAAGCTAATAAATTAACTTAGAATCCCTGCATCTTTTAAGGAAAGTTAGGTCTGCAACTTTCTTTGTAAGCTTTATCCTTAGCATCTCTAGTTGCTTGGATTTGAAACATAATTCCCTCCCATGAAGGGCATCGATTAATGCTATGAGATTTCTAGCATTAATCGATGCCCTTCATGGGAGGGAATTATGTTTCAAATCCAAGCAACTAGACATGCTAAGGATAAAGCTTACAAAGAAAGTTGCAGACCTAACTTTCCTTAAAAGATGCAGGGATTCTAAGTTAATTTATTAGCTTTCTTTTATTTCATTTTAAAGTTTTCAACTTTCTAATTTAATATTGCATATTAACTTAGAATTCTTTGTGTTTTTCTCTTATTTATTTTTTCTCTCTCATTTCTAAAATTGAATTTTCTTTATGTTGTAGTCCTCTTTCATTAGTTATGTGTCTTTTATTTCTTTCTTGTTTTGTTTTTAATAAAAAATTTCATTATTATATATTTTTTCTCTCTTATTAATTTTTCAATTCTTTCAATTTCTGTTATTACCTTATCTCTCCTGTCTCGGTCTTTGTACCCTTCTCTCTCCTCAACTTCTCACCTCTCTTCCTTTTAAGCAAATTAGGTCTGCATCTAACCTTTTCTCATCTCCTTAGCTCTTTATCATCCTGATGATGGATCATTGAGTGTGATCCGAAATGTTGATGAAAAAACTCAAACACAATCAAAAATCCAGAAATCACAAAATCTTCAACATGATGGATTGTGGAAATCTCATAGCATTAAGAATCAAGGTCTCCATATACTGTGATTTATGTGTCATCAAATGGGAATTTTAAGCATTGGTGATATGTGGAGGGGATGGCTTTTAGGGCATGAATCCATGGGTGCTCGAGCAAGATGTTGTAAGGTAATTCTAGATCCAAGACTTGGAAATTTGTATCCACAATGATTGGTCCCACTCTGATAAGAAGAGAAATAATGCCTCGAGAAGAACATTCTTCGTCATCATATGATTTTATAACTATACTCTTTGTAGGGTCTACACACGCATCATAAAATCCTAGAGCTTTAACCAATTTTAAGGAGCATATGTTCAATCCTGCTCTGCCATCTACTAAAACTATTTTGACCTTGTGCTTATGGATGGAAGTTTCGATATGTAATGCATCATTATGGTTAGTCTTGGGTGACAAATAATCTTGATAAGAGAAAGTGACATGATGAGGTGTAGTGAGGTATCCCACCATGGTCTAAAATTGGTTGACATCAATATCCTTAGGGATTGATGACTCTTGTAAGGTTTTATCTAGTATAGCATTATGCGTGGGAGAAATACGAACCAGCTGAAGTATTGAAATCTACACAAGGGTTTTTCCTAACTGATCAATAAGGTTAAACTAACTCTTAGGTTTCCACTACTTTGTGGATGATCCAATTTGCGGTTTCTTAGGAGATGGACCAGGTATAGTGACCTTAGTTTTCCTAATAGGAGGCAGACTAGCTATGGTGATCTTTCCACTTCAAGTAGTAGCATTGCATTGAGGTGATCTTTTGACTATGATGGTATTGACACATTCATTATTATTTCGGATATTGTTTGTAATAGGTCCACCGGAATAGTCATACTTGGCATGGGTGTAATTGGCTTGATTATTGTTTATCTTAGGACCTGGCATGGAAGCATTATTAGAACTATGGTCTTGGAGTGGGTTCTTATGAATGGTATGATTTGAATTAGAGGCAAATTGTGGTCCACCTACCTCAATGATACGATTTTTGATAAGGTCTTGTACAAGATTTTTTAGTTGTTGACAGGAAGAAGTTTTACGTCCTTTTCACTGATGATAATCACAAAACACATTATCGTCTAACCATGTTGGTTTGAATTTTCCTGGATCATATGGTTTTGGGTCTTGAAGTGTGATGACACCATTCTGAAGGAATTTCTTAAGGACTTCCTCAATGGGCTCACCCAAGGGAGTGTATGTGCCACCCCTAGGGAATTGTCTTATCTGATGGTATTGTCCTTGATTGTTACTATTTTGACCATTTTGGTTGTTTGGGGTGGCATTGGTGGGGGGTGTTAGTATCGTTGTTGGTTTTTTTTTCTCCTAAACCCCTTTTAGAGATAGTACAAGACCCATAGTGTTTATAGCCTTGGCATCAACAACACCATCATTTGTAACATGCTTATTTTTGACCCAGTACTTTTTTTTTTCAGTGGGAGGATTTTCATTTGTGTTTTTAGGAGCATACTTTAGTTCTCCTTTTGAAATAAGAGCTTTCTCAACCTGGACACCCTTTTTGACTAGGTTTGTAAAAGTTGTGCAACAATGAACTTGTAATCCATATTTCAAGGGGCCTAGAAGTGTTTGAATGAACTTGTTGATGTGGCAGCGACTAGCTAGACTTATCCATCTTTGGAAGAATGGGATAAAAGTTTCACCAACGTCCTCTTGCGTGAGATTGCATAAGCTAGTAATAGAGGTATCCATGTCAATGTTGTACGAGTAATTTTTTTTCAATTTGTGTTTAAGTTCATCCCATAATTGAATATCCTTTTGAGTGGAGAACCATTCAAGGGTAGAACCTGCAAGACTTTTAGAGAAGATTCTCATCAAGTATGTTGGTTCATAGGCAATGTCCATATAGTTGGTCGTGGATTCTCAAACATGTTCGATAGGATTTGTATTTGCTCTATATTTGGTAAAATTAGCTGACACATATCCCAAAGGAAATGGTGGCATGTATACATTCATGTCAAAGGGATATACAGATAAATCATATGACACTTTTGATTTCTTGCCAGATATTTTCATGTTTTCTATGGTCTTCTCTAGACCCATAAGCTTTTATTTCAAGGCATTGATTATAGGATCATTTGTGGCCCCATACATTGGATCGATTGGTACACCATAGGTCCCTATTTGTGTTGAGGGATGTTTTTTTGTGGCATGTATGATGTGTTTTGGTTTGTGTGTTGTTGGTATTGAAAATTTGGATTGGGGATATGTTGGTGGGTATGAATATGGGATGAATATGTTAGAATGTGTCCCCCATCCATTTCGGTTGATATTTGGGGAATATGGCCACAATGAATATTTTTATGTACGAATGATGCCATAGGTTGTGTTTTGATTTATTTTTCCAAATTTTTGGGATTGTACAAGGGGAATGTTAGTATTTTGTCCTTGGTAGGTGATGGAATTAAGTTGTGCTGACGTGTTAACATTTTGTTGTGGTCCTTGAATAAAGATACATTGTTTACTTCCTCCCAAAATATTATGTGAGGTACCAATGAGAGGATTTGATGAGGATGCACTCATGGTACTAGATGTAGTCATCAATGGAGGATTTGTATGGCTTGATGATGCCCCCATCGCATTTACCAGGGTGGTAAATAGGGGATTGGAATAACTTGTCCACATTGCCAAGGACCCAAAGGTGGCTCCAGCTAATTGTGACAATATTGTGGATATTGTGGGTCGTGTGATGAACTGTGTTCCTCCAATGGATGTAGCATTGATTGAATTGGAATTGTTTGAAATGTTGGAGGTAGCACTCATGTTAGTTGTAACATTTTGTGAGGTACCATCAAAAAAGGTGTTTCTTGTGTGGTTTGGAGGTTGACCACTATTGGAAATGTTATGTGTATTGTTGGCATTATGGTTAGGAGATGTCAATCTCAAAGTATTAATGTTGAACCCATGAGGTAATTTAGCTCCTTGACTTAAAAGTATGGCCAAATATCTATCTCTGTCATATAAGACCATTTGTTCTATGAAGTAGGCCACCTTTGGATATTGTGCATCTACCTCTAGGTTTTCCTCAAGTAATTGTCCATATTTATCCTTACATAAGAATGGTTCAAAGGGGTTGTTTGATGATGATGGTATGGTCATGCAATGTTGAGTATTTGTGATACTAAATAGGTCATCAAAAGTCCAATTTGGGTTATAAGTGTGATTGGTAACATTGAAATTGGAGTCTTATCCAAAGTTTTCCATTTTCCATTTCTTTCTTTAGAGTCTAGTTTCCACCATAAAAAGGGAATTGTTCAAATGAAGATGATAAGAATGACGACTAAATGGAAGGATGACACTAGCCTATGTTTTTCTTTTGTATTTTTGTCATAAAGGATGAAAGTACAAGACTATGTTTTTGGATTTTCAAAAAATAAGGGATGAGAATGCGAAAATGTTATCTAAAGGATGTGATGAATGTAAAATGAAGCCTAGGATGACAAGTTATGACAATTATTTTATATTTTGAAATAAAGGATGACAATGCAAGGTGATGGTGATGTTTGCCTAAGGAAATGATGAAGGAAAGATGACAAGGTTGTTGAGGTCAAAGTGCTAAATGAGGATTAAGATGATAATGTTGACTAAGGACTAAGATGATTAATGTAAAGTTGAGGTTCAAAATGAGCACTAGGATGAAAAATACGAAGTCTAAGTTCAAAATGAGGATGAAGTTTGGACAATATTTGGAGAGATGTTTTCCTAACCACTCTAATCTTGACTTTTGTCTCAATTTAGGTTATCAAAGGACCTACTAAGGGGACTAAATGAGAAGGTCAAAATGATGAGTGAGCCTACCTAACTAGACTATTGAGTTGGAGGTTCTCACAAAAAGGACAATGACCAAAAAGGGGAATAATGACTAAGTCCCAATATAACCTTGTTTTGAAACAATGGTTTTGCAAAGTGTGATGAGTTGGTCTAATCCAAAGTTTTCCAAGATGAATCCTAAGGAAAATTTTATGCAAGAAATAACGATTATGATGCCTAGGGAATGCAACTAAAAATTTGGAAATTTAACCTATGGTAAAAAATGCAAGCTAGTGAATGCAAATGATGGATTTTTGAGAAATTTCAATTCTAACTTTTGACATAATTTTTTTGAAAAAGATGTTTGATAGCAGGGTAAAGTGTTTGGACTTGAATTCCAGTCTAAAACAATGTTTGGTTTTCTTTCAGGAGATTGCGTAATTATAGGAAGTGAATGTGTTTCAATGATCAAATGCGGCTCTAGAAATGGCAAATGCGGTTGAGTTTTTCAAATGCGGCTTTACAGATGTCAAATATGATGCATTGTTGCAGATGTGGCTTTATAGATGGAAAATGTGTTTCAATACAGGAAAATGCAATGTTGGGAGTAGAAAATGCATTTTATCAGAGTAGATACATTGTGAAGGACGAAAAATGTTGTATGATAGAGTCACTGTGGTTTAACAGATGCATTGCAGAATGTAAAAAGTCAAATTTCTAATATTTGTGGTGAAAAACCTAAATTGTTGAAAGTTTAATAGTTTGTTTCTAGATGTTTGAGTGTTGTTTGTTTCATTTCAGTATCCAACAAACACTTGGCAAGCACACTATTTGGTATGTATAGGATCATCATGGAAAAAATAAGCCCTTAAGTGGCAAAAAGTTTAGAAAAATTGGTGTTAGGAAACTTGACATAAAAATTTGAATAAGTTATCTATATTATTTCAAAAATATGTAAGAATAGAATCTGTAGAAAATTTAATGTAGTCTCTAAACTACTAGGTTTATTTAAAAATAAATAAAATATATTTGGTGAAAATTTGAAATTTCAATGCAGTAGTACTTAAATTTTAGGGAAAAAATAAGTAGGTGTCTGTCTTACCACTCTAACCATAATAAAATGATAATATTTTTTTATAATATTTTATATATAAGTAGAGGACTCATGTCCAGATGTGATGCATATTTTTTTGTAATTTTTTTCCAAGTAAATAATTAATTATTATTTTTTTATTACAAATTTTAAAAAATATAAAAACTTGTATGTCTGACCACCTTAACTTTGTCAAAACTTCATGAAATTTAATTTTTCTTTTTGCAATTCTATATTATGTGAAGTCTGGAATGTGGTGCATGTTCTAGATTCAAAAAAATTGATAATGAACATTGAAAGTTATAGATGTTTTTCAATCAACTCATTGATAAGGACTTTAGTCATAATTCTAATAGAAAATAAATAATAATAATTTATTAAATTCAAATTAAAGCATAATTTATATTGGTGGAAAGCTGAGAATCTCTTCCAAAAACCCTTTTCGTTTCATCAATTTTGGGTAAAAAAATGTCGTCAACCACATACCCTACAAATACCCATAATATTGCCACTTTTTGGCCCATCATGATCTTGCACATACCCTATTTTAGAAAGTAATAAAAAAAATAAGAGAAAAAGTAAAATCCTATGGTTAAGTTAGGACAATATTCTCTAGACTCCACATGGGTTTCCCTAGTAGCATATCAGTAGCGTGTGAATCCAGAAGCTTGGATGCACAGGCTCCCCCTTACAATGCACTCTCTTATTAGGCCAACCAAGTCTCCAACCCCCATGAAACTCCCATGGTAGATTGATCACCTCTACTAAATATTGCGAAGACGTGGAAGGCTTCATACCGATTGGTGTTGTACTAAAAAATAGAAGGTTTTTGGCTTACTACACAATGGTTTTAAGTTCAGGACCCCCATTCGAGTGGCCTTACATGGGACCATGCAAGATTAATCTCCATTTATGAGGCACTCTAGCTTGAAGAGGTTATGCTCAACAAGGTTTTGGGGAGTACTACTTGGTCCGTATGAGACATCCTCTCTCGTAATCTTAGGTTTTCCCTTAAGATTCACATTCATATACTGGTCGGGGGTAGCTTAGCTTTAGCTCCGTTGCCTGTTTGAGTCGTGTTGGGGTGATGAAATCACCAGGAAAGCCCAATTTCTAGAGGAAATAATCATTTCTCTTACACCCACAATCGCATGACTGTGCAAGGGGAGAGAATACTTCAGTTATTGCATAAAGGTTACGCAGGGACAAAGTGGTTCTAGCTTTTTAATCTCCTAGTTTGCATAGGGTGAGAGCATATTCGCCTACCACTTTCAAACACAATAAAAAAAAATGGAAGACATGTTCATTTCAAATGCACCAAATGAAATATTTTCTACTCTAAAAAAAATAAGCACAATGTTTTCAAATGAGAACTTCTTGGACAAAGGAATTTGTAAAACCACAAGTTAGTAGTTTTAGAAAATTTCCTTCTACCCATGAAGTCTTGGTTCCACATGCTATAAAAAATATTAGTAACCCCAAAAACACCTATGCTAGTCAAAATGCAGAAGAAAAATAGAAAAACCTGAATTCATAAAAGAAGAGAAAGTTACACGGAAAATGTGTTACAATAGAGCGAATGCATTGCTCTATGCAGAAAATGCATATCGGTCCTGCATTCTAGTCTAACAAGCGTATGCATTGATTGAAACTTCAAATGTAGCTTGTTATGTCAAATGCAACATTTAGCATTGCAATTGTGGTTCATCATATCGATTGTGGTGTTTGGAATTTTGAATGCATCACAATGCATCTAATGTGTCTCGGGAAAATGCAAACACATCGTTTTGTACCTATACTTGTAAAAATGGAAGAAAACAAAAAAAAATACAGAAATAGAAAAATAAAGGAGTCGGGTTCACTAATGTATTAATGGGTTATTTTCAGGTAAAGGTTAGCAAATTAGATCAATAAGCAAAACCCAAAGAAGCTATCGAGTACAATGAAAGATAAAACAAATAGAAATATCATACCAACTAATCTATGAAGCTTCCATGATTCACCTCCATAACACCTTCTAACTTGCTATAAGTCTAACTGCTACCCTTAGATTGAATGTGTGAGAAACTGACCATGACAATGTCCTAAACAAGCTTTGAAGGATTTGATGACTAAATGCCTATGAAAAATGACAAAATGACTATGCCTATGACATCAACAAGTACTCAAATCAAATAAGCTAAAATGTGAAGTAGAGTCTAAGCATAAACATATGAAGTTGTCCCAAGAATGTGAGAAAATTGAAATTTTATATAAAATGCAATTTTGGACAGATAAATGAGATTGAAAGCTAAAAAGGCCTAAAATCAATGGATGAGATTTCATGTGAAAATCCCTAATTAGGGTTAGGGTAATATTGTTAAATGAGTGGTCAAGATTTCATTTGATAAAATTAAATCGACAGTCAAGAATAAATGTGATAATTAGCCAAAAGGATAAAGATTTTTGAAAATCAAGAAGATAAAGATTGCTTGATTTGTGAGATTCAAAAAATCAAGAGGATAAAGGTTGAACTAGAAAGTAGATTTGGAAAATCAAGAATTTGCTCAATTACTTGGTTTTTGGAAGAAGATTACCATTTTGAATTAAATTAATTCAAAAATATGGATTTTGTGTAACAATAAATAATCGATTTTCAGATTATTTACTAAAATGAACTGACAGTTAAGAATGTGATATCATTTTAAATAATTTCATTTAATTAAAATGAGAGAAATGTTAAATTGGGTAATTAAATAATTAAAGATAATTATTTAATTTAGAGAATTATGGCTGATAATTAAATAAATTAATAAATTCATTTAATTATAAGAATTAGTGGCATTAAATAAATAAATAAAATTCATTTATTTAAAAATTGAGAAGACATAAATGAAATAAAGGTAATTAAATAAATTAAGAAATTTATTTAATTGTAAGAGGACAATAGGCACTTTGTGATGTATCGAATAAACAAATAAAATTTATTTATTTAATAATATTGGGTTGGGGCCCTAGCTCAGTTGGCTAAATCTTTCTTGTTGCAGGAGGTTGGTCACGAGGTCTATTCTCCCGCACCCCCGTGGTACCAGAGGGTGTGTCACACCAGCGCTGCCAGTCACGTTAAAAAGTTTACCAGGCGCACTGCAGTTTATAGGGGTCGTGCTACCCGATTCCTGCAGTCTAATAACAAAAAAAAAAAAAACAATCATGAAGAATAAACAGACATGAATTAATTAAATAATTATGAATTATTTAATTAATAGTCAAATGTGGACCAAGGACATAATTAAATGTCATAATTATGCTAGGATGAAAGTGGTAAAATAGAGCTTCCAGGCCTAGGTTATTTTTATGTGTCTACACTAATATGCAAGCAAGAAGAGAAAATAAACAATATGTAAAGTATAGCAAAAAGTAACTACAAAAAGTTTTAATGCAAAAAATACCTAGAAAATGCATGAAAATGTTGTTTAAAATGTGCAGGTGGACTAATTCGGCTAGGGTGGCGAATGAGTCCAGGTATGATATTTTTTTTGTGTTTTTTAAAAAATTGAAAGTGATTTTAATGCTTTTCAAATTCAAACTAAGGATGCAAAGGTAAATTTTTAGTTTTTTGATGATTTAATATGAAAAAATGAAGTCTAAATGAGTCTTTCACTAATGCAATTTTAGAAACCCTAGGATGCAAAAACAAAAAAAAACCTAATTGAATGTTGATGCAAATGAAACCTACGATGAGAGATGCAATTGAAATCAGAAAGAGAATGCGCTCAATATGTAGGTTTACCAAAATGAACAAACAATTTTGTGGTGTTTTATAGACTTCTCTTGCACTCTTAGGATCTTTCACCTAAAAGAGAGATAAAACCCCAAAATTGAAGTGGTTCATTCAAATAATGGATTGTATGATGTGAGTATGAATAAATGCAATGATGTAAATGCAACTAAGTGATATAATTGATTTATTATTGATGAAAAACCTATGGAATATGCAATGTTGGAAAACACAATGATGTTTGTAAGAATGAACAAGAAACATGCACAAATGAACACAAAATTAAAAGAGATTGAACAGATTGCACCTAGAGGTAGATTGAAGATCTTAGAAGGTTCTATAATTCTAGTAAAATCACTACAAATCACTAGTGGGATTCATTCTCCACTGATGGCGAATCAATCCTGCTACTAGTAAAATCTCCTAAAACAAATTTTTGACTGTTGGGAATTGTAATATGAAAAAATTACCTTTTTCAACCTTAAGGTGGGATTCATTTGCTACTGATGGTGAATTATTCCTCCTCCAAAATTTTGTGAAATCAAAGGTCAATTATGTAGCTCCATATCTGCACTTTTATTCTTGTCAAGTTGACAGAGTCAAATCTTTAGAAAACAAACTGTAGGTTGTCCCCGAGCTTGAAATAGGGCTTAGTTGACTTGATACACTTTGTTGAATTATTATCCACTTTTCAACACCTAATTTCTTAACAAATCTGCATACACAAGTCTACAAACACACATGCAAGAGGGGAAAAATGGTTAAGGGTTGGGTTATAGGGATTTTCCCTTGTCAAATCCCACTTTGGTAATCAAACCCTTAATGAATAAATGAAATGAAATAGGCAATGAATGATGAATTTAAATAACATGTAAATGTCCTAAACTCACCACAATCTTGTTGAAGAAGTTTGAAGATATGTCAATGGTTGCTCCAAGATGCTTGATAATTGCTTGATTGAATGATATTTTGATGGATTGAATTCTTGAATTAGTGAATGATACCTGAATGAATTAAGAGTTTGTAAAATGAGAAGAAAAATACTTATTTGTACACAATTCTACCCTAATTTTTTGATAATACCTCATCACAGGCTGACATAAGGTATTTTTAATGAAAAAACTGAAAGAAAATTTGAATTATTTTGAATTTGGAGCCAAAAGGGACTCATTCGCCACTAATGGTGAATAGGTCCCACCATTGGCTTGTAAGTGGGTGTCGGGAATTATCTTTCATTTAATGTTTTTTGTTGGGTTTACATTAAAAAAAACACTTACTTAAGCCTTATGAGTTCATAAAGGGGTCATTTAAAGCATAAGAAAGGTGTAAATAGTGAAATCAAGCCTAGAAAAGTGTGAAATGTTGTTACAAGACTTTACAACACTTTAAAATAGGACTTGATAAGTGATGAAAAGGTGATTGTTAGGTGAATTGTAATGAAAAAGGTCTACAAGAGTGTAGAAATGTATTACAACATTTCACAACACCTCCACAAGACATCATAATTTGAATATTTAGGACCTAATGTGAATTCATAAGCCACATTACAACATTAAATCAAAGCCAAATAGACCAAGAATCATGAGAGAAATACCTAAAATACCATGAAAGTGTCAATGAACCATTTTTCTATGGTATAGGAGGAAAGAGAAAAGATAGTCTAAAGACAAGCTAAGGATCTCTACACCAAGAGAATAATAGATCTTTTGATGAGCATGAATGAGGAAATCAAAGTAAAGATTCAAAGTGAAACTGAAGATGATACAAAGAAAATCATTGATAAATTACAAAGTGAAGTTGATGTGGTTGCATAGGAGCCTCTGCAAAAGCATGATACTAATGTTGAAATGAATGTATAAGTTCCTCAAAATGAATAAGAAATTGATCATATGCCCCCTTTGGATGATACAAATGATCAAATTATATTTGGTTAGTAAGAAGAATCTTTTTCTAGTTAGCATTAAGGATAAATTCCCTTTGATCAACACGAAAAGAAGGTTTCCTCCACTATGAAGATGGAGAAGGAAAATGGGGAGAAATAAAAAGAAAAGGGGAAGGAGAAAGAAGAATAAAACGAGGAGAAAGAATAGGATAAGGATAAGGATAATAATGTTGAAGAAGAGAGTTTAAACAAATCATGTTCATCTCTAGTGGAATTGATAAAAATAAATTAGTTTTAGAGATGTAAATCTAGCTAGTAGTGACTTCATAGTTAATACATGTTCCCACTTTTAATGGATAGGTTAACTTGGCTAAAATATATCCCCTGCACAAGTTGAAGTTTGGAAACATACTCCACTCCAAAGAAAGAAAATAGCTACTACAAGAACAAGTTGAAATTGTAGATGTGTTAGAAGAAGTAATAAATTTGTTAGAGGAGAAGCTACCGGAATCCAAAAGGGATTTCTCATTGTTCCCCACATAGAAAATGAAGTAGTTAATGGAGTATTTTGAGACTTATTGTTCTCATCTAGAGAAGAAGGTAGAAAACAAGTTGAGTGATGGCTCCAAAAAGAGTGACAGTGCAGTTACATTGTTACAATATTTCATTCAAGATATTTAGAAGTTCCCAAGATGATGCAAAGGTTTTATATGTTTTCTATTTGAAATGAACAACAACAAAAAGTATAAAGGATCAGATAAATGCAATTGAAGCACATAAATCACCAATGTGGCTACAAAATACAATCCATTAAAAGATAATGATGGTACCATCATGGAACAAGTTGAAAGTCTTCAATCCCAGATACAACAACTATAAGACCAAAGGGAGCAATTCAAAAGTCATGTAAAATAGTTGAGAGAAGTAGTAAGCCTGAGATTGGCTTCACTTACCAGATTCCTGATAAAGGCCAATAGTGTTGTTTAGAAGTACAAGGAACTATCCTCTTTAGAGGAAATAGAAGAAACACATGTGCTAATAAATTTTCAATTCCAAACCTTGACTAATACTAAGAAGCAATGGGATACCAACTTGATTCAACTCAAGAACATCTACAAGGGTATGTTATCATCCAAAGGATCTATGATTGTATTTCATGTAAGATATATTTATATTTTATGGTGTCCATATATATTTAGAGTAGTTCATTTTGTGGATATGAAGATATTCTCTTTTACATCCTAGAGGGAGTAAAAGTTGCATAGATCAAGGGAGAGCTTGTAGAGTTTTTCTTGTACAGAGAATTTTTTTTTTTCCTTTTTCCTTTGATGTCAAAGAGGGAGAGAGAGAAATGTGCACCTAATGGGGAGTATGTTTGTGCTAAGGTGGATATGTTTGTGCACATCTTTTTTGTTTTTCCATCAATGAAAAAGGGGGATATTTTTGCATCTTGTGATATTGGTTGTCTTTGACTAAAAATGCATATGATCTGGTGATGGTTGATATGAAGAGATATTAGTTGGTGCAAGTAAATATTAAAGTGTGTGGATCTGATTATTATCTATGTTTGATGTAGAGGTGGGTATGCATATTCTAATATTTTTCTAGTATTTCTACTTTGATATCTTTCTAGTTTGGTATACCAAACTTTGGGAATGGTAGCAAAAGATGTGTCTAAGGATTTCATTGTACATTCCCGAAGGCAGTGACATAGTGCTTTCATCTGCATCCTTCTATAGAGAAATATTTAGTCTTACAGATCTGAAGGTAATTTGATAGAGATGTGAAGGTGTTATATCCAAGATTTCAAGGCATTACACCTTATTTATTGAAAGATGAAAGTGACAAAGTTTTCTTCTGCACTCTAGTAGAGTAAAGTAATGATGAAGGCCTATTGAATGCTTCACATTCCTTCAAATGTGAACATTTTTCTATGTGGTTCTAATGACATATTCAATGATGTCAAGAGAATTTTGCATTGAAGTTTCTATTGGTTTGGTGGTCTACAAGTTCAGATTTCAAGTGACAGCATGTTACAATTGGTTTTAGATGCCCATTCTTCATCAAAACATAACTTTGGGTGCTTACATAAGCATGAAATTGTATAGATTATTTGATTGAGTTTGTGTGGACATCATACATGTCTCAAAGTATCTCAAGTTTGAAGCTAATGTAGATCTTTCTTTTTTCCTATTTTGTATAGTTGTTTCATGTCAATTTGTGATGTCATGCTTTTGTTGTGGCTAACTAGATTATGTTGGTGATGTGTGCCACATTTTTTATTTGTGTGGAGTCTAAGAATTGTTTGTATAGGTTGTACGATTCATGCTAACTCATCTAGAAGAATTATAAATAATTTCTTATCATTTTGTATACCACCAATAATGATGTAGGCTAACATGTTACAAGTTTGATATTCCTTATTTGTGGCTGACTGAATTTGTAATTACAAAGCATTTGGATGATATATATTGAAGATAAAATTACTAGATATGTGAATGGAAGTATTTAAAGATGTATGAGTGCATGAGAAGAGAATGAAAATATTTGCTACACACCTAATGAGAAAAAATAATGAATATCAGTTATTGAAGCCATAATATTAGTCATATTTCAGTTGTTCTTTCCTTAAATTTAGGGTTAGTAGCTTCCTTGGGTTTAAATCCCTAAATAAAATTTAGGGAGTAGTTTCATCCTTGGGTTGTAGCTCTGAATCAAATTTTAAATTGGTTTTACTTGTGAGGCTAGATTAGGACAATAGCTCCTAGAAACATTTCTCGTCGTGGTTTTTACCTTGTGGGGTTTTCCATGTAAATATGGTGTTATTTGTGTTCTTTTATGTGTGTTTAACTTCATTATTGTTTTGGTTAAGTGGATGAATGCTTAATTGAAATAACTTAACTTCACCAATAGTTAATTAGGGTTATTTTTGAAGCATACTAATTCACCCCCCCTTAGTATTTCTCTGTGTTCAACACACCTCCACATGTAAAACATCCATGAAGAATAATTTATTTTTAGTTTCATGATCATTTCCATTTCCATTTTACTTAAAATCATTAATTTTTTTCTACCTTTAAAATAATTCTTCTTATTTTTATTTCCTCTTCCATTGTATTTTTTTGTAAGATCTTGATCCCAATTATTCTTCTTAAAGAATGGTGATGATTCAGACAAACCAATATTATTTCAATTCTTATCTCAATAGGCCAAAAAATACTTAATATTTTTCTCTTGTTTGGTTTATTTCTCAAATACATGGTCCATGGTGGACCGACCATAAACATTTACGTCCCCTCCTAGATCTAAGTGTTTAGTCCCTTAAAGAATTTTCTTATACAAAATCATTCGTCACACTAATATTTAGGCACATACTTTAGTAGTAGAGTGAATTTATCCCAATATTTAGTCACTAACATGTCTCCTTGTGATAGTTCTAAGATTTAGTTAACGTTTCATTGAAATATATTTGAGGTAATTGTATTTTTCTAAATATAAATATAAATTAGTGTCACATCAAACTAATGGAACTCAATCCTAAATCCACCTTCTTGTTCATCTATAAAGTGAATAATTCTCTAGACAATTCATAACTCAAATTATTTATCCATGCAAGTGATCCATGCTTTTTCTTCATCTTCTAGCACAATTCCATCAAACTTTTGTAGTGTTATTTTCTCATATCTTAGTAAATTCATTAGTTAATTACATCCTTATATTGTGCTGGTGTAATTAAATGTCTTGTACCTTGTCCTAGGTCATGATTACACCTTAGTTAAGTTTACTTAGGGACCACATAGGAGGTTGTTGGAGATTTTCCACTTTTGGTGGACTTGACATGTCATTACCTCATCACTTCCACCTTTTGTGGACACATCATGTGATTATTTCTCCACCTTTTGTGGATATTATCACATTATCTCTTTCCCACTTTAGGTGGAGTGATAACTTTTCCTAGTTGTCTCATGTCATAAGATTACGACACTTGTCATAATCTTATGCCCTCCTATATTCTCACCTTGGCTATATAACCAAGGGGTCTCCTATGTACATGGTACCATTCTATCATCTCATATTATTGACATTGAATACAGTTTATTCTTGTCATATTATTTTCTCTCTCTTTTGTGCTTTCTATTAGGCCTCTAGATCTTGGGTGGCTACCTTCATAGCCAATTCTTACATATTGGATAGTCTTATTTTTACTTTTTCTACTATATATTTTCTAGGTTAATCAAACCCTTAATGAACATTATGCTACTTTTCTTGTCAATCACTATTTTATTGTCTCTTCTCCTCTTCATATTCATTATTATGTATCAATATTACTTCTTTTCTAAGGCCTCAAATATTTATTTGGCTTCATTGAAGATGACAAGGATTTGATCCAACTTTGCTACCTAATCTTCTAATGGTTGATCTAACCCATATTGACTATCCACAATATTTATTCTCATTTGAACCATAATTTCCCCTAGTGAGTCACCATCGCCTCATCAGTTCTAGAAGTTTCAATGTGAAAATGGTTTGTAACAATGCATCATTTGAAGCATACAAAAAAACCAAAAATTTATAATTTCCAGCACAAAATATTAATGCACTTAGGAAGAAAAGTAATTTAATTCATATAAGTGGACATGTTCATCCTTAATTAATTAATTTCTTTAGATTTATTGTTGTCAAATAGTGGAGCCTCTTCAAGTTCTTACTCTTTTTTCATAATCTATTAAAAATAAATTTTAGGTGGGATGTACTCATAGGTGCTCCCTTTTCACCTCATTATTTAACATTGCCACAATACATTCACACCAAAATGGAATGTCATAAATCATTGATGGTTTACTAGGTGAAACCATGGTGGATATTGATAGTTTTGATTACTTTTCTCTCTCTAGATTAGTAGCCAATTTTTTAAAATCAAAGAGTCAAGCCTTTCCTTCATAATTCAGTCATTTCAATTTTGGTACTATTTTTCCCTCGATTAGTTTTTTTTACTTTTATTTTCCTTTTTCTTTGAACCAACCTTTTCTACTTTCGAAAAACAACACCACTATGGTGAGGTTACCAAAAACAAGATTAATTATGCTAATAACTTCTTTCATAGTAGGCTCATAGGTACTAGAGTTTAAACTATGCTATGATAACATATGTGACAAATTATGTGTTCTTCTCTAAAACATAATAAAATTTCACTAACAAAATACTATTTCTCTTACTTAATTCCATATTTCATGTTTACATCTAGTAGGAAAAATATATAATTATCTCAGTATAAAAATAATTTACATTAAATGAATAAACAAACATCCAAAGAATAATTCATCTACCTCTTTGTTTCAAACATGATATTTCAAAAGAATAATTTCATTAAACATTCTAATATTGAGTATTTTATCTTAAAAATAATTATTTAGGATTTAATGATGTAAAAATTTACAAATAGTCAATATTATAATTGTCATATGAAATGAAAATAATGTCTTTATGAACACAATTATTTGATATTCTTCAACTACAATAGTGATACTATCAATTGAGTTCTTTTCCTCAAATGATAGACTAGTGATCCCCCATACACCTTCCAACAAAAAGTGGCCCTACCCTTCACAATGATAGAAGATCAAGAGAATCATCAAGAAAATCATGTCATTTCAAGAACTAGTGATGTTTTTAACTAGAAACAATTTTTCATACAACTCTATATTCCCTCTAGAAAAGTATGGTACAATCTAATTGTTTTGTGAAATAGGAAAACATTATGAACGAATAATGCAAGCAACACTTTTGCATTACTTTGGAAAAAAAAAATTACTAAAAAAATACATTGTAGAATGGAAATGTATATTGTATATTCATATACCCCTATCTCAAAATAATTATCAAGAATTTTTATTTCACATTAAAGCATTCAAAAAAGATATAGTCATAATCAAGGTAGTGAACAATCCTCCTATCGCAAGCCTAGTTAGTTGATTATGAATTAATACTAATTGAAATCTATTCAATTGTAGTGCCCCTCCATTTTGGTCTTCCTAGATATTGGTGTAAGTATTTATTGGTGCTTTCATTGTTTATTGTGCCATTGAATTGCATGGTAAACATAATGGCTTTGTTTAAGTAGTTAATTAAATAAAAATTTTCCTACAAGGTAACTTTAATGAAATTGAAAAAAAAATTAAAATAATAATTAAATAAATTAAATTTATGAAATATAAAGTAAATATTTATTATTTTATAAATAGATTACTTTTCATGGTAAAAAGTATTGTATTTAATTATAATCGATAATTTATTATCTTGTGAAGATAATTATTTAAATATGATAAAACAATGTGATTTTAAATAAATATTGAAGATAAGATTTCAAACTAAAGCAAGAAAACCTAGAAAAAGATAGAAAAGATAATGGGTGCACATGCACGAATTCAAATAAAATATCAATTTGGAAACTTTCTTATTTTTGTTGGTTTTTATTTTGGTTTTTATTTTCGAAGCTGACCTAGTCTTGGGATTTTTGGGAGGGTGCTCAAAAAGAAAATTGGGGCTCTGGAAAAATGACGGGGATAGAAACTCACAGATGATTGGGTTTTCTGATATGGTTTTAAAAAAAAAATTGAGTTAATCACGGGTGACCAAGTGGAAGGAGGGATCTGAGGCTGCAAAACAGAGTCCTTCAGTACGATCACTCTGTGTACAAGCTTAAGGGTTCACGTCGGTATTGTAATTGGATTTTCATTCTTACACATTTAATAGTTGGTATCGTTGTATATTAGTTCTAAGGATTGTATTTTTTTTTTTATAATAGTTATATCGTCTCCTACTTGAAAATTAATTTACTACTTACTTGACCTTCTTTTGTTAATCGATATAAGCCATTATGCTGAATTCGGTGTTTTGATTTCCCTTCTTGGAATAAAGGGTTCGATGGGATGCTCTTGTCTTAGGCCATGCAGGTCGCGCCTCCTCCCTAACCCTCTCCATTCATAGGTGTATCTTTTGGCATTGATTTTGTTTGTCTTTGAATCTTCATGGGTATCATGAGCCTTGGGATATCATCTTAGTTGTTCAAGCCTGTTCGATATGTACTGTATGTGTGCATGCTTTGTTGATTTATTTTATTGCTTTAGGTTAGTCTCTGAGGCTTTAAGGGTCTTCCATCAAATTTTTCTGTGTGGGTATTCACGGATAGGTATTTTGATATGTATAAGGCCGAAATTCTAGCCATCTTTATTACAGATTATCTGTTTTGTAAGTGTGTTCAAATATGCTAGTGTACGGGCGCTCTGGCTTGATTTATTGATGCTTTGTATGGTGATCTCTTCCTTCAACTGCAAGCTATATCTGCCATTAATTTGATGTCTGTAATATGGCCATTCGATCAACACACACCATGCTTATACAGGTCACCGCTTGTAGCCTCTTCCTAGTTGATGTTCAATTTTAATGCTTGGTGGCGTATGTGTGTGGGGTACGTGGTATGTTTCCCCGTTGAGATGGAGGCTTTACAAGTTAGAATTCCTTATTCCTTTTCAAGCTGTGCCCTCTAACCTTTCCTCTGTTTGCTAAAACTTAAATTGACCTGTTGATGTTCATCTCCCTCTCTTACTGCGGGTCTTTGTGTATATTATTCGCTTTATGGTATGATCCTTCATCGGTGAACTTAGCTGTCTTTGAACGCACGTCGGTGTATGGGTAATTGAATTTTCTCCTTAGCCATCTTACACTTGCTCTTGAATGTGTTACTATACTATTCTACTTGGAACTGCTTATTCGTCTTAGGCTAATCGTGGAACAAACCCAGTGGTGTATATTCGATGACTGAGTTATGCCCTTCGTTTCCCTTGGTTGTTGTTGATGTGCTCTCATTTCTGTGTCTTTCTTACAAGACTTGGGAATAGAGTCATTGCATTTACAATGTGCATGTTAGTTTCCAACTTTACCCTTGTTTTTTGATGCATGCAAAAACCTTTCCACCGTCTATTCTCATATCGTATATATCGGTTTCATTTCTCTGGTTATGTTTGTTCTTGGAGTCAGATGTTCTATATTCAAGTTGTTTCTGGATAGTCGATGGTTTTGGTATGCAACTGATGATCCTATGTGACCTCATCCTATAGTCACTATATTCCATAAAGTGGCGTCACTTTGAAGCATTATGTTTTGCAGTTCATGTGTCTTGCCTATGCTTTCGTTCTCAGCTCCGTTGACGCCTGTACAAGTTGTTTTCACTGCTTTGAGATGCTAAGTCGTCCATACTAAATTTGCAAGATGCGTGTCGGCCTGCACCCAACGGGAATTGGCTTTACTCCAACCGATTGCATTTGCTCAAAAGTTACTAAGGCGACCTGACAGGCATTCCTCTTACTTTGTCTTCTCTTTCTCTTTTGGCATGGTTGACCTAGGTGCATATTTTGTAGTGCAAACCTAATCTTTAGACTGTCACATTTTGCATCACCAATATTCTTCTCAAGTGTATCGAATCCTGTTAAATAATGGATATGGTTCACATCGCCCAGAATATTTTCGCTTGCATCAATCAATCTTTTATCATCGTGGCATCCGATTCTTTACAAAGGAGTAAATTTTATATTGGCTTGTCGTTTTAAGTTATTGAGGAAAACCGAATTTTCAGAAGTTATAGTATTCTTTTATGAGCGAATAAAAAAAAAGAGGGTAGTGATTACTGTAAATGACTCAGTCATGAATGAATAAAAGGTTGTCTGATATAATCTCCATTATTTATTGTTTGGTTGTACTGTTTCTTTAATTAAGAGAAGAGGTTATTTGAATAAAAAGGAAAATAAATTATGCTTTTTATTTATGTTTCATTAGAAAACAAAATATAATCAAGTGGTTTAGATTATTATTATTACGTATAATAATTGATTTTGAAAATAGGAAAAATAAAGTTGTTATTGTGTTAAATAGTTTAATTTGAGTAAGTGAAATGTGTGAAAATAACTAGAGTAGAAAAGAAAATAGTTTTCATTGCTTTTGAGTAATTATAGGATATAGTAAGTACTATTGATTCTATTTGTAGTTTTATTAACTTGAATAATAATAGGAGTAGAATTAAAGTGATTTATAATTAATTTGAGGGTAGTAATATGAGTGATCATGTTAGTGGAAGTAAGACTGTTACTACCTATTATATTGATATCTCCCTTTTATGGGTTACAATGATTAAGATTGTTCTCTGTAAGTGGATTAGTGAATGGATGTTGGTTCAACTGATTAATTGAGGTTGAGGTGATTGATTGTTTGTATTGATTTAATGAAATTAGAAATGAGTTATGAATTGATTCTTTTCACTATTGTGATCATGGTTGTTGTGATTGCTTTATCGTGTTGGATTAAAAGATAATTTTTGAGGGTTCTATTCAATGTGACCTCCTCTTTAGTTGATTTTGATTTGGGGATTCTTCTTTCATTTAATTTGTGTTTCTATTCATTTGGGAACCCGTATGGTTTTGTTTTACCTTAAGTGGTGAGTTCTTGAGTCATCGTTCTTTTCGGGCTTCCAGATGAGGGGAATGAATATGTTGCTTCATAATTCATTTCCATTTTTTGTGATAGTGAATAGTAGCTCTTAAGCTCGTTTTGATGATTGGTGGGTTAAGCCTTGCACCTAAAAAGTGGTTTTCTTTACTATAAGTTCTAGTGTGAGATGGTGCATGCCTCACATGGTAAATGATATTTTGTTTGGTTTTGGTATCTTGTGCAAGTTGGCTTCCCGTTTGTGGTTTTGAGATTTTGTTCCTAGTAAGGTGGAGTGGCTCACAATGAGGGTCTGACACCCAAAGTGGCTAGTTCAAGGTAACCTTTGAGAGTTTAATCAAGTGATAACTTGATTAATTAGGGGGTTCGGTAGTATCTCACATTAATTTAAATTATGTAGCCTCACTCATGGGCCCAAGTGCTTGTTTAGTCTTGGGATGAGTGGGAAGGCCTGGAATGGAAAGATCAACTACCTTGCCTCTGCATAGTAATTTTGCAAGGTATGTTGATCTTGCATAGGGGCATGGGGGTCTGGTGGCTGGTAGAGGTGGCCAGGGTGATCCGGTAGCCTAGGAAGGTTACGCCAGGGTAACCCATAACACCTATGCGATGACACTCCATCCTTTAGTAGCTGTATTTATCTTTTTTTTTCCCTGTTTCCTTTGTTCCTTTGGAAGCTAATGTTGTCTTGTTTTGTGGGTTCTCTTATCATGGAGTCATGTTTTCATTGTTCTCCTAACTGTTTTGGTTAAGGATCTTTCTTGTCAACTCCTAGCATGGGGGGTGGGTCTTCTAGCCCATGTGGTTGGGTTGAACGTGCTATTCACCCCATTGAGTTCCCAACTATTGATTGAGTTGTGTAGAGATTGTACCAGTGTTGGATCTTGATATGGAACTTAGTATTCATAGGTTCCACATGTAATTTATCCTTGTTGTACTCTTCCCAGTTCATGTTGGGAAGCAACATTGTAATATTGTAATCCTTGATTAATGTATCTTCATTATATAATGTATTTTCCATGTTCATGTTATCTTATGGTTATTAGTGTATACTTTTCTTTCATGTGATGTAATGATGTTGATTTGATTGTAATGTAGTCATGTAACCCCAAAGGACTTTGTTATATGTTGTACATGTATAGTTACATTTCAAGTGTTGAACATTAATATCATGTTGCATGCTAGTTGTTAAAAAAAAAAAATGTGCCATAAATGTGAGATGTATTAGTTTCCTTCAAGGTTGTGTGGCAGGGCGTTACATCATGGTATCAGAGCGTAGGTTCATACACTGGGCAGTATGAGCCCATTATGCTACCCTTGCGTTTAGACACTATAGTTTCTAGGTTTTCACCCTTCCTGTTAGGTGGTGTCAGTCCAATGATGCAAAAATCGGTGGAAAGAGTAGGACCCTCGATGTAGTGCACAATGCACCGATATTCTTCCTATTGGGGATGCAATATGGACACTCATGTTTCTTGTGGTGCATTCCCTAGTGATGTGAATTTGGGTGTGATTTTCTTGAGTGTGTGATAAACTTAGAATTATGTGTTTAGGGAATGACAAATTGCATTTTCTTGAATTTTAAGTGTTAAATTTTGGTCTTTTGTTGAAAATGTTGCATAAAGTGGATTGCCATGTTTGTAAATAATGAGGTTTAATGAAAATATGTGCTTGTGTGGATAATTATCTTGTGTTTTTATGAAAATTTAGCATATAGAGGGTAAAGATCAACTAAGATGATTGGTACAAATGTGTTATGTTTTCACCTTATTCTAAGATTTTCAGGTAGTCAGCTATGGAAAACTTGGTGATAAAGGTAATGTAATTGAGATATGTAGAGGTGGATACTTATAATTCCAAGCAGTCATTTTTTTTAACACAATACTTGTTATAAATTCCTAGTTATGATCATTATATGATTATTATTCTAACTGTTAAGTAGCAGATTTTTTGTGAGTTGAATTGATTTTTAGAGTTGCTCTAGTTGATGTAATTACTATGTGTGGTCTGGTGAGAGGCACAATGTAGTATCACTCACTCACGAGTTCCCTACTACGCTATGATTTCCTCTCACGGTGTGTTTGTAATATATGATGTGCACAATGTTTTCTTTTATGTAGGATTGTAGGTACCCAAGCCTCGACTCCACATGCATTGTCAGGACTGGACGAGCCTCATAAATCTCAATGGGTATGACATGGAAAAAATTGGAGTTGACAAGAAAGTTCCCTATCCTTGCTCGTCACCTCGTCCTTGTGTTTAACAATGTGGTCTATTTGCAACCCCACCTTCATTTTGGTATCATTCATTTTCTTTAAGTCGTTTAATTTTAATTTCCTATTTGATGATGTTTAATTGTTGATATAATTGCTAAGTTTATGGTATTGTTGTGCTTATGATTGTGTGTGTTTTACTTCACCTTGCGACTTCCAGGAGTAATTCTTTCTAGATATTAGTGTAAGTATTTATTGGTGTTTTCATTGCTTATTGTGCCATTAAATTGTGTGGTAAACATAATGGCTTTGTTTAAGTAGTTAATTAAATTAAAAAATATCTACAAGGTAACTTTAATAAATTTAAAAATAAAATAAAATAATAATTACATAAATTAAGTTTATGAAATATAAAGTAAATATTTATTATTTTATAAATAAATTAATTTTCATGGTAAAAAGTATTGTATTTAATTATAATTGATAATTTATTATATTGTGAAGATAATTATTTAAATATGATAAAACAATGTGATTTTAAATAAATCTTGAAGATAAGATTTTGAACTAAAGCAAGGAAAGCTGGAAAAAGATAGAAAAGATAATGCGTGCACATGGATGTCTTCAAACACAGTATCAATCTCGAAAGTTTCTTATTTTTGATGGTTTTTATTTTCGAAGCTGACCTGGTTTGGGGATTTTTGCGGGGGTGCTCAAAAAGAAAATTGGGGCTCTACAAAAGTGACGGGGAAAGAAAATTATAGATGATTGGGTTTTTGGATATGGCTTTCAAAAAAAAGATTGAGTTAATCGTTGGTGACCAAGTGGAAGGAGGGATCTGAGGCTACGAAACAGAGACCTTCAGTACGATCACTCCATGTACGAGCTTAATGGTTCAGGTCGGTATTCTAATTGGATTTTGATTCTTGCACGTTTAATAGTTGGTATCGCTGTATAAGGATTAGATTTTTTTTATAATAGTTATATCGTCTCCTACTTGACAATTGATTTACTGCTTACTTGACCTTCTTTTGTTAATCGATATAAGCCGTTATGCTGAATTCGGTGTTTTGATTTCCCTTCTTGGAATAAAGGGTTCGATGGGATGCTCTTGTCTTAGGCCATGCAGGTCGCGCCTCCTCCCTAACCCTCTCCATTTGTAGGTGTATCTTTTGGCATTGATTTTGTTTGTTTTTGAATCTTCATGGGTATCATGAGCCTTGGGATATCATCTTAGTTGTTCAAGCCTATTCGATATGTAGTATATGCGTGCATGCTTTGTTGATTTATTTTATTGCTTTAGGTTATTCTCTGAGGATTTAAGGATCTTCCATCAAATTTTTCTACGTGGGTGTTCACGAATAGGTATTTTGATATGTATAAGGACAAAATTCTAGCTGTCTTTATTACAAATTATCTGTTTTGTAACTGTGTTCAAATATGGAAGCGTATGGGCGCTCTGGGTTGATTTACTGATGCTTTCTATGGTGATCTCTTCCTTCAACCACAAGCTATATCTGTCGTTAATTTGATGTTTGTACTATGGCCATTTGATCAACACACCCCATGCTCATATAGGTCGCTGCTTGCAACCTCTTCCTAGTCGGTGTTCAATTTTAATGTTGGGTGGCGTATGTGTGTGGGGTACGTGGTATGTTTCCCCGTTGTGATGGAGGCTTTACAAGTTGGAATTCCTTATTCCTTTTCAAGCCGCGCCCTCTAACCTTTCCTCCATTTACTGTAACTTAAATCGACCTATTGATGTTCATCTCCCTCTCTTACTGTGGGTCTTTATGCATATTATTTGCTCTATGGTCTGATCCTTCATCAGTGAACTTAGCCGTCTTTGAACGCACGCGATTGTATGGGTAATTGAAACCGGTCGGTGGGTAATTGACTTTTCTCCTTAGCCATATTACACTCGCACTTGAATTGCTTACTATATACTATTCTTCTTGGCACTACTAATTCCTCTTAGGCTAATTATGGAATAAACCCAATGGTGTATATTCGATGACTGAGTTATGCCCTGCGTTTCCCTTGGTTGTTGTTGATGTGCCCTCATTTCTACGTCTTTCTTACAAGACTTGAGTATAGAGTCATTGCATTTACAATGTGCATGTTAGTCGCCGACTTTACCCTTGTTTTCTGATGCATGCAAGAACCTTTCCACCGTCTATTCTCATATCATATATATGAGTTTTGTTTCTGTGGTTATGTTTGTGCTTGGAGTCAGATGTTCTATATTCAAGTTGTTTTTGGATAGTCGATGGTTTTGGTATGTAACTGATGATCCTATGTGAGCTCATCCTGCAGTTACTATATTCCATAAGGTGTTGTCCCTTTGAAGCGTTCTATTTTGTAGTTAATGTGTCTTTCCTATGCTTCTGTTCTCAGCTCTATTGACGGTTGTACAAGTTGCTTTCGCTACTTTGAGGTGCTATGTCGCCCATACTAAATTTACAAGATGCATGCCAGCCCCCACCCAGCAGGAATCAACTTTACTCCAACCGATTGCATTTTCTCAAAAGTTACTAAGGTGACCTGACGAGAATTCCTGTCTTCTCTTTCTCTTTTGGCATGGTTGACTTAGGTGCGTATTTTGCAGGGCAAGCCTATTCTTTAAACTGTCGCATTTTGCATCGCCAATATTCTACTCAAGTGTATCGAATCCTGTTAAATAATGGATATGGTTCACATCGCCCAGAATATTTTCGCTTGCATCAATCAATCCTCTATCCTCGTGGCATCTAATTCTTTACAAAGCAGTAAATTTTATATTGGCTTCTTGTTTTAAATTATTGAGGAAAACCGACTTTTCAGAAGTTATAGTATTCTTTTATGAGTGAATAATAATAAAAAAAGAGTTATTATTGTAAATGACTCAGTCAATGAAAGAATAAATGGTAGTCTGATATAATCTCCATTATTTATTGTTTGGTTGTATTGTTTCTTTCATTAAGAGAAGATGTTATTCAAATAAAAAAGAAAATAAATTATGGTATTTAATAATGTTTCATTAGAAAACATAATATAATCAATTGGTTTAGGTTATTATTATTACCTATAATAATTTATTTTGTAACTAGGAAAAATTAAGTTGTTATTGTGTCAAATAGTTTAATTTGAGTAAGTGAAATATGTGAAAATAACTAGAGTAGAAAAGAAAATTGTTTTTGTTGCTTTTGAGTAATTATAGAATACAGTAAGTCCTATTGATTCTATTTGTAGTTTTGTTAACTTGAATAATAATAGGTGTAGAAGTAAAGTGATTTATAATTAATTTGAGGATAGTAATATGAGTGATCATGTTAGTGGAAGACTGTTACTACGTATCATATTGACATCTCCCTTTTATGGGTTACAATGATTAAGATTGTTCTCTATAAGCGGATTAGTGAATGGATGTTGGTTGAAATGGCTAATTGAGGTTGAGGTGATTGTTTGTTTGTTTTGATGTAATGAAATTAGAAATGAGTTATGAATTGATTGTTTTTACTATTGTGATCATGGTTGTTGTGATTACTTGATTGTGTTGGATTAAAAGATAATTTTCGAGGGTTCTATTCAATGTGACTTCCTCTTGAGTTGATTTTGATTTGGGGAGTCTTCTTTCATTTAATTTTTGTTGCTATTCATTTGGGAACCCGCATGGTTTTATCTTACCCTGAGTGGTGAGTTCTTGAGTCATCATTCTTTTCGGGCTTCTAGAGGAGGGGAATGAATATGTTGCTTAATAATTCATTTCCATTTTTGGTGATTGTGAGTGGTATCTCTTATGCTCATTTCGATGATTGGTGGGTTAAGCCTTGCACCTGAAAAGTGGCTTTCTTTAGTATGAAGTTTTAGCATGAGATGGTTCATGCCTCACGTGGTAAATGGTATTTTTTTTGGTTTTGGTATCTTGTGCAAGTTGGCTTCCCATTTGTGGTTTTGAGATTTTGTTGCTAGTGAGGTGGAGTGGCTCTCAATGGGGGTTTGACACCTAAAGTGGTTGGTCTAGTGTAACCCTCGAGAGTTTAATAAAGTGATAATTCAATTAATTAATTAGGAGGTTGGGTAGTATCTCACATTAATTCAGATAATGTAGCCTCACTCATGGGCCCAAGTGCTTGTTTAGGCTTGGGATGAGTGGGAAGGGCTAGAATGGCAAGATCAACTACCTTGCCTTTGTATAGTAATTTTGCAAGGTATGTTGATCCTGCATAGCAAAATGGGGGTCTGTGGTCGGTAGAGGTGGCCAAGGTGATCCAGTAGCCTAGGAAGGTTACGCTAGGGTAACCCATAGCACCTATGCGATGAAACTCCATCCTTTAGAAAATATTTTTATTTAGTGTTTCCCTTGTTTCCTTTGTTCCTCTGGAAGTTGATGTTGTCTTGTGTTGTGGGTTCTCTTTTCGTGGAGTCATACTCTCATTATTCTCCTAACTATTTTGGTTGATGATATTTCTTGTCAACTTCTAGCATGGGGGTGGGTCTTCAGGCCCATGTGGTTGGGTGGAATGTGCTATGCACCCCATTGGGTCCCCAGTTGTTGATCGAGTTGTGAAGAGATTGTACCAGTTGCATTGACACTTGAAATGTACCAGTGTTGGATCTTGATATGGAACTTAGTATTGATACGTTCCAGATGTAATTCATCCTTCTTGTACTCTTCCCAGTTCATGTTGGGAAGGGACATTGTAATATTGTAATCCTTGATTAATGTATCTTCATGATATAATGAATTGTCCATGTTCATGTTATCTTATGGCTATTAGTGTATACTTACCTTTCGTGTGATGTAATGATGTTGATTCGATTGTAATGCATTCATGTAACCCTAAAGGACTTTATTATATGTCGTACATCTATAGTTACATTTCAAGTGTTGAATGTTAATATCATGTTGCATGTTAGTTGTTAAATAAAAATATGTGCCATAAATGTGAGATGTATTAGTTTCCTTTGGGGTTGTGTGGCGAGGCATTACATCAATTATGTATGTGATAGAATGCTAGAAAAAAAAAAAAAATTCTTCGATTAACTACTATGCATTATCAAAATTTAAGTCAAACTGACCACAAAAAAATATCGTTGATTACAAAAGTATGAATTTTCTATTATTTCCATTATTATATTTCTACTTTTTTCATTTTATTACAAACATTTATAAATATGTCATTAAAACCAATTTCATCTAGTTTAAACTAAAATCACTAATATCCTTACTAAAAATTAAAATACAATATTGTTTCCATAGCTTGTGTTTATTTTTTCCAAAATAATATAGATAAAGATAAGTAAATTAAATAGCTTTACTAGGTTTTTTCCTAGGCATAGCATAATGAATAATCATATTGAATATTTTATTAACTTTAGATAACCAAGCTCAATACAAAGAAATATTTTAATTTGATCACATGTATATCTATACATACATATATACATATCTACATATGTAAATATATATTATATATGTGTATAAGGTAATGCAATCATAGATTCATATCATATTTTATAATTATTTATAACTACTTATATGCATATATCTATTAAATGGATATATATGTATAATTGTAATTATATATGTTTATCATGACATAACAACAACTATAGTTTAAGGGAGTTTATATACACATACACATACATATATCATGATGAAATAATAAGTGTAGTTAAATAAAGCTTATTGATAATAGAAATTTTCCTTTCAATTTTTTTATAGAAAATATAGTGGCCCTTATGCAATCTTCCTAAAGTTTAAATAGTCCAAATCTTATGCTTTGCTCTTAAGCATTTATGTATTCATATCCAAAAAAACATAAGTTAAATTCCATGATATACCTATAATACATATTCACTTTTTATTTCTAATATAAGCTTCTTATATTCATAGGACTATATGAGACAAAAAATTGCAAACAATTTTTTTTTTCTTGTATACCTTGATGAGGTTGATAGTCATGATATTGATCACATCTAACCAATTTTTTTTTACCTAATCTATGTATGTGCAAGGTAAAATATGAGTAACATTTGTATTCATAGCCTCCAATGAACACTTGATGTATGCCCTCTATGTATTCATACATGAAGGAAGGAAAGAGCTTAGTACCAAACTAAAAATGGTAAATAGAAACATAATTGAACTCTATATTTATGTAGAATTTTCAACAATGTATTTTTTCTAATGCTTGGTTATAATAAGCCTATATGTAGCCAAAATAAACGTATCATAAAAATAATAAAATAATACACTAGTCATATAATTAAATTACTAAAACCTATTCATATCTCATTTACTTCTATGGAAAAGAAGGAAACTTGTTCCTTATTTCCTCAACATTCATTTTGAAAATAGAACGAATCCCTTTTTTATTACTTGTTGTCACTTGGAAGTGAACCCTTCCTAAATTTTTTTTTCATAATTCTAGTGAAACATGGGAATGATATCAAAGGGTGTGACCCTTGCAAATAAGATCAAACCTTCAATGAAGGTCAAATTCCTTTCTAACCTTAATGTAGAGTGTTGACCCAATTCAAAATTATGCAACTCTAAAAATAACCCTATCTTATCAAATTATAAAGGGAAAAAAAAAGAATAGAAAAATAAAAAATGAAAGGATGGTGATGCACGGGTATGTGCATGATCATGATGGGCCAAAAAGTGGCGATATGATGGGTATGTGTAGGGTATGTGGCTAGCGATTTTTTTTTACGCAAAATTGATGAAATGAAAAGGGTTTTTAAAGGATATTCTCAGCTTTCCACCAATATAAATTATGCTTTACTTTGAATTTAATAAATAATTATTATTCATTTTCTATTTGAATTACAACTAAAGTCTTGATTGATAGGCTAATTGAAAAAGATCTATAGCTTTCAAATAGTATCACATTTTATGAATCCAAAACATGTATCACATTATATGCTTCACAAACTATAAGATTAAAAAAAAATGAATATCATGAAGTTTTCACCAAGTTAAGGTGGTCAGACATATGAGTTTTTTATATTTTAAAAAGTTGTAATAAAAAATTCATAATTAATTATTTACTTGGAAAAAAATTACAAAAAAATATGCATCACATCGAGACATGAGTCCTCTACTTATATCTAAAATATTATAAAAAAATATTATCATTTTATTGTGGTTAAGGTGGCGAGATAGACAACTACTTATTTTTCCCTAAAATTTAAGTACTACTGCATTGAAATTTCAAATTTTCACCAAACATTTTTTTTTTGTAAATAAACCTAGTAAACTACATTCAATTTTCTATAGATTCTATTCTTACATATTTTTGAATTAATATAGATAACTTATTCAAATTTTTATGTCAAGTTTCCTAACTCTGATTTTTCTAAATTTTTCGCCACTTAACGGTCTATTTTTTCTATGATGATCCTACACATACTTGCACAAAAGCTATAAATTTTTCTTCATTCTCACCAAAACATAGTGAATCAACTAGATTTCTAGGTAAAATTACACAAATTTCCATTACACTAGTTCCTAGAAGAACATATGGAGGTTGGGGTTTAACAAAATATTAAGAGTGAAAGTAAAAATTCAAGATCACCTCCCCAAAAAAGTTTAATATAGCATGTAAACATATAAAAGGATAAAAATTTCATTCAAATATGAAAGTAAGAATATTTTATAGAACACATTAGAGGTGATAAGAGGGAAAATGACAATTTTTTTACTTTAGAGGCAGTAGAGCCAATTTTATAGTTGCAAAAATGTAAAAATGTATGTCTTCTAGATAAAAACTAGGGAAGAACCCCTTGCAATGTGGCTTAACAACCTTTTATGATTGGAGAGGTGCCAAGACATGGAAGATAAGATAGAAAACTTAGCTACCACTAAAACCAATGAAATGAAAATATATGTACCATCAAATCAGATCTAGATAACTAAGGAGAAATGATAAACATTATCTATGACTTTCTAATATGCCTGCATTGAAGATCACATAAATAAAAGTGGAAAATATCCTTAAAAATCTATGAAAATCATGGGCAATATAAGGTTCTTTGAAAAAATATGGTTCTACAACCATAAATGAGTTATGGGAATTGTTCCCTTCCCTCAAATCGCACCAAAATAAGGTTTAAAAGCCTCTAATAGTTCCCAAAACTTGAGATCTGGTAGTCATTCAACATTAATAGAGTTTATGAGTCAAAAAAATGTATTTAGTAGTCTATCAATGGAGTATCAAGCTTGAGCCTACTATTGTGCTAAGGAAAAAAAGATTAAATCATTTACAACTTTGAATAGATTATTTCTATTTAGGTTTGGGCCATGGGACCTTTGCGTATCTCTTTCTATGAAGAGAAGGATGAGGGACACAAAAATTTCAAAACCCAATGATGATATTAATATGACATCATCAAGGGATGAGTGAAAGTTAACATCAATAGGATTTCAATATCGAGATGAAGGGGGACTAACATCAACATGAAATTGGCAAAAGAATTACGATGCTAGCATGACATCAACAATGACATCAAGATTTCAAGAAAGAAGGAATGAGAAGATGATAAGAAAAAGCTAAATTTTTGAAGAAAAATGACAAAGGAAATAGGAAGGGAATGATTCAAGGATCAAGGACCATTAAGGACTCATATCACATGCCAAAAGAAAATAAAGTTATGAGGGAAAACCTGAAGGTTGAATTTTGATGGAAAATAATTTAAAAATTATGAAGGGAAGTGTGGAGACACTCTAATTTCTAAGTAATCTAGTGATACAAAGTATATGCATGGCTCAAAGGGCCTAATGATCCATAACTAATCAGTCAATTATTCACTAGAGGGTTGCATTTAAACATCAACTAGGGATTCATAAAACTTTAGAGAGTTCTAGAAAAACATATGCATTTGTAGATTCTAGACACATCCTACATCAATGGAGAATAAGAAAATACACATGAAAATAAATTGAAATCTAGAAAATAGAATAAACTATTAATTCAAAAAATAGGGGGAAATTAGTGTGAACTACTTTCTACTATAGGTACCTAATACTTTAGATTGTAACTATTAAATATTAAAAACTATATTGTCCTAACCTGGTTAATTCCTCCAAAGTATGAAACCAAACATGAAGCCACATAATTCAATTGATGAATTATAACACACACATTCATAAACATGTAATTGAAAAATACAAACCAAACTCAACAATTCATTATCTAATATAAAAAAAACTAATGTGGGTTAGAAGTACCTCAACTAGCCCTTTATTAAGTTGTTTCTTCCATAAAAGTTTCCAAACAATCACTCAAAAATCATGATATCATACCAATTAGTTTATTGAATTCTAAGACAATTATTACATAAAATCTAACAAGAATTTGTTGAAGATCATTGTAATGTAACACACATCCTATTACTCCAACTACTAAGTAATAATGGTAAAAATAGATAACCAAGGAATTAAATAACTAGGTAACTAGATCTCGTCCTCAAAAAAAGATCCTACAATATAGGGTCTATGAGGAGTTTCAGTATCCATGGACTAAAAACTGACCCATGGAAAAATTGTTGGCTCCCCCTCAAAGATAGGAAGAGGACTAAGTTTGAAAAAAAAAAACTTATTGAATCAATGGGAGAAAAATAAAATTCATATTTTATGCCCAATATTTTAACCATTCATAACAGAAATGTGTTCACAAAAGAGTCCTATCATAAATTAATACCACTACAAGTAGACTTATTATTCTGCTAGATGTCTTATTTGGCAAGTAATAGTGATATATGGTGACTCATGACTGATCAATAAATGATCACCTTTTTTTCCCTTTGAATGTGTTAGGCCCTAGTTGTTTGAATCATTCTCTACAACAATTCATATTCATTATGCTCTGGGATATGGTAGTTGTTATTTATTTGAGGTGTTAGTCTTATTACGAAGGCATCTACATTATTAGGAATCATAAATTAAATATAAAATCCTACTAGATTTCATAGACATTCATACATTTTAAATATATATATCAACATAACATATTTCCATTTCCACATACTTAAGATTGCTTAAAATTATATAAAAGTATATAAGGTCTTAGTAATGTCTTGAAAATTAGCAGAAAGAGATGATGAAAGGTATGAAATGGTGAAAGGAAACTAGCTAATTATGGAGCCCATCATTTTCCCCCAACCAAGATATTACTTCTCAAGAAAATTTGAGGTTGAAGGTTATAATATAGGGACATTTCTATAAAATCTATGACACAAGCTACCCCTTTACCTCACTTCAACTAGAAACCTTGTTGATCTAAGATCCTTGATAGTCTTTTCTTCTCTACTATAGTACCTTCCTTTTGTTGGAAGAAGGAGATTGTTGGAAGTTTTGGAAAGTCTATCATTAATGATGTCAGTTGGCAACATGAGCATGAATTACATAATACTTATTGATATAGTGTTTTCATTGATGTTAACATTGTTATGATTAGCCTAGTATGATTTGGAAGAGGTACTTAATATATGTGCACAATATTAGTTGATTTGGTAAATATGGTTGTATAGGATATTAACTAAGTACTTCTACTGCTTGTTTTATAGTTCAATGCATCAGTTTTTGGGTCCACATTTCACTACACTAAGTTGCCTCACTCTACATTTTTAACCATGGTGTGAAGTCTATCAAATTTAGATAAAAACAAGATTCAATGATGTTTTGTGAAGTATCCTGGAAGTTATGCATGATAGAGTTTAGCTCTGTGTATCACAGTTATTTCTTTGTTTAACAAGTTGGTATGGGAGATTCCACTTGTCTCTATGGATAACTATTTTTTATTGTGGTTATAAATCTAGACACACTAATATCATCTAATTGTAAATTTGAAAAAAAGATCAAATCTGGAAGTCGCTTGCATGGAGAAGTGTATTTATGATTGAAAGCTTTTATGATTAGGTCCAATTCTTGGCCAATCTAATATATGATATGTATTGTGAAGATTAAATATATGATGCAGATATTTGTAGGATCTATTTTAGGTCAATTCCAACCTAAATTATGTATTACACATTTTATTTGAGTCTAAAGAATCTTTTGAATCATGTGTGGAGCCGACAAAGCTATTTTTGAATTTTTTTGGTTACATCTAATTAGGTCGGCCTAATTGATGTATGCAAATGTAATTGGGTATATATATGGAAGAAAATTTTGAGTTGTGAGAATGGATGAGATATTTTAAGTGGCACATCAGGTGTGAGAAGTCTCATATTATGAAAACATGCAAATTTATAGGTGTGAGATCAGAATAAGAGCATAATTTTTTAGTGACTGCTAAGTAGAGTAGTATTTTGTATTTAGAGCTTCAAAGGAACTAAAATTCAGAAAAATCAAGGTGTACCTTTCATCAGCTCATATTTTGGCTAAGTAGCCATCTTTGGTTTGTATCTAATTCTGGTTGTGAGCCTTATAAGTATAGTGCATCCTAACAATGAGCCCATGTACTATACTATATCTAGATATAATATATTGTGAGCTAATCCTCATCATTTTTTTTCCATTTTTAGGTTTTCCACACAAAAATCATGGTGTTCATGTGTCATGTGATCTTGTGGATGTTTTATGGTTGCATTCCTTATTTATATTAATTTTTTTTGTCATTGGATAAGTTGTGCTCAAGAGTTTAATAGAATATTGATTCAAACCCCGCTCTTAGTATTTTGAGTCTTCAAGAATTGGTAGCAGAGTGTGGTTCTTTTAGAAAAGACTAACAACTTGAGGAAGATCTTAGATATTTAATGTATGATTGATAGAAAGTATCTTGCTCCTTTGGAAGAAATTTATACAACTAAACACATAGAAGATGATTGTTGGATTGAAAAAGAAGAACTTAAAGTAGCTCTTGAAGATCTTGACAAGGTTGAAAGTAAGAACAAGGTTTGAAAGAAAAACTTCAAGAAGAAAATGAATGCATCAAAAAGTTGAAAGATAAAATCAAGAATTTTAGAGAAATATGTAGAGAATTCAATGCACAGTTGAAGAAATCCAATGAATACATCACAAGATTGAAAGTGAAATTGGAAGAAAAAAAGAGAATTGATGAATTTTTGAATGCATTGGTACTAAGAAAGACTGAAGAATGCTCAAGACTTGAACAAGAAGTGGTGAATTTCATATTAGATCTAGAAAGGAAAAGAATACATGAGGATAAATTCAAAACAAGTTCTACCACTTTTTATGAACTAATTGTAGGAGAGAAGCCATCTAAGGATAAAGGTGGTCTGGGACATGAATAAGGAAAAATCTCAAAGGAAAATTAGACACCTAACAATGTTGATAATCAAAAGAAGACTTAAGGAAATGGAAGACAATTCAGAAATCAAAGAAGCAATGTTGGAAGACCTCAAATTAGACAACCAAATGCTCAAAGGTACCCATCTTTCAATGGTATTTTTTTATGCAATAAATTTGGATATAAGGCAACAAAATTTAGGGGTAGAATGAATCAAAATGTTGGATTTGTTGTGCATGTTTTGCACACATGGCCCGTTTAGGATGAGGACCCTCTCTTTTCACTTTTTCAGGTCACTTTTTCCTTCACCTCATTTTGTGTGCCCCATATTTTGAGTTCCAAATGGTCGAAGAGTATTAGAGATTTCATCATAAGTCAACCAAGTTTCACCACCTTCAAAATTTCCAAGTCTTTGGCCTTGAGTGATAAACTAGTGAAAGTGGAACTAGAATGGAAATTGAACTTGAAACCATTGGTTGGTTCCAAGTCTTGCTTCCATTCTAATCCCTGTTCTGATCCCTTATCCTTCTAGAAGAAATAGAACTAGAGTGGGAATTGAACCAAGAACCATCAATTGGTTTCAATTTTGATTCCATCCTAGTTTTGGCCCCACTTCTGTCCTGATTCTAATCCCACTTCCATCATAGCTCTAGTCCCACATCCATATCCATCTTAGCTCCAAACCCACTTCCAATCTGATCCTGGTTCTAGTCTCTTGTGGGTTGTCATCTTGTCTTCACTAATCCTAATTACCAACCCAAGCCTACCACCCGCCATGTAGGTCCCAGCCTCACTACTTTTATCTAGCCAATGATGAATGTACAACTCATGCCAAGGCCCCTTGCAAACCCAATGAAGTAGGTCACCTTATGCGGAACTCCATCTTGCCTTCACTGTTTCGAATGGCTAACCTTTGTTTCCCTTCCATGAATCCTCACACACATTCCACCTAAGTCGTATGAACTTCAAAGATGAAATTGGTCAATCCTCCCTAATCACAAGCCTCACATTGCAGGATATTGTCTATGGGATTTCAACCCACCAGCAGCCCTCCAAATGGCAGAGCCATAAGGTCCTTCCGACAGTGGGTCCTGATCCCATTGTTGTCTTTCGATCTCCTCGTGCTAAAAATGACTAAGTGACTCTTTGTACAATTCTCCATACAAAATTCATTCCATAGGATGTTGTAGTGAGTTGATGTTCTAAACATCTCATTCATCCAACTCTCCGCCTTGTGGAACTTGCACTTGCTTCTATCGTCTGAGTTCAAGGAAGTGAAAAAACTTAAGTAAAAAAACTTTGTGGGATGCCCCATGTGGGTGGGTTCCTGCAGAAGGCTATGCCATCCTTGCTGAACTAAATGACCACGGACCCCCATCGGCTTGCTATGTGGGACCCAACCCCACTATGTCCCATTAACTATTCACTAACAAGTGAGTGGTGCCTAAGTTGCTTGCAGATTCAACAGTGTGGGTTTCTTTTGAAGGACTTCTATCCTACCTTCGTTGTTTCAAATGACTATCCCCTAGTGCCTTCCTGTGTCTTCCATCCCAAACTCATCCAAACAGTTTGAACTTCAACAACAAAACAACACTATCTTCCAAAGTTGCAGGTCCTGCACAATAGAACGCCGCTTCCGAGGCACCACCTTATCAACACCGTTCTAATGATGAAGTCTCAAATGGCCAGACCACCCTCTCCTTTCACCTACCTCGGGTCCACACACCTAAATGATGATCTTAATGCTTCCAAAACAACAAATTAGATTGGACCCTCATGCCAAAATAGCCCGAACTTCTCAATGGACCTCATTTCATCATCAAATCCTGATGTGGGTAGAACCTTCTAGGTCGTCCTGCCCTAATTACCATCCCTTTTGCAGCTACCTCCATAATGGCTACCAGCCCAGGGAAACCTATGCCCTTGAGCCTACATTTATGTTTATGGTTCGAATAAGCTCCAAATATGAATATTATGATCTTTTAATGATGCATGGGTGGATCCAACAAGGAGTTTGTAGGATTTGATTAATATTTTCCTTCATTTGTGTATGAAAGCACTCATGGCACTTCATGTATGTAGGATTCAAGGAACCTATTGTAGTTCCATCGGGGAGGCCTCAAAGAAAGTTAAAAGAGGAAAAACACATATCTCCTATCACCATTCATTTTATGCCTACCTTTCCTCGTAGCATCCATCAATATATTTGATGTTAGAAGTAGGCCTATGTCAAGAAAGTAAGTGAAAAAGCTAAAAAGGGTGGGCTTGACGATGGTGGGAGGGAGCAGTTGTTTCCTCCCTCCAAACAAGCAATCATGATCTTTCAGGAGCTATCTCATTAGATCATCTGATCCCTTTAACAATGATGCAAATCTGCAAACAAGATGTCCTTGATTGGATTAAGAAATGTTGCTAATCCATCAAATAGAAGGTAGCTTTTGAATAGTCTCATTTGTAGTAAAAGGGCAATCAGCTACAGGACAAAATTTCTACCATACCTAGGCACTACAAGACAAAATAGGAATAAGACAAGAGCTATATTTTATATTCCTTTATAATTGGGGGTAGGTGAAACCCTAATGTAAAGTAAATCTGGGCAACTCATTGTAAGTTAATCTTGTCCATTCATTCTCCTTTTGGAAAACTATAAATAGGGGCTTTCCCATCATTTGTATATGGTTGGAGAACTAGTGTAAAGGCATTTTGCAACAATAGAAAGCACCAATACATGATTTATGGGCGTTTCTTTTGAACTTGTTCATTATGCATGCATGGTTCTACTTCCATGTTAATTTTAGAGTGTTGTTTCTTGAATGATTGTTATAATGATGTTGTCGTTATAGCATTTAGAGCTTTTAACCCATACTTTTAGCACTTGTTAATGAAAAATTGTTGTGTAAAGTTAGCCTGGGCTTCTTTATTCCATTGTTGCAACCTAGTTCAATTGCATGTTCATGATGTGCATGTGCAATCTAAAAATTTGTAGACCTTAGAAGGTTGCACTGGTTTTTTGTAGATGTAGGTTTCTCTTTATCAAGAAAAACTTAGTTTAGGGAGCTTGTCTATTGTAGTAGCCACCATTGTTACTATTCATTCATAGCTTAGATTTAGAATAGCTTTCTCTTACCCTATCCCTTTTTATGTTTCTTTTAACTCTTTATTGGTTTAGGATTGCAAGCATCACCATGAAGCTAAATCAGATGAACTTGGTGGGTTTCAGCTTGCTATTTTGAGTGGAAAGCCCCTATTCATTCACTTCCAGCACTTTGAAACTACATTTGCAGACCCAACTTCCCATGCTTTGTAACTCATCCATAAGTTCACCTTGTGATTCTAGCAATTCACATGAAACAATTGAGATATTCCAAGCATTGTCAAGACTTGACATTAGAGACCTTGGGATAGTGGTATGCAAGTTAATTGTGGAATATTGTCTTTCAAGAGAGGTGATGCATAGTGGTATGCAATTTCATTGTGGAATATTTTCTATCAAGAGAGGTGATGCACCTATGCATTACCTATGTTGAGAAGTGCATTAAAAACACATCAACATAACTGGTGCTAGAAGGAGGGATGACATGTTGAGGCTACAAATTTGAAAGTTGAAAAGAGCACTTTCAAGAAGAAATCTGAGACAAGGAGATCTCTTTTAGTGCTGAAACTTAAAATCAGGAAATTGTGAAGGTAAACAAGAGATGAGTTGAGATGGAGTAGCATTTTCAAATCAGTATCACTTAGTTGCATGCGGATTTGAATAGAAGGTTGAGAATAACATTGGAGAAATTTTCAATGGAAAATATATGTAGAATCCATTGTACTCGCAGGCATAATGAATTGGGGTGTCTAACCTTCTTGAGAAAAATTGAAAGAGTCTTGCAAGGAGAAATCCCCTTCTAGGAAATATATTAGCCCTTGGATCTTACAGACCTAGAGGAATAATTGGTAGCCATGGCATCTAAAGCATTCAAGGAGCTGATCCAAGAATATTTGGGTAGCGAAGATGGACAAAGATTGGAGGAGGTACTGATGAAAATTTGGTGCAAATTTCACAATGCACCTCATTCATAAGTTACTTGTTCATCATGTGCAAGCATTATCACTCAGATCAAAGATAGTTTGTACAAGTTGGAGCAGCCAACTCCCAACATTTGAAGAGAATTCTCCCCATGAGGTAGGAGCATTGTCATTGTTTGGAGGATAGCACAATCAAGTTGAGCCAAGAAGCACCACACAAGTGGATGCTGAGACAAAAAACACTGAAGCTGAACATCAAGAGGAAGGAACTGATTCCCTTGGGACAATAAGGAGCTTTGATGAAATTCACTTAGAAATTCTCTCCTTCATAGGAAAAGAACAACCCTCTATATTCAAGAAAAGGAATGGTTGACAGTTGAGGATGGGTCAACAAAGTTTGCAACAGTGTATGCTGGGGTAACCAATGAAGATGCTTAAAATCAGAGGGAAGAAGAGGATGAAAGCCTTGGGGAAGCAGAAAAAAATTATGAAGGCATAAGTGAAATCATACTAGAGTACCTCTCCATCTACAATGACATTGAACAAGCATCTTAAAATACAAATTTGGAGGAGTGGGAACAACTATAGGTCATGGTTGTTCACTATCCGACCTCCTTCTGGAGTGATGATGAAGACCCAATAGTGGAAAGATATAACAAGCTTGTTTCAAGACTCTCAAGGGACTGGTTAGAATTAAGATGTCAAGTGGATTTAGAAATATTCTTGCTCCCAAATTTGTGTAGGCTCCATGATGCATCACATTTCGAGTTTACATGTGAGTTATGCCAAGAGGCTATCAAACAAGTCAAAGAACAAGTGGGGTAGTCAAGTACACCAACCCCTATAGCTATTTCAAAAGATGAAATAAAAGACCAAGGGCTTGAACCAAGTGACAATATAGCTGAAGGAAACCCTTATAAAGATATTTAGATAGAAATAGAAGAAGAACAATGCAGCCTCGAGCCTCCAAATGATGGGGCAGAACACATGGGAATGTTGTCCACCAATCATCAAGAATTTCTTCCTCTTGAAGAGTATTTGTGCACCATGGATGATAGGCTTTATGGCGAGTCCTTGGGGGGAAATAACGTAGTATATTTTGGTCCCCTTGATGAGGTGTCATCAATTGATGACTTCTTTCAATTAGAAAACTATACTATAGAGGTATTCCCATGTCGAGGAGTGCATCTTAGAAGTTGGTAGCGATGAAGGCATACTACTTGAACCTCTGAATGACAAAGCACTAGAGCCTCCAGAATGGGAGAGGAGTTCCTTCTCCATTTATAGTGACAGTGACCAAGAAGAAAAGATTAAACATCGTAACGAGACATATGAAATGCACAAAGAAGAGGATAAAGGTGGAGGTGTTTTGATGGCTGCCAACAAACATGACATGCTTGGTAAAATAAAATATACAACTAGGGGTCCCTTCACTTTGGTCATTATTAGTCCTCCTTCACATTCAAAAAGCTACAATAGGATAGATTCATGCATGTCATCATCCCGTGACATTTAACATCACAAAAATAAGGTTGACACTTGGGAAAGGAAATGGGAGAAAATGCTACCATCTAAGGACATCAACTAAGTGGACACCAATCTTACAAATGATCAATGAGATGAGGTGTACTTCCTCAAAGAATAGCTAGCAGAGGTTTTGGGTCCCACACAAGACTTGGAAGAGGTGTTTGCTTCCCTATCCTCTAAGTCCTATGTAGGCCCAAGATCAGCAATGTTGCACCCTTCACCGCGCCTGCCTAAGGCTATCGATGCAATGATTGATGATGCAGTGCTCACTCTCGATTGTCAAAAGCTACCATTTCTAAAGGGAAACATCCAAGTTTTATCATTCCTTTCCCCTATGAATACTTATAATTGTGTTTATCATTTCTATTATGGGAACGATGGGAGATAAATGTGTTTATGGATTAACCATGGGTTTAATGAATTACCTCAATTGTTGATTTTTCTTGATGATGCGATTGAATGCAAATGCTACAATGTTGAACTCTATTTTCTAAATATAAGGATAAATTTGCATGGATTAGAACTATAATGATTTCCCTTCTACTTGTGGATGTGTTATGAGATGCAACGAGCATAAATGTTGGTTTTCCTTTCCTGAACAAAGTTCTTGTAAATTTATTTGTACAAAGTTGTTTTTGGGTAGTGTAGGTCTCATGTATATACCTTGCTTTCTTTCTTTCATTGGGTTAGTTGGTTTATTGTAGGTTCTTTTCTTTAGACTAGTTTCCCTTTCCTTTTATTTCACTTTCCCACTTTAGTTAGTTTAGGTGCTCACTTTCCATTTTATTTTCTTCTATTTTGCTACTACCTTGCTCGGGGTCCCTCTACTTTTAGCCAAGCATGTTTGTGTGCACAACAACCATTTTAAGTACTTGGGATTGTTCTATATATTTCTTTGTCAAGCTCTAATCAAGTTTTTAGAGTGGATGGTGAAGATCTTCAGTTAGTGCCAAGTGATCTAGGTGTTTGATTCAAAGAGGATAAGCTATTGGTTGTTCTCATTCCTGATGTATTCTGAAATATTAAATCCTTTACACATCTTGAGAATCCTATGGTCATTGTAGCTCCCTTTTGTGAAGCCTAGTTAAGTGAAAAATGTGAAATTCTGCTTCAATGCTACTATGATACTCAACCCTAAGTGTGAGCTCCACTAACGAGTTGAAATAAAAGAATTGAAAAGAGACAATCAAAAGAAAAGAAAGAAAGAAAAGAAAAGTAAAAAATTGAAAATAAAAAAGAAAGAAATTCAACTTTTTAGGGGGGTCGAAGCAACTCTACCAGGGCTATGGATGCCTAGCTGGTAGTAGAAATTTTTTCAAGAGAATCACAATGACAACCTCATCGAAGCTATAGATGCCTAACCGATAGTGAGGCAATGTACCAAATGCTTTTGGAGTTAGAATAAAATATGTAGCTTAACTTCATGGAGCTTAGGTTCTTGTAGCAACTAAAGGATGGGAATTAACGTAATTGCACACACTTGAATTTTCAGCATACTGAAGGTTGGGTTGACTAGTGGTTTTGATCCTTTGGTCGAGCGTCTAGTTTTTTTTCTCTAGCGTGAAGATCGAAACTAGAGATTTTGGGTTCATGATTCCAGTTTTTCATCAAAATGCTCTAGAGAATTTCCCCAGCGAGTTGCCATTTGTTGTGCTTGTTTTGCATACACTCCCTATTCAAGATGGGGACCCTCTCTTTTCAGTTTTTTGGGTCACTTTTTCCTTCACCTCCTTTTGTGTGCCCCCTATTTTGAGTTTCAAATGGTTGAGGAGTCTTAGATATGTCATTAGAAGTCAACCAAGTTTCACCACTTTCAAAATTTCCAAGTCTTTGGCCTTGAGTGATAAACTGGTGGAAGCAAAACTAGAATGGAAATTGAACTTGAAACCATTGGTTAGTTTTGAGTCCCACTTCCATTATTATCCTAGTTCCAAGCCCTTATCCTTCTGGTGGAACTAGAACTGGAGTGGGAATTGAATGTGGAACCATCAGTTGGTTTTGGTTCTAATTCCATCGATATTTCAGCCCCACTTCCATCCCAGTTCCGGCCCCACTTCCATCTCATCTTTGGTCTTGCATCCATCTCCATCCTAGCTCTGGAACCATTTCCATTTGGGTCTTGCTTCCATTCTAATCCTGGTTTCGGTTTCTTGCAGGTTGACATCTTGCCTTCGCCACTCCTAACTTCTGACCCAAGCCTGCCACCCACCATGTGTGTCTTGACCTCACTGCTTCTGTTTGGTCGATGATGAATGTATAACTCATTGCAAGGCTCCTTGCAGAACCAATGATGTAGGCTGCCTTATGAAGAACTCCATCTTGCCTTTGTTGTTCTGAATGGTTAATCTCCACCAATGTTTCGTGACTCCTCACCCATGTTCCACCTAAGTTTTTTGAACTTTAAAGATGAACCCAGCACCGTCCTCCCTGATTGTGGGTCTCTCACTATGGAATGTTGTCTGTGTAATTCTACCCCACAAGTGCCTCTCCAAATGGTAGAGCCTTAAGGTCCTTTTGACGGGCAGGTCTCAATCCCACTATTTTCATCTAATCTCCTCACACTAAAAATGACTAAGTGACTCTTTGCAGACCTCTCCTTCTAGAATTTAGTCTGCAAGCCACCATAGTGAGTCTACCATTCCAAATAGCTCACTCATCCACCTCTCCATCTTACAGAACCCGCACTTGCTTCCACCATCTAAGTTCAAGGAAGCGAAAAGATTTAAGTAAAAATAATTTGCGGGTTGCCCCATGTGGGTGGCCACCTAAGGATGGCCATGCTATCCTCGCTAATATAAATGACTGTGGACCCTCATTCATTCACTACGCAGGACCCAACCCCACTTTGTCCCATTAACTATTTGCTAATAAGAGAGTGTTGCCTAAGCTATTTGTGGACTTGATAGTGTGGGTTTCTTTCAACAGACTTTTGTCCAACTTCCATCATTCTGAATGGCCATCCCCTCACACCTTCTCATGTCTTCTAGCCTGGACCCATCCAAATAGTTTGAAGTTCAGCAATGAAACAACATTTTCCACCAAAGTTGCGGGTCCCACACAGTGGAACACTGCTTGCGTGGTGTCGCCTTACCAACACTGTTCTAATGGTAGAGCCTCAAATGGCCAAACCACCCTATGCTTCCACCTACCTTGGGTCTGCACACCTAAAATGTGATCTTAATGCTTCCAAAACTTCAAAGTGGATTGGAACCATGTGCCAAAATAGCTTGACCTTCTTGGTGGACCCCATTTCGTCATCAAATCCTAATGCAAAGAGAACCTTGAGAGGCCATTGTGTCCTAATTGTCATCCCTTTTGTATTTGCCTCTAGAACAGCTGCCAACCCAAGGAAACCCATGCCCTAGAGCCCACATTTATCTTTATGGTCCAAATAAGCTCCAAATATGAATATTATGATCTTTTAATGATGCATGGGTGGATCCAATGAGGATTTTGCAAGATTTGATTAACATTTTCCTTGATTTGTGTATGGAAACACTTATGGAACTTCATGTATCCAAGATTCAAGGAACCTACCGTGGGTCCATCAGGGAGGCCCATGGAGAAAGATGAACAAGGAAAATCACATAGCTCCTGTCACCATTCATTTTATGCCCACCTTTCCTCATAGCACCCATCAACAAAGCTGAAATTAGAAGTAGACCTATGTTAAGGAAGTCAGTAAGAAAATTACAAAGGGTGGCCTTGAAGGTAGTGGAAGGGAGCAGTTGTTTCCTTCCTCCAAACAAATAATCACGATCCATCGGGAGCTATCTCATTAGATCATTTGATCCATTTAACAATGATGCAAATCCACAAACAATATGTGCTTGATTGGATGAAGAAATGTTGTTAATCCATTAAAAAAGGAAGCTTTTGAACAGTCTCAACTATAGTAAAAGGGCAATCAGCTACAGGAGAAAATTGCTACAACACCTAGGTAGTACAAGAAAAAAATAGGAATAATACAAAAGTTGTATTTTATATTCCTTTATAATGGGGGGCAGGTGAAACCCTAATGTAAAGTAACTATGGGCCACTCATTGTAAGTTAATCCTAGAGCCATTCATTCTCCTTTTGGAAAAATATAAATAGGGTCTTTCCCCTCATTTGTAAATGGTTGGAGAACTAGTTTAAAGGAATTCTACAACAATAGAAAGCAACATTGCATGATTTATGGGTGTTTCTTTTGAACTTGTTCATATTCATGCATAGTTCTACTTCTATGTTAATTTTAAAGTGTAGTTTCATGAATGGTTGTTATAATGATGTTGTCATTATAGTATTTGATGAGATTTTAGGCCATACTTTTAGCACTTGTTGATGAAAAATTGTTGTGTAAAGTTAGCCTGGTCTTCTTTATTCCATTGTTGCAACCTAGTTCAATTGCATGTTCATGATGTGCATGTGCAATCTAAAAATCTGTAGACCTTATAAGATTGCACTGGTTTTGTGTAGTTGTAGGTTTCTCTTTATCAAGCAAAACTTAGTTTAGGGAGCTTGTCTACTGTAGCATCCACCATTGTTACTATTCATTCATAGCTTAGATTTAGAACAAATTTCTCTTACCCTATCCCTTTTGTTGTTTCTTTTAACTCTTTGTTGGTTTAGGATTGGAAGCATCAACATGAAGCTAAATTAGATGAACTTGGTGGGTTTCAGATTATTATTTTGAGTGGAAAGCTCCTATTCATTCATTTCAAGCTCTTTGAAACTAAATTTTCAGATCCAACTTCCCATTCTTTGTAACTCATCCATATATCTGCCTTGTGATTCCAAAAAAACACATGAAATTACTGAGATATTCCAAGCACTGTCAAGACCTGACATTAGAAACCTTAAGATATTTTTTTGCAATTTTATTGTGGAAGATTGTATTTCAAGAGAGATGATGAACCTATGCATTACCTATGTTGAGAAGTGCATAAAAAACACATCAACATGATCCTTCTCTAGAAAATGTTTTTCATGCAAGAAATTTGGACATGGAGCTATTGAATGCAAAAGTTAAATGATGAATAGATGTAATACAATGAGAATGGATCAATAATTCCATGGTTATTACTATACATGCATATGTTTGGAAACAAAACTAACTAGTGTAGATAAACAGGCTTAGACATATTTTAAGAGTTTACATAAGCAAAAATAGAAGATAGTAAAATTTGATAAAGAGGAATGAACCTGTTAAGAAAGTTGATCATACTGAGGTTAAGAAGGAAACGGACAAGATATGAAGAAAGAAGGAGGAATTCGAAAAAAAAGTTCAATTAGGAACTTCAAATGAATCTTTTCCTCCTTTCGATGCAAATATTTCACTTGGAAATTAAACATATTCATGAGCTTAAGGGGAGAAATAATATAAAATCTTAATAGACCCCTAAAAATATGAGGTGTTAAGATATGGAATAAAGAAATATAATGGAAGAATTTTTGAAACTATAGAAGAAATTTGTAGCAAAAAATATTGCAATGAGGCAATTTGCGGAACATGGAAAGATGTCTTTGCACACATTTTTTTTGGAACATCAAAATTTTTGTTTGAAGCATTTATTTTAGGGGCTAGCTGAAATTGAAGAGTTAAAAATGTGTGTGCAAAGGAAAATTTAGTTATCCAAAGGTATCCAAAGAAGAAACAAAGAAGGAAGAAGTGTGAAAGGGTTCAAAGCATCATTCAGAAGCTGAACATCAAGACCTTGGTTCACCGAGCTATTTGCAAAGCATTTTTGCAAATTTTAAACATTCTTTTATTTTTCAAAACTATTCCCTAAAAGAAACATAAATATAGTGGAATTACCAAAAGTAGTAGATGGTTCACAAAGACTACAACTAGTGCTTAAAAAGCATTCTGCAAAAGTGTTGTCAATTGATCCATTAGGTACATTCTCTAGCACTCCTATTGTAGTTTTAGCCATTAAGGAAATTAAGACATAAATTAATGGGAAAATTGAAGAGGTATTGCTTGGTAGGTTATATTTTCTATGGAGAAATGAGTTGGGAGAAAATGATGATATCCCAAAACTTGAGTATAAAACCCTAAGTGAAAAGAGGTTAGATGTCTAGTAGAAGTTTTTGAATTTTGAAAACTAGGAGAAATACATCAATATAGTATTGCACAAATTTCATGACCAATCCATATGGATTTAAAACCCTCACTCAATAACAAAGGAAGTAATTAAGGATGTTTTTCAAGAATGAAGGTGTTTTCATTGATTTCAACTAGTCAATTAGCTATCAAATAGTTGTTGTCATTGATGTCCTTGATATAGGTTATTAGATGTATATGTCGAGGATATTGAGAAAATTGTAATAAAGAAAGGTTGTAGGTGTTTAGTGGTTGCTCCAAGTTTTGCTCTAGATTTGCTTCAATGTTTGTATGGTTCAAATATGTTGATCATCATTGTTGTAAGTTGCTACATCCAAATTTTTTGCCTATGATTTAATGTAGAGTTCAATTTATGTTCACCAATTGTGAACTATGGTTTTCTATGCTTCTAGCTAAGGTCTGAGAGAAATTTTGTTGGTCCAAATTTCTCTTTGGTTAATTCTTATGACTTTCAGTTCAAGAGTTAATTTTTTATGATCATGTTGAAGATAATTTTTGTATCTAAAAGGATTTGATTGAGCTAAGAGTTGTGTGTGCTTAATTGTTCTATGTATTTTACACTTGTTTGGTCAACCTTGTGTTGAACACTACCTTTGAAGTTGATGAAGCATGTTGGTACCTACTTGGGTCCTCATCAAGAATTTTTTTGGGTTTCCCTCATTCTAATTCCACCCTAGGATGTTTTGTCATCAACCTAATTTGAATTTAATGATGGATAGGTGACTTTGGATATGTTTCAAAGCTAAAAATGGTATATTTATAGGATAAGATAGAGGTGAAAGATGTAAAAATAGATAATTTCATGGAAATAGAAAAAATAGATGTGAAACAAATGTGAATCCATGTGTGCATGTTATGCAATTTTGGTAGATCAGTGCAATGCCTAAATGTTGAGTTTTTAGATGTAGTGAGCTGAAGGTGGACTCTATCATTCATGCATTTTTGCAAGTGGTTGAGAAAATTGTGGTGGAATTCTCTGTTGCATTGATATCGTCTTCTCTCTATAACATATCTCTTCTATATTCTTTGTATCTCTATGGTAGTGAGCCCTCCAATAGGTTAACCCTGTTGGACAGTGAGTCCTAAGCTAGACAATGAGTCCTTGTTTTGGAAATGAGCCTTTTTCCTCAGGAAGTGAGCCTTTGTAATTGGTTTTGATATTATCTATAGTGTGAGTTAATCCTCAGTATGGTTTTTCTCTCATTTGGTTTTCAATGTAAATCTATTGTTACTATGTTTGTGTGATGGTTATCAGTTTCTATACTTGCACTTAATGTTTAATCATTTTAGCAGAGTGAAATATTTGTGATTGATCTAAGTTTTGATGAATTTTGTAAAGTTTAAATATGCTACAACTGTTTCAACCCCCCTCTTATTTTTCTTTTTCAACAATTGGTATCAGATCTAGGTTCATTAGAAAAGAGATTAACCACTTAAGGAAGGTCTAGGATGGCTGGCAGAATTACTCATAATTATCTAAGGTTTGATGGAACTAATTATGTTATCTAGAAAATATTGATGGAAGAATATTTTTAATATTGTGGATATGATGTGGATAAATCTTACAAGAATATTTACACTCCTCCTGGTAATGGTCCGAGTACGGCTGATGAGACCAAGGAACATGAAGCAAACAATAAGGTGAAGTACATTTTGAAGAATATTCTTGTACATTGAAAGTTGATTAAAGTTCAAAATTTGAAGACTAATAAGGAAGCTTGATATACTTTGGAAAAGGAACATGAAGGAGATGAAAGGGTTAAAGAGAAAAAGTTGTAGAACTTGGAGACACAGGTTTAGCTCCTACACATTTCTAAAGATGACAATGTTAAAGCTTATGTACAGAGATTAGATGAGGTAGTAGATAGAATGTGAGGACTTGGTGCTACAATAGATGAATCTAGGATTGTAAAGAAAATTATTATAACTCTCCCTAATGCTTATAGTGAAAAGGTATGTGCTATTAAAGAACATTAGATTACAATACTTACACTAAAGATTAGTTTTTGGGAACTATAATATCTTATGGTATGAGAAATTTTAATTTAAGAAATGCATCCAATTAATAAATTTATTTTAAGGCTACAAAATCTCAAGATCCAAATGAAGAAAGTCTTGATGAAATAGAAGGTAACTTTGTGAGAAAGATGAAGAAAGACTTAACCAAGTATGAAGGTAATTTACCCTTGAAATTATTTAGTTGTGGAGGAATAGGAAATTATGCTTCTAGGTGTCTAAAAAGAGCTAAGAGAAATAAAAAAAGATTTGAGAAAGAAAAGAAATGTAAGAAGATCAATAGAGCATATTATATGAATGAGGATGCTAGTATATCTGATGTGGAATCTGATTATGGAGATCCTTATTATAATGAATGCTTGTTCTTGGCTATAAAAGATGAACCTAATTCTATTAATTCTTAAAAAAAAGTGAAGGAATTCCCTCTGAAGAAGGAGAAAAATGAAGTGATTGTTCTAGGAAAAAATTTGAAGGGAAATATCTATCAACTTAAGTTTGTTAATGGATGATGCTTTATGAATTAGATTAATTACTATTGGTTGTGGCATCGGATAATGCGTCATATGAATTTTGATAACTTGGCAAGTATTAGTGCAATTCAGGCCATGAGAGATTTACCAAGGACTACAAAGCCTATTAATTCTACTTGCAGGAATTGTCAGTTTGGAAAGCAAGTAAGAAACCATTACAGATCAAAGGAAAAATCTACTACTAGACTACTGGATTTAATTCATACATATCGTTGTGGTCCTACAAGAGTGAGAAGTCTAAAAGGTGAAAGGTACTTTATGTTTTTCATTGATGATTATTCTAGGTATACATGGTTTACATTTCTTAGAGAGAAATTAGATGCATTAGGTAGATTCAAGACATTCAAAGCTATGGTTGACAATGAAATAAATTTGAGGATATAATGATTAAGGTTTGATAGAGGTGTTGAATTTACCTCCCATTATTTTAATATGTTTTATGAAGTGCATGGAATAAAAATATAGTTATCTACTCTGAGAACTCCTCAACAAAATGGAGTTATTGAAAGAAAGAAAAATACAATTCAAGTGGCTATTAGATCAATGATTATTGAGGATGGTATACTACAAGTTTACCAGAGATAAGTTATTCATACTATTGTTAATGAATTCAATAAAATTAAAGCAAGAGAAAATAGTACAAAGACACCCTATGAGCTATGGTGTCGAAGAATTCTGACTGTTAACTATTTTAAGATATTTGGAAGAAAATATTATATTAGAAGGGATGAAGAAAATCTAGGAAATTTTGACGCAAGAAGTGATGAAGGAAATTTTATTTGATATTCTACTAAAATCAAAGCTTAAAAATGTTTCAATAAAATACTAAGGAAGATTGTAGAAAGCTCAAATGTCAAGGTTGATGAAGCAATGAAGAATTCAATTGATGTTGATGGATATGTGTCTAATGAACCTAATTGTGTAAGGATTGAAGAAATTGTGGAAGAATAGGAGAAGGATGAGCAAGAGAAGTAGAATGAAAAGGAAGAAGATTAAGCTCTGGTGGTATCCCCTAAGACACCTAGATATGTGCAGAAGAATCATTTAGAAAATCAAATCATTGGAGACAAGATGAAGGGAGTATTGACAAGAAGAAAAGCTTCTACTAGTGAGATAAATCTTTGTTTACTTTCTATGATTGAACCAAATACTTTAAGTGAAGCATGTAAAGATGAGCATTAGATGGAAGCTATGAAAGAAGAACATATGTAGATTGAGAAGAATAAAACTTGGGAATTGGTCCCAAGACTGGAAGACAAAAATATTATTGGATCAAAGTTATTATTCATAAATAAGTTGAATGAGAATGGAGAAGTGGTCAGAAACAAAGAAAGAGTTGTGTGTAAGGGTTACTCACATGTAGAAGGCGTAGATTTTCAAGATAAATTTTCTCCAGTGGAAAGAATGGAAGCTATCAGGATGTTCTTAGCATTTTTTTCTCATAAATATTCCAAAGTCTATCAGATGGATGTCAAGTCTGCATTTTTGAATGGTGAGTTAGAAAAAAGAGGTCTACATGGAATGATCAGAAGGATTTTAGTTATCAAATCAACCATATATGGTTTTCACATTGAAGAAAGCTTTCCCTAGATTGAAGCAAGCTCCTAGAGCTTGGTATACAAGGTTAGATAGGTATTTGATTTAGCAAGGTTTCAACAAAGTTATGACAAATAGTAATCTGTATTTTAAAATTGAGAATGGAAAATATTTATTGTGGTTGTATACATTGATGACATTATTTTTGGAGGAATTGAAACTATGTGTAAGATACTTGTGGAAGAAATGAAAAAATAATTTGAGATGTGTATGTTTGGAGAAATGAATTGCTTTCATGGCCTACAAATTAATCAAACAGAAAAATGAATTTTCATTTCACAGTCTAAGTATGTGAAAGAGATGTTGAAGAAGTTTGGCATGGATGGTTCCAAACTGGTATGCACTCCCATGGTGAATAGTTGTAAATTAGGTAAAGATGATGATTCACCAAAGGATTATCAATTCAAATATAGATCAATGATTGGTGGACTATTGTATTTGACTACTACTAGATTGGATATTATGCATTATGTTTGTCTTGTGGCTAGATTTTAAGATCCTAAGGAAACACATGTTGCTACTATTAAAAGAATATTTAGATATTTGAATGGTACTCTGGATTATGGATTATGGTATCTTAGGGATACTGAATTTACACTAAGTGCTTATATAGATGCAGATTGGGTTGGATATGCAGATGACAGAAAAAGTACAAGTGGCAGTGCATTTTATCTTGGTTGTAGATTGGTGGCATGGTTGAGTAAAAAGAAAGATTCAGTTTCCCTATCTACTGTTGAAGCTGAGTATATTGCTACTGCATCTTTTTGTACATAAATTATATGGATGAAACAAACATTTAAAGATATCAGAGTTGTGTATGATGATCCTATTTATATCTACTATATTAACAAAAATTCAATTAACATTTCAAAAAATCTAGTGATGCACTTGAGTACAAAGAATATATCTATTAGATATCATTTCTTGAGAGAGAAGGTTGTGGAGAATGAAGTAAATATTGAGTATATCTCTATGAAGGATTATATTGTTGATATATTTATGAAGGCTCTTCCTAAAGATACTTTTGAGTATCTTTGGGAGAAGTTAGGGGTCATTTCCCCTCCTTTCTTGAACTAGATACATATGGCGATGCATTAGTCTAATGGATCTATGGATCTATCTTTCTTCTAGAATGATGTTTTGGTGGATACCTCTTAGGGGGAGCGGGTATTGTCATGTGTTTTCATTGAAAGAAAATTTAATTTTTAATGTCAAAGGGGAAATCAATGTAAAAAGTATTTTACCTTTTCCATTGATGTCAAAGTGGGTGATGAGAGATGAGAGATGTGGAAAAGGGATGATAGATGAGAGATGGTAACAAAAAGAGAGATTATCTACTAAGGGGGAGAAACACAAAGCAAAATCATGAGAAGTGTGTTCAAAGTTAGTGCATTGTATTTGATGGATTTTCACATCACGTGTTGCCATCAATGACAAAGGGGGAGATTTTTCCAAGAATGAAGGTGTTGTCATTGATTTCAATTGGTCAATTGGTTATCAACTACTTGTTGTAATTAATGTCATGGATACAGGTTATTGGTTGTATACATTGAGGCTACTGAGAAAATTGTAATAAAGATAGGTTGGAGGTGTTTAGTGGTTGCTTCAGGTTTTGCTCTAGATTTACTTCTATGTTTTTTTGGTTCAGATATGTTGATCATGGTTATTAGAAGCTACTATATCTAAATTTTTGGCTTATGATTCATTGTATAGTGCAAGTTACGTTCACCAATTGTGAACTGTGGTTTTTTATGCTTTTGGATGGGGTCCGAGAGAAATGTTGTTGGTCTGAATTTCTCTTTAGTTAACTCTTATGATTTGTAGTTCTAGAGTTAAGTTGTTATGATCACGTTGAAGATAATTTTGGTATCTAGAAGGATTTGAGCATACTAAGAATTGTGTGTGCTTAATTGTTCTGTGTTTTACACTAGTTTGGCCAACTTGTGTTGAACACTTCCTTTGAAGTTGATGAAGCATGTTGGGACCTACTTGGGTCCACATTAAGCATGTGTTTAGGTCACTCTCATTCTAATTCCACCCTAGGATGTTTTGTAAATGACCTAATTTGAATTTAATGATAGATGGGTAACTTTGGATATGTTTCAAAGTTGAAGATGGTATAAATATAGGATGAGTTAGTGGTGAAATATGTACAAAGAGATAAGTACAAATAAATAGAGCATATAGATGTGAAACAAATGAAAATTTCTGTGTATGTGATACAAGTTTGGAAAGTCTTTGCGAAGACTAAATGTTGAGTTTTTGGATCTAGTGAGCTGAAGGTGGACTCTATCATTCATGCATGTCTCTTCTATCTTCTTTGTATCTCTATGGAAATGAGCCCTCTGAGTGGTTAACCCTATTGGACAATGATTCTTGATTCAAATAATGAGTCCTTGTTTTGGTAGTGAGTGTTTTTTCCTCATGTAGTGATCCTTTATAATTGGTTTTGATATTCTCTATAATGTGAGTTAATCCTCACTGCGGTTTTTCCCTCATTAGGATTTCCATGTAAATCTAAATTTATTTTCTTTGTCTGATGGTTTTTAGTTTTTTCACTTGTATTTAATGTTTAATCATTTTAGAAAAGTTAAAGATTTGTGATTGATCTAAGTTTTAATATAGTGAATGTTTTAAATTTTAAATCTATTGTTGAACAAGATAAATGAGAGGGGGGCATCAATTCTCATAGATTTAAACCTTAATTCATTCACCAAAACTAATCCTTAATGATGCTTAAATCATTAAACATTAAATACCAAAGTAGAAACTAAAAATCATCACACAAACACAATAACACCAGATTTATGTGGAAAAACCAATAATGGAAAAAAAGAAGAAGTGAGGATTCACACTATAGAGTATATCAAAACAAATTACAAGAGGCTCACTACCAAGACAAGGACTCACTATTTGGATCAAGAATCACTATCCAACAAGGCTAACAACTCAGAGGGGTCACTATTGTTGGCCTCCTACAATGACTTAATAACTAAGCCCTTACAACCATGACTCAAAGATTGGAAATCTAACTTGAGTAGTTATTTCAATCATCATGAAGGTGCATTTAACTTGTCAACCTAAGGAGGTTAATTTCAAATGGGTCAGCATAATATGTGAACTAGGAACCCAACGTAACCATTTTCATTCTACAACTAAGGAACACACAATGTTGAAGGTAAATTTATTAGAAGGGAATACCATAAATGCCAATCATCAATCAACAACTACATCAAACTAGAATAAATAACAAAAATAAGAATTTGAGCAACAAATACGACACTACTATGTCTACTTTGGCTGCAAGAACAGTCACAAAATGGAATTCTAGTGGCTGCAGGAACAATCGGTGCCATATTTCTAACTAATTACTAAACATCAAGTAATAATAAACTAATACTAAACTAAGAGGATAGATTACTCACCAATTTGGCCCCCTTGGATAAGTATCCTCTAAAACTAATAAGAACTCAAATGCTCAAAATCAGAAGTTTATTTTATTCACTGTAAATCATTAGTACAAAATGGTAATGTATCTATATTACTGAAAACTTGAGAGTGCAAGTAGAATATCAAATCATGCAACCTTCAAAGAATGAACATCATATCTTTATTTATACTATCAATTTAACAAGGTAGTCAACTCCATGACTAGGAGGATGCCATTTAGGGAAAACAAATAAAGTTGATTGGCAACAATTATGAGTTCATGGAATCTAGTTATACATGCAAGTCCAAATGCAGATTTAGCATAGCAGTAATGCCATCATTTGCTCAACCAACATTAAAGTCCACTACAAGGTGGTTACATTCAATTTTTATGAGGAATATTTTTTCGTCAACCTCCTTTGAGCAATTTCTTTGTTGAATGTTATGGTGCATGCCCACCTGGCAGTGTCTTCCTCAACTTAACATCCTCAAACTAAATTTGCATGGCAATGTCAGTACATACAATAACTGCATAGTTATAACCACCTTAAATAAAATTCATTAACCACATGGAAAATCAATATAGATAATCCACATACTATGCCAATGTCATTAAAAAATTTAGAAATAGGATGGATCCCAATGTCTATAGTTTGAGGGAAACATTATGAAAATATCAACATTTAGCATCAAAGTCCATGACAACTGCCAACAAATAAAGTATAGATTATACCCAAAATTGGACCAAAAACTAGGCTCATCACTCCCCCCAACCTAACATTTTTCTAGTCCTCGAACAGGGGAATGGTTGTTCTTCTACTTGGTCAAAGATCTAAAATTTGTAACTAATAGTTTTCCAACATCATTGTCTACTAAGTGTGAATTAGGGTCCCAATATAATCCTCCTAATTTTTCAAATATGCTCCATCTCAATTTTTTTGTAGCAATTTCATATTGGTAGAACCTGAAGTTTGGCATGGTCCACATGAGAATGGGTGGCTCAAAAGTCAAAGGAAGCCAAAATCACCCCTTCATTCTCCCAATCTAAATATACCTATCAATCATTTTTAGTGCTATAGCATAATTGTGGATGGAATGAGGTCCAGCCTATTTTAGCTCATTAGTTAGACTATTCCATCTTTCTGATAGGTATCCTCTCATAATTTCCTCCTTTGTTGCTACCTTTATATAATACTCATTGTAAACTACCTCAATCCAAGAAATAATCTTGTTTCCATAACTAAGTCTGAGAAGCATTTTGTGCCATTATTTGTAAATATCCCTTGGGTTGCTTGATTCATCCCTAATGGGTAGAGGGATGCTAGACTCCAATTTTCAATAAGCCCCATGTTGTTATCCCCAACTAATATCATTTTGTACCAAATACATAAATTCCCTTAATTGGACATTCCCAACATACAACAACAGATTCCAATCACGGTCTTTAGTTACAACATAATTATGCAAGTAAAAATCACATAAAAAATTCTTTGTTTTAGGGGAGGCAATCCTATAAGCATTGAAAAACTCATTAGGAGTGTCAATAGAAGGATTCAAACCTGAAACAATCCTTGCCAACTTAAAAGAGAGATATTTCTCTTTTAGGTCTAGAGCATAGACCCTTGGAGGGGTTTTGCATTTTGAGATCTATGGTACCAAGGTCACAATTTTTCCCACTTTCTTCTTCAAAGTAGCGATTTCCTCATTCTTTTCTTCAATGAATTCATCCCTCTTTTGAATTTCCTTTTTCAATTTCTATTTTTCCTTTTTCCATTCTTCCTCCCTCCTTTGTATTTCTTCCCATAAATTCAAAATTGTTGTATGTACTATAAAATTAGGAGGATTATTAATTCCTACCAGTATTTTTGTCGATGGTTTCCCCTCATATAGTACTATCTACATGGACTCAAGTTTTCTAGTTGTCTCTAGCTGTGGGGGTACTATTTCTTCTCCCACTTCTTGCTGCAAGGTCTTTTGTTCTTGTCATGGCTGCAGGAACTTATGCTATAGGAATTATTTCTCATTATATAGGAAATCTTAATTTTCCTCAAAGTCTTGATTTTCAACCTGTTCTACAATATTGGCAAGGTTAGCCAGTGTTATGTTTGTTGCTGCCTTAAATATATCTTCCTCCTCAACATTTTGCTACCCCATTGGAGCTTCTATATCCTCCTATGGTATTTCTCTAGAAGTAGGTATTTCTTGTGGAGGTGTACCAAATGCTCACCCAATTGGTCTTAATTTCCTGGGAGGTATCTCACATTTTTCTTTGGCTATAGAATGAACAATGTCAGCCTTCCCCTTCTTAGAGCTCAACACCTCTTTTTCTTTCAACTACCTTTTGGTCTTTCCTTTTCTCATTTTTATTTTTCTCTTTTGTGCCCTAGTTTTCATCAGGGTTCCAAGTGGAACCTCGTCATCAAAATTTGAGGAGGAGCTTTCTTTTTCTAAGTTCTCTATTCCAAAAGAAATAATTTCTATGGTTTCTTTTTTTGTAGGAGGGCTTACACTAGGGCCTACACTAGAGGTTGAAACACCAAGAGTGGCTTCAACTATGCTCAATCTCCTACTAGACCTATGAGGTTGAAGCAAAACCCTAGGTTGCAAGTGCTTAGGTCTAATTTGATCAACATTTATAAATTCTTCCCAGGTAATTCTAGACACATCATGCAAAGACTTCTCAACTAGCAATTTAATTAGACAATGGTGGGAAACAAAATTATCCCTACCTTTTTGGGTCTCTGCTGCCATGATTGAGAGAAGATTGTATAGCATGTTAGGCACATTCATCCTCCTCCCATGCCTCATGTGACTCAATATTTTGAAATATAGTAAATGCAGGTTTGACATACGACCTTCATAGGTGAGATACCTTATAATGTAGACAACTATATGTTTCCATGGTTCAGGTAGAGAGGTTATTTTTGCACCCTATTTATCCATGATGATTGGAGGGTCACCATGTACTGTAAATTTGGCCCTAGTTGACCTGGCATCTCTGGAGGTAGGGTAATGTTTTCCATCAACAGGTAACCCTATAACCTCTGTAATTATTTCCTCAGTTACCACAACCTCCAACCCTTTTATTGTGGCTTTTCCTTTAGAAAATTTCTAGGTGCATTCTAGTGTAATACTTTCATCAAAGGCATCTAGCTTTAGGAAGTAATCTAACCATCCAAAATTTCTAAATTTGGCCAGGCATTGTGCATCCCGCAATAAAAAATCATGAACCAAGGGCTCATTTCAAATTATCCCTCCTTCCATTGTCTATAATAAATTATCACTTTGCAAAATTTCCTTCATGTAATTCATGTTTGAAAGCCAAACACCTTTTTGCAATACTTGCTAAATTTCCAGTTCCAATATCAACTGAATTTTACCTTTCTTTTGGTTTACCTTTTTTTTTGCAACTCAAGATTATGACAAGGTCAATAATTGCAAGAAAAGGAGTGATAAAGGAGAATTATGATGGGGAGAAATGGTGGTTTCAATTAGTGTCACTTCACACATGCGAGCCATCCTCTCACTTAGATTTCAAATCAACTCATTTTAAATTTTCTGACATATCCTAGTATGAATTGAAACATGGGAAATATATTCACATCTTTTTATTTCCCCTACAACCTAAATTTGGACATGTGTCTGCACATGCAAGATGGGAGCAGTGATTTGACGGGGAAGAATGACATGTTATGTGAATGTCTATACTAATGTATAGTGATTAAATGAATGCACTTAAAAGATGATTAAAATATAGAAATTAATGCGCACATACATGAATCTATGGAGGATCTATTGCAAATATCATGGAGAAAGTATCATTTTCCCTTTTAGCGAATAAATTGAGCAATTAATAAAAATGAAGTGGGATGAGGTGAGTTGGAATGAAGTGATGGAAGAGAGAGAAATGTGGTGATGGATGGGTGAATGGGTGGATGGGTGAAGAAATGGACTTCCATAAGAGAGAAATTCTTTATTATGACAAGTATGTACCTTAATTAGCTAGAAGGAAGGACACTAGGTCCACTTCCTTCAGCTCCAGGAAGCTTAGGTGTTGAATGTTGGGTGAATTGTTGTAGGAACTCTTCTTTGGAAGCTAGCTTGTGATATAATCTGAGGCGATGACCATTGAAAAGTAACTTGAATATGATAGGGCTAATGGTAGTAAGATAAACAACTCCATTAGGAAAGACCTCAGTGAATTCATATGGTCTTAGCCACCTTTTCTATAATTTTCTTGCATTGTCCTAATATCTTGAGTCATAGAGCAGGGCCCAATCTCTTGGTTGGAATTTCTTGTCCTTGATAAATGTGACATGCCACTTGATTCTCTAATTTTTCACTACCTCTATATGATGTAGGGTTTCTCTTCTTATCTCATCCAAAGCATTTAGTTGCATGATTCTTTCTCTCTGTGCCTCAAAAATATCCATCCCCAAATCTACTACAGTCCTAAGATTCTTATATTCAAATTCAATGGGAATCATGGCTATTTTTCCATACATCAACTCAAACGAAGTGAAGCCTATAGTTGTTTTTCAAGTTTTCCTATAGGGCCAAACAAATTATGGTAATTTTTTCTCCCAATCCTTTCTATGAATACCTATTGTTTTGGTTAGAATGGCTTCAATTTCTCTGTTGGTCAACTCATCTTGGCCATTAGCCTGGGGGTGATAAGGAGTAGATCTCTTGTTCCTTATTTTTTATTCATTGACTAGTGCTTCAACAAGGGTTGATGTGAATTGAGCCCCTTGATCAGTCACTATTTCTCTTGGAAATCCACATCTTGTGAAAATATCCTCATAAAGAAATTTTGCAACCTTGTTATCTATACCATGCTTCATGGTTTTAACTTCTACCCACTTTGTCACATAATTAATGCATTCCAAGATATACAACTTACCATTTGATGGAGGGTTAATGGGTCCTACAAAATCCAATCCCCACTTGTTAGAGGGGGTGACTACTACCTAAGGGAAAAGTGGCATCTCATCATATCTGGTTGGTTTTCCTATTCTTTGACATCTATCACATTTTTTGGTATACCTTCCTGCATCCTTGTGGAGTGTTGGCCAATAATACCCTGTGTTCAAAATCTTCATTGATGTCCTCTTGGCTGAAAAATGTATTCCACATGGTTCATTGTGGCATGCATGAAAAATGTCATATGTCTTATCTTCTCTCACACATCTCCGCATGACATGGTCGGGTCTAGTATAAAACAAGCATCCAACAATCTAGGAGAAAGAAAAATATTTCTTAATTAGTTCCCTTTTCTCTTTTGGAGAGAAGTGAGAAGGAACTCTACCTATGACCAAATAATTGGCTATGTCAGCATACCAAGGTGTTTGTATACTGAGGGAGAATAGATGCTCATTAGAAAAAGAGTCATCTATGGGCTGATTGTCTTCTAATGTAGTTAGCCTTGAAAGAAAATTTGCAACAACATTGGCTTTCTTTGGATTATCCACAATGGTTATATCAAAATACTGCATTAACAATAACCATCTTGCCATCCTACCTATGATCAAATATTTATTCATGAGATATCTAATGGCTGCATGATTAGTGTGCATAAATATTTGGTAACCTATTATGTAATGTCTAAATTTGCTCAGTGAATCCTAAGACTGCTCCTATGGTATAATTTGATGTATCAGTATGGATGTGGAAAGGAAGTTCCCAATTAGGCCCTTTGAGTATAGGAGCATGAGTCAAAGTTTCCTTCAAGTCAAAAAATGCCTTGTCACAAGCTTCAGTCCATTGGAATTCAACATCTTTAGTGAGAAGAGTATACAATGTTGTTGCTACCTTGTTGAAATCCTTGATGAAATGTCTATAATATCCTATATGACCCAAGAAACTCCTAACATGGGAATATTTGTGATTACCTCAATCTTTGCAGGATCTACTTGAATTTTTTTGTGGGAGATGTAGTGGCAAAGAACTACACCTTCTTGCATCATCATGAAGCACTTTTCACTATTTAAGGACAAGTTTTGGTATTCAAATCTTTATAGAACTATCCTAAGATTTTACAATGCTTGATTAAAATCAACACCATAAGTGGTAAAGTCATACATATAAATTTTCGTGTAATCATGAGAAGTGTCTAAGAATATGCTAATGATTTCCCTCTAAAAGGTTGTAGTTGCATTGCATAAGCAAAATGGGAGTACCAAGTAGGAATAGGTCCCCCGTGGATAGGTAAATATGGTCTTCTCCTAGTCCTTTGGTGCAATTTGGACCTAGTGGTAGCCACTGAATCTATCTAGAAAAGAAAAGTATCACTTTCCTGCAAGTGTGTCCAAAACTTGATCAATGAAGGGTAAGGGAAAGTGGTCCTTCTTGGTGGAAATATTAAGTTCCCTGTAATTAGTACAAACTCACCATTTCCCTCATTTCTTGGGCACAATAACTAATGTAGACACCTACTGACTATTTGAAATGGGGTAGATAAATCATGCATCTAGTAATTTTTGCAGTTCTCCTTTTACAATTTCTCTTAATGCAAGGTTAATTCCTTTTTGTGGTTGGCTTACTAGGGTGCAATCATCTCTAATGTAAATTATTTTTGTACAAATTTTAGGGTAAAATCCCTTCATATCATGATAATCCAATGCAAATGAATGCTAATCAGCCCTTAATAAGTTTTCCAACAACAATTGTTGTTCTTCACTTAATTTACTATTAACATTTAGATATTTTCCTTCTGAAACCTGTACTTGTGTAGTTAACTTTACCATGGCTGCTTCATTAACACATGGTACCTTTAGTTCATATGGTGGTAATGTATGGGACATACCTATTGCTACAGTAAATCTATCTGCAATAATAGTGGCTGTAGGAAGAACCTTTGCAAGAACAGTGGCTGTAGGAAGAGTAGGCAGAAGTGTCTTGACTGGAGTAGTAGAATATGAAGATGATGCTTCCTCCACTTCACAATGGTTTTGAATGATTTTAGCCAATACTTCATACCCATCTTGGAGCTACATGAAATATATTCTTCTTAATATCATAAGCTATGCCATAAAATTAACTTCCTTAGCCTCTTCACCAACATGTGGCCATACAATATTATCTTCATCATGAGATGGCTGACTAGGAGGATAAAGAACAAATTTTTTTGTGCTCTTCCCATCTAAAATGTCAATTTCACCTGACCTACATGCAATGTATTCATCTACAGTTTCTAACCATGGCATTCCAAGAATTATGGGATATCCGCCTAGTGTAGATTTAGGAGAAAGAATCATAAAGTTTGTTGGGTACTCCAGGGAGTCTAAAACTACCACAAGATCCTCCACTACACCATCAAGCTTAATAGTAGAGCTATTAGCAATCTATAGGATAGTAGGAGTATATCTCATGCTTGCAACATTTAGTTGCTGCAGGATGTCCTTGGTCATTACATTTATTGTTTCCCCTAAATCAATTAGAGAATTATTTACTTGGATTCCATTTATAAAAACTACTACCAAAGGACTACCTGGATCATTATACTTGGGGATAGTTACTTTTCCAAGCTTGATGTCAGCTAGTTTTCCCACCACATGAACTGTAGTTGGGTCTTTCTTTTTCCTACCTGGCTTCTTGAGGCATGCTTTCTTGATTTCCTTGTCGTAGATTCGAACATCCTTTATGGTTTGAAATAGAGTTATGTGGACACATATATGATTCAATTGATCTAAGATGTAAAAATTTGTATCCTCCTTTTCTTCCCTCTTCTTAGAAACTTCCAATATCTGAGGAAATGGTGGTTCTTGTTCAGTCTACTTGACTTGGACTGGTTTAGGTTTCTTAGGTACACTTGGTTGAATGGGATCATTCAGAGGTTCCTCCTCCTCTTCCACAAGAAGCTCAATGATAATGGGCTTGAAAGAGGCTGGTAGATTAGTTCTTGAATATAAGTGGATGTCACTTACACTCACAACATATTTAGGGAATTGATTTGAATTAGCAGAGTATACAGGCTATTGTTGTGGTTTGTTATTTGGATTGGGTGTGGGATTAGTTGGTAGTTGAGTAGGTTTATGTGTATTTGAGCTTGGATTAGCAGGTGGAGGAATTATAGTAGGTTGTTGAGGCTGAGAAATTTGTTAAACATAACTGGTTGTCTAGGTAGGAAATTGCTATCCTCCCCTCCATTGGTTTTTTTGTTGCCAATTTCTTTGAGGTGGCTGCCAATTCCCTTGAAATTGTTGCCAATTCCCCTAAGGTTGTGGCCATTGGGGTGGAGATTTTTGATGATTGGGCCAAACATTTGGAGGGTTACTCCAATGTTTTGGTGGATATCCTCCATAGTTGGATGGATATGGGGGTTTCCATTGCTTACCAGATGAATATGAATTAAAATATGGCCTAACATAAGATAGTGGATTTGGTGGCATACTTTGTCTTGGATCCCAAGGCTTCCTTTGTGCAACATAGTAGACTTGGTCTTCTTCAATTTGGATTGGTTTGAACTCAGGTGGAATCTTCTTTCTTTCAAGATTAGCTGCCATCTTAAATCTACAGTCCCTCTTCTTTTGTCTATGGTGGGGGCAATACTCTGTCAACATTGCCTCTACCTCCTCTTGCTTCTTCTTGGCCTAAAATCTATCTAGCTGAGTGCCTAGATTATTTATAATGTCTTTCTTGAAGTCTACCAACAAATGAGTAATCTCCATTCTTGAAACTCCATCGATAGTTGATTTACCCATGGAAGATTGGTAAGCTCTCTGTTTTTTAAGCTTCCCTAGAGTAGTTCTGGCATATTTTATTGATATCTTCCTAAGGAACTTGGGAGATATCTCCTCCTCCCATGAGCTCCAAGGTATCCATGCAACTATCATTGAATCCTCTCAGGAAAAAAACTCTTGTGAGTCTTCCATGAGTGTATGGTGTGGAGATTTTTGTAGGAAAAACAAAAACCTTGCAATATAATCTTCTAGGCTCTCATCTTCCTTTTATTGCATCCTAAAAATGTCACCTCCTCTCATGCCACTGCCCTTGTAATATTCCTTGTATTTCTCAAGAAATTTTATCTTCATGTCTTGCCAAGTTTCCACGGTATCTTTGTCTAGGCTCATGAACCATCTTAATGCAGCCTCATTCAGAGTGGTTGGAAATAGCTTAAGCCTATGGGAATTGGTGGTATAATCATAACTCCTGCAAAGTATGTCGAACTCAAATAAAAAGGTATCATGATCTTCTGTGAAAAGTCCATAAAACTTGGGGAGTGTTGAAGTAGAGATATTCTTGATGCTTTCAACTTCATTTTGATGGGAAATGGGGGAAAGAAAATATGGTTGGTTCTAGGTCTGTTTCTATTTGCATCACCCATGCCTGCTTGTTGTAGTTCCAAGGAAAAAGGGTTCTCAAGCTAATTTTGGTCTTTAGAGGAGACTTTAGATCTAGTCAGTTTAGAAAATTCATCAACAAAGGGACGTGGATCTTCTTCTTCTTCTCTTGGTAAGTTTCAATATTCAAATAGTTGGAATGGATTAGGATTGTTAGGAAGAAATCTCCCAAAAGCATCCCTTCTCCTCCCTCTATGCATGTGGTATCACTCACTATCAGCTAGCTCACACAAAGAATTGGTAAAGAATAAGGGGGCTCATTACTTCCTAAATGAGGATATGCTAATAACAACTTCCAGAAATACTACAAGAAGAAAAACTAAAAATGACTCCAAAGGACTCCCTAGTTTGACACCATCCCCGACAATGACGAAAAAAATGTTGGCCTCTTAAAATAATTTAATAAGTAAGCCCTTATAGCCATGATTCAAATATTGGACATCTAACCTAAGTAGCTATTTCAATCATTATGAAGGTGCATTTAACTTGTCAACCCAGGGACATGAACTTGAAATGGGTCAGCATAGTATGTGGACTAGGAACCCAAAGTAGTCATTTTCATTCTACAGCTAAGGAACACACAATGTTGAAAGTAAATTTCTTAAAAGGGAATACCATAAATTCCAATCATCAATCAAGAACTACATCAAAAAAAATACATAGCAAAAATGAGAATCTGAGCAACAAACAGGGAACTACTCTGTCTACTTTGACTACAGGAATAGTCACAAAATGGAATTCTAGTGGTTGCAAGAATAGTCAGTGCCAGATTTCTAACTAATTACTAAATAAAAAGTAATACTAAACTAAGAGGACAGATTACTCACCAAGTGGTCCCCCTTGGATAAGTATCCTCTAAAACTAATGAGAAATCAGATGCTCAAACTCAAAACTTTATTTTATTCATTGTAAATCATGAGTACAAAAGGGTAATGTATCTATATAACTAAAAACTTGAGAGTGCAAGTACAATATCAAATCGTGCAACCTTCAAAGAAGGAGCATCAAATATTTATTTATACTATCAACTAAATAAGGCAGTTCACTCCATGACTAGGAGGATTCCATTTAGGGAAAATAAAGAAAATGGAGTGTTGGTGGTTACACATGCATGGAATCTGGTCAGACATGCAAGTCCAAACACAAATTTAGCACAGTATTAATGCCCGCATCTACTCAACCAACATTAAATTCCACTACAAGGTGGTTCCATTTGGTTTACATGAGGAATCTTCTACCATCAACCTCATTTGACCTTTGAGTGATTCCTTTGCTAGACATTATGGTGCACGCACAACTAGCGGTGTCTTCTTCAATTTAGCATCCTCAAATTAAATCTTCATGACAATGTCTATACACACAATAACTGCATATCTATAACCACCTTAAGGAACATTCATTAACCACATGAAAAATCAATATAGATAATCCATATAATATTTCTTTGTCATTAAAACTTGTAGAAATAGGATGAATCCCAATGTCTATGGTTTGAGGGAAACATTATGAAAGTATCAACATTTAGAATCAAAGTCCATGACAACTGCCAGCAAATAAGCTTTAGATTCTTCCCAAAATTGAACCAAAAACTAGGCTCATCAACTACCAAAAAGATACAAAGAAGATAGAAGAGATATGTTATAGAGAGAAGAAAATCCCAATGCAACAGAGAAATCCACCACAATTTTCTCAACCACTTGCAGACATGCATGAATGATAGAGTACACCTTCTACTCACTACATCCAAAAACTCAACATTTAGGGTTCACATTGTACCACACTCACATCACACACACTCACTGATTTGCATCAATCTCACATCTAACTGCTCTATTTATTTTCACTTATCTCTCTTTCCTCTTTCTATTCTTTATTTCACCACTAACTCATCTTTTACTTATACCATCTTCAACTTTGAAACATATCTAAATTCAGCCACCCAAATTCAAATTCAAATTTGGTAACACCAGAAAATTCTAGGGTGGAATTAGAATGAGGGTGACTTAAACACATGCTTCATAAGGACCCAAATAGATCCAACACACTTCATCAACTCTAAAAGTAGTGTTGAACACAAGGTTGGCCAAACCAGTGTAAAACACATAGTACAATTAAGAAAAAACCTTATAGATACCAAAACTATCTTCAATACAATCAAAACAACTCAACTCTAGAATTATGAGTCATAAGACTTTAACAAAGATAAATCTAGACCAACAAAATTTCTCTTGGACCTCAACCAAAAACATAGAAAACCACAGTTCATAACTGGCGAACATAAATCACACTATACAATTAATCAACAACCAAAAATCTATATATAATAGCTTCAAACAACCATTATCAAGATATTTGAACCATAGAAACATAGGAGTGAATCCTAGAGTAAAAACTAGAGAAACTACTGAATACCTGCAACATATCTTCATTACAATTTTCTCAATATCATTGGCATATACAACCAATAACTTGCATCCATGACACTAATTACAACAACAATCAATTGATAACCAATTGACCAATTTAAATCAATAACAACACCTTCATTATTTCCTATCTTCCAACAATCTCCCTCTTTTTCATTGATGGCAACACATGATGTGAAAATCCGTGAGAGACACCATACTAGCTCTAAATACACTTCTCAATATTTTTTGTTCTATTTATTTCCTTAGTAGATAGTATTTTATATTCTTCCTCTTTTTTTTAAATGCTTTCTATCCTTTTTTAGTTATGCTTCCTCTCCCCCTTTGACATCAATGGCAAAGGAAAAATATATTTTACATTTATTTCCATTTTGTCATAAAAAATAGAATGCTCTTAATGACAACACCTAACACTACCTACTTCCCCTAAGAGGTAGCCACCAAAAAATCAGTATAGAAGAAAGATAGATCCATAGATCCACTAGACTGATGCATCTCCATATGCATCTAGTTCAAGAAAGGAGGAGAAATGACCCCTAACTTCTCCTAGAGATACTCAAAAGTATCTTTAGGAAGATCCTTCATAAATATATCAGTAATCTAATTCTTCGTCAGAAAATACTCAAGCTTTAATTCTTTCTCCATGACCTTCTCTCTCAAGAAATGATACCAAGTATATATATATATACTTCATCCTTGAGTACATCACAGGATTCTTTGAAATTTTAATTGCACTTGTATTATCACAAAAGATGGAAATAGGATCATCATACACCATTGTGATATCTTTCAATGTCTATTTCATCCATAAAACTTATGTATAGCAAAATGCAACAACAATATATTTAACTTAAATAGTATACAAGCAGACTAAATCTTTCTTTTTACTCAACCATGCCACCAAACTACAACCATGAAAGAATGCACCATCACTTGTACTCTTTTTTTTCATCATGCATAATATCTAGTCTAGTAGCAGTAAAATACAATAGTCCACCAATAATAGATCTATATTTTCTCTAATCAGCCTTAGGTGAATCATCATCTTTACCCAATTTGCAACTAGTCACCATAAGAGTACATATTGGTTTGGAACTAGGTATGTGCAAGATCATCATGGAAAAAATAAGCCCTTAAGTGGTGAAAAATTCAAAAAAAATCTGAATTAGGTAACTTGACGTAAAAATTTGAATAATTTATCTATATTATTTCAAAAATATGTAAGAATAGAATTTGTAGAAAATTGAATGTAGTTTCTAAACTACTAGGTTTATTTAAACATATATATAAATATAAATATATATATATATATATTTGGTGAAAATTTGAAATTTCAATGCAGTAGTGCTTAAATTTTAGGGAAAAAATAAGAAGTAGGTGTATGTCTGACCTCCCTAACCATAATAAAATGATAACATTTTTTTTATAAAATTTTAGATATAAGTAGAAGACTCATGTCTAATGTGATGCATATTTTTTTGTAATTTTTTTGCAAGTAAATAATTAATTATGAATTTTTTATTACAACTTTTAAAAAATATAAAAACTCGTATGTCTAACCACCTTAACTTGGTCAAAACTTTATGAAATTATTTGTTTTTAAATACTATAGTATGTGAAGCATAGAATGTGATGCATGTTTTAGATTCAAAAAATGTGATACTGTTTGAAAGCTATAGATGTTTTTAAATCAACCTATCAATCAGGACTTTAGTCGTAATTCAAATAGAAAATAAATAATAATTATTATTAAATTCAAAGTAAAGAATAATTTATATTGGTGGAAAGATGAGAATCTCCTTTAAAAACCATTTTTGTTTCATCAATTTTGGGTAAAAAAAAATTCGTCAGCCACATACCCTACACATAACTATCATATCACCACTTTTTGGTCCATCATAATCCTACACATACCCAACCATCCATTCCAAACTTCTTCATCTCTTTCACATAATTAGACTGTGAAATAAAAATTCCTTTCTCTATTTTATTAATCTATATCCCAACAAAGAAATTGATCTCTCTAGGCATAGACATTTCAAATTCTTTCTCCATCTCTTCTGCAAACATCTTGCACATATTTTCATTTGCATAAAAAGTAATGTCATCTACATATGCAACTTCAATCAATATATTTTCCTTTTCAATCTTAAAATATAGATTACTATCTATGACATCTTTGTTGAAACTTTGTTGAATCAAATACCAGTCTAACCTTCCATACCAGGCTCTAAGAGCTTGCTTGAATCGATATAAGGATTTCTTCAATTAGCACACTCAATCTGGTTGATCTGATAACTAGAATCCTTCTGGTTGTTACATGTAGGCATCTTCTTCTAGGTCACTATTCCAAACTGTTGAATTGAAATCCATCTAATAGACCTTGAAGTCTTTATGAGTATCAAATGCTAAGAACATCCTTATAGATTCTATTCTTTCTACTAGAGAATTTTTTTCCTGAAAATATATTCCTTCTACTTGCAAGTAACCTTTACACACAAGCCTTGCTTTGTTTCTAACCACTTCTCCATTATCATTCAACTTATTTCTTAATACCCACTTCAATCAAATAATGTTTTTATCTACTGGTCTTGGGACAAACTGGTGCAGGAGCACCTAAGGAACACCCCTAGGAAATAGTCTAGGTTGGTTTTTTTTTGTTTGGGTATGTTTTTGTGAAGGTCATGTGGACCATTTGCTTAGCATTTATGGATTTTGAATAAAACTTGATCTATTGTGATCAGTGTTATGAGAAGTGAAAATGATAGTTGAGAGTAGTTCCTCATTTGGTCTAGGTTGGCAACGTTTGGGAAAGGTTGGAAAACACAGCGGGTTTTTCAACTCTTGTTTGTTTGCTCATTAGAAGGCCGACCTAGGATTGTTAACTACCTTGGAAGCCTTTAAAAGGTGAACCTCGAGTTGGAAGAAGGGTGGGAAGGAATGTTGAAGTTGTAATTAGTTTTTGATCAAGAGAACATGGACAACTTTAGTGTGCAATTTTTTGTTTTCTAGTTCTTGTTTCTGATTCAGCAAAATAATGAATTAATCAAGGATCTTGGAAGGTTTAGCATGTAGTGTGATTGTTTTTGAATCATTGATTGGAAAAGTAGCTAACTAGTATTCGTTTTCAAGAGGGTTCTTGTAAATACTGTGTTCCTCTTCATTTGCAGTTTTGACTGGTAAATTGTAGAACAATGGGGTTTTAGCTTGCATTGCCACTGTACCTTGAGTATGGGCTTGTTGGGAATGAACCTAAACTCCATGAATATACATATATTAGGAGTAGGGGTCTATAGAAGTCCAAGAAGTATGCAAAAAGTCTATTCCTAGGTGAGCTGGCTATGCCCGATTAGGAAAGAAAGTGCAAAACAGTCACTAACGTTGCAGGGGTGCTCACCTTCGGCAACTCAGGGTGTGTGGAAGTTGAAGGAGGCCTTACAAAGGCTTGGCAATAATCAGGGGTCTTCACCAATCCATTTGGTGGCTGAAAGAAGCAGACTGTTCACTGTGTGCACAAGAAGTGGCTTAAAAAGCCCTAAATCTCTCAAAATAAGGGTTACCCCTGTGTATGGCCTATGAAGGCCCAAAACCCCAAAAACCTTGGAGAGCTAAGAAATTGAGCTAGGGTTCTTTTTGGAAGTTTGTGTTTTTCATCAAGTAGGAAGGAGTTTTTTCCTTTTCTCTCAGGTTAAGAGGCCTAATAGGGGCTCAAGGGCTAGTAGCCCTTCCTAAACCCTAGGATAGGGTTTGAGGGAAGCGATGGAGATTTGAAGGCTTGTGACTGATCAAGAACCATGGAGGGATGGTTTTGAAGCTATAGAAGACACCACATGCCCCTGCAACAGGTTGGGAAGGTTTGGAGAGTTAGTTGGCCTTTAGGAAGATTAAGGACCAAGGAGAGAATAGAGGAGTAAGCACCAAGGTTGACTTGGTTAGGTGTATGCAGATGATAGTAGGGTTGGCCAGGAGGACCAGGGGTGCCTGAAAATATTTAGGACCTATAGGTTAAGAAGGTGGAGAGTAACACAAAAGGGGTTTGCCTAGGAGTGACCCAGAGCATGGGACATTGATTGTCTCATCCAACCCTGCCCTATCATAAACTCCCAAGTTTGATTCTTCTCAATCTACATAAGTTTTTCTTTCATGGCTTCCATCCAAAGTTCACCTTTACATGCTTCACTTATAGTCTTCCATTCAATCTCAAAAAATAAACACAAATTCACTTCAGCAATAGCTCTACTTCTAGTTAATACTTCTTTAGTCTTATCTCAAATAATTTAACTCTCTGAATGTTTCTTCTACACATATTTATGCATCTTAGGTTACACCACCAAAGCTTCTTCTTCTATTTCATTATATCTATTTTTTTTCATTTCTCATCATTTTCCTATTCTTCCATAATCTCTTTTATTCTTACACAATCAGCTTCATCAGATACATATCCATGAATGTCAATTGAATTCTTCATTGTCTCATCAACCTTGACATGTCTACTTTCTACAATATTTCTCAGTATTTTATTGAAACATATGTATGTTTTTATTTTAGTAGAATATCCAAAAAAAATTCCTTCATCACTTCTTTCATCAAACTTACCTAAGGTTTGTTCATCTCTTCTTATACAAAATTTTCTTTCAAATACCTTTAAATATTTGATAGTAGGAATTCTTCCATGCCATAGCTCATAGGGGTTCTTTATATTGTTTTTTCTTGCTTGAACTCGATTGAATACATAAACAATAGTATGAATAGCTTCTCTCTAGTAAATTTATGGTAAACCAACCTAAGTAATCATTGATCTAGCAACCTCTTGAATTGTTATGTTTTTCCTTTCAACAACTCCATTTTGCTCAGGAGTTTTTGGAGCAGAAACTGTCTCTTTATTCCATGCACTTAAGAAAATATATTAAACTCATGGGAGGTGAATTCCCCACCTCTGTCAAACCTTAAGCATTTTATCCTCAAATTCACTTCATTTTCAACCATAGCTTTAAATGTCTTGAATCTATCTAATACATCTAATTTCTCCCTAAGAAATGTAACCCATGCATATCTAGAATAATCATCAATCAAAAGAATAAATTACCTTTCACCTTGTAGAATTATCACTCTTGTAGGACAAAAGAGATCTCTGAAAATTAAATCTATTATTCCAATAGTAAATTGTTCCTTTGATCTATAATGACTTATTTCTTGCTTTCCAAATTGACATTTTTTGTCAAATACTATTAACAAGATTTGTAATCCTTGGTAAATCTCTCATGGCATGAACTACACTAATCCTTTCCAAGTTATCAAAATTCATGTGACACATTCTCCTATGTCATAACCAACTTTCATTAATCTAATTCATAAAGCATCATCCATCAACACCCTTAAGTTGATAGATATTTCCTTTGGATTTCTTCCCTATGGAAATTAATGTTCTATATCCTTTCCAGATTTCACATCTCTCATCCTTAAATACAAGATCATATAACTTACTGCATGTCTTTCCAACACTCAAAAGATTATTCCTTAAAACCTTAACATAGTAGACATCATTATTATTATGCTTTCCATTAAAACTTACTGAACCTATCACACAAATTTTAGCACTAGTATCATCTCCAAACATAACCAATCCTCCATCATATTTTTCAAGTTTAAAAAACTTAATTTTATCACTAGTCATGTGATGTGAACAACCATTGTCAACAACACAATAGTTCTTTTCTTGTTTATCATGTAAGGTAGATATATCAATCAATTCATTTTTCTCCTTCTTTGAAGGGCATTCCTTCACCTATTTTTTATAATTAGTAGAAGTAGGTTCATCCTTTATAGCCAAGAACAAGCATTCACTATCATAAGTATCTTCATAATAAAAAATTTCATTAGATATACTACCATTCTCATTCACATAATATGACCTGTTGATCTTCTTTCCTTTATTTTCTTTCATATATCTTTGTTTATTCCTCTTAGCTCTTTCTGGACACTTTGCAACATAATGACCTATTTCTCCACAATTAAATAATTTAAAGGGTAACTTACCTTCATACTTACCAGAGCTTTTCCTCATCCTTCTCACAAAGTTATCTTCTATTTCATCAAAATTTTCTTCATTTGGATATTCAGATTTTGTAGCCTTAAAAGTAGTTTTTGATTTGCATCCATCCCTCAGATTCAACTTCCTCATCTCATAAGATGTCAAAAATCCCAACAATAGATCTTTAGTGGAGGTATTATAATATATACTTTTTTCAATGGCACACACCTTCTCGCTGCGAGCATCAAGGAGAGTTCTAATAATTTTCTTTACAATCCTGGTTTCATCTATAGTAGCACAAATTCCTCGCATTCTGGAAACTATCTCATCTAATCTCTATACATAAGCTTTGACATTCTCATCTTCAAAAATGTGTAGAAGCTCAAACTATGTCTCCAAATTCTACATTTTATCCTTTTTAACTCTTTCATCACCTTCATGTGCCCTTTCCAAAGTATCATATACTTCCTTAGTAGTCTTCAAATTCTAAACCTTTATCAACTCAGAATGTGCTAGAATGTTGTTCAAAATGTACTTCACCTTATTCTTCACTTCATGTTCTTTGATCTCATTAGTTGTACTCGAACCATTAGTAAGAGGAGTGTAAGGATTCTTGTAAGCTTTCTCCATGCCATATCCACAATACTACGGATATTCTTCCATCAATATTTTCTAGATAGCATAATTAGTTCCATCAAACCTTGGATAATCATGTCATTTTCCTAGCCATCCCAGACCTTCCTTAAGCAGTTAAGCTCTTCACCAAGGAACCAAGCTCTAATACCAATTATTGAACAAGACAACTAAGAGGGGGGAAATTGGTTGTCACATATTTAAACCTTAATTCATTCATAGGAACTAATCCTTAATGCTACTTAAATGATTAAACATTAAATACTAGTGTAGAAACTAAAAACCATCACAAAAACACAATAACACTAGATTTACATGGAAATCCAATAAGGGGAAAACTATGGTGAGGATTAACTCACACTATAGAGAATATAAAAACCAATTATAAGAGGCTCACTACCTGAGAAATAAGGCTCACTGCCAAGAAAAGGACTCACTATCTAGATTAGGACTCATTATCCAACATGGTTAACAACCTATAGGGCTCACTTCCATAGAGTACAAAGAAGATAGTAGATATATGTTATAAAGAGAATACAATCTCAATGCAATATAGAAATCCACCACAATTTTCTCAACCACTTGCAGACATGCATGAATGATAGAGTACGCCTTGTATTCACTGCATCTGAAAACTCAATATTTAGGCTTCACACTAATCTACCACACTTCCATCACACAAACTCACTAATTTGAATCAATATCACATGTATCTACTCTATTTCTTTGCACTTATCTCTCTTTCATTTTTATATGCTTTATTTCACTAGTAACTCATCTTGAATGTGTACCATCTTCAACTTTGAAACATATCAAAAGTTGGCCTTCCAAATTGAAATTCAAATTAGGTTGGTTCCAAAACATCCTAGGGTGGAATTAGAATGAGGGCGAACCAAAAAAAATGCTTCATAAGGACCCAAATAGATCCAACATGCTTCATCAACTTCGAAGGTAGTGATCAACACAAGGTCAGCCAAACCAGTGTAAAACACATAGAACAATTAAGCACGAACCTTCCAATACCAAAATTATGTTCAATATAATCAAAACAGCTCAACTCTATAACTACAAGTCATAATAATTTAACAAATATAAATCAAGACCAACAACATTTCTCCTAGACCTCAACTAGAAACAAAAAAAACCATAGCTCGTGCAACTCGTGAACATAAATCACATTGTATAATGAATCAACAACCAAAAATATAGATATAGAAGATTCCAACAACCATGATCAACATATTTGAACAATACAAACATAAGAGAAAATCTCAGATCGAAACCCGAAGCAACCACTAAACACCTGCAACATATCTTCATTACAATTTTTCTCAACATATTTGACATATACAACCAATAACGTGCATCCATGACACTTATGATAATAGCAATTAGTTGATAACCAATTAACCAATTGACATTAATGACAATACCTTCATTATTTCCATTCTTGCAACATCTACTACAATTGATTCACCGCCCTCTTAGTTGTCTTTTTCAATAGGATGTAACTAGTTTGTGGTCCATTAGACTAGTTCTTGATCAAAAGATAGTTGATACAAATGATATAATCGAAAAAATAGGTTCTACTCTTCGACAAAGTGAATTTAGAGTGAACTCTATTACAAACATGATAGTTATATTTGTAGCAATGTTTATCAGTCAAAAAATTTATCAGTCAAACTGTGTAATCTTTGTCCCTCTTATTGTAATTCATATGGCCCTTGATATGATTGCAAGAAATTATAACTACGACCTTTGTGAGTTTCTCTAGAAAAATTTAATGAATAACCTAAGAGGAATTAAGAAAAATAAGCAGTGTACATTCCTATATGGAACCCTAGTAATTTACATGTTTCTCTACTTCTTGAAAGAAGTACCAGTGGTTGGACAAGTAAATTGGAAAAATGTGGAACCAATTGCATGTCAAATAGAAAAGTACATGAGAAGATGTCAAATAGAAAAATGTGTTCTAGGTTCCTAGCGGAACTGTGTAGGTCATGAAGATGTTTTGTTTTGCATGTTAAATATTAGCTGATGTGGATTAAAGGGTTTATTTTTTAGTATGTCTATATCATCTACCAAAATTTTTAGAGGTCCATGTGAAGATGTCTCTAGTTCATTCTCTATCTTTGTGGTACGTCCACTTGGTCTGGTGAGCTTGTGATTGAAGATCTCTTCTTGCGCATGTTCAATTCTTCTTGTTCCTAGCCGGAATATTAGTGATAGCATGTTGCATATGTTCAAAGTAGAATTAATTAAAGTCTTTTTGCATTGGAGATGTTAATTTGGGTCTCCACTATGTTGTGGCTTACCTTGGTGGGTTCGCATTCAAATTTATTTGTAAATTTGGGCTAACATTGCAAGTATAATTTATTTTTATTGGCCAACCAAGTTGTGATAAAATATCTTGTAGTGGATATATAAGAGCTATTTTTCCATCCATGAAGATGCTTCTTCATGTGCTTCTATGTGTGTATGTGTGACTATCTTTTGATTGCAGAGTAGAGTGTGAAGAAGATTGTGCAAAGTGTGAAGAAGTGTTGAGCTTAATTGGAACTATAATCAGGCTTTAGTAGAAGATATTTTCTTAGTTCATACCCTCCAAATTTTTAATCCAACTTTGTTGGGAAGTGATCCCCTTTTATAATTGAGCAGTGAGCTCTAGGCAGTGTGCTTGAATGCATGTGCATTCCCCTTATTATTTCTCATTATACTTTTAGCACAGTATAATATTGTGGACTAACGTCCACCGTGATTTTTCCCCTAATAGGGTTTCCACATAAAAATATTGGTGTTATTTTTCTCCCTGATGTGTTAATTTCTTGTGGTTAATTTCTTATTCATCAAATCTGAGATTAGAGTTAAGTTAAGTTTGAAAATCTTGAATTTCTATGATAACTGATTCACCCCCCCTTCTTAGTTATCTATCCTTGTTTTTCCAACAATGGTATCATATTCCCAATCTTAAAAACTTCACTCAAAAGCCTTAGAAATTTCAAATAAGGTCTACACATGAAATTTCCATCACCTAGGATGGTCTCTAAACAAATTTTCTACAAAAACCTACTTCTATGCAACTTTTACACCAAAAACATGAAGTTTCCCTACCTAAGGAATCAACAAATTTACACTTACAACAATCCCCTACTCTTTCCACTTCAATAACACAAAACCCTACCCATTTTCACCCATTCCACCAATTATCAAACTTTTACATCGGTGGAATGGGCTCTAATTCATGTTTTCTTCAATCAAACCCTCAAAACTAGGGTTTTCTGACCATTTTTAGTAAAAATGCTATAAAATTCTTCAACCTTAATGAAAAAAAATAAAACCAATTGAAAATAGCAGAAGATTCATAGTTTCATCAATCCCAATGCATAAAAAATCTCATACAGGCTGTACCAAGATAGACAACCTTGTATAGAAGCAAATTTCAATGCAAAACATTGGAAAACAATTTTTTTATCGATGCTCAAACTTCAAATTTTCATCAAAAATCTCTTCAATTTACCATACATGACTTTGAAGATTTTACCAATTAAAACAACTTATCCTAACTACTTTTCAAATCCCTTGACCATTCAACTTCCTCCAAATGCAAAAATTGAAAGTTGCATAGCAACTTTTTGCAACTTTTAACAAAATGGAGCAACTTTTACAATTCGACCACAAATAACGCAAAAACATCACAAAGAAATTAAACATGGTCTAAATAGATCGTATTCAGCCAAAAAGTGACTCAAACACACAAAACTAACATTTAACCACCCTTTACATCATGAAGTACCAGCTACTCTGCACCATACTCCCCAGGAAAAATGACTCAAGTCCCTATGAGGATAGTATTGTAACAGTAGGTTCAAGTTTGTTGTTATCATTCTATAACCTCCAAGTGACATCTCCATTTGGTACACCTTTCCACCAAACCAAAAACTAAAAAAATAGCCATTATCTTTTGGATTTGATCAGTTCTTCACTTGAGAATGTTTTTGTCCACTTGATGGATTATCTTTAATTCCTTTGTCATCTAATAATGTTTCCAAATATACTTCTTCATCTACAACCACATCTCCTCATACCTTGTAATGAAATTCCTTCTTCTGCACTCCCATTGTGTTCTTGGACTTGTCCACATTTCCTTGCAACTTACCCTTAGCATATTTACCTTTTTTTCTCATCTCTTCCATCTAATGTTCTACCCCTATGATGGCTGCTTGATCATGCATACTAAAATATTTCATAGAATGACCAATATCCCCTTGTGAAAGTAATGAATGGAAAACTTCTCCTACCATCATAGCAAGATACCTTTTAATCCAACCTTGAATATTTAAAATCAATTCATCCTTGACCTTCAAAATAAAATCTTTCTTCAAGTTTGTTGTTACACTATCTCGAGGTTTGGAAATGGCTGCAAACTCCATGTGATTTTCTTCCTCTACCTTTATAAACTCTTTCCTACCTACCATCATCAAATTAGATCCCTTTATTTTTCCTTTATCCTCTTCTTTCAATGGTGTCAAGGTATAGGTAACTCCATCCTTTTCTATCTCATAGGTATAGGTAGGCCTATCAAATTGCAAAGGCCTCCCTAGTAGCAAATGGAACACATCCATAGGTAGTATATCACATAGAATTTTTTCCTTATACCCACCTATATTGAAATCCACCCAACATTGTTCATTTAAAAAATCATATTGACCCTCATTGAACCAATAAACTTTATAAGGAGTATCATGTGGTATTCTAGGAAACTTGATTTTTTCAATCATCTCAATTGAAATCATATTATCTATGCTTCCTAAATAAATTACAACTTTGCATACCTTACCCAAGAACTTACAAGTTTCCTTGAAGAGTGTCCTTCTTTGTGGTGGTTCCTTTTCTACTGATGTCTTTATGAGAGTCCTTAACATCAGAGATTCACCCACTTTCAGAACATGTTTTGATGTTGATCCCACACTTTCACAATCATCTCCTTGAGAAATTTGACTTCAACTTTCTTCTCCAACTGAAGTAGAATCTTGAACTTCATTATATTTCCATGTTTGATGACCAAACTTGTTTCATTTATAGCACCTTCCTATGAATCCTTGTGAACCTCTCCCTTGACCTCCAAATCTACCTCTAAAGCTTGATCTACCTCCACTAAATCCACATCTCTGATTTTCCCCTTTCTCTTGGAATTTTCTTATATCTTCTTGGCTCTCATATGGCTACCTTGGATTAGAATATGATCCTCTACCCATTTTTGACTTGTATTTCCTTTTCTTTAACTTCTCTTCATCCCTAATAGCCATTTGATAGCATTTCTCAACCGTTCTTGGATTTTACAAACTTAACACATCTAAAATGTTGAATCTTAACCCACTAAGGTATCTAGCCACCTTTTCCACATCATCTTTCATGTGACTTTCCTGTATACTCAGTTTATTAAACTCATCAGTATATGCTTTGACATCCATTTCTCTTTGTTTCAGACTTTGAAGTTTCTTGTACATTTTAATTGCATAATCACTCGGTAGAAACTTCCTATTAATCTTAGCCATCATTTTGTCCCAAGAAAAAAAATTTGACTTACCTTTCTTCCTCCTTTCAATCTACTCATAGTCCCACCATAATAATGTATGACTCTTCAAAAAAAAAATTGTAATCTTCACCTTTTTCTCCTTAGGTACATCCTCACATTCAAAATAATTGTCAAGTGCTACAATCCAATCTAAAAGCTCTTCTTCATTAAAATTACCTCCATACATAGGTATGGGTATGTGTAGGATCATGATGGGCTAAAAAGTGGCGATATGATGGGTATGTGTAGGTCTATGGTTAATGAATTTTTTTTACCAAAAATTGATGAAACAAAAAGGGTTTTTAAAGAAGATTCTTAGCTTCCCACCAATATAAATTATTCTTTACTTTGAATTTAATAAATAATTATTATTCATTTTGTATTTGAATTACGGATAAAGTCCTAATTAATAGGCTGATTGAAAAACATCTATAGCTTTCAAATGGTATTGAAATTTTTTTGAATCCAAAACATGCATCACATTCTATGCTTTGCATACTATAGTATTAAAAAAAAATTGAATTTCATGAAGTTTTAACCAAGTTAAGGTGGTTAGACATACAAGTTTTTATACTTTTTAAAATTTGTAATAAAAAAATTATAATTAATTATTTACTTAGGAAAAAATTATAAAAAATATGCATCACATCAAGACATGAGTCCTCTACTTATATCTAAAATATTATAAAAAATATTATCATTTTATTATGGTTAGGGTGGTCAGACAGAAACCTTCTTCTTATGTTTTCCTTGAAATTTAAGTACTACTGCATTGTAATTTCAAATTTTCACCAAATAGATTTATTTATTTTAAATAAATTTAGTAGTTTAGAAAATATATTCAATTTTCTACAAATTCTAATCTTACATATTTTTGAAATAATATAGATAACTTATTCAAATTTTTACGTCAAGTTTCCTAACTCTGATTTTTCTAAATTTTTCGCTACTTAATGGCCTATTTTTTTCATGATGATCCTAAAAATACCCATACATCCATATTTATCTTTTGTTTATCTACCTTGACTGCTCTCAATATCTTAGCCGTCCTTTTCTCATTAGGATCCAATCCCTCTTCCTCTTCTTCTTCATCCTCCTCTTCCCCTTCTTCGAGGTCACTCTCATCACCCATAACCATACCTCTTCTCTAAATGGTTTCAATAGCATAAAAATTTGCTACCACTATATCCTATAGTTCCTTCAACCTTCTAATCTATCTTTCTTTCTTCTCTTTCATCTCATTCATTTCCCTAGCCATAGCGTTATTCTTTGGAGGCATCTTGTTCACTTTTTCACTTCATACCTTCTTTCCCTTACATACCTACCTATGCTCTGATACAAATTTGATGTAGAGTAGGGTGGAAGGTGTCAAAACAATATAAATGAAAAAACCTTTGCAATTTAAGATTCTTAACATAATAAACAAGGTGATTCTCTTTACAAACTAACTCTATACCTTGTAGGACAACAAACACCCCTTTTCTGACATAACTTGTAGAGAAAAACTCAAACCCATGACCTAAATTTTAATTTAGATACCATTTAATCCCTATGAAAACATATCAAGGTTTCAGATATGGTTGTTTTGAAACAAAACCCTCTAAAATTGTCTGCTACACTACAATTATGGCCTAATTAGGCTTGTCTGATAAGGAAACACAATGGTATCCTATTCCAAAGCTTCAAGACTTCACTCCAAATATTTAGAAATGTCAAATAGGGTCTACACATACAATTTTCATCAGCTAGGATGGTCTCTAAACAACTTTTCTACAAAACCCTACTTCTATGCAACTTTTACACCAAAAACATGAAGTTTTCCTACCTAGGGAATCAACAAACTTCCAATTACCACTATCCCCTGTTCCTACCATGATGTAGAGTAGGGTGGAGTATGTTCACACAACTCAATTCAACAACTTCTTCAAGGTTTCAAACCATAACTATGGTGGTTTGTCACACAACTTCACAATTATGCTTGTAGGTCTCCAAACCTAGTTTTCTTTGCATATTTTTTAGAGAAGTCCATTAACCCACAAACCATTTACCATCTCAGATACCCATTAGGCCCTATTTCAACATATCCAATTTTGGACTAGGGTTTTTTTGTATACAATTCTTTAAAATAGGTATATTACGCTACTTCAAGGCTACATTAGGCCACTTTTCCAAACACAAGTCTATCAAATTCAAACAAAAATTCTCAAATATTCACTCTAGAAGTTGTACCACATCATATAGGGTCCCAACATGTAGTTTTCATCACCAATTTTCTATCTTGCAAATTCTATATCCTACCTAATTTCCTAAGCCTGACACATGAAGATGTTAGGCTAAGGAAAGCTCAAATCTGCCCCAAACTCCATCTCCTGCTCAACAATACACAAAATAACTAAAAGTAGACTACATACCTCCATTCCACTAATTTTGGCCAAATTTCAATGGTGGAATGGGCTGCAATCCATTATTTTGTTCACAAACCCTTAAACCTAGGGTTTACAGACAGTTCTCAGAGAAACTCTTCAAACTAACTTAAATCTTAACAAAAATCAACAAAAACACATCCAAATCGAAGTAGATTCACTGCCTAAAATTATCACATATGTTTCATATCATAAAGCTACTGTACAAAGCCATACAAATCTCAAAAAATATAGAAAAACACTACAAATTAAAAAAAAAAATAGAGCTTATTATATTGCTTGTCCACCAAAATCACTTTTGTAAGTTGCCTCAAATTTTTTGAGGCCTTTTAAAACATGTTCCAATTGAAAACCAACAGTCTCCAACCAATTTTTAAAAAGCTAACTGTTCAACTTCCTTACATGGCAAAATTTGCAAAGTTGCAAAGCAACTTTTTACAACATTTTCATAACTTGACAAAATTTAACACAACAACCATACATTACCCTAAAACACCAAAAATAGTCTCAATTATACCGTCTCACATCAAAACATGTGATTAACACATCAAACTCAACCCAACACTCCTATTTACATCGATTTGACAAGATTGCCTAGGTGCCCATGTACCATACACCTAGAGAGAAAAGAATCTCAAGTTCCACCTAAGATTAGCTCTTGGATAGTAGTTGCATTCTTTTTTAATATCCTCTTCTATCATCCATGTTGCATCTTCAAGGGTTAGGCCTTTCCAATTCACAAGATATTAACTATAGACTCTGTGCCTTGTTCTCTTCACCTCCTTAGTATCCAAAATGGTTTCCAACTTCAATGACTCAGTAGGTGGCAGATCATTAATCCACTCTTCATCAACAACATCTACATAAACACCTATAACTACATCCATAGATCCCTTGAAGGGGTATATGTTAGCAACATTAAAGATTGGAGAGATAGTAACTTGAGGATGGAGTTCTATCTCATAGGCATTGGTCCCAAACTTATGGACCACTCTACATGGCCTAATTTTCTTCATCAAAAACTTAGTATACTTTCCCTTTGGAAACATTTCCTTCTTAAAATTTTCAAGGAACAAGTCTCCCACCTTCAATTTGACATCCCTTCTTTTCAAGTTAGCATGTTTATTATACTTATCAACACTTTTCTATAGATTGACTCTAACTTGTTGGTGTATCTCCCTAATAGCATTTGTAAATTCTTCTCCCTCAACACTCCTCTTCTCCATTCCCTTTAAATCCCTGAGCTCAAACAAATTTTTAGGTTCCATACCATACACCAATTCAAATGGGATTTTCCGAATGATTCAATTAACATAATCATTGTAGGAATATACAACTTGAGGAAGATCCAAGTCCCATTGTTGTCCATGTTCTTTTGTGAAGCATTTGAAAATATTTCCAAGTGATCTATTGACAACTTCAATCTACCCATCTGTTTTTGGATGATAGGCAGTACTAAAGGTTAATTTTTTTCCAAGCTTCCTCCAAAGGGTCCTCCAAAAGTGACATATGAACATTGAATCCCTGTCTAAAACTATTTTCAATGGGAGACCATGAATTTTAACTATTTCTTTGAATAATAATGTTGCAATACGAGAAGCATCATTTGTGCACTTGCATGGAATAAAGTGAGGCATTTTACTAAACATATCAACCACAAAAAACACAATATCATAACCCCTCTGAGCTTTGGATAACCTAACACAAAATCCATACTTAGACTCACCCATGGTCTATTAGGTATTGGTAAGAGTTGATAAAGACCTACATTACCTATATAACCCTTGGCTCCTTGGTAGATTGTACAATTTTCCACAAAATTTCTAACATCCACATGCATCCTTGGAACCTTTACCAAATCAGTTCTCATGGAACACTTTTGAATGCATAATTGAGCACCTTTAAATAAAAATCCATCTTGAAACATAAAATTAGAATATTCATCGTGAAAAACATCTTTAAAATAATCACAAACAAAATATACCTCTTTGAAGTCTTCATCTTTTGCATACATATCCTTCAAGGCTTCTATTCCCACACTTTGAAGTTGGATTTCATGCACCAACATTGACCTTAGGCTTAGAGCATTTGATACCTTGTTGGATTGTCCTTTCTTGTGTTTGATGATCAAGGTATAGCTCTACAAATAATCTACCCACTTTACATGTCTATGACTCAACTTGTATTGATTGTTTAGAAATTGTAAAGCATGATTGTCGATGAAAACAATGAAATCCTTTGGAAAAAGGTAGTGTCTCCACTTCTTAAGGTACTGTAGCATTGCATATAGCTCCAAATCATATGATGAATACCTTCTTGTTTCTTCATTAAGCTTTTCACTAAATAAATCCATAGGTTTTCCTTCTTGGCTTAAGAATGCACTAATTGCAAAGCCACTTGCATCACACTCTATAGTGAAAAATTTGTTGAAATCAGGTAAAGAAAGGGTAGGTTGTTGTTACACTCTATTTTTTAGATATTGGAAGCTTCTTTCTACCTCATCAGTCCACTAAAATATTTTCATTTTGTCTCCTTTGATGGTATTAATGATTGGTGAACAAATGTGACTGAAATTCTTAATGAATTTCCTATAGAAACTAGCAATTCCATGAAATATTCTTACCTCCCCTATTGATTTTGGAGTTGGATAACTGAGAATTTCCTCTACTTTAGTGGGATCCATCTTCAATTAATCTTTCAAGATCACAAAACCAAGATACACTAGCTCCTCTTTCATGAATTCACATTTTTTGAGGTTTATCATCTTCTCTTCATTCAACTTCTGTAAAACCATGTCAAGATGCTACAAGTGCTTTTCTTTAGTCTTACTAAACACAAATATGTCATCCAAATACACAACAACAAATTTTACAATAAAAGGCTTCAAAACTTCATTAATTAGTCTCATAAATGTAATTAGAGCATTTGACAATCCAAATGGCTTTACCATCCACTCATACAGACCTTCATTAGTTTTAAATGTGGTTTTCCATTCATCCCCTTCTCTTATGCTAATCTAATGATAACCACTTTTTAATTAAATATTTGAAAAATAACATGCACCTCCCAAGAAGTCCATCAAATATTTCATTCTAGTTATTGGAAACCTATATCTAATGGTAATTTTGTTAATTTACCTTGATTTAGTACACATTCTCCAATCCTCATCCTTTTTAGGTGATAAAATAGTAGGGACAACACTTGGGCTCAAACTTTCCCTTATTAGGACTTTATCAAACAATTCTTGGACCTGCCTTCTTATTTCCTCATTTTTTTTGGGAGTCATCTTGTATGTAGCTTTATTTGGAAAATTTTCACCAAGGATCAAGTCTATGTGATGGCTTACATCTCTCATGAGAGGAAAAGAACTAGTTAAATCATCAACTGTAATACCCTTGTATTTGTTCAACAAATTTTGAACCTCACTAGGTATATCCAGAACCTTGGTTGTTGCTAAAGAAGATTTAGGTCCGATTACTAAAGCATATCCCTGTCCACCTTATTCTTTCAATGTTTTCAAAAAAATAAATTCCCCAACCACCATAACACTAGACCCAACTTGTCTATCAAATTCAAACATAAATTCTCAAATATTCACTCTAGAAGTTCTACCACATCATATAGGGTCCCAAGATGTAGTTTTTATCGCCAATTCCCATCACCAATTTGTTGTCTTGCAAATTATATATCCTACCTAGTTTCCTAAGCCTAACACATGAAGATTTTAGGATAGGGAAAGCTCAAATCTGCCCCAAACTCCATCTCCTCAAAAAAACCCAAAATCACTAAAATCACACTACATACCTCCATTCCACCGAGTTTATAGACAGTTCTCAGAGAAACTCTTCAAACTCTTAAATCTCAAAATAAAATAACATAACCACATCCAAATCAAATTAGATTCACTACCTAACTTCTCACATATGTTTTAGATCATAAAGCCAATCTATGGAGCCATACAAATCTCAAAAACTACAGAAAAACACTACAAATTAATAAAAAAATAGAGCTTATTGTATTGATTTTCCACAAAAATCACTTTTAGAAGTTGTCTCAAAGTTTGTGAGGCATTTTTAAACATTTTCCAACTGAACTCTAATGGTCTCCAACAAATTTTCTAAAAGGTGATCATTCAACTTCATTAGATGACAAAATTTGCAAAGTTGCAAAGCAACTTTTTGCAACATTTTCATAACTTGAAAAAAGTTAACACAATGACCCTACATGACCCTAAAACACCAAAAATGGTCTCAATTATACCTTATTACATCAAAACATGTGATTAACCCATCAAACTCAACCTAACACTCCTATTTACATTAATTTGACAAGATTGCCTAGGTGCCCCTACACCATACAACCAAATAGAAAAGAATCTTGGGTTCTTGCTGAGAGTAGCTCTTGGATAGTAGTTCCATTATTTTTAATATCCTCTTCTATCATCAAAGTTGCATCTTTAGGAGGTAGGCCTTTCCACTTCACAAGATATTCATTATAGACATTATGCCTTATTCTCTTCACCTCCTTAGTATCCAAAATGGTTTCCAGCTTCAATGGATCAGTAGGTGGTAGATATTTTACCCACTCTTCATTAGAAACATCTACATCAACACCTATACCTGCATCCACAATCCCTTGAAGGGGTATAGATTAGCAACAATAAATATTGGAGAGATAACCACTCCTGGAGGGAGTTCTCTCTCATAAGCATTGGCCCCAAACTTATGGACCACTCTACATGGCCCAATTTTATTCATTAGAAAATTAGTATGCTTTGCCTTTGGAAACCTTTACTTCTTCAAATGTGCAAGGACCAAGTCTCCCACCTTGAATTGTACATCCCTTCTTTTCAAGACATCATGTTTCTTATACTTATCAACACTTTTCTATAGATTGTCTCTAACTTGCTAGTGTATCTCCCTCATAGCCTCTACAAATTATTCTCCCTCAACACTCCTCTTCTCCATTCCATTTAAATCCTTGAGCTCAAACACACCTTTAGGTTTTAGAACATGTTGCACTTCAAATGGTATTTTCCCAATGCTTCTATTAATAGAATCATTGTAGGCATAATTCAGCTTGATGAAGAACCAAGTCCCATTGTTGTCCATGTTCTTTTGTGAGGAATCTCAAATTATTTCCGAGTGATCTATTGAAAAATTCATTCTACACATCTATTTGTGGATAATAGGAAATACTAAAGGTCAAATTTGTTCCAATCTTCCACCAAAGGGTCCTCCAAAAGTGACCTATGAAATTTGAATCCCTATCTGAAGCTATTGTCAATGGGAGACCATGAATTCTAACTATTTCTTTGAATAATAACCTTGTAATATGAGAAGAATCATTTATGCACTTGCATGGAATAAAAGAGGACATTTTACTAAACCTATAAACCACAACAAACACATTTCTATAATCCCTCTAATTTTTTGGCAAGCCTAATACAAAATCCATACTTAGACTCTCCCATGGTCTGTTAGGTATTGGTAATGGATGATAAGACATTCATTAGAAGTAAAACCCTTGGCTCTTTGTTATATTGCACAATTTTCCGCAAACTTTATGACATCCACTTGTATCCTTGGTAGAAAGTATAATATCCTTACCTGTTCCAATGTCTTATCAACCCAAAAAAATCCTCCTAAACTGCCATGATGTTTCTCCTTTATCAAATTAGTTCTGATGGACCACTTTAGAATGTATAATTGAGCACCTTTGAACAATCCATCTTTCAATAGAAAATTAAAATATTCATCATAAAAATCATGTTTAAACTAGTCACAAACAAAAGATACCTCTTTAAAGTCTGCATCTTCTACATACATATCCTTCAAGGCTTCTATTCCCACATTTTGAAGTTGGATTTCATGCACCAACATTGAACTTCAATTTAGATCATCTGCTACCTTGTTGGATTGTCCTTTTTTTTGTTTTATGTTGAAGTCATAGCTCTTCAAATAATCTATCCACTTTATATGTATGTGACTCAACTTGTCTTGACTATTTTGAAATTGTAAAGCATGATTGTTGATGAAAAGAATGAACTCTTTTAGCAAAAGGTACTGTATCTACTTCTTAAGGGATTGCACCATTGCATATAGCTCCAAATAATATGATGAATACCTTATTTTTTCTTCATTAATATTTTCACTAAAGGAATCCACAGTTCTGCATTCTTGGCTTAAGACTGCACCAATTGCAAAGCCACTTGCATCACACTCTATAGTGAATTTTTTTTTGAAATTAGGTAAAGCAAGGATAGGTTGTTGTTCCACTCTATTTTTCATATATTGGAAGCTTCTTTCTACCTCATAGGTCAACTAAAATATTTTTTCTTTTATCTCCCTTGATGGTATCAATTATTGGTGAGAAAATGTGACTAAAATTATTTATCAATTTCCTATAGAAACTAACAAGTACATGAAACCTTCTTACCTCCCCTACTGATTTTGGATTTGGCCAACTGAGAATTTCCACTACTTTAGTGGGATCCATCTTCAATGAATATTTTTAGATCACAAAACCAAGATACACTAGCTCCTCTTTCATGAATTCACATTTTTTGAGGTTTATCATCAAATTCTATTCATTCAACTTCTGTAAAACCATGTCAACATGTTGCAAGTGCTCTTCTCTAGTCTTACTAAACTCAAGTATGTCATCCAAATACACAACAACAAATTTTCCAATAAAAGGCTTCAAAACTTCATTTATTAGTCTCATAAATGTGCTTAGAGCATTTAACAATACAAATGGAATTATCATCCACTCATATATACTTTAATTGGTTTTAAATGTAGTTTTCCATTCATCCCCTTGTCTTATCCTAATATGATGATAACCAATTTTTAAGTCAATCTTTGAAAAATAATATGTCCCTCCCAAGAATTCCATCAAATTCTCCATTCTAGGTATTGGAAACCTATCTCATCTCTTCAGGGTCTATTTCCTCTTCATCTTGGACTCCAAATTGAGGGTTCTCACTCTCACTATTATCCTCTTTCTCACTTTGGTCACCACTAACCATTCCTCTTCTTTTGTTTTTCTCCATGGCTATAATTCTGGCAAGGGAAGCTTCATGAGACTCCTTATATTATCTCACCTCCTTAGCATATTGCTCCTTTAGTTCTCTAACTTCTCTGCCTGTTGGATTGCTCTTTGGAGACATCTTGTTTATTCAAGATTTCAACCACTTTTCCACTTCTTAATCAGAACCTATGCTCTGATGCCTCTTGATGTAGAGTAGGTTGAATTATGTTCACACAACTCAACTCAACAAATTCTTCAAGGTTTCAAACTCTAACTACGATGGTTTCTCACACTTCCCAATTATACTTATAGGTCTCCAAACATAGTTTTCTTTGCATATCTTTTAGAGAAGGCTATTAAACCACAAACCATTAACCATCTCAAATACCCATTAGGCCCTATTTCAACCCAATTTTGAATAATTTATTACAAAACAACCCTAGTAGCAAATTTTAGTGTAAAACGTATGAAAATAGAATTTTTATTGGTGCTCAAACTTGAAATTTTCATCAACAACCTCCTCAATTGACCATACATGAATTTTAAAGCTTTTACCCCAACCAAAACTACCGATCCTAACTACTTTTCAAATCCCCTGACCATTCAACTTCCACCAAATGCAAAAACGCAGAGTTGCATAACAACTTTTTGCAACTTTTAGAAAAATGGAGAAACTTTTGCAATTAGACCACAACTTACCCAAAAAAATCACAAAGACATTAAACATGGTCTAAATCAACCTTATTCAACCAAAAAGTGAATCAAACACACAAAACTAACATTTAACCACCCTTTACATCATGAAGCCCCAGGTGCCCTGCACCACCAAACATCACTCAAATTATAAAGGATGACTTGAGTACAATTGAGACTTAGATAAAAATTGTTGCATATTAAATAATGATCCAGTGAAAGATAAGGATGATAAAACTTGGATCTGTATAATGGATCTTCATGAAAAATTCTTCACCCTATAGAGTCAAAGAGATGAAATGATTAGACAACTTATAAATTTAAGGGACTTCGTAAATACAAAGTTTACACAACTCTCAAATGCTCTTGGCAGTACTAATAAGCTCTCAGAGATAAACCCTTATCCTAATACTTTGAAAGAAGGAGAAGAAAATCTATTGGGACTCGAAATTATATTTAGGACACTACAACAAAGAAATAGTGGGAAGCAGGAAAGTCTGAGTGGCAAGACAATTTTTAGAAGATTCAAGTTTTTGTATCTATAGTATAACTATTTATCATGATTTAACAAGTTTTTCATATTTTGATATATATATATATAAGGAATAAAAAAATTGGAGTGACCACCTAATAGGGAGCATACAAATATTTGGCACACCATTTTCCATTAATGTCAAAGGGGGAGAGAAAATATAAAAGGGGAGTGATGGTAATAAAGAGGTGAGATTTCCTATTCTTATTATACATGTTGCCATCAATTACAAAAGGGGAGATTGTTGGAAGTTTTGGAAAGTCTATCATTAATGATTTTGATTGGAAACTTGAGCATGAATTGCATAATATTTCTTCATCCAATGTTTTCATTGATTTTAACATTATTATGATCATCCTAGTATAATTTGGAAGAGTTACTATATATATATGTGTAGAATATTAGTTGATTTGGTAAATATGGTTGTACAAAATATTAACTAAGTACTTCCACTAACTATTTTGTGGTTCAATGTTCCAATTTTTGGGTTCACATTTCACTACAATAAGTGGTTTCACTCTACATTTTTAACCATGGTTTGAATTTTATCATATTTAGATAAAATCAATATTTTGTGATGTTTTGTGAAATATCATGGAAGTTATGCATGGCATAGTTTAGCTCTATGTATGATAGTTATTTCTCTATATAACATGTTGGTATGGGATATTCCACTTTTCTCCACAAATAATTGTTTTGTGTTGTGATTTTAAAGTTAGATTTACTTATGTCATCTAAGTGTGAATTTGAAGAAAGATAGAATTTGGAATTCGCTTGCATGGAGAAGTGTATGTATGATTAAAAAATGTTGTGATTAGGTCCAATTCTTGGTTGACCTAATACATGATATGTATTGTGAAGATTAAATATACAATGTAGATATTTGTAGGATCTATTTTAGGTTCATGCCGACCTAAATTATGTATTTCAAATTTATTTGAGTGTGAAGAAGCTTTTGAATCATGTGTGGACTCGACAAAGCTATTTTGAATTTTTTTTGTCACATCTAATTAGGCTGACCTAATTGATGTATGTGGATGTAATTGGGTATATATATGTAAGAAAATTTTGAGTTTCAAGAATGGATGAGAGAGTATAAGTGGCACATCAGGTGTGATAGGTCTCATATTATGCTAATATGTGAATTTGGAGGTGTGAGATCAGAATAAGATTAGAATTGTTGAGTGACTACTAAGAAGAGTAGTATTTTGTATTAAAAGCTTCAAAGTAACTAAAAATCAGCATGAGGAAGGTGTAGCTTTTATTAGTTCCCATTTTGGCTAAGTATTTGTCTTTGTTTGATATCTAATTCTAGTTGTGAGCCTTATAAGCACAATGCATCCTGGCAGTGAGCCCCTATAATATACTATATTTAGATATAATATATTGTGAGCTAATCCTCACCATGGTTTTTCCATTTTTAGGTTTTCCACATAAAAACCCTAGTGTTCATGTGTCATACGACCTTATGGATGTTTTATGCTTTCATTCCTTATTTCTATTAATATGTTTTGGTGATTAAATAAGCTATATTCAAGAGTTTAATAAAATACTGATTCACCCCCCTCTCAATATTTTGGGTGTTCAATACATTTAGATTCCAACTTCTCAATTATAGTATGGGGAACATGAGGAGAAAAGGATGGAAGGTAAGAAAAAACCAAGTAATTTTTTTCTTAAGTCAATTGAAATGTATTTATGTGACCTACCAATTGCTGCCACATACATGTAAATTAAATGAGGCTCCTCATTCTTTATTTATGGTGTGATCTCCCTCCATTTTCCTTGATCAAATCCAAGTGTGTTGCAAGTATGAGCTAGTCTAGTGGTGTTGGCATTAATGGTGTCATTGATGTCTACATATTTTAGTATGCTACAGATTGTACATGTATAGTTGAGATGTTGTGAGTACATGGAGATATCTTTATGCCATTGTAGATTTGTTGCATTGATGAGTTTCCAGGTATTTTCAAAAAATTAAAAAAGAAGAGAAGTCAAAGTGATGAATGTGTTCAGAATGTGCTCTGGTATGTGCTCCAAGTTTCTCCTTTTTTGATACTATGCCTGTGCGGATCTGAAGATTTGATCATGGTGATATTGTGGTGATATATCCTAAGTTTTAGCTTCTGGTGTGATAGTACATGAAAGTTACATTCACCGGTGTGTGAATTGTTCTTGTAGAGTTGATCTTTTGTGGACTGAGAGAAATGTTTCTACTCTGTAGTCCTCCGCTATTTTTTTTAGATCTTGTAGATCTTGGATATTTCTTGAGATCGTGTTCTCTAGGTTTTGGAAAAGAAGGTGGAAGTTTGGTGATCTAGAAGTCATGTTTCAATGTTTCAGTATGGGTTTGCACAGTCTAGATGAATTGGTGAAAGGTGTTTAGATTTTGAAGCATATTGCATTTGTTGCGGATGTATCTAAGGAGATTTGAGATGTATTATCATGAACAATGAAGCATGTTGTGGATTTCGCATGTCATCTTCTTGTTGGGAAATGTGTACATCAATGTTCATTTGTGTTTTCATTAGGTTTGTCTGATCTGGTGTTTACACTTCATTCAAAGAATAAAATTAAATTGAGGAAGAGTGTGGTTGATCTGAGAAATTATTTTTGGTATTGGTTAAATGTTTTATTGGTCCACTCTCATTCCTTTCCACTACAGGAATGTTGAGTTGTTGACCTAATTTGAATTTATGAAATGAGGTATTTGTGGCTGACTTTGGAGACAATTTCTAAGGTGGAGGATGTTATAAAAGCAAGTTGAATTGTGAAGAATTGTATGATAGTGTGATTCAAAGTGATGAAGGTGAGGCACAAATCATAAGAGAAAAAGTGTGTGTGTGTGAGTGAGTTGAGACAATAGTATTTCATTGTGTTGGATTCCTCAAGGCAGTGAGCTAAAGTTTTCTACAATCCATATTCAAAGTTGTGGATGTGTGTTAATTGTTGTGGTGGATCTTTAGTTCTCTTTTGTATTTGTAGGTAGTGAGCCTCCCTGTTGGACAATGAGCCATTTTTGTAGGTAGTGAGCCTTTGTACTTGGATAGTGAGTCCTCTTTTGGGTAGTGAGCCCTTGGCAGTGAGCCTCTGTATTCAATTTTATAATCTTTTTATATTGTGAGTTAACCCTCATCGTGGTTTTTCCCTTATTGGGTTTTCCATGTAAAAATATGGTATTAATTTTGTTTATTTACTTTCTGTTATTTGTGTTTCATGCTTTTACTTAATAATAGAAAATTGTGGTTGTGGAATTTTTTGACAGGTGTTTTGGCACTTTCTCAACATTAGCAGTGCATAGAAGCACTACCTATCTTGAAAGATAGAAATTTTCAAGTGAGTTACCAATCACTACCTTAAGGTCTCTGGGGAGTAAAGTAATGACATGCATGGAATTTCATAGTTGATGTTTAATGTGATTTTTCTTGTAATCATAGGGAAGATTTATGGAGTTAAGTTGGAGGAAAGGTGAATCTTGAAAATGATGTTCCTGGGATAGGAAGTTAATGTGCAATTTGCTGTAGGTTCGAACAACAATATGAAATTCCAATTTTATTTTAATATTTGGCTTTACAATGTGAAATGAACCTTAGCATAGGTTATTTATAAAAAAAGGGAAAAAGCGAAAGGGAGAGGAGAGGTTCTTGGATCTGAAACTAGCTATGAATAGTGATCATGGAAGGTTCTACTATGGACAACTTCTTGAAAACAAAATTTCACTTAACCTGATTAACTCATAGTATCATGAAACTTGTGCAAGCTTCTAAGGACTGAAAAATATTCAACCATTCATTCACCATAAACATGTGTGGACAAAAGATAGAAGTTTGGAGCAGCTTTTGGTTTATGCCTAGACTAACTCTACACAACTATTTACCATAAGTAAACAACCAAAAGTATGGACAAGAAAGGAATCATCATAGTAAATATCTACACAACCATTGAACAACATTAACTAATCTATCAAGGTAATCTAAAACATGAAGAAAAACAAATAAAATCTATCTAAATCAACTAACTATGGGAGATGAACCATGTAACATGTAATAGAAACTCAAGAGTCCACCAAAAGCCAATGAACTTCTATTAAAATTTCTGCAGCATACCTTTACAACTCAATTCTCTCTTGGAAATGAGAGGAGACCCCCTATTTATAGTGTCCAAAAAGAAAAATGAATGGAAAATATTGATTTTCATTGTGCAGCAAAGATTCGCTAAAAATAGGGTTTCACCTACCCACAAATATATTACAATTTAAAATTAAATTTTGTCCTTTTCCCTATTTTTTCCTCTTGTGGCAACATTCTAGAACTTTTGTCTCTTGCTAATTTCCTTTGCTACAACTATTGTGTGAGGAGCTTTTCATCAATGATTAGGTTTCCTTCCTACTTCTTCAAAGTGGCATACTCCATGAACTTGTTGATTAATACCTGGAGTTTATCAATCTCCATTATATTGAATTGGAGCACCTAGTGGTTCCATTGCTTGGATTGGCCCGTGAGTGTATCCCAATCTTCATCACACTTGACTATGTTGTCCCTGACTTGTTCAGATTGGGCAAAGGCCTAAGCAACAAAATTAATAAAATTTGTAGTCAGCTCACCTGACATTTCATCTTCCATTTTCTTATGGAAATAGGTATTTATATTTTCTAGGTCAATCTCGATAGCAGGCACATTGTAACCTATCATCAATTTAAAATAATCAATACAATTTTATGTAATGTGCTTGGCCCAATCAATGTCAGGCTCCACTTTACAAAGCACTTTCTCTAGTATCTCCTTTTTGTGATTGAAGTCCAACCTCCACATATCCACCAACCAGTGATCATCCTCTATCAGTGCAAGGTCCTCTTCCCATGTTTTGTGACGCAGCTAGAGAATGGCCTCAATTTTAGGATAGGTGGACTCATATATCTTTGGGAAGTCAGTGCAGAACCTCCTCATGCCCTCAAGGTATCTTTTTACTTCTAATAAATTATTTGTTATCTTGATAGCATGACTGATGCCCATGTTTCTATCATGTAGGACTTGTTTGAACCAATCCTCCATAGTCTTAGTCCAGTTCTTTGTTTTCTCAAGCTTGTCGATATGGTTCTTGGACAATAATTGCGGTGGCATCAAGGATGTGGTGGGGAGATATGCCATTGAAGACCATTGCTAGATATAGTTAGTCAAATCATCTAGCTGTGCCTTGAGTTCTTCCTTGGAGATATTTTCCTACATTAGATGTACCACCATGACAATGTACTCTTGAGGTGATCAATTTTCTTCTCTCTAGTGGTTGTCCCCAAGTTGATGGTGGAAACATTGTAACTTATTCCTTCTTCTCCCACCACTGGAGTGGCTACTTACAGGGTTCTAGATCCAAAGGCATCCATTGTCAACTTGGATCTAACTTTAGGGTTCTTATCTTTCTTGGTGCTAATCTGAGATCAGGCCAAGATGGACTCCAATCTTTCTCTTGGATCCTTTGGGTTAGGAGCTTTCTTCTCTAGTTGTTTCTCAATCCATTCAAGCAATTGATATCCCCTTTTTGGCGATTCATGACAACCCTCTTCTTCTCTAACTTCAATCTCTTCATTACTTGGAGCCTCCTACTCCTTCCTTGTGTCCTATTCCTCTTTGTGAGAGTCCCATATGAATATTGTGTGTTTGATGGGAGACTTAGGGGACATGCACTCCTTGGGGCTGTCCTCCCCTTCAATATGTTTATTCTCTTTCTTCTTCTTCATGCCCATGTTCTTTGGGTTGCTTTTCTCTTGGGCTTTCATGGGTTTCAGCCTCTTCTTGGGGTTTATATTATTCTTTCTTTTCCTCTTCCTTGTGTCGAGGTAGCACATCTTCTTGTTATTTCTTTTCTTTCTCTTCTTGACCTTCTAAGAGAGGCATTTCTCTATTGTGCTCGGGGCTTTTATCATGCTCCCTAGTTGGATGTTTAGTGTCCTCCATGTTATCATTTGATTCCTTTTCTTCCTCAAAATCCAGATTTTCTACCTCTTCTCTCACATCCTTCAACTATCAATCCAACTCTTCTTTAAGGTCTACATCAAATCTTACCACAACATATTTGGTTCCATCCTCTCCATCACTCTCGAAGGACTCCATTTCTTCCCCTTCCTAGACTACCTTATTAATTTGTAAATGTTGGTGCTCTGGGTGTTCATGGTATTTTTCTACTTCCTCCTCCAATGCCTTTGTTTCCTCCTTCTCTCGTCACTCCAAATCCTCATATATTTCCATCATGGCTTTCATTTCAAGTTGTTTAGTTGCAGTGGAGGTGGGAATATTGGCAATAATCTATGCCAAGGCAACCTAAAAAGTTGGGTTCATTAACACTTTCAAGATTTTTGTGGGAACATTTTGTATATGCTAGGAGAAGGCTTCTAGAAGTGAGAGTATGGGCACAAGCATTGTTTTTTCTACTAGGGAAAGTGATGTTGTCAGAGACATGGAGGAAAAAGAAATCAGAGAGGTGGTAGCAGAAGAAGATTCTATTATCATCACCTAGCCATGGTTGGAGTGAAGGTAAGGTGGATAGAGATATCTATTCTAGGTGGGGAGGTGTCAACCATTGCTTGAGAGGTAGGAAATAGGGAAATAGTAGTAACAACGACAGTGGAAAGAGTGGAGGCAATAGGTGGAGACTTGGACTGCTCGGCCTTTACCTCTTCTTCATTGTGGAGAGGGTCCTCCTGGATGGTTGGCATCTCCATTAAGCTACCTGACCTCTTATGTTTCTTGGAAGGTTCACCTTCTAAGGCCTTTCTCACATATACCTTTGGGTTGGTCTATTGCTCTATAGCCTTCTTCCTTTTCCTTGACATGGTGGTTGAAGGAGATGTTGAAGTTTCACCTGATGGGGCAACAATTGTCCCACTATCTCTTTCACTTGTTGGCTCTTTCTTGAGCCCCTCATAGCTCAAAGTATCCCCTTGTTTCTTCAATTAGGAAATTCTCACATCAATCCATTCCTTTGTCATGGCCTCAGTGGGATTTGTCAAAATATCAACATTGTCGACTTCTTGCTCATCCCAATCAATTAGGGGTAGTGGTAAGTTAGTAACTGCATTATATAGGGGATACACCACCATGCTTTCATCTTCTATTATCTGATCTAGTATGGGGAAAAGATTGATCTTCTTTATGAAATATGTGATCATCCACATATACTGCCTCATCCACACTTCATTATTATCTTTGCACTTAGCCCAAAAGTCTTCAACATATGCAAGTGGGTGTAATCAACCATGACCATCTTCTTCAATTTTCCATAAGGACCCATTCACAACCTAGCATTATGGAACCTCAGATGATATTCCATGAGCTCCTTGTCTAAGTTGTCTACACATTGGGAAGTGTGGAGTTTGTATTTCCTTTGGCTAAAGGAGAGGGGATAAGGAATCCCTATGTTATGCTTACCACTTAGAAAGGTGTGTGCTCACTATAGCTTTCAAGAGAGCTCTAACAAAATTATCTGGTCATTGGGATACCAGTGTAGCTTGTATGGTTTTTCTGAAAGGCCTTCAGCTCAAATGTAGGTAAATTTAGGATACTAGATAAACAAGAAGGCAAACAGTTGAAGGAAGGCATGAGCACTATGGGAAACTCTTCTCTCAAAATCACCGCCAAGCAGTCTAATGATATGACCTATGAAAGCATCATTGGCCTTGCTATACTCCATCTTGAAATTTTTCAATTGTAGTTGAGGGTACTTATCATAAAATTTTAGCTCCCTGCCTAGTTCCTCATCTAGAGCTCTGAACAATCCTTTGTATTGCATCCTCTCAACCAATGAATAGACCAAGCAAGAAGTCATGTAAAATCTAGAAGTCTTCTTCACAGCCATAAATTGCTCATGGAAGCAATCACTCAATATTCCTACCCAATAGAACATGGCCTCACCCTAGAGGATCTCCTCTACAAATTATACCATCCATTCTTGGAAGTACGTAGTTTTTAGGAGACCAATGTCTCTACTTAGTAGAGTTACCAAGTCATGGTAATCTTCAAAATATTCATTGTAGAAGAGCTCTTGGGGCACTTTAGTTGCCCTTCCACTCATCTCTTTTAGCCAATATTGATTTATGAGCTTCTTAGATTTGAGTGGATCCTCATTCCACATCACTTTTCCATAATCCTCAGTTGACTCTCCCATCTCCCCCAAGGTAGGGATATCAAAGGTTATTGTTATTTCCTTGGCAGATATGTCAGCTAAAATATTTCCATCTTTTTCCACTATGGTTCTGGTCTCTGGTTGATGTGTCTATCTGCAGGCCATCACTCATTCAGGGTAGACAAGAGTAGGAGGGAAGCCTGTAGCCTTGGCTAACCCACTAATTTTGATCAGACTTGCATTCTCGATGGTAGGGTTGATTCAAACTCTCTACTTGAACTTTTTGATGTCTATATGTTTGATGCTTGTTTCAAAGACCTCTTTCCATGATGTGGTGACTTTGGAGTTCAGAGGTTCCCATTGGAACTTATACTTAATTTGATCTTTTCCTTCCTTTCCAAAGGGTTCCTTTCTTGTTTTCTTTCCTTTATCTTTCTCCACAGCCTCTCCTGAAGGTTCTACACCTAATTCAATATATCCTACATTGAGCGAAATTAGGCATGAAAACACTATCCAAATCCCTACAAAATGGAGTCAAATTGGATTATTCAACATCTAAGAGAAGTCTAACATATTATCTAGATTAACATTAACACTTGATAGGAGGGAGTTTTGAATAGTTAGGCACTGGGGGTCAAAATTCCCTAGGCTAGTGTTTGTTTTAGACTAGCTACAAGGGGGACGACAATCAAGGCACAATGGCCCACTTGTCCCAACCTGCCTTTAGATTTGGACATTTTAAGGAGTCTACTAAGGGGAGTGTCCTATTTTAGCACATGGGTCAAATTCTATTTGATGATTGGAGGGAATTTGGATCATCTCTTGGGAAATCAAAATTAGAGAGGAGCTTCGTTGTTGGAGTTTTCCATTTAGAATGGCTCTGGAAAGATGGCATTTTAGGGGTAGAGTTATGTTGGGCAGAACCCAAAGCTCTAGAGGGTGGTTAATATCACACTAGAATTTGGGTATTTTGGGCCAAAGGGGGTGGAAAGATGCTAGATGATTTTCATTTGAAATAGCAGGCAACATGTAGAGCTCCAATGGGAGTCATTCGAGGGATTAGGTCCAAATGAAGGTGCAACCGCCATGTTTAATTTGTTGATCATTTGAAATTTTAGCAACTAAGGTGAAGTCAGGTTCTGGAGGCTAGAAGGATGGAGATATTTTTTCCTATAGTTATGGAATTGATGGGATGGAGTCTCAATGACATTGGTTCATAGGGAATGACCTACCAAGGCTGAACACTTGACACTTTAAGCATTTTCATTCAACGACTGTGATGGAATTGGGAGCTCGAGGGCGAGGGGAAGTGCCTCAAAATCTGTAAGAGATAGCATTGTCACCACAATGGCCCACAGACATAGGTCCATGAGCCAAGACTTGAAATACATTTGGTATATGGTAGTTCATGACATCGATAATGTTACATAGTGGATAAAGGAGCGAGGCTTGAATGCTGGATAGTTGGGATGTGAAAGCCACTGAGACGATGAGAAGCAAATGAAGTTCCTCTAAGGGAAATCCATGAGGTGGGACCAGAATCAAGTTGAGACCCAAGCATTAGAGACTTGTGGCTAGAAATTTGTTTGGGGCTGGAAAATTTTGAGTGGCATCCCAAGGATGGAGTCCTACAGGTGTGGACCTGAATGGATTGCTGACTTTCCCCTTAGCTTATGAAATTAAGGTTCCAGGTGGCGAAAGGAAGAGGTCCTTCCATGATAGTGGACCTAAAAGAGGCATTTTTCATCCATCATAGTTTAACTTATTTCGAGGTTATCAGCAATAATGAGGCTCGGGCCCGCAGAGCGTGAACGCTTTAGCTGAAGACTAGCACTAGAAGGACAAGGTTTCACGACCACTGAGTTGGTTGATTTTGAGGTTTTATGAAGATTCAAGCATATGGGTTTTATGTACCATTGGTCCCTTTTGCTTAGTTCATGGTTTTTCCTCCTTCAAACTTATCCATTTTACCAAAAATCAAGGAAAAGACAAAATAGGGTTTGGATGGTAGATTCACCTCATGAACCCAACAAAGGTGGATGACCTAGCTGGCATCAATGATTTGGAGATGGTGATAAAAAAACTTGGGCACAATGGCGATATTGGAAGATAGCTCTGGATCACTCTGACTTCTCTTTGATCGATTGATCGAATGATAATCACAACACAAAATTACTTATTTATAGAATTTAAGGCATTAAATTCTGGAAATAAATGCATGTATGGCGGACCAAAAGTTGGTAGGTTGCAATTTGAAAATTTATGTGGGAGCACTGGGGCATGATGGTTAGAACACCATTGGCTGAAGGACATTAGGTTTCTAGGTGATGAACAAATGGCCTTGGAGACATTGGGCGCCGACAAGGAATAGTTGTTCAAAAGTTTGGTGGGAAATTGACAGTGAAGATAACTCTAGAACCTGATGGGAAGAAATCCATCTGAGGAAGGCCCTTTGAAAATTTGAGTGGGAAAAAACATGGTCAACTTAAAATGGATTCTTTGGGAATCAGTAACCATTTTAAACACCAAAATAGAGGGCATGCAAAATGAGGTAGAACCAAAAGTGATCCAGCAAGGTGAAGTAAAGAAAGGGTCCTCATTTCGAATGGGGCATGTGTGTTGAAGGCACAATAAATGATGAATCTACTAGGAAACTCTCCTGAGTGTTCTAAGGATAAATTCTCATTTAGAACCTAGAATCTTTGGTTTTGTAGACTAAGGGCGAAATTCTAGAAATGAACTAGGAGAATGGGATCCTTAGCTAAATCAAGCATCTTAGATGTGGGTATTCAGTGAATTCATTCCCTTTCCATGGAAATTGTGACAAGCGGTAGTTAATCCAACTGAGTAAGCTACATGAATCATCCAACCCCAAAAGTAACCTGGACATTGCCCTACTTCTAGTTAGGAATCCATAGCCCTGACATAGTTGTCATTGTGACCCCATGAATATTTCTCTACTACCAACCAAGTTTCCATAGCCTCAGTAGAGTTATTCACACACCCATATAGTTGCTTAATTTCACATTTTATTTTATTTTCTTTCTTCTGATATTTCTTTTAAACTTTCCTCTTTATCTTTCTCCACCGAGTGAGCATTGAAGCCTACTATGAGTTTTGGAACCATAGTGGTCACTGGAGAAAACTTGAAATTTTTCACTTACTAAGTTGTCATAACAACCACTGTACAACTTTTTTGGAAATAATTAATATGTGTTTTGTGTTGGATTTGAGATGAATGTAGAAGTAATATTCAACCAAGGGTCATGTTCTAAGTCAAAGTTCAAGCGAGGAAACCATTCCATGGTAGCTATTGGAGACCAATAGTTGAGAGTGAATGTTTAGCCAAATAACACTACTAAGAGCAGGCAACAGAGTGAACCATTCATTGTACAAGCACTACCTCATCAAATCAAAACAACTGGGAAATGAGGAAACAAAATAAAGTGAAGTAAAGTAGAAAAATGAAGGAAAACCAAGATCAACCTAAACTGGCCTATATACAAGTATATATAGGAACAACTGTAAAAGAGTTTAGGCTTGGAAGTAATGCTTTAGGTGTTGCCCATTGATAGGAATTGAGACATCTTAACCAATTCAAGTCTTTAGGCAGAAAGCATTGTCTCCAAGGATTTTAGCAATCTGAAAGGGGCCAAGCCAGAGCTTTTCGAATTTGTTATGTTCCCATTTCTTGTCATGGGCCTTGTCCCAACATAGGACTAAACTAGTAATTCGAAAGGCCTTTATTTTGGCTTGACAATCAAACCATCTTTTGACTATGCCTTGATGTTTGGTGAAATTTTCTATTGCATGATCATGTACTTCTTCTAAGTGTAATAGCTTAGCCAAGAAAACTTCTCTACGATCCCCTTCTTCGTATAAGTCATTGATGAACTAGAGGGTGGGGATTTTTAGATGGATGGGGAATATAGGCTCTAAGTTGTAAACCAGATGGAATGAGAAATCACCAAGGGTAGCCTTATGGGGCATGTGATCTGCCCAAAGGGAAAAATGGATTTGTATATGCTAGTCCTTGGGATTCTTGTCAAGTAGTTTTTAGTCATAGTGATCAAGTTATTATTAGTGGATTATGCTAAACTATTACCTTGGGGATAGTAGTTAGATGAAAAATTGAGGTAAATTCCATAATCAAAGGCCCAACTAGAAAAATTGAGTGAGGAAAATGTAGGGCCATTGTCACATACTAAGGGCCATTGTGACACACTAAAGCATATGAGCAACCAAAACAATTTAAAATAAAACTTTTAAGAAAATTTATAATTACCTCTGTTGTGCATTTCCTACATGCAATGGCTTCTATCCATCTAGTAAAATAATCAAAAGTAGTTAGAATGTACCTATATCCTATAGATGATGGTGGGATTACCAGACCAATGAAGTTGAGACCCCATTGTGTGAACAGTCTCACCTCTAGAACTGGTTGCAACAGGGCATCAACGTTCTTCTCTCTAGTTGCGGTGGTATAGCAGATATGGAACATGCAGACGTGATTGTGAGTATCCTTGAAGAATATTGACCAATAATATCCTAATCATAAAATTTGATGCATGGTGGATGGGCTAGATCCATTAACAATGCCATATTTTTCATTAAATTCTTTGAAAACCCGGTAAGCTTCCTCTTTTCCAAGGCATCTCAAGTAGACACCTTCATGATTCCTCTTGTCTAGGATGGATCCTTGCAGCATATATCTACTGCTCTTCAGCTTGAGGGCACAATTTTGAACTCCCTACAGGTTGGGTGGGCACTTGTGGTTCAAAAAATTATAGACTGTCATCATACCATTCCCCTAGGGAAACATCTTCAAGCTAATACTGCTAAACTGCAAGTTCAAGTCATGCTTCGGCTGTTGTTTCAGCTATTGTTTGAGTGAGTGTCTTTCCTCTTACTAATTTCATGGGATGTATTTCCATGTCATACTCCTGCAACAATGTGACCTACTTTTCTCTTCATTCTCCCAACTCATTTTGCATGAGCAGTGTCTTCACTGCTTGGTTAGGGACAATCACAAACACCCTATTGTATAAGGTGTAATGCTTGAAATTCTTAACTCCTTTTAAAAGGGAATATGCCTAATTTTCCACATTGTGGTATCTTAGTTGAACATCTTTCAAGGGAGCACTCATAAAGGAAATCAGGTGCTCATTCCCTTTGTTATCCTTTGGGGTAAAAATGTTGGCACATGAGTGATCTGAAGCAAATGAATAAATGTAAAATGGCTTTAGGTAGTATGGGATGACTAGCACTAGTGCCTTAAAATTTACCTTTTTTATTTCTTCAAAGGCTTGTTTTTCTTTGGGAGTCCACTAAATCTTAGCATCTTGTTTCAACATGGCATTAAGTGGCTTGATGATCTCAACAAAGCTTGTGATGAAATTTCTCACAAAATTTATCTTTTCGAAGAAATATTTGAGTTCTTTCTTACTTCCTGACAATGGGATTTCAGCAGGGATTGGATGTGTTCAGGGTCTATGTAGATCCCCCACTCTAAAATAACATGTCCAAGTAACTTTCCTTTAGTGACTTTGAAGATGCAATTCTTCGAGTTAAGGGAGACTCCAAATTTCTAACACCTTTGAAATACTTTATATAAATCAGAGACATGATCACTCTACTTCTTAGAAAACATGGACAAATCATCCATGTAGATCATTATACACTTTCCAATTAGGTCCTTGAAGGAAATTTCCATTGTGCGCTAGAAAGTAGCACCAACGTTGATGAGCCTGAACGACATTCTTCTATTAGAAAAGGTTCCCCACTTGGTGGTGAACACTTTTTTATGTTGGTCTTCATACTGCACCATCACTTGATTGTACTTGGAGTACCTGTCAAGGAAGGACATCATCTGTGAGTCATTCATGATTTGCAGTACCTCATCTAGTGAAGGCACCAGATAGTTGTCCTTCTCTGAAGCTCTATTCAGATTGCAGAATTTCACACACAATCTGATTTCTCCATTCTTTTTCCTAATCAGGACCAAGTTGGCCACCAATGTGGAGTGCCTGACTAGAAAGATTATTCTAGCTGAAAGCAATTTCTGCACTTCCTTGTAAATGATAGGTTCCAACAACGTATTGATGGGACACTATCTTTTCTAGAATGGTCACACCTTGAGCTTCAGAGGAATGGTATGTGTGAAAATGGAGGTGTCATAGATCTTCAATTTTTCATAGCTCCATTCCACCACATCATGATACTTCTATAAAGCATCAACAATTCCTTTCTTTTCTTCTATGGTACAAACTTTCCCAATAAACACATCTTTGACTTTCTCCGTTGTGCCAAGGTTGTGGGTGTCACACTGATTGTTGGTGGAATCCTTCTTTGTTTATTGAACCTGATCTTGGATCTGATCTAGGTAAAATATGTGCTCAATTTTAACCATGCCTCATAGAATAGTGTTTGTTTTGAGGCTCATAACCCCTTCTATATCTAATTCAGCCTCTTTTAGATTAGCCTCATCAATTATTTGCATTGCAAACACATCAGAATTGCTGATGAATTCTAGGATATGCTTACCATCATTGAAGACCTGGAAGTGAGTGACATTATCTGGGATAGATGAAGTGGAGGTCAACTCAACAATGAATTTCTTAAGGCTAGAAAGAGACAGGGGTTGCAAAGTGTTGGCTAGTTGTGCTAAAGCATTAGTTGTATGGTTCTGAGAATGTGGGATTAATTGTATATTAAATGCATCTAGACCCTCTAGAAGATCCTAGAATTTATGCCTATATTTTTCCAACCTTCTATCATGGCATGAGTAAAAAATTTTGACTTGTTTTACCACCAATTTAGAATCACCAAAAACTTGTAATAGTTTAACATTCTTTCTCAAAGCCATCAAGACACCATGAACCAAAGCTTCATATTCCACTACATTATTGATGCAATAAAATTGAAGCCTGTGAGTAGCAAAATAGGTCTTACCCATGGGGTTGATGATTTTGAACCCATTGTTGGCTCCTTTCTTGGACTTGGATCCATTGAAGCGTAATGTCTATAACATGGAAGGCTCTTTGATGCTAGGGCCAATGAGGTAATCATTCCCCTTGGGTTGTATGCTTGTATCCCCAACCTCCAGAGTAGTTGTTGATTCAGTATGATTGAGGGCAGGTTGCCCTATGGGAATCTCCTTCTAAGGAGATACTAGTCCTTTGACATGTTCCACTATTGTTTGGCACAAACAAGACTCAAACTTGAAGTCGGAAACATTGTGAACTTTGCACCAATTAGGCAGTAGGAGCTATTTGAAATTCATTCTCGCACCCAAGCTGATTTTATTTTGCATGTATCTTTCCATAAAGTCTTGGAATCTATCAAACAATCCTAAAGTACCATTTTCAAGGGACTCTGCCTCATTAGGTTCTAATAGCATATATGTTCTCTGAGGTACATGGGTCAAGTTGATTAGAGGACTGCATTACACCAGGAAGACTTCTACAAGTGGCTCTTCTTATTGAGGCTTAGCTTCTTCCTAATAAGAAAAGGGACAATAATTTCAAAAAAAAAATTCAGCAAACAACACCTCATTGGTGGTGTTGTTATATTTTGTGATCATGAATTTCATGCATGGCTCTCGATCTATGCAACTCTAATTTGGCAGCCCCTTCCATGGAAACCAGATATGAGAGTGATTTGTTGCAAGATATCCATTCAATGTTTTAGTGAATTCTCGCCAAAGGATAATCCCATAGGTGTCATGGATGTCTACCACCTGAATGTCAATGAATTTTTGTACCCTTGGATCTACAATGATCTACATCAGGATCCGATTGATTTCTCCCAGTATATTAACCTTGTCTTGTCTAGTTGAGTCACTTTTCTCCTTGATGGTGTGGGGGTAATCCTGAGAGCTTTGCACATTGCCTGGGGCATGACATTGGCTAATGCTCCTAAATCAAGTAGGAAATTGTGCAAATTCTTTCCAAATATCCATATGGCGGTAAGGAAGGGTAGTGTTTCCAACTTTCCCTAGAAGAGGCCCATAGGTGTGTCCACTTGGGCTACTTGATCTTTTTTCTTATCACCAACCTTATCCTTACTCTACCCAGAGGGCTGATCCATGGGGCCTTGCCTATTATTCTGATTTGATTCCTTTGTAGGTTGCTTGCTTGTCGACTGATTTTGAGTTGGATCTTCCTTCTTCTCTCAAATTTGTTGAATGACAGGTTCACTTGGAGGGTCCTCAAAAGAGACTCTATTGGCTAGTATTTCCTGTGTTGAATTACAAGATGGGGTTCCATTAATAACTCTTGTGCCATAGAAAAATATCCCCTTTTCATTTTCATGGCCTTTTAGGTTTTGTTTTATGTTGTTGAGACTATGTTACTCTAATTTTTTGATGTGATATGGCTTGAACATGTGTATTTAGGTACTAAAACTCAAAGAATGACATCTTGTGAAGGTGTTGTGATGTGTTGTAAGAAATTTCCACATTCTTCTAGACTTTATTTAATACAATTTACCCAAACATCACCTTTTGACACATCAAAAATCCCTATTATGACTTGTGTTGTAAAGTATTGTAACATCCTTTCACACTCTTCTATGCATATTTTCACTATTTACACCCTTCTCATGATTTATTTTGTCTTTTTATGCCCTCATATTCTTAATTAAGTGTATTTTTGCATATTATCCTGACAAACCAAATTAAACATAACATTTTTCCTGACACATGGTTTTAGGTCCTAGATGGGACCCATTTGCCATGGCTGAAAATTGAGTTCCCCTTGACCCCAAATTCAAAATATTTCAAATTTCCTTTCTGTTATTAAAAATCACTTGATGTCATCTTGTGATGATGTATGAATGGATAGTCAGGCACAAGAATTGTATAAATAAGTTTTTTTCATCTCATTTTAACCCCCCAATTCATCAAGTTTACTTATTCACCCATACATTCAAGCATTAAAACATTCTACATCATCAATTGAAGCAACTATTGAGGAACTTTTGACCAGCCATTGACTTTAATTTAGACTTACAAGATCAATAATTTGGTGAGTTAATATCAGTTTCATGTTATTAGTTTACATTTCCATTTTATTTCATTTATTTCTATTGGGGTTGATTACCAAAGTGGGCCTTGACCAAGGAAAACCTCTATCCACTAACCCTAAACATTTTTCCACTTTTGCATGTATCTTTGTAGCCTTTGTTTTGCAGATTTCATAGGTTTAAAGGTGTTAAAAAGTGGAGAACAAGTCAATTAGGTTCTTCAAGTAAACATATCATTATTTCAATCATTTTGAGTGTTTTCTATTTGTTTCCTGTAGAACTGACTTCGACAACCCGACATTTAGACATTACCAAATTTGGTGTTGCAAAGTTGCTATATGATTTTATAGAAATATAGGAGTAGAATAATTTTCCATGATTGGAAAATGAGTCCCACCTCAAGTCTGAAAATCTATATTTTTTCAGATCTTAGATCCCGACTGTCAAAAATTAGTTCCCGACACTTTCTCACCAGTAGGAGGACTAATTTGCCACCCTGGGCGAATGAGTCCCACTGTGAAAAATCAGTAATTTTCATTAGCATTCGAAAAATCCTAGAATCATCATAATTTTCCTAGCTGCACTCAAATTTATCCACGTACCTTCTATTCTACATTATTTCTTCATTTTCATAGTGATTTGCATATCACAATGTGTTTTCAAACATAGCTTAAATTGCACTTTTGCATTCATTTTAGTTTAATTCAATTAGTTAGTTGCATTTAGTTAATTTCATTTACATCATATCATATTTAATATATCCTAATTTGATTGTTACATAAGCATTTTGGACATAGCTCTCTCTCCTTTTAGGTGAAAAACCCTAGAAGTGATAGAGCAAGCATTTAGGTTCCCAAAATCTATGTTATATTTTGGTGAACCCAACTTTTGAATACTTTAAAACTTTTGATTATGTTCATATTTTCATCATAGTTTTCATTTGCATTATTATTCAATTAGGACATTGATTTTTTATTGCATTCTAGGGTATTTCATTTTGCATTAGTGAAATATTCATTTAGTGTTCATTTTTTCATTCCATTTCATTGGAAAAAGTAAAATTCTGAATTTTGCATCTATATTTTCATTTTGTAGAACATTTAAATCATCCCTAAAATTCTGAAAAACACAAAACAATTGCATCCTAGGACTCATTCGTCACCTAGGGCGAATCAATCCCTCTGTATTTCTGAAACATTTCTATAATTTCTTTGGAATTTTTCTACATTACACATTTTTGTTTTTGCACTCTTTTTTTAGTTACATATTCTCTATTTTTTCTTCATTTATTACATCTTAGTTTATTGGTATCATGGCATTTTCTTTCAATACATTTTTGAATTCCCTAAAATAATTGGTACACATGTCCAAGTGTACCTTTTGTTGTGACCTTAATGACCTAGAACAACCTCATGCTCCTTTAATGCCTCATGATGTAGACATAATTGGGGAAGATGATGTTAGCATGAATACATTCTACAAATATTTCCTTGACAACCTAGAAGAAAATTCAACCTTTTATCCCTCTATGAGATCACAAGAACTCCCTTCTGATGCACCACCTAATTACTTTGTTTATTTATCCTAAAGTCTACCTTTTATCCTGAAGTCAACATCGAACCTATGGTTCTTCCCTCAAGTGAACCTAGTTCCTCTCAACCACCACAATCCAAACTATTTTACAAGCATACAGTCACAAAAATTCCTATGAACCTTGAAGAAACATATGGTAGAGGATTCACTATATTCAATAAATAAGGTTGTGACACAAAAAATGAACATGACATCCATCAAATTCTTATACAACAGGACTAGGATATTGACATCCTCTTCAACCTAGGATAATTTGGGATGCTATTACAATGATCTTGAATCCTCCTCCTAATTTGAACATTATCCTTCCCCATGAAAAACCATTCCCTCCTTCTAATGACAAGAATGTTAGGATCCCTATGGGTCCCCAACCTCCTTCTATTCATGAAAATAGAGACCCTAGTAAACCCAAACGACCATACAAATTGAAGAAGCTTAAGTTTGCTACACATCCTGCAATTGAATGTGAACAGAGACTTCAATTGCTTTTAAACAAAGGTCTTATACTCTTACCACCTTCAAATAGGTTGGTCATTCATCCTGATGATTCTCATATACCATATTGCAGATATCATCATATCCTTGGACATCTAATTGAAGCATGTCAGAGATTGAAAGACATACTAAATAAGTATCACTTCATTGATACTGACTGTTTCCTTGTCATACCTTAAAAAAATCTCAACCACTTCCTCATGCGATAGTTGTAGAGTTTCTTATTCTCACTATTGCATGACCCTTTTCCCATCACCCATCTCGACTCATTCTTTCCTTTACACTTTGTGGGGGGCAAGACATCATTATCCTTGTCCTTGTAATGCATTTATTTTTGTCTCTTAGCTATGTTATTCCTTTTTCTACTTGTTCATCCAAGATTGAGAAAAACTAATAACTTAGTTAATGGCTGAATTACATTTTCATTACATTTTCATTACTTTTCCCTTTCCTTTTCATGTGTGTATCATGTTCCCCCATATTGTGTGTTTGATTTTTTCTCTTTGTACACTTCTTCTCTTCGTATCTTTATTCTTCTATTTATTGTGCTTTGTTTTGTGTTTTCATTTTGGTGATGACAAAAAGCATATAGATGCCCTATGTCTCTACCATGTTGACCCAAACGGTCCTTGTATTTTACTCTTTTTGTTTTGTGTTTCCCTTTTTGGGATGACACAAAGTGTAGAAATGCCCTTTGTCTCTTCCATGTTGACCCAAATAGTCCTTGTCTTTTTCTCTTTTTGTTTTGTGTTTTCCTTTTGGGGATGGCGTAAAGCATAGAGATGCCCTATGTCTCTTCCATGTTGACCCAAATGGTCCTTGTCTTTTTCATTTTTGTTTTTTGTTTTCCTTTTTGGGATGATGCAAAGCATAGAGACACCCTATGTCTCTTCCATGTTACTCAAATGTTCCTTTTTTTTCTCTCTTTTGTCCTTTTTTGTGTTTTTCCTTTTGGGGATGATGTAAGGCATTGAGACCACAATGTCTCCATAATGTTGACCCAAAATATTTTTCATTTTTATTTCTTTTCACTTGTGTTTTCCTTTTGGGGATGATGCAAAGCATTGAGACCATAATGTCTCTTCCATGTTTACTCAAAATAGACTTTATTTTTCCTTTTTTTCACTCTCTTTATGTCATTCTTCCAGTTCTATGTGTGTTTGGGGAATGATGAGATTTTCATGCCCTTTCATAAAAAAATTGCAGCAGCAAGCATAATGACTCCAAACCCATAGATCCCTTATGTGTTTGGTGTACTCTCTTTTTTGGGGGAAAACTCCCTTCTTTTCTTTGTTTTGATTTCATTTTCCTTGACATGATGAAACCTACTTTCGAAACATATGACTTATCGTAGAGCTTTCAAAGATTGGATTTCGTGTCTTGTTTTCTTTTCTCCTTTTCTTTTATTCTCTACTTTCAAGTAATTGCTTACAGAACAATGTGTAGCAATTCCTTTAAAGTGGGGATCATACATTACCATTATTTCATTGTGCATTCATGCTTCTTAATGTAGCCTTGTCATTTACGTGATGTGTTTGTCACTTTTTGGATGACATTGGATGTGATTTCCTTCATATAAGTGCGATCTATCATAGCATATTACATTCCTCTTTGTGGTTTGGTGTGACACACAATCTGCATCCCCTAAGTTGTGAGTATACTATTCTTTGATTGGTCCTTTCTTCAAGACATTAGACACAATGTTCCCTAAGTGACTGACCTTGCATAAACTGAACAAGACTCCTTTGAACAATATTTTACATTACATTTTATATTGTTGCATTTCTTGGACACCATGCATAACACAACTTGCATGCCTATAGTGTTGTATTGTTTAGGCTTAGCATTTACATTTTCTTTGGCTTTGTGGCACCTTGTTAAAGTTATCAGTGGGTATAGCTTTAACATGGTTGAGTGGGAAGCCCAACTAGCGGCATGAATTTTCCCCATAGCCACTTTTGTGTTTTGTGAGTGTATACCAACTAGTGTATGTATCTTACTTTTTGGGCTTTCTCACCTCGCGGTCAACTAGTTCCATTGCCCTAGAGTGAGTATATAGTTTGTCCTTCTCACCCCACTAACAACTAGTTCAGTGGCCCCAGAGTGAGTACAAATTCTTTTTTTTCAAACAATCATCCTAGATCTCTTTTCACAACTAGTTGGATTGATGATTGAAGCTTCATTCAATTCATTTCCACACTTGCGTGTTCCTTTCTTCTTATGCTTAGTTTTCCAGGGGATCTTTGTCCTAGGGGCTTGATCATCCCTCTTGATCATTGTATTCAATATTTTTAGTGTAAGTTCATTTGAACCCTCCCCTCGATGTTCATGGTTACTTTAGTGTGAGGAAGCAAGTTCATCCTCTCACTAAAGTGGGGGTTAAATGTGCCATAGAAAAATGGCCACTTGTCATTTTAATGTCCTTTTAGGTCTTGTTTCATGGTATTAAGACTATGTTGCTCTAATTTTATGATGTGGCATGGCTTGAACATGCTTATTTAGGTACTAAAACTCAAAGAATGATGACTTGTGAAGGTGTTGTGAAGTGTTGTAAGACATTTCCACATTCTTATAGACTTTATTTAATATAATTTACCTAACAATAACATTTTTACACATCAATAAGCCCTATTATGAAGTGTTGTAAAGTCTTGTAATAACCTTTCACACTCTTCTAGGCATATTTTCACTATTTACACCCTTCTCATGCTTTATTTTGTCTTTTTATGCCTTCATATGCTTAATTAAGTGTATTTTTGCATATTATCCTGAAAAAAAACATTAAAAATAAAAATTTTCTTGACACATGGTTTTAGGTCCTAGGTGGGACCCATTCGCAATGGGTGTCGAATGAGTCCCCCTTAGCTCTAAATTCAAAATATTTCAAATTTCCTTTCAAGATTTTATTAAAAATCACTTGATGTTAGCCTGTGATGAGGTATGAATGGATAGTAAGGCACAAGAATTGTATAAATAAGTTTTTTTCATCTCATTTTAACCCCCCAGTTCATCAAGTTCACTTATTCACCCATACATTCAAGCATTTAAGAATTCTAAGTCATCAATTGAAGCAACAATTGAAGTACTTTGGAGCAGTCATTGAATTTACTTCAGACTTAAAACATCAAGGATTTGGTGAGTTAATAGCATTTGCATGTTATTAGTTTACATTTCCTTTTCATTTCATTTATTTCTATTGGGTTTGATTACCAAAGTGGAGTTTGACCAAGGCAAACCCCTATTCATGAACCCTAAACATTTTTCCCCTTTTGCATGCATCTTTGTAGCCTTTGTTTTGTAGATTTGATAGGTTTAAAGGTGTTGAAAAGTGGAAATCAAGTGAGTTAGGTTCTTTGAGTCAACATATCAATATTTCAAGTATTTAGAGTTTTTTTTGTCTATTTGCTTTAAAACTGACTTCGGTAACCCGACATTTAGACATTCCCAAATATGGTGTTGCAGAGTTGCTATCTAATTTTCCAAAAATATAGGAGTAGATTGATTCACCACCTTTAGTGAATGAGTCCCACTTGAAGTCTAAAAATCTATATTTTTTTAGATCTTGGATCTCAACTTTCAAAAATCAGTTCCTGACACTTTTTCACCAATAGGAGGACTGATTCATCACCCTGCGTGAATGAGTCCCATTGCGAAAAATTAGTAATTTTCATCAACATTCCAAACATCCCAAAATCATCATACTTTTCCCAGGTGCACTCATATTTACCCCTATATCCTTTGTTATGCATTATTTCTTCATTTTCATAGTTATTTGCATATCACAATATGTTTTCAAACATAGCTTAAATTGCACTTTTGCATTCATTTTATTTCAATTAAATTAGTCAATTAAATTTAGTTAAGTTCATTTACATCATTTCATATTACATATATCCTAATTTGAGTGTTAGATAAGCATTTTGGACCTAGAATTCTCTCCTTTTAGGTGAAAAACCCTAGAAGTATTAGAGCAAGCATTTAGGTTCCAAAAATCTATTTCACAACTCTAAAGAAGGCATGCCTAACTACAAGAACCTTAAGAAAATAAAAATTGGACAAGATGATCTTGACTTTCTTGAGCTCTTTTGTAACATATTCACCCATTTTCTGAATTTCAGTTTTGAAGGCTCTACCTATGGCAAAGCTAGAGGGTTGGGTTTGTGCCTAACTTGATTGATTTTGGTGTTGACCTTGAGGCTGGTTTTTTGGTTGTTTTTGTGGCCTATCCTTGTTGAGGTATTGAATAGGCACATTAGGAAGACCCCAATTATTACTAGAAGTGGGGCCAGACAGGGTTTTGAATTAATTAGGTGGGGTGGAAGTTGTGAACGGTCCTCTTGCTTGTCTATTCCTAAGGTAGTGGGGAGTCACTCTATGGTGGAACTTATGAACCTCATCTACATATAGTTCCTCCTAATTTATTGGACCATTTTCTACTGAATTGAAAAGTTGAGACAAGGTTTCTTCACTACTTACATCTTGGATTTCATCTTCTTTTGGTGGAGCATCCTCACATTCTGAGACATTGTTCTTACTTCATGGGAATAACGCTAGATTGACCAAAAGATAGGAGTCATAGGGCTCCGATGGGACTATGTTGCAGCATCCAACATTTTCCATGGAATTCTAAACTTTGGCTTGGAAGATTTTTGTGGCTATAAGGAACTCAGGGTACAATCCAACTTGGACTACCTACTAGTTTTGTGAATCCGACACCATCCAAAGAGAGCTACTTCTGCAAGGTACACACCACTAGTTATCATTTGAGAATTTGTAGGTTGGTCAAGTGGAGTAGGAACACCCCCATTGTTGGGCCTACTATTCCATGTCCTATATTGCCTTTGGTCTAGCCTCCTTTCAAAATTCCAATTAGAATTATGTCCTCTTTCATAGCTTTTCCCTAAAGAAGGACTTGCATCACAGTCATCCCTACTTTCTTTGTTTAAGTTGGCTTGAATGGTTCATTGGGAAGCTTGTAGCTGATTGTTTTGATTCCTTAAGTGTGTCATTTCCATGGACATTTTCTTGATCATTTCATTCAACTCATCAAGCTGATCTTTCTCCATTTTACTTGCTTGTGACACTTGGTTTTGAAGGAAAATGAGTAGGGAAGCTCGCTAATTTTGTTGTGCTAGAGTAAATTTTGGTCCCTATAGGTATAATGGTGTTTGAGGTTGCTAAGAGGATGCCTATTGCTATTGGGGAGCCTGTCGATAGGTCTTCTTTTGTTGAGATAGCAAGTACAAAGGAATGGGAGGCACCTAGTTCATTGGTTGTCCTAGATGTGCGACTATGGGTAGCTGAGGCACCTAGTTCATGAGAGGCGTTTGATGAGTGAACGCTTGATTAAGCCCTTGAAACCGCATCAAATGAGCCACCGGACCCAAGGAGGGAAACATAATGGAATTTTTTTTCTCCAAGTCTATATTGGCAATAACTACCTTTGCATAGGCATCCACTAGTCTGGTTAGAGGTGGTCGCATTCTTTTCACCAATGCAGCTGTAAGATTATCCAATGCTACGTAGTATATCAATAGGGCAGCAATGTCATTGAGTACATACAAGGTGTGTAACCTTGTATAGGCTTGGAGAAATCAATCATTGAAGGAGTTGATTGGCTCATGGACTTCTCTATGAACTAATGTGAATTTTTGATATATCTCTAAAGGGTTGATCAAGATCTTGTATTTCTGCAAGAAGGTGTTCATCATCAAATCCCAAGATGTAATTGATCCTTCCAACAAGTTAATATACCAATTGAAGGCCTCTTCCCCCAATGATTAAGGGAATATCCTCCATGCCACATCTTCCTAATCTATCTACATGTCTTTCAACATTGTTTGGAAGATTTTGATGTGCTCCTCAACTATCCTTTGTGGATCCCAAGGATTGAACTTTGTACAAAATCTCTCTAGATTCTTAGGCATGCCATGGTAGGAATTTAATTGCAACAGAGAAGGGTTATTCCCAAGCCAAGCCATGAGGGGAGATGGCGGTGATATTTTTTGTTTGGAAAACAACTTGGGGTTGCACAGGGGTAGCAGCAATTTGGACTGTGCCTTCGAATTGGAGGGCAGGGGAGGGGGCAACACCCTGGCTATGGGAAGCAAGAGGTGGGAATGTTGTATGGTATGGGTGAGCAGAGTGGATGAAGGGGAAGGAAGTCTGTTGAGTCAGAGGTGAATGGAAAGAGAAAGGAGGTGAAGGAAAAGGTGAAGTGGGTGGAATTGAGGAGAAAGAAGAGACAACATCCTCTCCTTTGGTTCTTCTAGCCCTTGTGGGAGGTTGTCATTCCTAAAACTCCCCTTTTTTTTGGGGTAGACCTTAAAATTATTTAGGACCTTTCAAGGGAAAGTGAATCACCTTGATCCAACTTAGTTCAAGTGGCCCCTCCTTTTAGTACTAGTTCTGTTGATGGGTGTTTAGCACTTTCTCAACACAGGCAATGCATAGGCGCACTACTCTCTTGAAAGATAGACATTCCCAAGCAAGTCACCTATCACTACCAGAAGGTCTCTTGGGTGTCAGGTCATGACATGCATGGAATTTCTTAGTTTATGTTTAATGTGATTTTGTTGGTAATCACAAGGAATACTTACAGAGTTGAGCTGGAGGAAAGGTGAATCTTGAAAATGAAGTTCCTCGGATAAGAAGTTAATGTGCAATTTGTTGTAGGTTCGAACAACAATTTGAAATTCTAATTTTATCTTAAGATTTGGCTTTACAATGTGCAATGAACCTTAGAATAGGTTATTTCTAAAAAAATGGAAAAAGGCAAGTGAGAGAAGAGGTTCCTAGATCTTAAACTAGCTATGAATAGTGATCATGGAAGGTTCTACTATGGACAACTTCCTGAAAACAAAATTTCACTTAACTAGATTAACTCACAGGATCATGAAACTTGTGCAAGCTTCTAAGGACTAAAAATATACAACCATTCATTCACCATAAACATGCATGAAAAAAATATAGAATTTTGGAGCAACTTTTAGTTTATGCCCAGACTAACTTTATAGAAATATCTACCATCAGTAAACAACAAAAAGTATGGAAAATAAAGGCATCAACACAACAAAAATCTACACAACCATTGAAAAACATTAACTAATCTATCAAACTAATCTAAAACATTAAGAAAAACAAAGAAAATCTATCTAAATCAACTAACTATGGGAGATGAACCATGTAACATGCAATAGAAACTCAAGATTCTGCCAAAAGCCAATGAACTTCTATTAAAATTTTTGTAGCATGCCTTTACAACAACTCAACTCTCTCTTGAAAATGGGAGGAGACCCCCTATTTATAGTGTCCAAAAAGAAAAATGAATGGCCAATATTTTTTTGCATTGTCTGGCCAAGATTCACTACAAACTATGGTTTCACCTACCCCCAAATCTATTACAATTTAAAATCACATTTTGTCCTTTTCCCTATTTTTTCCTCTTGTGGCAACACTATAGCACTTTTGTCTCTTGCTGATTTCATTTCCTATAGATATTATGTGAGGATATTTTCATCAATGACTGGGTTTCCTTCCTGCTTCTTCAAAACGACATACTCCATGAACTTTTTGATTAATACTTGGAGTTTATCAATCTCCATTATATTAGATTGGAGAACCTGCTAGTTCCATTGCTTGGATCGGCCCATGAGTGTAACCCAATATTCATCACACTTGACTGTGTTGTCCCTGACTTGTTCAAATTAGGTGAAGGCCTAAGTAGAAAAATTCATAAGAAAATTAGTGAGCTCATTTGTCATTCCAGTTTCCATCTTCTTATGGAAATAGGGCTTTATATTTTCTAGCTCAATCTCAATAGCTGGCACATTGTAGCTTGTCATCAATTTCAAATAATCAATATAGTTTTCCCTAATGTGCTTTTCCCAATTAATGTCAGGCTCCACTTTGCAGAGCGCTTTCTCCAATATCTCCTTTTTGTTATCAAATTCCAACCTCCACATATCCACCAACAAGTGATCATCCTTTGTCAGTGAAAGGTTCTCTTCCCATGTTTTGTGAGGAAGCTTGAGGATGGCCTCAATTTTAGGATAGGTGGACTCATATATCTTTGGGAAGTCAGTGCAGAACCTCCTCATGCCCTCCAAGTATCTTTGTACTTCTAAGAAATTATTTTCTATCTAGATAGCATGACTGATGCCCATGTTTCCAACATACAAAACTTGTCGGAACCAATCCTCCATAATCTTAGTCTTGTTCTTTCCTTTTTTGAGCTTGTAGATATGGTCCTTGGATAGTAATTTTGGTGGTGCGAAGGACGTGGTGTAGAGCTCTTCCACTGACAACCATTGCTAGATATAGTTAGTCAAATTAGCCAATTGTTCCTTGATTTCTTCCTTGGAGAGCTTTTCCTTCTCCATCAAATGTACCACTGTGGCAACGAACTCCTGGAGGTGATCAATTTTTTTCTCTCTAGTGGTTATGCCCAAGTTGATGGTGGAAACATTCAAACTTATTCCTTCTTCTCCCACCATCGGTGTGGCTACTTGCATGGTTCTAGATCCAAAGGCATCCATTGTCAGCTTGGATCTAACTTTAGGATTCCTATCTTTCTTGGTGTTGATCTAAGCTTGGGCCAAGATGGCCTCCAATCTTGCTTTTGAAGATTCATGACCATCCTATTCTTCTCTAATTTCAATCTCTTCATTAGCTGGAGCCTCATGCTCAATCCTTGTGTCCTCTTCCTCTTTGTTAGAGTCCTAGATGAATACGGTGTGTTTGATGGTAGACTTAGTGGGCATGCCGTCCTTGGGGCTATCCTCCCCTTCAGTAGTTTTATTTTCTCTTTCTTCTTCATGCCCATGTTCTTCAAGCTGCTATGCTCTTGGTATTTCATTGGTTTCACCCTCTTCTTGGGGTTTATCTTCTTCTTTCTTTTCCTCTTCCTCGCATTGAAGTAGCACATCTTCTTGTTCCCTCCTTTCTTACTCTTCTTTCCCTTCTAAGAGAAACATTTAGCTATCATGCTCAAGGATTTTATCATGCTTCCTAGTTGGTGGTTCAATGTCCTCCTCCATCTTATCACTTGATTCCTTTTCTTCCTCAAAAGGAAACTTTTCTACCTCTTCTCTGACATCCTTCAATTTTTGAGCCAACTCTTCAAGGTTTCCATTAATGGTTTCCACAACATATTTGGTGCCATCATCTCCATCACTCTCAAAGGAATATGTTTCTTTCCATTCATGGAATACCTTGTCAATTTGTAAATGCTAGTGCTCTAGGTGTTCATGGTAGTTGTCAGCTTCCTCCACCAATTCCTTTGTTTCCTCCTTCTCTCATTGCTCAATCTCCTCAGATATTTCCATTGTGGCTTTCATTTTGAATGGTTCAGTTAGAGGAGTGGAGACAAAAATATTGGCAAGTATATGCACCAAGGCAACATAAATAACTAGGTTTATTAACACTCCATATATTTCCATGGGAACGTTCTACATATTCTGTGAGAAGGATTCTAGAAATGAGAGTGTGGGAACAAGAATTGTTGTGACTGCCAGGGAAAGTGATTTTTTTGGAGACATGGATGCAGAAAAAAGTGGAGAGGTGGTAGTGGAAGAAGAGTCTATTATCATCACCTAGGCCATGGGCAGAGTGGAGGTAAGGTGGATAGAGATATCTACTGTAGGCAGGCAGTTGGCAACCATTTCCTGAGAGGTAGGCAACAAGGAAACAATAGTAACAATAGCAGGGGCAAGAGTGGATGCAACAAGTGAAGACTTGGGTTGTTTGGCCTCTACGTCTTCGTCATCATGAAAAGGATCCTTCTAGATGGTTGGCATCTCCATGAAGCTACCTAACCTCTTATGTTTCTTGGAAGGTTCACCTTCTGAGGAATTTCTCGCATATACCTTGTGGTTGGGCTATTGCTTCACATCCTCCTTCCTTTTCCTTGACCTAGTGCCTAGAGGAGATGTTGAAGTCTCACCTAATGGGGTAGTAGTTGTCCCACTATCTATTTCATTTTTTGGTTCATTCTCAAACCCTCATAGGTCAAAGTGACCCCTTGTTGTTTCAATGGGGAAATTTTCCCATCAATCCATTCCTTTGTCCTAGCCTCAATGGGCTTTGTTAGAATATCGAGGTCATCAAACTCTTGCTCATCCCAATCAATTAGGTGCAACGGTAAGTTAGCAACTACATTACACTAAGTATCCACCACCATTCTTTCGTCTTCTATTACCTGATCTAGTATGGGGAATAGAGTGATCTTCTTTATGAAATATGCGATCATCCGCATATAGTACCTCATCTTCACTTCATTATCATATTTGCAAGTAGCCCAAAAGTCTTCAACACTATGCAAGTGGGCATAATCAACCATGACCATCTTCTTCAATTTTCCATAAGGGTCCATTCACAACCTAGTAGTATGGAACCTCAGATGATATTCCATGAGCTCCTTGTCTGAGTTGTCTGAACATTGGGAAGTGTGGAGTTCATATTTCCCTTGGAAGAAGGAGATGGGATAAGGAATCCTCACCTTATGCTTATCATTCAGAAGGGTGTGTGATCATTGTATCTACCAAGAGATCTCTAATAGAATTATTCGGTCCTTGGGAGACCGGGACAACTTGTATGGTTTTTTCGAAAATCCTTTAGCTCGGATGTAGGTAAATTTAGGATATTGAATGAAAAAGAAGGAAAAATATTGAAGGCATGAGCACTATAGGAGACTCTTCTTTGAAAATCATTCCCAAGTAGTTTGATCAATGACCTATGAAAGCATCATTGGCCCTACAATACTCCCTGTTGAAAATTTTGAATTGTAGTTGAGGGTACTTATCATAAATTTTTAGCTCCCTGCCTAGTTCCTCATCCAAAGCTTTGAACAAGCCTTTGTATTGTGTCCTCTCAGCCAATGAATAGACCAAGTAAGAAGTAATGTAAAATCTAGAGGTCTTCTTTACAAACATAAATTGCTCATGGAAGTAATCACTAATTATTTCTACTCAATAGAACATGGCCTCGCCCAGAAGGATCTCCTCTACAAAGTATACCATCCACTCTTTGAAGTAGGTAGTAGTTAGGAGACCCATGACTCTACTTAGTAGAGTTACCAAGTCATGGTAATCTTCATAAAATTCATTGTGAAATAGCTCCTGGGGAACTTTAGTTGCACAACCCCTCTTCTCTTTTAGCCAATATTTATTTATGAGTGTCTTACATTTGAGTGGGTCCTCATCCAACATCACCTTGCCATCATCCTTAGTTGGAACTTCCATCTCCCCGAAGGTAGGGATATGAAAGCTTCTTGTTATTGCCTTGGTAAACATGTTAGCTAAAATATTTCCATCTCTATCTAATATGGTTCTAGTCTCTGGCTATAGGCCATCACTAGTTCAGGGGTGACAAGAGCGAGAGGGAAGCCTACGACCTTGGCTAACCCACTGCTTCTAATCAATTTTTCATTCTCTATGGTAGGGTTGATTCAGACACTCTACTTGAACTTGTCGATGTTTATATGTCTGAGATTTGTGTCAGAGACCTCTTTCCACGTCATGGTGACTTTGGAGTTCAGAAGTTCCCCTTGGAACTTATACTTCATTTGATCTTTGTCTTCCTTTCCATGGGGTTCCTTTCCTATCTTCTTTCCTTTATCTTTCTCCATGGTCTATCCTGAAGGTCCTGCACCTAATTCCATATATCCTATGGGAAAAAGAGAGGTGAGTGCAATCAAGCATGAAAACATGGAAACATTAGCCAAATCCCTACAAAATAGAGTTAGATTACATAATTGAGCATCTAAGAGAAATCTAACATATTATCCAAATTAGCATTAACATTTCAAAGGAGGGAGTTTTGAATAATTCGGGCCCCGGGGGTCAGAATTCCCTAGGTTGGTGGCTATTTTAGAGTAGCTAGAAGGGGGATGGCCATTAGGGCACGACGGCCTACCCGTCCCAACCCACCTTCAGATTTGGATATTTTGAGGAGTCCATTGAGGTGAGAACCCTATTTTACCATGTGGGTCAAAGTCTATTTGGTGATTGGAAGGAATTTGGATAATCTCTTTGGAAATCAGAATCAAAGAGGAGCTTCGTTGTTTAGAGTTTTCCATTGAAAACGGCTCTAGCAAGATGATGTTTTGGGGGTCGAGGTCTGTTGGACAGGACCTGCAGCTTTGGAGGGTGGTCTATATCACATTGGTATTTGGGAATTTTAGGCCAGAGGGGGCAAATAAACTGTAGATGATTTCTATTTGAAATGGAGAGAAACATGCAGAGATCTAATGGGAGTCATTCAAGGGATCAGGTCCAAATGAAGGTGCAGCTGCCATGTTTACTTTGTTGATCATTTGAAATTTTAGTGGCTAAGGTGAAGTCGGGTTCCATAGGTTGGGAGAATGGAGATAGTTTTTCTTATAGTTATGATGGTGATGGGATGAAGTCCCAATGACGACAGTTAATGGGGAATGACCCATCGAAGGCCAACCACATGGAAATTTAAGCATTTTCATTCTACAACCACGATGGAATCGGGAGCTGAAGGGTGGGGGGTAGTTGCTCAAAATTCTTAAGAGACAACGTTGTCACCATAACGGCCTACAGAAAGAGGTTCGTGAGCTAGGACTTGAAAAGCGTTTGGCATATGGTCGTTCATGATGTCAACAATGCTACATGACACATGAAGGAGTGGGGCCTAAAGGCTAGATGATTGGGTTGTAAAAGGTACCTAAGATAGCAAGATGGAAATAGAGTTCCACCAAGGGAAATATGTGAGGCGGGACCTGAAGCAAGCTAGGACTTGAGTGTCAGAGAGTTCTGTCTAGAAAATCATTTCGTGCCAACAAGTTATGAGCGGTGTCTCGGGGATGGAGTCTCATGAGCGCGGACCCAAATGGGTCAATGACTCTCCCCTTAGCTTATGAAATTAAGGTTCTAGACGACAAAAGGAAGGATTCCTTCTGTGATAGTGGACCCAAAAGAGACATTCACCATCCATCATAGTTTAACTTATTTCGATGTTATCGACAGTAATGAGGAGGCCTAGGCCTATAGAGCATGAATTCTCTGGCTGAAGAATGGTGCCGAGAGGACAAGGTTTCGCAACCATTAGTTGGTTGATTTTAAGGTTTTATGAAGATTCAAGCATATGAGTTTTGTGCTCCATTGGTCCCTTCTACTTAGTTCATGGGTTTTACTCCTTCAAACTTATCTATTTTACCAAAAATTAAGGAAAACATGAAACAGGGTGCAAATGAAATGTTCATGTCAAAAACCTGACGAAGGTGGATGACCTAGCTGGTAGCAATGATTTGGAGATGGTGATTGAATGACTCAGGTTTAATGGCGGTGTTGGAAGCTTACTCTAGATCACTCTAACTTCTCTCTAGTCAATTGATAGAATGAAAATGACAACACAAACTCACCTATTTATAGAAGTTAAGGCATTAAATGCTAACAATAAATGCATGTATGGCAGACCAAAAGTTGGTAAGTTGCAATTTGAAAATGTCTGTAGGAGCACTGGGGTTTGATAGCTAGAACATCATTGGCTAAAGGACGTTAGGTTTTTAGGTGATGAATGGATGACCTCAGAGACATTGGGCCCTGACAAGTGGAACACCAACAGGGAATAGTTTTTCAAAATTTTGGTGGGAAATCGATGATGAAGATAACTCTGGAACCTGATGGGTGGAAAGTCGTCCAAGGAAGGCCCTTTGAAATAGTGGTGAAGTAATGGAAATTCGATAGGGGTGGCCTAATAGGGCAAGCCCGATGGGTCCAAAGGATGTTGAATCTAAAGCACTAAGGAACCTCCCTTTGAAATGGTGGTGAAGCAATGGAAATTCGAAAGGGGGGGCCCGATAGGGTAGGCCCGATGGGTCCCAAGGATTTTGACTCTAAAGCACTAAGGAAAACACCTGATGGTAACCCACAAATACTTAAGACCTTAAAAATTTGAGGGGGAAAAAATATGGTCAACTCAAAATGGATTCTTTGGGACTCACTGACCATTTTGAACACCAAAATAGGGGGCACACAAAATGAGGTAGAACCAAAAGTGACCTAGCAAGGCAAGGGAAAGAGAGGGTCCCCATTTCATATAGGGCATGTGTGTTGAAGGCACAACAAAATTGATAATTTTTTAAGTCTTAGGTTTGAATTTTGTGACAACTGATTCACTCCCCACTCCTAGTTGTCCTACGCCTATTGAACAATTGGTACTAGAGCTTTGGTTCCTTGGTGTAGAGCTTAATCACTTAAGGAAGATCCGATGGTGCATAAGTTGGCGATCCCTATGTTTGATGGAACTGGCTACAATGATTGGAAGGGATAGATGAAAGGATATATTATCTCTCTTGGTTTTAAGACCTAGAAGGATGTTGAGACAAAGTGTACACCCCTGTCTGGTCGTCTTACTGCTACATATGAGATTTATGCTTATGAAGAAAATGAGAAGGAAAAGTATGCTATTTATAGTGGCTTATCTAAAAAATGAGAGAGCTAAGATTCTTTCTTTGGATGCTACATATAAAGTCTGGAAGAATTTGGAAGACATGTATGAATGAAATGAAAGAGTGAAATTGACAAAGAAGTTGGCGACAAAGCGTAGATTTGTAAATCTAAAAATGGAAGAAGGTGAGGAATTTACAAGCTTATTTTAGAGGGTTGAATTGACTAGAAATAAAGTTAGGAATAAAGGAGGAATACTATTAGATGAAGATATAATTGAGAAGATCCTGATCACCCTACCAGATTGTTACAACTATAAGATCTTAGTTATTGAAGAAATGTATGATCCTAAGAAGTACACTTTAGAATAGTTTTTTGGCACCTTGCAAGCATTTGAGATGAGAAAGTTCTAGAAAGAATACAAGATAGAATAAAAGAAAGAAATGGCATTTAATGAAATGAAGATTGAAGGTGAACTAGATAGTGATGGTGATCTTGAGTTGGAAGAAAACTTCACCAGTAAGTTGAAGAAAGGAACGAGAAAGTATAAAGGTATGTTACCCTTTAAATTTTTTAGTTGTGGTAACATTGGTCATTATGCTTCAAGATGTTTGAATAGAGATGTACATAAGAAGAGCAAGGATTATAAGGATAAGGATAGAAAGGATAAGAAATATAAGAATCGGTACTATGTTAAAGAAGAAGCATGAATTTCTGATGATGAATTTGAGAATGAGGTTGATGATAGTGAATGCTTATTCTTAGCTTTGGAAAGTAAATCTGTATCCACTAACCCTGGAAAATGTGTAAGCAATAAGGCTCTGGAGAATAAGAGGAATAGGATGGAAGGTACTTTGGTTACATCTTTTCATGCAAGAAAGGATGAAGACTACTAGGTAATTGATAATGGATGTTCTAATCACATGACCAGAGATAAGAGTAAGTTCACTAAACTTGAGAAATATGATGGTGGTTTAGTTATGTTTGGTGATGATTCAGGAGCTAATATTTTTGGGAAAGGTTCAATTAGTTTTGATGGAGTGCATAGTACTGATGATGTATATTATGTGAAGGGTTTGAGGCATAACCTTATGAGTGTTGGTTAGATGTGTAGCAATGGTTTTAAACTTGTGTTTCAGAATAATACTTGTGAAATCAGGAAAGGTTCTAGAAATGGAGATATAGTTGTTGTTGGAAGAAGAACTCATGGAAACATCTATCAGCTTAAGGGATTTGATGATCAATTCCTTGTATCTCAAATTAGTGAAAGTTAGTTATGGCACTGGAGAATGAGACATGAAATTTTTGATAACCTATTCAAAATTAGTGCAAAGGAGATTGTTCAAGAGTTTCCTAGAATAACAAGACTTACTAATTCTATTTGTAGAAGTTGTCAATTGGGGAACATACAAGATGCAAATTTAAAGGAAAAGAGCACTCTACTACTGGAATATTGGAGTTAGTTTATACTGATCTCTGTGGTCCGAATAGAACTAGAAGCCTGAATGGTGAAAGGTATTTTATTCTACTTATTGATGATTATACTTGAATGACATGGGTTTCTTTTCTTAGAGAAAAGACTAAAGATCTGGATAGGTTTAAGGTATTTAAAGCAAGAATGGAAAATGAAGTAAATTTGAAAATCAAGTGTTTGAGATCTGATAGAGGTGGATAATTCACTTCGAGTGAATTTAATGCATTCTATGAACATCATGGCATAAAAAGATATTTTTCTACTTTGAGAACCCCTCAACAGAATGGAGTAGTTGAAATAAAAAATAGGACAATACAAGAAGTTGCTAGAACCATGATGAAAGAATCAAATGTATCAGATGTGTACTAGAGAGAGGTGATACACACTATTTTTTATGTTCTTAATAAAGTTTAGATTAGATACAACAACACAAAGACTCCTTTTGAGTTATGGACTGGTAAGACTCCTACTATGAAGTATTTCAAGTTGTTTGGAAGTAGATGTTATATTAAAAGAGATGATGAAAATATTGGAAATTTTGATGCTGGATGTGATGAAGGAATCTTTCTTGGATACTTTACTACTAGTAAAGTATACAGATGCTTTAATAAAAGATTGAGAAAGATTGTTGAAAGTGTAATGTGAAAGTTGATGAAGACATACATAGACCTATTGAGATAAGTGAATTTGAACCTAATGATCATATCTATGGACATGTACCTAAGGAGAATAAGGAGAAGGAAGAAGAAGAGAAAAAAGAAGAGAATGAGTTTAAACCTACTGTTAAAAATCCTAAGTATGTATAGAAGAATCATCCAGGGGAACAAATAATTGTAGATAAAAGTGAAGTTGTGAAGATAAGAAGCAGAGTTCTAGCTGAGATAAATCTTTGTTTTCTCTCTAAAGTTGAACCTGAGTCTGTGAGTGAAGCATGTGAATATGAGAGTTGGATGAAAGCTATGAAAGAAGAGTTGTAGTGGATAGAAACGAATCAGACATGGGAACTAGTCCTTAGGCCTATGAATAAAAATGTGATTGGATCAAAATGGGTGCTCCGGAAAAAGCTAAATGAAAGTGGAGAAGTTGTAAGGAATAAGGAAAGACTTGTATGCAAGGGATATTCACAAGTTAAAGGTATAGATTTTGAAGATACATTTTCCCCTATGGCTAGAATGGAAGCTATTAGGATGTTTTAGGCATTTTCTACCCACAAGGAGTTCAAAGTGTATCATATGGATATCAAGTCAACATTTTTGAATGGTGAATTAGAGGAAGAAGTGTATATGGAACAACCTGAAGGTTTTTAGTTATCTAACAAACCAGGCATGGTTTGTAAGTTGAAGAAGGCATTGTATGGACTAAAGCAAGCTTCTAGAGCTTGTTATGCAAGATTGGATAAATACCTAACAAAGAAAGGATTCAACAAAGGTTCTACTAACAACAATCTTTACTTCAAAGTGCAAGGTAACAAAATGCTAATAGTAGTTGTATATGTTGATGATATCATTTTTGGTGGAAATGAAGGCATGTGTAAAAGGTTTGTTGTAGAGATGTAGAAAGAATTTGAGATGTCTATGATTGGTGAATTGAATTTCTTCCTTGGTCTACAAGTGAATCAAACTGACAAAGGGATATTCATTTCATAGTCTAAGTATGTAAAAGAGTTGTTGAATAAGTTTGGGATGGATGATTCCAAACTAGCTTGTAATCCTATTGTAACTAGATGTAAATTGAGCAAAGATGATGAATCCACTAAGACTGGTCAAAGAAAATACAGATATATGATTGGAAGACTATTGTATCTTATTACTACTAGACTAGATATTATGCATGCAGTATGTTTAGTTTCCATATTCCAAGAAGATCCTAAAGAAGCACATGTTAGAGTTGTAAAGAGGATATTTAGATATCTTAAAGGTACACCAGATTATGGATTATTGTATCCTAAGAGTGATGATTTCACCCTGAGTGCTTATACAGATGTTAATTGGGCCAAAAGTATAGATGTATAGAAGAGTACCAGTGGTGGTGATTTCTTTCTTGGAAGAAGATTGGTTTCATGGTTGAGTAAAAAGAAAGACTTGGTTTCTTTATCCACTATAGAGGTAGAATATATTGTTGCAACATCCTGTTGCACATAGGTTTTGTGGATGAAGGAACTCTAAAAGACACTAGAGTGATATTGTTGCAACATCCTAATGATCCAATTTCTATTTTCTGTGACAATACAAGTGAAATAAATATTTCTAAGAACCTGGTTATGTATTTAAGAAAAAAACACATATCTATCAAATATAATTTCCTGAGAGAATAAGTGATAGAGAATGGAGTAATATTGGAGTATGCGACCACAAAGGAAAAAATTGCAGACATATTTACTAAGGATCTTCTAAAGGATACTTTTTAGCATCTAAGGGAGAGATTGGGGGTCGTTGGTCCTCAAAACTAAGTGCACATGAAGGTGCATCATTCCAGTGAATTCATAGATTCTTTATTTATTTGGATTGATAAATGGGTCTACTCCATAGTGGGAGTATAAAAGGTTTTCATTGTTTTTGTACAAGTATGCTCCTAAGGGGGAGTGATCAAAATTGTTGGTATTTTCCATTGATGTCAAAGGGGGAGAGAAATTCATGTGAAAAAAAATTGCTAAGAGAAGGTGTTCTCCCATGATATTGTGAAGGATTTTGTCTTTGATTGTTTTTCACATCATGTGTTGCCATCAATGACAAAGGGGGATATTGTTGCAAGTATGAGATAGTCTTGTGGTGTTATTAATTTTTTCATTGATGTCAACATAATTTAGTATGTTGTAGATTGTACATGTATAGCTGAGATGATGTTGAGATGTTGTGAGTACATGGAGTTATCTTTATGTCATTACAGATTTGTTGTGTTGATGAGTTTCCAAGTGCTTTTGAGAAAATTAATAAATAAGAGAAGTTAGAGTGATGAATGTGTTCAAAATCTACTTTAGTATGTGCTCCATGTTTCCCCTATGTTGATCCTATGCTTGTTCAGATCTGAAGATTTGATAATGGTGATCTTCTGGTGATATATCCTATGTTTTAGCTTTTGGTCTAATAGTACATGAAAGTTGCATTCACCGGTGTGTGAATTGTTCTTGCAGAGTTGATCTTTTTTGGATTGAGAGAAATGATTCTACTCTTCAGTCCTTCACTATTTTGTTTCAGATCTTGTGGATCTGGGATATGTCTTGAGATGGTGTTGTTTGGGTTTTGGAAAAGAAGGTTGAAGTTTGGTCATCTGGAAGTCATGTTTCAGTGTTTTAGTATGGGTTTCCACAGTCCAGATGAATTGGTGAAAGGTGTTTAGAGTTTGAAGCATATTGCATTTTCTATGGATGTGTCTAAAGAAATATGAGATGTATTCTCATGCATAATAAAGTGTGTTTTGGATTCTGCATGCCATCTTCTTGTTGGGAATCATGTACATCAATGCTCATTTTTGTTTTCATTATGTTTGGCCAGCCTAGTTTTTACACCTCATTTGAAGAATAAAATTAAATTTAGGAAGCGTGTGGTTGATCTGAGAAATTATTTTTTTGTCTTGGTTAAATTTTTTATTGGTCCACTCTCATTCCTTTCCATTGTAGGAATGTTGATTTGCTGACCTAATTTGAATTTATGAAATGATGTATTTGTGGCTGACCTTGGAGAAAGTTTTTAAGGTTGAGGATGGTGTAAAAGCAAGTTGAATTGTATGACAGTGTGATGCAAAGTGATGAAAGTGAGCCACAAATCATAAGAGTAGAAGTGTGTGTGTGTGAGTGAGTTGAGACAACAATACTTCATTGTGTTGGATTCCTGAAGGAAATGAGCTAAAGGTTTCTAAAATTCTTATTCAAAGCTATAGATGTGTGTCAATTTATGTGGTGGATATTTTTTTCTCTTTTGTATCTATAGGCAGTGAACCTCACTATGGGAAAATGAGTCCTTTCTGTAGGAAGTGAGCGTTTGTACTTGGACAGTGAGCCTCTATATTCAGTTTTATAATCTTCTTATATTGGGAGCTAACCCTCACCATGGTTTTTCCCTTATTATGTTTTCCATGTAAAAATATGGTGTTCATTGTGTTGATTTACCTTCTGTTATTTGTGTTTCATTCTTTTACTTAATAACAAAATAGTGTGGTTGTGGAATTGATAAGTGTTCAAGTCTTGATTTTGAATTTTGTGACAACTGATTCACCCCCCTCTCAGTTGTCCTGCTCCTATTTAACAAAGTCTCTCTAATTATGCCTTCTACTGCTAATCTCTTCATTCTTATGTAATCATTTTTTGTATATAGTCCAATATCTTTGTTTCAACTCCCTTACTCCATTTAGGTCTACTATCTCCTCTCTTAGCTATAGATGCAAAGAATTCTCCCTTTCATGATATTCTTTCATAATTGTTCCCTTTTGATGTTGATTTTTGACATAGAAAGTTAGATCCCTAATATGAATATCTTCCATAAATATAAGTGGGTTCCATATAGTATCATTTGAAAGAACCAAATTCTGCAAGTAGAATCCACATAATTGGTCTTACATTTATAGTGTAGACTTTGGAAAGTATCTAAGAAAAAATAGCTTTCATTCATGATAGTAGGGAGATCATTAGTTATCTAACTAAACTAAAGAAATAAAAAAAATTCTTGTTAACATAGGGTATATACTCTAGCAAGAGGTCTACACCTCATCAATTCAATTGTCTTGTATGTTAGTTCCTCAACTTTCACTATTATGAAATAACTTGCAAAATAGAAGAATATGATATGAAATATGCAGGAAATACTTGATAATAATTGATAATAACAAGCCACTTCAAGGGGGAAAACCTCCAAATATCTCTAATGAGAACACACTTCACAACTTGATGATGAAATAAGACTCACAACCTCCTATATATACCTATTTATGCCTAGGATATCACCTTGGACAACTTAGACATACCTATATAAGTCTTAGGCCGACCTAAACAACTAAATAACAATATACTAATGATAATATAACTTAATAGAGAGTTAAGATAGCCACAAGATGACTATTCATAACATGATATACACTAATATTAAGGGTGTAGCATGCCCCCCTTCTTCAAAGAAGAATTATCCTCAATGCTAATCAAGGTTGGATTCTTTTGAATGAACTCCTCATCCTCCCATGTGGCATCTTCAACTGGTAAATTCTTCCATTGGATGAGATACTTAGTGAGATTTCTATTCCTCAACTTCTTTGTGTGTGTTTGATGAATGCACTCTAGTTACAAAATGATTCTTCCTTCTTCATCGAGCTCTGGTAGTCTTGTTTGAATGGGAATATTATGTCCAATTACCTTCTTCAAACAGGAAACATGAAAAACTGGATGTATCTTTGTTGATGGTGGCAACTCTAGCTTGTAGGCAACACTACTAATATTTTGCATGATTTTGTATGGACCATAATACCTTGGAGACTTATTATTATTTTATTTTTTTGATTTAGTGAGATTTTCTTATAAGGCTACAATCTCAAGAAGACCCAATCCCCAACTTCAAAACTTCTTTCACTATGATGTTGGTCTGCCTGTTGTTTCATTCAATTTTGTGCCATGGCTAAATTCTCCTTGAGTCCTGAAATTACTTGTTGTTGATGAAGCAAGTGGTCTTCTACTACCTAAACTCATGGTGAAACCTTTATTTATGATGTGATGGAAGAAGGATGATATGCATAAAGTTCCAAAAATGTAGACATTTTTTATGAGCTATGAAAAGAAGTTTTATACCACCATTCTGCAAGTGGTAGCCAATCTACCCATTGAGACTATTTCTCTAAAGTGAAACAACGTAGATATCCCTCCAAACACTTATTAACAACCTCAATTTTCCCATTTGATTGAGGGTGGTATGAAGAGCTACGATCCAATTGAGTACCCAAACATGAGAATAAATATTTCCAAAAGCGACTAGTGAAGATAGGATCATGATCACTAACAATAACCTTAGGTGTACCATTTTTCTTTTGGATATTCTCCAAAAAATTATTTTCAATTGCACTTGCTATAAAAATATGTGATAATTCAATTAAATATGCATATTTAGTGAGGTAATCAACTACTACCATGATGACATTATGACCTTTAGATTTGGGAAGCCCTGTGATGAAGTCCATGGATACCTCTTCCCAACGCTGGCTAGGAATAGATAAGTGTTGCAAGAGACCTGGTGTCTTAATTGTCTCCCCTTTATTCCTTTGACAAACCAAAAATTTAGCCAAAAAAATTTGAACATTACCTTTTAGTCCTTCCAAATAGAATCTTGCTTGACTCGATGATATGTCTTCAAAAATCCTGCATGATCACCCAGTGGAGACTCATGCAAATTTGTGAGAATCTTGTGTTTAAGATCATAATTCTTGTAGAGATACAAACACTCTTTATACCAAAGAGTATCTCCCTTCCAACAAAACTTATATGAACTACTATGATCACTTTTTAATTGTTCAATGAGATTACTTGTCACAACATCATTTTCCCACTCTTCTTTGGCTTCCTCCACCCAATTTTATTGTAATATTGAAAGGGCACACAATAAGGCTTCATCTTTCTCATCCTTCCTTGAAAGTACATCTACTACAATATTTTCTTTCCCTTTCTTATATAAAATATCAAAGTAATATCGTAACATCTTAGTGACCCATTTTTGTTGCTCTTCAGAAGATAGTTTTTGTTCCAAAAAATATTTTAGGCTATCATGATCTGTCTTAACTTTGAAGTGTCTACCCAATAGATAAGGCCTCCATTGTTTAACTGCATGGTGGATTTCTAGCATTTCCTTCTCATAAATAGGTTTTAGTTGATTCTTACCCTTTAATTTATGACTCTCAAAAGCAATTGGTCGACTTTCTTGCATGAGCACTGCTCCTATCTCATTTATAGTAGAATCACATTCCACAATGAATGCCTTAGTGAATTCAGGAGTGGCAAGCACTGGAGTTGTACACATATCCTCCTTGAATCTCTCAAATGTTATATTGGGTGACTCATTCCAATGAAAATAATCCTTCTTCAATAGAGTGGTGAGAAGTGTTGCTATACAAGGACATAATTCTTCAAAAATCTTCTATAGTACCCTGTCAATCCTAAGAAACCCCTTAGTTTCTTAATGGTTTTTGGAATAGGCCATTCCATGATAGCCTTAATTTTGTTAGGTTCCACCTTTACTCCTTCATGTGAAACTATGTGTCACAAATACTCCACCTTCATAAGACTAAAAGCACACTTGGATGGCTTAGCATAGAGTTTATGATCTTCAAGTATTTGTAATGCTTAATCTATATGTTGCAAATGTTCTTCCCAAGTCTTTCTATAAAGCAATATATCATCAAAGAATACTAACACAAACTTTCTCTAGAACTTCTTAAAAATGGAATTCATCAAACTTTGGAATGTAGATGGTGCACTCGTAAGACCAAATGGCATCACCAAAAATTCATGATGACCCTCATGATTCTGAAATGCTATCTTACAAATATCTTCCTCCTTAATCTGAATTTGGTGATAACCAGATCTAAGATCTAACTTGGTAAAATACATAGCTCCATTCAATTCATCTAGAAAATCATCAATTACTGGAATAGGAAACTTATCTTTAATGGTGTACATGTTGAGCACTCTATAATCTAGACATATGTGCCAAGTATCATCCTTCTTACATACCAACACCATAGGTGAGGAGTAATAACTTTGGCTATGCCTGATAATTCTTTCCTTTGGCATCTCCTCAACAATTTTATCTATCTCACTCTTTTGTATGTGTGGATACCTATAAGGCCTAATGTTTGGTGGTTGGCTCCCTGGGACTAACTATATGGAATGATCATGATCCCTCTTAGGAGGAATTCCTTTAGGCATATCTCCAAGAACAACTGAGTGACGATCAATTATAGCTTGCAAATCTAGATGAGTAGGAGCATTAGATTGAGATACTTCTAAGGAACATAGTTAGGCCATAAATCCATCCACTCCTTTCTTAAGAAACTTTTGATTTTGATAAGAGCTTCAACCCCCTTAGCTCTACTACCCTTACTTCTAATTTAAATCTCATGAATAGTTCTTGGAAGTTCATCTCAATCATTCCCAATGTAGTAAGCCATTGTACTCCCAAAACAACATTTGTTGCAACCCATGGATATCGCATACATTGGGGTATCAAGTTGATAATCTCCCATGGATAATTTAATTCTATGAAACTTACCTAAAGAACTAACTATACCACCATCTACAATCAAAACCCGAAACTCTGGAGCTAGATATATTAAAAAAAATTAAAAAAGTAGCTAACTTTTTGTTGATGAAATTATGAGTACTACCTAAGTCGATCAACACTGCTACCTTTTTCTTCTTTAAGAACCCCACCACCTTGAGATTTTTTGGAGCATTGAAACTTGAGAGTGAATGGAAAGAAATTATTGGTTGAGAATCATGTGATTCCTCATTTGACTCCCTTTCATCCTCTAGTATGGGTTCCTCCTCTTCTTCCTCACTTGGACCTTCAATATAGAACAATTTATTTTCACTGCATTTATGTCCTCGACTGTATTTGCTATAACAATTGAAAAACAACCATTTTTCTCTTTTCTCCTCAATTTTTTGTGGATTCAACCTATTAGGTTGCATTGAATATCCTTTCTCTCTTGTCACATTAGCCTCTTGCTTCTTAGGAATCAAATAATTCTCCTCTACCCTGCGTGCTAAGATAAAAGACTCATTTATCGAGCTAGGGCCAAACATGTGTACCTCATGTTCCCCCCCCAAGAATAAATCATTCAAGTTTTCCTTCGTAATTGTATCCACTCTTAAGGATAGATTTTGGAATTGTTGAATATAATGGGTATGTGCAGGTTCATCCTGGAAAAAATAGGCCCTTAACTAACAAAAAATTTAGAAAAATCTGAGTTAGGAAGCTTGACGTAAAAATTTGAATAAGTTATCTATATTATTTAAAAAATGTAAGAATAGAATTTGTAGAAAATTAAATGTATTTTCTAAATTACTAGGTTTAAAAAAAAAAAAACTATTTGGTGAAAATTTGAAATTTCAATGCAGTAGTGCTTAAATTTCAGGGAAAAAATAAGTAGGTGTCTATCTGACCACCCTAACCACAATAAATTGATAATAGTTTTTTATAAGATTTTAGATATAAGTAGAGGACTCATGTCTAGATGTGATTCATTTTTTTTTTCCAATTAAATAATTAATTATGATTTTTTTATTACAACGTTTAAAAAATATAAAAAACTTGTATGTCTGACCACCTTAACTTGGTCAAAACTTCATGAAATTCATTTTTTCTTTTCTTAATCCTATAGTATGCAAAGCATAGAATGTGACACATGTTTTGGATTTAGAAAATTTGAAACCATTTGAAATCTATTGATGTTTTTCAATTAGCCTATCAATCAAGACTTTAGTCGTAATTCAAATAGAAAATAAATAATAATTACTTATTAAATTCAAATTAAAGCATAATTTATATTGGTCGAAAGTTGAGAATCTCCTTTAAAAACCATTTCCATTTCATCGATTTTGGGTAAAAAAAAATTCATTAGCCACATACCCATCATATTGCCACTTTTTGGCCCATCATGATCCTGCACATACCTTAATCCTTAACCGATCCTATTTGTTGAAGTTTAGCTAGTTGGCTGAAGAAGTTGTCTGTCACACTATTGCTATATTATGTTTGGAGTTCCTCCATAAAAATTGACCATGACACAGTGAGCCCCTTTTTCCTTCGATGAGTGCAAAGCCAACGATACCAAATGAATTGATCTATTTCTAGATATATGGAAGCCATCATGACCTTTTGTCCATTTGGGATTAGGTGTACTTAAAAAAAAATCTCCATCTAGTTTATCCATGTTAGAGGATCCTTACCATCAAACTTGCACATATCCACCTTTGGAAATAAATTCCTAGATCCCATAGGAGTACTAAATCTTGGGTCAATGGTAGCTGACCTAGAATTTTTACCTTGGCCACTTGAGAACTCCTTTCTTGGTTCAACCATGTAGGTGCTTAACATGTTTCGTATGTCTGATATATCTCCTCTTAGGTCACACATATCCATCTTCATTGAGTAAATGTCTTCCTTAACCTTATTTTTTTCGTCATTAGGAGTAATATCCTCTATTGTTACCCCATCCTTATCAAGAGTCATCCCTAGAGTGACAACATTCTTTTTGCCCCTCGTTCCAGGCCCCCTCATGATGGGAACCACTAATTTTGAAATAAACCACACAAATTAATCTTAAATTATCTGAAATTTTTACTATAACTTATTAGAACCAAAATAAATATCACTTAGAAAAATCTCCAAGAAATAAGTAAATTTACAACGTGGAGAGTGATAATTGTGAAAATTTTAATTTTTCAATAACTTTCTTATTTCTACTCAAATTACTCCCAATTTTTTATTGTAATCTCCTTTAGTATTTATAAGAACCCAATTAAAAGTAGACTTCAATTTAAAAAAATGTGTGAGATATGCATATTCCAAAAAACTTGTGTAGAAATCCTAAGTCTAGAATAATTTTCTTAATTATACTCCAATTCTTTTAAAATATGGACCATAGCTTCTTTAATATGTTCAAAAACCCTTTTAAAATCGGATTTTTTTTATTAAAAATATGAAAGATATGCTCTTCCCAAAATCACCTCCAAAATTGAGAAAAACCTTGCCTATACAGTGTCGATATCATGCTTTGATACCACTTGTTATGAAATAACTTGCACAATAGAAGAATATGATATGAAATATTCTACAAATACTTGATAATAACTGAGAATAACAAGCCACTTCAAGGGGGAAAACCTCCAAATATTTCTAATGAGAACACACGTCACAACTTGATGATGAAATAAGACTCACAACCTCCTATATTTACCTATTTATGCCTAGGATATCACCTAGGCCAACTTAGACATACCTATATAAGTCTTAGGCTGACCTAAACATTTAAATAGCAATATAATAATGATAATATGACTTAATAGAGAGTTAAGATAGCCACAATCTGACTATTCATAACCCGATGTACACTAATATTAAGGGTGTATCATTCACCTTTAATCTTCTTACCTTTATTTCCTACTTTTTAATTATCTGTGTCAGATATCATTTTTTTCTTTCATTTTTCCAATATTTTTATTTTTGGGAAAACTCTTGTGTTTTCTTCCACAAATCAATGCCTAGTGACATAATAATAGGAACAATGGGGGTCTTCAGATAACCAGTTAAGCTTTCAAGGTTTTGATTCTTTTGATTCTTCTCAATTATTGCAAGTTGTTCCAATAATTATAGATTGGATCCTTACTCAAATTTTTGGTGTTTCCCTTCCAACTCCTTAATCCTTGCATCCCTTTCATCATCCTTTTATTGATATGCTTCTATTAGTTCTTCCAAATTCTTGATTCTCTGCAAGGCCCCATGTAGTTCTTTATTTTTGTTTCTCCCTTCTAAAAAACAATATATTTTTTAGTTTCCAAAAAAAATTCTTCCTCAACCTCCTTTGCATGCATATACAAGTATCAACACAAATTTGTGTCACACTTTTAGCCAACTTATTAGCACAAGTGAATTTAAATAATTTTAACTAAAAAATAATTTTGGTCAAACATATGATCTTATAAGATTCATTCTAGCTAAGTTATATACGTCCAAAAATTTTCCAACTAAAATTATTGGATAAATACATATTGAGCACCACTTTGAGTCCCATTTATCGAAAAAATAAAATTATTTGAAAAAATTGATGTTTCAAGAACTTCTACTCATGTAAAAAACATTTTTCTAAAATATAAAAATACCCTTTTGTAGATCCATAAGTTCAGTTTTCAAAAATGTATATGTTTTAATAGTTTAATTATTACGTACATTTTTCTTTTTATTTTTACTAAATGTAGGTTATCAATACAAAATATTAGGTTGATTAACATGTTAATGAAAAATAGTAAAAATTATTAAAAAATTTAGAAAAAAATATGATTCCCTAGATACAAGAATCCATATCAGGATGGTATTATTTTTTCTCTATTTTAGATAAATAATTAATATGAAAGTTGGCATCGATTGGAAACAACTAAGTTTTAATATGCACACATTTTTATATTTATTTAAAAATATATATTTATCAAAATTGAAAACAAGAAAATCCATGCCCTAAAGCTTCAAGTTATAAATACACACAAAAAAATTGAAGGAAGAAAAATAAAATTTACTATATAAAGATTGACATCTCATGTAACCTCATTTTTCAACATTTTATCAACAACTAAATTATAGTGTTAATTTATAAAAAAAAATATATTCAAATATTTTTTTAGTTTTTTCAAAAAAAATACAAACATAAAATATACTAAAAACTAAATATTTTATTGGTTTACATCATTTCAAAATTCAAAACATACATATGACTTTTTAGTGATTCAAGCTCAAAAATTGGATCAGTGTTGGTCTTTTCCTTTATAAAAGTGTGACACAGATTTATACTTTTACCCATACCCTTCCTCTGAAATAGGTATTTATGGAGTTCTATTCTTTATCCTTTCCATAAAAATATCCTTTTAAAATGAGTCAAATGTGCTAGTTAAATACAAGTTTTGTACAATTGGTGTTCTTGTATCATCACTAGGGACATTTCTATAAGAATTTGTATATATTTCAATCATCACATCTTCCTTTTTCTTTTTAATTTTTCCTTTCATGGGAACCCTCTTTCTCAAGCGATGTGATCACCTTAATTGTGTATCCCTTCTCTTGTACTTTTTAGGTGTAGAAGTAGAAGTCACACTTTTTTCTTCACACTTAGTGGGATTTTAGTGGAATTTGGGGTTTTGTGATTCTCCTTCAACTATAAGCTTCCCAGTAGAAGCTATAGGGTTGAGTTTCTTGCAGTTTCTAGTCTTCAGGTTCCTCCATGTTGTGGGTAGGTGTTGCAACAATGGAACTAGATGGTATTTCTCCCTCATTTGCAGCCATAAGAGGTTCTTCTACTTGAAATTCTTGACCCCTTTCTTCCTCATTTTATGGTGGAATAATTTTTTTGATGTGGTTACAATTTAGAAAATATTCTCAAGACACATTGGGAAATTGAACTCTAAGACTTCTCTTTACCAGTAAAGGGTAAAAGTGCAAAGTTGTGTCACACTTTCATCCAACTTATCAACACAACTGAATTTAGGTATTTCGAACTAAAAATCAATTTTGGTCAAACATATGATCTATTAATATTTATTCTAGCTAAGTTAGGTACTTCCAGAACTTTTTCAACTAAAATTGTTGGCTAAAAATATATGGAGCACCACTTTGAGGTCAATTTATCAAAGAAATAAAATTATCTGAAAAAACTGATGTTTCAATAAATCCTACTCATGTAAATAATATTTTTTTAAAATATAAAAATACCCTTTTTAGACCCATAATTGTAGTTTTCAAAAATATATTTATTTTGATAATTTAATTATTATTTATATTTATTTTTATATTTATACTAAAATTAGGTTATTAGCACAAAATATTAGGTTGATTACCATGCCAAGGAAAAATACTAAATCTTATTAAAAATTTGAAAAAAAATTGATGCACTAGATAAAAGAATCTATATCAAGATGGTATAATTTTTTTTCATTTTAGATAAATATTTAATATGAAAGTTGACCTCAAATGGAAAAAAAAAATTTGATACATGCACATTTTAATATTTATTTAAATATATTTTCTTATCATAATTGGAAAAAAAAAAATCCATGCACTCAATTTTCAAGTTATAAATACAAACAAACATTTTGAAAGAAAAAAAAGAAATTTACTATAAAAAGGTTTGACATCTCATGTAACTTCATTTTCTGCATTTTATCAACAACTAAATTATAGTGTTAATTTATTAAAAAATAGTTTAAAAAATATATATATATATATATTTTAAATACAAACATAAAATATACTAAAAAATACACATTTTTTTCAAAAAAAGTGGCAAGCCACAAACTTTTATTGAAACTAAAAAGGATAGATACAGCGCTTGGAAGTACATCATAGAAATAGGTAGAAGATGAACACAATTTTTCCAAGAGAGAAACAAAGTGAGCCAATATCAAGGACCCATACAAAAATCATAAGGAAGATCATTCAAGAAAGAGGATATAGATCCATAAGAGAGTGATCATCCCTAAATAGGGTTTAGAAAAATAAAAACCACCTTTATGATTACGTTGAATTCATGAGAACATGTGCCAAAGCATAAACATAGAGAAAAAAAACATTCAATATGATTGAGTTAACAAATCTAAGTGAGAGGAGTTCCAAACTGAGAAGGAAGAGTCAAATAGAAGAAGGAAGGAGAAGAAGCTGCAAACAAAAACCTTGAATTTTCACCGAGAGGAAACAAAGAAGACAGTTTCCAATGCAAGCTAATAGACACCACTTTTAGCCAAGGATTCCAAGTCGGTAGGAGTGAAGTATGGAGTGGAGTGAGGTTCAAAAAGAGCATGATATATCAAAAATTGAACTTCATGAAAGAGATGCAAGAGCATATTGGAGATTGTATGCCCCAACCTCTATTTGAGCCCATGAAGGGTCCTTATAAAATCATAAAAATAGTCATCCAACATGCCATGTTCTGTTGAACTCAAAAGAGAAGAAATTTAGTGATCAAAAAGAATAAATTAGTGACATAAGACACCACCCACCAGGTTAGAACCATTCAAGATATCACAATCTTGTAAAGCATTATGAAGAGAAGAAAGCAAAAAAACATGGGGGGGGAGGTAAGAACCAACTAAAAATTTTACCATTTCTCTACACCAAAGCACATCCATCAAATTAGAAACAAAGAAGGAAGTTACCTCATGAGGAAGTGATATTGTATGAAATTCTAGCTAGTCATGCCCCATGACCATTCTAATTGAATCTTCCATACGTTTACATTCTAGAATGCAAGTCTAACCTAGTTTTTCAGAAGATAATAGCCTCACATCCCTTGATTCCTAATAGCTTTTAGGAAAAAGAACAATGAAAGAGTTTTGCATGATTCCTTACACAAGAAGCAAGCCAAGTTATAGTGAAATGAAAACCAAATGTAGCCCATTAATAGTGATTTCACATACCTAAAGTTAGACAACCAATACAAATTAATTATTACCGGTGTGAGATGATTGAACCTGTTAACTCTCAAAAACACAGGCTGAATGCCTCAAGAGGCTGCCAATCTCTTGATATTCTTTAGGGTAACAGACAAGGTCAAGAGGACTCAACCTTCTACTCTTTAGGTGATGCTAAACCCAGGCGGGTGTACCTTTCTGAATGAAGCAAAATTTTCTTATGGTTATTTTTCATTCACAATGATTTGTTCACAATGGCATATGGTAGTGAACAAATGAATTCAAACTTGGTATAGAATGTAATATCAATCTTCTAATCTAAAATATAAAATGTTCAATTAATAGATGTAAAGAAACTGAATGAATCCAAATGATGAAGTGTGGAGACTAGTGCCTTATTAGGTATGCGGAGTCAAATGAAATCAAGATGAGCAACACTCTTCTAGAGAAAACTCAAATTATCTGGCATATATTATGTTTACAACTTGTATAAACATGCAAAATGTGATTACTAAGCTCTACTTGAACAATCCAAATGATTCCCTCTAATTACTGTGATCAACTAAGAGGATTTAATCTTCGCTTCAAAGAACCAATAAATCAATCACACAGATACAACAAATGTGCACTGATGAATTGAATATAAACTTATTACATCAATTTAAACAACCAGAAAGAATCCATCTTGGAGACAGCTTTAGCAATACTTTCATTAAATTCAATAGATAATTGACACCAAAAATGTGCAGCAACATCAATTGACTTTCATAAATACCTCCAATTTGAAAACATGCATCATAGTCTCTGATCTAATAAATCCATTGTACTGTGTTTATCAGAATTTCCTACTGTATATCAAATATCTATAGCTGATGATCCATTTTACAATTACAAAATGCCTATTTATCCACCAGTATGAAGAAAATAAATCATATTGAAATTCCATGTCGGCCTTCCACATAATTCAGGCTCGAGTCAAGTCGGCTTGCAACAGTTTTCAAACATATACATGTCAGCCACAGTATTTGAATTTCTGTTATTTACCAGTGAAACAGTCAGTGAGACATATCGTATAGTCATGTCGAAAGAAATTCAATCGTTAATTGCTCTGTGGTGTTATTCTCTTTCTCCGTGACTTGTCTGAGTCATGGAAACATCATACAGATAACATTATGTTTCATTGAAAGCCCACTTACCACCTGTATGTCGCCACAACATTCTGTTTGTTACACTGAAGACACGAAGTATCCGCATGTTCCCTTTGTGTTTCGCTATAGCTCTGTGATATTGGGGAGACCCTATGCAGATTAGACCATGTTATAATGAAACACCCTGAGCTCATATTAGATCGCCAAGATAACACCAATCTCATGCCAATAGAAATCCTTTTTGTTTTATATGCTTCACCAAGACATCCTGACGTTGGCGAAACCTCTCGTAGAATGCTTCGAGTCATATTGAAAGTCACCAACCATCTTGAGTCACCGAAACAAATCAACTCTCGTACCAAAAAAGTCCCATTTGTGTTATATCGGCAAGACCGAAGGTCACTCACCAAGACCTCATACTGATAGAATACCTCTCACCGATAAGCCTCCTCCACACATATCGATCAGCGAGACATAAAGCACTCAGTGAAACAACATGTCGAAGACCAAACTCCTACTGAAATAACCTTTTGCACAAGTTGGTGAGACAACGAGAGCTCGCTATGACCTTATATCGACGTCGCACCTCATGCCAAAATGAGTATCATCCTCTGTCATCGAGACCGCAGAGAAGTCCTGCCGAATGGTGCCTGTAAGTGAAAATCAAATCGCCATGACATCAAAAATGTCTTGCCAGTAGGCAACACAAACATTTTTTCAGAAAAATGGATCGGTGAGACTCTAATATTGTCACACATATATGCTTGCAGCAAACATATGTTAGCAAAAATGCATTGTGGGTCAGGGAGATAGCTATGAGCTTATGCCGAAGGAACAAAAACATGAAAAATGCATGACCTGATGGATTCAATGGGACAATAGGGGAAAAATATGGGTGAAATATGCACACGGTAGGACCAATCTAGAAATTTATGAGTAAAATCAATCATGTAAAATCATCAAATTTTTACAGTCCGAACAATGGCTCCATCTAGGGATGAATGATAGTAAGATCATTGCAAGGATCTAGAATCTTTGGATGAGTAGACCAAACACAAAATGATAAACCAGTGATTAGAAATGAAGTGAATGGCAATGGAAATGAATGGAAAGTGAATGCAAAATGGAGATGGACCAGAATCCTAGACTACTGTGCATGGAAAATAATTTTAAAGAGGATAAGCAAGAGTTGTCCATGCACTGGCAACCCCTAACCCTCTATGCTGCTTAAGAGAAAAAATGCTTCAAGAATTGTCTATGAACAGGCAATTCCTAATCTTCACTAACCATATTCTGTAGATAGTATGAGTCTTCACCCTTCTTTCCAACAACAACAAAAGGTCCTAGCCACAAGGCTTCAAATTTACCATGCTTTCCTTTCTCCTGACACCTCGCGTTCCACATCAACACTAAGTCATTTTCTATAAATTTTCTATCCTTTGCCTTCTTATCAAATAGATACTTCATTTGTGTCTGTAACTTCATGTTTTGTCTTTGAGCAACCCTCCTTATTTCATTAAGTTCAGTTAGTTGCTCCATTCTTTCTTCCATAGGTTCAGGGACATCCAAATCTTCCTGAAGGACAAACTTGTAGACTGGTAACAAATTCTGCAAAGGCATCCTGGCTTGTGCTCCATACACCAATTCAAATGGGGATTTTCCAATTTCCTTTTTTACAGTAATCCTATCAACCCACACAACCAATTTTAATTTTGAATCCCAATCCTTCTTATTTTGTCCTAACATCGTCCTTATAATCTTCAAGAGACTCTTATTACTAGATTTAGCTTGACCATTAGCTTGTGGATGGTAAGGAGCTGCATAAGAAATAGTAATGCCATATGTGGCACAAAAGCTTTTGAACTCATTTGATCTGAAACACATTCCATTGTCTATGATTATCTTTAGTGGTGTACCAAATCTGGTGATAATGTTGTCCATCAAGAAATTTGTCACCACTTTGCTTGTAGCCTGTTTAGTTGGAATTGCTTCTACCCATTTGGTAAAATAATTAGTGGCAACTAGTATCCACTTGTATCCTCCACTTGATTTTTCTTGTATCTCTCCAATGAAATCAATTCCCCATTGATGAAAAGGAGCATCAGCCTGCAAGAGTCGAAGTGGCAAAGCTCCTTGATACTTTAGCTTTCCAGAAAATTTCTAGCAAGCTTCACATTTTCTTACATGTGTGAAAGAATCATTGAAAACCTCAGGCCAGTAGTAACCTGCCCTAAGAATTTTGTGTGTAGTTGTTTTTTTTGAATAATGTCCTCCACAAACTCCTTCATGCATTTCAGTTAAAACACACTTGGCCTAAAATTCATCTAAACATAACATCAGTATACCATCCATGTTCTTCCAAAACAAATCTACATCAATGAAAACATATTTAGATGCTTACAACTTAAGAGTCCTTTTCTGGCTGTCACTCAATCCCTCTAGACACTTCATGTAGTTAAGGTAATTCATAATATCAGTATACCAATAAGTATGCTCGATGCTTGCAACTGTAGTCCCTTCATCTACATTACAAACTTGACTTGCTTCAATGTTCGATTCTGCCATCAGCCTAGCCAAGCCTTCACTTCTTACTAGCTTAGTAATCTGTATCTCCATGTCAAACTCTTGGATTTTGTTAATCCATCTACATCTCTTTCCTATTACTTCAGACTATGTCAAGATATCTTTGGCAGCTGCATGAGGGACATAAGCAATCACCTTTGCTCCAACAAGATATGGTCTGAAAGCTTTTGTGGCCTTTAGCAATGCAAACGCCTATTTTTCCATTATGTCATACTTTAATTCAGACCCCTGTAATGACTTACTGAAAAATGACACAGATTGCTCATGACCATCCTTATTCTTTTGTAACATAACAACAGCAATAGTGTGCATTGAAGCAAATGAAAATATCTAAAAAGGCTTTGCAAAATCTGGTGACTTAAGGATAGGAGCCTCCTTGATGGACCTTTTGATAGATATGAAAGCTTCCAAGGCCTCTACAGTCCATTCCTTTTTATGTCCCTTTTTCAACATTTTTGATATGGGCTTAATGATCTCAACAAAGTTAGAAACAAATCTCCTAACAAAATTAATTTTTCCAAAGAATGATTGTATAGCCCTGATAGTTTTTGGAACAAGAATTTTATCAATAGCTTCAACCCTCTCAGGATCAATTCTAACTCCTTCTTTTGAAACAATATGCCCTAAGAGCTTACCTTCTGTGACTGCAAAATGACACTTCTTAGGATTTAAGCTGATACCATATTCTAGGGCTTTAATAAATACCTTTTCCAAATGTTGTACATGATATTTAGCCTTCTTTGAATAAGCACTCAAGTCATCTTGGTACACCACCATGATAGCATTGATTAAATCTGAAAATGCCATGTCCATAGCCCTTTGGAAGGTCGCTCCTGCATTAGTGAGACCAAATGGCATTCTTATGTATACATATGTTCCCCAAGGAGTTGTAAATGATGTCTTATATTGCTCAGATTATTTGACTTTAACCTGGTTGTACCATGAAAACCCATCCATCATTGACAACAGCTCACATCCTGTCACCTTATGTAATATAGCCTCCATATTGGGTAGAGGATAATTGTCCTTGAGAGATGCTATATTCATATTTTTGAAGTCCACACATAATTTGATGTCTCCATTTTTCTTCCTCATAGGGACCAATTTTGAAACCCACGTTGAGTGCCTAATTGGTTTGATAATTCCCCCATCTCTGAGCTTTGTCAATTCCTCTTGCATCTTAGGCTCTAGTGTTGGATTTATGGGTCTTTTCTTTCATCTAAATGGCTTAGCATCTGGCTTCAATGGTATTTCATGCTGAAACAAATCCTCCCTATATGCTTTCAGATCTTCATAAGACCAAGCAAACACATGCTTATACTTTCTCAGCAACTCTATCAACATTCTTCTAATTGTAGGGCTTATCTTCTTTCCAATGTATACCCTTCTTGGTGCCATCTCAGTCCCTAAATTAATTTCTTCAATATCTTCCCTTTTGACTAGTGTCTGCCAAATGAGAGACCGATCATTTCCATCATACACCCTCTCTAATGCTACTAAGCCTTTAGGAAGCTTATTTGTTTTGATTTGTAAGATCTCCTTGCGAAACACAGTTTGCTTCCCATCCACTTCTTCAAAAAAAGAATTGAAGTCAATTTCCTGGGCTTCATACTGATCTATACAATGAAGAAATTTCAAAAGGTCAGTATCATCATTAAAGACTTTCCATTTATAAGTTTTATCAGGAACAATAGGCCTTGTCTTGAAATCAATCTGTGATACCCCAGCCAATGTGATATCATCTATTTTCAGCGCCACATTTTCTAAAAAATCAGCCATTATGTTCTTTGATCTGTCAATCCACTCAATTGAAAAGGCATCAAACAACTCAATTGTGTCCCACACATCATTCCTATATTGTTTCAATATTATGTGCTTTGTTGCATACTTGGATTTAATTTGTGAAACAACCAACTCAGAATCACCAAAAAAAGTCAGCAACTTAATCTTGTGTTTCATCACTATGTTCAATCCTATCAATAAAACTTCATACTTTGCCACATTGTTTGTACATTCAAATGCCAAAAAAATCAATATTTAAATGTAATACCTTCAGGGGAAACAAACACAATCCTAGCTCCATTTCCCTCCTGGCTGCAAGCTCCATCAAAAAATATCTTCCATACACCATTACAATTCTGTGCAGCATGTTTTTCAATTGGATCAGTACTGACCAACTCTGGCTGGGCTAGTTCTATTTTAAAATTCCCAAGATCAACATCACAAAAACAATTAATATGATCTTGTGGCACACAATCAACAAGCTGGTTCATTGTTGGCTCTCTATACAATTTGACTTCTTGACCATTCACTGGAATAGTTGCATAAGATAAATCAAACTGGACGTTTCCTCCAATTGCTGTTGTCCACTGTCTTGACAAAAGCATCCCAAACTGCGGAGGAGTATCAATTACTGTTATGTCTATATTATAAGCCACCTGTGGATAAGTAGCCAATTTGACTTCAAAACCTCTCATAATGCCTACCACAGGTACAAGTCTGTTATCCATTGCATAGCACTTCCCATCATATGTATCAACCCACATGCCAAGCTACTTCATAATTCCCACTGCTATGATATTTATGGCAGCACCAGAGTCTATCATGCAATTCCTCAATAGCTTGTTGTTTATGAGCAATGTAGTGAAAAAAGGATCAACTTGTGGGGGAGTTGTTAATACATCACCCAAATAGACCTCTGAATTATTTATCTTTTCCTGCCTACTACTTTGTTTTCATTCCCATTTGTTATCAATTGAACAACAGTATCTCTATATTCTTTAATTTTCATCATCTCAAGTAGTGGGACAGACATTTTTACTTGGGATAATGCCTGTTTGAAGTCAAAAGAAGAACCCTCCACCTTAACAACCTTCTTCAGTTCTAGTGTTTCTCCTTTTTTTTCTTCTTTTTCCATTTTACTAGGCTGGTCCGGCATTTGTATCTCTTTATGTAATTCCTTCACTTTTTCCTTTTGGACAGGCTTCTCTTCATTTTTACCAGGCTGTTTATTTTTTGGCCTTTTCATAATTTCTTGTGTTGCTTTTTGATCCTTCATAAAAATTCCCCCAAGAATGCCTTCTATCTCATTTACTTTTCTGTTTCTCAACTAGTATTTACTCCTTGCTTCCTCAACTCCAGCAATAGTTAGTCTTTCTATTTCCTCTTCGGCGAGTCTCCTCATACTACATTGAGTAGGCACCTCAACTAAATGTGGCTCTACATAATCTTCTTCAGAATCAGAAAGGATTTGTTGTTCAGCCATATGAACATTATATTTCTAATTTGAAACATCATACTCATAACCTTCATCCTCTGAAGACGAGTACCTTTCCTCATCATGGTGAAAATTATTTGAAGTCAAATACACTTTGTGATATTCTCCATTATTTTCCATCAACATTCCCTCTTCATGCATCCTTTGAGCTACAACACAATAGTCTGGAGAATGTGGCTTATCACAAGCTTCACAAAAGTAATTATTACTCACCATGTAAGTTCCCTTCTTACTCAATGGATCAGGAGTCTCTTTATTTCTAGGCCTAGCTGTTATAGGTTTTCCATCCTTCCAGTCTGTATTATAAGGCATTTCATGCAACCTCAGCCTTTCATTTCTATATGTGTTTTCCTGTTTGTATTGATAATTATTGCTTTGCTGAGGAGGCCTCGGGTTATCTCTTTTGTTGATTATACCAGCAGGCTTCCTGTTATTTTTAATTGTTAGTTCTATCTTTTGTGCTTCAGCTAAATCTCTTGGGAATCTATTTCTTAATTCATACCTTGTCTTAGGGTCAAATGCATTTAAATAAACACTCAAAGCTACAGAATTTGGTAACCTTGATCCAGGAGGTACTTTAGTCTGCAATTTGTTGAATCTTCAATTGAAATCATAAATAGAATCATTTTGATTTTTTTGAATTCACATCAATTCATGAAGAGCGGCATCTGGTGCATTTAGATTCCCATATTGCTCTAGGAATCAATCTTGGAATACTTGGAGAGAATTAATTGAGAATACTGGAAAGTTGTTGAACCAATCCCTAGCATCTTCAAAAAGTGACATCATAAACAACTTCATGTGTAAATCTTCATATGGCACATCTATGTCTTGGATGAAAACATTGAAACTCCTCAAATGTTCTTCAGTAGTAATTGCATTACTCCCTGTAAATTTGGGCACCATACCCCTCCAACTGTCATCCATAGGGTAAGGGTATAACTGAAAACCTGCTAAATCAAATTGTCTGATCATGGTTGTATGCTGGTGAGGGGGAGGAATAGGTGGAAACTGATGCTGGTGCATGGGATTATTCTACTGTGCATTATACTGTGGGATAAAAGACTGACCAGGAGGTGGATGCACATTTGTATGCTATGTGGGAATATGAGGTGGATGATTTGGCTGCTTGTAGTGATTCCCTGTCTAATGGTGAGGAGACACTGGTGGATTAGAAGGCCCTGCACCCTGCTTATGAGGTGGTACATACTTTGGGGGGAAATCAGTTGTCTGATTAGTAACTTGAGTTTTCTGCAATTTAGCCTCTAATTCCTCTATCCTCTTCCTCTGTAATTCAAACTGTGCTTTTACTTCCTCGGGAAGCTCATGATCAATAGAGTTATTTTGGTTACCCTCCATCCTTTGTTCACATTTCTATTGATAACTGAGTCCTCTTGCTTCAAGTCTAGCTTCAAACTCAGTTTATTTATGAGGATCAAGAAAAGGAAAAGTATTTCTTTGATCTTTTGGGGTACAAGGTTCTGCACTTGAACTATCTCTCTACGTATCATAGCAATTATATGTATCACAATGTGCTCTTGGTTCTTTGCCTTTATCTTTCATGCACATATCATCATTTATTCCTTTCCCCTTATCAACCTTGTCATCTTTATGTGTCCATTTACTGCTGCCAGCAGGAGCTCCAGTATGACCTCCCATGTACTGAGATCTTCCATTCATGTTTGAACAGTTGCAAAATTTATATCAAAGTTCCCACTCACTTTTGTCAAAAATGAGAAAATATTAACTGTTTCTTATTCCCAACGGAGTCTGTCTATAGTTCCTGACTCTATGAAAGGCCTTGATTCTAAATGTGTTCCCCAATGGAGTCACTAATTTGTTAGCTCTCAAAAACGCAGGCTGAATGCCTCAAGAGGCTGCCAATCTCTTGATACGCTTTAGGGTAACAGACAAGGTCAAGAGGACTCAACCTTCTACTCTTTAGGTGTTGCTAAACCAAGGCGGGTGTACCTTTCTAAATGAAGCAGACTTGTCTTATGGTTATTTTTCATGCACAATGATTTGTCCACAATGGCATATGGTAGTGAACAAATGAATTCAAACTTGCTACAGAATGTAATATCAATCTTCTAATCTAAAATCTAAAATGTTCAATTAATAGATGTAAAGAAACTAAATGAATCCAAATGATGAATTGTGGAGACTAGTGCCTTATTGGGTATGAGGAGTCAAATGAAATCAAGATGAGAAACACTCTTTTGGAGAAAACTCAAATTATCTGGCATATATTATGTTTACAACTTGTATAAACATGCAAAATGTGATTACTAAGCTCTACTTGAACAATCCAAATGATTCCCTCTAATTACTGTGATCAACTAAGAGGATTTAATCTTCGCTTGAAAGAACCAATCAATCAATCACATAGATACAGCAAATGTGCACAGATGAATTGAATATAAACTTATTACATAAATTTAAACAACCAGAAAGAATCCATCTTGGAGAAAGCTTTAGCAATACTTTCATTAAATTCAATCGATAATTGACACCAAAAATGTGCAGCAACATCAATTGATTTTCATAAATACCTCCAATTTGAAAACATGGATCATAGTCTCTGATCTTATAAATCCATTGTATTGTGTTTATCAGAATTGCCTACTGTATATTGAATATCTAATAGCTGATGATCCATTTTACAATTACAAAATGCCTATTTATACACCAGCATCAAGAAAATAAATCATATTGAAATTCCATGTCGGCCTTCCACATAATTCGGGCTCCAGTCAAGTCAGCTTGCAATGGTTTTCAAACATATACATGTCGGCCACAGTATTTGAATTTCTGTTATTCACCAGTGAAATAGTTGGCGATACATATTGTATAGTCATGCCAAAGGCAATTCAATCATTAATCGCTCTATGGTGTTATTCGCTTTTGCTGTGACTTGTATGAGTCATGGAAACATCATACAGATAACATTATGTTTCATCAAAAGCCCACTTACCACCTGTATGTCACCACAACATTCCGTTTGTTACACCAAAGACATGAAGTATCTGCATGTTCCCTTTGTGTTTTCCTGTAGCTCTGTGATATCGGGGAGACCCTATGCAAATTAGACCATGTTATAACGAAACACCCCAAGCTCATAATAGATCGCCAAGATAACACCAATCTCACGCCAATAGAAATCCTTTTTGTTTTATATGCTTTGCCAAGACATCTCGATGTCGCCGAAACCTCTCATAGAATGCTTTGAGTCATATCAAAAGTCACCAACCATCTTGAGTCGCCGAGACAAATCAACTCTCATGCCGACAAAGTCCCATTTTTGTTATATCGGCGAGACCGGAGGTCACTCGCCAAGACCTCATACCGATAGAATACCTCTCACCGATAAGCCTCCTCCACACATACCGGTCGACAAGACATAAGGTTCTCAGTGAAACAACATGCCGAAGGACCAAACTCCTGTTGAAATAACCTTTTGCACAAGTCGGTGAGACAACGAGAACTCACTATGACCTTATATCGATGTCGCAGCTCATGTCAAAATGAGTATCACCCTCTTTCGTCGAGACCACAGAGAAGTCCTGCCGAACAGTGCCTGTAAGTGAAAATCAAATCTTCATGACATCAGAAACGTCTTGTTGATAGGCAACACAGACATTTTTCAGAAAAATGGATCAGGGAGACTCTGATATTGTCACGTCAGTATGCTAGCAGCAAACATATGTTAGAAAAAATGCATTGTGGGTCGGGGAGATAGCTATGAGCTTATGTTGAAGGAGCAACAACATGAAAAATGCATGACCTGATGGATTCAATGGGACAATATGGGAAAAATAGGGGTGAAATATGCACACGGTAGGACCAATCTAGAAATTTATGAGTAAAATCAATCATGTAAAATCATCAAATTTTTACAGTCCCAACAAAACCAAATGGTGGTGTGATGAAAAAATGAAGAACCAAGAATGTTTTTCTATAAGGCGATAGAGAAAAATAAAGCCATGTGTCACCAAGATAAAAATAGATGATCACAAGGTATCATATGGATTGCAATCTGATTCAATGCTAGAGATATGGATATCACCAAATTAATTAAATTACGCATGCCAGACTTAAATATAGCAAACAACTCAAAGTGAAGTGATGTATTGAGTACAATGGACTATTCCCAGTCATGAGAATAGAGCATGTGATACTTGTATTTGCATAAATCACAATGTATAAGAGTTTAAATTGGCATTGAATATAGTCATTTTAGTAGAAATGTAGAATCATAAATTGCCAATATTTTCCAATTTAGTTGCAATACTAAAAAGAGAAATGAATGCAGTTATGAAATAGAAATTATGTCCCAAAATTGGAGAAGTAAAGTAGGACCATTAGTCACACCAAGTCCAGTCCTTGGGAAAGAGAGCTAGCAGATAATTGAATACCAAACAATACCCTATTCATATAGATTTCAATGTGTGCCACTAATGCTACTCCCCACTAACCGTTTAGGGGGGGGGGAATCCCCATAAGAAATTAGCACAAAGAAGGGGACCACAAAAAATAATTATTTCCCAAGAATAACATGTGTACCTCATAAGATAATTTTAAAGCCATGTCTAGTTGATAGAAGTAAATTCAAAATATTTTCTAGCTCACCAATACCACACATGACAATAAGAATGAAGCAATGTCAATACCTATCTGAGAAATGCAAGAAACTCGAGCTAAATGAACCAAAGAAAAAAGAAAAGTACTATAAAATGTACACTCTACATGAAACCATTAATGAGAGGAAATTAACATTAGTTTCTCAAGAAAGAGAATTTTGAAGTAAAAATTTCCATCGATTGCTTTATTTTCTAAGCAGTCCACATGACAATTAGCCTCTCTATAAATGTGCATTACTTGGTACGAGGATAAATTACTTAGGAGGAATTGAATGTGGGATGAAAGATAGTTCAAATTCCATGAAATTGTATGACTAAAAAATATAGATTTTACTATTTTACATTATTTCAAAATTCAAAAAATATATGCCACTTTTTAGTTATTCAAGTTTAAAAGTTGGATCATTGTTGGTTGTTTCCTTTATAAAGTGTGACACAACTTTGCAATTTTACCATAAAGTAACTAAATAGAAATGTGACTAGACTAACTGATTCCTTTTCCACTTGTATTTTGATGACATCCTTTTCAAAAAATTATATAGAAAATTTAGAACATTTACCAACCTTTGATGGTGTAAATGACTAATAAATTTAAAATGTAATACATATAATAATTATTGTCTCCATTAGAAGTTAAGTACTTAACAATATGTGAAACTAAGTAGGCCCAAATCCAAGGTAAAGATAGACATTTATACCTTTTGAGGATGAGTCCAAATTATCACTAGGAATGGAGAATTCATTTATTCATGTGATTGCATCTTCCCTAACTAGAAATTCATCTCGAACCCTTAAAATCCTTGTTACTTCTACTATAGCTGCCTCTAATGCATCGACCTTTAATCCCCTAACAATTTCCTCATAATTTTGTAACATGGTAGAAAATTTCTAGGTCATATGTTTATTGTATTTTGTGAGCCTAAGGAAGTAATCTAACCAACCTATGTGCTAGAAAATAGGCACGCACTGTCTATCCGCTAGCAAAAAGCTATGAGTTGTAGGCTCTCTCCTTACTATGTCATCTCCCATTATAACTTCACTAGTTCTGCTATTTTTTTCTCTATATAAACACCCAATTTTGATGTTTCCTTGCTATTCTCATCACGAATTCTATTGTATCACCCAATTCTTTTTTGGATGCTACTTCTCTCTTCTAGATTCTTGTAAATTTGGTAATGTAAAAAAATTGTATAGGAAAAACATTGAAAATAACTAAGACAAAATAAGGCCTTTTGTCTACTCCTTCCCCACACTAAAGTTGCTAATTATCCCCAATTAGCAGGTATGAAAAGGGCTTGAGAAATATGTATTAAGTAGTAGAATTAGGAACATGTAATTTAAAATTTTTACATGAATGATAAATATTTAAGAAATTAATAAGCTTTATTGTTATTTATGAGAGTTAAATATGAAGAGTTCCTATTGACATTCTACGAAGTGAAGTATGGCAGACGTGATTTTTTTTTAATACCATCATGCAGCATGGGAAAATATATGAAATAATTTGAGGTGATGGTTATGACCTATGGTTGGTCATGCTTAAGTGTAATTCAACCTCAACATAACAAATGGCAATGAAGTAGGAGTTATGAATAAAGAGCTGCATAAAGTACATGATATGGAGAAGTGGAATTTAAGGCATGGTATAGATGATGGGAAAATGTTTTTCTATTGCTGCATGTGATGGTTTAAATAAGCTACATTTAATGAAATTTAATGATGGATGCTATGGGAATGGGTGAAATGATGGTTGTGCAAGTTCTAGAGACTACTAAAGAAATAGGTCCCTTCTGAATGGGTCACCTAGGGGTGTCATTTTGTAGGTTTAGAAAATGAAAAAATATGAGTTTAACTTGTGCATGTGTGTGCATGTCATGAATTTTTTGAGGATTATATCTATGAAATAGAAAGAGGTGAGTTTTATAGCTTGTTTCCTAGTGATATTTCTAATGAAGTGTTGGTTATTGTTGATGATGTTTCTATGTATGGTTCAAATTGATGTTGTAATGATAGTAGGAAATCATCTTTATACAGTGGTCACTTGTAAAGCTTCAATTGATGACCGTTAACTAATAGTGAAAACCTTATATCAGCAATAGTTTCTATCTAAACTACTCCATTGGCAAAAAGTGTCTGAATTTAATATGATCCTAACCATCTCATTTGGAATTTCCCTTTGTAATCCTTATACCTTGAATCATATAGTGGTGCTCAATCGCCTATATTAAACTTCTTGGTATTGATAAATTGATCATACCAATGCATCCTCTATTTCTAGATGATCTTAGTATGGTTTATTACTTTTATGTGTATCTTTTCCAATGTATTGAAATTATACAACCTCTCCATTTGTACTTCATATATATCCAAGCCTGATTGTACTATTGTCCTTAGCTCATTTTATATTCAAATTCAATTGGAAGTAATACCTTTTTGTCATACACCAATTCATATGGTGTAAAACTTGTTTTCTAGGTTGTCTTCTAAGCTCAAACTACTTTAGGTAACTTGGCTACCCAATCCTTCCTATGTATTTGGACTATTTTTGTAAGACTTTTTTCTATTTCCTTATTAGTCACCTCCACTTAACCATTTACTAGAGGGTGATAAGGTTTATATTTTCTATGTCTAATCTCATATTCCTATACTAACTTGGTGATCAGATCTAATGTAAATTGTGGCCCTTCAATTGTCACTATTTCCCTATTAACACCATATTTTGTAAAGATATCTTCATACAGAAATTTGGAAACATTTTTATACCTTGCAAATGGAGATCCTTTAACCTCCACCCATTTTTTAAGATAGTCAATACAAAATAGTATATATTCCTTATTGTTGGATGTTGGAGATATATGACCAATAAAATCTAGCCCCCATTTATCAAATGGTGATATGACTATTTTTGTCTAGAAATAGTGGCATTTTTTTTTTATAGGCCATCCCATCCATTGATATCTATCACAACTTCTTATATATTTTTTTACACCTTTATGAAGTGTTGGCCAATAATAGCTAGTAGTCAAGATTTTAAGAGCTTCCCTCTTTGCTACAAAATATCCTCCACAAAGTTCATTAGGAAATTCCTTAAGAATTTTATAGACTTTGTCCTCTCTAATGCACCTCCTCATTATATTATCAAGACCTATGTAAAATAAGTATCCAACTACCCATTAATAAGGAAAAATTTTCTGAACTAAATGTATTTTCTCCCTTGGTGAGAGTTGTGGTGGTGTTTTCCTTGCAACTAGATAATTGGCTATGTTTACATACCAAGGTTTATGTAGAGAGAAGGAAAATAAGTGCTCATTTGGAAACAAATCATCTATAATATCCTCCTCTGCTTCTTTTGGAAATATGGAGACAATTTCTACTACTACATTAGCCTTTCTTGGTTTTCCTACAATGGTAATATAAAACTCTTGAAGTAGCAACAACCATCTTACAAGTCTTCCTTGAACTACTAGTTTGTTCATCAAGTACCTGATTATTGTATGATATGTGTGAATGAATATAGAATACCATGTGATGTGGCTCCTAATTTTTTTAATTTTATAGACTACTACTAACATCTCCTTTTGAGTGTGTGTGGTGTTGAGCTCTGCCCCTTGAAGGTTATTGTTGATATAATATATGGCATACTTTAGATTTCCTTATTTCTATCCTAACACAACTCCAATTGAAAAATAAAAAATCATCAATTTGGATATGAAAAGGAAATTTCCAATTTCATCCTCTTAATACTACTATCTTTCTTAGTGTTTCTTTAAGTCCTTCAAAGGCATGTTGGCAAGTAGGTGTCTAAACAAACTCTACATATCTAGAAAATAAGACAAAAAGTGGTGTTGCAATATTATTGAAATATTGTATAAATATCATATTGTACATGACACGGATATAGAGTCCATTTTAATGTGTAATAAACTTGGTGGAAATCACTCAATTTAGGGGAAAACCTAGCTAAATAGTCCACTTGATATTGAAAATACTTTCATTAGATTATTGACTAGGGCTAGTAGATTTGTGATGGTGTTGTCACTATATGTCCTTTCAAACACCTAAGGATACCTAAATTATCCTAGTAAAGGTATTATACTTTCTATAAAATAATTTAAAAACACATAACAGTGAAAGAATTAAAGATGATGCTTTGGTTCTAGTTGGGGAGGGTGGGAGGATATAGGAGGTTGGCCTTGGGTGGGTATAGGTAGTGGGGTGAGAAATTCCACCCCCTAGTGGTTACTTTGGTTGATTATGGAATATTCCAGTAGCACACGCTACTTCCCCATTTATCCTCTAGTCAGGGAAACCCCTACTACTAAGACTGGTACACCAACCATGGGTGTGAGCTTCACCTCTAGTGGTAAGAAAAAAAGGCTCTTGCTTCTCCCCCTTAAATGGAGATAGAGGATAGGGCTTAAGGTAGGACGACCTTCAAGTTGCTTCATTCATCCCTGATCCTTGAAGCCGGTGCCTATTGAATCGGGATTAGCGTGTGTTCCCATCTATGCATGGGCCCACTAGTCCCATTCACTTCTTCGTCGATGGCTGGAATTATTCTATAGTGCCAGGGAGGAAGGGATTATTCCCACGTTTCATTTCCCAACAGCTGGTTCATATTTAGAATGCCTCAGATTCTCCGTAGGATCCTATCAATGTCAGTTTCGACTAGCTCATAAACCGATGGAGATGGGTCTTTGTTCGGCACCCCTTCAATCACTAAATTGGAAGAGATCTTGATATTCAAGCTTCCAATCTTCAGTCTTTCAACATGGAAGTGATGGGAGTTCGGGTCCAAAAATAAAAGAAGGTTGGCAAGGAAGGAGTCCTCTCTATCAACATAGTCTGTGAGAAGAGTTGCTTTATCTACATAAATAAAGGACTTCGTTCCCTCAAAACCTGAGGACATCAATCTCCCTATCCTAAGTTGTTCATTGGTAAAGTGGCCCTTATTTTATATAATTGAAGCAAGAATGCTTCAATTAACAGTGAAAGAAGTAAAGATGGTGATTTGGTTATAGTTACCTGCAACATAGTCTATGATTGAACTACTATTAATAGGTTGATTGTTGAAACTAACTGGAAACTAATAACTAAATCTATTCTACACTCTAAGGTACTACAAGTTAAATGAATGAAATCATGAACATGAACAAAAATTATTGATAACTTTATATGAGAATCTATCTTAACTGATTATGCAATTATGAAGTAACTATTAACAAAAAGAAAAGTTGGAAATATAGTGAAGGGCAATACTTGAGTGGCCCTTACCTAGGTAGCTATATCCACTAAACTAAAAAAAATCTAGATATTTTTATTAACCCAATCACATCAACTAAATATCATTCATTACACATTCCAAAATATCACATGAAATGTTGCTCAAAGATTATATTTATAAAAACCATGTTTGAACAATCAACAAGCCTGTGTAATAACAACTAAAAATTAAAAAGTGTTTTTATAAACAAATCCACAACTAAAAGATTAATCATCTCTCCATTCCAAAGACTCAACCATTGAATATACACATGCATGAGGGACTTTATTCAGAATACAACTCTAAAGTAAAATCATTAATTACAACTCCCTGGGTACCAAATCATAATTAATATTTAGATATCCTATCTACAACTAAAAAGAAACAAGAATCCAAACTAGGATTAGAACTCTATAATAATAGAACTAAAAGGTGGAACAAGAATCAGTTATGCTAGGATTCTAATGATAATAGGGTTCTTTGTCTTTAGTGCCTTTATTTTTTTCAATAATGATGCATGATTTTCTTCATTAGGGTTGTCCACATTGTAGTTATTGAGTTTAGTATATTCAAGAACATCACTCATTTTGTTGTACACAAACTGCTTCAATTATGCGTTACATTCTACAGTTGTTGTAGGCTATAGTGTCTTCGTAGGCTGCAAGGGGTTAGTTAATAAAACACATACACAATACTAAATACCATGATTATGCACAAATATCAATTATAATTCATATATATTCACATATAAATCATGCAACATCATCATATCCTAGTTTCTTTTCCATATACTTTAACCAAGTTCAAGGTTTAGACATAATAGACATAAAAGATGGCATACTATAGGAATAATTGTCCTAAGAATATCTTATAAGAATCATAAAGATAATAGAAAACTAGCTAATAAATGGTATCATCACTCCCCCCAACTACCCTTTTACTTACACTCAAGTAGATGAACTAGGGGGACAAACTATAGTGTAGTGTAATCTCTCTAAGGTCCATGATAGTATATACTCCCTTGATCTACTTCAAGTAGAATCCCCTGTAACATGAAAGCCTCCTCATTCTAGTGAGTTCAACCTATTCAAATTCATCCATATTATCCCATGTCCAATGTGGCATTGGATAAATAAGGATGGGTGGTTAGAATTTTAATGGCAATGGTGTAGAGGAAGGGTAGACACTCTCTCAATATGACAGTACCAATACACACTCACTCCATGGTTTCATTAGAGGCAAGAATTCAAACAGTTTAGTACACCTTGGCACCATTTATGACACAAAATAATGAGAATTCAAGGATGTGAAACACATCAATAGACATAGAAATTATGGAACAAGGGACAACAATTTTTCAATACTTTCCAACACATTTTTTGACTCACAAACTCTCTTGAACCAAACACTTGTTTCCAACAATGCACCACACAACAATGGATTCATTCAAAAAATGGCTTGTACTAAAAATGAAAATGACCAACATCACCAACAAGGAAGAAACTAGAGTGAAAATAAGGCTCTTGATTTTCTTAGACTTGTTTCAACATAACATAGAGGTTCTCAAACTTTAAGGACTCAAACTTGTATAATACAACATTCCCAATTTATGGTTTCTTGTCACAAGGCACACAAGAATGCCATCACTCAATAAAAATAAGAAATTACTTGTTCATTGTATCCTTGTACTGCACTAAATTTCAACAACATGACACAAAAACTATTAGATTAGACTTCATGAGATAATCCAAGGAACTTGCTAAACATTCATCATGGAGGGTTTTAGGACTGTCCCAATGAGGAAATGAAAAAAGGTTGTCAAGAACAAATTTAATGAAACAAATAATGAATCCAATTGCTTAAATGGGATTTAATATAACATATTTATAGAAGTTTTCTCCAATTTTCATCAAGATCCAACAATGAAAAGGAAAGTTATGGCATTTTCCCCAAAATTGAGAACCCTAGTTAGGGTTCAAACCTGTCCTAAAAAAAAGGTCATAACTTATTCAAATCTACATGAAAATGATCCAAACAAAAATAATTCAAGGATATAAACATATATTATTCCATTCCAATTGGTTTCCTCCCAATATCGTACCATACATGGTTGTAGTAGCATGTTTTCAGACTACAAATTTTGGAAAACATTATTAAAACAAGGAAGCCTTCACCAAAATGATCATATCTTACACAAAACTCAATAAAATTTAATGAAGAAAAAATAATTGTAAAGTAGAAACAAATATCTTTCCATCCATATATTATATTCCTTCATATGAGTTTGTACCAAGCCATACAATGCACAAATTCAGCCTGAAAACAATGTAAGACTCAGAAAATACACATAAAATTGAGGTTTTCATTCATCAAACTTAAAAAAAAATGTCTCCAACCACCAATTCAAGTTTTTGAGGGTTTCCTTATACATTCCTAACCAGTCCCAAATGTTTTGTAATGGTTTATTTATTTTCATGTAAGTGTTTCTTGATTTTTTGACACCTTTCCAAAGTTGCATGACAACTTTTTAGCAACATGACAACTTTTAGAATTTTAAACCAAAGATCCTATAACACTACAAAATGAACCAATATGATTCAAAATGGTCATAAATAACCTTATTTACATCAATATTATCAAAAAAAAATTAAACCCAAAATTGATTAACATATGGATGAGGGTGCTCCTACACCATACTCTCCAGGAAAAAGAAATTTGAGTTCCACTTCAAATGATAGTCTACTTTTCTTTCTCTTCTTCTAGTTGTGTTGTATGTGGAGATATTCTCCATTATTGGCTTGATATTCTCCTAATTTCTTGATCCTCATGCATTTTTTTCATGCTTTCTTTTTGGACCTCCTCTTGACAATCTTCCTTTCAACTGCAAGAATCCAAGATTTTGTCTCCTTGATATTACTCATTACTATTGTTCATTTCTTCATCTTCAGTCAAGTTTGCATTCTTGAAAAAATATCCACACTATTAAATTTATTTATGCAACAAATCATGCTCATAACCAATAATCAAATCTATAACTTCCTCATACAAATTCTCATGGAAATTGAAACCATCTATGTGTCCACCTTCAACTTGTTTAATCTCCTTCATTTCATTATTCAATTCAAACAAATTAGAATCAAAATATGCATTACTTCCCTCATTTGTTTTCACTATCCCAATTTCTTTGTCATCATTTATCTCTACCATATCCATATCTTCATGGTATTATATCAAGTCTCCTACAAGCAACTTTTTTATTTTCTCCATCTCCTCTTTCCATAGGAGATCATTATCTTCTTCATCCACTCATTCATCATATCGAGGCTCGTCAAACTTTTTCATCTCTATGTTTGCCTGAGAACATTGCTATTCGATATTTTTTTGCTTTCTTGAAGACCCTCTTGATCTTTTTTTATGTCCATGTCAATGAATGTCTCTTCTTTTTTTGTTTCATATTCTCTTTTCAAAGTAACCATCCTTTGCTTCCTCCTTTTTTGAACAATCACCTTTAGAGTCCACTTCACCTTCTTTTTCACTGGTCAATACCCAAAATTTCCTTGGTATACTTTCTCAAGACGTTGCGGCAATACAAGATTAATGTGTCTTTCAAACTCTACCATATCTCTTTCAAAGTCTGATCTTATCTTATTGACTATCACATTCTGCTTCTGAGTTTACTATTGCATCTTGCTATCTCTTTTCTTTTCTTGACTTCTTCTCATGATACTTCACCTAAGTTTTCTCTCCTCTTACTCACTATCCAATCTTTTGGCATCTAGGTTCTTCACTTCAACCTTCCAAATACAATAAAAAAACTTCCAAAAATTCCTTTTCCCAAATATTTGGGCTCTAATACAAAAAATGATACAAAGCGCAGGTAGACACTCTCTCAATATGATAGTACCCACTCCATGATTTCATTGGAGGAAAGAACTCAAAAACTTTAGTACACCTTGTCACCATCTAGAACACAACCTAATGAGTATTCAATGATTAGAAAAAAAATCAATAGGTATAGACATTATGGAAAAAGGGACAACAATGTTTCAATAATTTCCAACACATTTTGTGACTCACAAACCCTCTTGAACCAAACACTTGTTTCCATCAATGCACCACAAAACAATGGATTCATTCAAAAAATTGATTGTACTCAACAATGAAAATGATCAACATCACCAACAAGGAAGAAACTAGAGTGAACATAAGGATCTCAATTTTCTCATAATTTTTTCAACATAACATAGAGGTTCTCAAACTTGTGTAATACAGTGTTCCCAGCTTATGGTTTCTTATCATAAGGCACATACAAACCCCATCACTCAATGAACATGAGGAATGACCTGTTCATTGCATCCTTGGTATGCACTAACTTTCAAAAACATGAAACAACAACTATTATATCAGACTTCATGAGATAATGTAAGGAACTTGTCAAACAATCATCATGGAGGGTTTAAGGATTGACCCAATGAGGAAATGAAAACAAAATATCAAGAATAACTTTCACAAAAAAAATAATGAATTAAATCACTCTATTGGGATTGAATATAACATAGTTATAGAATTTTCCTCCAATTTTCATCAAGATAGAATGGTGGAAAAGAAAGTTATGGCATTTTTCCCAAAACTGGGAACCCTAGTTAGGGTTCAAACTTGTCCTCACAAAAATGGTCATAACTTATTCAAATCTCTATGAAAATGATCCAAACTAAATAATTGAGAGCTATAAATATATATCATTCCATTACAATTGGTTTCATTCCAATATCATACCATACATGGTTCTACTAGCACTCTTTTAGATTGCAAATTCTAGAAATCATTGTTACAATAGGGAAGCCTTCACCAAAATGGCCATATATAACACAAAACTCAATGAAATTTAATGAAACAAAAATAATTGTAAACTAGAAACAAATACCATTCCATCCATATATTATATTGTACTAATCTGTACAATTCACAACTTCATCTTGAAAACAAAGTAAGACTCAAAAAATACACACAAAATTGAGGTTTTCATTCATCGAACTTCAAAAACAATGTCTCCAACCCCTAATTCAAGTTTTGGAGGGTAACATTATACATTACTAACCAATACCAACTATTTTTTAATGGTTTCTTGATTTTTTGACACCTTTCCAAAGTTGCATGACAACATTTTAGCAACATGATAACTTTTACAATTTTAAACCGAAGATCCTGTAACACTCCAAAATGAACCAATATGATTCCAAATGCTCATAAATGACCTTATTTACATAAATCATATCAAAACAATACAAAACCTAAAATTTACTAAGATTTGCATGAGGATGCCCCTGCACGAGTCATCCACTTAAGTGCATGATTAGTAGCAATATCGATATACCTGCACACACTTTTAGGCATAGCCATAAAGTTGTACACTGAATGTGACTCTTTCCTCTACATCTCTAGATTCAAATTATACCATCTTTTATCCACATACTTATAACTATGATGAACCAATCCAACTACTAATATTTGAATTTTTTATAATCATACATCCTCAATCTCATGATCTTTTCTCCTGGTCCTTTGTACTTCAGAAGTTGTAACCATTCATTTATGATGGACCCAGGGTTGTTTGATTACTTCTTTATTGGGAGAGCAATAAATTTCTCTCTCTCATGTTCTTCCATAATTTCACCCCTAAGACCTTTTTTCCAAAAGTATGATGCTAATGCTCTGATCTATAAATCCCCCACAAACATCAAGGAATTACATTATGTCTCCTCAAGCACTACATAGTTATGCAGATAGTAATAAGAAAGTTGATCTTGCTCATCAAGTGTAGAGTTATAAAAAAATAAGGAAATCATGTTTCCTACTCATTATAACTATTGGTTACTTATTAGCCTACTAAACTAAAAACTTAGAAACTCTTCTTACAAAAACAATGCATAAGTTCTTGTTGGGGGTCTACATCTAATAATTTGGGAAACTTTATCTACTACCTCCTTCACTCTGACTGCTAAATTTTTATCTCAATTTCCTTACCTTATAGCACTTTGGTATAATTTTCAATTAGGGTTTCTTTTTCTTTTTTCTAGTTTTCCTTTTCTTATGAAAATTCATTAACTTTCCATAAGTGATACCCAAGAGATAGAGTTGTATGATGATTTGGAGTCTTTATAAGAGGGGGTTTACTATTTTCTATTGCAAGTTGTGTATCCCTTATTTTAACTATTAAAATTTGTACCAACATGTCCAATTTAGCCCTAATTCCATATGTTTATAGTTTCTCCTCCATATCTTGAACCTTCATTTCCCTCTCTTTATCCCTTTGTTCATAAGTTTTCACTTGTTTTTCTAACTACTTAATTATTTCTAATGCCTCCTCTAACTCTTTCCTAGAATTTCTTTCTTCTAAAAATATTTCCTCATCACTTAAATTTTGATCATCACAACCCCCTGCATATTAAAAACCCTCATTTATAGAGTTGTCTAAGGTTCTCTTCTTGGTTTTATGAGAAACATAGATAGACTATGAATTTGAGTTAGAGATGGATACATACCATTTTATTTTGGTAGGAACATGAACCTTCTTAAGAGAAATTTCCTTTATTTCTAATTCAGTGTCAACCATAATAATTTTTTCCTCTTATTTCTCCTTATCCCTCAATTCCTCTTCTATTTTTCCTATTCTCCCCCTCAGAACACCTTTCTATTTGAACTGGCACAAATGCCTAGGTGTAGCAGATGTCTATTTTTTTGCATCCTTTTTATTCTACACCATTGAAGGTGTAGAAAGGCTACCCCCCTTTTTCTTAGCTTTTGGTTTTTTAGAGGTGGATGGGGGTCCTCTTTGCTACTGGTTAACTAGATCCTATAGGTGATGATTCTTGCACATTATGCACCTCAAGTTCACCTTTTCTATCGGTAGGTGAAGTAGTAGGTGAACCAAGAGGGGTTTCTCTTATAGGCACAATTGAGGGTTCTAGGGTTTAAAGAATTGTAGGTTTATTTCATATATTGTTAATGTCCTGACATTTCACAAAATCCTACCAAGATACCTATGGGTATTTAACTCTAAGAATCCTTTTTGTTAATAGGGACGTTAAACAATGATTGGAAAAATATGAATCAATTTTTATCCTTTGATATTTGGACCCCATCCTCTTTAACAAGTTGTAAAGGTAATTAAGAACATTAACAAGTCTATTATGTCGAAGATGGCTTAATAATTTGAAACACATAGTGTAAAGAAGTGATAATGTACAATCACATGTGAGGTACCTAATGATATATGAGGAATAAGAAACCCAAACCCATGGAAGTGAGAGTATTTTAGTACCATGGGATGATGAATCCAATGTTTCTCCTAACTTAAAATTCTTCTCTTGTTGCAACTGCATCTTCCTGAGCTAGAAATTCAACTCTAGTCCTCGACAAACTAGATACTTGCACAATTTCCCATTTTGATGCATCTATTGATAATCCATTTACAACTTCACAATTCTCCAATATAGCTACAAGTCTCCTTGATATATCATCATCAATTTTTGTCAACTTCAGAAAATAATTTGGCCATCCTACCCTTGTGAAAATGGGTAACACTAATGCATCTTCCAATATCTATTTATGTGCAACTGGATCTCTTCTAATGGTATCAACTTCCATGATGATGTATTCTACCTTTGATAAAAAAAACTTTTCAAGAACTTGGAAAATTCAACTAAAATTTTAAATACAATAGTCCACCAACCCAAGTTATCTTTTACTCTTGCATGAACCTTTACTTTAGTGACTTCAATCGCTTTTCCCTTTTCTCCTTTATTCAACTTATATATGCTTGAAAGGTTCTGAATTAGCTTGAATTTAGGAAATTTTCAAATATAATCGATAAGAAAAAATATTTAAGTGCAAATATGGGCATGCCAAAAAGGTTTATACATTTACTCCCTAGTTTTGCATTTGGGTTTTTGGTGTTGGTGGAAACAAAAAATTTGGATTATATATTACCCTTCCCCCCAACTTAAATTCTTGAATTTTACTCACTTGAAGATAGGAAAAATAGGCAAAGGTAATAATTAAAAAGTATGGAAATAGAAGTAATGAATAAAAAGTGTGAAATATTTATTGAAAGTACATATGGAACATAATTAAAATTCATGTTAATTATGGTCATATAGTATGCCTACCTAGGGAATATTATGAACTAAAATTCCATGTGTGTGAAACTTATTTGAAGATTATTTGCTACATGATGTTGATTTTACATGATTTAATTGTAATAAATGAAAGTATGGGGTATGAAATTAATGGCAGGCTAGTACATGGTTTGAAATGAGGTGAAATGTATGAATGAGGGAGGTTGAATTGATAGTCTGAATTCTTAAAATTTGAAATATGCATAATGAAATGAAATGAGCATGGTACATGTACCAATATGATAGGTTTAGTTGTTGCATGTGTGATGAAAAAGTGGAGTGAAAATTTATAATCTAAAATTAATGTTTGATGCAAAGAAAGGGTGGAATTATCTCAGTCAACACAATTTGACTCAATTCAATTACCACTCAAACCACAAGACCCAATAAAAAGGTGACTTCACACAATGTGGCTTGGTTACACTACTAGCTCTCCAAACCTAGGTTTTCAAGTGCATATTTTAGAGAAGGTTGTTTCAACACTAGACCAACAAATTTTTAGATGCCCATTAGGCCTAAATTAAACATACCTCATTTTTGGTTATGGTTTTTTTGGACCATCTTGCTCCAATTAGGCCTGCTATGCCAAAACCAAGGCCAATTAGGTCACTTTTCCAAAGTACCTACAAGGAAATCAACCTCTATACAACAAAATTATTCACTAGTCACACATGGTCTAATTTAATAGATTTTATCATCCACCAATCTCTACAAATTTATATCCTACAACTTCTCTACCTTTCCTAAGCCTAACGCATGAAGATGTTAGGCAAGGGCTTGGAAAAAAACTCTACAAACTCTACACCTTGATCCTAAAACCAAAAAAAACATCAAAATAAATCCTAAATCATCCATTCCAATTAGTTTTTCTAGAAATAAATAGTGGAATGGATAGATATTTACATTTTTAGATTACAAACCCTTAAAATGAGGGTTTTTAGGTGGTTTGAAAAGAAACCTTTCAAAATCTGTTATTCCATCACAATAATTAATCACACAACACTCAAATGAAATTAAACTCACTGAAGTATCCTCTCACATCAATTTTAGATCATGAAACCACTATATGAGGTTGTACAAGACTAGTAAACTTTAGAAAACACAAAGAAATTATAGAAAATAGAGTAAATTATCCTTATTTTGTCCTCTAAAAGTTTCAACAACAATTCCTCAATGTGTTTGAAGCTATTTTAACATGTTTCAACCAATTTCCAATGGCCTCCATCTGAAATTCAATTAGGTGATCGTTCACCCCCTTCATAATGCAAACTTGCCAATGTTGCAAAGCAACTTTTACATGTTTTAACAAATTTTTACAAAACATAATTAAAGGACCCTACATGATTCCAAAAGCATTGAAAATGGTCTTCAATTCACCTTATTACATCAAATGAGTGACAAAACGCACAAAAAATTAAACTAGACACCTAAATGCATCAATCAAGCAAAGTGACCATGGTTCCCCTACACCATACACCCAGAGATGAAAAATTATCTAGTCCCACCTCAAATTAGCTCCTTAACTAAGATTCCATGTTGTTTGATATCATCTTTAGACATCCATGTTGCATCCTCTAGAGTTAAACCATGCCATTTGATAGGATACTCATTGTAAACATTATGCCTAGTCCTTTTGACCTCTGTAGTGTCAAGAATTGCTTCTAGCTTCAATGGTTCTAAAGGAGGGAGATATTTCACCCATTCTTCATCAGCAACTTCATTATCTACACATGTAACTACATCCACAAATCCCTTAAAAGGATAGAGATCAGAAACATTAAATATAGGGAAGATAGCAACTCCAGGAGGGAGTTCTATCTTGTAAGCATTAGACCCAAATTTATGGACTATCTTGCAAAGTTCCATTTTCTTAATCAGGAGCTTGGTGTACTTTACTTTTGGTAGTTTCTCCTTCTTCAAGTGTGCAAGAACCAAATCTCCCACTTTAAAGTGCACATCTCTCCTCTTCAAGTTAGCATGCCTCTTATATTTCTCAACACTTTTCTACAAGTTTATTTTCCCTTGATGGTGGATATCTTTCATGGCTTCTACAAAAGCTTCACCTTCATAACTCCTCTTCTCCATCCTTGTCAAATCTCTAAGATCAAATAAAACTCTTGGCTTCATACCATATACCACTTCAAATGGGCTTTTCCCTATGCTCCTATTAATGGAATCATTGTAAGCATATTCTACTTGAGGAAGAAGTAAGTCCCATTGTTTGCCATGCTCCTTTGTGAGACACCTCAAGAGGTTTCCAAGTGATATATTGACCACCTCTATCTTCCCATCTATTTGTGTATGGTAGGTAGTACTAAAATTCAAATTGGTTCCAAGATTTTTACAAAGCGTCCTCCAAAAGTGGCAAATAAATTTTGAGTTCCTGTCTGAAACAATGGTTAGTGTAAGACCATGGATTCTCACAATTTCCTTAAAGAATAGGCCCGTAAGATGGGAAAAATCATTTGTATATTTTCAAGGAGTAAAATGGGCCATCTCACTGAACCTATCAACCACCACAAACACACTATCATATCCCCTTTGAGTTCTAGGCAGTCCTAAAACAAAATCCATGCTTAAACTTTCGCATGGCTGATTACAAATTGGTAGGGGTTGATATAGTCTGGCATTTGACATAGAAAATTTGGTCCTTTGGTAGATCGTCCAACCTTCAATAAAATTTCTAACATCTACTTGTATTCTTGGCCAAAAATAGAACCTTCTTACCTGATCCGATGTTTTTTCAATCCCAAAATGGCCTCCATGACTTCCACAATGTTTCTCCTTTATCATTTTTTGTCTTATAGAGCACTTGGGTATACACAATTGAGATCCTTTGAATAAAACAATATTGCAGCAAAAATTTAGAATACTCATCATGGAAATTATCCTTAAACTGATTACAAATAGAAAATACCTCCTTGAAGTCTTCATCTGCAGCATACATTTCCTTCAATGCATCTATCCCCACACTTTGAAGTTGTATATCATGAACAAAAAATTACCTCCTAATAAGATTATCATCAAACTTATTATCCTTTCCTCTCATGTGCTTGGTGGTTAATGTGTATCTGTACAAATATTCAATCCACTTTGCATGTCTACGATTCAATTTATCTTGATTGTTCGAAGTTGTAACACATGATTGTCAGTGAACACTATGAATTATTTGGGTAAAAGGTAGTGCCTCCACTTCTTAAGAGCCTAAACCATAGCTTACAAATCAATATCATATGATGAATACTTCTTCTTAGCTTCATTAAGTTTTTCACTGAAGAAAGCCACCAACCTACCTTCTTGGCTTAACAATGTACCTATTCCAAAACCACTTGCATCAATTTCTATGGTGAAAACCTTATTGAAATTAGGAAGAGAAAGTATTGGTTGTTGTGCCACTCTATTTTTTAGATATTCAAAGCTCTTATCTACCTCATTATTCCACTAAAATTTCTTTCTTTTTTCTCCCTTAATGGTGTCAATGATAGGTGATAAAATGTGACTAAAATTATTAATAAAATTTCTATAGAAACTTACAAGGCCATCAAATCTTCTTACCTCTTACTGACCTTGGAGTTGGCCAAATGAGTATTGCCTCAACCTTTGTGGGATCCATCTTCAATGAAACCTTAGAGATCACAAAACCAAGATAGGTTAGTTCTTCTTTCATAAATTCATATTTTTTTAGATTTATCATCAATTTCTCCTCATGCAACCTCTGCAAAACCATGCCAAGGTGTTGCAAGTGTTCTTCCTTTGTTTTGATGAACACAATTATATCATCTAAATATACAACAAATTTACCAATAAAGGGCTTCAACACTTCATTCATAAGTCTCATAAAGTTACTCAGAGCATTTCACAATCCAAAGGGCATCACCATCCATTCATAAAGGAATTCATTAGTCTTAAATGTAGTTTTCCATTCATCTCCTTCCCTTATCCTAATCTAATGATACCCACTTTTCAAGTCAATTTTTGACAAATAGCAACCACCTCTCAAAAAATCCATTAGATCCTTGATTCTAGGAATTGGGAACCTATATTTGATGTTTATTTTTTTTATAGCCTTAGAGTCCATACACATTCTCCAATCCCCATCCTTTTTAGGTGCTAAAACTATTGGGACAAAAAAAGGGCTCAAACTTTCCCTAATGAGACATTAATCCAACAATTCTTGAACTTGCTTCTTGATTTCCTCATTTTGTTCAAGTGTCATTTTGTATGTAGCCTTCTTTGGAAAACTAGAACTAGGGATCAAATCAATATGATGACTAGCATCTCTCATGGGAAGCAAAGAACTTGGAAATTCATTAACTGCAATATCCCTATACTTATTCAACAAGGTTTGAACTTCACTAGGTATGCCTTCCAACTTATTTGATGCTAAAATAGACTTTGAATTAGGTCTAATCACTAGTGCAAATCCCTGGCCTCCTTCATCCTTTAAATTCTTCAAAAAATCCTTCTCTCCTACTACCATGACACTAGAACCAACTTTCCTATCAAACTCTTCATCTTGAAGGGGGGCCAAAGTGTATAAGGTGCCATCTTTATCTATCATATAGACATTCTTGTGGCCATCATGCTTGGACTTCCTATCATACTTCTAGGGTCTACCTAGAAGCAAGTGACAAACATCCATGGGGATGATGTCACAAAGGATTTTTTCCTTATAACCCTCAATATTGAACTCTACCCATGACTACTCATTTACCAAGACTTTTTGACCCTTGTTTAGCCATGAAACCTTGTAGGGTGTGGGATGAGGAATTCTTTCCAATTTCAATTTTTCAACCATTTCTAGAGACACCAAGTTATCAATAGAACCTAAATCTACCACTACTTTGCATACCTTTCCATGTGGCTTGCATGTAGTCCTAAATAAGGATTTCCTTTGTGGAGGCTCTTTCATTATAGGAAGCTTGATAAGTGTTCTCCCCATCATTAATGATTCACCAACCTTAGGGGAAGCATGCTGAGATGGTGAAGTAACACTTTCAACATCCTCTTCATGCACAATTTTAGTCCTACCCTCACCACCATGAGAGCTTGAGGGTTGTTTGTCAAGGCACTTCCAAGTTGGGTGTCCAAATTGATTGAAATTGTAGCATATTCCTAAAAAGGTATTTGATCCTCTCCCTAGTCTACCAAACCTTCCTCTACTTCCAAATCTTCTTCCTCTAAGGTTACCTCTGCCACTTGACTCTCCACTTTGTTCTTGATGGATGCTTTCTTTAGCTTGTTGCTTTTGTGACTGCCCTCTTGCACCAAAGTTTCATTTACCTCTAAAAAATTTCTCTTTTCCTCTTCCTTGCTGCTCTTTCCTTCTTTTTATTCTTTCATCTACCTTAATTTCCAATTGGAAACACTCCTCAACTATCCTAGGATCTATAAGGCCAATCTCATCTTGTATATTGAGCCTAAGCTGATTCAAGTATCTTTCCACCTTCTCTACTTCATCTTCTATGTGTTTAGACCTTATGCTTAATTTATGGAATTCCTCAGTATATGTCATCACATCTAACTCCCTTTGCTTCAAGTTTTGTAGATTTCTAATGGTTTTTATTGAATAATCTATAGGAAAGAATTGTGTCTTCACTTTGGATACCATCTAGTCCCATGAGTTTATCTTTTCCTTTCCCTTCTTGACTCTTTCTCCTTGAATATAATTCCACCATGTGAGGGAAGTGCCCTTCAATTTGGTTTTTGCAAACTTCACCTTCTTATCCTCTTGTACCTCTTCAAATTCAAAGAAGTTTTCTAAAGCATCAATCCAAGCCAAAACTTCCTCACTGTCCATTTTATCACCAAACATAGGTACTTCCACTATCACCTTTGGATTACCATCACACTTGAAATACTTTAGCATTTTGACCATCCTCATTTCTTTAGGGTCCAATCCTCTTCCTCATGGACTCCTACTGGAGGGTTCTCATGCTCACCCGCATCCTCCTTATCACTTTGGTGAACACCGACCATACCTCTTCTCTTATTCTTCTCCAAGGCTTCTATTCTAGGAAAGGTTGCTTCTTGAGTCTCCTTGTAGAGCCTCTCCTTCTAGAGAAACTTCTCTTTCAGTTCTTTAACCTCTTTGTCTATTGGATTTTTCTTTAGAGGCATCTTGTTTATGCCTAGTCTCATTCACTTTCCCACTTCAAATCAAAACTTAAGCTCTGATACCACCTGATGCAAATCTAGGGTGGAATTATCTCAATGAACAAAATTTGAATCAATTCAATCACCACTCAAACCACAAGACCCAATCAAAAGGTGACTTCACACAATATGGCTCGGCTAAACTACTAGCTCTCCAAACCTAGGTTTTCAAGTGTATCTTTTAGAGAAGGCCATTTCAACACTAGAACAACAAATTTTTAGATGCCCATTATGCCTAAATTCAACATACCTCATTTGTGGTTATGGTTTTTTTGGACCAACTTGCTCCAATTAGGCCTGCTACAAAAAAACCAAGGACAATTAGGCCACTTTTCCAAATAACCTACAAGGAAATCAACCTCTACACAACAAAAATCTTCACCAACAGTCTTCACTAGTCATGTAGTGTCTAGTTTAATAGGTTTTATCATCCACCAATCTCTACAAATTGTTGTCCTACAACTTCTCTACCTTTCCTATGCCTAACACATGAAGATGTTAGGCTAGGGCTTGGACAAAAACTCTAAAAAATCCACCCCCTACTCCTAAAACTAAGAAAAACATCAAAAGCAATCCTAAATCCTCCATTCCACTAAGTTTTTCCAGAAATCAATGATGGAATGGATAAATATTTATATTTTTAGATTACAAACCCTTAAACTGAGGGTTTTCAAGCAGCCTGAAAAGAAACCTTTCAAAATCTCTCATTCCACCACAATAATCAATCACATAGCACTAAAATGAAATTATATTCACTATAGTATCCTCTCACATCAACTTTAGATCATGAAACCACTATACAAGGCTGTATAGGACTGGTAAACTTTAGAAAACACAAAGAAATTACAAAAAACATAGTAAAATCTCCTTATTTTGTCCTCAAAAAGTTTCAACAACCATGCATCAATTTTTTTGAGGATATTTGAACATGTTTAAACTAATTTCCAATGGCCTCCAACTGAAATTCAATTAAGTGGTTGTTCATCCCCTTCATAATGAAAACTTGACAATATTGCAAAGCAACTTTTACATGATTTAACAAATTCTTACAAAACATAATTAAAGGACCCTACATGACACCCAAAGAATTTAAAATGGTCTTAAATTGACCTTATTACATCAAATTAGTGACAAAACACACAAAACATCAAACTAGACACCTAAATGCATCAATCAAGCAAAGTGACCATGGTGACCTTGCACCAATGTGGAGCCAAATTTTAAAATATTCTGATAGAAAGCATTGTGGGTTCCTTCAGCAATAGGTCCCAACTAAAGTTTGAAAATTCATGTTTAATGTGCTACAAGTCCCTACTATAATTTAAAGAATGTTTCAAAACAAGTGTGTATCATTATAACTGTGTTATGTTGCATGTCAGGTGGATTACTAAATTAAACTTGTGTGACCTCAGGGGGTGAGCTGTGTAGCTCAACCACTAAGTCACCTGAAAAAGTTGGTACATCTACTATTGAGTCATCATTGTGTGGTTTTGTACTTGTATTTGAATCACTGATAATACCATACTATTGAATGAGAGAAAGAATGAAATCATCTTTCTATATTGGTTTTTCTATAGAGTTTCAACCTGTGGCCATTAAACAATAGTGAAAACCTTGTTGCATCTATGGTCTCCAACTTGAATTCTCTATTAGGAAAAACTTGGCTTATCTCATAGGGTCCCAACCATCTAAATTGGAGTTTTCCCTTAAAATATTTATATCATGAATCATACAATAAGGCCTAGTATCCTAAATTGAATTGTTATCTTTGTTTCTATACTATCTCTACATGATGCATTGCTTCCATCTTGATTTCATCGCCAACCCATTCAAGTTATTAAATCTCTCTTTTTGTGCTATTGTGAGATCCATGTACAATTCCACTACTACCCAAGGGACATAGTTGTATGATCATTTGGAGTCTTTATAGGAGGGGATCTACTATTTTATATTACAAGCTATGTATCCCCTATTTTAAGTATGGAAATTTGTGCCAACAAGTTTAATTTAGCCCCATGTCCATATGTTTTTAGTTTCTCCTCCATCTTTTGAATCTTCATCTCCCTCTCTTTATCCCTTTGTTCATAATTTTTCACTTATTCTTCTAACTGTTTAGTTATTTCTAATGCTTCCTCCAACTCTTTCCTAACATTCCTTCCTTCTAAAAATATTTCCTCATCACTTAAATTTTGATCATAACAACCCCTATGTATTAAAAACCCACATTTTTAGGGTTGTCTGAGGTTCTCTTCTTGGTTTTTTGTGCAACAAAGATATCCTCTGATTCTATGTCAAAGGTGGATACATATCATTTTATTTTGGTAGGAACATACAGCTTCTTCAGAGAATTTTCCTTTATTTCTATATTAGTGTCAACCATCATAATATTTTTCTCTTCTATCTCCTTACCCCTCAATTCCTCTTTTCCTTTTCCTATGGTCCCCCTCATAACACCTTTCTATTTCAATCGACCTGAACACCCAGGTGTAGCATATGTCTCTTTTTGTGTATCCTTTTACTTCTACACCTTTTAAGGTGTAGAGAGGATACCCCCCTTTTTCTTAGCTTTTGGTGTCTTAGAGTTGTATGGGGTCTTCTCTATTGTAGGTTTCCTAGATGATACAAGTGAGGATTCTTGTACATTATGCTCCTCAGGTTCACCTTGGTTGCGGGTAGGAGAAGCAGTTGGTGAACCAAGAGAATTTTCTCTTGTAGGAACAACTGAGGGTTCTAGGGTTTCAATAACTACAAGTTTCTCTAATATACTGTTAATTTCCTTAAATTTCAAAAAATCCTCCCAATATATCTATGGGTATTGAATTCTAAGACTCCATTTTGTTAACAAGGCTATTAAAAAATGATGGGAAAGAGATGAATCATTTTGTTTCCTTTGATATTTAGATCACATCCTCTTTAACAAATTGCATAGGTAATTTTTCACATTAACAAGTCTATTATGTCGAAGATGGATTAATAATTTGAAATGCATAATGTAAAGTGATAATGTACCATCACATGTGAGGTACTCGATGATATATGAGGCAAAAGAAGCCAAAACACATGGAATTGAAAATCTTTTAGTACCTTGGGATGATGAATCCAAGTTTTCTCCTTGCTCATAAAAGTTTTATTTTTCTTCCACTACATCTTCTTGAGCAAGAAAATCAGCTCCAATCCTCAACGAACAAGATACTTGTGCAATTTCTCCTTCTGATGTATCTATTGATAATCCCTTTACAACAACTTCATCATGCTCCAATGTAGCTTCAAATGTCCTTGTTATATCATCATCAAATTTTGTTAACATAAGAAAAAAATCTAGCCATCCTACCCTTGTGAAAATGGGTAACACTAATTCATCTTCCAATATCTATTTATGTGTAGCTAGCTCTCTTCTAATGGTATCGACTCCCATGGTGATGTATTCTACCTCTGATAAAAAAATCTTCAAGAACTCCAAAAATTCAACCCAAATTTTAATATCAATAGTCCACCAACCCAAGTTATCTATTACTCTTGCATGAACCTTTACTTTAGTGACTTCAATCACTTTTACCTTTTCTCCTCTATTCAACTTCTATATGCTTGAAAAGGTTCTGAATTAGCTTGAATTTAGGAAATTTTCAACAAAAATCAACGGGAAAAAGGTTAGAAGTGCAAAGAAAGGTATGGAAAAAAGGTTTGTATGTTTTCTTGTTGGTTTTGCATTTGTCTTTTTGGTGGTGGCAGAAACAAAAATTTGGCTTATATATTACCCTTCCCCCTAATTTAAATTCTTGAAGTTTCCTCACTTCATGTTAGGAATAATAGGTGAAGGTAATAATTATAAAGTATGGAAATAGAAAGTGTAAAATATTTATTGCAAGTACATATGGAACATAATTAAAATTCATGTTGATTATGGTCATATAGTATGCATACCTAGGAAATATTATGAATATAACTTCTTCATGTGTGAAACTTATTTGAATATTTTCTGCTACATGACATTTAATTGAGATGATTTAATTGCAATGAATAAATGTATCGAGTGTGAAATTAATGATAGGATATTGCATTGTTTGAAATGAGGTGAAATGTATGAATGAGGGAAGTTGAATTAATAGTCTGAATTCTTGAAATTTAAAATATGCATTGTGAAATGAAATGAGCATGTTGCATGTACTAATATGATAGGTTTATTTTTTGCATGTGTGATTTTAAAGTTGACTGAAAATTGATAATCTAAAATTAATGTCATGCCAAATTTTAAAATGATCTGATACAAAGCACAGCAGGTTCCTTCAAAATAAGGCCCCAACTAAATTTTGACAATTCATTTGTAATGTGCTATATGTCCCTACTGTAATATGGAGAATGTTGTAGAATAATTTTGTATCATTTGTAACTATTTTTTGTGTGCATGTGAGGTGGATTACTAAATTAAACTTGTGTGACCTCAGTGGGTGAGTTGTGTAGCTCAACCACTAAGCCACTTGAGGAACTTGGTACATCTGTTGTTGAGTCATCATTGTGTGGTTTAGTAATTGTATCTAAATCACTAATAATACCATATTGTTGCAATGAAATCATCCTTTTGTAATGTTTTTTTATAAATTTTCAACTTGTGGCCATTAACCAATAGTGAAAACCTTATTGCATCTATGGTCTCCAACTTTATTTCTTCATTAGGAAAAACTTAGCTTATCTCATAGGGACCCAACCATCTAGATTGGAGTTTTCCCTTAAAAATTTTATATTGTGAATCATGTACAATAAGGACCAGTCTCCTACATTGCATTTTGATTTTATTTTTTGTACTATCTTTGAATGATTAATTGTTTCCATCCTTATTTCATCCAACCCATTCAAGTTATGCAATATCCCATTTTGTACTAATATGATATCAATTTCCAATTCCACTACTATTTTAAGTGTTTTATACTCAAATTCTATTGGCATAACCATTGTTTTGACATATACTAGTTCATAGGGGGTGAAACCAGTGGTTGTTTTCCATGTGTTCCTGTATGCCAATACTACCTCTAGTAATCTAGCAACCCAATATTTCCTATGTAACTACACTGTCTTGGTTAGAAGGCTCTCAATTTCCTTATTTGTAACCTCCACTTGGCCATTGGCTTGAGGGTGATAAGGTGTTGAATTTTTGTGCATTATTTCATATTCTTTAACAAATTTTATAATGAGCACTAAAGTAAATTGTGGACACTGATCAGTGACTATTTCCCTAGGTACTCCATATCTAGTAAAAATATCTTCATACAAGAATTTAGCAACATTGTTATCTCTAGGAAATTGTAATGCCTTCACTTCCACCCACTTGGTTATATAATCAGTGCAAACTAGAATGTAATCATTTTTATTAGATGTAGGTAAAATTGGCCCAAAAATCTAGACCCCATTTGTCAAAGGGTGATAGTATTAATTGTGGTAGTAAAGGAATTTCATTAGTATTAGTTGGCTTACCCATTCTTTGAAATTTGTCACAACTTTGTATATAATTGATAGAATTCTTATTTAAATTTGGCTAGTAGCAACCTATTGTAAGGATTTTGAATGCTATTCTTTTAGCTACAAAGTGACCCCCACAGGGCTCATCAAGGAAAGCTTTCATTATATCAAAGAATTCATCTTCACTTATACACCTTCTCATGATGTTGTCTAACCCTATGTAGAATAGGTAACAGGATACCCAAGGATATGGGAAACACTTGTGTACTAGTTGTCTCTTTTCTCTTGGAGAAAAGTGTGTTGGTATCTACCCTATCACTAAATAATTTTCAATGATAGCATTTGAGGGAATATGTGTGTTAAGAGAAAACAAATGATCATCTAGAAATGAGTCATCTACTACCCCTTCTACTAATTGTGTTGGAAATGTTGACAAAAAATATGCTACTAAATTAGCCTTCCCGGGCTTTTCCATTATTGTGATATCAAATTCCTATAGGAGTAGCCATCTAACTAGCCTACCCCCTACCACTAGTTTTTTCATCAAATATCTTATAGTTGTATGATTTGTGTGGACAAAAAATACATATCCAGTTATGTAATGCCTCAATTTTTTTATGTCATATAGTACTGCTAGCATTTCATTCTTTGTAACAGTGTAATTTAGCTCTTCTCCCTACAAATTCTTTCTAATGTAGTAAATAGAATATTCTTTGTTACCTTCTTTCTGACTAAAAACTGCTCCAATAGAAAAATATGAAGCATCAATGTGTATATGGAGGGGAAATGTCCAATTTCGCCCCCTCAAAATAGGTGCTTTGATTAAGGTTGCTTTAAGTTCCTTAAAATAATGTTGGCACTCTAATGTCCAATAAAATTCTATATCTTTAGTCAGTAGAAAAAACGATGGTGTTGCAATCTTATTGAAGTCCTTAATTAATCTCATATAATAGCCTGCATTGCCTAGGAAGCTTCTAACATCTCTTTGCTTCTATGGAATAGGTAATATAGAAATGATCTCTATCTTATGTGGGTCAACTTGAATCCCTTCACTAGATATGAAATTCCTTAGAACAATTCCTTGTGTCATCATCATAAAAAACTTTTCATTACTTAGGGACAAGCTATGTTCTTTACATATTTTCAAAACTTTCTACAGATTGGAAAGTGATTATTTATGAGTTTCCCCATATGTCGTAAATTCATCCATATATATCTCCATAGAATCATGTTCATAATCAAAGAATATGCTAAGAAATACCCTCTAAAAAGTAGTTGGGGCATTACATAACCCAAAGGGTAGGGAAAATTAGGCATAAGTACCCCAAGGGCATGTGAATGTTCTTTTGTCTTGATCCTTTGGAGTGATCTTTATCTGATTGTAGCCACTAAAACCATCTAGAAATGAAAATTGCTTCTTCCCTGCTAAAGAGTCAAGTGCTTAATCAATGAAGGGTAATGGGAAGTGGTATTTCCTAGTGGTTGTATTCAACTCCCTATAATCTACACATACCCTCCATTTTCCACCTTTCTTAGGAACAATAACTAATGGTGATACCCATTAATTATCAAATATAGGATAAATGAAGCTTGCATTAAGTAGTTTTTGGAGTTCATCTTTAACTATTTCTCTCAAAGTGGTTTTTTTCATCTTTGAGGTTGTCTAATGGATCTAAAATGATGATTTCTATAGATCCTACACATACACAATGATGAGGTAAAAATAACCTCATCAATATAATGGACTCAATACTTAACCTTACACCTTTCATCCAACCTTACGCTCCCAATTAATTATCTCTAGGATAAGTAATTGCTTTCTTTTTGTGAATAAGCGTACAATCTTTATTTTTTGAAATTAGTCACAATAAGATAATTTGTGATGAATTAATGGTTTTGTTTACGAGTATTCCACAAGTCAAATTCCACCATTGGTTACCATTCCAGTCAAAGAGGTTTTAATGCATATTTCAACACCATTGAAGACAAGTGAATGGGCACTGGAACTTCAAGAACATACATGATGGACTGAGTTTTTATAGTTTCTATTATTTTCAGGTCTAAAGACTTTATGGCTCGTGTCAAGCCTCCTCAATATTTTCATGTCATGGGCTATAAAGTCTGTTAGTTGTTGAAAATCAGTTGAAGACTTTACCAATTGAAAAGGAGTATTTTGTTAGTTGCTCTCATATAAATATGTAACTATTGAAATGATGATATACATATATCATTATGCTGCCACTATTTTTTCTAAGTTATACTTTTCATATGAATAAAATGAGTTTTTCCCACCACTTTTGGAGTTAATGAATAATATGAATGGAGTTACTAGTATAGGTGATCTAATCTAGGCATAGAAGCACTCGAGAGCTAGCAACTCAAGGGGTTGTAGATTAGATAGATAAGTATTTTACTTCTAATTCTATACTTTCCTTTAGTAGATAATAATTGGAATTGGAATTTATTATCATATGTTTAATTATGTCAAGATCAATCCTATAGGTTGTAGCTCAGTCTGTAGTCTTTGAATTTAGTGTTTGAAGTTTTGGAGCACCTTCTTTTAGTTGTGCTAGCTATTTTAGATTGTTATCTTTAGATTAGATCAACATTTCCTAGTTTCTTTACAAGCTTTACTTCTTCAAAAATATATACATTTCTTAGTTTAATCATTTATGTGTGTGTGATATATTGGATCAATTTAAATGCAAATCAAACACATATTAATAAAACATTAAATCAAGAAAGCTGAAAAAGAAACAGAATAAGAAAACCGTGATAGCAGCTTCCCCGAAATCATCTTATCTTCCTCTAACTCCAGCGTTTTGTTGGTTTCCAGTGGCTCTCAGATCAGCAGATCAAGCTCAACAAAAGGACAGCTAAAGAAAGATATTTTAAAGTGCATATTATGCTAAATGAAAAAGCTATGCTAGGATGAGAGTATGGTTGTGATGCAGAAAATGATATGATTGCATAAGCAAGATGAAAGTATGGATGTGTAAATGCGTGCGTAGTGTGTATGTGTATGGTAAGTGCGTGCGTGTACATGTGGATGATTATGCGTAGTGTAACCAAAAGCTTGGATTTGTGCCAGAATTTATAGAGTTTTCGAATGGATTCGATTGGCTGAATCGATCGACAGCCTGGATTAAGCTTGTTCGAACGGACGGTGGGAGATCTTCGAAAGTGGAAGAGAAGAATCGAAGGTTTCCCTTTTCCTTCAATTTTCATCATTGAATTTCGAAGGGAAACTTCCATTTCAAAGGATGAGATGCGAATTTGGAAGGGTGAGTTAGCACGAGTTAGAATTTAAATAAAATAGATTTATTTAATTTGGAAGTGGAGATGAAAATGGAAACCTACATAATTAAATAACTCATATTTAATTATGTTTAAAAATGAAATTAGGAAAAATATTAAATAAAATATTTAATATTTTAATTCGATTATGGGATGGAGAATATTTCATTATTCAAATATTCAAAAATATTTAAACTTTAGAACCAAATGATAATTAAATATAAATAAATTATAAAAATTTATTTAATTTAATTAAGCGAAAGATAAAAGGTGAGATGAAGAAGATATTCCATTATTTAAATATTCAAAATATTTAAACTCTAGAATACTATGATAATTAAATATAAATAAATTATGAAAATTTATTTAATTTAATCAAGCGAAAGGTGGAAATGTTAGTAATTAAATATAATTATTTATTTAATTTAAGGTAGAAGAATTTAGAAGATGAAAGATATAAATAAATAATTAAATTTATTTATATGTAGATGACTTTAGGGGAATTAATTAAATAAATCATATTTAATTAATAAGTAGGAGGTATTTTTCCACAGCATGTCAAATTATGATATTGCTATTAGGATTCAACCATGTAGTTTCGAGTCAAACTCATTGACCCATGTTTCATGAGTAGTGGTTCACAAGAACCCATCTCTCATGATAACAAATGGTCCACTTAGCACTCATTGCAACTAGGTGATGCTCACAGAGGTGAAGCACTGGTCCATCCCGGGAGGTCACCCATCCTGGTACTGCTCCAGCTCAAGCGGGCTTAACCAGGGAGTTTTTTCGAAGGTTAAGCCCACTTGAGTTGTTACCCCATTTGCAAAACCTTCAGCAAGTGTTGTGCCTTATGAACCATTCATAATAGAGCCCCTTCATTAATTAATTAAATGACCCATATTTAATTAATTAACAAGCTTAATCATGACCATTTATAGACATATACATTTTGCCCCTCTTTGAAGTGATGTGTAAAACACATTGCTTCAAAGAAAAATAAGATTTTTGCCCCTGATGTGCTTTCGATATTTCTGCTGATGATGCCCCATCGGAAGATAAATTACAGATGAGAGTGATTTAACTCGCGATAGATAATGAAAAAGAAATGTCTCATTTGGAAAATAAAGTCAATTTTACCCTTGTTTGACCTTTAAAAGGTAAAAAGGTTGAAAAAGACAAGTCATTTGCACTTTTGACTTTGGTGAAAACTGTAGCTGTGAGAGTGACATTACGACATGGAGATTCCCTATCATTGCCACCGATTCGAGAGATCTCCAAGATATCAGAGGCCAGCAGCATATGGACCACCGGTGAGTCGATCTATCCTCTTGTGCATTCGAATTTTTTCATTTGAATCAAAATTTTCATGTTTTTTCTACGGATTTAGATTGTAAAATTATGTTTGCACGCATATAGCATAGTTTAGGTGCTTTCGAAAAAAATAGGCGCACTTAGGGTAGAAACAAACACACATAGAGCATAAATGTTAAACAGCTAGGGTAAAACCAGTTTAGCGCATCCCATAAAAACTAGTGCACATATAGGGCAGGATAGAAAATTTTAGGGGTAGAGCGCTTATAGGTAAAACAGGCGCGCATAGAGCAAAAATGCACATCTAATAAAAAGATCGACGCATAGGATGAGTAAAGTGGCGCATACAGGAAAACGCGCATTGGAAGTCTATTTGAGCACATCGGGCAAAAAGAACATCGCATACGGGATTTAGCGCATCCCGTAAAAAAAACGGCGCATATGGTAAAATAGGTAGAATTGATGTTTTGATGATAGGAATGTGAAAATGATGATTTATATTGCTTCCTTAGTCAATAGATAGGTAAATTATCAAGTCATCATGCTGATATGGATAGAAATGATAGAATGATTGAATGATTGATTGATAACTTTGCTTCATAGATTAGAAAACAAAGAGTAAATGATTGATAACTTTGTTTCCCATGAATGAAAAACAAAGAGTAAATGATTGATAACTTTGCTTCCCATGAATGAAAAACAAAGAGTAAATGATTGATAACTTTGCTTCCCAGAGTAGAAAACAAAGAGTAAATGATTGATATGATTTCTGTTAACTTTGCTTTCTGCAATAGAAAACAAATAGTGATTGATTGTAGAACAGATTTGATATGATATCCAGCTAGATAGATTTGATTTGATTTGATTAATAGGACTGATTGTGTGATATGGGTCATTGATTTGATGCATTGATATGAGTCATTGATATGGGTCACTGATATAGTTCACTTGATATGGATCACTGATAGAGGTCACTAATAGATATGAGTCTGATTGATGTTGTTTAAATAATTGATATGATTATGATGAATTATCTTTGTGATGAAAATAGGAGGTTTTCAAAAACCTCCAAATTAGAGAGCAACATTCAGTAGGATGGGATAGGATCCCTGAGTTGACACCTACTGACGTAGCGTTGATTGATACCTGTGGTTTGAGATCCTTGTTGGCAATGTCGCCGATTAGGGTCAACAGAGGATTGTTGACAGCACTTGCAGAGCGATGGCACTCAAAGCACAACACCTTTCACATGTCGACCGGTAAGGTGATAGTGACTCCTGAGGACGTGTATAGGATCTTAGGTATCCCAGTTGTTGGTGCCCGTGTGTATTACGATCACAAGGAGCTTGGGGGTACGAATGCTTTGAGGAGAGTGTACGGAGATGCACATATTCTTGGGTACTGGGTACCATGGGCAGACTTTCGCGGATATCCCACCTTGTCGGCAGTTTTGGGTGCATTCATTGGAGGTCTCCTTTGTCTGGATCGCTGGGAAAAAGGATTATCAGTGGGTTGGGCAAGATTTTGGAGCAGATGTTGCTACAGCTGAGGAGATACGCATGGGGGAGCTGCATGTTAGCTCATCTTTATCATGATTTGCACCAGGTGGTGTATAAAGGTTCTTCCAGTTTGTTGTGTGGGGTTATAGTGCTACAGATTTGGGCATGGGAGCATTTTTCTATGATGAGACCGGCGTACCCTAGAGTTAGGCCACCAGGTAGGCCATATATATATATATGTATGCGATGTTCCTTACCCAGCCCAAGCTGGCCAAGGTAGATTACTGGAGGCGATTGCTGGATGACATGGATATGGTGATATGGTGACCATATCTCAATTGCGAGCCATGGGCTACAGATGATATAGAGATGTCATATGTATGTATTCCACAATTTCTGATAGAGAGGACTCCCTTCATTTTGGAGAGATTTTTGGCATTACGGGTGTAGAGGCAGTTCGGATTCACTCAGGGGATGCCGTAGGGGGTTGCACACTACGCCCAGAGCAAAGATGAGGCCGGATGGGGGCCGTGTATTTCTTATCAGGTAGCATATACAAAGTTCATTGCATTGGAACCTGAGGTATGGGTGGACAGGCAAGACATTGTGGATACTGGGATGTCTGATGAGTACTCTACATATTTTCACACGCATTCTTTTCCTTGGTTCACCAGTCTTAATGAACCAACACTGATTTTGGTAGTACCATAGCCAGGGGCAGTGAGACAGGAGGATGTGGTTGGTGGCGAGTAGGGAGCAGTTGGAGGAGAGGAGGTGGAGAGCGAAGATGAGGGGAGCTCAGATGATGACGATGGAGATGATGGAGATGATGGCAAGGAGGGGGGACATGCGCTAGGGAGGTGGGGGCTGGATATTCTGAGGGGTGTTCAGATTATGTGACGGTCAAGGATAGGGATAAGATGAGGGACAGTGATCTAGATAGCATCCTCCTCTCAGTAGGGACAGGTTGCTACATTGCAGGCCCAAGTGTAGACATTACAGGGTCACCAAGGTCAGTTGCAGAGTCAGTTGGCACAGGAACAGGCTTTCATTGTATAGCTTCAGGTGCAGCTGGCACAGGCACATGCATAGGCACCTGCACCGGCACAGGCACCTGCCCCAGGCCCATAGTTAGCCCAGGTGATAGCAGAGAGAGATTCCTTCAGACAGAGGGCAATAGAGGCTGAGGGTGTGGCTCAGAAGTTGATGGGCACCATAGAGAGTGTGTCACTGTGGGATGCCATTGCAGAGGGTATGGAGATGGCGCGAGAGGCTGAGTATTACAGTGTGATATATGAGGAGCTATGTCCTCCTGAGCGTAGAGAGCCATACTTGCGATCCCATAGTAGGAGCAGATCACTAACACACACCCAGAGCAGGGGAGTGATGGGGCCTCAGCATGACCCAGATCCAGGCACCAGTGGCAGACCACCTCCTTCCAGACTAGCACCATCAGGGGCATCGACCAACTAGAGTTGTGATGTATACCATCTTTGGAGCATGTATATGCCATTTTTTATCATATCTGATGTATTGGACATTTTAGTTTCATTAGACATTTTGGACATTTGTACCATTTTTGGTGAGCGATGATATGCAGCAATGATGATTATTTTGGTGATGAGTTGTCATGTATTTATGATATGATGATGTGATATGCATTTATTTCAATATGTGATGGATTTTGTTATGCATTTAAATGATTTGATGACTAACATGATATGCAGGATGGTTTGATTATGATGTTTTATTATGATTATGATTTGATGATGTGTACTAATGATGTCATGCAGATGGATTACTTATGATGTATATTTATTGTTTTTGGATTTTTCAATGCAGATAAAAGATGAAAAATGAATGTTGTGTTCATGATATGCATTATGATATGATGTGATGTGAAATGATATGAGTAAATAGTGTATGATACAAATGTTATGACATGAGATGATAGGAATACTAAGATGAAATTGAAAAGAGAAAATAGTGATGTATGATAAAATGATATGTGATGAAATATAATGATTTGTAATAAAATGACATGATAAATGGATTGAGTGTATAATGATAATGAAATGATAATGAAATGATAATGATATGGTATGATGAAACTGAGATGAAATAAATGATATGAAATGGATAATAGAATGAGATGATGTGAATGAAATGAATGATAATGATAGTGAAATGATATGCTGTGATAATGATAATGAAATGAATGATAATGATGTAATGAATAATGAGTGAAATGAGATGATAATGAGATGGTAATGACATGAATGAAATGATAAAATATATGTTATAAATAAATAATTAAATGATAATGATAATGAAATAATGAAAGGATGAAAATATAATAATAATAAATGGAATGATAATGGGAATGGATGATAAATGAATGAAATGATTATAATATAATGAAACGTATATGAAACTAGTATAAGTGATAATGGTAATGTGATGATTTGAATGATAATGATAAGGAAGATAAAATGAAATGAATGAAATGACTATAATGGTAATGTGATGTTAAGATGATAATAATGAAATGATGGAGTGATAATATTAAATGATAATGATATGAAGCAAAATTGTTAAATGATAATGATAATGAAATAATAATGAATGGCTAATGATATGAAATAAAATGATAAACGATATGGAATGATAACGAAATGATAAATGAAAATGAAATGCAAATGGAATATTAATGAAATGATAATAGAAATGCAACTAATATGAAATGATGAAATGATAATGTTAAATGATAATGAATGCAATAATGAAATGATAATGAAAATGAAACTAATATGAAATGATGATGAAAATGCAATGATGAAATGATATGAAACTAATATGAAATGATAATGTTAAATGATAATGAATGCAATAATGAAATGATAATGAAAATGAAACTAATATGAAATGATGATGGAAATGCAATTATGAGATGATAATGCTAATGAAATGATGATGAAATGATAATGAAGATGAAATGATAATGAAAATGCAATGATGATGAAATGATATGAAACTAATATAAAATGACAATGAATGATAATGATAATGATAATTCCATGATAAGATGATAATGCAATGAAAATATGTAATGATAAGATGATAATGCTAATGAAAATGCAATGATAAGATGATAATGCTACAAATGTTTGTATTGTCCTCCACAAATAGTCCAAAGAAATATGACAGCCATTGACCTTTAAAAAAAACTCTTGATGCAAATCCAATAGGCAGTTATGTACAATGAACTAAAATGAAATGCAACTAAATGAAACTGACCATTTTGTTGAGCCTTTTGGTGAGTCTGCTTAAATCATCATAGAGCATTTGAAAATGTTGGAAGTGTGTACAAGCATCAGAGGGGGAATTAGCACCAATGATGACCTGAGTACAACTTTCATGATTTTTGATATAGCAAGTGAATACAAGCATCTAGGTATAAATTGAACCAAGATGACCTGAGCATTTCTTGCATAAATAGACAAAGACTAACCACCATCTGATGCAAATTTGGAACTGTCATCAATGATAATTTTTTGAAAAATCATGTCTCATGACATATTTACAATAGATAAATGATTTAACCTCAATATAGCAGACAAAGAAAAATCATCCTCTTTCCTTGCCACTCTAGGTCAGTACATCATCGAGTGTGCTCCAGGGAAATGATATCAAAAAATTAAACAACCATTGTTCAAAAATGAAATACTGTGATTCCAAACATTAGTCAAATTAGAGATCATCCAAATATGAGTCATGATAAGGTACACAACTGAAAGCTACTATGATACAAATCAATGATTGGATGTTTGATTTGGTTGCTTTGTTTGCATGATTGGTTTTGATGTCATTGTCCTACTGTTGAAAGTTGATTGCCCCCTGTATGCCCCATGTTTTCCCTTGGTATCAACATAACTTGCTGAAATGAATATGTACAATAGTCAAGCCATGGTAAGACGTTAGCGCTCGAGGTAAATGATGATAGCATGGTGCTGGTGTGACCCTAAGATGGAAAAGATGCATAAAAAGGAAGGCCAAAAAATTAAATGCAGAACATGAACTAATAGATGGAGAGCTACAAATAACGTCTATTTGTTTTTATTGCATTTTTCTTGTCAATAGACTGCCTGTTTGCCAGGTTTTCACCCTATGATGATTTTTATTTTTTTTTTGGCGTTACTGAGATGCCTGTTTGCCAGGTTTTCACCAGGGTAACCATTTTTTTAGGACTTTTTTTGCTATTTTTGATTTTCTTCAGGACTTTTTCTGATTTTTTTTTTGAATTTTTTCAGGACTTTTTCTTATTTTTTGGATTTTTCAAGACTTTTTCTAATTTTTGAACTTTTAGGACTTTTCTGATTTTTTGATTTTTCAGATTTTTTCAGGACTTTTTCTGATGATGAAAACCGCCCTAGACATAATACTTTTTTAGGTGCATGCTATTGATAGGTTCGTCAAATAGGTCCCCTTCTGGCGTTGATAGCTTGTAGGCTCCTGAACCATATATTGCGATAACCACGTAAGGACCTAGCCAATTTGGTTCGAACTTTCCTTTCTTCTCTCTATCTTGCTGATTGCATGGGTTCTCTTTCAGAACAAGATCACCCACCTGAAAGGTACGTGGATTTACTTTTTGGTTATAGCTGCGAGACATCATTTGTTGATATGCTTTTAGATGATCAGCTGCTCTTTGTCTCTTTTCATCTAGGAGTTCCAATTCTTGGAGTCGAGGAACTTTGTATTCATCATCTGTTGTAAGGCTTTTCAATGATACTCTGAGGGAGGGAATCTCAACTTCTAAGGGCAATATGGCCTCTGCTCCATAAACAAGAGCTAATGGTGTTGCTCCTGTTGGTGTGCGAACACTGGTTTTGTAGGCCCATAATGCGGGATTGAGTTGAACGTGCCAATCCTTCCCTGAATCATTCACAGTCTTTTTCAAGATTTTCAATATTTTTTTATTTGAGGCCTCTGCTTGGCCATTCCATTGTGGATAGTAAGGTGTTGAATATCTATGTTGAATGTGAAATCTCTCACAAAGTTCATCAACCTCCTGATTTTTGAATGGACGTCCATTATCTATAATAATGGAGTTGGGAATGCCATATCGACAAATAATATAGTTGAGTATGAATGCTGATATTTGTTTGCCAGTGACTTTAGTAAGAGGGACTACCTCAATCCACTTGGTAAAATACTCTGTTACTGTGATGATGAATTTATGTCTATTTGATGAAGAAGGATGAATCTTTCCCACTAGATCTAATCCCCATTGAGAAAATGGCCAGGTTGGCATGAATGGTTGAAGTTCTTGTGCAGGGGCATGAATGATATTCCCATGAATCTGACATTTTGAACATGTTTTCACAAAAGTGAATGATTCCCTCTCCATTGTAGGCTAGTAGTAACCCATTCTAATCAATTTCTTGGCTAAGGTCAGTCCACTCGAATGAGTACCACAGATGCCACCATGAACTTCTTGTAAATATTTATCAGATTCCTCACATTCAAGACATTGTAGTAAAGTACCATCAAGACCACGGTGGTACAGGGTGTCAGCGATAAGAGTGTAGCAAGCAGATTGGTGGATGAAATTGGGTTTTTGGTTACGGGATAGATCGGGTGGTAAGATATCATCTTTAAGATAGGCATAAATTTTTCCATACCAAGGTGAATCGGATCCTACCAAATGACAAATGATTTGGAATTCAGGTGTATCATATGGAGGTGTAAATGATTGTTCAACCAGAAATTCATAATGATTTTGAGTTTTTGGTAGTTGTAACAATGATGCAATTGTAGCCATGGCATCAACTGCTTTGTTATCAAGCCTTGGAATCTGTGTGAATTTTATGTCCACAAAGTATTTCTTGAAGTCATCAACCATCTTTTTATATGGTAATAGTTTCTCATCTTTGGTTTGATAGTCATTATTAATCTGATAAATGACTAGTTGTGAATCACCATACACCTATAGTTCTGTAATTCTCCATTCTAGTGCTATTTTGAGCCTGATGATTAATGCTTCATATTCGGCTATGTTGTTGGTGCATGGAATTAGCCTATATGATCGAGGAATGGTGTGTCCTTGAGGGTTGACGAAAAGTATGCCTGCCCCCGATCCATGTTGAGTGAAAGAACCATCAAAATATAGGGACCATGGTTGTTTAGATTCTATAGTAAAAACATCAGCATATGGAAATTCAATGTGAAGAGGATGATCTGCTTGTAGTGGTGCTTCAGCTAGTTGATCAGCGATAACTTGTCCTTTGATTTCCTTGCGATCAACATAATGTATGTCAAACTCGCTCAGAATCATTACCCACTTTGCTAACCTTCCTATCAATGATGCTTTGCTTAACAAATACTTAAGTGGGTCAATTTTTGAAACCAGATTGATTGTATGAGTTAGCATGTAATGTCGAAACTTTTGTGAAGCAAAAACTACTACTAGACAAGCCTTCTCAATAGAAGTGTAATTCATCTCATGACTTGTTAGTGTTCTATTGATGTAGTAGATTGCACGTTCCTTTCCTGTGGAGTCTCCTTGTGCTAGCAGTGCCCCCAGAGATGTTTCTGTTGCGGCAATGTATAAGATGAGTGGTTTGTCTGGATTTGGTGGTATGAGAACTGGTGGAGTCATTAAATACTACTTGATTTGTTGAAATGCCAGTTCACATTTGTCATCCCACTTGAAAGGAACATTCTTATGCAGTAGATGTGTGAAAGTTAAACTTTTGTTGGCCAATTATGCAATGAACCTTTGTATAGATTGAAGTCGTCCTTGCAGTGATCTTAACTGAATGATGTTCTTTGGTGGAGGTATTTCCATAATTTCTTGTACATTTTGTAGGATCTACTTCAATGCCTTTTTCTGAAACAATGTATCCCAAGAGTTTTCCAGATTTGACCCCAAAAACACATTTCTTAGGGTTGAGGCGAACTTTGAATTTCTCTAGTCTTGCTAATATTTTGGATAATATTTCAAGATGTCCTTCTCTGGTGTATGATTTGGCCAATATGTTGTCTACATAATCTTCCATGAAGACATGCATCATGTCATGAAAGATTGTAGTCATGGCTCTTTGGTAGGTAGCCCCAACATTCTTTAGACTGAAAGGCATGGCGTTCCAACAATAAGTTCCCCATGGACATGTGAAAGCTATTTTCTCCTGGTCTTCAGGTGCAATCTTGATTTGGTTGTAGCCAGAAAAACTATCCATTAATGAGTACATGGCATGGCTAGCTGTCAGATCAACTATGGTGTCAATGTTTGGCTGTGGGAAGTCATCCTTAGGACATGCTTTATTAAGATCTCTGAAATCTATGCATATTCTCACAATTTTATCTGGCTTGGATATAGGAACAATGTTGGAGATCCATTCCACATAATCGATTGGTCTTATGAAGCCCACATCAAGAAGTTTTCTCAGTTTTTCCTTAACCAATAATGCAACATGAGGGTGCATCTTTCTGAGTTTTTGTTTCATCGGCTTGGCCCCCGGTTTGATAGACAAGTGATGCATGATAAGATCAGGATCAAGACCAGGCATGTCAGCGTAAGACCACGCAAAATTGAATTGATTTGCTTTTAGGAATTCCATGAACTCTGGTATTTCTTTCTCTGTCATTGATGTAGCTAACTGTAAAATTCTTGGTTTGTCTAAATTCTCAAGATCGAAAGAATTTGTAGGCTGAATCAAAATAGGAGATCGCTCATGGTAGTGCTCCGGGAGAGTGTCAAGATTCCCATCATTAGGTGCCTCAAAGAGGTTTTCACCATTGGATACACTCTTTATTTTATCTTTTGTTTGATCTAATACTGCCAGATTCTGGTTTTCACCATTAGATCTTTCTTTTTTGTTTTTACTTTTGCAGCTGGGAGACTTGACACTGTCCTGATCAAAAACTCTATGCCAAAAATCGCTAGTGGACCAATCATTTGTATCCTTTGTGGAAAGGAAGTTTACGATAGCTTCATCACTTGGAAACATGGGTATGTCAATAGGTTCAGATGAATCCCAATCAATGATATTAGGATAATTCAAAGGAATTGGATCGTCAGGTTGTGTGAAATCGGCTATGGTTATGGTCATCACAGAGTGGTCTGTAGGATCCGAGGTATGAGGTGGGTCAGTGATGATACTGTCCTCATGATATTCTTGTTCGGTTATAGCTACGAGACATCATTTGTTGATATGGTTTTAGATGATCAGCTGCTCTTTGTCTCTTTTCATCTAGGAGTTCCAATTCTTGGAGTCGAGGAACTTTGTATTCATCATCTGTTGTAAGGATTTTCAATGATACTCTGAGGGAGGGAATCTCAACTTCTAAGGGCAATATGGCCTCTGCTCCATAAACAAGAGCTAATGGTGTTGCTCCTGTTGGTGTGCGAACACTGGTTTTGTAGGCCCATAATGCGGGATTGAGTTGAACGTGCCAATCCTTCCTTTAATCATTCACAGTCTTTTTCAAGATTTTCAAGATTGTTTTATGAGGCCTCTGCTTGGCCATTCCCTTGTGGATAGTAAGGTGTTGAATATCTATGTTGAATGTGAAATCTCTCACAAAGTTCATCAACCTCCTAATTTTTGAATGGACGTCCATTATCTATAATAATGGAGTTGGGAATGCCATATCGACAAATAATATAGTTGAGTATGAATGCTGATATTTGTCTGCCGGTGACTTTAGTAAGAGGGACTACCTCAATCCACTTGGTAAAATACTCTGTTACTGTGATGATGAATTTATGTCTATTTGATGAAGAAGGATGAATCTTGCCCACTAGATCTAACCCCCATTGAGAAAATGGCCAGGTTGGCATGAATGGTTGAAGTTCTTGTGCAGGGGCATGAATGAGATTCCCATGAATCTGACATTTTGAACATGTTTTCACAAAAGTGAATGATTCCCTCTCCATTGTAGGCTAGTAGTAACCCATTCTAATCAATTTCTTGGCTAAGGTCAGTCCACTCGAATGAGTACCACAGATGCCACCATGAACTTCTTGTAAATATTTATCAGATTCCTCACATTCAAGACATCGTAGTAAAGTACCATCAAGACCACGGTGGTACAGGGTGTCAGCGATAAGAGTGTAGCAAGCGGATTGGTGGATGAAATTGGGTTTTTGGTTACGGGATAGATCGGGTGGTAAGATATCATCTTTAAGATAGGCATAAATTTTTCCATACCAAGGTGAATCAGATCCTACCAAATTACAAATGATTTGGCTTTCAGGTGTATCATATGGAGGTGTAAATGATTGTTCAACCAGAAATTCATAATGATTTTGAGTTTCTGGTAGTTGTAACAATGATGCAATTGTAGCCATGGCATCAACTGCTTTGTTATCAAGCCTTGGAATCTGTGTGAATTTTATGTCCACAAAGTATTTCTTGAAGTCATCAACCATCTTTTTATATGGTAATAGTTTCTCATCTTTGGTTTGATAGTCATTATTAATCTGATAAATGACTAGTTGTGAATCACCATACACCTGTAGTTCTGTAATTCTCCATTCTAGTGCTATTTTGAGCCCGATGATTAATGCTTCATATTCGGCTATGTTGTTGGTGCATGGAATTAGCCTATATGATCGAGGAATGGTGTGTCCTTGAGGGTTGACGAAAAGTATGCCTGCCCCCGATCCATGTTGAGTGAAAGAACCATCAAAATATAGGGACCATGGTTGTTTAGATTCTACAGTAAAAACATCAGCATATGGAAATTCAATGTGCAAAGGATGATCTGCTTGTAGTGGTGCTTCAGCTAGTTGATCAGCGATAACTTGTCCTTTGATTGCCTTGCGATCAACATAATGTATGTCAAACTCACTTAGAATCATTACCCACTTTGCTAACCTTCCTATCAATGATGCTTTGCTTAACAAATACTTAAGTGGGTCAATTTTTGAAACCAGATTGATTGTATGAGTTAGCATGTAATGTCAAAACTTTTGTGAAGCAAAAACTACTACTAGACAAGCCTTCTCAATAGAAGTGTAATTGATCTCATGACTTGTTAGTGTTCTACTGATGTAGTAGATTGCACGTTCCTTTCTTGTGGAGTCTCCTTGTGCTAGCAGTGCCCCCAGAGATGTTTCTGTTGCGGCAATGCATAAGATGAGTGGTTTGTCTGGATTTGGTGGTATGAGAACTGGTGGAGTCATTAAATACTACTTGATTTGTTGAAATGCCAGTTCACATTTGTCATCCCACTTGAAAGGAACATTCTTATGCAGTAGATGTGTGAAAGGTAAACTTTTGTCGGCCAATTGTGCAATGAACCTTTGTATAGATTGAAGTCGTCCTTGCAGTGATCTTAACCGACTGATGTTCTTTGGTGGAGGCATTTCCATAATTGCTTGTACTTTTGTAGGATCTACTTCAATGCCTTTTTCTGAAATAATGTATCCCAAGAGTTTTCCAGATTTGACCCCAAAAACACATTTCTTAGGGTTGAGGCGAACTTTGAATTTCTCTAGTCTTGCAAATATTTTGGATAATATTTCAAGATGTCCTTCTCTGGTGTATGATTTGGCCAATATGTTGTCTACATAATCTTCCATGAAGACATGCATCATGTCATGAAAGATTGTAGTCATGGCTCTTTGGTAGGTAGCCCCAACATTCTTCAGACCGAAAGGCATGACGTTCCAACAATAAGTTCCCCATGGACATGTGAAAGCTATTTTCTCCTGGTCTTCAGGTGCAATCTTGATTTGGTTGTAGCCAGAAAAACTATCCATTAATGAGTACATGGCATGGCCAACTGTCAGATCAACTATGGTGTCAATGTTTGGCTGTCGGAAGTCATCCTTAGGACAAGCTTTATTAAGATCTCTGAAATCTATGCATATTCTCACAATTTTATCTGGCTTGGATATAGGAACAATGTTGGAGATCCATTCCGCATAATCGATTGGTCTTATGAAGCCCACATCAAGAAGTTTTCTCAGTTCTTCCTTAACCAATAATGCAACATGAGGGGTGCATCTTTCTGAGTTTTTGTTTCATCGGCTTGGCCCCCAGTTTGATAGACAAGTGATGCATGATAAGATCAGGATCAAGACCAGGCATGTCAGCGTAAGACCACGCAAAATTGACTTGATTTGCTTTTAGGAATTCCATGAACTCTGGTATTTCTTTCTCTGTCATTGATGTAGCTAACTGTAAAATTCTTGGTTTGTCTGAAGTCTCAAGATCGAAAGAATTTGTAGGCTCAATCAAAATAGGAGATCGCTCATGGTAGTGCTCTGGGAGAGTGTCAAGATTCCCATCGTTAGGTGCCTCAAAAAGGTTTTCACCATTGGATACGCTCTTTATTTTATCTTTTGTTTGATCTAATACTGCCAAGTTCGGGTTTTCACCATTAGATCTTTCTTTTTTGTTTTTACTTTTGCAGCTGGGAGACTTGACACTCTCCTGATCAAAAACTCTATGCCAAAAATCGCTAGTGGACCAATCATTTGTATCCTTTGTGGAAAGGAAGTTTACGATAGCTTCATCACTTGGAAACATGGGTATGTCAATAGGTTCAAATGAATCCCAATCAATGATATTAGGATAATTCAAAGGAATTGGATCATTAGGTTGTGTGAAATCGGCTATGGTTATGGTCATAACAGAGTGGTTTGTAGGATCCAAGGTATGAGGTGGGTCAGTGATGATACTGTCCTCATGATATTCTTGTTCGTTTAGATTCGACTCAGTATCACTAGAATCATAGTCGATTTGTGGTTCATATTCTTGTGGTTGGGACCCCGAACCTTGACCTTCAATTAGATTTGGAGCATACTGGTGTATTACATCAACCTCTTTGTCCCTCCAGAACTCATCATTGTAAATGGTGTCACATTCATATTCAGCAGAGTCTATGTCAGAATTGTTGTCAAAGAAGTTCTTAACTGTTGTCAAACGTGCTTCTTGTGAATCTGAGCTTTCTTGTAATGCAAAGATAGTGGCATGTGGTTGTTTGGATGTGTTTTCTTCAGAGCGAGTATCATAACCCAATCCAGTTTTTTCTTTTGCAGCAAGTCCGCGGAGGCGAATGGGTTCAACTACTCCTTCCTTCCTTTTTCCGATAGGCCCTTCATCATAGCCCATCTTCTGCATGATTGAATACCCTTTTCCATATTTGTCTATGGGTAGTTTGACATTAGAGGCTTCTTCATCTTCATGTTTATAGAGCCAGTTTAGAATTTCTATATCCTTAGGATTTTCCATGGGGAATTTTTCTTTGATGAATTGTCCATTAAATTTTGTAATTGGCTCTATTTGTGTTTGCTTTGATGTTGATGCTGCTGATATTTGATGTTCCCTAATAGATGGTTGTCCATGTGATTGAGGTGATGTAGATAGATTGGAAAGAAAAAGAGAGTATTCTCCAACTCCATGATCCTTGAATTTCATCTTTTTGTTAAAACTATTGGTCAATTGACTGATTTGTGTGTCAATCTTTAGAGAAGTCTTAGCATGAGCTTCTCGATTGTTAGGGACCAAAGTATCTTGACTGGCTTTTATGTTGGAACAAGTTTGAATATTGGAATGATCAACTGATATTGTGATTTCCTGTCCATCATAAGGAAATTTAAGACATTGATGATAGGTTGATGGGACAACTTGCGTTTCATGGATCCAAGGATGACCCAACAAGATGTTATATGCAAGATCACGGTCTAGTACTTGACAGAAAGTATTCTTTATAACATGACCCACTATGATTGGCAGCATGATTAGACCCTTGGATGCTCTTTCTTCATCATCATAAGCTTTTATTGTAATCTTTCTTCTAAATTCAATGAAGTCCTTAGCAAATCCTAAGGATTTAACCAAATTCATGGTACAGATGTTCAAACCGGCACCTCCATCTATTAGAACTCATTTGATACGAAACTTGTGAACCATGAGTTCTAAGTACAATGATGAATTATGGGGGTGAGTTATGGAAACATCATCTTTGTCAGAGAATGAAAGGCAAGTGGGTGAGGACAAATGTCCTACCATGGCTTGAAATTGATTCACATCCAGGTCAGTGGATACATTAGTTTCAATGAGGGATTTTTCAAGAATTTCTTTATGGGCTGGAGAAATCTTCAATAGTTCTAGAATAGAAATTTGAGCGGGGGTTTTCTGAAGTTGGTTGACCAAATCATATTGATGTTGAGGTGGAGGTTCAGTGGTTTTTGAAGAGGCACCTTTTAAAATAACTTTAGCTTACTCTCTTGTTGTTGCGTTGACTTCTCTATATTCCACCTTCTTGTTGACTTTAATGACATTTACCCACTCGTCATATGAGTAGAGATGATTGATTATATGATCATCATTGATATGATTCACATTTTTTTCAGAAGACTCACCCTTTTGATAGTTAGGAAATGGATTGTGGAATGCTTGGTGGTCTGCATTGGTGTGTTGATTTCCTTCTATTGTAATGATTTCATTGTAAATTAAGTCTTGAATGGCATTCTTCAAGGCTTGGCAGTTGTTTGTGCAATGACCTTTACACCGATGATAATCACAATATTATGCCTCATTCCATGATGGAGGCTTTACACTGGGTTCGTAATTTCGTTGAGGTGGCAAAGTAATGACATTTTTGGCCATCAAGTCTTTGAATGTTGATTCTAAAGATTGTCCCAATGAAGTGAAAGTTCTTCTATTCGAGAAGAATGAAAATCTATGCAGATTTGAATTCGAGGTGTTCCCTAAGGAATTGTAATTGTTATTGGTTCCTCGGTAACCATAGTTGTTGGAAGTCCCTTGATGGGGAGTAAAGTTTTGATTTGTATTGTTCCTCGGAGGAGGAGAATTATTTTCATGATTTGCAATCAAGTTGACATTTTTGTTGCTACTGTTTGGAGTATTGAGAACAAATGGTTTGGTCGAGGCATGATTCACATCAACAACACCATCATTCACCATATTTTTGTTGCGAGTCCATAATGTGGACTTGTCTTGATTATTGTGATGGTTAGATGAGCTAGGATTTTCTTTGTCATGTTTAATTATTCCTGTTTTGACCAAAGCATTTTCAATGGTTAAGGCATCTTCAATCATTTTCTCAAAAGAAGAAGGACAATGTAAGTTCAAGTGATAGCTCATTTCTGAATTTAAACTGTTGATGAAAGTAACCATCTTTTCTTTTTCGGGAACAGGCCATGGATATCTGGCAAACATTCTTCTCCATCTTTGAAGAAATGTAATGAAAGATTCACTAGGTTTTTGTGCAACCTTGCAAAGATCTATCATGGTGATCTGATGTTGTATATTGTAAGTATATTGTGATATGAATAGGTTGATCAATTCTTCAAATGTCCTGACGGGAGGTGTGATCTTAGATAACCATTCCATAGAGTGTACTCCAAGACTCCTAGGAAACAGTCGCATCAAGTAAGTATCTTCATGAGCGAATTCCAATGTCATGTTCCTGAAGTCTCTAACGTGATCGATTGGATCCGTTTTCCCATTATAGTGATCAAATTTTGGCATTTCACAATGCATGGGAAAAGGAACCATGTTAATACTTCTATCAAAAGGATAAGGACAGATGTCCTCCAGAGTGTATTTCTTTGTGGTTGTTTCCCCTTGTAACTCTCTAACTTGTCCTTGAAGTGCCTTGATTTGTTGGGTCAAGGCACTAAGATCTGAAAGGGGTGTCTCTTCAGGTTTTTTTTTCAAGTTTTCAGTGTCAAAGTCATGAGGCAATTTAGCCCCTTGTTCGACTAGATAGCGAAAATATTTCTCCTTATCTCACTGCAAGATCTTTTCAATAGATTTATGGAATTTTGGATCTTGTTTAGCTTCTCTAAGACATTCCTCATCTTGTTCCTCATCACTATCCACCTGGTTTTTATCTCTGTAATTATGAAAAGGATTTTCTTCTCTATTGCCCATGTTGTTGTTGAAAAGTGGATTTTGATTTATGTTGAAAAGGGGATTACTGCTTTCTCCTTCTTCTTGAGTATTCTGAATATGACTTTCTGTTTGGATTGTATCCTTCAGTTTATTGTGTTGAGATCTTGTGGAGATAGGCATATGTTTTTGGAAAATTCTTCTAAACTTAGATCATAGTTTTGACAAGTGCGATGGTGATGAAATCTTGATCTGATAAGATATGGAATCTTATCATATGATCAAGGATGCTCCTAACTTATTGATTGTGGCTTCCAATTGATGAAGGATTTCAAAATCCTATTGGGGAAGTTGAACCAAAAATTAGAAAGTTGTTTGAGAGATGCACTCTTAAAGTTTTGATCTTTGTTTTCAAAGAAAGGTTCCAAAATCAATGAAGAATTTGATTAGGGTGTGAAGGATACTCTATATAAGGTTGTGGTATGTTGTCAAATTCAAGAGGTTGGTTATGATTATGCTATTGTGATAGAGCTAATCTCTGATAGTAAGCTCAAGATTCTAAGGGATCTACAACATATTCATCAGTGAATCCTCTAACAAAATCCTAATATCTATGAAGAAATTCTCAATAGTGAAGCAAGACTTGTCGACTTTTGTTCAAGAATTTTCTCTTTTGCAGTGTTTTCTTGTATCCTAACCATTTCTTGGGTTTTTTGATTCTCTTAGACAATGATTTCTTGGGAAACTTTGTTGAGTTCCAATCTCTAAGCATGGGAAAAGTGTTGGGAATGTTTTTGAATCAATGATATGAAAAACTCTTAAGTGGCTTTCAGTTGTTGTTCTTCATGTTCTTTTTGGATGATCTCTTTATCTAAATTAATGTAATGGAAGACACAATAAACATTTTTGAAAATAGTTGTTCTTAAAGCCCCATACTAATATGAAGTGTTTGATCAAGAAAATATTTTTCATCAAATTTTTCCATAGGTTTTCCACATGAAAGACAATTCAGACAGACTCACTCTTAAATGCTCAAGTAGGTCATTCTAGTAATCAACAACCCACATCTTAGAACTACGTCGACTCACATAGTCATGTCACCCTTGAAGGGGCAACCGTGTTTTTGTCTTTTCCAGGCGCATACTCAGAGTTACAGAAGTGGATACCGGATCCCCTGAGCAAATGGTCCTTGGTAGTTATATGGTGAGTGTCTTGGGGGTAGATTCTTCCCTCCCCTTGCACTGTGATTATTAGAATGTTTGGAAACTGACTCGGCTCGCCACTACACTAGGTTCGTAGTAAGGATTTCCATTCGGTGCGGCAATAATAAAATCCCTTAGGAGACCTCCCAACCTTTAGAACAAAGGCTTTGGGGATGGTTATCTTGCACACTATCGGCAAAAGAGGGTTTCCCAAAATTTTCTTTAAATTTTATAGTGGGGCGGAATAGCCTGGCTTTGGCTTGAACCCACTTGAGTCGTTCTCGTAGGGTGAGTACTTTTTCCCACTATGGCAGGCTCTCTAAAGGATGTAATTGAAACAATAAAATTGCATGAAAATTAAAAAGGCAAGTCTGGTATTCTGATCACCCAGTTAAGGGGAGAGCATAGACCTATTTCCACAGTCAAAGCAAGTAGATGTTCTTTTTAAGTTCCAAATCACGATGATCTAATCTAAGTGAAGATATTGCTTCACCAAAAAGAGATTGTTCAATTTTAACTGCAAAAATCATTGTTTGGTGACTATCCTAGATTGCTTCATTTTATTCAGATGTGGCTACCCTTGGATTGCTTCATTTTAAAATTCAGAAGAAAAAAATGAATTCTGTCTACAAAAGGCATCAGACTCAGAATTCTGTATTTTTTTGTTACAGTCTATATGCGCCCAAACAAAAGCTATATGTGCCAGAAGATATATGTGCCAGAACAGAGACTATATGCACCAGAACAGATGCTATATGCACCTAAACAGATGCTATATGCACCTAAACAGATGCTATATGCGCCAGAACATATGCTAAATGCACTTAAAGAAAGATTTAAATGCTTAAAATAGTTATTGTGTATGCTAAAAGAAAGTTTCTATATGCGCACAAACATTTACTCTATGCACCTAAACAGTCACGGGATGCGCTCCAAAATCCTGTCAAATAAAAAGTTAAAATCCTCTATGCGCGTCAGAAAATTTTGAATGCGCCTACACGCCAAATTTTTCCTGAAAAGCCAATTCTAGAACGTAGAAACTATCAACAAAAACTTATAGAAAACATTAAATTCATGGGTTCAAGCCCCATGGTGGGCACCATTTTATGTGTGTGTGATATATTGGATCAATTTAAATGCAAATCAAACACATATTAATAAAACATTAAATCAAGAAAGCTGAAAAAGAAACAGAATAAGCAAACTATGACAGCAGCTTCCCTGAAATCGTCTTATCTTCCTCTAACTCCAGCGTTTTGTTGGTTTCCAGTGGCTCTCAGATCAGCAGATCAAGCTCAACAAAAGGACAGCTAAAGAATGAGATTTTAAAGTGCATACTATGCTAAATGCAAAAGCTATGCTAAGATGAGAGTATGACTGTGATGCAAAAAATTATATGATTGCATAAGCAAGATGAAAGTATGGATGTGTAAATGCGTGCATAGTGTGTATGCATATGGTAAGTGCCTGCATGTACGTGTGGATGATTATACGTAGTGTAACCAAAAGCTTGGATTTTCACCATAATTTATAGAGTTTTCGAATGGATTAGATTGGCTGAATCGATCGACGGACTAGATTAAGCTTTTTCGAACGGACGGTGGGAGATCTTCGAAAGTGGAAGAGAAGAATGGAAGGTTTCCCTTTTCTTTCAATTTTCGTCATTGAGTTTCGAAGGGAAACTTCCATTTCGAAGGATGAGATGCGAATTTGGAAGGGTGAGTTAGCACGAGTTAGAAATTAAATAAAATAGATTTATTTAATTTGGAAGTGGAGATGAAAATGGAAACCTACATAATTAAATAACTCATATTTAATTATGTTTAAAAATGAAAATAGGGAAAATATTAAATAAAATATTTAATATTTTAATTCGATTATGGGATGGAGAATATTCCATTATTCAAATATTCAAAAATATTTAAACTTTAGAACCAAATGATAATTAAATATAAATAAATTATAAAAATTTATTTAATTTAATTAAGCGAAAGATAAAAGGTGAGATGAAGAAGATATTCCATTATTTAAATATTCAAAATATTTAAACTCTAGAATACTATGATAATTAAATATAAATAAATTATGAAAATTTATTTAATTTAATCAAGCGAAAGGTGGAAATGTTAGTAATTAAATATAATTATTTATTTAATTTAAGGTAGAAGAATTTAGAAGATGAACGATATAAATAAATAATTAAATTTATTTATATGTAGATGACTTTAGGGGAATTAATTAAATAAATCATATTTAATTAATTAACAAGCTTAATCATGACCATTTTTAGACATATACAATTTCCATGCTTTCTAGTTTAGTGGTTATGCATTTTAAATTCATAGTTTTTTGCTTTCTAGTGTAGTTATTTCAATCCTTCTAGATAGATAATTTATTGCATTCTAAGTTTAGTGGCTTCTTAGTTTAGAGTTTTATTTTATTTATTTGGTATTTATGAAACCCAAGAGGGATATTTGAGATGTCTTCTATTGCATATAGTCTTTGGACACTACTCATTCGATATATGAATGTGTTTATCAACTAAAGTGTTAGGACCTAATGACAATTTGGCACCATTGTCAGGGAACCATCTTTTTCTAATGTTATTATAAGATACTTTGAATACCTCTTTTAGGAACAAAAATATTCCTTTGGCTTATTTTTTGCATGGTCAGGAAATGAGGCCCCCATGGAATGTTCATACCAAACCCCCCAAATCAATGTACCAAAAACAAGTAGGGAGGAAGGAAACTTAGATCAAGAACGTACTAAGGAATTAACTGGGCATTTTCAACTTGATACGTTCCCACATACCCCAAAAAGAGAACACATAGCTTTAGAGGAGTGTATTCCTTTGAAAACTCTAGAACCTCACCCAACTGAGCAATTTTTTGAAGAGGATCACATTCCCTTCAACCTCATACATGACCGTAGAAATTATGCCTACAAAAATAACCCTCCACCACCACACACATTCACTTATCCTATTGATATTGATGCAGATGACAATATGATAATGAAAAATATCTCAATGGCCTTCTTGCCAACCTTTCAAGGTTTCTCTACTAAGGACCCTGACCAGTTTCTATTTGAGTTTAAAGTCTTGTATCAGACATATGACTATAAGAGTGATAATTAGAAACTAAATCTCTTACCCTCCACTTTTAAAGATAGCCATGCATAGGTTTATGGGATTAACTTCTCAATCAATAACCTCCTAGGATGAAATAGATTATGCTTTTTTGGAGAAATACCAAAGTTATTGTAGGGTTAGAGATAGGAAAGAAGAACTGTTCAAAATAAGGAAAAATGAGGATGAAAGTCTAGAGGATTACCTAGATAGGTTTATATTCTTAACTAAATGATGTGGTGGAGAAGTCATAAGTCTTGATATCCTAAAGAACCTATTCCTTAAAGGTATCGATGAAAAGTCTTGAAGGAGCTTGGATTTAATGGGAAAAGGAGATGTGTCCTAATTGGGGCTGGATGATATTACTGAATTGTCTCAGAATTTCTCTCGTACTCGAGGAGGTATCCAAAATTCCACCCTCTTTAAAGGTTCCAATGAAATAGGAATACTATGTGAAGAGCTAGCCAACTTCAAGACTAACATTATTGTTTAGCTAAAAACCACATTAGATGGCATATGGGCTAAACCCAAAATCCTGAGAATTTGTCCATTTATTGCCCCAAGTGCTAAAACAAATATTTGTTAAGGAAATTCTCTTTGGAAAAACTTGAAAAAAATGATGTTTGTCAAGTATGTGACAAAAATCACCCCATTGATCAGTGTGAGTTTCTGAATGCCATCAAAAATTCCAAGAAAAGAATAGCCTCAATTGAGGAAGAAGTCAACATTGTAAATCAAAGAACTGGAGGAAATTTTTCTAACGGCAAAAATTCAAACCCTAACTGGAGACCTCAAACCAATTGGAACAATACTAAATGGGAAGTACCCTAGCCTTAGGCACCACCTCCAGTACCACCTAATTGGAGAACTTATCCTTAGGGACCACCTGAATGTGAAAATCAATCTAGGGTCAATCCTCAGTGGCCTAACCAACCTCGACGATAGTGGTACCTGTTAGCTCTCAAAAATGCAGGTAAGGGTACCTCAAGAGGCTGCCAATCTCTTGATACGTTTTAGGGTAACAGACAAGGTTTGAATGGCTTAAACCTTCTACTCTTCAGGTGTTGCTAGACCTAGGCGGGTGTACCTATATAAGTTGGGCAGACTTGAATTATGATCTTCTCTCTTGCAGTGATTTGTCCACAATGCTAGATGGAACTAGACAAATGAAATCAAATTTGGTATAAATTGTATACCAATATTCCAAAATAAATCCTAATATGCTCACTTAATAGATGTAAAGAAAATGAATGAATCTAAAAGGTGAAAAATGCAGAGACTAGTGCCTTATTGGGTATGCGGAGTCAAATGAAATAGAAATAGACAACTTATTTCTCAAGAACACTCAAATTGTTTGGCATATGTTTTGTTTATAACTTGTATAAACATGCAAGTATGTGACTACCAAGTTCTTCTTTAATAATCTAGATGAATTTCCCTTATTACTGTGATCAACCAAAAGGATTTAATATTTTCTTAAAAGAACCAATCAATTAACCACACAGATACAACAAATGTGCACTGATAAACTAAATATAAAGCATCAATATTGGAGACAACTGAGTAATACTTTCAATAAATTCAACAGACAATTGACACCAAAAATGAGTTGTGACATCAACTAATTATCATTAAAAACTCCATTTTGAAAACATGCATCATGGTCTTTGTTCTATGGAAATTATATTCCTACTGTGTATTATCTACCCTTTCTACTATATCTAATCTCTAATCTCATTTACAATTGAAAATGGATATTTATACATTTTCATCTGAAGAGAGACATCACTTCGCATTCACATGCTGGCCAACAGTATTCAGGCTTTTGTTAACATTTGTAAAACATTCACCAATACATTTTTGTAATCATACCGAAGGCCAAATGTCCCACTAAAAGTCATCTCTATCACTTTGTGTGTCGCTATGACAATTCTGAGTCGGGGAGAAGTCCCATAGACTATACTTTGTCTTACTGAGATGTGTTTCTTAATGTATTTTCCAGTCACTAAGAAACAAGCACTCTCTCACCAATGCAACAGTACTTCAACATGACATTCAGATTGGTAAGACTGCAAGACTTTACTCTGAAAGCTCCCCTGGTAGAGTCCCCTTTGTGTTTTGTCAGCGAGACCCAATGCACTCGCCAAGACCTTACTCTGAATACCCTTTAGTCATGTTGATAGGTTTGCTTTATTGTTGATTGGCAAGACACCATGAATTCACTGAGACTTCATATCGAATACCTTTAGTCTGGCCGAAATGTTTGCTTGGACCCTGATAGTCAATGAGACAAAAAGGGTTCGCTATGACATTACTCTGGTACTTGTAGTTTGGCTAATGTGTTCCCACGTGCGTTGGTCGGTGAGAATAAAACTTTGCTATGACTTCACATCGATGAAATATTTCTCACTGGGATGTTCCTTCCATCGCCAATTGGCAAGACACGAAGCGATCGGTAAGACATCACCCCGAGACCCCTTAGTAGAATCCTTATGTGCTTTATCAGCAAGACCCAGTGCATTCAATGAGACATTACTCCGATGCACTTTTTTTTTACTAAAATATTGTTCCACGTGCTAGTCGGTGAGACATAATGCATTCGCCAAGATATTACATCGATACTACTTAGCTTGGATGATAAGCTTCCTCGTACATTGGTCGGTGAGACATGACACATTTAGTGAGACCACATACCGAATACAATTTGTTTGGCCGACGTGTATATCTTTATTGGCGATCGGTAAGACACTACGAATTCGCTGTGACATTACATCAATGCCTTAACTCTTGCCGATATGTGTATCCTTCCACCGCCAGTTGGTGAAACATAAAGGTATCACTAAAACCTCACCCTGAAGAAGAATCTCTTGCCAATAGGGAAACTCTTAGTCACCAAAACAATGATTAATGTCTTGCCGATAGGTACCTGCATGTGAATTCCAATTGCTATGACATCCCTGGGGTCTTGCTGATAGGCAACATAGACGTATATCAGCAAGAATGCACTATGGGTCAGGAAGACCTTGATAATCTCATGCCGATATGGACAATTATGTGAAATACTTAGACCTAGATGGATTTTATGGGACAAATATAGGCAAAATGTGAGTAAAATGTTATGACGAGAGGCCCTGTGCATATGGTGATGATTATTTTGGAAACTCAGGGGTATGAAAAACTTGTGAAATTATTCAGAATTTTACAGTTTCAACAGTGGCTCTATCTGGGGATGAATGATTGTGAGATCATTTCAAGAATCTAGATTTTTGGGTGAGCATACCAAAATCAAGGATGATGAATTAGTGAGCAAAATGGAAATGGACATGAATGCAAAATGGAGATGACAAAACCCTAAACTACTGTACATAGAAAAATTTATTTTGAAAGAAGGAAAATCAAGATTGTCCATGTACTAGCAAGTCCTGTTCCTTTTATTTCCTAGACTACTGTGTATGGAAGATAGAATTTTGGGACGATTGTTAAGGATTTTCCATGCACTGGCAACCCTTAATCCTCTAGTTTGTTCAAGAGAAAAAATGCTTCAGAAATTGCCCATGTACAGGAAAATCCTGATCTTCACTAGCCATATTCTGTAGATAGTATGAATCTTCACCTTTCTTTCCAATAACCACAAAAGGTCCTAGTGACAAGGCTTCAAACTTCCCATGCTTTCCCTTCTCCTGACACCTTGCATTCCACATCAGTACCAAATCACTTTCTTCAAATTTTCTATCTTTTACCTTTTTATCAAATAGATACTTCATCTGTGTTTGTAACTTCAAGTTTTGATTTTGAGCTCCTCTTCTTATCTCATCAAGTTCAGCCAGTTGTTCCATTCTCTCCTCCATAGGCTCTGGAATATCCAAATCTTCCTGAAGGACAAACTTATAGATTGGCAAAAAAATTTGTAAAGGCATCTTGGCTTGTGTTCCATACACCAATTTGAATGGGGATTTTCCAACTGCCTTCTTTACAGTGATTTTGCTAGCCCAAACAACCAATTTCAATTTTGAATCCCAAGCTTTCTTGTTCTGACCTAGCATCCTTCTTATAATCTTTAGAAGACTCTTATTGCTAGATTCTGCTTGACCATTAGCTTGTGGATGATAAGGAGCTGCATAAGAAATGGTAATACCATATGTGCTCCAAATTTTTTTGAATTCATCTGATCTGAAACACATCCCATTGTCTGTGATCAACCTCAGTGGTGTACCAAACCTGGTAATGATGTTGGTCATTAGAAAATTTGTCACAACTCTACTTATTGCATGTTTAGTTGGTATTGCTTCTACCCATTTGGTAAAATAATCAGTGGCCACCAATATCCATTTATGTCCTCCACTCGATTTTTCTTGTATCTCTCCAATGAAATCAATTCCCCGTATATGAAAAGGGGCATTAGTATGTAGGGGTCAAAGTGGCAAATCTCCCTGATACTTCATTTTTCTAGAGAATTTCTGGTAGGCTTCACATTTTCTTACATATGTAAAAGAGTCATTAAAAACCTTTGGCTAGTAATAACCTGCCCTGAGAATTTTATGCACAGTTTTCTTTGTTGAGTAATGTCCTCCACAAACCCCTTCATGCATTTCACTTAAGACATGCCTAGCTTGTGATTCATCTAGACATAACAATAGTATACCATCCCTATTCTTCCAAAATAGATCTCCATCCATGAAAACATACTTGGATGCCTGCAACTTCAGAGTTCTTTTCTAGCTGTCATTCAATCCCTCTGGACACTTCATATATTTAAGGTAATGCATGATATCAGCATACCAAGGAGTATGCTCAATTCTCACAATTACAGTCTCTTCTTCTATATTGCATATTTGGTTTGCTTCAATATTCGCATCTGCCATCAACTTAGCCAAGCCCTGACCTCTTACCAGTTTAGTAATTTGTACCTCCATGTCAAATTCTTGGATTTTGTTAATCCATTTGCATATTTTTCCTGTTACTTCAGATTATGTCAAAATATCCTTGACAACTGCATGAGGGACATAAGCAACCACCTTTGCTCCAACATGATATGGCCTGAAAGCTTTTATAGCTTTTACTAATGCAAATGCCTGTTTTTCCATTATATCATACTTTAATTCAGACCCCTATAATGAATTACTGAAGGACACATGTTGTTCATGACCATCCTCATTCTTCTGTAACATAACAATAGCAATGGTGTGCATTGAAGCGAATGAAAATATCTGAAAAGGCTTTGCAAAATCCAGAGATTTAAGGATAGGATCTTCCTTGATGGCTCTTTTGATGGATATAAAAGCTTCCATGGCCTTTGTAGTCCATTCCACTTTTTGTCCTTTCTTCAACATTTTTGATATGGGTTAAATGATCTCAGCAAAGTTAGAAACAAATATCCTAACAAAATTAATTTGTCCAAAGAATGATTGTATAGCCTTAATAGTTTTAGAGAAAGGAATTTTATCAATGGCCTCAACTCTCTCAGGATCTATCTTAATCCCATCCTTTGAAACAATATGTCCCAAGAGTTTACCCTCTGTAACTGCAAAATGACATTTCTTAGGATTCAAACTAATACCATATTCTAAGGCTTTAATAAATACCTTCTCCAAATGTTGTATATGATCTTCAGCTTTCTTTGAGTAAGCAGTGAAGTCATCCTGATACACCACCATGATAACATTGATCAAATCTGCAAATGCCACATCCATAGCTCTTTGGAAATTTGCTCCTGCATTTGTAAGACCAAATGGAATTCTCATGTATACATATGTCCCCCAAGGAGTTGTAAATGCCATCTTATATTACTCACATTCTTTCACCTTAACCTGGTTATACCCTGAAAACCCATCCATCATAGACAACAGTTCGCACCCTGTCACCTTATGCAATATAGCCTCCATATTGGGTAGAGGATAATTATCTTTGAGGGATGCCATGTTTAGATTTCTGAAGTCTACACATAGCCTGATATCTCCATTCTTCTTTCTCACAGGGACCAAGTTCGAGACCCATGTTGAATGCCTGATTGGTTTAATGATTCCCCCATCTCTTAGCTTTGCCAATTCTTCTTGTATTTTAGGCTCCAATGTTGGATTTATGGGTCTTTTCTTTTGTCTGAATGGCTTAGAATTTGGCTTCAATGGTATTTCATGCTAAAACAAATCTTCCCTATATCCTTTTAGATCTTCATAAGACCAAGCAAACACATGTTTATATTTTCTTAGCAACTATATCAACATTTTTCTAATTGTAGGGTTTATCTTCTTCCCTATGTACACCTTTCTTGGTGCAATTTCAGTTCCCAAGTTAATCTCTTCAATATCTTCCCTTTTAACTGGTGTTTGTTTCATGAGAGACCAATCACTTCCATCATATACCCTCTCCATTTCCACTAGGCCTTTAGGAAGCTTATTTGTTTAAGATGTAAGATATCCTTCCCAAATATGGTTTGCTTCCCATCCACTTCCTCAACAAAGGCATTGAAGTAAATCTCTTGGGCTTCATATTGATCTATACATTGGAGGAATTTCAAAAGGTAAGTATCATCATTAAAAACCTGCCAACTATATATGTTATTAGGCACAAGAGGCCTTGTCTTGAACTCAATTTGTGACACTCCAGCCAATGTAATGTCATCTCTTTTTAGTGCTACATTTGCTAGAAAATCTGCCATTATGTTCGTTGACCTATCAATCCACTCAATTGAGAATGAATCAAACAACTCAATTGTGTCCCATACAACATTTCTATATTGCTTCAGCCTTTTATGTTTTGCTGCATATTTTGACTTAATTTGTGAAACAACCAACTCAGAATCCCCTCGAACAACCAGCAACTTGATTTTGTGTTTCACAACTATGTTCAAACCTGTCAATACAGCTTCATACTCCACCGCATTTTTTGTACATTCGAATGTTAACAGGAATGAATACTTAAATGCAACACCTTCAAGTGAAATGAACACTATCCCTGCTCCATTTCCCTCTTGACTGCAGGCTCCATCAAAGTACATCTTCCACACTCCATTGCAGTTTTGTGCAACATGCTTCTCAGTTGGATCATTGTTGGTTAATTATGGTTGGGCTAGTTATATCTTAAAACTTCCAAGATCGACATCAGAAAAACAATTGATTTGATCAAGTGGCACAAAATCAACAACTTGGTTCATCCTTGGCTCCCTATATAACTTTACTTCCTGACCATTTACTGGAATTGTTGCATAAGACAGATCAAACTGGACATTTCCACCAACAACTGTCATCCATTGTCTAGATAGAATCATCCCAAACTGAGGAGGGGTGTCAATTACTATTATATCAATGTTGTAGGCCACTTGAGGATAAGCATCTAGCTTGACTTCAACATCTCTCATTATACCCACCATAGGAACAAGTCGGTTATCCATTGCATAGCATTTCCCTTCATATGTATCCACCCACATGCCTAGTTGTTTCATCACTTCTACTAGCATAATATTCATGGCAACACCAGAATCTATATTTAATTCCTCAACAATTTGTTATTTATGAGTAATGTAGTGAAAAAAGGATCAACTTGTGGGGGAAATGCATTACTAAGGCACACCTCTGGGATATTCACATTCTCTTGCTTGTTTTTAGTGGCCATCTTGCTTTCAGAATTTATATGCTTTTCATTTCCATTTGTTATTAATTGAACCAGACTATCTCTGTATTCTTTAATTTTCATCATCTCAAGTAGTGGTACAGACATCTTTACTTGAGATAAAGCTTGAGTGAAGTCAAAAGAAGAACCCTCCACTTTAACAATTTTCTTTTGTTCTAAAATTTCTCCTTTGTTTTCTTCCTTCTCTCTTTTACTTGGCTGATCAGGATTTTTCATTTCTTTGTGTAGTTCCTTCACTTCCTCCTTTTGGACAAGCTTCTGTTTACCTTCAACATGTTTATTTTGTACCTTTTTCACAGTTCCTTATGTCGCCTTTTATTTCATAAAGATGCCCCTAGGGACACCTTCCTTCTCATTTACAGTCCTATTTCTCAACCAGTACTTACTCTTTGCTTCTTCAACTGAAGCAACAATTAGTCTCTCTATCTCCTCTTTAGTAAGTTTCCTCATATTGCATTGAGTAGGTGTTTCAATAGAATGTTTCTCTATATAATCTTCTTCAGAGTCAGAAAGGATCTGCTGCTCATCCATGTGGACATTCTATTTCTTATTTGAAACATCATAATCGTAACCTTCATCCTCTGAAGATGAGTACCTCTCTTCCACATGGTGAAAAGTGTTTGAAGTCAAATACAATTTGTGATCTTCTCCACTATTTCCCATCAACGTTCCTTCCTCTTGCATTCTTTGGGATACAACACAATAATCTAGGGAATGTGGCTTATCACAGACTTCACAAAAATGATTGTTATTCACCATATAGGTTCCCTTCTTCCTCAATGTATCAGGAGTTTCTTTGCTTCTAGGCCTATCTGTTATAGGTTTTCCATCTTTCCAATTTGTGTTATAAGGCATGTCATGCAGCCTAGGCCTTTCATTCCTATATGTGTGCTCCTGTTTGTATTGATAATTATTGGTTTTTTGGGGAGCCCTATGATTGTCTCTTTTATCCATTATCCCAGTAGCCCTCCTATTGTTTTCAATTGTTAATGTTGTCTTCTAGGCTTTAGCCAAGTCTCTTGGGAACCTATTTCTCAGTTCATACCTTGTTTTAGGATCGAAAACATTCAAATAAACACTCAATGCCACAAAGTCTGACAATTTTGATCCAAGAGGTATTTTATTCTAACATTTATTGAATCTTCAATTGAAATCATAAATTGAATCATTATGATTTTTTTGAATTCACATCAATTCATGAAGAGCAGCATTAGGTGCACTTTGATTCCCATATTGCTCAAGGAATCGGTCCTAGAATATTTGGAGAGAATCAATAGAGGCTGTTGTTAGGTTGTTGAACCAATCTCTGGCTTCTTCAGTCAACAACATCTTGAATAGCCTTATATGTAGATCTTCATAAGGTACATCCAAATCTTGAATGAAGGAATCGAAGCTTCTTATATGATCTTCAATAGTGATTGCACTACTCCCTGTGAACTTAGGCACCAGACCTCTCCAGCTACCATCCATAGGGTAAGGGTATAAATGAAATCCTGCCAAATCGAACTATCTGATCATTGTTGTATACTGGTGAGGGGGAGGATTAGGTGGGTACTGATATTGTTACATAGCATTATTGTATTTTGTATTATGTTGTTGGATATAATGCTAACCATGAGGTGGTTGTATATTTGTGTATTGAGTTGGAATATGAGGTGAATGATTTGGTTGTCTGTATTGATTCCCTGTTTGATAGTGAGAAAACCTTGGTGGACTAGAGGGCCCTACACTATGATTGCCTTGTTTATGAGGTGGCACATACTTTGGGGGGAAATCAGCTATCTGAGCAATGTTTTGAGTTATCTACAATTTGAATTCTCTCATGGCTTGTATCATCTAGGCGTTTTCCTATTCTTCTCTCTCCTTTCTATGAGATTCAAACCGTGCTTTAAATTCTTCATAAGTTAAAGATTCATAATTTTCTTGAGGAAATTCATGATCAGTAGGTTCGTTTTGATTACCTTGCATTTTAAAATCATATTTTTGCTGAATTCTAATTCGTTCAGGTTCGATTTTAGCTTCAAACTCGGCCTATATTTGAGGATCATGAAAAGGAAAAGGATTTCTTTGATCTTCTGGGGTACAAGGCTCTGCGCTTGAATGATCTCTTCATGTATCATAGCGGTCATATGTTTCGCAATGTGCTCTTGATGCTTTTTCTTTGTCTATTATGCACATGTCCTCACTTATCCTTTCTCCCTTATCAACCTTGTTATCTTTGTGTCCACTTACTACCAACAGGGGCCCCAGTATGACCTCCCCTATATTGAGATCTTCCATTCATGTTGAAATTTTTATATCAAAGTTGCCACTCACTTTCTTAAAAGTGAGAAAATGTTTAATATTTCTTATTCCTAGTGGAGTATGTACAAAGTTTTTGACTCTATGATTAAGGCCCTAATTCTGAGTTTAGTCCCCAGCAGAGCCGCCAATTTCTTAGCTCTCAAAAATGCAGGTAAGGGTACCTCAAGAGGCTGCCAATCTCTTAATATGTTTTAGGGTAACATAAAAGGTTTGAATGGCTTAAACCTTCTACTCTTCAGGTGCTACTAGACCTAGGTGGGTGTACCTATATAATTTGGGAAGACTTGAATTATGATCTTCTCTCTTGCAATGATTTTTCCACGATGGAAAATGGAAATAGACAAATGAAATCAAATTTGGTATAAATTGTATACCAATATTCCAAAACTAAATCCTAATATGCTTAGTTAACAGATGTAATGAAAATGAATGAATCTAAAAGGTGAAAAATGCAGAGACTAGTGCCTTATTGGGTATGCAGAGTCAAATGAAATAGAAACAAACAACTTATTTCTAGAGAACACTCAAATTTTTTGGCATATGTTTTGTTTATAACTTGTATAAACATGCAAGAATATGACTACCAAGTTCTTTAATAATCCAAATTAATTTCCCTGATTATTGTGATCAACCAAAAGGATTTAATCTTTTCTTGAAAGAACCAATCAATTAACCACACAGATACAACAAATGTGCACTGGTAAACTAAATATAAACTGGTTATATCAATTTAAACAACTAGAAAGCATCAATCTTGGATACAACTTACAAATACTTTCAATAAATTCAATAGACAATTGACTCCAGAAATGAGCTGCGACATCAAATGATTATCATTAAAAAATCCATTTTGAAAACATGCATCATGGTCTCTATTCTATGTAAATTCTATTCCTACTATGTATTATCTACCCTATCTACTGTATCTAATCTCTAATCTCATTTACAATCAAAAATGGATATTTATACATTTGCATCTGAAGAGACACATTGCTTCACATTCACATGTTAGCCAACAGTATTTGGGCCTTTGTTAACATTCATAAAACACTCGCCAAGACATTTCTATAATCATACCGAAGGCCAAATGTCCCACCGAAAGTCATGTCTTTCACTTTGTGTGTCGCTATGACAATTCTGAGTCAGGGAGAAGTCCCATAGACAATACTTCATCTTACCGAGATGTGTTCCTTAATGTATTTTGCAGTCGCTAAGACACAAGCACTCTCTCACCGATGCAACAATACTTCGGTGTGACATTTATATCAGTAAGATTGCAAGAATTTAATCTGAAAGCTCCCCTAGTAGAGTCCCCTTTGTGTTTTGTTAACGAGACCCAATGCACTCGCCAAGAACTTACTCTGAATACCCTTTAGTCATGTTGATATGTTTGCTTTATCACCGGTCGGCAAGTCACCATGAATTCACTGAGACCTCATATCGAATACCTTTAGTCTGGCCAAAACATTTGCTTGGACCCTGATAGTCAGTGAGACATAAAGGGTTAGCTATGACATTACTCTGGTACCTATAGTTTGGCCGATGTGTTCCCACGTGCATCGGTCGGCGAGACAATACAACTTCGCTATGACTTCACATTGATGAAAGATTTCTCACTGAGATGTTCCTTCCGTCGCCGATCGGCAAGACACAAAGCGATCGGTAAGACATCACCCTGACACCCCTTAGTAGAATCCTTATGTGCTTTATCAGCAAGACCTGGCATGTTCGATGAGACATTACTCTGATGCACTTTAGTTTTATCGAAATATTGTTCCGTGTGCCAGTCGGTGAGACATAATGCATTCGCCAAGATATTACATCAATACCGCTTAGCTTGGCCAATAAGCTTCCTCGTGCATTGGTCGGTGAGACACAACCCATTTGGTGAGACCACATACCAAATACAATTTGTTTGGGCAAAGTGTATATCTTTATTGGAAGTCAGTAAGACACTACGAATTCGTTGTGACATTACATCGATGCCTTAACTCTTGCCGATATGTGTTGGTGCAGGAGCACCCAAGTTCTTCAAGGAACTCTTCAGGAGACAGGAGAATGTAGGGGTATTGAAGACCTATCAATCACCTCAAAGCATCAATTATGATATCTTGGAGCCTATAATGGCCTTTGGAATGGGTGATCTTGCCGATATGTGTTGGTGCAGGAGCACCCAAGTTCTTCAAGGAACTCTTCAGGAGACAGGAGAATAAAGGGGTATTGAAGACCTATCAATCACCTCAAAGCATCAATTATGACATCTTGGAGCCTATAATGGCCTTTGGAATGGGTGAACACATTAAAGAGGTCAAAAGTCCTAAGGGTCCTAATAAGGATCCTAGGACCAAATTTCAATGTAAATGGAACAATCATGTTCTAGGAGGTTAGATAGGAATATAGTACTTTAATTATGTCAAATAAGGTTGGATGTTAGAGATTCAATAGTTTTTAGGTTGTAGGAATCAATAAAATAAGAGTTGGAAAATTCAGATTTTTGAATTCCAATTTGGGCGGGTAAATGAGTTTTGTGAGTTTTAATCACTTTTATGCAACTTAATCAATCCCAAATAGTTGGATCAGTTGGGGAATGGTTCTATAACCCCAAAATATTCATTTGTATGGAGGTTGGGCATTTGGAGAAAGTACTGTACAGACTATTTTTTGGAAATAGTGAAAAACACAGGTTTCTTGCATTTTATGGTGTTCTTTTGATGAATACTTGATTTGTATTGAAGTTATGTCTAGTAGGATGCTTTAGGAGTTTGTGTTTACATATTTTAACACCATTGAAGGCTTTGAAAGTAGTAATAATTAATTTCTTTGCATTTTATATTGACTGTCCTAAAAAAGAACACAAAAATTACACTAGTTTGAGGGTTTTTCATGGATAAATGATCCATTTCATGGGATTTTATGACTGTATCTTGTGAAATGGATCATATTTAACATGTACCATACTATACTAACAATATAATGTGCAGGAGAGATGAATACTATGGTGTACACCAAGATTTGACTGTGGAAAGTGCTTGAAGTTGGAGGCTAGGGTATAGCAGCAGAAGATCTGCCTTGATGAGGGGTGTGTTTTTGAGTTGGGATATACTAAATATGTTTTTCCTAATGGTGTAGAGTCAATGAGAAAGTTCTGGAAGTGATTGGAGGGTTAGTTTTTAAGAGGCCCTAGTTTTGGAGCAATTTGGTGATGGTTTTGTGTTTGAGCAAGTTAGGTGTGTCATAGAGGCCTAAAAACTTGGAATCCTTGGTTTTGAGTCATTTTAAGGTATTTTTGAAAGTTTCATGGTTAGGGGTTAAGTTTAAAGAGGGGTTGCTTAGTAAAAGTGGGCTAATTAGGCCTAAATTGGAGGAAACAACAGATTTTTGATTGGTGTGCTCCAAAACAAGTGCCATCAAGAATCTAGTATTTTATGTAGCACCACAAACCACATCTGGTTCAATCATTAGTTTGGGGGTTCCTTTGGAAATTTTGAGTACAAAGTCAAAAATACTTCGCTAGAGGCCTAGTTGGGCTAGTAGCCTAGTTAAGGTGAAAAATTGGTTTTGTGTCTAAGTTGAGGGGTTGGGATTTGAAATCATTCAAAACAAGTTTGTTTTGGTCTCTTAAGAGTTTTCCTAGGGTTTGGGTCCATAAGGAAGGCAAATAAATCATTTGGTGCATTATTGAGGTTTGTCTCCATCAGAGTTCCTGGAAGAGTGGTTGGGATTGTGTCTTGCAAACCTTGAGAACTTTCTATTTCTTTCAAATTCCTAGACCCTCTACATCAGAGTGGTATCGGAGCACCAAAAAATCAATTGGAAAGAGAGTTGGAAGAGTTGAAGGAGATCTTGGAAAGGGAGAGAAGAGAAAGAAGGGAACAAGAAGCAACAAGAGAGCAGGCCAGAGCAAGAGAAGAAAGGCAATGGAGAAGGGAGAGAGAGACCATGCAAGCAAGGATAAATAACCTTGAGAGGAGTAGGAGAAGAGAAGAGCAAGAAGACCAAGAAAACAATGATGAAGATGAAGAGCATGTGAGGGTAAATCAAGAACAAGCAGCAGATGAGACAGAAGACCCTGAGGAAAGGAGGTTAGTGAGGTTGTTGAAAGCAGTACAAGGTCATGGAGGAAAGAGTCACATAGATTTTCCTATCTATCAAGGGAAGATGGATAGTGAGGAGGTGTTGGGATGGCTTGATGCCTTAGAAAACTACTTTGAGTTTGAGGAGATGGATGAAGAGAGGAAGGTTAAGTTTTCCAAAACCAAGTTGAGAGGTACAACACTAACATAGTGGACTAGTTTTCAAAATGATAGAATGGCTAGAGGATTGGAAAAAGTCTCTACATTGGCTAGGATGAAGAGTTTGGTCAAAGAGAAATTCCTACCATCTGATTATACCATTCATGTGAAAAGGATGAGGTAGAATTTAAAGCAAAAGGACTTGGATGTTATGTCCTATACTGAGCAATTTCGCAAGCTTAGTATTAGAGGAGGTTATGAAGAAGAGGATGAGAAAGTAGCCAGGTATATCAATGGCTTGAGGTACAATCTACAAGATGAGATTGGTTTGCAATTGCCAAGGACATTAGGAGAATGTTTTCAATTGGCCATTAGAGCTGAGGAAAAGGTGAAGAGGAAGCAAGAAATATCAAGCAATGGTGGAAGAGGAGGTAGTTCAAACAAGGGCAGAGGTAATAGAGAACAAGGACAAGGCAGCAATGATAAGAGCAGTAATGACAAAGGAAAAGAGGTATTTTCTGATCAAAGAGGTGGATACACTCCTAGAGGAGGAGGCAGATTTGGATAAGGTAGAGGACCATTCACAGGTAGGTGCTTCAATTGCAATGAGCCAGGGCATCCTTCCCTCAAGTGTCCTAAATGGGAACAAGCTGATAAGGGCAAAGATAGGAGAGCTAACTTGGTACAAGAAGAAGAAGACAAGAAGGAGGAGTCAAAAACATTCATGGCAGACCCTGTGACTGATGGTGAGTTTCTTCTGGTCAAACAAGGAGAAAGACTTCATCAAGAGCCAAAGGTAACTATCTTTAAGACTAATTGTCTCAGTCATGGTAAGATTTGTAGATTGCTCATATATTCAGGGTCACATAGCAATTTAGTTTCACTTGATATGATAACCAAGCTAAGGATTGAAACATTTGATCATCCTACTCCCTATAAGGCCACTTGGGTAACTCAAGGACAACATGTAGAGATTTGTAAGAGAGCTTTTGTTGATTTCTTAATTGGATCATATCATGATAGGGTGCTTTGTGATGTCATTCCAATGACTTGTGGTCATATCATCTTGGGGAGACCATGGAAGTATGCTAGAAGGACATTGCATGATGGTTTTCACAACACATATTTGGTGCATAACAATGCAGTTAGATACAAATTAGTGCCTTTGCCTTTGGAACAGTCAAATGAAAATTTTATGATCTATTTTGAGAAAAATTTGTAGGTGAATAAGCAGGGTAAGATAGGTAAGACAGGGGAAGATACTGGTTGGAAGAGGAATGATGAGTTGCAGTAGATATATGAAGAGTACAGTCCTAAAAATTAGAATACTTGGGACTTAGATAGTATTAAGATTGGGAGTATTGAATGCCCTATTGTTGAGGGTAATAGGAGCAGTGTTATTTCACAAGTAAATGAGTGGAATAAAGGCAGAAACAGGGTACAAGGACAGGCTGTTATCAAGCAGCAAAAAAGACAAACAAAATAGATTTTTGACACTAACATGATGAATGACATGAGTGCAGATTGGAAGAAGAGGAAGATAGTGACTTTGGGAGATTACATGCCCTGTCATGTGAAGATGAAAACATACAGGAACAAGGAGTATTATGGCAGCAACAAGTTGGATGCTTCTTGGGGCAAGAACTCTTTCTTTCTTGGGGAGAATGGTGCAGGAGCACCCAAGCTCTTCAAGTAACTCTTCAGGAGACAAGAGAATGCAGGGGTCTTGAAGACCTATCAATCACCTCAAAGCATCAATTATGATATCTTGGAGCCTATAATGGCCTTTGGAATGGGTGAACACATTAAAGAGGTCAAAAGTCCTAAGGGTCCTAATAAGGATCCTAGGACCAAATTTCAATGTAAATGGAACAATCATGGTCTAGGAGGTTAGATAGGAATATAGTGCTTTAATTATGTCAAATAAGGTTGGATGTTAGAGATTAAATAGTTTTTAGGTTGTAGGAATCAATAAAATAAGAGTTGGAAAATTCAGATTTTTGAATTCCAATTTGGGCGGGTAAATGAGTTTTGTGAGTTTTAATCACTTTTATGCAACTTAATCAATCCCAAACGGTTGGATTAGTTGGGGAATGGTTCTATAACTCCAAAATATTCATTTGTATGGAGGTTGGGCATTTGGAGAAAGTACTGTACAGACTGTTTTATGGAAATAGTGAAAAACATAGTTTTCTTGCATTTTATGGTGTTCTTTTGATGAATACTTGATTTGTATTGAAGTTATGTCTATTAGGATGCTTTAGGAGTTTTTGTTTACATATTTTAACACCATTAAAGGCTCTGAAAGTAGTAATAATTAATTTCTTTGCATTTTATATTGACTGTCCTAAAAAAGAACACAAAAATTACACTAGTTTGAGGGTTTTTCATGGATAAATGATCCATTTCATGGGATTTTATGACTATATCTTGTGAAATGGATCATATTTAACATGTACCATACTATACTAACAATATAATGTGCAGGAGAGATGAATACTATGGTGTACACCAAGATTTGACTGTGGAAAGTGCTTGAAGTTGGAGGCTAGGGTATAGCAGCAGAAGATCTGCCTTAATGAGGGGTGTGAATTTGAGTTGGGATAGACTAAATATGTTGTACTAATGGTGTAGAGTCAATGAGAAAGTTCTGGAAGTGATTGGAGGGTTAGTTTCAAGAGGCCCTAGTTTTGGAGCAATTTGGTGAGGGTTTTGTGTTTGAGCATGTTAGGGGTGTCATAGAGGCCTAAAAACTTGGAATCCTTGGTTTTGAGTCATTTTAAGGGACTTTTGAAAGTTTCATGGTCAGGGGTTAAGTTTAAAGAGGGGTTGCTTTGTAAAAGTGGGCTAATTAGGCCTAAATTGGAGGAAACAACAGATTTTTGATTGGTGTGCCCCAAAACAAGTGCCATCAAGAATCTAGTATGTTATGTAGCATCACAAACCACATCTAGTTCAATCATTATTTTGTGGGTTCCTTTGGAAAGTTTTAGTGCAAAGTCAAAAATCCTTTGCTAGAGGCCTAGTTGGGCTAGTAGCCTAGTTAAGGTGAAAAATTGGTTTTGTGTCTAAGTCAAAGGGTTGGGATTTGAAATCATTCAAAAAAAGTTTTTTTGGGTCTCTTAAGAGTGTTCCTAGGGTTTGGGTCCATAAGGAAGGAAAATAAGTCATTTGGTGCATTATTGAGGTTTGTCTCCATCAGAGTTCCTGGAAGAGTGGTTGGGATTGTGTCTTGCAAACCTTGAGAACTTTGTGTTTCTTTCATAGTCCTAGACCCTCTGCATCATGTGTATCCTTCCACTGCCAGTCGATGAAACATAAATTTATCACAAAGACCTCACCCTGAAGAAGACTCTCTTGCCGATAGGCAAACTCGTAGTCACCGAAACAATGATTAATGTCTTGCCGATAGGTACCTACATGTGAATTCCAATCGTTGTGACATCCATGGGGTCTTTCCGATAGGCAACATAGACGTATATCAACAAGAATGCACTATGGGTCAGGAAGAACTTGATAATCTCATGCCGATATGGACAATTATGTGAAATACTCAGACCTAGATGGATTTTATGGGACAAATATAGGAAAAATGTGAGCAAAATGTTATGACGAGAGGCCCTGTGCATATGGTGATGATTATTTTGGAAATTGAGTGGTATGAAAAACTTGTGAAATTATTTAGAATTTTACAGTTCCAATAGTACCCTTAGAATCCCATTCCTCAATGGAATCAACCACAACATCATTTTTATACTATTCCCAGAAGGATTCCTACTCAACAATAGAATATTTTACCACCTCCCCAGAATAATCAAAAAAATGAACAAGTTAACCAGCCAACACTTCTGGCGCAACCTGTTCCGAACCCAAAGGAAAATCACCCAAATACTCCATTGTATTCTGCCAAACAAGACAATATCACTGGACTTAACACAATACACTGTGGAAACTTGCAATTAAGTTCTGGAAAAACACTTTTGCAGTTGACTATTGAAGAAATTCTAGATGAGCCTATTAAGAAGTCTACTAAGACAACTACGACAATACCCACATCTGTAAAACAAGCCCCATAAGCTACTCAAAACATGCTTCACCTTCCATATTCAGCTAGATCTTTTGAGCTTCCTGAAGAGGAGGGGGTCAGTCTCCAAATAAACTTTTGAAGGATGTCACTCCTAAGGAAAAAATTAAAGCACCTTTTCTAGAGCATATGAAACTAATCACTATGAAAGATATTCCAAAAATGACCACATCTATCAAAATTGCATTGATACAAGAAATTAAATAGTTTTGGATTGAAGTCCCTTTGCTATAAGTGGTTAAGGAGATTCTTGAGTTCAAATAGTTGTGTATCAAAACTCTAGGGAAGAAACAAAAATGAATAAATAATTTCCACATAAATGGTTATCTAGTTGAATTGTTGGTTGGGATGACCACTGCTCTAAAATATGATGATCTAGGTAGTGCAGTTATAACAATAACAATTAATGAGTTATAAATACCTAATGCTTTGGTGGACCTTGGAGCAACTATTAACATAATGACTGTTGATGTGATGGAAAAGATAGGACTTACTAATTTACATCCCACAACTATAGTCTTGCAGATGGAAAATCAATCCATAGCTATTCCTAGGGGCATCATTGAAAATGTTTTTGTTAAGGTGGATGGATGGGAATATCTAGTATATTTTCAAATAATTGAGTCCCTTACACCTAAAGACAGATATCCAATAATTCTCGGATGACCATGGCCTGTTGCAGCCATAGAGAGGGAGGAATGACCATTTCACATGGACCTAATAGAAATAAATTATTTTTGTATCCTCCTACCAATCCTTCCAAACAAAATAAAGTATGGGTTGATGAACCAGAAAGTCCTAACGGACAGGAAAATTTGGCTTCACTAGCCATGGTAGTCATCAAACAACATGCTGACGAATTAGAGGGTGAATTGGAAAAAAAATGGAAAGTATTACTATGGATTTGAGTGGTGAGGAGATCCTAGGACACCCAATCAAAATAGATCATGCAAAATTTGATAATGTCAGTTTCATGGGATTGCCCTATGCTTTGACAAACTTAGTTCTAGAAACACACCATTTCTTTGTAGATATTTCTAGGCTTCATAAAACCATGTGACCTAATATTTTTCCTCTTAACACCTTGATAAGGCCCACGTATACTATCAAATCTAACCATCTGGGAGTTAAAACCATTATGTTGGTGCCAGGAAAAACTTTGAACATTAACAATTTGTTGACTGAGCAAAAAGGACACAAATTTTTTGACACCCTGGTGAATTGATTTAAAGATTTCGCTTGGGACTATATAGATATGAGAAAAATACACCCCAATATATGTACTCATCATACCTATATTGAGGATGTTTGACCTATTCACCAACCACAGTAGAGACTCAATCTTTCTCTAAAAGACATCGTGAAAACTAAAATTGAGAAACTCCTACACGTAGGGTTTATCTACCCAATTTTTGATAGCAAATGGATGCCACCTTTGGTTGTGGTTCTGAAGAAGAATGGAAAGTGGAGAGTGTGTGTAGACTATAGGGAACTTAACAAAGTAACACAAAGATTATTTCCCTCTACCATTTGTAGACCACGTGTTGGATAACTTGGTTGGGAGGAAATATTTTTCATTTTTGGATGGATTTAGTGGTTACAACCAAATATAGGTAGCAGTATAAGACCTGGATAAGACAACCTTTACCTTCCCTTGGGGGATATTTTTGTATCAGGTTCTTCCTTTTGGGATATGTAATGCTCTTGCAACTTTCTAGAGAGCTATCCTAGTTATACTTGTTGAGTTGGTGAATGAGTGTATGGAAGTTTATATGGATGACTTCACTGTATATGGTTCAAACTTTGATGAGGCCCTCAAAAATATAGATAAGGTGTTGAAGTAATGTGAGGATCATCGTTTGTCCCTAAGACACAAGAAATGTCTGATAATGGTGGAACAATGAATAGTGTTGGGACATCATATTTTAGCTAAAGGGATTAAGGTTGATCCTAAGAAAATAAAAGTAATACAAATTGAAATCCCAAAAACCTAGACTAATGCTAGAAGTTTCTTAGGGCATGTTGGATACTATCAAAGATTCATAGAAAATTTTAGAAAAATAATAGCCCCTATGTTTTTCCTTCTTCATAAGTATGTAGATTTCATCTAGATGCCTAAGTGTCAATCTTCATTTGAAATAATTAAGGAGAAACTCATCTCTTCTCCTTTCCTTCATGGACCTAATTGGAACCTTCCATTCCATATCTATGTTGACACATGTGATGATGCCATTGGAGCAATTTTAGGAAAAGAAGATGAGAATGGGGGAAAATATGCCATATATTTCATCACTAAGAATTTGAAGCCAACAAAAAGGAATTATACCACAATGGAGAAAGAATTCTTGGTTGTATTTAATGCAATCAAGAAATTTTGACATTATATCACAGGATACAAAGTCACAGTGTACACAGATCACTCAACCATCAAGTACCTCATGAATAAACTTATAGTAAATGCAAGGATGATTTGGTGGCTTCTTCTTCTCCAGGAATTCAATGTGACAATTATTGACAAACCAAGGAAGTCCAATGTATCTGCAGATTTCTTATCCCAAATTAAATGGGTATGTGTAGGATCATGATGGGCCAAAAAGTGGCAATATGATGGGTATGTGGCTGACGACTATTTTTTACCCAAAATTGATGAAATGAAAAGGGTTTTTAAAGGAGATTCTCAAATTTCCACCAATATAAATTATTCTTTACTTTGAATTTAATAAGTAATTATTATTCATTTTCTATTCAAATTACGACTAAAGTCTTGATCGATAGGTTGATTGAAAAAAATCTATAGCTTTCAAATGATATCACATTTTTTGAATCCAAAACATGCGTAACATTCTATGCTTCACATACTATAGGATTAAAAAAAGAAAAAATCAATTTCATGAAGTTTTGACCAAGTTAAGGTGGTCAGACATATGAGTTTTTATATTTTTTAAAAATTTGTAATAAAAAATTCATAATTAATTATTTACTTGGAAAAAAATTACAAAAAAATATGTATCACATTAGGGCATGAGTCCTCTACTTATATATAAAATATTATCATTTTATTGTGGTTAGGGTGGTCAGAAAAACACCTACTTATTTTTTTCCTGAAATTTAAGTACCACTATATTGAAATTTCAAATTTTCACCAAATAAATTATTATTATTTTAAACGAACCTAGTAGTTTAGAAACTACATTCAATTTGCTACAGATTTTATTCTTACATATTTTTGAAATAATATATATAACTTATTCAAACTTTTACATCAAGTTTCCTAATTTTGATTTTTCTAATTTTTTTTCCACTTAAGGGCCTATTTTTGACATGATGATCCTGCACATACCCAAACATGATGGTGATTGTGCTCTGGTATAGGATGAGTTCCTAGATAAAATTACGTTTTCCATCTCTACTAAAAATCCTTGGTTTTTCAATATTACAAACTACTTGGCCACTGTAGAAGTACCACCTCATTTTTCATCAAAGCAGAAGAAATGCCTTGTTAGAGAAAATTCCCCTTTCAAATGGATTAATGGGATCTTATTTTGATGTAGACCTGATATGGTTCTATGATGTTGTCTTAGGGTATATGAAACCTATAGTATCCTTAGATCCTATCATCATGATCCTTCTGGAGGGAATTATTCTACTAAAAGGACAACTCACAAGATTTTGGGAGTAGGATACTACTAGCCTTTTATGCATAATCACATCAAGAAATATGTTCATAGATGTGATGAATGTCAAAGGGTAGGAAGATGAACTACATCTAATGAAATTCCCCTACAACCTCAGCTAGTCCTTGAACCATTTTAAAATGGGGATTGAATTTTATTGGCCCTATACACCCTCCTTCATAAGTAAAATAGTACATTTTGGTTTGTACCAACTATCTGACTAAATGGGTAGAAGTGCAAGCCCTACATGTTGCTAGGGAGGAACAAGTTGTTGATTTCCTTTACAGTAGAATTTTCCTTAGATTCAAAGCTCCTAGGACAATTGTCATAGATCAGGGCCCCCAGTTTATGTCTAAAGTTCTATTAGCCTTCATAGATCATTTCTAGGTAAGTCACAAGAAGTACCCACCCTACCACCCTCAGGTGAATAGACAAGTTGAAGCCACTAACAAGGAATTGGAATTTTTTTTAACAAAAATAGTTTCATCAGGAAGAAAAGACTGGGCTCAAAAACTACCTAAAGTTGTTTGGGCTTACAACACCACTTGGAATTCAACTACTAGATATAGTCCATATGAGTTAATTTTGAGAAAAAACCCCTCTTTCCCATTGAATTTGAACTCCAAAGCCTTAGGACAACCATTGACTTGGGTATAGATCTTAAACAAGCCCAAATCGAGAGAGTTTTATAGCTTTAAAGTGAACTAGATGAACTCCATTTGGATGTCACCCATCAAACTAAGCCAGTCCAACAACAATGCAAGGTTTGGCATGATAAACACATCAAGGAGAAAGAATTCCATAATGGGGATTGGGAATTATTGTTTGATTTTAGATACAAGGATCATCAAGGAAAACTCAGAATGCATTGGCTCAGACCATATGAAATTTCTAAGGTATTTTCCAATGGTTTGGTCCATCTAAAACCCATTAATGGTGATACCAGAACTCTCCTAGTTAATGGACACTAATTATGCATCTACCATAATCCTATTAATAGAGAACAATTTAAAATGGTAGAAATGCAAGGAGAAATCTAGTGCATTGACTCTGCATAATAAAGGACAAAAAAAAATGTGTGATTTTACTTCATTTCAAAATGATTCTTTCAATTTCTTCATCAAATTCATCATTTGGATTTGGCTAAATTTTGTCTATATTTTGTAGGACTTCATTTCTTTGGTAAACACAAATTTCGGCACACCCTACTACATTGCTCTGAAACTTGTTAGCTTAGTTGTTGAGATGCTTTGAAACTTGTTACTACTATGCTCTAGAACTTGTATAACTAACCTATCCCACTCCTTGCTTTGATCCTACCTTCTGATGAATTACTCAATGATGCTTCAGGAAGCCAAAGTCCAAAATGTCACATTCTTATTCCTTCTTCTAGATGCATCTTTCAGATATGGTCTAGAATTCTGTTGTTTCTTCCTTCTGGTGGCATCTTTCAGCGATGCTCTAGAACTTGTTTAGATGCTCTAGAAATTTTTGTTTTCTACTTGGGCTGCATCTTTCAATGATGCTCTAGAAATTTTTGGTTGCTGCTTTGGCTACTTCTTTCGATGATGCTCCAAAAAATTTTGGTTGCTGCTCTAGCTACATCTTTTGATGATGCTCTAAAAATTTTTGGTTGTTGCTTTGGTTGCATCTTTCAATAATGCTCCAGAAATGTTTGGTCGCTACTCTAGTTGCATCTCTCGAAGATGAGCTCTAGAATATTCAATCTTGTTGTTGTGTTCTAATGAAATCTTTGCACAATGCTATGAAACTTTCTCTTTTTCTACCTAGCTACATTTTTTAGCAATGCCCTAGATTTTTGTAATTTTTTTTCTTTTTTAGTATTTTGATTTATCCTAAGTTTTGTGCATGCCCATCATTTTATTTTCTACCACCTCGATATTTTCTCCCTAATAGTCATTCTTCCATGTCATATCAAATATTCTTGTAATAAATGAAATTATTATGAAACCTTTTCTTGTTATAATATTTTTTTCCATCATTCAAAGCATCCCATCCATGTCACTATTATCTACTACCACCCTCATGAAATCATGTAACTATCTGATTATGTCAACAAAGGTGAGTGATGTTTGATTTAGTGACTAGACATAAGGTGTGTATGAATTTATTTATTTAAAGTTAGTAATTATTTTGAGTAAAGACTAATTAATTGGCATGAACCGTTCCCTCTCACAATTTTGAAACTTGTGCAATCGCATGATTGCTAGAAGTACAACAATGGTTGTGTAATTCCCCATGAAATATTTTCATAATTATTTAGTAAGAACTCAACTAAGGTGAATAATTCTTCTTCCATTGCTTATATCGAAATTGTGTCCCTTTTTCATCTACAATTTAGCATGGAAAGCATTACAGAGCTCCGTAGAATTTGGCAGAGTGACAAAGAGAAAAAATGGGAGTAGCCAAGAAAATGTCTGAACCAACCTTAGTAACTCAGTTTTTGGGATTGAGCAATATTGTGAGTCTATTTTAAAAATTCGAGTGGCTGGAATTTATGAAAAAATTTTAGGGGTAGCTTGTAAAAGACTTCGTCAAAATATTTTTAGATGGATAGACCATGGTGTGTGGCAAACAATTTTGGGTAAGTTTGAAAATAATTACTCATCTTTATGGTCTTGAAAATGGAGGAATTGATTTGAATGAAACTACCAATGTTACCTATCAAAGACTGGTAGAATTATTTCAAAGGGAGGGGGAGTCTCAACCCATAATCATCATAAGTACCAGGGGATAGAACAAATTTTCCATAGAATGTCTATTCTAGAACCTTGGAGAACTGTCATATCCTAGATAATCAAATATTTCACCTATGAAGGACAAATAACTACAATAGTGTGACCCCATTTCTTCCTAATATTCATTTGTGCCATGGCATTGAGGAACCTTCTCTTAGGGTTAATTTACTAGTTTTTTTCTATCATTTGGTTATCTCTATGATGGAAAAATACAAAGTTGGTACAAGGCCCCTCAAACATCAGGGCCTTATATAGTTGATATGCAAGTATCATATTCACAAAAAGACAAAAAAGAAGTGGCAAAATTTTCTATGAAATTTTGAAAAATTGGAGTCTGAAAGACCACTTGAGGAGTGTGAGTCCTCTAAAAAAAAAGAACAATATTTAGAAGAACCCTCCTCTGAGGCCTTACGTGCTCCTAAATCCCAATAGACCCCAATGGCTCTTAGTGGAAATGCACCAAAAACTTTTTTGGATGTGTTAGAAACCCTAGGAAAATTAGAGGATGGGTAAATTGTTCACTTTGGAGAAGTGATGTAGAACTAGGATCACAACCAACTCTACTCACTTTATTCTTAACAAAAATCAATTCATCAAACTAAAGTTTCCCTTTGTAGCAATCAACTTACAAACTAGGAAAATTTTTATTTAACATCTCACAGGCCCATAACCAAGTTCTCCTCACCTACATCTAGGGCTCCAGGCCTTCACATGAACTTTTAGAGGCATATAACAAGATTAACATCCCTTACCAAAATCTACTTGATCACTCACCAACTCAAACACCACAAAATTGAGAAATAGTGACTATCTTAACAAGAAATAAGGAACTACCAATTACCATCCCCAATATATCCTTCACAAAGACCAAAAAACTCTATCCAAGTATACTCAATATGTGTCAATAGACCCAAGTCAACAGACTATATCAATAATGGCATTCATTTACGGGACAAAATTCTAAAACCTAGATTTAAGCCACCCTCCCCAAGGGTTTATTGAAAGTAAGTAACCCAACCTCTCATCTACTTTTTCAAGGATTTTATAATGTTCAAATATATCTTCAATAACTAAAAAAACCCTCTCCCATGGATGTTTCATGTTATTTCTTCGAACTGTTGACTTTAACCTCCATTCTTGACCCAACTGTTTCAACTTTGTGGTAATAGGGAAGCATACAAAGACTCCTTCAAAAATTATAATTCATCAATATTGATCTAAGAAGGAAACACACAACATTTTGATAACCCCCTTTCAAATAACAAAGCCCAAATAGAATTCCCTTTCCAACAATAAAACACTAAAACTTCATTGTAATCTACTTTTACCAGTCTGTTAGGAAAAAAACTGCCAGGATCATTTACAAGATACATGCTCCAAACTTGGCTATTATTGACTAAAATCAACTATAAAGTGACCTCATACACCCTTGAAACTATTCCAAAACACCTTCTATCATGATGAACATTAAATTCAATAACAAAACATCAAGAAAACTCATTGTTTACTGTCATGTTTTTAGATTTTCCTTAAAACACAGTCATAGGGCATCATAAAATGAATAGAAAAATTGATCTTCACATCCTAGAAACTTGGAATATTAAATTACAAACAGTGATGAGTCTTTCCAAAAGTTTCTAGCTTCTTCCATCAAATACAAAAAGAGTAATGCAATTTTCTTTGGCATTGTTTACCCTAACAAGGGTTTTGAACTGTTTTTAGAAAACAAGCCATATCTCTCTCATTTCTCCATGAAATTAAGTCAAACCAAGTGAAAAATGATCCAAACAAACAACACTATATTTTCTAGTGACTTCCCCTTCAATTATATGACTATATGGGGTCGTATAATAGAATAGAACACAAATTTTCCATGGAAAACATAGAAAATGCATATAAAAATAAAAGGCTTTTTATTGGTTTCTCCATTTTTTACATTCCCCTCTACCCCTTGCTCAAGGTTATCCATATTTTTTAAGGATTTTTATTCAATATAACACCTACAACTAACTCTAAGAACCTCCCAATTTCCTGATTTGCTAACAACTTTGCTCTTTTACCTTAACAACAAGGTTTATAAGATTTTTCCCCTTTTTTTGCATTTTTTGAATCCCTCAATGCATCTAGACCACCAATTTACTAATTAAATGATGAAAATGGCCCATCAAGACCTTATTATAACATCAAAACCCTATTGTAGACCTTATTTGACAACATTTTCCAAACTATGCAAATTGGATACATTATTCACATAACCTTTCTAATATTTCACTAAATGAATCAAACATATTGTAATGGTCTTGAAAGACCTTATTTAATGATCCCTAAGAAATTTTAAATACTTATTACATTTTTGGCTCATGGAGGAAAGAAATCAAATAGGTGCTCCTGCACCAAAATCCCAGGGAAAAATGAATTCAAGCCCCTTTGAATTGTTTTCTTCCTGGTCTTCCAGTTACTTTGCACTGTTTCCTTTTTCTTTGCAACCATATGTGGTCCTTTCTTATTTTTCTTCTTCTTATTCCTTATTTTTTCAATCATTCTTGCAACTTGGAGGTTCCAAATCTCTATCATATCATCATACACTTTTCTTTGTCCTTCATGACCTGCACATGCATAGTTCAAAGAAAAATTAGAAACAAAATATTGAGACCTTGAGGTCTCCTCCTTGTATTCTTGTACTTCAAACTCCTCTTCACCCATGAAAAAATTATCCAATCTTGACTAAATATAATTTCCCTCCAAAATCAATTCACTTGCAACCTCAATTTCCTTGTCTTCTTCTACATTGATGAGTTCCTCTTCCTCTTGTTTGACCTGCCCATTACCAACCTTACTATCACATTCTTCTTCAATGGCTGCATATTGTGCCCATAAGTCTTCTTCTTAATTTTTTAATGAATTTTCTTCCCTCTTCTATTTTCTTTGCTTCTTCATAATCTTATTTAGAGGCCATCTTAACCTCTTTTGCATTGATATATTCCAACTCCTTTCTACTTTCTCAAGAATTTGAATTTCCTTGGCCAATCTTTCCACTTTTTTGCTTAACTCTTCCAAGGTTTTCTCAAAGTCTTTATCTTTCCTTATTTATTTCCTTCTTCCTCAACTCTTTTTCCTCTCTTTTCTTCTTCCTTTGTGAATCCATAGCCTACAAACATCTTCTCAAAAAATTCATCTTCACAAGCAAGTCTCTCCTTACTTCCACTTCACTTTGCCACACCTAGCCAATCAAGTTCCTTCCAGAACATGTACAACATAACCAAAAACACAAAAAAAACCACTACCTCTACCCAAACCTTATTGGGCTCTAATACCACTTAATGTAGTACTAGGATCACAACCAATCTACTCACTTTATTCTTAACAAAATCAATTCATCAAACTAAAACTTCCCCTTGTAGCAGTCAACTTACAAACTAGGCCACTTTCATTTTACATCTCACTAGCCTATAGCTAGGTTCTCCTCACCTACATCTAGGGATTCAGGCCTTCACATGAACTTTTAGAGGCATCTAACAAGATTAACACCCCTTACCAAACTCAACTTGATCACTCACCAACTCAAAAATCACAAAATTGAGAAACAATGACTGTCTTAACAACAAATAAGGCCATACCAATTACCATCCCCAAGATATCCTTCACAAAGACCAAAAAACTCCATCCAGGTATACTCAATATGTGTCAATAGACCCAAGTTAACAAACTATATCAATAATGGCATTCATTTAAGGGACAAAATTTAAAAATTCAGATTTAAGCTAGCCTTCCCAAGGGTTTATCGAAAGTAAGTATCCCAACCTCTCATCTACCTTTTCAAGGATTTTATCATGTTCAAATATGTTTGCAATAACTAAGAAAAGCCTCTCCCTTGTATGTTTCATGTTAGTTCTACAAACCCCTTACTTGAACCTCCATTCTTGAGCCAACTGTTTAAACTCTATGGTAACAGGGCATCATACAAAAACTCATTAAAAACTTATAATTCATCAATATTGCTTTGTGAAGGAAACACAACACATTTTGATAACCCCATTTCAAACAAAAAATACCAAATAGAATTCCCTTTCCAATAATAAAACACTAAAAAATCATTGTAATCTGCCTTTACCAGTCTCTTAGGAAAAACATAGTCAGAATTATTTATAAGATACATGGTCCAAACTTGGCTATGATTGACTAAAATCAGCTATAAAGTGACCTCATACACCCTTGAAACTATTCCAAAACACCTTCCACCATGATGGACATTAAATTCAATAACAAAACATCAAGAAAACTCATTGTTGACTGTCATTTTTTAAGATTTTCCTTAAAACACAGTCATAGGGCATCATAAAATGAATAGAAAACTTGATCTTCACATCCTAGAAACTTGGAATATCAAAGTACAAAAAATGATGAGCCTTTCCACAAGTTTCTAGCTTCTTACATCAAATATGAAAAGAGTAATGTAATTTTCTTTGACACTGTTTACCCTAACAAGGGTTTTCAACCATTTTTAGAAAACAAGCCATATCTCTCTCATTTCTCCATGAAATTAAGTCAGACCAAGTGAAAAATGATCCAAAAACACAACACTATCTTTTCCAGTGACTGCCCCTTCAAGTATATGATTGTATAGGGCCATATAGTAGACTAGAACATAAATTTTCCATTGAAAACATAGAAAATGCATATAAAAATAGGGCTTTTCATTGATTTCTCCATTGTTTACATTCCCTACTGCCTCTTGTTCAAGGTTATCCATCTTTTTGAGGGCTTCCTATTCAATATCAACACCTACAACTAACTCTAACAATCTCCCAACTTCCTGATTTGTTATTTTAACAACTTTTCTCTTTTACCTTAACAACAAGGTTTACAACATTTTTCCCCTTTTCTTTCATTGTTTGAATCCCTCAATGCATTGAAACCACTAATTTACTAATTAAATGATGAGAAGGGTCCACCAAGACCTTATTCTAACATCAAAACATCAAAACCCTATTGTAGATCTTATTTGGCAACATTTTCCAAATTGTGCAAATTGGATACATTGTTCACATAACCTATCTAAGCTTTTTCCCAATGAATAAAACATATTGTAATGGTCTTGAAAGACCTTATTTAATGATCCATAAGAAATTTTAAATACTTATTACAGTTTTTCCTCATGGAGGAAAGAAATAAAATAGGTGCTCCTGCACCAAGAAGAAGAAGAGCCTCCTCACAAGAGGAAGAAGTGGGATAAAGTCACTTTTCAAACATCTCCCCCTCTATGAAGAAGTAAGAGGTTGTCTATAGGATCTAGTGAAACTAGACCCTATGACATAGGAAGTAATTCCAAAAAGAAAAAGGCCAAGACTCAAAACAGGGTGGTGGAAACTAAAAGTCAACATAGTAGTGAGGAAATAAGTGAAATAGAAAACGTGGTTGGTTAATTTCCTAAGGATGAGGAAAAGAGAACACCATCTCCAAAGCAGTAGTAGGAGGAAAAAATACATTCGCCACATTTTGTGGAGATTGAAGATGAACCTATCAGGGGAGTTTCTCCTTTTCTTAACAGAATTGAAAATGCACCTAATACCAAGGAAAATGAACCTCATACTAACATGGAAATTCGCAACCATCTTTCTCTACGAACATAGGGGATGCAAAATCTAGTCAAAAAGAGGAGAAATTAGAGAAATTGAAAATATAAATTGTTGAATTAAAATCCAGGTTACAAAGTAATGAAGAATAGATCACCCAACAACAAGAAGAAATTGAGGCACATGCTACAATTGTAAATAAAAGGGATCAAGAGATTGCAAAATTGACAATGCAAATGGAGCAAAAAGATAGAATCATTAAACAATTGCAGTACCAAATCCAACAATGGAATCAACAAACCAAGTAACACATGGTTGATCTATCTAAGAAAGATAATCATATTCAAAGTTTGAAAAATAATTTTATGCTATTATTTAATGCTTTTGAAGAAGAAAGAAATAGGCAAGAAATTGAACTTAATGCTTCTATGAGTAGAATTGTGGAGTTAGAGTAGGATTTGCAAGAGAGTGACACTAAGCCAATAATGGAATCCAAGGGGAAACAAACTGAACCAATTTTTTTAGAATCATTCCAGGTATGTATCCCTCCATTATTAATGAAATGGATGGAGCAATGCCATTTTCTAAGGGATGTAGAATTTGAAAAGAATAGGCTAAAAAAGGAGTTAGTACTATTAAAAGAATCAATTCACAAAGCATATAAAGGTAACCAAGATGCTTGTGAAATTGGTGAATTATTATTAGCTTGTAGAAGACCATCTAGGTTGTACTCTATCTTCCTTAATGAACAAATCCTAAAATGGAAGTTACTAAGAATTCACCATAATCAACCACATGACCCCGATGATAAAGAATTTGTGAAGATATTTGTTGAGTCAACTCCTACACATCAAGATTTATTATGTGAATTCTTTTTCCATAATTTTCTCCTAGAAGAATATACAAATTTCTTTGTTAATTTTTTTGTGGGAGAATTCCAATTGAGATCATTCCTTTCCACAATGTGTAATCAACTTCACTGGAAAGATCAATCAAGCGAGTATGCACATGCAGAGAAAATTGTTGCGTTGCAAATGAGATACCCCCATAGGAATCCTTTCTATTTCAAGGCATAGTTTCTAAGTGTTTGAATTAGAGAGGGCGTACAAAGAAAGTACAATAATAACCTTTGGCTATGCTATGATCACTTTCAAGATCAATGACCAAAGTTGATAGGGAAATCTTGGCATGCATGTGAAGAATGATATACCCCTCTTCCTATGTATCTCAGGAAAAGAGAGGTAATATCACCTCTTAATATTAAATGGTCCTACAGAAGGGTAGTATCCTTGGCCAAAATCCTTAAGAAACTAAAGGTTAATTGGATTGGCACGAGGTATAGATCTACTCTACTTCTTTCACCACCCCCTGCAACATATATCAATATAGACCAGAGTGATGACAGTTTTGCAAGATGGGTACAAAGGATCACTTTTCATCAGGGATTTTTGAAGGAGCTAGAGGAACTCGATACAGAGGCAGATGACTTGTATGATCTCAGTTTCAAGTATGAGGAGATGAATAAGGGAAATAAAGGATAGGGAACACACTAGAGAGCATGACCTGCTTTGGCTTGGGAAGGGGAGGAAATGATGAGGTAAAAATAACCTCATCAATATAATGGACTCAATACTTAACCTTACACCTTTCATCCAACCTTACCCTGCCAACTAATTATCTTTAGGATAAGTAGTTGCTTTAGTTTTTTGAATAAGCATACAATCTTTATTTCTTGAAATTAGTTGAAATAAGCTAATTTGTGTTGAATTAATGGTTTAGTTTTTGAGTATTCCATAGGTCAACTTCTACCATCAGTTACCATTCTAGTCAAAGAGGTTTTAAAGTAGATTTCAACACCATTGAAGACAAATGAATGGGCACTAGAAATTCAGGAGCATACATGATGGACCGAGTTTTTATTGTTTCTTTTATTTTTAGTTTTAAATACTTTATGGATCATGTCAAGCCACCTTAATATTTTCATTTCATGGTTTTTAAAGTTTGTTAGTTGTTGACAATCAATTGAAAACTTTACCAATTGAAAAGTAGGATTTTGTTAGCTTCTCTCATATAAATATGTTACTGTTGAAATGATGATATACAAAAGAATATTGTTATGCTACCACTATGTTTTCTAAGTTATACTTTCATATAAATAAAATGAGTTTTTCCTTGCACTTTTGGTGTTACTGAATAATGTGAATGGAGTTCTTTGAAGTAAGTATTTTGGAGTTACCAGTGTAGGTGATTTGAGCTAGGAATAGAAGCACCCGAGAGCTAGCCACTCGAGGGGTTGTTGATTAGATAGATAAGTATTTTACTTCTAATTTTGTACTTTCCTTTAGTAGAAAATAATTGGAATTGGGATTTATTTTCATATGTATAATTCTATCAAGATCAATCCTGTAGGTTGTAGTTGAGTTTGTAGTCTTTGAATTTAGTGTATGAAGTTCTGGAGCACCTTCTTTCAGTTGTTTTTGATTGTTAATCATTTTCTACTAGCTATTTTAGATTGTTATCTTTTTATTAGATCAATGTTTCCTAGTTTATTTACAAGCTTTACTTCTTCAACAATCTCTACATTTCTTAGTTTAATCATTTTGATGCTTTCTAGTTTAGTGGTTATGCTTTTTAGATTCATAGTTTTCTTCATTCTACTTTAGTTATTTCAAGATTTCTAGATAGATGATTTCTTGTGTTCTAAGTTTAGTGGCTTCTTATTTTAGAGTTTTATTTCAGCTATTCAATATTTAGGAAACCCAAGAGAAATAGTCGAGATGTCTTCTATTGCATATAGACTTTGGACACTATCTAGTTGATATATGAATGTGTTTATCAACTAAATTTTTAGGACCTAATGATAGCCTATCACACAATTTGGGATCTATGCCATCCATATCAAGGTGTTCCCATGCAAAGGCTACTGCATGTGAGTCCAACACATTTTTTAGAGTATTTTTCTATGCTTCAGTTAATGTATCATTTATGTTTACTATTTTTCCTTGGAAATTTTTTTATTGTTTTGGATGATGCTTGGACTGATGAGAGGTCAAGTCCAAGAATGTTTGGTATACACTATTGTGGTAGTAAGGAATAGAAAATTTGAGATATTTCTTCTAATGAATTTATCGGTACAACATTTTGTAAAGGGTCTTGTAGGCATGATAGACAATCCTATTGCTATAATTTCTTACTACAGTCATTATGTATTATGTGAGAAATAAGATCATATTCATCTGGATCATCTAACAAAGGGATATATTCTATTTTCATTAAATTCTATAGGGAATTGTGGTCATCTTTATCCAAGGTGGGCCATATGGTTTTCTCAAGGTCAACATAAGGTTGGACTAGAGGATAAAGGACTAAGTTCTTGGTCATAATTTGATTAGATATTCTCAAATTTCCAAACCTATAGCCTATGAATTCATTATCTATAGCTAACCATGGTCTACCTCAAATGAGTGGAATTCTTGTTAGGTTAACCTTTAGATACAAGACTATGAAATTAGTAGGATATTCCAAGGAATCTAATGCTATAACTATATCCTCAATGATTCCCTTAGGCTTTACTATTGACATATCTATCAACTGTAATATAGTAGGCGTAGATCTAAGGTTTTCCGACTAAAGGAGTTGAATTTTTTACCTTTGTGTGACATTTATTGATGCCCCCAAATCAATCAAGGTATTATTCATAAGGGTCCCATTAATCTTAACATCCATTACTAGAATACTAGGATCTGTATACTTAGGGACAATTATGTTCCCTAGCATAATATCAGCAAGGTTAGGTCTAGGACATGAACTATCTAAGGATCCTTCCTTTTTCTTCTTGTTTTCTTAAGAAATAGGTCACTCACATTCTTATTATAAATTGGGATTTCCTTGATAGCCTAGATGAGAGAAATTTTGATACTAACATCATTTATTTGACCTAATAAGTCTATCTCATCTTGACTTTGATGTCTTGGTATGAATAAGCACTAAAGAAATGGAGGATGTAGATTTGAGATAGTCTAGTTTACTTGATTTTACTTAGGTGTCAAGGTTGTATTGTTTGGATATTTAGCTATAGGTTCCTCATCTTCCATTTCAATAGTTTTTGGGGATGAAGAACTAGCTAGCATTTTTATTTACCTAAGGAGGACATCACTCACCTCTACCCCATAGGTAGGGTATTGCATAGACTTGTTAGTATAAGACTATTTGATAGGATTTTTCTTAGGGTTAGGTGTAGGTTGGTTAGGTAATTGTGGTGTTCTTGGTGGCTAAGATGCTGAATTGGATGGATTAGGAATAATTGATTATTGTTGTGGCTGAGGAGGGAGAAAATGCTACTAAGAATTCTTTTTTTTTTGCTTCCATTGCTAGTGTTTTTTCAATTGTGGTTGCCACTAGTTTTTTTGTGCTATCCATTGAGGATTATAACTAGAACCTTGAAAATTTTGTTGTGACTAGGCAATTGGTTGATTTTGGTTCCAATTTTGTTGAGGGTTTTCCCATTGTTAACAATTTTTCCATTGGTTTTGGTTATTTGGCTGGGGTCAGGAGTTCCAAGTAGAAAAATTCTAATTTCCAATGGGAAATGATGAATTTTAATTCAGAGGGTCTTGTGGTATGCCTTTTCTTGGCTACCATGTCCTTCTCTGAGAAACATAAAATAGCTATCCATCCTTTCCTCCAAGTGGTTGAAAATCAGGTTTCTCTATTTTGTCTTCTTTAATAATAGCCACCATCTTGTATTTTTAGTTTGATTTCCTTTGTCTGCAACTAGCGCAGTATTCAGTGATTATCGCTTCAGCCTCTTCTTGCTTCTTCTCTATATGGAGAGTGTCCAACTAAGTTTCCAGGTGACTGATAATGTACTCCTTCATGTGGGACAACAATTTACTTAACTCTATCTTTGAAACCCCAGTGGATGATTTTCCAAGGGTGGATGTTCTCTCTCCCTTTCGCGTCTTAGCAAAGGTCCTGGAGTAATTTTTGCAAAACCTACAAATTTATTCAAATTGTAGTTGAGAAACATCCCATTGCCTAATAATAATGATGGCATCCATACAACCCTCATTGAATCCCCTTAAAAATACTAACTTGAGGGATTCTTCAAATCACTTTTTCTATGGGTTTTCTTCAAGGAGAATTGGAATATCTCCACATAGTCCTCTAATGGTTCATCCTCCTTTTGTTACATTCTAAAAATTTCATCTCTCCTCCTATCAAGTCATCTACAATAGTCTTGGCATTTTTTTAAGAAAAATGTTTTCATGGTATCCCAATCTAGAATAAAATCCTTGCCTAATCCCATAAACCATCTCATGGAAACATATTTTAGAGTGGAAGGGACGAGATTGAGCCTATGAGCATAAAAGGTATAGTAATAGCTCCTACATAGGACATAAAAATCAAATAGAAATGTGTCAAGATCTTCAATCACCGAACCATTAAACACGGGTAATGTTGAAGGATGGATATTCTTCAACACATTATCCCTTTCTTTTTTGGTGATTAGGAAATCAAAGGTCACACATTCAAGTGGATCATCCATCGGGTATGTGTAGGATCATGATGGGCCAAAAAGTGGTGATATGATGGGTATGTATAGGGTATGTGGCTAACAACCATTTTCTTACCCAAAATTGATGAAATGAAAAGGGATTTTAAAGGAGATTCTCATCTTTCCACTAATATAATTATGCTTTACTTTGAATTTAATAAATAATTATTATTCATTTTTTATTTGAATTATGACTAAAGTCTTGATTGATAGGATGATTGAAAAAATCTATAGCTTTAAAATGATATCACATTATTTGAATATGAAATGTGCATCACATTCCATGCTTTGCATACTATAGGATTAAAAAAAAAATCCATAAAGCTTTGACCAAGTTAAGGTGGTCAAACATATGAGTTTTTAATATTTTTAAAAAATTGTAATAAAAAATTCATACTTAATCATTTACTTGAAAAAAAATTACAAAAAAATATGCATCACATCAGGACATGAGTCCTCTAATTATCTAAAATATTATCATTTTATTATGGTTATGGTGGTCAGATAGACACCTACTTATTTTTTCCCTAAAATTTAAGTACTACCGAATTAAAATTTCAAACTTTCAACAAATAGATTTAAAAAAAAAAAAAACCTAGTAGTTGAAAAACTACATTCAATTTGCTACAAATTCTTTTCTTACATATTTTTGAAATAATATACATAACTTATTCAAATTTTTATGTCAAGTTGCCTAACTCTAATTTTTCTATATTTTTTGCCACTTAGGGGTTTTTTTCTTGCACGATGATCCTGCACATACCCCATTGCATCACCCATGGCTCAGTATGTCCCCTCTATGGGTGTAGTAGATATTAGTGAAAGGAAAATTTCTTCTTCAGTAGTACCCTCACTCTAATTACTAGAGTCATGACTATATTCTCTATCTTATTTTCTTGTAGGGGAGGAAACTTCCCAATGTGTCTTTCTACCTCTACATATAATAGGTAAAACATTGTATAACAATGACTCCTGCACATTGTTAGTAGAATTTTTGGTATTTGATGAGATTAAACCTAATAGTCCCAATAATGAAAGCAAAGTCTAAACTAGGAAATCTTGTAAAAAGAGGAAAAAATCTTTGAAAGTAGCACCATCCCTGACAACGGTGCCAAAAATGTAGATTCCATTCTAATACCTATTAAAATTGGTTCAAATCACTCAATTCAAGGGAAAACTTGGATGCACAACCCACTTGACATTGAAAATACTTTCATTAGATTATCAACCAAGGATAGTAGGCTTGTGATGGTGTTGGCACTCTATGTGCTTTCAAAGACCTGAGGTTACCTAAATTATCTTAGTAAAGGTATTATACTTTTTGGAAAATCATAAAAATGCATAACAATGAAAGAATTAAAGCTAGTGGTTTGGCTATGGGTACCTATAACATAGTTTCTGACTAAACTATAATTAATAGGTTAATTGTTGAAACTAACTAGAAACTAATAACTAAACCTATTCCACACTCTGGAATACTATAAGTTAAATGAATGCAATCAAGAACATGAACAATAATTATTGATAAATAATATGAGAATCTATCTTAACTAATTATGCAATTATGAAGTAACTATTAATAGAAATAAAAAATAGAAATATAGTGAAGAGCAATACCTGAGTGGCCCTTGCTCAAGTGATTATATTCAAAAAACCATGTTTAAACAATAAAAATGTTAGTTTAAGAACAACTTAAAACTAAAAAAGTGTTATTATAACCAAATCCACAACTAAAATATTGCTCAACTCTCCATTCTAAAGAATCAACCACCAACTACATACATGCATGGGGAATTTCATTCAAAACAAAACTCTAAACTAAAATAATTAATTATAGCAACCTAGATATTAGAGTGTAATTAAAATTTAGTTATCCCATCTTAAACTGAAAAAGAAATAAAAATACAAATAAGATTAGAACTCTGCAATAATAGAATTGAAATGTGGAACATAGAATCAATTATTTCAAAATTCTAATGATAATAGGGTTCTTCTTCTTCAATTCCTTTATTGTTTTTCATAATGATGCATGATTTTATTAAAAAATTTCTCCATATTGTAGTTATTTCATTCATTGTATTCAATAACATCTCCTATTTCATTTCCTAGGAACTCCTTCAGCTACAGGTTACATTCTGTAGATGTTGGCTACAACGTCTTCTCAAGTTTCAAGGGGTTAGTTCATAAAACACATAAAAAACACTAACTACCATTATTAAACACATATATCAATTATAATTCATACATATTCACATATAAATTATTCAACATCATCATACCATAAATGTATTTCCATATAATTTAACCAAGTTCAAGGTCTGAATAATAGACATAAAATATGGCATACTATAGGAATAATTATCTTAGGAATGTCTTATAAGTAGCATAAAGATAACAAAAAACTAGCTAATAAATGGGCTTGTCAATTGCCAAGAAATCTTCTAACATCTTTTTTTCTAGGATATAGGTAGTGTAGATATTACCTTGATTTTAGTTGGGTCTACTTGGATTTTCTTATTGGACACAAAATATCCCAAATCTACTCCATTAGTCATCATCATGAAACATTTATCATGAATTATGGAAAGGTGGTGATCTTGACATCTTTGCAGTACTTTCTCCAAGTTAGAAAGTGATACCTCATAGGCTCTCCCATAGGTTGTAAAGTCATCCATGTAAACTTCCATGGAATCATGAGTAAAAATTGAGAATATACTCAGTACAACCCTTGGGAAGGTGGTAAGTGAATTGCATAGCCCAAATGACAAGATAGAGTAGGCATATTTACCCCAAGGGAAAGTACAAGTTATCTTATCTTGGTCTTCTGCAACTATCTTGATCTAGTTGTAGCCAATAAACCCATATAAGAAGGAAAAGTGCTACTTTCCTACTAATGAATATAACACTTCATCAATGAATGGAAGGGGAAAGTGGTATCTTCTAATTTTTTCATTTAACTCATGATAATCAACACATACTCTCCATTTTCCTTCCTTTTTATGTACAATTACTAATGGAGACATGCACTAATTGTTAGAGATTGGATAAATGAATCCTACTTCCAACAAATTTTGTAATTCTACCTTAAGTATGCCACAAACAATTGGGTTTATTCTTGTTTGAGGTTACATAACCATATTGGATTAATCATTGATGTAAATTCAATGCATGCATAGGTTTGGGTATATTCCTTTTGTATCATGGTAATCCCATGAAAATATAGTTGTGTGTGCTTGTAGAACATTCAACAATGAAGATCCTTAAGAAACAATCAATTAATTGTTTACATTTAATGTATTTCCCAATGTAATCTCTAAAGTCAAGGTTGATGTTCTAATAGATACAATTTCAAGGCTTGCTATGTTGGTACTGCAATTATATGGATATTAAGTATAGAAAATTTAAGAGATGGAATTGGATGGATTGGAAAGTATTATTTTTAGTAAAGGGTATTGCAATCATCTTAAAAAATCATATTTCTATAGGTCTCTACCATAATTAGTTTACATGATGATTGCAAGAAACTTATCATCATCTTGGATTTCTAATATAGGACTGCACTCAATAGTAATTAATATTTATAAGTATTATTGATCATCCTCATCTAGGGTAGGCCATCCAATTTTCTCTAAGTTTGGATGTGATTTAGAAACTAGATTAAGGACTAGCTTCTTGGTTAAATTTTCACTAGAAATGGTCATGTTACTAGACTTGCAACCTATAAAGGCATCTACAGCAGCCAACCATGGTCTCCCAAAGATGAGGGGGTACCCTATAATATTTAATTTAGGTTGTAACACCATAAATTTTGTATGGTACTCCCATGAATCTAATATTATAACCAAGTCTTCTATAATTCCCTGAAGTTTTACTATAGACCTAAATGCTAACTATTAAATATTAGGTGTGTTTGAGATCCATTAATTCAAATCACTTCATGATTTCCTTTGTCATTATGTTAATGGATACTCTTAGTTCAATTACGGTATTCTTGATGAAAGTGTCATTGAACTTTACATCCACAACTAGGCTCCCATGGTTTATATACACATGGACAACTATATTTGCTAACATGATATTTGCAAGTTATCCCAATACATGCATGGTCTAACAGCCCTTGTGTTTCCTTCTTAACTTCTTGAGGTGTAATTCTTTAACTATATTTGTATAAATTAGCACTTCCTTAATTTATTGTATGAGGGATATCTTTATGCAAACATCTCTAATTTGTCCTAATAGATTAGTTTCAACATCTAAATGGTGTTTTTTTATTGTTAGTCTCTTAGGGAATGGAGGTTATGGACTCATGGTTGTTGGTTTATCCCAATTTGATTCAATTTACATAGGTTGTTTGTCCATAGTTTTTGCTAGGAGTTCTTCATCAGTCAACTTTTTTGATGTGAGGAGATGAATGACCAACTAGCATTTTCCCTGATTTTGGGTGGAAATCACTCACCTCAGCCCTATAAGTAGGGTATTAGATCGTTTCATTAGCATAAGCCTATTGGATGTGCTTATTTTTGGGTTTAGGTGCAATTTGTGTTGGAAATTGCGGTGATCTTGGTGCTTTTGTTTAGCCATCACTGTATTTGGCATTATGGCTAGTTGTTATTATTGGAAGGGTTATTCTAGTTGTTTGTAATTAAGGTTTTTCTTTTTCCATTATTGACCTCCTCGCCACCATGATGTCCATTGATTCTGTTATGATGGGTAATGTTGATGGAAAATTTGACACAACAACATGCAGGCAAGATGCAATTACCTTACCTCTCTTGGAAAAGATAAATGATCATTAAATCGATCATCTCCCAAGGTCTTGGGTGTTGGGTCACAATGTTACTATTTTTTTGAGCAGTTAATATGGATTTAATGTTCAAGGAGCTTGTTGGTTATCAATCTTTTTTGTTGTTGCAAGATCAAAATCATATCTAAACCTATTTTAACTATATGATAAAGAAAATAAAAAGATAGATCATGGATGCAAGAAAGAACAAAATGTTGATTCTTCTAGTTAACCAAACCTATCAATCTTCAAGGAATTACTAACTTAAACTATAGAAAAAATCAACCTGTAATAAATAAAAAGCTACATTCATTCACATTGCAAAAATTAATAGCATATTACAAATAGTTCATCATAACTCAAACTCAATAAAAGATAAAACTTCATTCATTCCTTGAAGAACTTAAAATTAAATAGTTAGCCAAAAAAATTCCATTCCAAAGTATAAATTTAAGCATTTTTCAATCAGGCTACTTCTACTACGGTAAAATAGATAAACAAAATTTACAAACTTGGAGAACTTTACTAGTGTACGAAAACCAATATCTCAAAATTAACTCAGCTATCCTAATGCAGAAAATTATTATTGCTTAACTCAACTAATTCCTACTGTATTTTTCTAAGATTCTAATCATCTTTCTATATAACCCCTTCAAATAAGCTCCATTTTACATTTTATAGCTCATTGATTACATAATTCTTGCTAAAAAAATCATGCAAAAGCTGCAACATTCAATCATTCTTCAAAAGAAACTTTATGTTTCAGCCTTTGTTTGACTTTGGTTGACTTTAGTGAGGTTCAATTAATAGTTGCAACTTTCCAATTTAGCTTCTATTTGGTTTTAGCTAACTCTATTCACATTTTTAGTTTCCATTTTAACTTCGAGTTCACCATGTTGCATGAGGTGAAGCAACATCCTTTTCCAAAAATAACTCTAAGTGGGACCAAAAAGCATTTAGTTCACTACCAATTCATTGATAGTACTTTTAGAAGATTCTTCTTTTGTACACTAGCTTTGGAAATCATGACCCCAATCCTTTGTTGATCGCTTCATTATGTGTAGATCTTCAAGCATTGATCACTAAGAGATGCCATTTTCATAATATTCATAAGTACCTGAAAATCATAAAAATGCACTAATTAATTCATAAAATTAGCTAATCAATGCCAAATATCTCAATAAATAAACTTTAAATTATCGTTATTAAAATAATAAAAATAAAATTCATTTAATGCTCTTCCTTCTCTAATCCTAGCCTCATTCACTCTGAACACATGAATTAACCAATTTCTCTTCTAACTTATGCAATAGCCTTCACACACATCATCACCATTTCTGAAGCAAATCTTATTGCTAGACTTGTTGGATCATAAAGGTATAAGTTGGTGATATTCCTTGAATTATCTAGATTTAGAACTTTGAATCATGCATCCATCATTAGTATATCAATAGCTCCCTATTTAAGTTGCCATTTGGGAACAACTACTTGAGAAAGTAATAGCAATTCTAGTTCCTCTTTAATGCTCAGGGAAAGTAACTTAGATGGTTCATCATAAATCATCATATATGTAAATCTTACTATAGTGACCCTTTAGATTTTTCACCAAGAGTAGAGGTAGCCCACCCGATGTAAACTAACTGGTGGAATTATTAAGATGTTCATAACATGTTATACTTCCAATTAATCTCAAAAAATTTATAATACACCAAATCCTAATCCATGCTAGCAATTCTAAAGTTTGAAATGGATGAAGGTAAACCAAATTTTTCAAGGTAAGTGACTGATAAAGTGTTTGAAAATACTAGAAGCAAATTCTCAATAGATTGACCCTTTGACATAACTTGCACACAACACTTTAGCTTCTTTTTATGATGAGAGGAACCCTCAAAGGAATAAAAATAAATGAACAAGGAAAGGGAGGAGCAAAATAAAATAGTACATGAATATGACAAACCGATGAAAAAAAAAAAAAAAAAAGAGAACAAAAGCCAACAAAAAGATAATAGGGATTATAATTTGGTACCTAATAATTTTGTTTTGGCCATATGCCTTGTTGTTTTTTAGTCTAATTATATGCTTGGGGTATTGGCCATTGTGTATTTTTTACATTGGTCTAGGATTGGGGGTTCTAATTTAAAAATTATACATTCTTACCTAAAACTGATATGTTATAGGCCAAGGGATATTAAGGCATACCTTGTGTTGGATTCTATGGATTAAATTGAGCAATGTATAACACTTAACCTTCTTCATCTTCCATGACATGAAATATTCGCTTCCATTTCTTGTCTTTAGAGATACTGGCTAGTTTTTTATATTTACAATTGATCTTCTTCTAGCAATAGTTTGAAAAAAATTCTCTGAGAGATGCATTTTCTTCTTCTTTCTTTTTCTTGATATGGGGGATATCCAATTGGGTAGCCAAGTGGATAATGATGTCATCCTTCATGTTTGATAGAATATTTCTCAGCTCTTCCCTTAAGACTCTAGTGGATGATTTTTTCAAAGAAGAGGTCCTATCTCCCCTAGTCTTCTTGATGAATGACCTTGAGTAATTTTTACAGTCTTTACAAATCTTATCAAAGGGTAATTGTGATGTTTCCCCTACTCTAATGCAATTGAGGTTTTATATATAGTATTCATGAACTCCTCTTTAAAAGAATAGTTTTAAGGATTCATTAGAAATTTTATTTCATGCGATTTCTTGAGGTAGAATAGAAAATGAAATGTACAAAAATAGTTGGTGCTTTCTTCCGCTTCTAGGGTTTTGGACCTAAAAAGAGAAATACCAATTTTTCAACATTTCACTCAAGAACAAACCCTTGAGATTTCAATGCAAAGGAGATTGAAATCTATAAAAAGGAAGGTTCTAGGGATTGAATGATGTCTAATAAGGGGTTCACCAGAAAGTGTAAACTTGGGAAAGAAAATGTTTGAAAACACAGTGTGATATGCAAAATGACCTATAAATGCAAGTAAAATGTAACAAAAAATTATGAAATTGGAAATGTGCACTTGGGAAATTGAAGAAGGTGGGATGGAGCTCTAGAATCCTAAAAAAAATGATGTTGAAGCCAATTGGGACTCATACCTCAATCTGGTCAAATAAGTCCAATTTCGAGGAAACTATGTTGGAACAAGTTTTGGAAAAATGGGTACTCAGATTTGCAAAAATATTGTTTAGGCCTATATAGTGGGACTCATTTGCCAATAGTGGCATATAATTCCACTTATTTCTAGAAATTATGAAGTGGATTTTGATGGAGCTTCTAAAATTTTGAGAATTTTCTCATTTCCCCATTGGGCTTGGTATCCATTTTAAACCCTTGTCCCCATGAATGAGTAGGGTTTTATTCAAAAGAGAATGCAAATGTTATAATTTCAAGTTGATGTAACCCATTGGTCAATAGTCTTTTAAGTCATCACTTGAGCCCCATGGCATGTCAGTTTACCAGCCTTGTCTTCCTGAAGCACCAATCATCATTTATTTCAATGACTTTAGACTGTCCACTAAGTTGAGTTTTAATTTTTTCCCCGATGAATTAAGCTTAATTCATTAACCCCAATGGTAATATCGCCATTGGATAGAACCAGTCCCATCCATTAAATGCTAACATTATGTGAAGTGAAGGTCTTAAAGATTCAAGGATCTGGGAGGAGATCTAAACCATACATTGCCAACCAACAAAAATTAAGTGCTAGCAAGATAAATACAATGAGGCTGGTGAAAAGCTAACATGTGTCCCAGTACAACTATGAGACCCACTCTCCACTACCATGCCTATGACTTGGAATCTTCAACAAACATTCAAGATTAAATCTATGGAATGACCTGCACCATTCCCTGCTAGCTTGCTGGATTGAAATAAACGATTGTTAAAACTACCAAGATTAGTGAGATCTCAACACCTATCCTGACCTACTGAATTTGTGGAGCCCCCACACTATGAAGATGTCATCCAACATGGATGAAATTTATTGGTCATGAACACTTCAGCAAAACACCACTAGAATTCAAAGGTATTCAAAAGAAAGCTATCCATCTAATCAACCACCAAGGAAAAGGATCGATGGGTAATATTCAAACTTGGTGAACAACACATGATGGTTGTTTTACTCTATGAAACCAGTTTGCATTAATGGACAACCTTCTATAGGGTGATCGATTTGATCTTAGTTTGTGTGGAGATGAAAATGTTGGTAATCATGAAGAGTGGTCTACAAATTTCCATGCAAATGGGGAATTGAACAGTGATAGTAAGTCAGCTAATGAGCTACCTAGGTTACACATGTGTGCTAAACATTGATTGTGAACTCCATCTCTCCACACAATAAATATAGAAGGAATAACTATTATTCGTGCCATTCACAGTTAGCAGTTAGGTGTGTTCTTGATTAAGGAAAGGTAGCTTTGAGAAATTGATAGATAAGATGAGTGAACGAGTGAGAAGTTATTCTCATTTAATCTCTCAAAAGCCTGGTTCTAGTGTGTCTAAAGTTGCCTCAACCATAGAGGCCAAAATTCTTTCTAGCAAGTCTAAACTTGCACCCACAAGTTGGAGTCAAAGATTAAAATTATAGAGTGTGATTACAGAGAAGGTAGATGACAAGGGAAAGTAGCCAGTGTAGTCTACTACTAGAACATAGAGGAAGATAAGGTATGGACGTGGTTCCTTTGGACACCAACACTCACACATTCACCTCAAAAGTAGTTTGTCTACTAGTGAAACAAAGACTAATTCCAAATATTGTCTATACCTTATGTTCTTGAGTGACGGTCTACCTCTTGGTCAGGAGGTGATGTTTGTCTCACCCTTGGCAACCAAAACTCCAAGTGGACAGACTATTAGTGTGCTGGGTAAAGAAAAGGATGAGGCAAAATCCAAGGTTTCCTCTGCTCCTCTAGTGACAACTTGGAGCAGGAATGTATATCATAGTCTAGGAACTAGTAAAGGTGGGTTGCCTAGTAAATGAAGTTTTGTTGTGTGTGGGATGTGAAATTTCTTGTTGATAATGTTTTTTGTGTGTGTGGCACCTTTCTGATGTGGAATGTTAGATTTTTACCTTCGTGGAATTATGGATACTTGGTTCATTGCAATGTGGATTGCGACAAGGGGATTTTGACGACACTTTGTGTTTCCCCTTTCTAATGGTAGTTACAATTTTGGCTTTCCCCATTTATACTATATTCTTGCAAATTCAACACATGGGGGATTTTGAAATGTAAAGAAAATGTAGAAGAAATTTTGCATGAAATGAAAATGTTGTATTTGACCTACATTTGAGCCTAAATGTTGTCGCTCCCTTATTCTATAAAAGGGAATTTGGGGCTCACTTGCAAAAAAAGGAGGAATTATAAGGATGGAAATTCTAAAAATCTAGAAAAGACTTTCTGGTTAGGTTAGGAGTATATGAATAGAACAATAGGAATATAGTAGCTATTCTATTTTGAGCTTTCTGGGAGAAACATATGCATGTTATCTTAAATTGTTATGCAAATTTGTTTGTTAATCATGAATAAAAGTATAATTCTAATATATCTTTTCTCCTTATGTGGATTTTAGTGAATTTTGTGTGGAATATTGACAATATTTTCATTCCTCTTTGAACATCTATTCAAATGTATGTTTGTTTTTTATGCTTTGATTCAAGTAATCAATCAACTTATTAAATAAATTCATAGATTTTCAATTATTTGCAAAGGATTTGGCAAGCAGTTGTATATCAAAAATAGTGAGCTCCATAATGCAGAGCTATTATGAGTATAGTCCATCCGATTAAATTTTCAAGTCATTTTTTGATTTACTGATTCTTGTATATGTAACTCCATCACCCAATTTAGTAAGGAACTATTATGTTCCTTAATAATTCACCTAAAGGGTTAATCACATAGTTGTATAATGACCATCCTAAACTTAGAATTGAAATTCACTTCAAATTTCATAAATATTTACACAAATTTTGTGTCAATTACCACGAAGAGTACCATTTGATGAATGGGTGGAAAGTTACTTAGAAACAAGCCAATTTCATAGTAATTTTTTCTCAATTATCCTTCATTCAAATTAATTTGTGAAAATGATGTGTTCTTTGATGTAAAATTCAAATGAATACCAATAGGAATACCTTCCTTGGCCCCACAAAGCCTAAAGTGCAGAAGATCTCAGTCTTTGAATAGATCAGTTGGCTACTCCTTAGAAGTTCCTTTAGGTGTATTGGAAAAAGAATCAATAGGATGGTGACTCTGCTGGGGAAAGCACTCAGAAGCCCGGTTGCAAATTTCCTTGTCATAGAGTCATTTGGATCTTGAAGAATCAAGCCCTAAGATTCATTATATAAAGTTATATTATCAGCCATTCTAGATTTAGTATATCTAAGCACCTTTTTTTAGATAATTGAGAAGTTCTTGAAGCTGGAAAGATTTGTTGCAGTAAAGATCAAAGCATTTGAGTGTGACTCTATTGTTGGAGAAGACCCAGAATAAGATTTACTCTTGAAGAACTTCATGCTTTTGAAGTTTATTCCTATGTGAAGAGAGATGGCAAATCTATCCAAAGAACCAGTCCAATTGTGTAGAAGATTTCCAAATTTGTAGAATTTGTAGTTAGGAAGAAATTATGATAGCTACTACAAATTTCTTGGTATTCTCATAAATCTAGAAAGTGTATTAATCTATGTGAAATAATTTTATGGGAAATATTCAAGACTTGAGATCATAGATGATTGCCTATTAGGTGAATTTGCATTATGACAGGGAATAATAGTAATTATTTTCCTACTTCTTATATGCAAAGTTTGTAATTATCTGAGAAGTATGATATCCTTTTGAGCACTACCTTTTAAAGAATTTCCCTATAAAGAATTAAGAAAAAGTATATAGGGAAAAGAAACCATGTCATTCCCTCAAAGGAATTTTATTATTGAAAGGTATATTCCCTTGGTTTTTAGTGGCATTAGAGGTTTCCCAGACCTGATTCCTTGGAATGTAAGGAAATATTTGCCCAAATTCACAAGGAAAAGTTCAAAATCAACCTCTAAACATCTACAAATATTGATGGATGTGATGGGGGATTATGAAGTGAATCATGAGGATGTTTTCATGAAGCTCTTTGTTCAATCCTTGAAAGATGATACTAGGGATTGGTTATCATATTTACCAGCAAGTTCCATAGCCTCATGGAGTCATTTCATGATAATTTTTGTTGAAAAATTCAGTGAAAGGCTGAATCCAAGTGTGGTAAGGAAGAATTTCATGGAAATCCATATAAATGGAGGGGAGCTAATCCCTGTTTTCAATCTACGATTTGCAAAGGCAATAAAAAAATTCTAGAAGAAATAAGGCCAAGTGATGTAGAGTGCTTGATTGTATATCTAGGAGCATTTGAAAAGAAGATGAGTTTATTATTGAGAGCCAAGGAGCCTACAACCCTACACCAGGCATACCAAATTTCAATTGATATTGAGAACAATTTGAGATACTCAATGATGAGAGGATCTACAATTTCTAGAAGTAATTCTAGCAATGTTCAAAATTCTAAACCAAGTAGATCAGAAGGTAAAAGGGTTTGTCAAGGAGGATATATCATAGACGCCATATCCATTGTACTCCCAAGAAATGTAGAATGTGAGAAAGCATCAACTTCACATCAGCCAAGGATGAGAAGGTCTGATATAACCTTTTCTATCAAGAAGCTACATGAGATAAGGAGACATGCAAATGAGTCTCCATATGACTTATTTTCAAGATTCTTGGATGTTTTGATGGAGATATCCAAGAGCTTCAGGCCTAATGACCTAGCATGCAACAATTTTTTTTTTGAAGCATACATATCAAGATTAAGCCAATGGTCTGAGGACCAAAAACCTCATAGCCTAGCTCAAATAGTGGATTGGATATATGTTGTAGAAAACATGGAACAAGGTCACATGCCCTTATATTTTTCTCAAAGTATGGGAAATACTTTCCATGTTGAAGGAGGTCAAAGGCTAAGGTTTTTAGATCAAAGAGAAGCATCAAAGTCAGAGCAATTGACTGTTCAGTGTTGCCACTTCACTAACAATCTAGAAGTAGATGCATGTAGTGATGATGAGACTATAGAGACAAGATATGAAAAGAAGGAGGTGATGCCTAACTATCTTCCTTGGGATGTCATAAGATACAAGAAAAAACAAGAAGAACAAGGTGAGACTTCACAAATTGATTCAACTAGAAGCCATCATGCACTTGTTAATTAAGGGAATACACTTGTTCTCAGTGATATGATACAAATGAGGAACCAAAATGAAGCGAACAAAGTTGGGTAGTCCAAAATTGAGTATGATTCCTCATACGAAGTGGATATGGAATCCCTTGCTTCTAGTAGACGATATGTTAATATCCTTGAAGGTATATGTTTCCTAAGTAGTGAAAATTTCTCTTCATGTGAAGAATTATTTGAATGTGGATCAATTGTTGTAGACAAGAATGATGAAGAGAATAGTGAGATTATTTCTCTATATTCTTCCAATGACTTCATTGATTTTGAGTACATTGATAACCTGAATGGTTGGCATCCTAATTTTAAAGATGATGAGATACATCCAATTAATGTATGTAAAAATATTTTGTTTAATGAAGATGACTTGGATAATGAGGTTGCAAATAACAATCCCCATTTGTGTAGGAGTAATCCTCTTTTTGAGGAGACATTTAATGATTATTTGACAAGAATTACCAATGGAGGTGTAGTGGATGGTTCGTATAAAGATCAAGGTGATGTTGATGTAGGACATTTTTTTAGTGAGGATGTCACTTTTGACTTGCCGAATTTCCAACTGCATGGAGGGTATAGAGATGTAGGTATCAATAAAGATATCTATCATCATGTGACTAAACACATGTTACTTGGCATGTGTACTTCATCTTCCTTGGAACCGAGGTGTGACAACAACTTGCATAGTGAAAAGGCTCATAAATGTGATGACAACTTAGGAAATAATATAGATATCCTAAAGGGTGCAAATGATTGCATTGTCCTTCCCATGGTGGAGTATTATGCACTTGAAAAGGGTACTAAAATGTCAATTATTCAAGCTCCACTTGATTGCATGGATATTCCAACAACTCTGCCCTATGATTAAAGGAAGAAATCACTTGATGATTATATAGAGTATGTCAATACTACAACATTTTTTCAATCATGTGAGGAACAATCCAAAGACATGGGTAACCATGAAATTAGTATAGGTCAGTATGGAGCTATAGTGGAGTTGTTTGCAGATACCCCTTATCTCATGGATTTGATTATGGAAGTTATTTCATCTCATGATACTAACACTTGTGGCAAGTAGGTTGATAATAAGCCTAATCATGTTTTCTTTCCTGAATTTACCAAGGATTGGCCTAATCTGAGTTAGAGTGTCTATGAGGTTTTCAAGTTTGATGAACAAATTGAAGATTATTATTCACCTCATGAAAATGTGGAATATGAAGAATTCACTTTCTTGATTCAGTTTGAGGAACCTATAATGGAAAGGGACAAAGTTGGAAATGTTGCTCTGAGTGACATAGGTGGTGTTGATCATAGTGCTACTAATGATTTTAAGTTACATACTGCTCTTGTGCATTCACTCTAGGGCAAAGAGGCTAAATTTTTTGATAGAGGAAAAAGTGTCACTAAATTTTTGGGGCCTGGGGCCTCTTCCTTGTAAAATAATTCACAATGTATATTTTGTAAGTATTGTATATATGTTGGTTTGGTTTGTTTGCTTCCTATTGGGTCTGCTTGCCTAGTCTGGGTAGGTTCCTTGCTTTTTGGCCTTGTACCCTGGTCTTCTTCAACTAGAGATTTAGTTCTCACCCTACCCACCAGGGGTATGCATCCCTGAGCATGAGCCAGTGATGGAGCTTCTAAAATTCTGAGAATTTTCTCATTTTCCCATTGGGATTGGTATCCATTTTAAACCATTGTCCCCATGAATGAGTAGGGTTTTATTCACAAGAACATGAAAAAATTATAATTTCAAGTTGTCCTACCTCGTAGATCACCGATATTTTAGGTCATCACTTGAGCCACATGGCATGTTAGTTTACTGGCCTTGTCTGCATGAAGTAGCGACCATCATTTATTTCATCGACTTTACCATGTTCCCTAAATCAAGTTTTAATTTTTCCCTAATGACTTAAACTTAAGTAATTAACCCTACTGGTCACATCGTTGTTGACTAGACCTAGTCCTATCCATTAAATGTTAACATTATGTGAAGTGCAAGTCTCAAAGATTCATGGATCTAGGAGGAGATCTAAACCATACCTTGCCAGCCCATGGGAATTAAGTGCCCGTAGGATAAATGTAGCGAGGCTAGAAAAAAGTGGACATGTGTCCCAGTCCAACTGTAGGACCCACTCCCCACTACCATGCCTATGACTTGGCACCTTCAACGAATGACCAAGATTAAATTTGCGAAATGATTTGCACCATTCCCCGCTGGCTCACTAGATGGAAATAAATCATGGTTAAAACTAGCAAGATTAGTGAGATCTTGACACCTATCCTGACCTACTCAGTTTGTGGATCCCCCACACTATGAAGAGGTCATCTAACATAGATGAAAGTTATCGGTCATGAACACTTCAGTAAAGCACCATTGGAAGTCAAAGGTAGTCAAACTAAAGCTAGTCATCTAATCAGTGACCAAGGTAGAGGATCAACAGGTAATATTCAAAGCTAGAAAACAAAATGTGATGGCTGTTTTACTCTGTGCAACTAGCTCACATTAATGGCCAACCTTCTATAGAGTGATCGAGTTGATCTTAGTTCATGTGGAGATGCAAATTCTAGTAATCATGAAGAGTGGTCTACGGATTTCCATATAAAAGGGGAATTAAATGGTGATAGTACATCAGCCAATAAGCTACTTGGGTTACGCATGTGTGCTAAACATTGATTGTGGGTGCTGCCACAATAGTGGTTTACAAATTTTCAGAGATCCTATTTTTTGCTGAAATTACATATATTTATAAAATATAATGATTTAAGCCTTGTAATGTTCCATTTAAAGTATTCCAGTTGAAAAGGGTTTGATCAAACCACCTTAGACCAGCCCCCCTTGGATAGAACCCCACTAGTTTTAAACCATACCTATAACAGAGTCTCCTTTACACCTATCAAAATTCTGATAAAAAACCACTTTTGATTTACCTTTTGGGGGATCAAATGAATTAATTTAAAATTTATTTTTTTGTATGTATGTAGTCCCTATTATAAGCTTCCAAAAAATTATAATTTTAATAAAATTTAATTTGATTATTATATTTATTTTTTATTTCTTGTGAATGTAGGTTTTTTACCAAAAATAAAGCTCTCTGTTTTGCACATGTGGAAAAATAATAGATTATCAAAAAAAATTTTAAAATATGAGTGCACTAGATATTTAAGTCCTTGATCCAACAAAAAAATAAAATTAAATTTTGATACATACAAAAAAGTTACGTGTTATACGGTCGTGCTATGTGTGAATTGTAATTAGTTTGACTTCAAAAATTGATTAAAGAAAAAATATTAAATAAAGAAAATCTAACCAAGTGGAAGAACTAGATATCAGAGTTAAAAATCTAAATTTGAAAGAATTAGAATTTTATCCTTCATGGAAAAAAATTTATGTGTTATACGGTGAGCGTCACTTTTAAAAAATGTTGTTTTTTGAAAAAAAAAAGTTTTTGAGGGAGATGGAAAAAGATGTGTAATATAATTCCAAAAATTTTGAAAAAAATATATTTAGAATCTACAGAAAAATTTTCATGAAACTCTAGTTTGCATAATCTTCAAATTCCTCACGGTTTAGCCGCTATAGGCACTCGAAAGTGAAGATTTAGTTAAAAAAAATTATTTCAATGTCTAGTTTGGCCAAAAATTGTAAACCACTATTATGGGATCACCATTGTGAATGTTGCCTCTCCACACAAAAAATATAGAAGGAACAACTACTATTCATGTCATTCACACTTAGTAGTTAGGTGTGTTCTTGATTGAGGCAAGGTAGGTTTGAGAAATTGATAGATAAGATGAGTGAACCAGTGAGAAGGAATGCTCGCTTGAGCTCTCAAAATCTTGGTTCTAGTGTTTCTAAAGCTACCTCAACCATGGAGGCCAACATTGCTACTAGAAAGTCTAAAATTGCACCCACAAGGTGCAGTCGAAGATTAGAATTCCAAAGTGTGATTGAGGAGAAGGCGGAAGACAAGGGAAAGAAACCAGTGTAATCTACTACTGGAGTAGAGAGGAAGATAACATATGGGTGTGGCTCCTTTGGATACCAAAACTCACCCATTGAACTCACAAGCAATTCATCTGTTAGTGAAACAAAGACTGATTCTGACTATTGTCAATACCTTGCACTCTTGAGTCATGGTCTACCTCCTGGTCAGAAGGTGATGTTTGTCTCACCCTTGGCAGCCAAAAATTGAAGTGGGAAGACTGTTAGTGTGTTGGGTAAAGAAAAGGATGAGGAAAAATCTGAGGTTTCCTCTCCTCCTTTGGTGACAAATCGAAGCAGACATGTATATCGTGGTTTGGGAACTGGTAAAGGAGGGGTGGGTAGTAAATGAAGTGTTGCTATCTGTGGGATGTGAAATTTTGTGTTGATAATGTTTGTTGTGATGGTGGTTTCATTTTTTGCATGTGTGGCACCTTTTTGATGTGGGACATCGACTCTATGCCTTTGTGGAATTATGGATACCTAGTTCGTTGTAGCATGGATTGCGACAAGGGGATTTTGGTGAATCTTTTTGATTCCCCTTTCTAATGGTGGTTACAATTTTGGCTTTCCCTATTTACACCATGTTCTTGCAAATTCAACACATGGGGAATTTTAAAATGCAAAGAAAATGCAAATGAAATTTTGCATGCAATGAAAACATTGTATTTGGCCTGCATTTGAGCTTGAAGCTTGTCGCTCCCTTATTTTATAAAAGGGAATTCGGGGATCACTTGTTAAAAAAGGAGGAATTTTGAGGATGAAAATTCTGAAAAATAGAAAATAATTTCTGGTTAGGTCAGGATTATATGAATAAAATGATAGGAATATAGTATCTAGTCTATTTTAAACTTTCTCGAAGAAACATATGCATGTTATCTTAAATTGTTATGCAAATTTGTCTGTTAAGCATGAATAAAAGTATAATTTTGATATATCTTCTCTCCTTGTCTAGATTTTAGTGAATTTTGAGTGGAATATTGACAATATTTTCATTCTTCTTTGAATATATGTTCAAATGTATCTCTTTGTTTTATGCTTTGATTCAAGTAATCAATTAAATTCTTAAATAGAGTCATAGATTTACAATTATTTGTAGAGGATTTGACAAGCAATTATATATCATAAATAGTGAGCTCCATATTGCAAAGTTGTTATGAAGTTAGTCCACCCCATTAAATTTTAAAGTCACTTTTTCCATTACTGATTCTTGTATATGTGACTCCATCACCCAATTTAGTAAGGCACTATTCTATTCCTTAATGAATCACCTAAAGGGTTAATCACATAGTTGTATAATGACCAGCCTAAACTCAAAATTGAAATTCACTTCAAATTTCATAAATCTTTATACAAATTTTGTGTCAATTACCATGAAGAGTACCATTTGATGAATGGGTAGCAAGTTACTTAGAAACAAGCCAATTTTATTGTAATTTTTGCACAATTATCCTTCATTCAAATTAATTTGTGAAAATGATGTGTTTTGTGATGTACAATTCAAATGAACACCAATAGGAATACCTTCCTTGGCCCCACAGAGCCTAAAGTGCAGAAGATCTTAGTCTTTGACTAGATCTTGTTCATTGGCCAGTCATTTTTAGGAGTTTTGAACATAGGAGTTGGCTACTCTTAGAAGTTCCTTTAGGTGCACTAGAAGAAGAACCAATAGATTATGTGCCTCTCGGTCTCCTCTTTTGTTTCTAATTTAGATTTGAGTATGAAACTACAAATCTCAACCTCTAGATGTTCTCCAATCTTCTCCTAGGACTTTATGACAACTTTGACAACTTTTAGGGACTTTTATAACTTTTCTCCAACTTGACTTCTTGGAAAATATGCATCCTATCTTTGCAAATAACACACAAGAAGAGGGAAAATGTTGTGAGGTTAGTGAATAGGGGTTTTCCTTGGTCAAACCCCTTGTTGGTAATCAAACCTTGAAATAGAATGAAATATGGAAAGAGAATGATGAATGAACAAAAGACAATGTTATAGCTCACCAAACCCTTGTAATAAAGTGTTGCAATCATGTAAGTGATGGCTCCAATGGATGTAGACTTGAACTCTAGCTTGATGTTGATAGATCTTGAATGCAATGCTTACAAATCCTACACCACAATTGTTATCTCTAATTAAACATGATGCAAACAATATTTTACATGATAAAAGACACTTGAAAATTCTCTTGAATGATTGATAATTTTCTCTTGAAATGTGTTGAATTCTCTTGTGAATGCTCAAATTCTTTTTGAACTATATGCATGAATACTTGAATTCTAGGTATGAAAATGAGAGAAAGAAACTTGTATTTATACTCAATTATGCAATAATTCCTGAAATTACAACACTTCAAGCTAACCTTAGATCTCAGTGAGTAAAACCCACCAAAAATTTAAATAAATTTTGAATTTTGAGCTAAAGGGGACTCATTTACCATCCTGGGTGAATGGGTCCCACCTAAGGGGACTCATTCACCCATAATGGAAAATGAGTCACACCTTAGGAAATTAAGGTGGGTTTTAGGATTTAAATGTTTTAAATGATATTTGTTGGGATTATTCTAAAAAATACACATAAATAAGGCCCGTGGATGGAAATTGAGGACAATTAAAAAATAAGAAATCTCAATTATTAATGACATGCCCAGAGGAATGTGAAAGTTTGTTACAAAACTTTACAACACTCTAGATAAGGAAAGGATAAGATTGATTTAAGATGAAATTGTATTTATTATGCTTAGTTAATTGATAAAATCCTAGAAAAGTGTGGAAGTGTGTTATAACACTTGACAACACTTTTTCAAGGCACCATTAAATTTCATTAGTTCACAAGGGACCAAGACCTAATGTGAATGTGTTATCCATATTAGAACACTAAATTGAGGCAACATCAAGCCAAAATCCACAAGGATGACCAAAATGAGTGAAAAGAATGTCAAAGGATCATTTTTTTGACACTATATAAACCTCTTAATGTAATATCATAATGGCTTATCTTATCTCTATGGAATCTTAAATATTCCATCTCTCTTTCTACCTGTGCCTCTATAGTAATCCTTGTATTTATATAAGAATCTATCCTTTATTATATTCTAGTTGGGAACAACATCTCTTCCCAACCCCATGAACCAATGTAGAGCAAGATATTTTAGTGTAGCTAGGAACAATTTGAATTTGTAAGCATCCATGGTGTAGTAATAGTTTCGAAATATCAAATTAAACTCAAAATGAAAGGTTTATGGATCATTTATAATAAATTCATAGAAGATAGCGAGTGCTTAAGGTGGCATATTCTTCATAATAGCTTCCCTTTCCTAGTTGGTTATAATGAATTCAAATGTTACATGCTTTGGTGGATCTTCTATTCCTGTGTAACCCATGATGCATAAATGTATTAAAAAAATTTCCTTTGTGTTCGTTGTAGCTATTAGTGTAAGGGATAATTGTTCCTCACATATTCCCTCAATCTCTTCACTTTTTCCACTAGTATCTTCTATTGCTTCATGTGTTGAGGGGATAAATCTTTCCAAAGTTTCTTGTTTCCTCTACATGTTATGGTTGTGAATCTTTAGATGAGTAGTTCCTACACATTTTTAGTGATTTGTATTGTTGTTGATGGATACAATACTTATTTATCCTAGTGTGAAAGAAATTTTTTTATACTATGAAAGCTTTGGAAATAATTGAAAAACAAATAGAAGAATATAGAACTTAGTACTATCCCCAAGAATGGTGCAAAAAATGTGGAGCCACTCTAATGTCTAAGTAAATTGGTGACAAAAAGTATACACATCTTAGAGATCCTAAGGATCCCTAACTAGATAGTCCATTATTCATTAGAGTGATGTATTTAATCATCAACCATGGATTCATAAAAGTTTAGATAGTGTTGGAAATATATATGTATTCACATATTCTAGAAACATCCTATATTAATGGAGTATAGGAAAATACACACACAAGTATAGTAAAATATATAAAATAGAATAAATTGCTAATTCACAAAATAACTCAAAAAGAATGCGAACAACTACCTTCTGCTACATTTACCTAATACTTTAGACTATAATTGTTAACTATTAAAAAATTAAGTGTCCTAAACTAGTTATTTCCTCTAGAGTATGAAACCAAACATGAAGCCAAAAAATTCAATTCATGAATTATAACACATACATTCATAAACATGTAATTGAAAACTACAAACTGAATTCAACAATGCATTATCTAGTCGAACAACAAAAATTGAAGTGGGTTAGTAGTATCTCAAGTGGCCATTTCATGAGTTGTTGCTTCAATAGAAGTTTTCAAACACTCACTTAAAAAATTATGATATCAAACCAATTTCCATTATTACATTCTAACACTAAATGATTACACTAAATATCACATGAATATGTTAAAGTTATTTATAATGTAACACATTATATTGTTGCAACTACTGATTAATAATGGTAAAAATAGATAACTGAGGAATTAGATAACTAGTTAACTAGATCTCTTCCTTGACAAAAGATCCTAGTATATAGGGTCTATGATGAGTTTCATTATTCATGGATTGAAAATAGACTCATGGAGCAACTATCAACTTTCTCTCAAAGATAGGAAGAGGACTAAGTTTGAAATAGAAAACAATAGCTATATGAAGTTGGAGTTGAAAAAGCAATTTCAAATTCTATGCCCAACATTTTAACCACTCATAACATAAGTGAGTTCAAAGAACATTCCTATCATAAATCAGTCCTAGTGCAAGTAGAAATATTCTTCTCCTAGCCATCTTATATAAAGAGTAAGAGTGATATGTAGTGACTCATGGCTGATCAATAAATGATCACTTTTGTTTCCCTTTAAAAGTGTTACACCCTAGTCATTTAACTCCTCTACAATAATCAACACTCCTTATGTTGTGAGTTGATAGTTCTTCTTGCTACAAGGTGTTAGTCTTATTCCGAAGGCATCCACATTATTAAAAATCATAAATTAAAAATACAATCCTACAAAATTTCATAGAAATTCATACATTCATACATGCATATATCAACATAACATATTTCCAATCCCACATACTTAGACTACTTACAATTATATAAAAGTATAAATTTCTTAGTAACATCTTGAAACTTAGCAGAAAGAGATAATGAAAATTATGAAATGGTGAAAGGAAACTTTAGACATTGGATGTTGGGGATGACTCTTACCTCATGTCAAGATTGTAATAAATTAAGAGGAAATCCCAAAGGCCAAAGTATGATGAATTCAGAAATATGGAAATTTAGGATTTGGTCTTTGAGGAATAGGGAGAAAGGAATTGAAGGGAAGCATGATTGGAAAAGGAATTAGAGTAAGGGAAATTTTGATAGCCTGAAGCCTGTTATGATTAGTACTTAGATATTTTTATGAAGTGATCATTAGGTGTCAAGGAAATAGAGGGAGGTGTATCCTAACAATAAAAGAGGGTATAAGGAAGGGACAAATATTGATGGCCTGAGGGGTCAACATATGATTTTTAAAGTGGAATGAGTCATATTTTTGGGAGTGATAGAATATGGCATGACAACATGTGGGTATGTGATAATCTGGAACCCTAAAACCTTAACACCTAGTCAATTTTTAAGATTTTTTTATTGGGATAATTGACTAAGGAAATAAAAAAGGTTGAAAATACAATGAAAAAGTTCTAACTCAATACGAGGTGGTCCATTCAAGATCTCATATATTTTTTATAGCTAATGGACCACAAGGGTGAATGAAACATGAGCATTTATGGTGAATTTTGTAGGATGATTTCCTATTAATCACGAGATCCAATGGCCTTATCTATATATTGAGCATAAAGTCATAAGGGTTACAATAGCAACTAGCTTCCCTCAAAACATAAAACATGACACAACAAAATGCATAGGGTTACACTTAGATAAAAATACCAAAACCTAGACTATGCATTCCCTTAAGGAGAAGATAAAGTGTGCAACAACACTTCTTGAAGAAAAAAAATGTAAGCTAATATGTAGAAGATTTGTTACAAACCACCTCAAAGATAATGTTTGAGGTGAATCCCATTGAATAAGATTGAAAGAACTTTAATCGTCAACCTAAATATATGGAATACATTGGACTCATTGAAATTGGTAATGATATAAGGTCCAACTAAGATGAAATAAAAAAAATTTATGCCTTCAAGACTTGGCTCTATTTGCATCTTATTTCATCACCAATTCCCCTCTTGGAACACTCTATTGATAAAATTTTTTTCTCAAAATTCTTCTAAAGCTTAAAAAAACTCTCCATGTTGACTTGCATTTTTTTTGTGTGGTTTGATTGCATTGGAGACTTCAGTCATGCTCTTGAGATATATTGTTCTAAAATTGAGAAAAGTTCCCTTGCAGTGTTGGTAACAACTAGATTGACATTATTCAAGGGTATAGAGTAATTATACTATTTTTTCTCTTGATATGGTTGACTATTTTGATGATAATTTTTACTTTGAGGATAAAAGGTTTGTTATTTTGAGCTTTTTTCCTCTTTATTGTTACTAAATCATTAAAAAAAATTCAATAATAGGGATTTCACCTCATGCAACTATTTTTAAGGTATAGTAGTAGTATATGGATGACTATTTCATGAAATAGATAGGGGTGTCAAGGTAGGCTATTGAGGTGGAATAATGTGAATAGAGGAACTAGTGGACTTGGAGCTATTTTACAAGTTTGTATTACATAATTATTTTCCCTAATGATAATGCAATTTTCATTTAGCAGTCACCCCACACAAAAATTTTCATAACAATAACATCACCATTGAGACTTTTCAAATAGTATAAGATGTAACGCCCCGCCGTGCAAACCCCAAAGGATAACAACACAATAATTACCACACAAATTTTATTTTTATTTTTTAAAGTAAACATAACATACATGTAATACACATTAAGTCGTAACATGAATTTCATTAACACATACATCCTTTGGGGTACACAAAGAGTCATTACGTGACTTAGATCCATACAACATCAATAAAGAATAAAATCCAAAGATATAAAGTAAACAATAACAAATATAACACATACATGAAAAATTCATTGATAAGAAGCCATCTGCACATAAATACAACATATGCATGATTAACATAACACATTGAATAACAACTACCATGGTCAATATCCACACCAAGTTTAACATTTCATTACAGTACAATGTTCAAAAAGTACAATGATGCAAAAGTGTTTCCAAACATAAATGGAAACCATACACAATATAACATGATACAAATAAATTGAGGAATAGCAAGTATCATACCTGGCTCCAAGTCATATACAACTCTGAAGTCACTGCAATGGCACCAATCCGCACCTCTCGATCCTCGACTGGGAACCCAATGGGGTGCTTAGCACGTTCCACCCAACCATGTGAGTCCGAAGACCCACCCCCCATGCTAGGAGCTAACAAGAAAGAGACCTCAACCAAAAACATCCAAACAGGGCACCACAAAACTCAACGTCACACAATGGTATCGTAACACTCAGGAATTACAATGACATAATCAACCACATCCAAGAGTCATAAATCTCATCACATAATTCAAGGCAATAGCCAGTAAACAAGGAACCAAAGGAAGATCATAAAACACTTCCAAATCAAGCTGAATTAATAAACATATCACAATTATGAATCGCAATGATACAATACAATAACATCATATCACAGTACCATAAGAGTACAAGGTCAAAACCCAAACATCCACAAGATTTATACAAGACCAAAGAATACACCAAAGATCAAATAGGGTAAAACCATAAATCAATTCAAAACAACTATGTTTCATCAGTTCAAGACAAAGAACCACTTCCAGAGGATTTCCAAAGTAACAACATAAGAAGGAGTGTTAGAGGAGAGTGTCATCGCATGGCTTAACATGGATTCTCCAGGCTACCTACTGCAAGGTACCGCCTCCATCTATTGACGGATTATCCAGGCAACCAAGCACTAGGAACCGCCTCCATCTATGGTTATCTAGGCTACCTATCTCAAGGAACCACTCCATAGGGTTGCTCATGCGGAACCGTTAACCTTTCATGAAGACAAGGAAACGATCTTGCCAACCACGGCCTTCTCAATCCCCTTTAGTCTGTGGTAGCACTCAAAGGTGGATGAGGCATCAATTATCTTTTTAATGTGATTCTACCCACCCCCTAGTTAATTATTTAAATTATCACTTATTAAATTCACTCTAACGAGGGCTATCCTGGTGCCCCTTTGTGCGCCGACCACCCACTTAGAGCCACTCTCTCTCTCTAGACACTCAAAACATAAAACCAAAATCCAAGGGTTGTACAACATAACAAGAACATTATATCACAACAGAGCAGCATGCAAGGCATTACCCATCTTGCCATAAATACATAATCAAAAATCTCCATGATTCCCGTACAACCCTTTCAAAAACATGAAACCAAAACATTTGCCACAACAAGGGCACATAAAAAGAGGAACATTAACCAATAGTAAAATAAACCTCTGGAAGATTCTCATAAAGTTACACTAGGGTTTCCCATGAAAATCTGACAACAATAAAAACAAAACCTTGAAGAACTATTTTCAATTCAATTATGATGAGAGAATACATCAAAATAAGATCAACAACTCCCTTAAACAACATCAACAACTTCAATACGAACTAAATCGGACATCCAAGGAAAAACTCTATTTTCTCCTCTCGGAATACCCATAATTCAAAAAGCTTTTCCATTTGACTCATTAACAACTCAAGAAGAACCACTAATCATGACAAAGATAACATTAACCGATTTACCACTTAGGGTAAAGAACCAAAAGAAAACATATGGGTTCCTAATGAATAGCAACATACATTAATTGAGAGAAAATCCCCAAACTCAAAATCATCTCACGAAAAGTCACACCAAACATCCTAATAACATATCCATTTATTCAATAAGAAGTAACTTGAAACAATCTAAAAAGAACATTACTTTAAAGATCAATCATTTCCAATCATTTAAGGACATCACAATATTGCGAAATGAAGATAAAATCTAATGCTTTAAGCCATAAGACACTATTCACAAGTATACACTTCCAAACACAAATTAAACAAACTCAATTTACATATTATAACAACAATCTCCCTTCGAAGATCAACCCACTCAACCAACAATTTGATCCTGATATCAATCACAAGTATTTTCTAGAACTGTTCTTATAGAAATCCCACAAATCAACTATTAAAAGAATATGAGGGAAATTGACTTAGAAAAGATCATCTAATTTTATTCATTTACATAAACCCTTTGTTTAACTAAATATAATTAATCAAAACATTTATCGAATCAACAATCATTCACTAGCCTTTATCGTAATACCCAACTATTTAAAGTTTTCAAACTTATTTACTTCCATTTATCTTATAAATCAATTCTCCCACCTAAACAGAAATAATCCTTATCGCCAATATTATCTACATACAAAACTCTACTTTTCATTATTTCTAAGTTAACTATCCCACTTGAAATTAATCAAATTGAGAATAAACTAATCTATGAATGTTACCCAAATTATTAACATAAGGAAACTCTCTCTCTAATAACTTAACTACCTAATAATTCTAATTTTCTAACTCCTATAAATAAATCATTTTCTGAACATAAACACATTAATCACAAAGTCTTAAGGAATAATTCCATACAAGGAAACCATCAACACATCAACCTTTAAGAACACTATCTTAAAACACTTACAATGAACAGGCCATTGAGACATCTCCATAAATATCCCACAAATAACACCCATCTTAAAACAATTAAATAGCACTTAAACCAAAAACACTTTGTTTAAAACACATTTACTCACACATTATAACCATAAAGACCTTCCTTTAATTTAAGCATTATTTCAACGTTTTTACCACTTATTTTAATTAAGAGAGTATTTACTACAAATAATTATATTTAAAATAACTATATCATTTATAAGATAACCAACTCCATCAACTGTTTAACACGAATTCTAATTATAACTTTAAAATGTAATACTAAGATGACAATTCTATAATTTACAACTTTATTATAATACTAAGGTGACGACACTAATAGATTATTTCACACAGTAGTTTGATAAATAATTATCATTCACAACTCATTAGATAACAAAAAGGTAATTAAAACCATTTAACATTTAATCAGTATCATTTAAATTAATTAACCTATGAACCTAGGATTTATCCTCACTTAAAAATAACTTTATCATTAACCTTCAAGTAAAAGAAACTATGTAAATGTAGAATCACTTATCTCCTTTAGTGAACCCTAAAACTTAATTAGCCATATAAATCAATTTACTTTAACTAAATACACAGTTCATTTATCTACAACAAAATTAAATACCTAATTCAATAATGTTCATTCCGTTAAAATCTTTTGTTAAATAATATTTTACTAAGCAACCTATGGAAATAACCATTTTCTCTTTAATTATTTACCTAATTCATTCCCTGGCACAATAATTCACAAGTAATTGTAGCAATATTTTATTCTAAGTAACCAACTACCTATTTGCCAAGAGTATCCATTAGCCAATCCTAAAAGCATGCGAGGAGTTTAGATATTAAGATAACATTTATTTCATTCTAAAAGAAATATAAAAGATATCATGAAATTAATACTATAAAATTAAATTACCAATTAAGAGAACATGTAAGAAAATTCAAGATATATTTTATATTATAATTTTCCTCAATTTAAATCTCACGTTAAAAACTTTTAACCTATCTTTCCATCCTAATTTAGATACAATGATTAATAATATTCAAAAAGGACATTTGTTTCTTCCTAAGGTAACAAATGTGAGAATTCTAACTGCACCATCCTTAACCCCTAATGACTAACTACCTGGCAAGATTTCATGCCAACAATTAATAACTTTATTTATTCAAAACAAGATCCTCTAATTATATCTCACCTCAACCAATATCTAACCTAATTATTAATAAACAAATATATATATATATATAACTTCACTTTCTGATTACAAATAAGAGATCATTTATCTAGCTGGGATAAAAATCTAATTCTTCACAGCACAACCTTAACCTAAATAAAATTAATATTTTTAGTTAATCTACTCTAATTCATTCACTTCATTAACTAAACATCTTTCAACGTAATTTCCTTAACTACTAATATTACAAATATTACCTAAAAGCAAGACCTTCACAGTAATAAAAGAATATACCCTTTGCACAATATTTACCTTAAACCTATTCAGTTACAAAAGCATAACCCTAATTCCTGATATTCTAATGTGTCACCCATTTTCATTATATAGTATAATCATTAATTTTACAACCAAGATAACATTCTTTATTATTTCTCTATTTACCTCAAAACCTATCATACTATCAGACCAAAATTTAATTTAACTTTTTATAAATTATATTTATTATTAGCAAAACGCAACCATAAGGGAGCAGCTTGATAGCAGCCTCGTATTTTAAGCATAACGCCAAAACTATAATCTAGGTGTTTGAGATTTTTGGACAGCAAATAGAACACTGGAATTTGGAGAAACCCTTTAAATTTACCAGCAAAATAGTTTGCATAAAAAATGTTATGGATGACACAATTAGACTGTTTGAATAGAGTCAGAGGAAACAGTTTACCAGTATAACAATATATATATCTATTTTTTTTACAAACAAAATATAATATGTATATATATATATATAAACAATCGCAATAGATTTAAAATATTATAATTTAAATCAACATTTTAATGGATCTTTAATCCTAATCTCACATCTATAAATCTATAAATCTATAAAGAACGAGAGGTTCATCAATAATAAAATAAATGAATTTTCATTAAATCACTTAAGAATATGAAATGTAAAATTTACCCAGAATACAAATAGATTTCAATACGTAACTAACTTTTTATAATTATTCACATAAAATATGAATATAGATTGAAACCACCGCATATGATTATAAGTTGAAAACCATATCATAAAAACTTAAATCAAAACCCTAGCACCACATGCAATTTGAATCTTCAAGATGATTTACAATTCGCACACAACATATCAAAAATATAGAGAGGGGAAAGAAAATTGTACTCTTTTCCAGAGAGCATTGACAGGAAATTTCAATTGGCATTGTAAATCAATGTTGTCTGGAACCAAAAACCCTAAGCCGAACAATCCATGACAGAAGGAGCCACCCTTCAAACTCGCCAATCCCCCTTTTATCTCTAGAATAATTCTCATTTTAATAATTTATTTCATGGAGTCTTTTCCACTCCCTTCGGGAAACCGTTCAACTTCCAACAGTTATGAATGAATGACAGCCATGACCCTTAATTATTATTTTATAATCTAATCTTTAATATATGAACCAAATAGGTCATCTATTAGATATTCAATAAATAATTAATAATTTAATCTTTCTTTTAGTTACAGATAAATATTTTCTCCTTAATTTGTTTATCGAATTTAAACATTAAATGATAATTACCTTGCAATATTCTATTTTTATTTATTTCTATTAACAATGTAATTTTATTCTTTCATAACCTCTAATTATATTAAAACATTTAATTAATTATTTATTTCACAAAGAAATTAATAAAAATATTATTTTATCACATTGTTTAATTACTCATACTTCTTTTAGTTATTATTTTAATTTAATAATTAACCATCCAAAATAGTTATCGTATCATTTACCAATGTAGTTCATTCAGTTATAATTTCACTTCCCAATTAAATTAAGTTCCCTTTTAATCTTTTTAATTTAGTTAATTAAAATAATCAAAACTATACAATATTACAAAATCACAAAATCAAGACACCTCAAAATCAACTTATCACACTACTCAAACACGTGAAAATGACATAACCACCCAACGGTCAACTTTCTTAACATCAACGACGACCGAAACAGAGGGCACTACATAAGATGACATGGTTTGGAGATGGTTTTTCTAAGGTAAGGATACTATCCTAAGTGTTTTGAAATATGAAATTGAAGTCTTTAATGAATTCATGGGGAGCCCTCTTAATCATGGTCAAATGCTCTACCAGGACAAGTGATCACTTTTTTCTTTAAATTATTCACAAAGATTCTCACCTAACTCTTCCTAGTTATGAATAGATTTAGTCTGCAAACCCATGTAACAATATAATTATTTAAAATTTAAGGACAAGGCTAGGAGTCTAAAAAAAATATTTTCATATGTGAAATTATGGACAAAATATATTTTGGTAATATCACAGATGTGTTATATTGGGGTAGTGGATGTTTCACCAATAAATTGAAGCATACTCTTCAAAGAAGCTACTGGTATATCATTCCTCTAAGCTAATGTAAATGGTGTTCCACCACTGAAGGTGATAAAAATTTAATTTCTTAGAACAACCATGTGAAAAAATGGTGTATTTATTTGAATGGTCGGTATCTTCAGTTATGATAATCTATTGAATGGATTTTTAGATTGGGACCTAGGAGATGGTGTTACTTAAATTTTGGTTCTTCTTATTGGGGATAAAGAATATCTATTTCTTCTTCAATAAGTAAAAAATTATATCTCAATATACTAGATATTACCTCTAGAATATAATCTTGTTTGGATTCTTAGCATGAATCCTATAGTTTGTTCTAGAACCAACATGTTGAGTTCCTTACAGAGTCACCAAGTACTTTTTGAATACATATTTAAGGTTTAATATGCTCAAAAATGTACCACATTCTTAGTAGGATGAAATAAAGTTCATCACACTAGTCCCACTAGGTGTGCTAGAAAAAATGCCACTTGGAAGTGTACCCTTGTTGAACTTATTGTTCAACACTCCAATGAAATATAGGAATGATTTCAAAGTGTGGGAACCTTGCAAAAAAAAAAAACCCTCCAAATAAGGTCAAATCAATTTCTAAGCTAGATGTAGAGTGTTCATCTAGTTTAACACTAGGTGACACTAAAACTAACCTTATCCTACCAACTTATAAAGGGAAAAAGGAGAAGATAAAAATAGTAAATGAAAGGATAGTGATGCACTAAAGTTATAAATGTTTCGTCATACTTAGTAAAACAAAGTGAATCAACTAGATTACTAGGTGAACTTACACAACTCTCTATTACACCAATTCTTGGAAGTACATCTAGGGGTTAGAGTTTAGAAAAATACTAAGAGCAAAAGTTAAAATTCATAGTTATCTCCTACAAACAAGTTTAAAAAAACATATAAACATATGAAATGGTGAAACATTAATTCAAACATGAAGGTATTTTTTTTTACACAACACATCAGAGGTGAGAAGAGGTAAAATATTAGTTTTATTGATACAAAAAAATTATAAAATGTTTAATAGTTGTAGATATTTTAAAATTCATTAGTATATAAGAAAAAAGATAGGGAAGAGCACCTTATAATGAGCCTCAAACACCCTTTTGTTTTTGAAAAGGTGCTAAGACATGGATGATAAGATATAAACCCTAGTTTCCACCAAAAGTAATGAAACACAAACATCTGTACCATCAAATCATATCTAGATGACAAAGGAGGCATGGTAAATATTCTTTGAGATGTTTCCATACATTGAAGATCATGTACACAAAAATGTAATATAATCTAAAAAATCCATGAAAATTATGAGGAAGATAAGGTTCTTTGATAAAATATGATTCTATAACCATAAATAGGGTATGGGTCTTATCCCATTTTCTAAAACCATTCAAAAATGGATTTAATAACCTCCTATAGTTTTGATGGATTGAGATCTATTATTTTAATAATTTTTAATCATTAATTGAGTTTGTGGGTCAAAAACATGTCTTTTCAATAAGTCCATTGGTGGAGTACTAATCTCCTGCCTACCATCATACCAAGGAAAAATAAATTGAATCATTCACAAGGCTTAAGAGATATTTTCTTTTTGGGTTGGGCCTTAGGCCCTCCACATACAACTTTTCATTAAGAATGGGATGAGGGACACTAAAATTTTGAAATCTTATGATGAAATTAGCATGGTATATTTAAGGTATGAGTGTAGGGTGATGTAATCATGATATTAATATCCTAAGATGAAGAGAAATAACATCAACATGAAATATATGAAGGATTTATGATGCTAGAATGACATCATTAATGGTATCAATATTTTAGGAAATAATGAATGGAAGGATGATAGGAGAAATCTCAAATTTCCAAAGAAAAATGATAGATAAATCACAAAGGGAATGAGTTAAGGATCAAGGATTAGGAAGGAATCATGCCACATGAGAAAAGAAAATGAAGTTAAAAAGGAAAATCCAAAGGTCAAAGTTCAATGGAAATGACTTATAAAATTGTGACAAGGAGTTTTAGATATCAAACATTGGGGATGGCTCTCACCTAATGTTGTATTGGGAATAAAGTAAGGGAAAATCTTGAAGGTCAACATTTAATGAATTTGGCATAAATGATATAGGATGTGGGATTTTGGGATTGGGGATTAGGAAGGTGAAGGGAAGCATGAATATAAAAGTAATATGCAGCAAAGCTTGATGGGATTAATAATTAGACATATTTCAAAGTAGACTTTAGGCATCATGGAAATGAAGGGAGGTATAACTAAAAAAAGAAAAAAGGGAATGGGGAAGGGAGGAATGTTGACCACCTAAGAGGTAAAAAATTAGAATTTTTCAAGAGGAATTAGGTATATATTGGGAATATATAGAAGATGGCATGGCAACATGTTGGTATGAAAAATTTTGAGACCTTGAAACCTCGACACCTAGTCAATTTTATAGCTTTTTTTACTAGGATAATTAGTTCAAGAAAGAAAAAAGAGGAAAAGGAAAATAAAAAGGAATATTTCCATGAAAGTTGGCCCTTTCAAACTATATCAGATTATTTATAGTTGATTGACCACAAGGTAGCATGAAATACCAATAATACCTTAATTATTGTTAGAACATTACAAATTTTTATTATGAAATAATTTATAATACATACCAAAAATGTAGATCAATGAATTCTATATGTATTTACAGAGCCCTTCTCTCCACTTCCTCCTCCCATCATCTTCTTATGTATTTTCTCACTCTTCTCTCCTTTCTTTATCAACCAACAAAAACCCCTAAAATTCCTATGCAATTAATCCTACTTCATCAACCATTTTTCATAAACTAAATTGGTGTTTAATGTAGATTCTAGAGTTTAAATGTACATTAACTTCATTTAACTAGCCATTAAATGCATTAAAATCCACTATGTATAGTTTGTAGATCTCTTTTAATTTTAATCTTATTAAATATAAAACAACTCTATATATATATATATATGTATGTATATATATATATATATATATATATATATATATATATATATATATATATATATATATACATACATCTATATATATACATATATATATACATACATATATATATGCATATCTATTTATAATATTATATGTATGTATGTATACATATATGGGTATGTGCAAGATCATCATGGAAAGAATATGCCCTTAAGTTGCGATAAAATTCAGAAAAATTAAAGTTAGGCAACTTGGCATAAAAAAAAAGAATTAGTTATCTATATTATTTCAAAAATATATAAGAGTAGAATTTGTAGCAAATTGAATGTAGTTTCTAAACTACTAGTTTTATTTAAAAATAAAACTATTTGGTGAAAAATTGAAATTTAAATGCAATAGCACTTAAATTTGAGGGAAAAAATAAGTAGGTGTCTATCTGACCACCCTAACTACAATAAAATGATAATATTTTTTTATAAGATTTTAGATATAAGAAGAGGAATCATTTCTCAATGTGGTGCATATTTTTTGTGTTTTTTTTCAAAGTAAATAATTAATTATGAATGGTTTATTACAACTTTTAAAAAATATAAAAAATCGTATGTATGACCACCTTAACTTGGTCAAAAGTTCATGATTTTTTTTTTTTTAAACCTATAGTATGCAAAGCATAGAATGTGACACATGTTTTGAATTCAAAAGATGTGATACCATTTGAAAGCTATAGATTTTTTTCAATCAGCCTATCAATAAGGACTTTAGTTGTAATTTAAATAGAAAATGAATAATAATTATTTATTAAATTCAAAGTAAAGAATAATTTATATTGGTGGAAAGTTGAGAATCTCCTTTAAAAACCCATTTCATTTCATCAAGTTTGGATAAAATGAATGGCGACAGCTAGATACCCTACACATACCCATTGTATAACTAAAAATATGTTATACTTCTGTGAATCCTTGCATGCAAGGATACAAAATAATGAGTCCTTGCAAATAAATTCACAGCTCTCTATCCGAGAAGAGTAGGGATTATATTGTGGCCCTCAGATTGACCCAACTACCCCTGCAAATACAGTCTCGGAACGAGAGATTCAAAGAGGAGAAGCAAGAATGCCAATCTCCATGAATCCTGTTCTTGCAATGCAACAATGAAAACTAATTTAAATGACTGTAAAATGCAATAAACAAAACTAATTTATTGAAATAAAAATTGATCTACATGCAATGCCATAAATGAATTACTTTGAAAATTAATCTACTATGAAGATTAAGCTAAAATGTAATATTAAACTATATGATCTAAAACTAAGATGCTTATAAAATCAAACTAATGTGTAATCTCAAATGATAAAATTCAAGAAAATTTGTAGCATAAGTCTGATGTAAAAATTCGTGATTTTTGAAATGAGAATGAGAGGGCTCATTTTATAGGCAAAAGTGAAATTGAAGGCAAATTCAGAAGCAATGTGGGATAAATAGAAAAATAGAAACAAATCTTGATTGGAATTCTTTTTTAGTTTATTTCCCTTTTAACTGATTTGTTTCCATTTTTTTCATCACAGGATATTCTTGAGAGGATATTTCATTTATTTTATTTTATTTAAGATGATAATATCTCTTTTAATAAAATAAAATAAGATTATGTAATTTAGAAATGAATATTAATAAAATAAAATAAAATTATTTAATTAAAAATAGATTTAATTAAATAGCATCATTTTATTTAAGTAATATTAACTTCAATTAAATAACATTATTTTATTTATTAAAAGGATTTATTTCTTTTGATTAAATAAAATTAATGAAGCATTCAAACCTTAGGGAAAATTGAAACATTTGAAATAGTTATGAATTGATTAAGAAATTTGATTTGAAAATGCAACAATCATTGATTCAGAAAGTTGATGTTGACAAATTAAATAAATGGGGCCCAAAGTCTAGGTGACCATTTTAGGTTGCATACATTTGCCCCTCTTTGACTAATGTGAGGTCGACTCGGGATCACATGCAGTCAAAGAATGAAGTTGCAATGTGAGATCGATTTGGGATCACAAAACAACTCAGATGTGAGGTCGACTCGGGATCACATTTGGACAAACATAAACAAAAGGCCTTTGAACATGAGGTCGATTCGGGATCACATCCAAAGTGAGAGATAAGAATCTCAAGCAAGGTTGCCCCAAGAGAAGCAATTGATAAATTGATAAAGTTGAATCAAGGATTGAATTTTGATAGGTACTGCCCCCTTGTGATCGAAATCGAAATGAGATAGAGGAGAAATAATAAATTGAAAAATTTGATCAAATCAAACAAAAGATAAGGTTCTTGATGTAAGATGAAAAATATAAGAATCATAGAACCCAGGTAGATCAGCAAGAAAATTATGCCCTAAGGTTGAATTAGAAGAAAAGAAGTGGGGTGAAATCGAATGGAAGATAGAAGTTTGGAAGAAATGGAAAGAAATGGAGAGAAGGAAGAGAATCTGCCTCAATAAAGAGGATGCCTCAAAATCAATCAACTATTTAAGATAGGGAATTTTGATTGAGATCACGAAAGAAGATAAGGAAATGAAGAACGTGATCACAGTTGATGAAAAATCCACAAGAAAGATGAAGGAAACCCTCTCAAACCCATAATACAGCCTAAAAGTGCAAATTAACATGAAGTCTAAATAATGCAAGCTACATGAAAATGCAAAGGTGTACTTGCAATAGGGTAACATAGGTTTTTGTGTGTTCATCATTCATTAGAGAATGTAAGAGAACTTATTTTCATCATTGGGCCATTATTACCGGACATCGGACAATCACACAATCATCACTAGTCACAAACGCAACTATGAAGATATGAATGTGATTTATATTAGCTTGGAATGTGGAAAGATTCTAACATGAGCATCAAAGACATGAAGGTCAAGATGACTACAATGTTAGATTACCCAATTTAATGTAGCAAAACCACACTCGCATCAAGACATAAACGCCAGGATTACCATGAGAATGGTTGTGCAAAAACATTCAAGGATGATGCCATAAATCTCTTAAGTGTGTCAAGGAGACAACAAGAGACAATGAAGAGGTTCAAGACAACACCCACAAGCATAAAGAAAATAAAAACATGCCCCATGCCCCAAGTCCTCCAGCTATGCATCACAGAGAGACTTATTAGACAATAACACTCAACGAAAATCAATATCAGTCAGCACACAAAGAAAAGATCATGGCATATCTCAAGCATTAAGTGTTGCAAAAAAATTTAAGTGTGTAAACTAATACTGAGTTCCGAGGATAAGGATCGAATGCTTGCAAGAAGGTAAGATCACATGACCGAACTGGATAAGACCAAACTAATAAGTGTTGAAAAACACACGATGTCAGGGTTTGTGTTGAAAAGCACAATTGGGCTAGTGTTGAAAAACACCATTTGTGAGGTGTCCTAAAGAACAGCATATCCAAGAGACCAAAGCTAACACAGTGATGCCCCTAGACAAAGACAAAGACCAATTCCAAACCAAGGCATAAGGACAAGGCATGATGGAGAAAGGCTAAGTGTCGAGGATGCATGCTAAGAAATAGGGATGCAAAGGCCTCAAGTAGCGCCTGTTTCCAGGTTTTCACCACTTGGAAGAATTTTTTTTTTAGGACTTTTTATTTTATTTTATTTTTTGCTACCAAGGCGCCTATTTCCAGGTTTTCACCAAGGTGCTTTTTTAATTTTTTTTGGTATTTTTTCAGCATCATATTTGAATTTTTTTGGATTTTTTGACAATATATCAATTTTTTTTTTGTAATTTTTTCAGTATCATATATCAATTTTTTTGGAACTTTTTTCAGGGTCATAATTATATACAAAGGATGCCCCCAGACAGAATGGGCATCAAGGATAGAACTTCTTTAGGTGCAAAACATTGATAGGCTCAGGGAGCTGCTCCCCCTCTTCAGTAGATAGTAGATAGGCACCTGTGCCAAAAGCTGCTGTGATGATGTAGGGTCCAAGCCAATTAGGTTCGAATTTTCCCTTCTGTTCTCGATTCTGTTGGTTCTTAGGATTCTTCGCAGGACAAGATCTCCTACTTGGAATTCTCTAGGGTGAACCTTTTTGTTGAAGGCTTTGGACATCCGCTTTTGATAGACCCTCATATGGTCAAATGATGCTTTACGCTTCTCATCAAGAAGTTCCAATTCTTGCAATCTCATGGCGCGATAGTCTTCATCTGTAACTAGACCTTTGAGAGAGACCCGAAGTGATGGAATCTCAACCTCTAAAGGTAACACTGCTTCAGCACCGTATGTGAGGGCAAAAGGAGTAGCCCCAGTTGGAGTACGAATACTCGTTCTATAGGCCCACAGGGCCGGATTTATCTATAGGTGCCAGTCTCTACCATTCTTATGAACTGTTCTGTGCAAAATATTGAGAATGGTTTTGTTTGAAGCCTCTGCCTAACCATTTCCTTGTGGGAAGTAAATGGAGGACCAATGTTGCTTTGTCTTGAATCTTTGGCAGAGTTCTTTAAGGTCCTTGTTTTTGAACTGACCTCCATTGTCAGTGATGATCTCAGATGGCACTCCATATCGACAGATGATATGGTTTAAAATAAATAAAGACACTGTCTTTCCTGAGGCAATAGAAAGTGAAATAGCCTCTACCCATTTTGTGAAGTAGTCAGTAGCAATGATAATGAACTTATTCCCACTTGATGAGTTGGGATGAATCTACCCAACAAGGTCAAAGGCCCATCGCTGAAATGGCCAGTGAGATATAGAAGGAATTAACTCCCTACCTGGAGCATGTATCAGGTGTCCATGTTTCTGACATTTTTCACAAGACTTAGCAAATGCTACTGCATCTATCTGCATCGTAGGCCAACAATACCCTGCCCTAAGCAACCTTCTAGCCATGGAAAGACCATTAGAATGTCCTCCACATATTCCCTCGTGGATGTCAACTAGCACTTGATCAGATTCCTCCTTTTCTAAGCACCTAAGAAGTGTTCCATCTAGACCCCTCCTATACAAATCACCAGAGATGAGGGAATGGCGAGAGGCGTTGCGGATAAGGTTTCTTCTTTCAGATCGGTTAAATGTATCGGGGATGATGCCATCACAAAGATATGAGTAAATAGCACCATAGCGGGAGGATTCATGATTGACAAGGGTACAAATGACATGGCTTTCGGGTGAGTCAAATATGGGATATCGTAGCTCTTCCACCAGGAATTCATATCTGGACTCATGTTCCTCTAATTGAAGAAGTGAAGCAAGGGTGGCCATAGCATCAGCTGCTTTGTTCTCAGCCCTAGGGATTTGCTAAAAGGTGACAAAAGTAAAATACCGTCTTAATGAATCAATCATTTTTTTGTAATTTACCAACTTGTCATCTTTTGTTTGGTATTGTTCATTGACTTGGTTGATGATCAGCTGGGAATCCCCATAGATATGTAGTTCTGTGATATTCCACTCTATGGCCATTTTTAGTCCATTTGTCAAAGCCTCATACTCAGCTATGTTGTTTGTGCATGGAAAGAGTAACTTGTAAGATTTAGGAATAGTATACCCATGAGGAGAAACAAACAACACACCAGCTCCAGAACCATTTTGCATGCAGGAACCATCAAAGAATAGTTTCTAGGATCTTTCAGTCATGTACATAAGATGCTCATCTGGAAAGTTGATTTGAATGGGAATATTATCTTGAATAGGGAAATTAGCCAGTTGATCTGCAATAGCTTGGCCTTTGATTGCTTTGGGCTCAATATATTCTATGTCAAATTCAGAAAGAATCATCCATTTAGCAAGTCTACCCGTGAGAGCAGCTTTACCGAGCAAGTATTTGAGAGGATCAATTTTTTCTATGAGGTGTATGGTGTGCGCGAGCATATAGTGTCGCAATTTTTGAGAAGCAAACACTACTGCGAGGCAAGCTTTTTCAATACTAGTATAATTAACCTCATAAGAAACAAGAGTGCGACTAATATAATATATGGCCCTTTCTTTCCCTTGTTCATCTAATTGAGCCAACAATGCCCCCAGTGAAGATTCAGTAGCTGAGACATATAAAATGAGAGGTTTTCCTGGAATGGGAGGCATTAAAATGGGAGGATTTGCCAAGTATTCTTTAATTTGATCCATGCTCTTTTGGCAATCCTCATTCCAGACACATTGAACACCTTTATACAATTTTTTGTTGAAAGGTTGTGCTCTATCTGCCAATTGTGAAATAAACCTCCTTATGGATTGAAGGCGCCCTTGAAGACTCCTCATTTAGCTGACATTTTTGGGAGGTGGCATGTTTATAATGGCTTGAACCTTTTTAGGTTCCACTTCTATTCCTTTAGCTGAAATGATGAATCCCAATAGTTTGCCAGAAGTAACACCAAATGCACACTTTTTTGGGTTTAATCTTAGTTGAAATTGTTCCATGCGATCTAGAATCACTTCTAAATCAGCCAAATGTGTTCCTCTTCTCTTAGACTTAGCCAGGGTGTCATCCACATAATCTTCCATATTCTTATGCATCATGTCATGGAAGATGGTTGTCATAGCTCTTTGGTAAGTAGCTCCTGCATTTTTCAATCCAAAGGGCATGACATTCCAACAATAAGTACCCCAGGCACATGTGAATGCAGTCTTTTCTTGATCCTTAGGAGCTATCTTGATCTGATTATACCCAGAAAAACCATCCATCAAAGAATAGATCTCATATCCCGCTGTCATGTCCACTATCATGTCTATGTTAGGAAGTGGAAAATCATCCTTTGGGCATGCTCTGTTAAGATCTCTAAAGTTTGTGCAGATTCGAATGGTTTTATCATGTTTAGAAATAGGTACAATGTTGGAAATCCAGTCAGCATAGTCTATGGCTCTAATGAATCCTGCACCAAGGAGCTTTTCTAATTCAGCTTTCACTAAAAGAGCTATATGAGGGTGCATTTTTCTCAACTTCTGTTTGACTGGTTTCACACCTGGAGCTATGGAAAAATGATGCATAATGAGATTAGTGTCCAACCCTGGCATGTCTGAGTATGTCCATGCAAAGTTAATTTCCTTCTTTTGGAGGAACTCAGTATAGGCTTTCTTTTCTTCAGGTGATAAAGATTTAGCCAAGTGTACAATTTTTGGAACTTCCTTTGTGCCCAAATTAACAGCTTCTATAGGTTCAACCAATACTGATGATCTCTCCTAGAAATAGCTTGGGAGACTATCAAGTACCTCATCCTTAGGTGCCTTTGGGAGGTTTTCACCTTTGGATATGTATTTTATTTTTACTTTTTTTGGTTCTGACACCACCACATAGTGGTTTTCGCCATCAGAACTCTTATTCTTTTTTTCTTTTCTTTTTATCTTGTGACTAAGGTACTTGATGTCAAGTTCTATCATACTGGTAGTCGGTTCACTGGTGGAAGAGACTACAGGTTCAATGGCATTTAGATAGCAGGTGATCTCATAGTCATTGTGAAATGTCAAGAGTTGAGGCTCTTGGTAACGTTGAGACCAATAAATAAGGTTGGGGTGAACAAGGGGTAGGTTGATGACCAGTTCAAGATTAAGGATATAGGTGATGTCATCTCTGGTGACTGTAGAATTGGAATCTGTCAAGTTTCCCTCTAAAGTGTCTAAATCAGAATTTATCCTAGCAAGCGAAGAATCGTCTACTAATGTGACATGTGGGTTCCAATCTTCTAATCTAACACATGACTCGTTAGTTACATCAAGTTGAGAACTATAAGCGTGGACAACATCCATATCCAAGTCAACTATTGCATCTGAGAGTGAATCCCATTCAAACTCATGAGAGTCTATTTCTGAATTATTGTTGGAGCCTCGTGATGTAGAAGCCTCAAGATTTGGAAGAGGCTCTTCTCCTCTAGCAATTTGCTCAATCACAAAATTATCTGAATTATCACCATCCGTTGCAGCTGGGATGGAGACACTATCCATAGTCAATCTTGCATTCATATAGTCACTATCTATTGCAAATGAGATAGGAGGACTATCAATTATTAAATCTCTTGAATCTTCCCAAAGGAGATTTGTTGAAGGTACCCAATCATCTGTTATGTCTTGTTGATTGGTCAAATCTGGTACATATTCTGTGTCATCTTTACTATCCCGCCTATCAGAAATGGGGATAGTGCATTTATTGTTGTTCATAAAGCCTAGGCCAACCGGTTTCTTAGACTTACGTGCAAAAAGATCATGATTGAGTGGTTCAGCTCTAGCATCTAACCTGTGACTAAGAGAGCCATATCCTGGATAACCCATCTTCTTGACAAAAGTATATCCTCTCCCATAGGACTTAGGAGAAGGGGAGAAATTTTCATTGTGCTGGTATTTCTCCTCTTTGTATATCCAATCTCGAATAGCTACTTCCTCTTTTTCATCTTGTATTGGTACTGAGGATTCAACAAACTTGTCAAATAGTGTCATTGGTGAAGATGATGGTTTCATCTCCTGTGAAGGCTTTCCATATGTCCTAGGGGAAACAGGCATCTTTTCAAAAGAGTCAAGTTGATACCCCCCATGCCAAGGTCTACTGACTTAAATTTTTTTTGATAGTCTGCTAAAGTTGTTTCATAATCCTCTGCTGCTCGATTAAGAGGGACATGAACATTAGCTGAGATTGAGTTAATTGATAAGGTGTTATCCCCTGGTATGCAAATTTATGTTCCATTGTAGGGGAACTTAACACACTGGTAGTAGGTAGATAGCACTGCCTACATATCATGAATCCATGGTCTACCCAGTAAAATGTTGTATGCAAGGGGTCCAGTATCAACAATTTGAAACAAGATATCCTTTTCAACTAGGCCAATCCTGATAGGAAGGACAACCAACCCCTTAGAACTTCGTTCTGCCTCATCATAGGCCTTTATGGTGATCTTCTTTCTAGTGTCGATCACTTGCTCTGAATAGCCCAAATTTTTTAACAAATTCAAAGTACAGATATTTAACCCAGCACCCCCATCAATCAACACGCGCCTGACATGGGTTTTATGAATCATGACTTCAATGTGAAGGGCAAGATTATGTGGATGGCTTAGGGATTTTTCATCATCTTTAGAGAAAGAGAGGTAATGTGGGCTAGTAATGTGATTCACCATGTATTGGAATTGGTCTATATCAATGTTGTTGGGGACATTTGCTGTGCGCAAAGTGTCCTCAAGGATCTGCTTATGTCTAGGGGACAACTCTAGAAGCTCTAAGATTGAGATCTATGCTGGAGTTTTCTATAATTGATCTACAAGATTGTAGTTTTGTTTGAGAGCAGTGGCAGACTTTATAGTGACATTCTTGTATGCCACTTGCTTGGATTTGTTGGATGGACCTGAACTAGGCCCTTTGAGAATAATAGGGGCTTGACTCCTGGTAACAACATTAAGGGCTTGGGAAGATAACCTAGAATGAGGACCTCTCAGCACCACAACAGGTTGGTTGTCAAAAATAGGGGGAGAGTCATAACCATGCGGGTCCTTACTCCTTATCATATTAACACTTGGCTCCACAACTTCAAGCATGTTTATCACATTTTCTGCCGCTGTATAGGTGTAGTTGATTGCAGCTTTGCCATTCTATGATTTAGAGGTTTCCCCCTTGTCGTAATTAGGCAAAGGTTCCTTAAAAGCCTTATGATCAGCATTGGTATTTAGGCCATCAACTTGAAGCTTTCCACTTTCTATAAAATCTTGGATGATATGTTTTAATCTCCAACAGTTTTCAACAGTATGGCCAGGGCCATTATGAAATTTACATAATGCCTTGTCATCCCACCAATGTGGCTTAGGATCTGGAATGTGAAATTTTGCAGGATCCTGAGGATGTGCCAAGTTGTTAGCAATGAGAGTTTTGAGAATATCCTCATATGAGTCACCCAATTTGGTAAATTGCGCTCGGTTTTGGGCCTCGATATCTTGGTTTACTTTCTTGTTGTGGAGGTGCATTAAGCTTCATTGCTTGCACTTAGTCAAATTAAGAACACTTTGATCTCTTGATTGGGAAGAATCCACAACTCCATCATTGACAACTTGTTTGTTTTGTTCCAATTGTTGTTCTTCCCTTTATCCTTATTTTTGTGTTGACCATTGTTGGTATTATTGTTATGTCTGGTCAAAATGCCTTGTTCTTTTAGAACATCCTCAATGCGGCATGCAGTTTCAATCATGGTATCAAAGGAAGTGAAGACTATCTTTTTGATCTCATATCTCATTTCAGGCACCAAATTACTAACAAGTATGTCAATATTTTCATCCTCATGGATCATCCTAGGATACCGAGAGCATTGTCTCCTCCACCTTTGCAAGAAGGTAACAAAGGGTTCCCCCTGATTTTGTTTCAAGTTGCATAGGTCCAACATAGTAATAGATCTTGACAGATTATATGCGAAGTGTTGAACGAATATATGAACAAGTTCTCTAAAAGCCTTGACAGGAGGAGTGATATTGGTAAACCATTCCATTGCTTGTCCTTTAAGACTCCTACGGAACAACCTCATCAAATAGGAGTCATCCTGATGGAATTCAAAGCTCATAGTATAGAACTGACGCACATGGTCGTGTGGATCACCACTGCCATCATATTTATCGTATTGTGGGAATTCCACCCTCTTTGGAAAATCTTTCATACTCACACTCTTGTCGAATGGATTAGGAGAAATTGAGTCTAGTGAGAATGAGCTCTTAGGTTGCATCATTTTCTCCATCATTTGCTTCATTTGGTGGATTTCTTCCTCTTGAGAGGGATTTTGCTTTTGTATTTTGTTGTCCACATCAAAATTATAAGGGACTCTGGCACCCTTGTTGATTAGACTTTCCAAGAACTTATCTTTGTTTTGTTCCAAATACCTCTCCACATACTGTTGGAAGATAGGCTCTTGTTGTATTCGCATGAAGTCTTGAGTATCAAAGTCATAATGTGAGCTACCACCTCCATGTTGGGAACCAGGATGCACATGTTGGGAGTGTGGTCTTGAATTTCTAGGAGGAGTTTGCCTCCTATTGTGAGCATACTAAGAGGCCCTTCTTCCTCTAGGACTAGGAGATCTAGAAGGGGTCCTTGACCACCTTCTACTTCTTGGTGTTCTGGAAGGGGTGGAGGGAGGAGAATTATGTCCACTATTAGCACCCCTTGTATTGTATTGTTTGTTTAATTGGTGGGCTAACTACCTATCTTGCTCCTCTTGAGCGAGTTTCCTTTGTACTTCTAATAAAGCTTGGCTCTCTTCCTCAAATTGTCTAAACTTTTCTTGCTTTGCAGCTTGTTCATCTAGAAAGGCTTTCTTTTCGCGTTCAATTCTTTTGAGCCTATAACTTGTGAACCTTGAGGTATGTTGAAGTGGTGAGCTTGGTCTAGACTGTTTGAACAAGTCATTGGTATACGTTGTATTGACATGAGCATCATGAGGTTCATTGTCTTGGTCTTCGTGTTGTGACCATTGTTCTTGGTGAGCTTGTCTCTTATACCTTTAATCCCGTTGATGGGCATCCAAATATCTTGCATTAATGAGGGGTGAACCGGGTTGATCATCATGAGAAGAATTTCCAAATATCATGTTGTTTTTGTGTTGTTCATAGATATCATCAAGATTTTGATCCATGGCTTCCCTCTCCCGCCGAGTGACAGTATAACTCATATCCATACCTGAGTGGGAAGGTGCTGAGGGGGTACTCAAGTCACTAAAATGGCTCTTTGGGTCAAAATAGGTTTCAGACTGACTCCTAGGTGACTGGTCAAATATTGGTTCATTTTCCTTTCTCTTTTGACGAGTCTGAAGGGGTAGTTGGTTAAAGACTATCTGAGGTCGCTTTCCTTGGCTCACTTGATATCTTGTTGTGACTGACATGAATTGGGAAGCAGACAATTCTAAGAAATGTCAATACCAGACTAGGATAGTAAAAGTTTTCTCTTGTCCGAGAGAGATGGTGAAATAGAACTGTTGCAAATAGGTGCAAACCAACACTACCACAGAGGTGCTCAATTCTTGGGTGAACACCCTAGCACATATGGATCAGGAGGATGACTTACACAAAGTGTACTGAGTTTGAATTGTATGAAAATAGGTGGACAAGGAGACTACTAGCACTCTCCAAGTGTGTTATCAAAGAGTCTAAATTTTTTTCTATTTGACAGGAACAATTCCTAATTTGCCAATCTCAAGCAAAATCGCTTATGAGATCAAGGATCACTAATTCAAAAGGTCAAGGACACATAAACCCTAAATACAGAACAGGTCTCTAAAACTAGGACAAGTCACCTAATCGAAGAACTCAGTATTTCAGTTTGTTGTTTGTTTTCAAAGATCAAGCAAGTATATCAACAGATTTTGATCAAGCACATAGGTTTCAATCAGACAAGTTGTGATACAAAAAGTAGTCGATAACAGATCTATCAAGGACAAAGCAACTTGATAGTATCGGGGGAGTCTTGTTTGAAGATGTTTGGACAATGTTTAAGACTCAAAAACAAACACATAGCTATCCCTACCAAAGAAAATGGTGAGAAGCCAAAACCTTTGCCCCATTGCTTATGCGCATACGTGCACCTCACACAGCCATGTCACCCCCTAGAGGGCGCCCGTTTTTTGGTGTTTCCAAGGACTCAACAGTGTACATTCAAAGGTTACCCTTATAGCAGGGGCCAGTGTCGCAACTGCCTCCAAACGTCCAGGTGTATGCCTATGATGGGAATCTGTGTATGATCAACATACGGAGAGATTCTTCCCCCTCCTTGCACAAAGATTATGACTCCTTTCGGAGGTGAACCGGGTATGAAACTAACTAAGATGTTCTTACTTGGATTCCATTCACAATAACCTTCGGTGCCTCTGATACAGAGCTCGGGCCTCGTAGCCACACCAACACCTGAAAATCACACACCCCCGCAAGCAGGGCTCGGAGCGGTGCTGCTCAGTGCAATAAACAGAGCTTTTCCATGATGATCGTCCAAGTCATGGAAAAGAAGTTACTATGGTCTTGGATTCTTTAGACTCAACAAGATGTTCTTTATTATAGTGAGGTGGAATCACTGGCGATAGGTGTGTACTCACTTGGGTCGTTCCCAGAGGTTCAACTTCCAGCAGGCCCTCTAAAGGTGACACTAGACATGGCTCGGATTCGGGTTTCTGATTTTCTGATTCTCCCAAAAGGAGAAGAGCATACTTCTCTAGCCCGTCTCTTTACCCAAACACGCTAAACAACCTTAATCACCGAGCTAGTTTCACTTCACCAAATCCACACGCTTTTGGGTTTATGATTCTCTCAATGAGAGAAGAGCATAATCCCCTGACGAGTGAAAGTGCTAAAGATTCACTACCTTGCTCCACTCCCTAAGAGTTCGTCATATTAGTAAGATCATCAGGAGCCTGGATTTGTCCATGGTCATCACCTCCATGTAACAAAGAGCCAAATTCCCTACTCACTATCGAAACTCCTAAGAATTTTAACGAAGCCCTAATTAGACTATGTGAATTGAAAAGCAGGAAAACAAACACAATGTTTTTTTAAATAAGATCTTTGACAAGCGTAAGTGTTTGTTTTCAAGTCTTTGTCACGCGTCCTGCAATCAAACCGTTAGTGTGTTTCAAGTTCTCTGACTGGCGTCCTGCAGAAACTGTTATGCTGTGAAAAAAAATTCAGAAGAACCAGAAGAACAAAAGTTGGAATCTATAAAAAAAAAGAGATTAATTAAAAATCTAATTTAATCTAGTCAAAATTTAATCTAAAAAGAATTAGTTAACAAAACTAAAGTTAAACTAAATTAATCTAATACTAAACTAAAAATTTAAAACAAAACTAATCTAAATTAATAAAATTAAAAATCTAATCTAAATTAAAAAAAAAATTCCTCTTGGATCTAAAAAAAAAAACTCCTAATTGCACGTTTCCCAAGAAAATAACTCAAAAGATAAAGGCTGAGTTCTGACAAATAAATCAGATACCTGGTAAAATTTTTGCAAAAAATAGGTCTGATATCTGAGAAGAGGGCAGAACCAGCTTTCCAACGCCTATTTGTTTTCGAAAAACAGAGCCAGGATGCAAAAGTTACGCCTTCCGGAGTGAAAACAACAACTTCTGGCTTTGACAGGCGAAAAATGTATCAAAATGGCAAAATCAGAAAAAAAATACCAGTACCACTGGAACGGCGTCGGAAGCAGCTTTCCGACGATATCTCGTTTTCGAAAAACGGAGACCATATGCTCAAGATATGACCATTTTACTAAATATGCTCATTTAGGCTTTAAACCAAAATTTTTATTAATTTAAAGATGAAAAAAATTAATAAAATATTTAGCTGAACCTTCATGCACGAAAATCGAGGTAGTACAGAAATCAAAATGGTACAGAAATTGATGTGTCCATACGGATCCGTATGGATTTTTTTTTGGCAATTGTTTTGAAATTTTTCAAAACACTAAAAAATTAATTTTCAGCAAACCCTATCATATTTTATATGAAAATAGGGGTTTTTGGGCCTTTTGAGCACATCTGTGGAGTCTGTTTTGCACTAGCATGCACTGTTTGAGAGATCAAAGTCAAAATTTCTTAAAAAATGATGAAAAACCATGGTGAGCGCCAAAAAAAAATACTGGAATAAAAAAATATAACGGTGGGTGCCAAAATGTATAAATGAAAATATGTTATACTTCTGTGAATCCTTGCATGCAAGGATACTCAATAATGAGTCCTTGCAAATCAATTCACAACTCTCTATCCGAGAAGAGCAGGGATTGATATTGTGGCCCTCAGATTGACCTAGTTACCCCTGCAAATACAGTCTCGGAACGAGAGATTCAAAGAGGAGAAGCAAGAATGCCAATCTCCATGAATCCTGTTCTTGCAATGCAACAATGAAAACTAATCTAAATGACTGTAAAATGCAATAAACAAAACTAATTTATTGAAATGAAAATTGATCTACATGCAATGCCATAAATGAATTACTTTGCAAATTAATCTACTATGAAGATTAAGCTAAAATGTAATATTAAACTATATGCTCTAAAACTAAGATGCTTATAAAATCAAACTAATGTGTAATCTCAAATGATAAAATTCAAGAAAATTTGTAGCATAAGTCTGATGTAAAAATTCGTGATTTTTGAAATGAGAATGAGATGGCTCATTTTATAGGCAAAAGTGGAATTGAAGGCAAATTCAGAAGCAATGTGGGATAAATAGAAAAATAGAAACAAATCTTGATTGAAATTCTTTTTTTAGTTTATTTCCCTTTTAACTGATTTGTTTCCATTTTTTTCATCACAAGATATTCTTGAGAGGATATTTCATTTATTTTATTTTATTTAAGATGATAATATCTCTTTTAATAAAATAAAATAAGATTATGTAATTTAGAAATGAATGTTAATAAAATAAAATAAAATTATTTAATTAAAAATAGATTTAATTAAATAGCATCATTTTATTTAAGTAATATTAACTTCAATTAAATAACATTATTTTATTTATTAAAAGGGATTTATTTCTTTTGATTAAATAAAATTAATGAAGCATTCAAACCTTAGGGAAAATTGAAACATTTGAAATAGTTATGAATTGATTAAGAAATTTGATTTGAAAATGCCACAATCATTGATTCAGAAAGTTGATGTTGACAAATTAAATAAATGGGGCCCAAAGTCTAGGTGACCATTTTAGGTTGCATAGACCCATCATATCACCACTTTTTGGCCCATTATGATCCTGCACATACCCATATGCATATATATATACACATAGATATATACATGCAAACATATATATATATATATATATATATATATATTTGTGTGTTTGTGTGCGGTGTGTGTGTGTACATATATATGTACATAAATACATGTTCTCATTTCCAAATATTTAATTTAGTATATTACCCCAATTTAATGACCAAACAATCTAGTAGTGATGGAGGTCTTATAAAATGCATAACATGGCAAAAGACGAAGAACAAGATAAAGTGTCGATGTCAATCAACTAAGAGTATCATATTAATAAAAGGGGCATAAAATGTTCATAATGGTATATTGATAATGATGTTTCAATTCAGAGTATTTCCATATGAAAGACACATGAAGGTAACCAAACAATTAATGCAACAAGATACATATACTATGTGTGTGGTATTTTTCTAATTATTGATTTCTTTTCATTCCTAATAATCTACCTCCCTCTCTTTGGTGATACTCTCCCTCCTCATCTAGGAGGGAGAAAAAGTGTCATATGTACACCTCATTCAATAAACAAGGTAGTTAGTACATTTACTATAACATGCATAATATAATATAAAAAACAATTCAATATTCATAATAAAATAAGTAATAAAATATATTTACTTTAATCATTATCAAACTGATATTCTATTGTTGCATATCAAGAAAAAATAAATAATCTCATCATAGCTATCTTCAAATAATAATTTTGATATCAAAATCTAAAAGGTATAACAAATTATTTGAATTATAATTAATTAAAAATATCAAAATTATACTAGTCCAAAAATGAGGTGTGACAATCTATGACTATGGGTTAGACGATTATAAGTGGACACACATACACACACTATAAAGGATACTCTAGAGTTTGATGATTATGCTACATAAATCCATCAGGATCCATCTATATTAGATAGTATAATTTTGACAAATAAGTTTCTTGATAGCAATGTTAATATTGATTGATAGGAAATTTCCAATAAGGTTCTATAAGTATTTCATTTTCTTTTGAAATAAAATATTATCTATACTAATCTATTATAAATTAAAACTAAGGGAAACGATTTTATATAATTAAATTCTATGGTTAAAGTATTCATTCTACATCTATCAACCATTTATATTCTCATTATGTATCCCTTTCAAGTCTATATGTTAGAATTGTGAAAAACACGAGCCATGGGATCAGACAATGAAAAAATTCACCTTCCCTGCAAGAGATCTAAAAAAATTAATTTCTATATTTCTCAACAAGAAAAAATCTATAGAATGAACCTCAAGAATCTTAATGGAAAACAAGAGTCTTCAAAGGTTGAGAGTTCTATCAAAAGGCATGGAATCTCAAGAGATAATATAATGAGGGTTGAGTGCTATATAGGAGCAACCCTAAATAAGAAAGGGATTATATCATAACAATTTTCAACATCTCATGTAATGATACAAAATAATCTAATAATATCTCACTTTAGTTAACATAGAAAAACACTTAGTTAACTGAATAAAGAACTCCTAATTTTTGCTTAAATGCATGAGAATAAATTAGACTAATAATTAATTAAATACTAATTAATTATTAGCTAATAAATCATTACTCTAACACCCCCTTAATATTATCTTAGGGAATAGCTAAAAACCCTAAAAGAAGAATGCAAGATGGGTCCTGACAAGTAAGGCCTAGTTAGGTACCCATGTACAAACACAAGATCTCTTATTTAACTGGAGAAAATGAGAAAACTCCTCTCCAAAAGAGAGAAAGGAAAATGAAGGATTTAAAAAGACTCCAAATCAAAGTACTAAGAAGCCTCCAACTAAAACAATGTCTAAAAAATAAGAGGAACGTGTAGAACATCATTGAAGCATGAAGAAGTTGTAGACTAATATTGAATAATTACTAATATAGTACTGAAATGAAAAACCTCAAGAAATAGGAATGCAAGAGTGCCCATATGGTAAATGATCCATCTCATCGAAATGTAATGGTAACTAGTTGTTGATGTAAATTGCATATGAAAGTACATAGGAACAAGAACTAGATACATAGATCACTCCAACACAAAACCAAGGAATCATTAGTACCAATAGTAGAAACCCCCCATAATGCTATAAGGGGAGAGCTATTATAGGTACATTGAAAATATGTGAAACCAAGAAGTGCATGTAGGAAAAAAAACCTTGCAAATAAAAGGGTCTCCAAACTAAGGAACACATACATGGGGAAATAATCACTTGGATTCACTATTGTCATGGAAGGGACACTCACTTGAGAAAGGTGTTATGAAAAACCAAAGGAAAAAATCAACCCCCATGAGACTTTATATCATAGTGTGAGTACAAAAGGCACAACAATATGTGCAAAATACCAAAAAATGTATAAACTAAAATGGAACTTTATCTCAGTGAGCCTATAAAAGAGAATATGCATGAAAAAGATGTATATAATACCCAAATAGGATAGAATACTAGAAATACATGTAGAATAGCTAAAAATGAGTCATCTCATATAAACAAAAAGTTTCCAAGAGCTAAGACTACCAAGTAATTCACTAGAGTATGTGGTGTAGGGCACCTAGGTCTTCATGATGTAAAAGGGGTCTAATGTTAGTGTTTTTGTGATTAAGTCATTTTTTTTTTGTAATAAGGTATTTTAAGACCATGTTGCATGTTTTGTGTCGATTTAAGTTATGTGGGGTAAATTTTGTGCTAAGATGTAAATGTTGCAAAAATTTACAAAAGTTGCACAAGCAACTTTACATTTTTGTGTTTTTAAGAAGGTGAACAATTGGATTTCAAAAGGAAATTGTTGAAAAGTTAGTTTTGGATTGGAAATTTTTAAATAGGCCTTGTTGTGGTCGAGGAAAAATTTTGGTGACAATTTTTGGTGATCAAACAATAAAAATATTCTATTTTCTATGTTTTTCCATTGTTTCTTGCTGCTACATAGAATAGTACAACCCTATACAACTTAGAAATTGTCTAAGATTCATTGGAATTGATGTTGAATTTAATATTCTATCTTTTGCATTTGGCATCTAGTTTCATCGAGTTTAGAGTAAGTTAGCATAGATTTATTGAAAGTGTTTTGAAACCCTCACTAGGGCATGCCTTGACTATAAATAATGGATTTCTCTCCATTCCACCAATTAGTAGGCCACAAAATTGATGGAATGGATGTAGGTAGGTTACATTTTGTGTTCATAATGTTGCAGAAGTATGGGTTGGTGTTAAGTACAAGTTTGGTGATGCCCTACCTTATTTAGCCTCATGTATTTGGCATAGAAGTGCATTGTAGTTAAGGTTTGAAGTAGAACTCTTAAAAAGTGGTGTAAATTGCTTGGAATGGTGTTGGTAGATGTTATAAGATATGTTTGATCTATTGGCATGAAGTTTAGAAGTTGGGGGGTTGAATACCTTGTAGTGACCTATTAGAAGCCTAATTAGGCCTAATTCAAAGTGTAGCAACATATATTTTACCTTTTTGTTCCAAAGAACCCCCACCTACAATTGAGATAAATTTTCAAATGGCTTATTGGGTATCTAAAACTATAATTATATTTTGGGTATGAGGTCTTTCAAGAATATTGAGTTGGAAAAACCATCTATGGAGTACTACTAGGAGTTAATAGACCTAGGTGAAGAAACCCACCAATAGGTGATTCAAACCTCGAAGAATTGATTGATATAGGTCAAGTTGAACTTGACCACCCCTGATTTGCATCAAATTGGTATCAAAGCATAGGATAGTTTGTAAGAGGGAAAGAGTGAAACAAGAGATAACAAGATGCCTCCAGGAAGTAATATTGGCTAGAGAAATGAATGAGATGAAAGAGAATACTGCAAAATAGATTAGGAGATTGAAGGAATTGCAAGAGATGGTGTTATCAAGGCTTAAGGATATTTAAACTAGTCAAAGGAGAGGTATGGTCACGGGTGATGTGAGTGACCATGAAGAAGAAGGGGAAGAGGAGAATCCTCAAGAAGAAGATGAGGAAGAGTTGGATCTTGATGAGTAGAGGATGGTCAAGCTACTGAAGGAAATCAAGATAAACACAAGGTCAAGATGGATGTACCTATGTATGGAGGGAACTTGAATGATGAAGATATTTTGGATTGGATAGTAGCACTTGATAATTATTTTGAATGTGAAGGCATACCATAGGAACAAATGGTAATGTTGGAAAAATAAAAATTGAAGGGTCATGCCCTACTTCAGTGGGATTATGATTAGACTAAAATGAGGAAGAAATGCAAGTCAAAAATTGTCTTTTGTGATAGAATGGTGGCCAAGCTTAAGGGTCATATGGAGGATGATGTGGAGAAGGTGGATATATATCTCAGTGGCTTAAGGTTTAATCTTCAAGATGAGTTAAGTTTGAAAAACCTAAGGATGATAGAGGAATGATATCAATTGGAAATTAGGGCTGAAGAAAATATAAAGAGAAAGAAAGACAAAAAAATAGGAGTAGAGGCAGAAATTCTAGAGGAAGATGTCATTTTATAATCCAAGATATTCATATGAGAGCCAAGAAGATACAAGAAAAGTTCAAGACCAAGTTACAGATTCAAGAGGTGGATTTAGGGGAGGTAGATCGAGCTTTAGAGGTAGATTTGGAGGTCAAGGAATAGGATCTAGTTGATTCATAGGAATATGTTACCAATGCAACAATTTTGGACATCAAGCATGAAAATGCAATGAAAATCAAGCCACTACTTGACATGGAGGAGAAAGGAGAGCTCAATTGGTGCAAGAAGAGGAAAATGAGAGTGTAAACTCTCCATCATAGCATGCTACTCTAGAATTTGGTGAATCACTCATGGTAAGTAGAACCCTCATAAAAGCACCAATAGTGAAGGAGCCATGACAAAGGAAGAATCTCTTTAGGAAAACTTGCAAGTTCTTGTTTAAGGTTTGTAAATTTGTAATTGATTTAGGTAATAAAAATAATATGGTTTTAGTTGAGATGGCTAAAAAGATTAAGTTGCAATGGATAGCACATACTACTCCTTACAAAGTATCTTGGTTAAATGAGGATCAACATGTTTTTTTGAATGAAAAAAGTTGGGTGGAGTTTCATATAGGAGGGTACAAAGAAATTTTTTTATGTGACATAATACCTATGGATGTATGCCATTTGCTGCTAGGGAGGCCTTGGAAATTTGATAGGCATGCTATGCATGATGGAAGGATGAATACTTATGAGATATAAAAGTATGGGTTATCCTATACCTTGAAACCATTGAAAGAGGAGGATAAAGGACAAACTGTGGGCTCTAATGTGTTGATAGTTCATAAAAGAAGAAGAAGAGGAGGACATGAAACCTGCAGCCACTCCAAAACCTAGAGACATTGTGATAGTAGAAATGAACAAAGTTCAGAGGTTTCATTTCAAAAAAGAGGATCCATTTTCTATATACAAACTAAAAAGAATAGAGGTGTAATGCCCCGTCTTAATAACCTAAGAATGTTCCAAATATGTTTAAAGGTGTAATAAATTTTTTTTACATATAATTTATTCACAGCTACATATATATTTATATATATATATATACATATGTTCAAGATTTTTCTGGAAAAGAAATTTCTGAGAGATTCAGAGAAGTAAATTATAAATTTCTACTGGGAAAATTGGAAATATAATCAAATTTCTTCAGGGTTTTGATAGAATTTTTGTACAGAATTTTATTCAAACTCAATATATCTCAGAGATTTTCTATTTCCTTTATATCAATTAAAATTTCCTCTATAAATTTAAAATACTTTCAACAGAGAATTTTTTTTAATAGACGCTTCCCTGAAGCCATCAAGAACTCACACAACAAAATATAATTTCCTTTTTAAAAGCTTTCCTTTCCAAAATTCACAAATTAAAATCTAGAGGAAAATACATGAATTCCTTTGCTAACTGTTGAAGAAATCCTTTGTTGCCTGAAGCTTCCAATTTCTTCCCGTACAGCAAATCCCAAAATCTTGCTCGAAAGAAAATCTTCAAAACCCAAATAGCATAACCAACCACCAAGATCCTTTGGAGGATCTTTCACAAAGAATCACAACCCAAGAAAAACAGAGAGATAACAACTTCTAAGAAGATTTCAATTTTTTTTTTATCACAGCAAGAGAATTTTTGCAAATCTTCTGATAATTTCCCCGTGAGGAAATTGAATAACCCCAGTATTTTTTTCGAGATCCAAAATATCCTCCGTAACAAATTTTCAACAACCGTAACAATTATGGCACTCTCACACATGTCGAGAAGTGGTTGTGAAAAATATCTTCCCACCACTCCTCGGCAATTTTGCCAATTCAATTTTGCATGCAATTTTAATTTATTTAATTAAAATTTTAAAAATCAATTTTCAATTCACATGCATTTTATTTTATATTTTTTTTTATTTTCTAATTATCAAATATAATATAATTTACACACTTAATAATTTAATTTAATTTTCTAATTTTCAATTACACTATTTACTCACTTAATATTTTAATTTAACTAATTAATTTATTTAATTAAATAAATTTGATCTTTTATAATCAAACCATTTAACCAAATAAGCAAATTAATTAATTAAATAATCAAGCAAGTAATTTCTTTAACATATAAAATTAATTTAAATAACAATAATTTAAAACATAATATTCCAACATTAAAATTAACCAAATTTACTTTTCAAACAATTTATCCAAACAGAAATGACAATACAACCTATGAATCAAAACTGAAAACAGACAAAGTACTAAGACCAGGATTATAGACTAGGCTAGGGTAAACCAAACTACTATGTCCCAATCAATGTTTCCGTTGAGTCTTGACATGCTCAGACCTGAATACACAGGTGGAGTCGGTGTCATGTACCTGCAAATCCTGCAGCCAAGCAAATAGCATGCATACAAATATATATATAAAGAGCATTAAACAGACACACCGTGCGGAGAAAATCAAAGATATCACAGGGCACTCGCAAGCGAGTGATGCGATTCCGTTCTCCACACCAATACACTTCACAGCAAACTGATGAAATAAATGTTGTTAGTCCATCATAAACATGTACATATCAATAAACAACTAAAAATAAACATCTACGCTAAATCATATCATGTCTGAAATCAATATTCATCAAACAAGTATCATCATGTCACAGAATAATCCACCATCGCTCAAAACCAGCGATCAAAATATCCAACAAAACATCATAGGTCTAACGGTGTGAAAACATAATGGCAAAAAACATAAACATAAACGGAGGGGTACTACATCCTCCCCCCTAGGATCAGGCTTGCTCCTGAAAGCCTGCGAACAGATAGGGATAAAGTTAACTCATGCATGTCGCATCTTCCCAGGTAGCAGAAGCCTCATAGCTAGGATCCCATTGGACCCTCACCTGATCAACGTCTCGACCCCTGAGACCGAGCGTCCGGTGCTGAAGAATGACCATGGGCTCCAAAGCCAGTTGCCTATCCTCTACCTGTAACACATTCCAATCAAGTACATGAGATATGTCGGGATGATATGGTCTAAGTACGGACACATGAAAAACATCATGAATATGAGACAAACTGGGTGGTAAGGTGAGTCGATACGCCACGGGACCAATTCTCTCTAAAATCTCGAATGGTCCAACGAAACGAGGCACAAGCTTAGAGCCTTTTCCATAACAGATTGGACTCTTTCATGGTCGCACTCGAAGAAACACTCTATCACCAACAGCGAACTGTCGATCGATCCTATGCGCATCGGCATATTTATTTTTCCTATCCTGAGCTGCTATCAAATGCTCTCTAATACGGTCAACCTATTGCTCCATGTCTCGAAGCATCTCAGGTCCAAGTAATACTCTATCCTCAAGTCGATCCCAACTCAAAGGAGTTCGACAAGGATGACCGTATAATGCCTGAAATGGTGACATACCTATGGAACTCTGATATCCGTTGTTGTAAGCGAATTCTACTAAATACAAATAATCCTCCCAACGAGACTATTGATCCATTACGTACATCCTAAGCATATCCTCTAATATTTGGTTAACTCTCTCAGTTTGAGCATCGGTTTGAGGATGATACGCTGAACTAAAGTTCAACTGTGTACCTAGAGCATATTGTAATGAAGTCCATAAGGTGGAAGTAAATACAGGATCTCTATCCGATATAATCCTACGAGAAATCCCATGTAATCTAACGATGTCCTCCATGAATATCCTAGCTACAGATGAAGCATTGTATGATGATCGTACAGGTGAAAAGTGAGCTACTTTAGTTAAACGGTCAACAATTACCATAATGGCATCATGTCGATGTGATGACGTAGGTAACCCTACTATAAAGTCAATGGATATAATATCCCATTTCCATTCGGGAATGAGATGTGGCTGCAATAATCTAGAAGGATGATGATGCTCAACTTTAACTCGCTGGCATTCAAGACATCTCGATACGAAATCAGCAATATCACATTTCATACCAGGCCAGAAATACAATTGTCGAAGATCAGCATGCATTTTCTTAACTCCTGGATGAGCTGAATACGGAGCTCGATGAGCTTCAGTCATTATTAATGTTCGAAGACTCCCAACATGTGGTACATAAATACGACCTAAATGCCATAATATACCATCCGATTCTAGGACATACCCTGCAAATCGACCTTCTAAAGGTCTACCCGATTCAATTTCTGACTTCACTTCTTGATATAATCTATCAGTAGGAAGTGTGGCTACTATTTGACCTCTCAAATCTACTTCAAGAGTAGTAGCAGAGATCTCATGTCGACGTCGGCTAAGAGCATCAGCCACTACATTCTCTTTGCCTTGAACATATTTTACTTCAAAATAGTACTCACACAAGAACTCCATCCATCGTCTTTGCCTAGCATTCAAGTTAGGTTGCGTTAAAATATATTACAAACTACGGTGATCAGTATGAAGTTCAAAACGATGACCTAATAGGAAGTGTCTCCAATGAACTAATGCATGCACTACTGCCGCTAGTTCTAGGTCATGAGTAGGATAGTTTAATTCATGGTCCTTGAGTTTACAAGACTCATAAGCAACCACATGCCCATCTTGCATCAAGACTGCCCCCAAACCTTCTAAGGATGCATCCATACACACAACGAAATCCTTAGTAGGATCAGGAACAATCAGTATAGGCGCATTAGTCAACTTTTCTTTAAGAGTCTGAAAAGCCAACTGACACTGTTCTGTCCAAACAAACTTCTTCCCTTTCCTCTGAAGAGAAGTAATAGGATAACCAATTCTAGAAAATCCCTCTACAAAATGCCTATAATAGCCAGCTAGACCCATAAAACTATGAACTTCACCTACATTAGTAGGTGCGGGCCAGTCCACAATAGCTTGGATCTTTGAAGGATCCACAGCGATACCTTTTCCAAATATCACGTGTCCAAGGTATTTTATTTCAGGTTGAAAGAAGTCACACTTCTTTAGATTCGCATATAATTGATTTTCCCTTAAACATTGCAATACCTGTCTCAAGTGTTCTTCATGTTCCTTCATATTTCTTGAATAAATCAAAATATCATCGAGAAATACTAGGACAAAGTGATCCAGGTATGTACAAAATACACCATTCATTAAACTCATGAATACTGATGGTGCATTCGTTAACCCAAATGGTACTACTGTGAATTCGTAGTGCCCATAACGAGTTCGAAAAGCAGTTTTATGAATGTCTGCTTCAGCTATACGCAATTGATGGTAACCCAATTTCAAATCGATTTTAGAGAACACATTAGCTCCCTTAATTTGATCAAAAAGATCATCGATTCTAGGAAAAGGATAATGATTCTTAATCATAACCTTGTTCAATTGACGATAGTCAATATGTAACGCCCCGCCGTGCAAACCCCAAAGGACAACAACACAATAATTACCACACAATTTTTTTTTTTTAAATGCACATAACATACATGTAATACACATCAAGTCATAACATGAATTTCATTTAAATAGATTCATTAACACATACATCCCTTGGGGTACACGAAGAGTCATTACGCGACTTAGATCCATAAAACATCAATAAAGAATAAAATCCAAAGATATAATCATTAACAATAAATATAACACATACATGAAAAATTCATTGATAAGAAGCCATCTGCACATAAATACAACATATGCACATTGAAGAACAACTACCATGGTCAATATCCACACCAAGTTTAACATTTCATTACAGTACAATGTTTAAGAAGTACAATGATACAAGAGTGTTCCAAATATGAATGGAAACCATACACAAGATACCATGATACAAATAATTAGAGAAATACAAGTATCAAAACTGGCTCCAAGATAGATACAACTTTGGAGTCGCTGCAATAGCACCAATCCGCACCTCTCGATCCTCGACTAGGGACCCAATGGGGTGCATAGCACATTCCACCCGACCATGTGAGTCCGAAGACCCACCCCCCGTGCTAGGAGCTAACAAGAAAGAGACCTCAACCAAGAACATCCAAACATGGAACCACAAGACTCAACAACATACCAAGGTATCATAACACTCAGGAATTAGAATGACATAATCAATTACATCCAGGAGTCATAAATCTCATCACATAAATCAAAACAATAGCTAGTAAACAAGGAACCAAAAGAAGATCATAAAACACTTTCAACTCAAGTTGAATTAAAAACCATATCACAATTCAGAAACGCAAAGATACAATACAATAACATCATATCACAGTACCATAAGAGTACAAGGTCAAAACCCAAACATCCACAAGATTTATACAAGAGCAAAGAATACACCAAAGATCAAATAGGGTAAAACCATAAATCAATTGAAAACAACTATGTTCCATCAATTCAAGACAAAGACCCACTTCCAGAGGATTTCCAAAGAAGTAACATAATAAGGAGTGTTAGAGGAGAGTGTCATCGCATGGCTTAACATGGATTATCCAGACTACCACTATCGCAAGGTGCCGCCTCCATCTACTGACGAATTATCCAGACAATCCAGGCAATAGGAGCCGCCTCCATCTATGGTTATCCAGACTACCTATCTCAAGGAGCCGCTCCATAGGGTTGCTCATGCGGAACCGTTAACCTTTCATGAAGACAAGGTAACGATCTTGCCAACCACGGCCTTCTCAATCCCCTTTAGTCTGTGGTAGCACTCAAAGGCGGATGAGGCATCAATTATCTTTTTTAATGTGATTCTACCCACCCCCTAGTTAATTATTTAAATTATCACTTATTAATTTCACTCTAACGAGGGCTATCACGGCGCCCCTTTGTGCACCGACCACCCACTTAGAGCCACTCTCACTCCAGACACTCAAAACATAAAAACCAAATCCAAGGGTTGTACACCATAACAAGTACATTATATCACAACAGAGCAGCATGCAAGGCATTACCCATCTTGCCATAAATATATAATCAAAATCTCCATGATTCCCGTACAACCCTTTCAAAAACATGAAACCAAAACACTTGCCACAACAAGGGCACATAAAAGGAGGAACATTAACCAACAATAAACATAAACCTCTGGAAGATTCTCATAAAGTTACACTAGGGTTTCCCCATGAAAATTTGACAACAATAAAAGCAAAACCTTGAGGAAATATTTTCAATTCAAATATAATGAGAGAATACATCAAAATAAGATCAACAACTCCCTTAAACAACCTCAACAACTTCGATACGAACTAAATCGGACATCCAAGGGAAACCTCTATTTTCTCCTCTCGGAATACCCATAACTCAAAGAACTTTCAATTTGACTCATTAACAACTCAAGCAAGACCATCAATCATGACAAAGATAACATTAACCGATTTACCGCTCAGGGTAAGGAACCAAAAGAAAACATATGGGTTCCCAATGAATAGCAACATACATTAGTTGAGAGAAATTCCCCAACTCAAAATCAACTCACGAAAAGTCACATCAAAAGAATCCATAAAACCAAACATTCAAATAATATATCCATTCATTCAATAAGAAGTAACTTGAAACAATCTAAAAAGAACATTATTTTAAAGATCAATCATTTCCAACATTTAAGGACTGCACAATATTGTGAAGTGAAGATAAAATCTAATGTTTTAAGCCACAAGACACTAATTCTCAAGCATACTCTTCCAAACACAAATTAAAACAATCATGAACAATAATACGGGTTCCCATTTTACACACATAATTACATACAAGGACCATTAGACACATCAACCTTGAAGAACACTATCTTAAAACACTTACAATGAACAGGCCATCGAGACATCTCCATAAATATCCCACAAATAACACCCATCTTAAAACAATTACATAACACTTAAACCAATAACCAAAACACTTTGTTTAAAACAACAATCACTCACACCTTATAACCATAAAGACATTCCTTTAATTTAGGCATTATTTCAACGTTCTTATCACTTACTTTAAGGTATCCACTTAATTTAATTAAAAGAGTGTTTACTACAAATAATTATATTTAAAATAACTATAGCGTTTATAAGATAACCATCTCCATGGACTGCAACTTGATTCTTCTAATAACAAAATATTTATACTTTCATTATATTCCATAATCATCTAATTTTACTTACGCAGAGCAAGCACATACAAAACTCTACTTTTCACTATTTCTAATTTAACCAAAGTAAGAATAAACTAATCTATCAATGTTACACAATAAGTTCACATAGGCAAAATGTATTCTTTCATTAAAACCCTATATATATGCATTAATATATTTTCTTTTAAACTTAATTTACTTCAATTCACTTATTTAACTAAATTTCTATAAAAATAAGCAATTATTTATTTCAAATTAAAGAGGAAGATATTTATTATTCCAAAGTTACCCAAATAAATACTAACTATTAACATAAGGAAACTCTCTTTCTAATCACTTTACTAACCTACTCAATAACTTAACTACCTAATAATTCTAATTTTCTAACTCCTATAAAAAGAATCATTTTCTGAATATAAACACATTAATTACAAAGTCTTAAGGAATAATTCCATATAAATCGATTTACTTTAACTAAATACACAGTTCATTTATCTACAACAAAATTAAATACCTATTTCAATAATGTTTATTCGGTTAAAATCCTTGGTTAAATAATATTTTACTAAACAACCTATCAAAATAACCATTTTTACTTTAATTATTTACCCAATTCCTTTATTTTCTAAAGCGAATTCAATACTTCATTTACAAATCAACTATCTAATTAAAATTCTTTATCACCCTTTTATTACTTCACTTACCATAAAATAAAATTACACTTTTATTTAACTCACTATCTTACCGAACATTCTAACACTCGATTCATATTTTACTTTTACACCACGATAAAATCATAAACAAAATAATTAAACATATTATATAAATAAGAACCATTTTCTTTTGAATAATACTCATCATACAAATCTACTTATATATTGAAATATCCTCATAAATTCTAAATATAAAAGACTACCTTCACTCAAATATTTTAACCTAATTATGTATCTATACTTGTTTATATAACCATACGCATATAAAAGAATAATAATAAAAAAAGGTATAAATTCAAAATAAAAAAGTCACTCATATATGCAGTTGGGAATTCAAATGCCATAACTGAGACAGGTTGACAAAGAAATCAGAGAGGCTAATTAATTTTGTACAATGTTTCAACTCTAATTGCTGTGACACTGCCAAGGGCTTCAGAGTGACTATTTAATTTACTATACTTTTGCAAGTCTAACGTTGCAGCTGTGATAATTTTGCCTATATTTTATTGCATATTCACACACATACATAAAGATACATAAAATCAAAATTAAAAAGTAAAACTATTTTAACACAGAATTATACCAACTTACAACAGAGTATCGATTATTCCAGCCAGATTCAAATCTATCCATTTCTAAATTAGAACTTGTTTATTATCAAGTAAGAACAAATATATATATTCATATCTATCAATTTATACATACACACACACACATATATATATACTCAGAATTTATCAACACAGGAATAAAGAATGGTTTCAACAAATTAATAATTTTAAATCTGAATATTATACTGTTGATGTAAAGAAAACATACACTTACAACTATGTCTACTGGCACCTACTTGTATATATTTCCTATTGTAAATAATCTTATTCACAGATATTTTATTTGTATATATATATATATATATATATATATATTTCTTTATTCCCTTATTTATATTGTCTTCCAACCTGACAAAGAAATCTCCAGAGAATAAAGAAGCAGCAAAATCAAAGATCTTCACCACAAAAAGTTTGTGAAGAAAATGTCTGATTGGGTGGCCAGTAGTTGTAAAAAAAATCTGGTTCTAGAATATCTCATTTTTATCAGCTTAACAAAACCAAAATATATAAAATAAACATTAGAGTTGAAGAGGCTTACAAGGATCTAAGAGACTAGAAATAATAATGGAGAAATGGAGGACCCATTGAATACTTTATGCTCTGTTAATGGCTGTAACTTTCCTTCATAAGTTTATAATTGAATGAAAAACATTCCAGAAGAATAGTACATGCTGAAAATGGAGATTAAGCATTGAATATCTAGAAAAGATAAAGTAGATTAAGCACTAAATATTTAAGAAAAGATCTTGACCATTGATTGGTGCATTTAAATATTGTTATTTTTAGTTCATTTTCCTTCAACTTTAGCGGATTTTATAGCATACAAACTCTTGAAGCTTTTTATATGGGTACGGTTATGAAAAACCCAGTCATATATATATTTTTTTAAAGTCATATATATTTTTTTTAAAGTCATATATATTTTATATATAATATATATTTATATCTAATATATGTGCCTACATTTATGTTTCAAAGGCTGCAACCATCACATTTTTACACGGTGACTGCAGGTTTAAGTTTTATTTCAAATATGTTAAAAGAAATATGGCTTGTGTTAGCCGGTGCCACAAGGGTAATTTGGGGAAAAGGCCCCTTCAACATTTCAAATTTTCTCTATTCATAAACAAAACAATACACCAGTTTTCACTAATCTACAGTTTGATTTTAATACAATATATATATATATTATATGTAAATACAGTGTATATTTATACATGCATTTAAATATATAATTTATTCATAATTTGGACAAGCTATCAACTCAAATAATCACACAGAAAACCCCAACTTGGGCATAAATTTTTTTTCAATACAGAGAGGCTAATATGTTTATATAAATGATTGGAATGATTGTACAAATTTCACAGCTATACCAGTAAATTTTGCATGGCAAGGACTTCAAGTACAAAGATAATACACAATAGTTTTCAAAAATAATTTAGTCTTTTAACAATGCAAGCAATCCTTCACTTTGATAATTAAATGCATTGAAAGAGATTTAAAAACCTGGAAAATTTTCCTCCAATTAAAATCCCCTTCTTCATCTTCTTCTCCTGTCCTTGTCTCCCTTCGAATTTGATTTTGAAGAATCCTCCCTAAATTTTTCTTGCCTCCTCTTAAAGAAAATACCAAATTCTCTGTTCAACCGCCCTAACTCCTCTTTCTCCTCCGTAAAAGATTTTCAAAAATAACTAATTTTTTTATTTACCCACTTTACTTTATTATTACTTTATGTATTTATTTATTGAATTTCAACCAACAAATTCTTATGTTTTAAATTATTTCCACTTAACTCTAAATTTTAACTAAAACAAATTTTCATAAATAATTAACTTTTAATTAAACTATAATTGAATAAATATTTTTTCTGTAATTTATTTAAACTTAAGTACAATTTTAATATTTATTCTTCTCTAATATTTTCTTACTTTTAGATTTATTAATTGAATTTAATCATTAAATGATAATTACTTTTCCTCATCAAATTTGATTACTTTCAATAACTAACTCCCAAGATAATTAAATTAACATTTATTATTGAATCTAATTATTTATTTAATTCCAAATAAAACAAGTAACCTTATAATTAAATTAACTTAATTAATCAACTCCAAGCGTATTATTAGTGTTATCTCATAATCTTAAAATTAAATTAAATAATAAAATCACCACATCATCATGACATTACTAACAACAACTTACTTAACATCAACGACGACCGAAACGGAGGGCACTACATCCTCCCCCCCTAGGCTTCAACTTACTCCTGGAAGTTGAGCTCAAGAATAGACCATAAACTAACAATAATATTAACAAACATAAGCACATCAATACCACAAGTCAAATCATCAATTAAACATCATCAAGTAAGCAACGAAAAATTAAACAAACCAAAATAAGGAAATGATACCAAAATGATAATAGTAACGGGGTTGCAACCAAAGTAATTTTCCAAACACTAGGACGGAGTGGACAAACTAAGTCGAAGAAACTTTCTTGTCAGCTCCTATGTTCAATGTCAAGCCCATTGGGTGTTTATGATGCTCGCCCAGTCCTGACAATGCAGGTGGAATCGAGACTTAATTCCTGCAATCCTGCATGGAAACAAACGTTGTGCATGATACATATATATCACAAATACATCGTGAGAGGAAATCCCAGCATAGTAGGGCACTTGCGAGTGAGTGATACCACACTGTCCCTCCAACTAACCACACATAACAGTCAAAAAAATTCTAATAACTCATAAATAGTTTGCTTCTTACTAGTTAAACAATATTCGCATAAAGATACTAACCATAAACCTAATTCATCTACTATATCAAAAGGAATTACTACTTGAAATAATGAGTATCTATACCTACATATTACAATTACTTTACCTTCATCACTATGTTTCTGAAGCCAAGTTCCTGTAAATCAAAAGCTAACATAGAACATTGCACATCAGTACCAATAATTCAAGTTGCATTTTAACCTCAAGATACTATATTCTGCTCAAAATCATAGAATAATTATCCACCAAACCTCATATTTTCGTTAAAACTCATAATTTTCACACAAGAGCTCCACTTTAACCATTATTCCACACCAAATCTCACAACAATTTCAACAAAAAGGAAAAATTTACACCTTCACAGATTCAAGAAAACATAATTCATCACTCAAAGACAACAAAATTTGCAGATTTCACACACACTTGACATATTCACACATCTAAAGCACATCATCAAGAACACATCACACTAAACTCAAGGGTCCATAGTGCATCCCTGACTGGAAGGATATCGGTGCATTGCGCACTACACCGTGGGTCCTATCCTTTCAATCGGTTTCCTGCACCATCGACTTGACACCGGTTAACAGCAGAAACTTAGGTTCACAACAATCACAAAAGAAAAGTGAAACTCAAGACTCATGGGTCTAAGCGCAAGGTTAAATAGTGAGCACACAGTGCCCAGTGTATGAACGTATGCTCTGATACCAATGTTGTAACGCCCCGCTGTGCAAACCCCAAAGGACAACAACACAATAATTACCACACAATTTATTTTTTTTAAAATGCACATAACATACATGTAATACACATCAAGTCATAAAATGAATTTCATTTAAATAGATTCATTAACACATACATCCCTTGGGGTACACGAAGAGTCATTACGCGACTTAGATCCATACAACATCAATAAAGAATAAAATCCAAAGATATAATCATTAACAATAAATATAACACATACATGAAAAATTCATTGATAAGAAGCCATCTGCACATAAATACAACATATGCACATTGAAGAACAACTACCATGGTCAATATCCACACCAAGTTTAACATTTCATTACAGTACAATGTTTAAGAAGTACAATGATACAAGAGTGTTCCAAATATGAATGGAAACCATACACAAGATACCATGATACAAATAATTAGAGAAATACAAGTATCAAAACTGGCTCCAAGATAGATACAACTTTGGAGTCGCTGCAATAGCACCAATCCGCACCTCTCGATCCTCGACTGGGGACCCAATGGGGTGCATAGCACGTTCCACCCGACCATGTGAGTCCGAAGACCCACCCCCCTTGCTAGGAGCTAACAAGAAAGAGACCTCAACCAAGAACATCCAAACATGGAACCACAAGACTCAACAACATACCAATGTATCATAACACTCAGGAATTAAAATGACATAATCAATTACATCCAGGAGTCATAAATCTCATCACATAAATCAAAACAATAGCTAGTAAACAAGGAACCAAAAGAAGATCATAAAACACTTTCAAATCAAGTTGAATTAAAAACCATATCACAATTCAGAAACGCAAAGATACAATACAATAACATAATATCACAGTACCATAAGAGTACAAGGTCAAAACCCAAACATCCACAAGATTTATACAAGAGCAAAGAATACACCAAAGATCAAATAGGGTAAAACCATAAATCAATTCAAAACAACTATGTTCCATCAATTCAAGACAAAGACCCACTTCCAGAGGATTTCCAAAGAAGTAACATAATAAGGAGTGTTAGAGGAGAGTGTCATCGCACGGCTTAACATGGATTATCCAGACTACCACTATCGCAAGGTGCCGCCTCCGTCTACTGACGAATTATCCAGACAATCCAGGAAATAGGAGCCGCCTCCATCTATGGTTATCCAAACTACCTATCTCAAGGAGCCGCTCCATAGGGTTGCTCATGCGGAACCGTTAACCTTTCATGAAGACAAGGTAACGATCTTGCCAACCACGGCCTTCTCAATCCCCTTTAGTCTGTGGTAGCACTCAAAGGCGGATGAGGCATCAATTATCTTTTTTAATGTGATTCTACCCACCCCCTAGTTAATTATTTAAATTATCACTTATTAATTTCACTCTAACGAGGGCTATCCCGGCGCCCCTTTGTGCACCGACCACCCACTTAGAGCCACTCTCACTCCAGACACTCAAAACATAAAAACCAAATCCAAGGGTTGTACACCATAACAAGTACATTATATCACAACAGAGCAGCATGCAAGGCATTACCCATCTTGCCATAAATACATAATCAAAATCTCCATGATTCCCGTACAACCCTTTCAAAAACATGAAACCAAAACACTTGCCACAACAAGGGCACATAAAAGGAGGAACATTAACCAACAATAAACATAAACCTCTGGAAGATTCTCATAAAGTTACACTAGGGTTTCCCCATGAAAATTTGACAACAATAAAAGCAAAACCTTGAGGAAATATTTTCAATTCAAATATAATGAGATAATACATCAAAATAAGATCAACAACTCCCTTAAACAACCTCAACAACTTCGATACGAACTAAATCGGACATCCAAGGGAAACCTCTATTTTCTCCTCTCGGAATACCCATAACTCAAAGAACTTTCAATTTGACTCATTAACAACTCAAGCAAGACCATCAATCATGACAAAGATAACATTAACCGATTTACCGCTCAGGGTAAGGAACCAAAAGAAAACATATGGGTTCCCAATGAATAGCAACATACATTAGTTGAGAGAAATTCCCCAACTCAAAATCAACTCACGAAAAGTCACATCGAAAGAATCCATAAAACCAAACATTCAAATAATATATCCATTCATTCAATAAGAAGTAACTTGAAACAATCTAAAAAGAACATTATTTTAAAGATCAATCATTTCCAACATTTAAGGACCGCACAATATTGTGAAGTGAAGATAAAATCTAATGTTTTAAGCCACAAGACACTAATTCTCAAGCATACTCTTCCAAACACAAATTAAAACAATCATGAACAATAATACGGGTTCCCATTTTACACACATAATTACATACAAGGACCATTAGACACATCAACCTTGAAGAACACTATCTTAAAACACTTACAATGAACAGGCCATCGAGACATCTCCATAAATATCCCACAAATAACACCCATCTTAAAACAATTACATAACACTTAAACCAATAACCAAAACACTTTGTTTAAAACAACAATCACTCACACCTTATAACCATAAAGACATTCCTTTAATTTAGGCATTATTTCAACGTTCTTATCACTTACTTTAAGGTATCCACTTAATTTAATTAAAAGAGTGTTTACTACAAATAATTATATTTAAAATAACTATAGCGTTTATAAGATAACCATCTCCATGGACTGCAACTTGATTCTTCTAATAACAAAATATTTATACTTTCATTATATTCCATAATCATCTAATTTTACTTACGCAGAGCAAGCACATACAAAACTCTACTTTTCACTATTTCTAATTTAACCAAAGTAAGAATAAACTAATCTATCAATGTTACACAATAAGTTCACATAGGCAAAATGTATTCTTTCATTAAAACCCTATATATATGCATTAATATATTTTCTTTTAAACTTAATTTACTTCAATTCACTTATTTAACTAAATTTCTATAAAAATAAGCAATTATTTATTTCAAATTAAAGAGGAAGATATTTATTATTCCAAAGTTACCCAAATAAATACTAACTATTAACATAAGGAAACTCTCTTTCTAATCACTTTACTAACCTACTCAATAACTTAACTACCTAATAATTCTAATTTTCTAACTCCTATAAAAAGAATCATTTTCTGAATATAAACACATTAATTACAAAGTCTTAAGGAATATTTCCATATAAATCGATTTACTTTAACTAAATACACAGTTCATTTATCTACAACAAAATTAAATACCTATTTCAATAATGTTTATTCGGTTAAAATCCTTGGTTAAATAATATTTTACTAAACAACCTATCAAAATAACCATTTTTACTTTAATTATTTACCCAATTCCTTTATTTTCTAAAGCGAATTCAATACTTCATTTACAAATCAACTATCTAATTAAAATTCTTTATCACCCTTTTATTACTTCACTTACCATAAAATAAAATTACACTTTTATTTAACTCACTATCTTACCGAACATTCTAACACTCGATTCATATTTTACTTTTACACCACGATAAAATCATAAACAAAACAATTAAACATATTATATAAATAAGAACCATTTTCTTTTGAATAATACTCATCATACAAATCTACTTATATATTGAAATATCCTCATAAATTCTAAATATAAAAGACTACCTTCACTCAAATATTTTAACCTAATTATGTATCTATACTTGTTTATATAACCATACACATATAAAAGAAAAATAATAAAAAAAGGTATAAATTCAAAATAAAAAAGTCACTCATATATGCAGTTGGGAATTCAAATGCCATAACTGAGACAGGTTGACAAAGAAATCAGAGAGGCTAATTAATTTTGTACAATGTTTCAACTCTAATTGCTGTGACACTGCCAAGGGCTTCAGAGTGACTATTTAATTTACTATACTTTTGCAAGTCTAACGTTGCAGCTGTGATAATTTTGCCTATATTTTATTGCATATTCACACACATACATAAAGATACATAAAATCAAAATTAAAAAGTAAAACTATTTTAACACAGAATTATACCAACTTACAACAGAGTATCGATTATTCCAGCCAGATTCAAATCTATCCATTTCTAAATTAGAACTTGTTTATTATCAAGTAAGAACAAATATATATATTCATATCTATCAATTTATACATACACACACACACACACACATATATATATATACTCAGAATTTATCAACACAAGAATAAAGAATGGTTTCAACAAATTAATAATTTTAAATCTGAATATTATACTGTTGATGTAAAGAAAACATACACTTACAACTATGTCTACTGGCACCTACTTGTATATATTTCCTATTGTAAATAATCTTATTCACAGATATTTTATTTGTATATATATATATATATATATATATATATATATTTCTTTATTCCCTTATTTATATTGTCTTCCAACCTGACAAAGAAATCTCCAGAGAATAAAGAAGCAGCAAAATCAAAGATCTTCACCACAAAAAGTTTGTGAAGAAAATGTCTGATTGGGTGGCCAGTAGTTGTAAAAAAAAATCTGGTTCTAGAATATCTCATTTTTATCAGCTTAACAAAACCAAAATATATAAAATAAACATTAGAGTTGAAGAGGCTTACAAGGATCTAAGAGACTAGAAATAATAATGGAGAAATGGAGGACCCATTGAATACTTTATGCTCTGTTAATGGCTGTAACTTTCCTTCATAAGTTTATAATTGAATGAAAAACATTCCAGAAGAATAGTACATGCTGAAAATGGAGATTAAGCATTGAATATCTAGAAAAGATAAAATAGATTAAGCACTAAATATTTAAGAAAAGATCTTCACCATTGATTGGTGCATTTAAATATTGTTATTTTTAGTTCATTTTCCTTCAACTTTAGCGGATTTTATAGCATACAAACTCTTGAAGCTTTTTATATGGGTACGGTTATGAAAAACCCAGTCATATATATATTATTTTAAAGTCATATATATTTTATATATAATATATATTTATATCTAATATATGTGCCTACATTTATGTTTCAAAGGCTGCAACCATCACATTTTTACACGGTGACTACAGGTTTAAGTTTTATTTCAAATATTTTAAAAGAAATATGGCTTGTGTTAGCCGGTGCCACAAGGGTAATTTGGGGAAAAGGCCCCTTCAACATTTCAAATTTGCTCTATTCATAAACAAAACAATACACCAGTTTTCACTAATCTACAGTTTGATTTTAATACAATATATATATATTATATGTAAATACAGTGTATATTTATACATGCATTTAAATATATAATTTATTCACAATTTGGACAAGCTATCAACTCAAATAATCACACAGAAAACCCCAACTTGGGCATAAATTTTTTTTCAATACAGAGAGGCTAATATGTTTATATAAATGATTGGAATGATTGTACAAATTTCTCAGCTATACCAGTAAATTTTGCATGGCAAGGACTTCAAGTACAAAGATAATACACAATAGTTTTCAAAAATAATTTAGTCTTTTAACAATGCAAGCAATCCTTCACTTTGAAAATTAAATGCATTGAAAGAGATTTAAAAACCTGGAAAATTTGCCTCCAATTAAAATCCCCTTCTTCATCTTCTTCTCCCATCCTTGTCTCCCTTCGAATTTGATTTTGAAGAATCCTCCCTAAATTTTTCTTGCCTCCTCTTAAAGAAAATACCAAATTCTCCGTTCAACCGCCCTAACTCCTCTTTCTCCTCTGTAAAAGATTTTCAAAAATAACTAATTTTTTTATTTACCCACTTTACTTTATTATTACTTTATGTATTTATTTATTGAATTTCAACCAACAAATTCTTATGTTTTAAATTACTTCCACTTAACTCTAAATTTTAACTAAAACAAATTTTCATAAATAATTAACTTTTAATTAAAATATAATTGAATAAATATTTTTACTGTAATTTATTTAAACTTAAGTACAATTTTAATATTTATTCTTCTCTAATATTTTCTTACTTTTAGATTTATTAATTGAATTTAATCATTAAATGATAATTACTTTTCCTCATCAAATTTGATTACTTTCAATAACTAACTCCCAAGATAATTAAATTAACATTTATTATTGAATCTAATTATTTATTTAATTCCAAATAAAACAAGTAACCTTATAATTAAATTAACTTAATTAATCAACTCCAAGCGTATTATTAGTGTTATCTCATAATCTTAAAATTAAATTAAATAATAAAATCACCACATCATCATGACATTACTAACAACTTACTTAACATCAACGATGACCGAAACGGAGGGCACTACACAATACACAACCTAAGAGATCCTTCCTTCTTTACGAAAATGACAGGTGCTCCCCAAGGGGAAACACTTGGATGAATGAAACCCTTTTCTAAAAGTTCCTCTAACTAAATACGAAGTTCCTCTAACTCCTGAGTCGTCATTCTATAAGGAGCCCAAGATATAGGTTCAGCTCCAGTAATTAGGTCAACTCTAAAGTCTATATCCCTCTTTGGTGGCATTCCAGGAATGTCATTGGGAAACACGTCAGCGAATTCCCTAAGAATAGGATGATCATCTAGAGATACCTCTTGACTCTCACCCTCTTCCAAATTAGTAACTGTTGTTGCAAACAGTTGACATCCCTGACGAAGACATCTCTTTAATTGCATTGCAGATATCATCCGCAAAGAGATAGGTCTTTGAATACCTACGATTTCCACTTTCACACCTAAATCATTAATGCAACTAATTGTCTTAATTCGACAGTCAATTATAGCATGATAAGATGCTAGCCAATCCATACCTAAAACTACGTCATACGATCCTAAGGGTGTAACATATAAATCTACTAAGTTAGTTAACGTACCAATTTTAAGTTCACAATTATGTACCAATTTTTCTACTGCTACTTTCACCCCTGAGGTGAATTCAACTTGCAATTTACCACCTTGTTTTACTGCCACAAGACCACAATGGTCCACAATGGTCGGTGAAATAAAGGAGTCAGTGGCTCCAAAATCAAAAAGTATAGACACATTAATACCATGTAACTTACCTGAAGTCTCGACCACTGTATTCTGGTGATCAGCTTGGCGGTCATTAACCGCTGCATATACTGTATGTGCTCAGCCTACATCTCCAACTGTAGGCTTTGAAGCTGTAGGTCGAGATCCATAACCAGAAGGACCTCTCATCGGACACTGCCTAGCTATGTGTCCCTGTTGTCCACAAGAATAACAACCTGTGCCTCTGCCGAATCCTCTGCCACCCGAAGGTGCATTGGATTGCTGAAAACTACCCCTACTGACGATAGACTGAGCACTCTGTGTAGGTTGATCCTACCTATTACGCTTGTTGCACCACCAGTTACGACCCATTCCTGTTTGAGGACTGTTTTGTTGTTGTGGTTGAGGGTTATTGTTCTTTTGAGGAGTTCGTTGTTGTTGTTGCTGCCCACCCTTTATGGGTGTCTGTTGGTTCTTGGAAGAACCACCTATATGTGCCTGTCCACCCCGTGGACTAAACCTTGCTGCAGGAGCACTCCTAATCTGCACTCCTGTGTGCCCACCTAAAGCCATAATAAGGTTCTCCTCTACTATGCGAGCCTTCTCCACCATGACTTCCATAGTCTTTGGCTCAAAGAATCAGACACCACCACTGATGCGGGTGTTTAAACCCCTGATAAAATGTTGTACTAGCATAGGCTCATCATCGCCAATATCAGCATACTGCTTAAGTTCATAAAACCTACATTCATATTGCTCTATAGAAAGAGCTAATTGACGTAGATCATGGAACTCGTCAGCCCTATGCTGCCTCTAGTGTTCTGAAAGGAACCGTGCTCTAAACCTCTTGAGAAACATCTCCCAAGACATAGAACCAATATCTATATGGAGCTTCTGCTCCTCCAGGCTCCACCAAGTAGAGGCGAATCCTCTCAAGTGCATAATAGCGCATCTGGCATGGGTATTGCTACCATAAGGGTGCATGGAAAAGCATCTACCCAAATCCAATAACCAGGTCTCTGCCTCTAAACCTCCTCCTGAACCATCAAAGGTAGGAGGGCGTGCTCTCAGTAAATCCCTCATATGACCTGCGATTATAGCATCCTGATGAGCTATGTCCTCTACTCTCCTAGGGGATGTATCCCTCTCTCTGACAACCTCCTGCTCATCTACCTGTCTAGGTCCAAGACGAGCTAGGACCTCCTCTAAAAGTGGACGTATCTGAGAACCCTCTACTGCTGACTGTACGAGATTCTGTCCCTCATTTCTCTGACCCATCTGTTCTGCCTGATCACTGTGGTGAGGACTAGGAGGGGGAGTACCCTGAGGGATTGGCCCTCGGCCTCCACCTCGACCTCTATCACGACCTCTTCCTCCTCGCCTAGGCATGTTCCTACACATAACAATAACGAGTCTTAGATACTATTCAACCAAGGTTATCAGTTGTGACACTACATACTAGGTCAACCTATTGGGCTCGTGATTACCCAGAGCGTCCAGTGTTTGTAACCTTGGCTCTAATACCAATCTGTAATGCCCCGTCTTAATAACCTAAGAATGTTGCAAATATGTTTAAAGGTGTAATAATTTTTTTTTACATATAATTTATTCACAGCTACATATATATTTATATATATATACATATGTTCAAGATTTTTCTAGAAAAGAAATTTCTGAGAGATTCAGAGAAGTAAATTATAAATTTCTACTGGGAAAATTGGAATTATAATCAAATTTCTTCAAGGTTTTGACAGAATTTTTGCACAGAATTTTATTCAAACTCAATATATCTCAGAGATTTTCTATTTCCTTTATATCAATTAAAATTTCCTCTATAAATTTAAAATACTTTCAACAGAGAATTTTTTTTTATAGAAGCTTCCCTAAAGCCATCAAGAATTCACACAAAAAAATATAATTTCCTTTTTAAAAGCTTTCCTTTCCAAAATTCACAAATTAAAATCTACAAGAAAATACCTAAATTCCTTTGCTAACTATTGAAGAAATCCTCTGTTGCCTGAAGCTTCCAATTTCTTCCCGTACAACAAATCCCAAAATCTTGCTCGAAAGAAAATATTCAAAACCCAAATAGCATAACCAACCACCAAGATCCTTTGGAGGATCTTTCACAAAGAATCACAACCCAAGAAAAACAGATAGATAACAACTTCTAAGAAGATTTCAATTTATTTTTTTTATCACAGCAAGAGAATTTTTGCAAATCTTCTGATAATTTCCCCGTGAGGAAATTGAATAACCCCAGTATTTTTTCCGAGATCCAAAATATCCTCCGTAACAAATTTTCAACAACCGTAACAATTATGGCACTCTCACACATGTCGAGAAGTGGTTGTGAAAAATATCTTCCCACCACTTCTCGGCAATTTTGCCAATTCAATTTTGCATGCAATTTTAATTTATTTAATTAAAATTTTAAAAATCAATTTTCAATTCACATGCATTTTATTTTATATTTTTTTTGAATTTTCTAATTTTCAAATATAATATAATTTACACACTTAATAATTTAATTTAATTTTCTAATTTTCAATTACACTATTTACTCACTTAATATTTTAATTTAACTAATTAATTTATTTAATTAAATAACTTTGATCTTTTATAATCAAACCATTTAACCAAATAAGCTAATTAATTAATTAAATAATCAAGCAAGTAATTTCTTTAACATATAAAATTAATTTAAATAACAATAATTTAAAACATAATATTCCAACATCAAAATTAACCAAATTTACTTTTCAAATGATTTATCCAAACAGAAATGACAATACAACCTATGACTCAAAACTGAAAACAGACAAAGTACTAAGACCAAGATTATAGACTAGGCTAGGGTAAACCAAACTACTATCTCCCAATCAACGTTTCTGTTGAGTCTTGACACGCTCAGACCTGAATAGACAGGTGGAGTCGGTGTCATGTACCTGCAAATCCTACAACCAAGCAAATAGCATGCATACAAATATATATATAAAGAGCATTAAACAGACACACCGTGCAGAGAAAATCACAGATATCGCAGGGCACTCGCAAGCGAGTGATGCAATTCTATTCTCCAGACCAATACACTTCACAGCAAACTGACGAAATAAATGTTGTTAGTCCATCATAAACATGTACATATCAATAAACAACTAAAAATAAACATCTACGCTAAATCATATCATGTCTGAAATCAATATTCATCAAACAAGTATCATCATGTCACAAAATAATCCACCATCGCTCAAAACCAGCGATCAAAATATCCAACAAAACATCATAGGTCTAACAGTGTGAAAACATAACAGCAGAAAACATAAACATAAACGGAGGGGTACTACAAGAGGAAAGGAAAGGTATATTGATTATACAGACCTCGAGGAGAGAGAAAAATCCAACATTACAAGTTTGGGTGGTAAGATGTGTTGTGGACTCTCAATGCAATCCCCTTCCAAATTTTAGAGGTGATGGTGTTGGAAAGGAAAGTGTAACTTATTTTTTTCTCTTTTGCATTTATAATGAAGACTTTACACATCCATTAAAAGTGTTACCCAAGGGGACATGGGAAGTTATACATGATTTATCTCTTTTAGAAAAGTGAAGTAATGTTGGTCAAGAGACTAAGTTTGATGCCATGATTAGTAGGGACAAAGGGGGATTGTACAACACTTTTGTTGAGATTCTAGACTTAAGGAGTTAGGGGCCTAAATTCAAGATGAAACATGATTTTTAAGGAGAAAAAGATGCGATGATAGTATATGTAATTCCTCAGACAAAATGGAAGCAACTACATGGTGGAGATGACAAATGCAATCAATGGGCCATTAATTTCAAAATTGTAGATTTACCTTTTGATTTGTATTTTTCACAAATGATTGTGGTTGTAGGCTATGATAAAGGTTTTCAGGAATTTGTAGATGTTGGAAGTATACAAGACTTCCCACCAAGGTTGGAGTACAATGTAGGCCATTAGTCACTCAAAACACCAAGGAACAAGGCTTATTTTGAGTATTTGATAGAATGGAAGTATTTAATCTATGAAGAATCTAATGGGATGAGTGAGTACTATGTCCTCAGGCATGTATACATGGTTGCATACTCAAAGGGGACTTGAGCTCATTTTTCTCAGGGAGTATGGTGTAGGGCACCTGGGTATTCATGATGTAAAAGGGTTCAAATGTTAGTGTTTTTGTGATTAAGTCATTGTTTTGTTTGTAATAAGGTTTTTTAAGATGTCGTTGCATGTTTTGGGTCAATTTAAGTCATATGGGGTCAATTTTGTGCTAAGATGTAAATGTTGCAAAAAGTTGTATAAGTGACTTTGCATTTTAGTTTTTGAGAAGGTGAATAGTTGGATTTCAAAAGGAAGTTGGTGAATGGTTATTTTTGGCTTGAAAATGTTTAAATAGGCCTTTTTGTGGTTGAGGAAAACTTCTAGTGACAATTTTTAGTGACTAAATAATAAAAAATACTATGTTTTCTATGTATTTCCAGTGTTTCTTACTGCTACACAAAATAGTACAGCCATGTACAACCTAGAAATGGTCTAAGATTCATTAAAATTGATGTTAAATTGAATCTTCTATCTTTTTCATTTGGTTTCATCTAATTTCATTGAGTTTGGAGTAAGTTAGGGTAGATTTATTGAAAGTTGTTTAAAACCCTTACTGCAGTGTGTCTTGACTGTAAATAATGGATTTCTCTCCATTCCACCAATGAATAGGCCAAAAAATCAGTGGAATTGATGAAGGTGGGTTAAATTTTGTGTTCATAATTTTACAGGAGTAGGGGTTGGTACTAAGTGCAAGTTTGGTGATGCCCTGCCTTATTTAACCTCATGTATTTTGCATAGAAGTGCATGGGAGTTAAGGCTTGAAGTAGAACTCTTAAAAATTGGTTGAAATTGCTTGGAATAGTATTGGTAGATGTAATAAGATATGTTTGAGCTATTGGAATGAAGTTTGGATGCTGGGGGGGTTGAAGACCTTGTAGTGACCGAGTAGGAGAAGTCTAATTATGCCTAATTCAAAGCATAGTAGTAGAGATTTGAATTCTATGTTCCAAAACACCCCCACCCACAATTGAGATTGTTATCAAGTGGATTAATGGGTATATATAAATTCTCGGTCATCCCACACTAATGGGTTACACTTTTTGGCCAAACTTGACATTGAAATCAACATTTTTAGAGAAAACTTCTTTTTCTGACACTTATAGTAGGTAAACTATTAGGAATTTGAAAATGATGTAAACTAATGATTTGTGAGATTTTTTTTGTATATTTTCAATGTATATTTTTTTTTAAATTGAAATTAAATTGTAATTTTTTTGCGTCTCCTTTGATAACTAGTTTTTAATAGTAAACAACATTTTTAAAAAGTGGTGTGTACTTCGGCTCGCATAACTTTTTTTCTACAAATGATAAAATTCTAATTCTTTTGAATTTAGGTTGGTAACACAAATATCTAGTTCTTTCATTTTGTTTCATAGCTTTTTGTTGAATATTTTTCTTTTAATTAAGTTTTGAAGTCAAAACATTTATAATTTAGACATAGGTGCACTTCGGCTTCACATAATGTTTTTGGTATGTATGGAAATTCAATTTTTCTTTTTTTGTTAGAACGAGGACATCAATACCTAGTGGATATATATTTTTCAATTTTTTTTTCCTCAAATTTACTATTTTTCCACAATGATTTTTCATCGAACTTGACATTTGGGGAAAAACCTATGTATAGTAAAACTAAAAATTAAAAAATATATATATATATATATTAAATTTATAGTTGTTGGAAAGCATGTTTTGATCACTACAATCATCCAACTTGGTTTATCAATTTGACTCCATTTGCAGCTCCTTCCCAAGCTTTGATAGTCAAAAAAATGCATAAATTTTGAAATGGTGGAGGGGAAGGTGAAAAAAGGGGGTTCATTAGAACCCCCCTTATATGGTGCAAAAGGGGGTTCATTAGAAGGGAAGGGGGTTTATTAGAAGGGGGAAGGGCTCATTAGAAGGGGGGGTTCATTAGAAGGGGGGTGGTTCATTTGAAACCCCTTCATTAGAAGGGGTAAACCATTTTAAATTTTTTGATGAGCATTTCTATTTTTTTTTCGTTCAAAAAATTGTAACCCACTATTGTGGGTTTACCCAACTATAATTAGATTTTTGGTATGAGGTCTTTCAAGATGACTATGTTGGAAAAACCATCTATGGAGTACTAGTAGGAGTTAGCAGACCTAAGTAAACAAATCCACCAATAAGTGATTGAGACCTTGAAGAATTGATTGATCTAGGTCAAGTTGAACCTAACCACCCCTTCTCTACATCAGTATGACAAAAAAAAAATGAATAAAATTTTCTTGGAGAGAAAGTTGGAAAAAGTGCATTGATGGTTGTGAAGAGCACTAAAAGGTTATCCCAACACTGCTATAATTGCAAAAAATGGAGAAACAGGTAAAAATTTATGAGCCCAGGAATGAAAACAACACCTCTAACTTCAATTTTTTTTATAATGCTCCAACAATATAAAAAACTAATGAGACTGACACCACTCAAAATTTGATGGAACTAGCTTTCCAACGATATCATTTTTGCCAAAATTTGATACCATAAGCCCATGTTATGGCCAATTGAAAAAAAACACCTCCTTTAGGGAAAAATAAGGGTTCAAAGGGGCCATTTCCAATGTCTGTATTGCTAATATTAGCATGATCTCATGTTGACATTAGTAGAATATTCTACTGAATATTCCCCCTATGCTAGAAAAAAATCTAGTCCCTTAGCAGAAATTTGGTTGATGAAATATTCTCTAAGAAAATAGAATATTTCAATAGAGTTCTAGATGGAAAATGTTGACGTCAACATTGATAAACAATGTTGAAAAATATTTGCTAGAGGTTAGAAAATTTGCTATATTTTTTGGTTTTCCTATTAGTAAGAGTAGGAGGTTGCTAGAAAAAAGCAAGAGCACCAAAAATTATGGAAACTGGCTACCAAAAAGGAAAAATGAGACACCAAGTTTGAAAGTTGTAGACAAGGGGTGGACCATGGTTTGGACAGAGTTGACATATCCCCAAGGTATAATGTACCCTACTTGTAGGTCAGAAAAACACCTTCCTTTAATAAGTAAACTCCCCCCATTGATTTATAATTTTTTAAATTTTTTTAGAGAAATATAGAGGTTACAAATACACTAACTTGCTTGGTTTTCTCTTTTTTAAATTTTTGTGCCAAAGAATTTTTTACAAGGGTCGTATGACCCTTGTACAAAAAAAAAAATCCTAAAAATTTTTCAACAATGAAATAAGGAAAATTATAGTCACAATTCATCAAATCAACCTCTTGAATCCAATGGTGAGGTCCATTTTGCACCAAAATGTATCGAAAATACAACTACCCTCTAGATCTAGAAAAGAAAAAAATTCTTCAAACCCTCATAGATCTTACCTTGGGAGCCCAAATTGGGCCAAATAAAATCCAGATATGAATTTTTCAATAGCTTTGGATCCAACAATGAGGTCCTTTTTGCACCAAAATGCACCTAAAAATTTCCCACCTCAAAATTTTGCAAAAAAAAAGAAAAGGGGATTCTAGATATGAAGCTTGTAACCCTTGCTAAAGAAAATACCTCATAAATTGAGAAGGGGTTCAGTAATTAGATGCTCTAATATTATGTTAGAATTATGAAAAACATGAGTCATAAGATCAAACAATGAACAAAGACACCTTCCATGCAAGAGATTTGCAAACAATATATGCAATATTCATCAACAAGAAAATGATATAGAATGAACCTCAAGAATCTTCAAGGAAAAAAAGAGTCCTCAAAGGTTGAGATTTTGATCAAAAGAGGCATGAAATCTTGAGAGATAATACAATGAGGGTTGAGTTCTATATAGGAGGAACCCTAAATGATAAAGTGATTAGATCATGGCAAGTGTCAACATCACATGTAATGAGACAAAATGATCTAATAATAGCTCACTTCAGTTAACATAGAAAAGCACTTAGTTAACTTAATAAGGAAGTCTTATGTTTAGCTTAAGTGCATTAGAATAAATTAGACTAATAATTAATTAAAGAATAATTAATTGTTAGTTAATGCATGAGTACTCTAACACTATAGGTGTGTAATTTGAAACAAAGTTGTAAATATAATATATTGAAATTATTTTTTAATATATCAATGGTAACCTTAATACTGACATTTGATGATTAATAGGTGGATGTTGGACATTCAAAACTAGAAATTTTTGATAGTAGATGTTGTATATCAACTTTCACTAAGGTTAGTTTTAGTATTTTTAATCATTATATCTATAAATAATGTTAGGTATATTTTGGTAAATAATGTTTTGTTTTTAGATTAAGATATCAGTTCAAACCCATCCTAATATTCATGGCATAATGGAGGGGGGAATTTTTACAAAAAAAATTCAATGTTTTTGATAAATGTGTAGACATATAAAACTAACTTAACACCAATCACAAATTGGAATGTATCGAGACAACTTAGAATCAACCCGAGACATCTCAGAACAACTATAAATCAACTTGGAACAACTCTGAATCAACTCAGAATGTCCTAGAAGGACTCCAAATCAACTCAAAATGACTCTAAATCAACTTGGAATATCTCAGAATCAACCAAAAACGTTTCAAAATATCTCAAAATCAACTCAGAACATATTTGAAACATCTCAAAACATCTCAAAATCATCCCAATACATTTGAAACCCTAGTTTCCTCAATCGAATAATACAACCTTAGTTGATTAATTCATGTTTTATCATTCTCAACAAATTAAATAAATACTATTTATTTAATAAAGTCTTGAAAACCCTAATTTTCCTCTATTAATTGAATAATACAACATTATTTAATTAATTCACTTTTTCATCATTCTCGACAAATTAAATAAATAAAATTTATATAATAAAGTCTTGAAAACCCTAATTCTACTATTGATCGAATAAAAAAATGTTATTTGATTAATTCATGTTTCATCATTTCGACCAATTAAATAAATTACATTTATTTAATAAACTACTAATCTCATCTTATTTTGTCCTTATTATTCAAACAACGCCAATTATTTGATTACATCACTAATTCACTTTATTCCTCAAAATTAATTGAATTATTAAATCATAATAATTTAATTCACACTTTCCCTTCAAAATTTGAATAAACAAATCAAACTATTCAAATTATCAAAAATTGAATCAAACTCCAAAAAGGAATTGATTAATTAAATAAATTAATTAATATTCCTCACCCACTTTTTGATTGAGAAAATCATGGATTGCTAACTAATCAATCTAATTTTACTAACTCAACCATCTAATTCCTAACTCAACCCTAACTGATCAATTAGTTTCTAACTAAGCAATCAAAACCCTAACTAGCCAATCTATTCTTCAGTCACCCTAATTGTGCAATCAACTTTGCACAATCTTCTCATGTCTAAATCTTCTCAACACATTGTGACTTTTGATCTAGATATTCTTTAACATGATCCTGATCATTGATTCAAAATTGCTTTTCCTATAAAACAAACCTCTCTCCTCACAAATATAGATTATAATTTTACCTTACCTTATGTAATGAAGTACTGTCAAGATCGCCATTGATAGAGATTCCTCATTTCTTCAAACACAAGCATCGTTCATCAATATTTTGCACCAAGCAATGGAGGCTTTGGAGTGATATGAACAACCGAAGATCATGCAAATACACTCCAACATGGGATGGTAAACTCTTCTTTTGTTTGTTTGAATTAATTTTGAATATCTTAGGATCTCATTTCATTCAAATAGCATAGATTTAACCATTTCATGAATGATGGAATAAGATAGATTAAGTGTTTTGGATTAGATAGATTTCTGATTTCAATCTTACATTTGATTTTGTTTTTGTATATTTCCTAATGGATTCTTTCCCCGTCACACATTCTGGCATGCCTGGTGGGACAAATGGTCTTCAATACTAATGTTTTCATGAGTTGAATTGAAGCTACAAGGCTCCGAAGGGATTTTGAAAGGCGTTGCATGTCACTACCCAGAAGAAATTCCCCATTGCCAGGCTAAGAAACTCACCTTTGCTACAAGGTCACTTTTTCTCTAAGAAGGTTGCATTTACCATGAGAAGGTCACATTTTTTGTAAGAAAATCGCATTTTGTTTTGATAGGGGTTCCCTTTTACACCCTATCTTTAAATGACCATGTCTTGGTCATATGGAAGTATTTTTCAATGCTTTTTTTTTTTAAATGGGGTAGAATTTCATGATCTTTGCATTGGTGTAGGTGGTTTTCAATTTTTATGCATTTATATTTTTTATTGGTGCGCTTAAAGCTAACTTACCTCACAATTTTGTCTAGGTTGTAGGGTTTTTGATGCTTAATAAATTCTCACCCTAACATTTGATTGTGTTGTGTTTGAAAATTTTCTAACATCTCTTGGGAAGATCTTGCAGGACTTATGTTGCATTTTTTTATGAAAACAACTAACACCTTTGTTACATGGAAGATGACTAGTCTAAGATCTTTGGAGCCACAAATATTTTTGTTTATTAACTTAGGAACTTTATTTTGGTGTATTAAAATGAACAACAACTCTCAAATTTGATTTGGTGTTGCTAAAATGAACCATTTTTAAGTTTTCTAACTTAGGAATTTCCTTTTGGTGTTCTAAAATGAACAAAAACTCTCACATTTTAATTTTGGTGCTATTTAAAATGAACAAATTTAAATTTTTTCTAAAGTAGTAACTTCCTTTTGGTGCTCTAAAATGAACAACAACAACTCTCATTCTTGATTTGGTGTTGTTAAAATAAACCATTTTGAAGCTTTCTAAAGTAGGAACTCTTTTTTGGTGCTCATAAAAAAACATAAAAAACTTCAATTTTGGGCTCTAAAAATGAACACATTTTATGTTTTCATAATTAGGAACCTTTAAATTTGGTGCATAAAAAGAGCGCAAACATTTTTCATTTTTTTGATGCACGTACGATTAAAATTTGTTGACTAGTTAGGACCAAGCCTGATTTTCGTAGAAACACTTCAATTTTGGGGCTTAAAATGAGAAAACTATTTTTTTTGTTTTCACACCATTGCTATCTTAACTTATTGATGTACTGAACACTTCAATTGGTGCAAAATAAAAAGAACTTTGTTTACTTTACTCACAATTTTTGGGGGATAACATCACTTGAGGTGTTTAAAATGAAACAAACTACGATGAATTATTTTCTGTGTATACATTGATTGGAAAAGTTGAAGTTTTTTATCTTCTCCCCTCACACCATTTTGGTGATCTTGGGTGAGCAAATTTTTTTTTTGATCTTTGCATTTTCTTTTCAAATTTTACCCTAGAGAGGGGGCTTGCTCTGAGACACATCCCATGCCAGAGAACTCATTGCAAGGTCTTGAATCACATTTACTAGTGGGCTATATCAAAGGTTCTGAAATCATAAGAAAGTAGCTTCAAGTCATGCTGACAACAAACTACACCTAATCCCATGCCTTAAGTGGCCAGTGGGTGAGTGTCATATTTCCACGTTCATAGTTAAACTAAGAGACAATTATTTTAAAAGCCATCCATTTACTCAAAAGAATATTTTAAGGTAGTGCATTGGAATATCACCATTCCAAGATGTTACTTACCATGTTCAATTTTTGGTTGAGGCAATAAAGAAAATAGGGAAGGGGCTCTTTTTCTTGGCTTGTCAATATGGTACATTTCCTTGACATGGCCTATTTTTCCATTCCATCTTCTTGAATTAATCATCCTGGGCATGATTGGTAGGCCTACTAAGAGATATATACTCACTTGAGCTTAGGATTGTAAAGTGCTTGTTAATGTTAAAATTGTCCACTTGCATTCAAGAAAATAATTCTGACATCAAATTTTATGTTTGATTTAAAGGAAAAGAACACATAAAAAAAAAACATTGAACAAGATGGTCAAACCAAAAACCATTTGAATTAGTGTATACTTATGAAAGAAGCCCTATGTTTTCACTCCTTGAAAGGATTTATCCTTAAAGGTTTCTAGACATGTTGGTTTTTATTTTTAGGTTGCATTGATCAAAGTAAACACTTTGGTAACTATGGATTGGGTGTTGTGATTTCACAACTTGAGCTATAGACATTCAAGTCACATAAAGTCCATGCTTTTGAGTTAGTCCAGTGCTATTATATCATTTTCCATACTCAAGAACACAAAGGAAATAAAAATAGAAGTTATAAACTACCATTCCAAACTCACAATATTTTTGCTAACATTTAGGAAGATAAACTGAAGTGATAATGTCATTTGTTTGAGCCAAAAAATTGGAAAATTAGACTGGTCACAAAGTCTCTCACACATTATTGTAATAATACTTATTTGAAATCAACATCCAACAAAATATTAGGATCATTCCTCCACTCAAAAATTCTGTAGTACCCCTTCGTTTATGCTTATGCTTTCTGTTGATACTTTCTCATACTGTTAGACCTATGATGTTTTGTTGGATACTTTGATCGCTGGTTTTGAGCGATGGTGGATTATTCTGTGACATGATGATACTTTGTTTGATGATTATTGATTTCAGTTATGATTGGATATAGTGTAGATGTTTATTTTCAGTTGTTATTGCTATGTACATGCTTATGATGGAATAACAACATTTAATGAGTCAGTTTTATGTGAGTGTATTGGTGTGGAGAACAGAATTGCATCACTCGCTTGTGAGTGCCCTGCGATATCTGTGATTTTCTCCGCACGGTGTGCCTGTTTAATGCTTTATATATATATATAGATGTATGCATGTTATTTGCTTGGTTGCAGGATTTGCAGGTACATGACACCGACTCTACCTGTGTAATCAGGTCTAAGCGTGTCAAGACTCAACGAAAATGTTGAACGGGAGATAGTAGTTAGGTTTATCCTAGTCTAGTTTTTAACCTTGGTCTTAGTACATTGTCAGTTTTCAGTTTTGAGTCATAGGTTGTATTGTATTTTCTGTTGGCTAAATTGTTTTGAAAAAAATAAATATTTGTTAATTTTAATGTTGGAATATTGTGCTTTAATTATTGTTATTTAATTAATATTTAAATATGATTGAAATTTACTTACTTGATAATTTAATATATTAGTTAGCTTATTTGGTTAAATAGTTGGTCTTAAAAAGATTAAACTATTTTAATTAAATAAATTAATTAATTAAGTTAAATTATTAAGTGTATAAATTATATTGTATTTAAAAGAATTAGAAAATTAGAAAATAAAATAAAATAAATTGCATGTGGTTTGAAAATTTGATTTTTAAGATTTAAATTTAAATAGATTAATTAAATTGCATGCAAAAATTTGAATTGGCAAAAATTTCCGAGAAGAGGAGAAGATATTTCTCATAACCACTTCTCGACAAGTGTGCCAGTGCTTTCATGAGGTTGTTGAGAAAATTTGTTACGGGAGGTTATTGTGGATCTCGGGAAATTACAGAGGTTGTTGAAAATTTTTCACGGGGAAATTTTCTGAATACTGGCAAAAATTCCCTTACTGTGAAAATTATCTTTCTGTTTTATTTTGGTTGATTTTGGAATTGGAAGATCCTTTGGAAGGTTCTTGGTGGTTGGTTATTTTGGAATTGGCTTTGCGGGAAGGAATTGGAACCTACAGATAAAAGAGACTACAAGGGTTTCATAGCAAAAAAAATATAGGTATTCCTCTTTAAAAGTTATTTTGTTGATTTGGAAAGGAAAGTTTCTGTAAATTAATTGTTGGAAAGGAAAGCTTCTGTAAATTATTTGTTGTGTTTAAATGAATAGATTTGTGAAGAATTACTGTGAAAGACAAGAATATTCATTTATAATGAGGAATTGTTGATTTTAGAAAACCTCTGAAGAAATTGTTTAAATCTCTGTGAAGAAAATATTTGTGTAATTAGGGAAAATGAAATTACGGGAAATAATTTAGGACAAGAATTTTTTTTAAAAAAAAATTTGTATGTGATTTCATCTGGAATTTCTGTAGAAGTATGTGGAAATTATTTCCAACTCTCTCACTATAAAAATTTCTGAAAATTTATTTACTTTTCAGTTAAAATTCTTGTAAGAATTTAATATTCTTAATATATAGATTTAATTGTAAATTTTTATAGTTAAATTTACAGCGAAATCGTTGTTTAATTTTCTTTGTAAAATTCATATCTGACGAATTAATTTTCCGTCAGTATGGAAACTGTGTTTTATTTAATAAAAAAAATTTAACCCCAATAGGGAGGGCCGAAACCCTCCCCATAGGCTTTTGTGCTGGGCGCAGCCTAGCAAGGCTGCGCACAGTAGTCTAAGACTCCTGGCGCAGCCTGGCAAGGCTGCGTACAGCAGCCGACCTTCATAATGGAAGGCTACGGCTGTGGCCGTAGCCTTACCATTGTATAATATGTTTATTTCTTTTAAAAAAATTATTACACCTTTACAACACTTTGCAACATTCTTAGGTTATTAAGATGGGGCATTACAGATTGGTATCAGAGCCAGGTTACAAACACTGGACGCTCTGGGTAATCTAGAGCCCATTAGGTTGACCTAGTACGTAGTGTCGCAACTGATAACCTTGGTTGAATAGTATCTAAGACTCATAAATTGTTATGTGTAGGAACATGCCTAGGAGAGGAGGAAGAGGTCGTGGTAGAGGTAGAGGTGGAGGCCGTGGGCCAATCCCTCAGGTTACTCCCCTTCCTAGCCCTCACCATAGTGACCAAGCAGAACATATGGGTCAGAGAAATGAGGGACATAATCCTGAACAGTCAGCAGTAGAGGGTTCTCAGATACGTCCACTTTTAGAGGAGGTCCTAGCTCGTCTTGGACCTAGACAGGTAGATGAGCAGGAGGTTGTGAGAGAGAGGGATAGATCCCCTAGGAGAGTAGAGGACACAGCACATCAGGATTCTATTATTACTGGTCACATGAGGGATTTACTGAGAGCACGTCCTCCTACCTTTGATGGTTCAGGAGGTGGGTTAGAGGCTGAGACCTGGCTACTTGATTTGGGTAGATGCTTTTCCATGCACCCTTACGGTAGCAATACCCATGCCAGATGCGCTATTATGCACTTGAGAGGATTCGCCTCTACATGGTGGCACCTAGAGGAGCAGAAGCTCCATATAGATATTGGTTCTGTGTCTTGGGAGATGTTTCTCGAGAGGTTCAGAGCACGGTTCCTTTCGGAACACTGGAGGCAGCGTAGGGCTGACGAGTTCCATGATCTACGCCAGTTAGCTCTCTCTATAGAGCAATATGAATGTAGGTTCTACGAACTCAAGCAGTATGCTGGTATTGGCGATGATGAGCCTATGCTAGTACAACACTTTATTAGGGGCTTAAACGCCCATATCAGTGGTGGTGTCCGAGTCTTTGAGCCAAAGACTATGGAGGTCGCGGTGGAGAAGGCTCTCATAGTTGAGGAGAACCTTATTATGGCTTTAGGTGGGCACACAAGAGTGTAGATTGGCAGTGCTCCTGCAGTAGGTTTTAGTCCACGGAGTGGACAGGCACAGACAGGTGGTTCTTCCAAGAACCAACAGACACCCACAAAGGGTGGGCAGCGACAAAGAACACCTCAAAAGAACAACAACCCTCAACCACAACAACAAAACAGTCCTCAATCAGGAAAGGGTCGCAACTGGTGGCGCAACAAGTGCAATAGGTAGGATCAGCCTGTGTAGAGTGCTCAGTCTACCGTCAGTAGGGGTAGTTATCAGCAGTCCAATGCACCTTCGGGTGGCAGAGGATTTGGTAGAGGCACAGGCACAGGTTGTTATTCATGTGGGCAGCATGGGCACATAGCTAGGCAGTGTCCGATGAGAGGTTCTACTGGTTATGGACCTTGACCTATAGTTTCAGAGCCTACAGTGGGAGATGCAGGGCGAGCACATACAGTTTATGCAGTGGTTAATGACCGCCAAGCCGATCACCAGAATACGGTGGTTGAAACTTCAGGTAAGTTAAATGGTGTTAGTGTTTCTATACTTTTTGATTCTAGAGCCACTGACTCCTTTATTTCACCGACCATTGTTGACCGTTGTGGTCTTGTGGCGGTAAAGCAAGGTGGTAAATGGCAAGTTGAATTCACCTCAAGGGTGAAAGTAGCAGTAGAAAACTTAGTGCAAGATTGTGAACTTAAAATTGGTACGTTAACTACCTTAGTAGATTTATATGTTACACCCTTAGGATCATACGATATAGTACTAGGTATGGATTGGTTAGCATCTTATCATGCTGTAATTGACTGTCGACTTAAGATAGTTAGTTGCATTAATGATTTAGGTGCGAAAGTAGAAATTGTAGGTATTCATAGACCTATCTCTTTGCGGATGATATCTGCTATGCAATTAAAGAGATGTCTTCGTCAGGGATGTCAACTGTTTGCAACAACAGTTACTGATTTAGATGAGGGTGAGAGTCGAGAGGTATCTCTTGATGATCATGCTATTCTTAGGGAATTCGTAGATGTGTTTCCCGATGACATTCCTGGAATGCCACCGAAAAGGGATATTGCCTTTAGAGTTGACCTAATTCCTGGAGCTGAGCCTATATCTAGAGCTCCTTATAGAATGACGACTCAGGAGTTGGAGGAACTTCGTATTCAGTTACAGGAACTTTTAGAAAAGGGTTTTATTCATCCAAGTGTTTCCCCTTGGGGAGCACCTGTCATCTTCGTAAAGAAGAAGGACAGATCTCTTAGGCTGTGCATTGACTATCGTCAATTGAACAAGGTTACAATTAAGAACCGTTATCCTTTGCCTAGAATCGATGATCTTTTTGATCAAGTTAAGGGAGCTAATGTGTTCTCCAAAATCAATTTGAAATCCGGTTATCATCAATTGTGTATAGCTGAAGCAGACATTCATAAAACTGCTTTTCGAACTCGTTATGGGCACTACGAATTCATAGTGGTACCATTTGGGTTAATGAACGCACCTTCTATATTCATGAGTTTAATAAATGGTGTCTTTCGTACATACCTTGATCGCTTTGTCCTGGTATTTCTCGATGACATTTTAGTCTATTCGAGGAACATGAAGGAACACGAAGAACACTTGAGACAGGTTTTGCAATGTCTAAGGGAAAATCAATTGTATGCAAACCTGAAGAAGTGTGACTTCTTTCAACCTGAAATTAAATACCTTGGACATGTGATATCTAGAAAAGGTATTGTTGTGGATCCTTCAAAGATCCAAGCTATTGTAGATTGGCCCGCACCTACTAATGTAGGTGAAGTTCGTAGTTTTATGGGTCTAGCTGGCTATTATAGGCATTTTGTAGAGGGATTTTCTAGAATAGGTCATCCTATTACTTCTCTTCAGAGGAAAGGGAAGAAGTTTGTTTGGACAGAACAGTGTCAATTGGCCTTTCAGACTCTTAAAGAAAAGCTAACTAATGCGCCTATACTCATTGTTCCTGATCCTACTAAGGATTTCGTAGTATGTGCGGATGCATCCTTAGAGGGTTTGGGAGCAGTTTTAATGCAAGATGGGCGTGTGGTTGCTTATGAGTCTCGCAAACTCAAAGACCACGAATTAAACTATCCTACTCATGACCTAGAACTAGCTGCAGTAGTGCATGCATTAGTTCGTTGGAGACATTTTCTATTAGGTAATCGCTTCGAACTTCATACTGATCACCGTAGTTTGCAATACATCTTTACACAACCTAACTTGAATGCAAGGCAAAGACGGTGGATGGAGTTCTTGTGTGAGTACAATTTTGAAGTAAAATATGTTCAAGGCAAAGAGAACGTAGTGGCTGACGCTCTTAGCTGACGTCGACATGAGATTTCTGCTACTACTCTTGAAGTAGATTTGAGAGGTCAAATAGTAGCTGCACTTCCTAATGATAGATTATATTAGGAAGTGAAGTCAGAGATAGAATCGGGTAGACCTTTAGAAGGACGATTTGCAGGTTATGTTTTAGAGTCGAATGGTATATTATGACATTTAGGTCGCATCTATGTACCTCATGTTGAGAGTCTTCATACATTAATCATGACTGAAGCTCATCGAGCTCTGTATTCAGCTCATCCAAGAGTTAAGAAAATGCATGCCGATCTTAGGCAATTGTATTTCTGGCCTGGTATGAAACGTGATATTGCTGACTACGTATCGAGATGTCTTGAATGCCAGCGAGTCAAAGTTGAGCATCATCATCATGCTGGATTATTGCAGCCACATCTCATTCCTGAATGGAAATGGGATATTATATCCATTGACTTTATTGTAGGGTTACCCACGTCATCACGTCGACATGATGCCATTATGGTAACTGTTGACCATTTTACTAAAGTAGCTTTTTCACCTGTACGTTCATCATATAATGCTTCATCCGTAGCTAGGATATTCATGGAGGACATCGTTAGATTGCATGGGATTCCTCGTAGGATTATATCGGATAGAGATCCTGTATTTACTTCAGCCTTATGGACTTCGTTACAATGTGCTTTAGGTACACAGTTGAAATTTAGTTTAGCCTATCATCCTCAAACTGATGGTCAAACTGAAAGAGTTAACCAAATATTATAGGATATGCTTAGGATGTACGTAATGGACCAACAGTCTCGTTGGGAGGATTACTTGTATTTAGTAGAATTCGCTTATAACAACGGATATCAGAGTTCCATAGGTATGCCACCATTTCAGGCATTATACGGTCATCCTTGTCGAACTCCACTAAGTTGGGATCAACTTGAGGATAGAGTATTGCTTGGACCTGAGATGCTTCGTGACATGGAGCAACAGGTTGACCATATTAGAGAGCATTTGATTGCAGCTCAGGATAGGCAAAAGAAATATGCCGATGCGCATAGGATCGATTGACAGTTCGCTGTCGGTGATAGAGTGTTTCTTCGAGTGCGACCGCGAAAGAGTCCAATCCGTTATGGAAAAGGCTCTAAGCTTGCACCTCGATTCGTAGGACCATTTGAGATCTTAGAGAGAATTGGTCCCGTGTCATATCGACTCGCCTTACCACCCAGTTTGTCTCATATTCATGATGTTTTTCATGTGTCAGTACTTAGACCATATCATCCTGACATATCTCATGTACTTGATTGGAATGCGTTACAGGTAGAGGACGGGCAGCTGGCTTTGGAGCCCATGGCCATTCTTCAGCACCGGATGCTCGGTCTCAGGGGTCGAGACGTTGATCAGGTGAGGGTCCAATGGGATCCTAGTTATGAGGCTTCGGCTACCTGGGAGGATGCGACACGCATGAGGGAACTTTATCCCTATCTGTTCGCAGGCTTTCAAGAGCAAGCCTAATCCTAGGGGGGAGGATGTAGTACCCCTCCGTTTATGCTTATGCTTTCTGTTGATACTTTCTCATACTGTTAGACCTATGATGTTTTATTGGATACTTTGATCACTGGTTTTGAGCGATGGTGGATTATTCTGTGACATGATGATACTTTGTTTGATGATTATTGATTTCAGTTATGATTGGATATAGTGTAGATGTTTATTTTCAGTTGTTATTGCTATGTACATGCTTATGATGGACTAACAACATTTAATGAGTTAGTTTTCTGTGAGTGTATTGGTGTGGAGAATGGAATTGCATCACTCGCTTGCGAGTGCCCTGCGATATCTGTGATTTTCTCCGCACGGTGTGCCTGTTTAATGCTTTTATATATATATACATGTATGCACGTTATTTGCTTGGTTGCAGGATTTGCAGGTACATGACACCGACTCCACCTGTGTAATCAGGTCTAAGCATGTCAAGACTCAACAGAAATGTTGAACGGGAGATAGTAGTTAGGTTTATCCTAGTCTAGTTTTTAACCTTGGTCTTAGTGCATTGTCAGTTTTCAGTTTTGAGTCATAGGTTGTATTGTATTTTCTATTGGTTAAATTGTTTTGAAAAAAATAAATATTGGTTAATTTTAATGTTGGAATATTGTGCTTTAATTATTGTTATTTAATTAATATTTAAATATGATTGAAATTTACTTACTTGATAATTTAATATATTAGTTAGCTTATTTGGTTAAATAGTTGGTCTTAAAAAGATTAAACTATTTTAATTAAATAAATTAATTAATTAAGTTAAATTATTAAGTGTATAAATTATATTGTATTTAAAAGAATTAGAAAATTAGAAAATAAAATAAAATAAATTGCATGTGGTTTGAAAATTTGATTTTTAAGATTTAAATTTAAATAGATTAATTAAATTGCATGCAAAAATTTGAATTGGCAAAAATTGCCAAGAAGAGGAGAAGATATTTCTCATAACCACTTCTCGACAAGTGTGCCAGCGGTTTTATGAGGTTGTTGAGAAAATTTGTTACGGGAGGTTATTGTGGATCTCAGGAAATTACAGAGGTTGTTGAAAATTTTTCACGGGGAAATTTTCTGAATACTGGCAAAAATTCCCTTACTATGAAAATTATCTTTCTGTTTTATTTTGGTTGATTTTGGAATTGGAAGATCCTTTGGAAGGTTCTTGGTGGTTGGTTATTTTGGAATTGGCTTTGCGGGAAGGAATTGGAACCTACAGATAAAAGAGACTACAAGGGTTTCATAGCAAAAAAAATACAGGTATTCCTCTTTAAAAGTTATTTTGTTGATTTGGAAAGGAAAGTTTATGTAAATTAATTGTTGGAAAGGAAAGCTTTTGTAAATTATTTGTTGTGTTTAAATGAATAGATTTGTGAAGAATTACTGTGAAAGACAAGAATATTCATTTATAATGAGGAATTGTTGATTTTAGAAAACCTCTGAAGAAATTGTTTAAATCTCTGTGAAGAAAATATTTGTGTAATTAGGGAAAATGAAATTACGGGAAATAATTTAGGACAAGAATTTTTTATAAAAAAAATTTTGTATGTGATTTCATCTGGAATTTCTGTAGAAGTATGTGGAAATTATTTCCAACTCTCTCACTGTAAAACTTTCTGAAAATTTATTTACTTTTCAGTTAAAATTCTTGTAAGAATTTAATATTCTTAATATATAGATTTAATTGTAAATTTTTATAGTTAAATTTACAGTGAAATCGCCGTTTAATTTTCTTTGTAAAATTCATATCTGACGAATTAATTTTCCGTCAGTACGGAAACTGTGTTTTATTTAATAAAAAAAATTTAACCCCAATAGGGAGGGCCGAAACCCTCCCGATAGGCTTTTGTGTTGGGCGTAGCCTGGCAAGGCTGCGCATAGCAGTCTAAGACTACTGGCGCAGCCTAGCAAGGCTGCGTATAGCAGCCGACCTTCATAATGGAAGGCTACGGCTGCGGCCGTAGCCTTACCATTGTATAATATGTTTATTTCTTTTTAAAAAAATTATTACACCTTTACAACACTTTGCAACATTCTTAGGTTATTAAGACGGGGCATTACAAATTCTATGATATCAACAACTACTTGGAACTCACAAATAGTTCAAGTATCTTTCCCATAACATATCCTCTAGACCAGGAAGTGGAATATTGAACCTAGTTCTTCAACATTTTGATTTCTGAAAAGATGCCACATTCCAAAACAACACTGAAGCCTTAGGATTTTTTATTTTCATAGAAAAGCACCCCAAAATATCATCACACTTTATGACCATCTGGCGACCCACAGCTACAATTCAACAACCAAACCTTGTGGCACCTATTATTCAACCTAGTCTCACATGCACTAAAGGTTCCCAAACTGAAATGATAAGAAGTTTGAGAACCTTTATATTTGAGAAAAATGAGACACCTCACCAATTTCTCATCGCATCAATCATCTTAAATGAAGAGGAAGAAAAAGAAAACATAGTAGTTGGAAGACCCATATTACTACCTCCTACATGGAAATAGGTATTGAGTGACCTTATGATAGGGTATTGAAAACCATAATCACCTCACAACACCATCATACCTTATGACCATTTGGTTACCTACAACTCCCATTCAACAACCAGGCCTTATAGCACCAATCTTTCAACCAGGTAACACACATATTGAAGGTCCCCAAACTAACATCATAATTAGTTTGAGAACTTTCAAATTTTGAGAAAAATGAAACACCCTGCCAATTTCTCACCGCATCTATCATCTTAGACGAAGAGGAATAAAAGGTAGACCTAGCAACTGAAAGACCTATATTACCACCACCTATATGGCAATAAATATACATACCTCATGATTTTTGGCAAGAAAAATATCCTTAGGTCTAGAAAGAGAAAGATCCTTAAACAAAAATCTATACTTAGGCTCTCAAAGAATCATCCTACATTTTTTTTTTAAAGGTTTCTTCTCAAGGAGATATCGCAATTGTCAAAATAGGCTAGATCACTTCTATTATTGCTTTGAACCAATAGGCCACATCTTTTTGAAAGAATAAGAATCAGGAAAACAATCACAAAAGCTTGGTAATTGCTTATGACAACCACAAGGTCACAACACAGAAAGAAAATGGAAGAAAAAAAACCAACACTAACTTCCCATCAAATAATGCCATAAATGATGAAAGTAGCCCTTTGGGCTATAGGCCAAGTGATCTTGAAACACCATAGAAGAGGCATATGTATAGAAATACCTTTAGTGAAGATGAACTAAATTGCAAACAAAAGGAGGTAATTGAACAAAACAACCAAGACCTAAACAAAGTGGTTATAGAAGAGGTAGACACAGATGAAGAAATAAATGAGGATGAATTTTTTGAACATTCTAACAACCCCAAGGTTCTTAAACTAATGGAAAGGTTATTGAGAAAGGATCCAAACTCCTATTTCTTCAAGTTAGCACAAAGTGGTGCTAAATTACTAGTGGATTTCAACGTAGAAGCTCTCAAGAATGTCAACCTTATTCCCTTAGGGTATAAATTTGTTGTAAGATAGATAATTAAACCTCTAGAAATGCCAAAAATGCCACCTATGTTCTCACAAAATGATTTTCAATCCAAAGAGAACCCTTTATTCAGAAGACCAACCCAGGTTGAACAAGGAGTAGTAGCGCAAGTGTATCAAGGACCATCACAATATGAACCACTAAACAACAATCCTCCTCTCAGATAGTATATAACTTAGAATAACTCAAATATTGACCCATCCCAAAACATTAGGTCCCCCTCCCAATGGTCAATACCTTCAATAGGGTAGAACACAAGGTCCCCCTCCAAACAATCAAACCATCAACGAGGTGTCCCAATAATGCATCAATAGGGTAAACTTCAGTTTATTCCTACCCAATAGCAAGGTGTGCCATAGAGCACTCTTCCTCATTCATCCTACCAACAAGGTGTCCTAATAACTCATCAACAGGGTAACCTTCAGTTTAGTCCTACCTAGCAACATGGTGTACCATAGAGCACCCTGCCTCAGCTATCCTACAAACAAGGTATCCCAATAATGCATCAACGGGGTAACCTTCAATTTAGTCTTTCCCAACAACAAGGTGTGCCACAGAGAGACCTTCCTCAATCATCCTATCAACAAGGTGTCCCAATAACACATCAACAAGGTAACCTTCAATACACTTCATCTCAGTAACAAGGAGCTAACCCTCCTTACACCTAGTAGGGACCTAACCCATTATACACCCAAAATAGTTACCAAGGTCTCATACCTTCACAATACCTGATATATGACCCAAACATGGTGAGAAAAATAGGCTATTATGCATAGAAATCATAAACAAATGTGCCAAAAATGGACATGCGAATGAGGCTAGAGTTTGTCACCCAAAAGGTAGTAGGAATGAAAGCTAGAAAACAAAATAAAACCTATACTATCCAAGAGATATGACTATTCCCATTCGATCAGTTTGTCATGACAATACCCTTTCCAAATAATTTTGAAATACCCAAGTTTGACAACAAATACAAAGGAAGAGGGGACCCAGTAGAGAATATATGTTATTTCTCTGTATCATGCATGGAAGTATGACATAATGAATCATAACTCATGAGACTTTCCATGTAGACTTACAGTCCATGCTATGGATTTGTTCACCTGTTTGACACCAACAATAAAAACCTTCGATGAACTATCTAGAAAATTCATAAGTCACTTCTCCTTCAACATTGAGCAAGATGTCACCATCACAATCTTGTCCATGCTCAAACAAAATCAAGGAGAATATTTTATCTCCTACCTACAATGATGGAGACACAAGGCTAGTAGATGTAAATGGCCCATTCCCAACAAGGAATTGGTGGACATATTCATTACCAATGTCTTACCAGAGATCAATTATTAGCTCACAATGTTATGTCCAACATACTTTGAAGAAACCATTGAGAAGGGATTGAATATTGAGAGAGTCCTCATTGCAAGAGGTTTCCTTAAAACAAATAGTTTAAAAGATAGTCCATCTAGTTCAAATGAGAAACCTAAAGTTTGGGTTAAAACAAGAACATCACAAATGATGGAGTGGTTGATGCTAGAATATTATGGTAGGCATAAAACATAGTTCAAAACAAACCAAAGGTAGCATAGACAAGCTATGTTCTAAAAAATGTACAAAATAACTAAAACACCTATCCCAAGAACAATTAGGTTGTGAACCAACAAACAAATCAGGGACAAAACTAGAGGCAGTATGATCAACTAAGAAGGAAATTCACAGTACTAGGTGAATCATTGGCAATAGTCAATGCACAAAATAGTACAACATAACCTCCTTAAAACTAATGATCATCCAAACTATGAGGAACCTATTTTCAAAACACTGTGGTATAATGAGAAAGACTTGTGTGACTTCCATATGATCAAAGGACACATAAAAAAAAATCATGAGACTCAAGCACCTTATCCAAGATTTAATAGAAAAAGGGGAGGTACATGTCAAAAATCATCCTGGGAATAAAGACCTGCAAATATACTCAAACCCAATCCCAAACCATGCCAAAGGAAATGACAAGGGAAAGAAATAAGAATACCATAAATCCAATTACACATATGGGGACATAGTTTTAGGAACACTCTCACAAGTTGATGATAATAGGGAAAATGTAGTGAATCTATGAGGTGGAGACAATAATTGTAATGTAACAACCCTCTGAGGAAGAGTTACAATTCAAGGAGTCCCACCCAAACCTGCAATCAAGTAACCAAATGACTACAGTATTGTAGAACAATTAAAGAAAACACCTACCCTAATCTCAATCTTGGAGTTATAAAAACTAACCTACCCATAGGGAAATACTTGAAAAGGCATTGGAAACAATAGTCCCTAATGACCTCAATCTTAGTTAGTTCCAAGATATGGTTGGTAAGATCACACAAAGTAACCATTCAATCTTTTCTAAGAAATATCTACCCTAAAGAACATTCCATAAACAAGCCCTCTACATAGAGGTTAGTTTTTATAAAACCATGGTCAATTGGGTATTGATAGATGATGGTGTAGGTTTAAATATTTGTACCTTAAAATTTGTAAAACAACTGGGGTATTCTGATGATGTGATTAACAAAGAAAAGAGTATCATGATAAGAGTGATGAGCCTAGTTTTTGGTCAATTTTTTATGGTAGAATCTATAGTTTATTTTCTGAAAATTTTCATGAACTTTGGTGCTAAATGTTGATATTTTCATAATGTTTCCCTCAAACCATCGACATTGGGATTAATCCTATTTCTAAAATTTTTAATGACATTGACATATTATGTGGATTATCTATATTTATTTTGCATGTAGCCAATGAATTTTCCTTAAGATGGTTATAGATATGTAGTTATTGTGTGTACTAACATTTCCATGCATATTTAATTTGAGGATGCTAAGTTGAGGAAGGCACCGCCAGCTAGGCATGCACCGTAATGTCTAGCAAAGGAATTGGTCAAATTTCAAAGGGAGGTCGACAATAGAAGATTCCTCATGAAAGTTGAATGTAACCACTTTGTAGTTGACCTTAATTTTGGTTGAGAAGATCCAGAGGATATTGTTGTGCTAACTATGTGTTTGGAATATTCCTGCAGACAAAGTAGTGCCATGTTTGTTGCTCAAATTTTCATTTTTGTTATACATTTTAGTTTGATGTAGTTGTTGATTGATGATTGGAATGTATGGTATTCCCTTCTAGGCAATTTACTTTTAGCATTGTGTGTTCCTTAGCTGTAGAATAAAAATGGCTACTCTAGGTTCCTAGTGCACATACTGTACTAACCCATTTCAAGTTCATGTCCTTGGGTTGACAAGTTAAATGCACCTTCATGATGATTGAAATAAATATTCAGGTTAGATATCCAATCTTTAAATCATGGTTGTAAGGGCTTAGTTATTAAATCATTGTAGGAGTCCAACATTTTTGGTGTCATTATCAGGGATGGTGTCAAAATAGGGAGTTATTTGGAGTCATTGGTGGTTTTTCTTGTTGTACGATTTACGGAAGTTGTTCTTAGTATATCCTTATTTAGGAAGTAATGACCCCCCTTATTCTTTACTAATTCTTTGTGTGAGTTGGCTGATAGTGAGTGATACCACATGCATAGAGGGAGGAGAAGGGATGCTTATGGGAGATTTCTTCCTAACAATCCTAATCCATTCCAACTAGTTGAATTCAGAACTTACCAAGAGAAGAAGAAGAAGAAGAAGAAGAAGAAGAAGAAGAAGAAGAAGAAGATCCACACCCCTTTTGCTGATGCATTTTCTGAACTGACTAGCTCTTAAGTTTCCTTTGAAGACCAAAATTAGCTTGAGAACCCTTTTTCCTTGGAACTACATCAAGTAGGCATGGGTGATGCAAATAGGAATAGACCTAACCAACTAGCTTTTCCTTTCCCCATTGCCCATTAAAATGAAGTTGACAACATCAAGAACATCCTTGCTTCAACACTCCCCAAGTTTTATGGACTTGTCATAGAAGATCAGGATACCTTTTTATATGACTTTTACATACTCTCCAGGAGTTATGATTATACCACAAATGCCCATAGGCTTAAGATATTTCCTACCACTCTAAAAGAGGTTGCATTAAGATGGTTCATGAGCCTAGGCAGAGATACTATGGAAATTTGGGAAGACATGAAGACAAAATTCCTTGAGAAATAAAAGAAATATTTTAGGGGAAATGACATGAGAGGAGGTGACATTTTTAGGATGTAGCGAAAAGAATATAATATTCTGGAAGATTATATTGCAAGGTTTTAATTTTTTCTACAAAAATCTCCACACTATACACTCAATGAAGACTCACAAAAGTTGTTTTTCCTTAGAGGAATTAATGATAGTTGCACTTATGTCTTGGAACTCATGGGAGGAGGAGATATCTCCCAAGTTCCTTGGGAAGATATCAAGAAAATATGTTAGAACTACTGTAGGGAAGCTTCAAAGAAAGGGAGAGCTTACCAATCTTCCATGGGTAAGTCAACTACTAATGGAGTTTGAAGAATGGAGATTACTCATTTGTTGGTAGACTTTAAGCAAGACAATATAAATTATCTAGCCACTCAGCTAGATACACTTCAAGCCAAGAAGAAGCAAGAGGAGGTAAAGGCAATGTTGACATAGTATTTCCCCCAATGCAGAAAAAAGAAGAGGGACTGCAGATGCAAAATGGTATCTAATCTTGAAAGCAAGCAGATTCCACTTGAGTTCAAACCAATCCATATTAAAGAAGACCAAGTCTACTATGTTGCACAAAGGAAGCCTTGGGCTCTAAGACAAGGTATGCCACCAGATCCACTATCTTATGTTTGGCCATATTTTAATCCCTATTCATCTGGTAGCCAAGGGAAACCCCTATATCCATCCAGATATGGAGGATAAGCACCATAGCCTTGGAGTAACCCTCCAAATACTTGGACCAATTATCAAAACTCTCCAACACTATGGCAGTAACCTCATGGGAATTGGCAGCAATTTCAAGGGGTATTGGCAACCACCCCTAGGAAGTTGGCAACAAACAAATCAATGGAGGGGATGACGACAATGGCCTACCTAGACAATTGGTTACATGCAACCACCTTCTTAGCCCCAACAACCTGCTATAATTTCTACATCGACTAATCCAAGCTCAAATGCACCTAAACCTACTTAGCTACTAGCTCATCCCACACCCAATCCAAATAACAAACCACAACAATAGCTTGCATAATCTTCTAATTTAAATCGATTCCCTACATATTTTGTGAGTGTAAGTGGCATCCACTTGCATTCAGGAACTACTCTATTGGCCACTTCCAAACCCATTGTCACTGAGCTTCCTATCGAAGAGGAGGAGGAACCTCTAAATGATCCCATTCAACCAAGTGTACCTAAAATTTTTGAACCAGTCCAAGTCAAGCAGAATGAACAAGAACCACCATTTCCCCAAATTTTGGAAGTTGTCAAGAAGGAAGAAAAGGAGGATACAAATTTTGAAATCTTGGATCAACTAAAGCATATATGTGTCCAGATACCTCTATTTCAGGCCATAAAGGATGTTCCAATCTATGACAAGGAAATCAAGGAAGCATGCCTCAAGAAGCCAGGTAGGAAAAAGGAAGACCCAACTATAGTTCATGTGGTGGAATAGCTAGCTACATCTTGGTTGGAAAAGTAACTATTCCCAAGTATAATGACCCAAGTAGTCACGTGGTAGTAGTTGTTATAAATATAATCCAAGTAAAAAATGCTTTGATTGATTTAGGGGCAGCAATAAATGTAATGAACAAGGAAATCCTACAACAACTAAACATTGCAAGGATGAGATCTACTCCTACTTTCCTATAGCTTGTAGATAGATCTATTGTTAAGTCTGATGGTGTAGTGGAGGATATTGTGGTAGTTTTAGACTTTTGGGAGTACCCAACAGACTTTATGATTCTTTCTCCTAAAGCAACACTAGGTGGCTATCCCATTATTCCTGGAATGCCATGGTTAGAAACTGTAGATGCATACATTGGATTTTGGTTAGGTGACATGACCATTTTAAATGGGAGGAGCATGAAAAAGTGTGTTCTTTATCCTTCTGCTCAACCATCTCATGATGAAGATTATCTTGTATGGCCACATGTTGGTGAAAAGGTCAAGGAAGTTAATTCTATGGAATAGCCTATGATGCTAGGCATAATCTCTTTCATGCAGCTCCAAGATGAGGTTGAAGTATTGGCTAACATCATTTATAACCATTGTGAAGTGGAGGAAGCATCATCTTCTCATTCTACTACTCTAGTCAAGGCACTTTTACCTACTCTTCCTACAACCATTGTTCATGTAGATGTTCTTCCTACAACCACTCTTCTTGTAGCCACTATTCCTATAGATAGACTTCCTGAAGCAACAAGTATGTCACATACATTACTTCCATATGAACTAAAGGTACCATTTGTTAATGAAGCATCCATTATAGAGTTAACTACACAATTACAGGTGTTAGAAGGAAAATATCTAAATGTTAATAGTAAATTAAGTGAAGAACAACAATTGTTGTTGGAAAACTTATTAAGGACCCATCAACATGCATTTGCATGGGATTATCATGATATGAGGGGATTTGACCCTAAAATTTGTACACACAAAATTTACATCAGAGATGATTGCACCCTAGTAAGGCAACCATAAAGAAGAATTAACCCTACACTAAGAGGAATTGTCAAAAGAGAATTGCAGAAATTGCTATATGCAGGATTTATCTACCCCATTTCAGATAGTCAGTGGGTGTCTCCATTGGTGATTATTCGGAAGAAAGGATGGAAATGGAAATTTTGTGTTGATTTTAGGGAACTTAATGCTTCCATCAAGAAGGACCACTTTCCCTGACCCTTCATTGATCAATTTTTGGACACACTTGCAAAAAAGCGATACTTTTCTTTTCTAGATGGATTTAATGGCTACAACTAGATCCAAATTTCATTAGAGGACTAGGAGAAGATCAAATTACCTATCCATGGGGACCTATGCCTACTCAGTACTCCCATTTTTCTTATACACTGCACCTACAACCTTTCAGAGGGCAGTCATTAGCATATTCTCAGACATTTCTCATGATTGCATGGAAATTTATATGGATGATTTTACCACTTATTGTGTTGATTTTAAACTAGTGTTGAAAAATCTCAGGAGTGTCCTACAGAGATGTGAAGACCCAAAATTGTCCTTAAATAGTGAAAAGTGCTTCATGATGATGCAAGAAGGTGTAGTTCTTGGCCACTACATCTTCCACAAGGGAATTCAAGTAGATCCTGCAAAGATTGAGGTAATCACAAATATTCCTACACCTATAAAACATAAGGATATTAGGAGTTTCTTGGGTCATGTAGGATATTATAGGAATTTCATCAAGGATTTTAATAAGGTAGCAACGCCATTGTATACTCTTCTCACTAAAGATGTTGAATTCTAGTGGACTGAAGCTTGTGACAAGACATTTTATGAATTGAAGGAAGCTTTGATTCATGCTCTTGTACTCAAAGGGCCTAATTGGGAGCTTCCTTTACACATCCATACTGATGAATCATATTATTCCATAAGATTAGTCTTAGGACAAAAATGAGGAGCTGTTGAAAATGCCATTTACTTTTTCAACAAAAAATTACAAGGAGTTGAATTCAATTATACAATGATAGAGAGAGAAATCCTAACAATAATCTATGCATTGAACAAATTCAGACATTACATAACACGTTACCAAATATTTGTGCACACTAATCATGCAACCATTAGGTATCTCATGAATAAACCTTTGATCACAAGTAGATTGGAAAGATGGTTATTATTAATGGAGGAGTTTGATATAACCATTTTGGCTAAGCTAGGGAAGGCCAATGTTGTTGCATATTTTCTTTCAAGGTTGACTACATCAGAAGACAATCAACCCATAGATGACTCTTTTCCTGATGAGCATCTATTCTCCTTCAGTATACAAATACCCTGGTATGCTAACATAGCCAATTATTTGTTCATAGGTAGAGTTCCTTCTCACTTCTCTCCAAAAGAGAAAATGGCACTCATTGAAAAATATTTTCCTTTCTCCCGGATTGTTGGATGTTTGTTGTATACTATACTAGACCATGTCATGAGGAGATGTGAGAGAGAAGATGAGACATATGACATTTTGTATGCATTTCAAAATAAACCATGTGGACGACATTTTGCAGCCAAGAGGACAACAATGAAGATTTTAAACATAGGATATTACTGGCCAACACTCCACAAGGATGTAGGAAGGTATACCAAAAAATGTGTTAGATGTAAAAGAATGGGAAAACCAACTAGATCTGATGTGATGCCACTTTTCCCTCAAGTAGTAATCACCCCTTTTTATAAGTAGAGATTGTATTTTGTAGGAACCATTGACCTTCCATCAAATGGTAAGTCTTATATATTGGTATGCACTGATTATGTGGCAAAGTGGGTAGAAGTTAAGTCCATGAAGCATGCAAGAGATAACAAGGTTGCAAAATTTCTTTATGAGAATATTTTCACAAGATATGGAGTTCCAAGAGAAATAGTGATTGATCAAGGGGATCAATTCACATCAACCCTTGTTATAGCACTAGTCATTGAATACAACATAAGGAACAAAAAGTCTACTCCTTATCACCCTCAGGATAATGTCCAAGTTGAGGTGACTAATAGAGAAATTGAAGTTATTCTAACCAAAACGGTGGCTATTCATAGAAAGGATTGGGAAAATAGATTACCAAATTTTTTTTGGGCCTACAGGACATACTAGAAAAAACCACAGGCTTCACTCCATTTGAGTTGTTGTATGGAAAGATAGCCATGATGCCCATTGAATTTGAATATAAGACTCTTAGGACTATAGTAGATTTGGGGATGGATATTTCTGAGGAATAAAGAGAAAGAATCATGCAGCTAAATGCTTTGGATGAGATAAGAAGAGAAATCCTGCATCATACAGAGGTACTGCAGAATCAGAGAATCAAATGGCATGACAAATTTATCAAGGACAAGATATTCCAACTAGGAGATTGGGCCCTACTCTATGACTCAAGATATTAGGAAAATTAAATAAAACTATAGAAAAGGTAGCTAGGACCATATGAAGTCATTGAGGTCTTTCCTAATGGATTTTTTCAACTTAGTACCATTGACCCTGTTAGATTCAAGTTACTTGTCAATGGTCATCGCCTCAGATTGTATGACAAGCCAACTTCCAAAGAAGATTTCCTTCATCAATTCACCCAACATTTATCACCCAAACTTCCTACAACTGAAGGCAGTGGACCTAGTGTCCCTCCTTATAGCTAATTAAGGTATGTACTTGTCATAATAAATACTTCCGCTCTTGTGGAAGTCCATTTATTCACCCATCCTCCCATTCACCCATTATTCACCACCTTTCTCTCTCTTCCATCACTTCATTCCACCTCACCTCATTCCACTTCATTTTTATTAATTGCTCAATTTATTCCCTAAAAAGGTGAGCATTACTTTCTCCATGATCTTTGCAACAAATCCTCCTCACATTCAGTTATTTGTGCATTAATTTCTATCTTTTAATCATATTTTAAGTGAATTAATTTAATCATTGTACATTAGTATAGATGTTCACATAGCATATCATTATTTCTTGTCAAATCACCACTCCCATCTTTCATGTGTGGAAACATGTCCAAATTTAGGTTGGGGGGGAGAAAAATATGTGAATATATTTCCCATGTGTCAATTCATGCTAGGCTACATCAAAAAAAAAATGAGCCAACTTGAAATCTGAGTGAGACGATGACTCGCATGTGTGAAGTGACACTAATCACAGCCACCATTTATCCCCATCATAATTCTCCTTTATCAATAATTTTCAAGTTTGAGTGAGAGGACGGCTCGCATGTGTGAAGTGAAAATAATTACAGCCATGGTGCATGATGTTTTATTACGAGATGCACAATTCTTGGCCAAATTTAGAAATTTTGGATGGTTAGATTACTTCCTAAAGCTAGATGGATTTGATGAAAGCATTGTACTAGAATTTGCTAAGACATTTTCTGAAGAAAAATCCACAATAAAGTGGTTGAAGGTTGTGGAAACGAAGGAAATAATTGTAGAGGTTACAGGGTTACCTACTAATGGCAAACATTACCCTACCTCAAGAGATGCCAAGTCAGCTAGGGCTGAATTTATAGTACATGGCAACCCTCCAATTAGCATGGATAAATAGGGTGCAAAAAGAACCTCTTTGCCTAAACCATGGAAATAGGTAGCCATCTACATTATAAGGTATCTCACTTGTGAAGGTCATCTATTGAACCTACATTCAGTACATTTCAAACTCTTGAGTCACATGAGGCATAGGAGAAGAATGCATGTGTCTAACATGCTATAAAATATTCTCTCAATCATGGTGACTAAGACCCAAAAAGGTAGGGACAATTCTTTCTCCCAACATTGTCTGATTAAATTTCTAGTTGAGAAGTCTCTACATGATGTGTCTAGAATGACCTGGGAAGAATTTATAAATGTTGATCAGATTAGACCTGAGCACTTGCAACATAGGTTTTTTTTCCTCAACCTCGTAGGTCTAGCAGGAGATTGAGTATGGCTGAAGCCACTCTTGGTGCTTCAACCTCTAGCACAGGCCCTAGTGTAAACCCTCCTACAATAGAAGAAACCATAGAAATTAGTTCTTCTAGAATTGAGCACTCAAAAAAGGAAAGATCCTCCTCATATTCTAATGAAGATGTTCCACTTGGCACCCTGATGAAAACTAGGGTGCATAAGAGAGAAGTACAAAAAAGAAAAGGAAAGGCCAAAAGGCACCCAACAAAAAAAGAGGTGTCGAGATCTGAGAAGAGGAAGGCTGACACTATTCATCCTGCAACCAAAGAAAAATGTGAGAGCCCTCCTAGGAAATCAAGACTAGCTGGGCTAGCATTTGGTATGCCTCGATAAAAAATCCCTAAGTCTATAGAAATACCACAGGAAGAAATAGAAGCTCCAATGGGGCAGGAGAATGTTGAGGAGGAAGATATATTTAATGCAATAGAAAACATATGTAACATTGGTTGATCTTGCAGATATTGCAGAACAAGTTGAAAAATAAGAGTTTGAGGAAAATCAGGATTTCCTATAGCATGAGCAAGAAGTCTTGTAGCAGGAGGTCCTGCAGCAATAGCCAAAACTAGAGTAGGAGTTCATGTAGCCATAACAAGAACAAGAACAAGAGCTCTTGCAACAAGAAGTGGGAGAAGAAATAGTACCCCTGCAACCAAAGACAACTTGACAACTAGAGTCCATGCAGATAATACTATATGGGGAGAAACCATCAATAAAAATACTAATAGGAATTCATAATCCTACTGATTTTATAGTACATATGACAATATTGAATTTATGGGAAGAAATACAAAGGAGGGAGGAAGAATGGAAAAAATGAAAAATAGAAATTGAAGAAGGAATTTTAAAAGAGATATGAAGTCATTAAAGAAAAGAATGAGGAAATTGCCACCTTGAAGAAGAGGGTAGATGATATGGAAGCCTTGGTACCATATATTTTTGAATGTAGGACCCCTCCAAGAGTCTATTCTTTGCACCTAAAAGAGAAATATATCTCTTTTAATATATCAAGGATTTTCTCAGGTTTGAATCCTTCTATTAACACTCCTAATGAATTTTTCAATGCTTATAGGATTGCCTCACCTAAAATGAAGAATTTTCTATGTGAGTTTTATTTGCACAATTATGTTGTAACTCAAGACCATGATTGGAATTCGATGTTGTATGTTGGGGATGTCCAATTAAGGGAATATATGTCTTGGGTACAAAATGAGATTAGTTGGAGACAACAACATGGAGGTTATAATCAATTGAGTCTAACATCCCTCTACCCATTAGAGCTGAATCAAGCAAACCAAGGGATATTTATAGAGAATGGCACAAAATGCTTCTTAAACCTAGTTATGGAAACATGATTATGCTTTGGATTGAAAAAATTTACAGTGAGTATGAGGTAGAGGCGACAAAAAAGGAGGAGATTATGAGAAGATACCTATCACAAAAATGGAATAGCCTAACTCACGAGCTAAAACAGGTTGAACCTCATTCCATCCACAATTATGTTGCAAAACTAAAAATGATAGATCAATATATTTAGATTGGGAGAACAAAGGGGTGATTTTTGCTTCCCCTAAATTTTCGAGCATCCATTCTCATGTGGCCCATGCCAAACTTCAGGTTCTACCAATATGACATTGCTTAAAAAAATTAGAGATTGAGAAAATTTGATAGATTAGGAGGATTCTATTGGGATCCCGATTCACACTCAAAAAACATTGATGTTGGACAACTATCAATTTCAAATTTTAGAGCTTTGGCCAAGCAGAAGAACAAGCCTTCCCATGCTAGAGGACCAACAAAATGTTACATTGGGGGGAGTGATGAGCCTAGTTTTTGGTCCAATTTTGGGTAGAATCTATTGTTTATTTGCTAAAAGTTGTCATGAACTTTGGTGCTAAATTTTTATATTTTCATAATGTTTCCCTCAAACCATAGACATTGGGCTTAATCCTATTTCTGCACATTTTAATGATATTGGCATATTATGTGGATTATCTATATTGATTTTTCATTTGGTCAATGAATTTTCCTTAAGGTGGTTATATATATACACTTATTGTGTGTATTGACATTGCCATGCAGATTTAATTTAAGGATGCTAAGTTGGGGAAGACACTGCCAGTTGGGCATGCACTGTAATGTCCAACAAAGGAATCTCTCAAAGGTCAAAGGGAGTTAAATAGTAGAAGAATCCTCATGCAAACTAAATGTAACTACCTTATAGTGGACCTTAATGTTGGTTGAGTAAATGCAGACGCTACTATTGTGCTAAATCTATATTTGGACCTGTATGTTTGACCAAATTCCATGCATGCATAACCACCACCACTCCACTTTCTTTGTTTCCCCTAAATGGTGTCCTCCCAGTTGCGGAGTTGACTACCTTGTTTAGTTGATAGTATAAATAAATATTTGATGCTCCTACTTATTATGTTGCATGATTTGATATTGTACTTGCACTCTCAAGTTTTTAGTAATACAAATACATTACCCTTTTGTACTCATGATTTAGAGTGAATATAATAAAGTTCTAAGTTCGAGCATCTGAGTTCTCATTAGTTTTAGAGGATACTTATCCAAGGGGGGCCACTTGGTGAGTAATCTATCCTCTTATTTTAGTATTAGTTTAGTATTACTTTTTTTTAGTAGTTAGTTAGAAATCTAGCACCGACTGTTCCTGCAACCACTAGAATTCCATTATATGACTATTCCTACAACCAAAGTAGATAGAGTAGTGCCCTATTTGTTGCTTATATTTTCATTTCTATTGTTTATTTTAGTTTGATGTATTTTTTCATTGATGATTTCCATTTATGGTATTCCCTTCTAAGAAATTTACTTTCAACATTGTGTGTTCCTTAGTTGTAGAATGAAAAATGGCTACTTTGGATTCCTAGAGCACATACTGTGTTGACCCATTTTAAGTTCACATCCTTGGGTTGACAAGTTAAATGCACCTTCATGATGATTTAAATAGATATTCAAGTTAGATGTACAATCTATGAATCATGGTTGTAAGGTCTTAGTTATTACATCATTGTAGGAGGCCAACAAAGAGCCTACAATGACCTAGAAAGAAAATCAGAGGGAATAGTTAGGTTACCAGTGTAGATAGTGCTGGCCCTGATAAAAAACCACTTGTCAAGTACTATACCTTGAGTTTCCATACAAACTCCTCCTAGGATGCCCTTGGATCCATGCATTAAAAGTAGTCCCTTCCACTTTTCATCAATGCCTAAATTTTACCCATGAAGGAAAAGAGGTAACACTATATATGTCAATCTTGAACCTTTCATTTATGTGCCAATTTAGAGGAGAAATATAGTAAAATCCAATGTGTTCCTAGCAACAACATAGCATTCCACTCCTTTTCTTATGCTGATCCTTCAACACTTCCATCCACCTCAACCAAGAAAACCTCAAGTGGCCAACCAAAAATGGAAGCCAAGATTCAGGTAATTGACAAGGGTAATGGGAGTTACTATTTCAACTAAGCATTCTGCATTGGCATGCTTCTGCCAACACCCAAAGTATATGGATTTCCAAAAGAGATCAAGATTTTGCAAATGATTTCCAAGCCCACTATCTTCACTAGGTGGGGAGATATGCAAGATGAAGAAATATTTGATGAGGAATTTTCATCTATGATCTACAAGGAGGACCAAGAAGAAACAGAAAAGATGTAACCCATTTTAATTGATCCTACTACTAGAGGATATCAATTAGTTAAACATATGGGATATAATGGAAAGGGTGGCCTAGGGCTATAAAAACAAGGTTGATCAGAGCCTTTTATAGTAGAAAAAGGGAAGAAGAATAAGGGGCTAGGTTATAAGCCAAAGGATGTGGTTATTCCAAAAGCTAGATGAACCTCTTGGAAGAAGTGAGAAAATTTTGCTAACATCAAGGCACTAGATACCTCTCATACCTTAGACAATGGTTTACCCATTGAATAATTATTTGATAACTTTAGAATTGATAGGTTCCCTCTCCAACATATTCAAACCATTCCCAAAATCTACTACAATTCTGGTACAAACTCTAATGAATACTAGTGGGATTTTGCTTCCTTCGTCACTAGATATGATTCTCCCACTCTAGCAATGATGTCGTAGACACTCAGTGGGAAAAAGATATCTAGACCATATTAACCCTTTCATCCACTTCTATATTATTTGCAAATAAAGATGATAAACTCCCACTCCAATACCCACAACTCATAGATTGGGATTAACAACATACACCTATTCTAGATCAATTTCAGAATGATAAGGAAATTGTAGAGTTCATGGGACTTCAACAAACATACCGGTAGGAGACCACAAAGTAGGATTCATCATGGAACTTGAACAAGAGGAATAATTTGGTGGAGATATTGAGTCTTCCAGTCACAAAAATGAAAGAAAGAACATCAAAATATGGTCCCTAGAGAAAACCACCTTGTGGCTCTATTAGATCCAGAAAAGAGAAAAATAAAGGACACATATGAAGGTGTAAACCTCTCAAAGGCACCTAAGGATGGAAGATTCAATCTCCCCATATCAGAATATTAGGAAAGATCCACATTGCTAGTAGAAGCAGAACCCATAAATGTTGGCACAACAAAGAACCCAAAGATAACCTACCATGCTACATCATTGGACCCAGAAGAAAAGGAGAACTTCATAGTTTTCATCAATGCTTGGAAGGTAAACTTTCGTAACATGCCTGGACTAGATCTAGCATTAGTGGTATATCATCTAATTGTAATCCCTAGAGTAAAGCCTATAAAAAAAAAACTTAGAAAAATGCATCCACAGATAGCATTAGTGGTAATGGTAGAGCTAAAGAAACTACTATATGTGGGTTTCATCAAACCCATTGACTATTTTCAATGGATATAAAATCTAGTACTAGTGTCTAAACCTATTGGGGGCATAAGGATATGCACAGTCTTCAGAGATTTGAAAAAATGTTGTCCAAAAGATGACTTTCCATTTCTTAGTATCGACACAATTGTAGATGTAATAGCAGGGCATGAGATGCTATCCTTAATGGATGGTTTCTCTGGATACAACCAAATAAAGATCTCTCTAGATGACCAACACAAAACAAAATTTACTTGTGCTTGCGGAAAATTTTGTTGGAATGTAATGCCCTTTGGTCTAAAGAATGTAGGAGTGACATATCAAAGAGAAATGACAACAATATCTCATGATATGCTACACACAATCATGGAGGACTATGTGGACACCATTCTATCAAAATCAATCGAAAGAGTAGAACACTTGAAAAACCTAGCCAAGTTATTTGATCATCTTGAACAGTACAATATGAGACTCAACCCTAAGAAATGTGTATTCAGGGTAACATCTAGAAATATTTTTGGGTACATAGTATCAAGAAGAGGGATTGAAGTAGATCCATCCAAAGTAAAAGAAATAATGGAGATACCTCTGCCTAAGACACTAAAACAGTTGTGAAGCCTTCAAGGGAAGTTGCAGTCCATTAAGAGATTTATCGTACAATTGGTGGAAAAATGTCACCCTTTCACTCATCTCCTACATAAGGACATCACCTTCAAGTGGGATGGGAGATGTGATCAAGCATTCCAAAAATTCAAGGAGTACCTACTTACTCTTGTACTCATGCTGCCTATCATAGAAAAGGAAATGATACTTTATGTGTCGACCACACAAGCAACACTTGGAGCTCTCTTGGCCTGGCTAGATGATAACAATAAAGAAATGGAAATCTACAATATTAGCATAACACTAGTGAGCTATTAACTAAACTACTCACCCATTGAAAGAGCGTGTCTCTTACTTGTGTTTTCAACACAAAAGCTGAGACACTACATCTTAAATAGAAAGTTCAAGCTAATTTCTAAGATAGACCCACTCAAGTACTTACTAGTGAAGGAAGCCCTAAAAAGCCAAATAGCCAAATGGGTAATGATCCTAAGTGAGTTTTATATAGAATATGTGGATAGGAGAGCTATCAAGGGATATATTATAGAAAACCAACTAGCTGAAGTACCCTTAGAGGATAACAAAACTCTCATAGTATATTTTCTAGATGAGAGTATCTTGATGACAAAATAGATAGACCAAAGGAATCTACTTTCATGGGTCCCATACACAACATGGATCTTGAGTCAGTATTCTATTTCTCACACCACAAAGAGATAATATACCTAAGGCCTACAAGATTGAATTCCCATGCATGAAAAACATCTAAAAATATGAAGCTCTTATCATAGGGTTAAAAATGGCTATTGAATGGACAATAAAAGAGCTACATGTCTTTGAAGACTCTTAGTTAGTGATCAGACAAGTGAACAATGAGTACCAGAAAAAAGATGAAAAATTTCTGCCATATAAAAGAATGGTGGATAGATTCAAGGAATACTTCATCAGAATAACATTTGACCAAATTCCTTGAATGAATAATAGAGTTGCCAATGTAATGGAAACAATAGGCTCAATGCTTGATATTCTATAAAACGTGCATAAATATGAGTGCCTCATGGAACAGTTGTTTGTACGAGCATTCAACATCCCAAAATTAGAATTTGTATGTGTTTTTGTTGATCCTAGCTCCCCATAGTTCCAAGATACCTTTGACTACATACAACATGGTAACATACCCATTGAATTAACAACCACCCTAAAGAAAACCTTCACCTGTATAACTAAATGTTTTACTATCCTAGGAGATACCCTATACTATTGTAGTCTAAATGGTATGTTACTCTAGTCCCTTGACATAGAAGAAGCACAAAAAGCCTTACAATAGGTTCATGAAGGTATTTGTGGAGCCCACTTTGGTGGACTTAACCTAGTCCCCAAACTACTCATAACAGGATACTACTGGCCCTCAATGGAACAAGAATGCATACAGTATTATAGAAAGTGTCGACAATGTTAGCAATATAGCAACCTGGTTCATGCACCATCATGGGAATTGAGAACTATAGCCACACCATGGCCTTTCTCACAATGGGGATTAGAATTGGTAGGAAAGATATCACCCACTTCATCCAATTGCCATAATTTCATTATCATAACAACAAAGTACTTCACTAAATGGATAGAGGAAATTCCATTGACCTATATCACTAGAAAATAGATATCAGAATTCATTTTGAATTAATTCATTTGCAGGTATGGAATTCCCCAAACAATAATAACAAATAATGGAACCCCATTCAAAAATAATGATGTTGAAGAGCTCTGTTCCCAATTTTCTATCCACCATCGATTCTCTATAGCTTATTACCCCTAAGGAAAAGGTCAAGTTGAGGCATCTAACAAAACCATACTATAAGTACTCAAAAGACTATTAATGAAGCCGACTGTGATTGGAATTTGTAGCTAAATCCAGCCTTATGGGCCTACCGAACTAGCATTTGCACACCTACTAGTGCCACACCATTTTCCTTGGTCTATGGATCAAAGTCTGTCTTTCCTATTGAGGTAAAAATCCCTTGATTGTGAGTTTCACTAAAAGGAATGGTTAGCAATGAAGAATACAAGGTATCCAGGTTAAATGAATTAGAACTCCTAGATGAAAGACATTTGAGCTTGTTAAACCATCTGCAAGTTTATCAAAATCAGCTCAAATGAAACTATGACAAAAGGATCAAGGACAAGAACTTTCAAGTTGGTGAATTATTCCTCAAGGAGAATCAAAAAATACAACTAAATCAGGATGGCAAAGAAAAATTTGAACCCAACTAATTAGGACTATTTGTCATCGTAGCAAGCTATGGCTCTGGGGCATATCAATTAGCTACTCCTGAATGAGAAACTTTAGTTGAACCACTAAAAAAAAGCTAGCTCAAGAAGTTCTACACATGAAATACATCAGAATACCCCAGGAAAAAGGGTAAAAATCCAAAAAAAGTAAAAAAAGAATAATAAAACTTACAAAGAAATCAAAAATAAAGAAAAATAGTAAACAGAAATAAAATATTCTCTGAGTGAAAACCACTATATGGTTCTCTTAGAATATGTACCATAGTGAAAACCTAGAGAATAGGTGCTATGTTTGAATGAAACTTGCATCATTATCTATCAATACTATCCACAACATCCACCTATTTCATTTCATAAAAAAATAGAGAATCCAACCACGACTTGTCACTGATTAAGGAAAGTTGTCTTGTCTCAATTGGGGGTAGTTTCAAAAAGCTAGTCATGGATTAGATCTTTGAGCATCCTATCATGGTCCTGAAAATTATAAAAGATCGAAAAACAATGGAAAATAGAAAAAATGTCAAAAAAATTTAGAAAACCACAAAAAAAAACAAAAACATTTCAAAAATTAAAAAAATAAAATCATGGGGTTATTCCTTCACTCAAACAGTCTAAGATATCAACATTTGTTTGAACCTCACATTTATTTCAAGTAGATTTCCAGCCACATATCCTCTATACATAGAAGTGGAATATCAATCAAAATTATCAATGTTGTTTACTCAAAAATAGTTTATGCTTTGAGTCAAACAATTGAACTACGTGGTCTTTGCATGTACAACGTAGGAAAGGTTCATTAGCCCCCAACACACTAGGTCAGTTCCCTCAGGTTTCCAACATGCTTTATTTTAACTTAGTCAAAAAACACAAAATCCAAAAATAAGTCAAAAGATACAAAATCTAAAAAAAATTTGAAAATAACAAAAGACAAAAACATTTGCAAAAATCAAAAACAAAACAACATCATGGGGTTATTCCTTCACTCAAATAGTCTAAGATAGCAACATTTCCCATAACATATCCTCTAGACACATAAGTGGAATATGAATCCATATTATCAATGTTGTTTACCAAAAAATAGTTTAAGCTTTGATTCAAACAATCAAACTATGTGGTCTCTGTGTGTACGATGTAGGCAAGGCTCATTAGCCTCCAAGACCCTAGATTAGTTCCATTAGGTTTCCAACATGCTTTATTTCAACTTAGTGAAAAATTCAAAATCCAAAAAGATAGTCAAAAAATTCAAAATCCAAAAAAATAGTAAAAAAAACACAATCCAAAAACATTCACAAAATATAAAAAGCCAAAAACATTAAAAAAAAACCAAGCGAACTATGAGCCTCTATGTATATAACTTTGGAAAGGCTTATCATTGATGAGCCCCTGAGGCCGTAGGTTAGTCCCCTGAAAACAACAAAAATAACATCATAAAAACTTAGAAAAATAAAAAACACCCATCTTCCATCATAATATGCAATAAGACATCATCCATAATAAGCAGGCCATCATATCCACCCTTTGACAAAAAAAAACAAACAAAAAAAGCAAGCATCAACAGTGAGAAGTTTCAAGCAGATAATCATAGAAGAATTTGATTGCAAAATGAACTAAAACAAAGCCAAGTATTAGATACATATCTTTTTGATAAGACCCAACAACTTCTTGAGTCATGTCTTAATAGATCCATTCCTATGATAGACAAAATCAACATTGGATAACAACCCCACCCCAAACAAATATGGAAAGTGATATAACAACATTGTTTTATCTTTTTGTTGTCTTATTTTTGTGATTTATTTTATTGACTCATTCCAAGGATTTCTTGAGGATGTCCATAAGGATTTAGAGAAGGAATGGGGGCAATTAAGTGTCATTTTTATTTGCTATTTGTGGATAGTCTTGTTATACTACCATGGTGAATAATTGTTTTGTTCTATGTGTGGAAGTCATTTTTAGAAAATTTTGTGTAACAATGACATGTTAGGTTATTAATACCTCTTGTCTTACTAGTTTGACATGTTTTAAGGCTTCTCATCCATACACTCTAACATGGTTTCCATGTGTATAGTATGAGCAAGAATACTCCTTTTTTGTAGAGTCAAATTCCATGCAATAGATACAAAGTTGCCTTGGTCATTAATACCCTGGTGCATAGTATTTGTTTGATATATCAAAAAGGATTGTTCAAACTATAAAGTCTCTAAAGAAAATAAAAATCAACTCATTAACTACTAACAAACATCACATTTCTATCTATCATCATTATTTCTTCTAAATTAACGTCACATTTCTATCTATCATCAATATTTCATTTCTATCTATCATCAGATATTTCCTCTAACTAACATCCACCCTGAATAGAAATATCATTAGTACCATTTTGCATGCACAATATTGTTAATACACATCATGATGATAATAACCCAATAAAAACATCATATAAACATACATCATCATATATCGTCATCACATAAGCATAAAATGAGAATGATTCGAAGAAGGTATATATCATATATATCATCATCAAAATAGAGAGTACATCATTAGTGTGGTAGGATATACAAAATCATAATACAAGGCCTCAACTAGGTCGATGAGTATATACATACAAAACACGTGTCTACAAAATTCCTCTAAGCAATGAACAACATGAAGGCCAAGTAGAAAATTAAGACCCAAAAAGGAAAGACAAAAACCCTAATTTCACCTAGGAAACCCTAATTTCTACTTCGGGAAACTTCCTAATTTCAAATTAGAAGCTCTCATAAACATCGAAATGAGAAACAAAGGACCTATAAACCCATTTTTGTGACTAAACACATTGGAATGGAAATAGAAAAGAGTCGTAAGCTTGACTTCAAAACTTGAAATTTACAGTCAACCTCTCTAGAGGGTAGCACAGAGTCCTACCAACATTCCACTGAACACCAAGGCATAGTGGGGCATAAATTTTTTTCAAAAAATTGATCTTAAAAATAGAATCATTGAAACAAAGCAACCAATACTTTGTATCAAAGAGAGGCAAAATGTAAACATATAAAACTGACTTAACACCTATCACAACTTGTAATGTCTCAAGATAACTTGGAGTCAACTTGAAACATCTCAGAACAACTCCAAATCAACTTAGAATGACTCTGAATCAACTCAAAACATCTCTGAAGGACTCTAAATCAACTCAGAATGACTTTGAATCAACTCAAAATGACTTTGAATAAACTCAGAATGTCTTCAAATCAACCCAAAATGTCTCAGAACATCTTGGAATCAACTCAGAACATCTCTGAAAGATCTCAAAACATATTGAAATATCCCATCACATATCACACATTTGCATTGAATGGCATCGAACGACATCAAACAACATCTGAAACCCAAATTTCCTCTATTAATCGAATAATACATTGTTATTTGATTAATTCACATTTCATGGTTCTCGACAAACTAAATAAATACTGTTTATTTAATAAAATCTTGAAAACCCTGATTTTCCTCTATTAATTGAATAATACAACATTATTTAATTAATTCATTTTTTCATCATTCTCGACCAATTAAATAAATACCATTTATTTAATAAAGTCTTGAAAACCCTAATTCTACTATTAATCGAATAAAACAATGTTATTTCATTAATTCACGTTTCATCATTTTGACCAATCAAATAAATTACATTTATTTAATAAAGTCCTAATCTTATCTTATTCTGTCCTGATTAGTCAAACAATGCCAATCATTTGATTATGTCACTAATTCACCTTATTTCACAAAATTAATTGAATTATTAAATCATAATAATTTAATTCACACTTTCCCTTCAAAATTTGAATAAACAAATCAAACTATTGAAATTATCAAAAATCAAATAAAACTCCATAAAGGAATTAATTAATTAATATTCCTCACCCACTTTCTGATTGAGAAAATCATGGATTTCTAACTAAGCAATCTAATTTTTCTAACCAAGCAATCTAATTTTTTTAACTAAGTAATCTAATTTTTCTAACTCAACCATCTAATTCCTAACTCAACCCTAACTAATCAATCAATTTGTAGGTAAGCAATCAAAACCTTAACTAGCCAATGTATTCTTCAATCACCTTAATTGTGCAATCAACTTTGCACAATCTTCTCATGTCGAAATCCTCTCAACACATTGTGACCATTGATCTGGATATTCTCCAACATGATCTTGATTGTTGATTCAAAATTGCTTTTCCTATAAAACAAACCTCTCTCTTCATAAATATAGATCAGAATTTCAACTTACCTTATGCAACAAAGTGTTGTCAAGATCACCATTGATAGAGGTTCCTCATTTCTTCAAACACAAGCATTGTTCATCAAGATTTTGCACCAAGCAATGGTGGCTTTGCAGTGATACGAACATCCCAACATCATGCAAATACACTCCAAAATGGGATGGTAAAATCTTTTTTTTTTTAATTCATTTTGAATATCTTAGGATCTCATTTCATTCAAATAGCATAGATTTGCACATTTCATGAGTTATGGAATAAGATAGATTAAGTGTTTTGGGTTAGATAGATTTCTGATTTCAATCTTGCATTTGATCTTGTTTTCATATCTTTCCTGATGGATTCTTTCCCCCTCACACAATATTTATGAGCCAATAATGTAAATTTCATTTTATATAATTTCTTGTCTTATCCCACTTCAGTTAGTGTAAACTTAAATGATATTGATATTTAGTCTATATTGTTTCAAATTCTTGTCATAAGTGGTCACAAATATGTTGAAAAAATGAGCATGATGGTGTATGGTGTTATCATTCATCTCAAACCATTGTATAATTTATGGTGTATTAGTATGAATATAGTCTAGAGAAAACCAACTATTGTGAAAACCAAGTTTTGTTGGAAATTGGTTGTCTAAGACTGAAACTGTTGTATTTTCAATGTTATAGAGGTACGATTTTGTGGTCCACATTGTTTCTTTTTGAATTATCTTTTCATATGGTTTTGAGGTAATAATTGTATTTATTGATGGATTCCATATCCAAATTTTTAGGGTTTTATGTTCTCTACAATATAAGTTATTAATGACATAGTATCAAACTAAGTTGTGACAGAGTTATAATTACAAAGTTCATGTTGAGATGGTCTACATTCCACCATGGATAACCATTGTGTTTAGTGGATTTTATGAAGTTCTTAGAGATTTCATATGTATGTTAATTCTAAGTTTCAAGTGATTTGGTGATCCACACATCATGTTTTGGTTGGGTAGTTGGTCCTTTCTATTATTTCTTTATTAGTTTGGCTTTGTGGTGTTAAACAAAGGGTTTTGCAGTCATGCAAAATTGAATAGTGTATGGATCAGAATCATGGGAGTATCTATAGGTCATTCTAACCTATTTTTATGAATAACATGCTTTGGTTACTTCTATAAGGAATTTCTATTATATTTTTGAGTTGATAGGTTTTGGGGTCACACATTTCATTCATTTAGGCTGACCAAATTATTGGTATGAGTGTTTGTGGAAGATATATATGTATAGAGAAGGAAAATTCATCATGATTAGAGAGTGTGTGTTAATATACATTTTCAATATTTTGCATCTTCATAACAATGATAGTGAAGTATGAAGTGTGTAAGGCTACTTTTCTAAGTAGAATAAGGAATTGTATTTTCAGCATAGAGGAAATGCTTTGTAAGTTGTTCAAATTTTGGAAGTGAACTAATTTTTAATGTTTTTTTGTAATTTGGGAATAAGTGATCTTACTTTGGTATTGATACCTCCTATTTTCAAGATAATGAGTCCTTGTACAGTGTCTCCTTAAGCTATGATCTATTGTAACCAATTATGATATATAATAAGTTAATTGTCATCATGACTTTTCCCTTTCAATGGTTAATTCAATGTAAAATATAGTTTTCCTTTGTTTATTTTTGTGGTACATTCTTTACTTGTTTCTTTCCATTTTTGCAAGTTTAATGATATTCTTAATTATAATGCTCTTTTAAGTTATTGAATTTCAAGGAATACTAATTCACCCCCCCTTAGTATTCCAAGTGTTCAATAATTGGTATCAGAGAAAGGTTCCTTTAATTTTTCCTAACAACTAAGGTAGATATTGGAGATTGAATACATGGAAACAAATGAGTATCCTATCCCTTTGGAATAACTTATTATGGGTAGATTTTTTGAAGAAGACTGTGAAGTTGATATTGAAGGACAAGTTTGATCTACTCTTGATGATGTAGATAAACTAGAATGTGAGAATAGAGATCTGAAAGAAAATCTAAGGAAGTTGATGAGTGTATCAGGAAGTTGAGCAATCAAGTCAAGAAAGTTAAAGATCAACTAAAGGAAACAAATGAGAAACTCAAATAATCACTAATCTGAAATTGGCGATTGAAGAAGGAAAAAGAGTTGAGGACTGCTTGAATTCCAAATTGAATGACAAGTCTACAAAATGTTCAAAGCCTTAAGAAGAGATTGTGTCTCTAAGGAAAGATCTTGAGAAGGAGAAAGTCATGAAGAAAAATTCAAGAAGATCTCCACCTTCCTTGATTATATGCTTTCTAGTCAAAAATATCATAAGGACAAATATGGATTATGGTTTAAAAAGGGAGAAAGCTTAAAGGAGAATAAGACTCCAAAAAATATTGGGAAGAAAAATAATGAACAAAGGGAGATTGGAGATAAGAAGATAAATTTCAAACATGCCTAGAATTAGAAGAAATATTTCAAGAGGCCTCCTCTTCAATAACCAACTGCACAAAGGTACCAATCTTTTTACTGGTCACTATTATTCTTGCTATAAATTTTGGCATAGAGTTATAGAATGTAAAAGCTAGATGAATTAGAATTATCAATCATTTTTTGGTCAATGTTTTGCATGCAATATATTTGGTCATAAGGGTAGTGAATTCAAGAGACAAATGATGAATTTTTATGAAATGGTATCTCAATCATTTCATGGTTATTTTTACTCATGTAATGGGTTTGGGAATAATAATTTTGAATATAAATCTAAGAGGGAACGAATTAAATTTTCTCTACAAGATTTCATATTGTACAAATGTAAAAAACTAGGACACATAGCTAATTTTTGCAAAGGAAAGCATGTGAAACCCTCTACTTCATAAAAGAAGATTGATCTAGTTAAAGAAAATAATAAGATGAATATGATATGTAAGAAAAAAAAAGAGAATGATATGAAGAATGAATCTGTGCCAAACCTTGGTACAAATGTTTCCTTCAAAAATTAGATAGGAAGCATTGACTTAGTGGGAGTTTTAACAGAAAAATTTCCAAACCCTTGCTAATTATTAAATGTTGATGTATTTATAATATTGGTAGATGAGAAGGTTTATATGCTTCATCCATTGATGAATAATGTTCAGTGAAAAATCTCTTAATGCAGAGATTTGTGGAGTGTTTAGAGGTTCCAGTGATGATTCAAAGAAATCTTGACAATTTTTTACCTAACATTTCACTGCTACATATCTGCACATTCTAGGTTATGGATAAAGTGTTTATATTTCATTTTGCATATTTAAAAGGAATTTTTTTTTGAGAAATTAGAAGAGGAGAGAAGAGAAAATGCAATCTAAAGTGATTCTAGAGTGTTGAATGAAACCCTACCAATGAATCCCACTAGGTATTTAAAATCTCTTGTAAATCCTAGTTTAGAGAAGTTTATAACTTTTACTCCTTAGGTTGTTGATGTGGTAGAGAGGCCAAGACCTAAGTTTAAGAAGTACCCACACAAATCATTGGAAATGGATAAGGAAGGTACATTTTCTATGATTCCTATAAATGTGTTACACATAGAAGATGTGTGAATTTATATTCATTTGAAGGTGGAAGAATACAATAATTCAAAGTTTTCAAAGTTTAGGGATAAAGAGATAATTGCAGATGATTTCTAGTTGAAACCAGAGTATGTCAAATTTTTGGAGAAGAAGTTAGATGTATAGATAGAGATTTTTATTTTGAAGATGACTTGGTGAAGTTTCTTCAAAGAAGAATTCATAATAAGTTTATGTGGTTGGACATGCAATATATGATTAACAAATAAGAAATAAGGTTTGTTATTGTTTTGAGCTCCAAGGAACCTATCCCAACAATGAAGTCCATAAATAATGAAGTAGTGATGAAGCTTACCAAAGCTAAGTTTGACAAGTGTGTCTTAAAATTTGATGATATCAAAGATCCAACGATCAAATATGTCTCAATAATGATTTCCTACAAGATATTATACAAAATAAAAGAGGGTTTTACCACTACCATAGTGATTCACATGACACATAAAATGGTGAAAGAAGGTAAGGACTTTGATCTATGTGAGCTCCTCTGATTATAGTTGTTGGAAAATTTGTAGAGGAAAAATGAGAAAAGGTGCCCTTTTTGGTATGGTACTCATCATTTTCAAAATGTTACCCTCTTTAATGAGTTTCTCTATGTAAATAATGTAGTATGGCAAGACAATATCCCTGTAGCTGTTCAAATTAGGTATGATTTGAGGATTTTATAGATCTATCAAGTCTTATGATTCAATGTTGTGGGGATTTTTCAAACCATGTTAAGCATAGATGCAAGAGAGAGTAAGAAATCCTGATAACCTGGTTGTTAAAAATTATAAGAATGAAAACACAATTATGGTTAGTAGAGATAACTACTACATGGAAGTAGTTGAACCTAGAAAATTTTGGGTTTCAAAGTTGCCTAATGAGGTAGTTAAATCTGATTTGACTAGCCTTTCAAATGTTGTGTTGAGCAAGCCTAAAGATGCAACAAAAGAAGAGAACTTGGAAAGTAAGAAGGATATTGAAGAGTAGGTTGGACAAGTGAAAGTTGAGTTGTAAAGGAAGTTTGGTATTGTTGACATAGATGTTGTACAAACACACCAAGAGGAAGATAAATCCTCATAGAGTACCACAAGAATGTACCTTTCTTAAAAGACTCCACTAGAAAACCTAAATCTAAGGTAAACTTAGCTCGATGCCAAGGCTTGGTTATGTCACGTCTTGATGCACTAGGTTCACTTAGGGTTTGTGTTTTTTATATTAAACATGAGGGGTATATGGTTGTTAGAATTCTTTTGGTATCTAAAATATAGAAACATAATCTAACTTCGATCATTCAAATCTTACTCAATAACTTCATGAAATCAATAGATTTTTAGTAATATTTCATGAAACTCAATTTACTTGCATACATTCAAGTGGATTTAGCTTTAATCACTCAAAAAATTCATGGAATGGAAATATTTATAATAAAACTTCATGTATTTATCAATTTTTTGAAACACTTTTTGGAAATATAAAGCATCTACTCTAAAATAAAGCATAAAAATTACTAAAATGTAAAATTTCTCTGAAGTAATATCCACACATGCCTCAAGAAATAACTAAATCAAAACAAACCATTATATACTTCACTAGATTTCTTCACATCTGGGCATATAATGATACAATAGTTTAAATAAAGAGGGATCATTTTCCACTGAATAGTGTCACTATGCACCTTTAAACAATGCAACACACAATCTTGTCTAATATAAGGAAATAATCAGCTATGTAAGATTTCATATTAGGAAATGTATTTGAATTTGTATTTGATATTAGTTAACTTGTAATGAAACATACAAGTTTTTAGTCGTGAATGGACTAGAAAACAAGAAAAAGAATATAACTTGAAATTTTTTTAATTCTTTTAAATCAAAAAATTTTGAACTTAAAATAAAATAAAGCAACTAACGTCCTTTTATAGGAACAAGGCCCCAAATTTTTTGAACATAATCATATCAAAGAGAATCAGAGATACAAATAAAAATGTAGCACATGACAAGTGATAATTGGAATATGAACTTTATACATGAATTCAAAGATATTTTGAATTTTCTTCAATAGTAAAATACAAACTTCAGGCTCTGATTCGTTGGTACTTTTACACATAAAAAAAAAGTGTCATCACTTTGCAAAAAAATTGAGATTAGCTACCTTCATCGGGTCCAAGAGAAAATATACAAAATTTACTTGAAGACTCTACCTGTGCACAAAACTCCCGGTCTTTTGATACCTATCTATATTCTCTTCTTTGCTAGACTCTTGATCTGAAGACTCATCTTCACCCTTTCTCTATTGATATTCTTGGAAAGAAATCAATACTTGATGTATAAATTCTTTTGCAACACTTTGAATTACCTTCTAGTTGTACTTATGCCTAGAATATTCATATTATATTTTAATTATATTTTCATTCCCCTGCACTACTTTTGTTCCATATGTGCTCATAGCATTCCTACACGTTGTGATATCATATATGAGCTCTCAAATTAATGACTAAATGGGATCCTTATTCACTTTTTAATCCATTCTTTGAAATATTTTACTTCCTTTTCATCCTATCCTAATGTCTGAGGATCATAGTTTATTTGAACTAACATTTCAATGAAGTTGTCATCTTTATTTATCAATTTATTACATACCTCAGTGACATTTTCAAATCCACTTACACATTGTGATAAAGTGTCACTTTTCCAAATTAATTGTATCCTCCATTTCTCAAGCATTAGAACTTCTTGTCTATGAATATATTTGCATTTATCAATTCTCAAACATCCATCAAAAGAAAAACCTTTAACCTTCTCCCTTCTATGTCATTCTATTCTTAGCAAAATTGAAATTCACTTTCAAGTCTACTAGAGTTTTCACGCCAACAATATGATTCCTTGCACTGTCCAATTGCATCCCTTATTGATTCTTCACCTTGCCTCACCAGATATTCTATCCATTCTTCAAACATGCTTACCTTATGCCAGAGCGCTAAGATAGAATCTACCTGTTCTTTGCACATTATCACTAGATTTTGTGGCAATTCATTCTGTGACTGACCATATTAGGCTAGTGACCTGATAAAATTCTCTAGGAAAGCAATCCATTATTTTAATTCTATTCTATTTTACTTATTCTTCTTCACTTGGGAAACATTCATATATAAATTTACCTTCATTTCTTCTAACTCATGTCCCAATGATGAATTTCCTACATCAATTTTTGTCACCATATAATCTCTTGATATCATTTCATGCTTGCTCTTTTGTCCTACCAAAGTAGCCATCTATAGAATTCTCCCTCAATCTTCATTCCATTTTATAGCATGTCTAGTCTTTGATATAGCTCTAGGTTTAGGGGTATCTATTTCTTGCACTAAACTTTTGAAATCTCGAGTCACCAATTCCACCTCCAAAGATGGAGCCAATTTCCTAACTAAGTAGTTACGTTCTTCTTTATTATGTAATACCTCTTCAATATTACCTCATTTTTTATGATCAGGATGTTCAAGAACTTCTCTCAAACATTCAACATTTCCCATCACAAACTCCAAAAATTTTACATTCTCCATCCTCATTGGAATGGATTCTAGATTAATTTGATTTGTCACTGTGTCTTTCTCTCTGAGACTTAAATTTTCCTATCCTACCCTATTTTCAACATCACCCCTTGGAGTAGTATTTTCCTATTGCCCTAAAAAATTAGAATTCTCATCATTTCTTGTTTCATCACCCAAGGTCTATGAGGACTCTATACCTTTTTTCTTATCTCGACTTTCTCCTAGTTCTTCAGAAGTCTACAATTGCTCAATAGTCTTCTCATCTCTTCCTTGTGAAGTTTGATCCTTAATTATATGATCATCAATAATAGGAATAGTTCTCTGAATTGTAATTCCTCCTATTTCTCTTACATCTATTTCATCAAGGTTTCCCTCCTCCTGAGTGAGTGATCCTATTATAAATTCTTCTTCTTCTCTATTCTTAGGATAAGACCCTACATTTGGCACTTCTTCCACTACATGATGCATCATTATATCTCCTTTATATTGTGTTGGTGTTTTTTCCAGTTGAACCTCAAAATCCTCTAAAGGGAAGCCAACCCTTATGCTCAAGAAACTTCAAAGCCAGTGGCCAACAAACGAGTAAGGATTTAGAGACCCTTACTCCTCTTTAGGATTTATGGGACCAAGGATGGTGTTCCTTATTATGTTCATTTGATATTTTAATTCATCAAAAACATTTCAACATAGATCTATTCCTATTAAGTGCAAATAGACATTACTCATCAAAGGTTTGGATGACCTTTAAACAAATAACTACCTATTGCTAGAAATTAAGTGGGACTTTAGATTCATACACTATAATTGAAAGTATTTAATGATTTTCATTCTCATTTTGAACCCCTAGCCAGGTACCTCACCAACTCAAATATTTGTAAAATAACATAATAAAGAGACCAGTGCTTCATCAAATTGGGATAATGGAGTCAAATTATCAACAACTAGTAATACATTAGCCATTTATCTCAGAAATTGGTGGACTATTATCATACTACCTTGTAGTATTCAACTCGCTACATCTAAAACACAACTTACTACCAAATCCTATGCCATTTCCTCACAGACCTATGACTTCATTTAAGCTTTTAATCAATTCCTTGAATTAAAAAAAAACAAACCCACTTATTCAATTAAAAAAATTGAAGACAAACAAAAGGATCCTAAACCCTTTTATTCATAATCTACAAGCAAACTAGAGAGGAGAGTATATATTTCAGAACTAAGATTTATTCTCACAATCTATGGATTTTGTAAAACCATTTTAAGATCATTACATACATGACACAAACCAAAGATAATGTATTGTTCTATTCATCAATATTCTTTACAATATGCACTTTCTAAGCTTAGCTGCTTACCTAGACCAATTTAGGACTCAAGAATGGAATCCTTTACAATGACCAAAGAATGAGAAGATAGAGAAGAAGAAACAACCCTAAAATGCATCCATAGTTGACAACTGGTAGCTTGATCTCCATCTAATCTGCAACAGGGGAAAGCCTCTCTCTTCTCTCTTCCTTTGCAATAAAAAAATTTGCGTCTAAACACAAACTTGCAGCAAAAAAACACCTTTTTGTTTGCCCAGTAGTTGAAAAAGTATCTGCTTTGTGAAAGCCCCTTCCATTTCCCCTTTATTTGTTGTAGAAAAATTGAATTGCACCTCCAAGCAAAGAAACCTTTTACATAGTGAATATTTTATTCACTTTATAAAATTGTCTCTCATGCCATTTTGACGTTGCAACCAACTTTATATTTTTACCTCCCACCCCATGCACATAATATTTTAAATATTTCACTTAAAATATTTTCCTTTTCACATTAAAAAAACCTTCCAGCAACAAATCCTTCATTTAATTATGAAGACTTTCAAAATATTCACTTGGGGCATTCATTTTTCACCTATGCTTTTTAATCCATATTAAAATGTATTTCCTTGAAAAATAAAAATCCCATCTCCTTTTATTCTCATGCTTTTACACCATTCACCCTGCATTTAAACTCTTACTTTTTACAAGTCCCCAATCTCCTTCACCGGGCAAGTTTTACAATTTTCTTATTTAAAAAGTGGAAGCTTTTAAAATGAATATCGGGCTTTAAAATAAAATTTTAAGCATAGCCCTCTTTGAAACTCCCACGGGCCCCACGAACTCTGTCCAGCAAGCACATCGCCCATCACTTGAAGAAACGAGAAATAGGAAAAAGAACATCATCCCTCATCGGTGAAGAAATAGGAAAAAGAAAATCAAACTAGCAATGGGAAATGCCATCATGCCATCATTGGTACACTGAAGAAAAAGATTTTGACACCCGCGACAGGTGATATCCATCCTCAACACATCGCTTGTTTTATATTTCATGCCCTAACCTTTGTCTTGAGCCATTTCTCTGCTCACTCTCCTTGGTCACCCTACTCTTTACATCGAGCATGTGCAAAAGTGTTCTAAGCAGCATATGATAATCGTCCCTTTGCATTGTGCAGCATCTACCGTTTTGATACCCTTCACTACAGGCATTGGTATCATACACTGGATCTTCCTTAATAGCCCATAAAATTTAGTCAAAACTCCCCTATCCTGTACTTTCATGGATGTCCATACGCTGTCATTTTATTCTATATAGCATTTCATTTTCCAGGGCATGAATTTGATAAAGGATATATACCATGTGTCCACCAGAACTTGGGAGTGACTGAGAGGTCTCTCTTTTTGTTGAAAAATTCCATTCCCCACTACGTTTAGTTAGTAAAATAGAATTTCCTCAAACAATTTTGGCACGTTTTCACTATGTGCGCGGGCTGTAACATGATTCCTCCTCCAACAAATACAGTGGTGCCCAAGCTTTATGAAGAAAATGTGTGATAAATCCGCCGAAGCATCAGGCATTTGAGTAAAAATACCTCCTGCAACGGCCTCTTCCCTAAGTCAAAATATCCTCTATATTACCAAATTGACCCCTTTTAGCCCAAATGATGGTGGTACCCTTTTGATAGTACGCTGGTTGGCCCCAGTAGCAAGAACAATTTCAAGGTATTTATGCGTACACTCGACCAAATAGCTATCAAGTCATTCCCAAATGCTACTTCATTTGTTGATTCCCACCACTCCTTGGAAAGCTTGACCCCATCAAGGAATGTCAATACCAAAATTCTTCCCTTGGTTCAATTCATATGCAGCCTTGAAGGTTCCTTTAGTGTATTACTTCATTGCTCACTTTGCTGCTTGAAACTACAAAGTATTTCCATTTCTTTGTGCATAAAATCAACAAAGGAATCTCTCACAGTTTACTTGCTCAATGTAGCCTATGTTCATGGGATCCTTCAACATGCAAAGAGCTGTAAATAGATTCCAATTTCTAGTGAAAAATCAATAAAATACATCATCGCACCTACTTCCCTCATTGATTTTTGTGAAATCAATACCCACAATTAAGTTGGAAGACTCAAGGCCAGCATGTGCAAGATCCTCAGTCGACTTTTCAAGTGAATCATAATTTTTTAGCTATTCAAGGGTACCTCCTTTGTAACTTGTAACTTGTACTTGGCCTTTGACTCTATACGGATGTTTGATGGATGACCTCAGGTGCCATAAGATGTTGGATTCCTCGTTTGAGAAGATTCATATGACATATCACCCCAAAATTGGCTCCTCTAGCAAAATATTTTTGAGATCTTGCCTACCATATCCTAGATTTATAGTGTCAAATGTAATAGCAAGTTTTGGCAAGTATGGGACATAATATTTCTCCAGAATCTCTTGAAAAATATTCTCTTGTGTGTACACTACCCGCATTATGTTGACACTTAAATGTGAAGATTCCATTATTGCAAAGGAAGATGTATCAACAAACACTCTATCTGCTTGGAGTTATTCAATTTGTTTCATTACAAAATGCTATGGTCCCTCTTTAGTTAACACAGTGGCTATGCAAACAACTTAGCAATATTAAAATAGTGTCATGACCTTATCCCATGGTAGTTGAAGTGAAACACCACTTTCTATAACATTTTTCTTCTACACCAATTGTTGACTTGGCCCTTAGAAACAAAGAATTACATGAATTGATTCTTTGTTTTGGATGTTTATGATATGATGGAGACATCCTTTCATAATCATTTGACTACTTTTTGTAATAACCCCAAAATTAGCACTAATTTTTATTTTATTTTGGTTACTATCTTATTATGTGTTCATTCACTTGCATACTTAGGTACTTCTATCCATACATGATAGGCATTCATCCATCCGTGATAGGCATCCAACCATACGGGTTAGGCATTTGTCCATACAGGACAAGAATTCATCTATCCATTCGGGATGGGCATCTATCCATAAAGGATAGGAATGTGCTCTGGCTAGAGACTTAGACTCATCGGGACCATCTGCGTCCTCAGTCACTCACTAAGGACTACACTTCCCTTGGAAGTGCACTAAGGTCATCGTCCTTAGGAGTATGCAAAAGTAAATGTGTAGCTTGAGTCCAACTTCAAAATTCGGCCTAAGGCCTTAGGGAGCCAAGTGAATCCATCTAGGATTCCTTCTGAGTATACAAGGAACATTTTGTTTATCTTATCTTTATGCTCGATATTTATAGCCCCTTTTGACCAAGTGATTCTCTTGAAATATTATTTTATATTTTAATTTATTTTTATCTTAAACTTTCCCTAAGCCCCATCCCCAAATGCCTGAATAATTGGGAGCATTCTTCATTTCCCAGACTGGCTATATACCCTACTTCCAAATGTGATCAAGGCATAAAATATGTAATTTTTTTTTTCTAATCTATGTTTGATGCGAATTGTTTTGTGGGTACGCAACCCTTTCTAGGGATTTTCATTTTCCCCATATAGTTCCTCTACGATTGCTACCCACAAAGGGAAGCAATAAAATATAAGTAAATACTCTCCTTGACTATTACTTTTTTCCTAAACATCTAAATCCTAGTTCCTAAATAACATCTCCCTTGAACCCATTTGAGATACAATTACCTTTAATTAATAACAATATATTAAAACAAATTCAATTGAATCCTATATGCGGTTTACTAGGTTTGGACTAGCGAATTTTTGTTCATTTAAAATTATCTTATTAGATTATCGATTTGAGTTGGACTACCTATCTCTTGGATTTTATTAACATGGTGTTTCTTATTTCTCCCTAGCGATTTAAAGGGATGGTGCCACAAACGCCATTGTTGTAGCTATGTTAGGCTATGGATGCAGCAGCTCAAGCATGATGGCATTACTTGTAAACGTGAGCCAGAGGCACCACTATACTGAACACTGCTAGTTTTAGTTTCAAATCTTGTTTAAGTTTTTCTATCTAACACAAAATAAAAATCATACTACTTACATAAAATTAAATACTGAAATTAAATAAGCACATAGATAAACTTATCTAATTTTATTTCCCTAAATGAATAAACCAATTACTTTTGGAATTAGACTAAACAACTATTATTTGCTAATGATATTGAAAGTGAATTTATCTAATACTAATCATAGAAAATAAACTATATTAATGAACTAAAGTTACCTTTCTAAACTCAATTCTTTAATTATCCATATTAACTAATATCACTTGTCCTTACAAAATAAACTTAAACTATTTAAATACTTCGAGAATTTCTTAAAAGTACTCCAAGCATCACTTTTTCATAAATAAACACTTAATTATTTTTCAAAAAACATAAATTAACTTTAAAAGGTGGTTTTAGCAAACATTAACTCCTTTGAAAATAGCTTATTTTAATCTATCAAATTGTTACCTTTAACTATTATTGATATATTTGAACCATTCTAACACTTGACAATTTACTTTGCAAATCTTTAATTTACTAATGCCTTGGAAATGAATACTAATTCTAATATGCATCTTTTTAAAAATGGATTAAACCCATACCTAACACTTTGAAATTAGATAGTAATTAACCTTGTAAAATGAAGTATTGCATAGAATTAAAAGGAATTAAAGTTAAATTAAATCCAAGGATTAGTTATCATTTTTTGATCACCAAGATCCTCAAGGGTGAGGTGTGGGAATATGATGATTACATAACCCTAAGTTTATAATCCTATTATTAGTATACTCAACTAATTTAGTCCTTATCAAATATATGTTCAAACTCATAACTATTCAATTAAGAATTCAATATGCTTCATGGAAACTATAGGATCCTACTAGTTATAAATGTGATCCATTGTTTCTTAAATCCTCCCCTAAAAAATTTCAAGGAATTTATATTACCACATTTTCTCATGTGAATTACAATCTAGATTAGTATCAATGACTACTATTATGATTAACATACACCAATATTTCCTAATAGATTTTACTAATTTCAATTACCTTTCATAAATCAAGTTTTATTTCTTGAAACCTAATTTTGCCAATATAAAATCCCTTTGTTACTAATTTCCTTGAAAATAAATTAAATTGTATTAATTATTAAAAATGTCAGCAATATAACTTATAAGTTATTACTAAGTACTATCTAATACCATCCACTAATAAAATAAAATAAAATTTTCTTTACTTTCTTTTAGTTATTTTTGACAAATTTACTCTCTCTCTATATATATACATATAAATAAATAAATGATTATGAAATATATACTTTATTGAACCAATTATTTGAAGATATTGACCACCAATAAATTTAACTAAATGAACTTGCCTAAATTTAAGCATTGCTAAGCATTTGGAATAAATTAAAAAAAATCTCTTTTTAAAGGTGTATTTGACTAACACTAATTGAAATTTAAACCAAATAATATTATGTGAAAATCTAAAACTTATTTTATTTGCTTTGAAATTTCATAAGAAAAAAGTTCATTTTAATAATTTAAATAAGTTTAGAAGTGAATATAATAATTAATTATTGCATGTACAATTATGAGTTTATTAATCCTTGAGAGAAAGTTAAGACATAGGATCTTACTAATTAAAATTAATTATTTATTAAGACTTCTAATCCCAACTTTGTGAAAAAAAAAAATGAAGAATTGATTTTAAATAAATAAATCAAAATTTTGTTTTATTGCTTTAAATCTAGAGGTAGTTTTAGATTTTATTGTAATTCAATTTATAAAAGAAAGTTTGTTGAATTATTATTTTAATATAAAAGTCAAGTTATTTGATTTATGGATGAGATTTTTTGAGCCTTCTAATTTAATAACTGAATTCAAGTTCTAACAAGATTTTAAAATTCTAACAATATTCTTTGAGAAAAAAATCTTGGAGTGAGACTAAATAATTATTTAAAAAGAATATCAAGTCATTAATTTAAGTTTTACTATTTTCTAAATTTTATAACATCTTTCTATCTAATTATATTATTATTAAATAACAAAACTCACTAAGTTAAATATTCTAAAGAAAATATTAACCATCATATGTATATTTTAATAATACGCTTTATTAAATTCATTCTTCTTCTTTTTTCTTCTTTTTTTTGAAAATTTTCATTTTGGAAATAAAAAAATCAAGAAAATGAAAAAAAAAAATCTGACTAAGTAAATCAAAATCATATGAAGGTTTAAGGAAAAGATAAATATTTACTCTGTTTACTACAAAAAAATATTGAAATTTTAAGAAAAATTTCTAACTAAAAACTTGATTTATTGTTTCAAGCTATAAATTTAGTTTTTAATTCATGCACAAAATTTATCTCAAAAGTTAAACATTACTATTTTCATTTTTTGCCAATATTTCAACTATAAATGAATTATAAAATTCATTTATTTTCCCTGCAATAAATTTTGTATTTTGTATCCATAATTTAAACATTTTAAGTTAATTTTACTTTTTAAAATTTTCATAATTACCTTATAGTTAATTTATTATTATTTATTATTATTATAACTATCAATTTTATTTGATATTAGTAATATTATTATTATATATATTTTTAAGACATTCTAAAACAATATTTAACTTAAATTATTAAGACAATATTCAATTTAACTATTAAAATAATATTTTAAACAACATATAAATAAATTATATTTTAAAGATTTAAAATTTTATTTGTAAATATATTAATTGCAAGTTAATAAAGTCTTTAGTATATATAAAAAAAACTTAAAAGAATATTTTATTTTATTTTTAAAGTCCTCACGCTGCATAAAGGTTTACTGTTTAAAGGGTCACACCCGACAACTTTTTAAAATATTGAATATTTATAATAATCTATAACTTTAATTTATTTAAATAAATTTTCAAATACAATTTTAGTAAAAAAAGATTTCTATGGTTCGAATAAAATAAATTTCAATATTTTTAACTAATTTTTAATAACTTTTAAATAATATTTTAATAAAAAAATTCAATGGACTTTTAAGTAAAGCTTTGATAAAAGTTTCTAATAAAATTTAAAATAAAAATTTGATAAACTTTGAATTTAAGTAAAAATTAGAAAATTTTAAAGAAATATCTTTTAATCAAAGAGAAGTTTGTGTTAAATAATTACAAAAGAATACAATCTCTTTTTTTTTAAAACAAATTCTTAATGCTTATAACTATATATATATTTTTTCAAATTAGTGAGATGAAAGGTTTAACCCAATTTACTTGTGATGCTTGATGTTTAAATCCTTCTCTGTTGAATCCCCACTCCTCATCTTTTCCAAGTCTTTGCTACTCTCCAAGAAGAAATAAAAACCCAACCCTTTCTTATGAAATTACTACCCTTTGAATTGTATGCAAGAAAAAATCAAATGATGAAAGAAAAGTGAGCATAAGCAATTCTATCATATTTATAGAAAAAATATATGGTAATTCGATGGTTAGGATTTAATTGTAAAGATCAACGGTCAATATTAGGGAAGAAGAAAGGAAAGTTTTCATTTTGTCTCAAGAGAGGATAATATTGAATTTTTAATTTTAAAAGGTGGATAATAATGCGCACGAAGATAATATTGAATTTTAAATTTTAAAGATGGATAAAGGTGCACACAAGTTTCCCTTTTAATGAGTAGTTTACTCATGAAGTTACTAAAATAAAAGTAGTTAACTGATAAAAGAAAAATTTAAATTCTAAAACGAGATGAAAAAATCAAGGTGTTGACTAGAGAGAAGAATAGAAATTAAAATATAAAAGTATGGCAAATTTTTAAAATAAAAATTAAATTTATTTATTCTTTCATGAAAAATATGCTTATTTTCATAATTAAATTTTAGCATCATAAATTTTCAATTTATTTTAAAGTATCTAATTTTAATATTTTAATTTATTGATTTTTTTTTTCTATGTTTTAATTCCACAATAAAATAAAATAATAATTATTTTCAAACCAAATTAATTTGATAATAAAGAGATTCATTTTCAAATTTATTAAGAAGAGGGTTGTGACAAATTTTCACATTGTTGATAAGAGATTTGGGACTCAATCTGACATGTCTCAAATCTAGGTTCCTATTTGAAAACATGAAACTCAAGCTCACTTGAGAATTGTTTTCAAAACACAAATGCTTCTTGGTTACTCATTTGTGTTCCCAAGAGATCTATGAGGCATAACCACAGCTCTAAACTTCATTATTGTATAAAGCATGTCAGGTCCCCATGTGGGCCTGACTATACAAAAATTATTTTCAAATAATTTTTATGTTGAACTAACCAAGTGCTACCTCTGAGTGCATCTGAGGTGAAAGCATGAACTAGGTTTCCATTAAAATTTTCTTTTTGGCATGTTCGAATAGTGAACCAAATAGGTCAAGTGGCCTCTTGAATTTCCCTGAGAAACTAGACAAATGACCTCCTAGAGCTATGAAAATGCACAAGCATGTAGAAATTTGACCCAAGAATGGAGTGCAACAAACAGCTTGGAAAAATAGATCACGAGGTGAAAGTTATTTAATGTTAAAGTTTTTCAGTCAAACATTTCTGCAACACTTGTTCAGAACCAATTAGAACTCACCCATTCACCTCCTTGAAAAAATACCAAATCAACTGGTAGCAAGCTGCCACTAGAAAAATTAGATCATTTAGGTCTATTGAGTATGTGCACAAGAGGGATTTCGTTCAATCATCAACCTTCACAAGATATTATGGGTCAAATTTTACCACCTTGAAACATGTCAGAAATGTAGATGTAAAGAGTGCACAATCTGCATTTTCTTTTGATCTCAAAAAAATAGCAAATCATATCCTGAGGATCTAAAACTAGACATGGGAGTATAAGAATGTAGGGAGAATGGCTATCAACAATCCCTTCACCATGAAAATCATCCAGTTGTGAAATACAAGCTCAAATGGGAGGCCACTTCACAGGACAGAGAGATTGCAAACAACAAAATAATGCCAAAACCCTCTAGCTTCACTTTTCAAACACTATCAAAACTTATCGTGGGAAGCTAAAAATTGACATGCCTATTCAAATATGTCACATGAGTACATGTACCAAGGGGTTTGGATTGAAAATAAATAGGCTCCATATTATGACCCTCCAAAGTAGATCACTTAGGCAAAATTTTCAGGTGCACTTTTGAGAGTGTAAAGGCAAAATTTTCAACACAAGCACTTCAAATTTACAAAATTTGAAGGTGCCACAAGATTTTTTGTGCTTGAATTTTTTCATCTTAGCAGTACATTTCTCAAAATTCTCCTTAACTTCTTCTTTAGTTAGGTGAGGACCTTCCTCTACAATTATAGGAGTCCCTCCCAAGTCTTGTCTCAATGTCATTGTATTGATGGCGGGTGGGGAAGTAAACATATCTACCACCCTATATGGTATAGACCTTGTGTTATCATGCACCTATGTTCTCATTCCCACATCCTCACTTCTTCAACTAGGTAAGGACCTTCCTCTACAATTATAGGTTTCCCTCCCAAGGCTTGTCTCATTACTACTGTATTGACTGAGGATGGGGAGGTAAACATATCTTCTACCCTCTATGATGCAAACCTTGTATTAACATGTACTTGTGTTATCATTCCCACATTATCACCTGTCAAAAGTTGAGCTCTTGGCTTTTTTGTGGAAGAAAATTCCACCTTTTTCATTTACATTACATTAGTTGGAGTGGCCATAGTTTCTCTTTGTAGGCTAGTTGGTCGGGATGCCATTGAAATTCACTGGCTTGAAGTATCAAGAGCTTCCTCCCTATCTTGTACAACTACCCTTTTTGCTACAACCTTTCTTTTCTTTTTAACACTCCCACCATACCCCAATTCATTCACCAACTTTTACTTTCTCTTAACATTACATGAGTATGTGGGTTTTATCCCAACTTCCTTTATTTTTTTGACATAACCATTAATCTAGTACTGACTATACATCAATACCTATTTAGAAATTTCTTTGATTGTTACTACCTCCTTCTTTGTATAATCTAGGTCTAGGATGGGCTCATCATAAACTTTATCTAAATCATAAACTAGATTCAACACCTCTCCATTGTCAGTATCCAATTGTTCTAGAACATCATGAACTCGAGGAACCTGTATTTCTCATGATGACAACCTCTTGTATGATATCTTTCTCACATGATGATCATCATCACAATTATTCGAAAAGTCCTCTAGTTGGTAAACATGATTATACTTCATGCTTAATTTCTTAGAGGGGCTCTCCACTAGATTATAATTTTCCCTCCAAAGTGTAAAGAACTCTAACCCTTAGATTTTTAACTCATCCTCACTCATCTTGGAATTTTTTACTATAATGCATTTATAATTCCCAATGGTGATATGGAATCTAATAGAACCTTTCTTATGTACTTGTGAAAAAAGAGCATAAGATAGTTGTACCTATCTCATAAGTTCAAGCAACATTTTTTTTTTGTTGGGTACATGGGAAACATGAAGGGGTACACTCTATAAATCCTTCAACCCTAATGTAGGTGAAGGTAGGAAACTGAATATACAAGCACACAATAGACTAGAAAACACTCTATGCTTCAAGAGATAATCTCCTAGCTTTGTCCCCTTTCATCAACCTCATTATTTTTATAGAAAATGTATCATTTACCTTTCAGTAATGCTCTTGGTACTAGTGAATAATAATCTAAGAAAAATGGGTATAAATAAAATTATTCCTTGGCTCTCTACCTAGGGTACCTATTCTATTTAATCCTTGTATATTTTCCCTTAGATCATAGGAATATATGACATATGAATACATGGAAAACCATTGGGTGGATAGGAATGTTAGTATTTTTTCATGTAGCTTATCACTGATAAAATTTCCCCAATGAGTTTACATAGGGGTTTTCATCATTTTCATCACAATCTTGAACATCCAAGGTTTCAATTCGCTAGTGTCCTTGCATATAGCTATCTTTCTTAATAGGGTTATTATGTCTTAGACCTTTTGAATAAATGATGAACTTGAGATTTTATTTTTCAATTTTGTAGGCTTCTCCTAGAACCATTTCAAAATCATAAACTTCATGTTTGGTTATTTTGTGCTCATATATACTATGGCAAGGGCCTGTATATCTAATGGGTTAATTTTTTTGGATGTAGAGAGCCCAAATGTGTACACAATTCCCTCTATTGATAGGTCTACATATACCCTTCCTTCTTTATAGAACCCTCCTATTTGGGTCATACCATCTCATGCACTCCAGTATCAACTTAGGAGCATCCATTACCAATGGGAACCCTCCTGCCAAATGTAGTCCACTTGTGACAATATTTATAGTACATTGAGAGGCACCTTCTTATTGAATCCTTGTGGCGAATTCATACTCATTGAAGCCTCCTGGATGGGTATTTGTAACTAGTCTACTTATTGATATAACTTATGAGGCGGGGAATTTGAATTCCTCATTTATTTTCTTCCTTCTAGAAGTTCTCATATCTTTCTTAATTTCCTAGATTATTAGTAGATATGTGTTTTGTGTGTGAGTTAGGGATAAATTTAATCATAAATTTTAAATAATTCATGAAATTTATTTACTCATAACATTTATAGTCTAAAATTAGGTTCCATTCTTTAGAAATAATCAGTTTTTTAATGACCTAACTAGAGGTAATGCTATTTAACTAGAGCCATGCATGCATAACGATTACAACAATTTCGTTACAAGAAAAATACTTGGTTTTTCTAATAATGTGGTTGAATATACACAGGTTCAAACCTTGGTAGCCACGTTCTTCAACATTCTAAAACTTTCCCTTCTTTTCATGCTACAATTTTGTTTTAATTATTTGATGTCCTTATAAAGGAATGGTCTAGAATGAGGTAGTGTGTTGTGGAATAAATTTCATGCTCAAGGTGGTACTAAGTACGCTTGTTATTTTCCACCTTCATTAATTTATTTTACTATTCATTAATTACCTTGAACAAAGGTGCAATCATGGTAGATTAGGGTTCAAATTATGAACTCCTTGATTCCTATGCAGGGGCCCACCTTTGAGAGGAAATCAACATGGGTGAACAACATGGAATGCTTAGTTTTCACTTAAATTCTTATGGGGAGAAAGGCCTTAGAGGAATCATACAACTTGGATACTAAATGGTTGATCATAAATAAGGTTTGAATCATCTAACATCTAGCTTTGAAGAATTACAGGGGGTCGAGTCTTTTTCCTACTGAGTTTATGAGAACTAAGTGAAAAGGATACCAAGTAATGGGTGTAAAGGAGACCAATTTGGTTTGAAATGAACTTTATTTCAAAAAATTCTAGTCTCTAGTTCTGAAGAAAAAAAAAGTCACTACTAGGCTTAATGGATGGAAAAGGTCAACATGCAAACACTTGGGACAAACTTAGTCAGGTAGAAACTTAGCAAGCACAATAACTAGCCAAGAAAAAAGAAAACTTAGTAGAAGATATACTATCCTTAGAGGAACAACACCTCATATTCAAAACCTAGGAATATGGCTTGTTATTAAGGCTAGGGAAAATATTTTGCAAACACTCCAAGTTTGGTAAAACATATACTTAACTGGGAGCTAGGAAAATCAAATCAAGATATCAACGTTTTACCATTTCCTCTAAAAGCAACACACCAAAGAAACTAAAAAATAAAAGGAAAGGGAAAAAAACATCAGAAAAAGAGGGGATCCACATTTTTTCGAAGGGAAAAATGGGGCATGTTGTGAGATTGCACAATAGGTACCCCTATGAACCCTATAGTATTGAGTCTAAAGGCACATATGTTCCTTCATAGACTGTACCAAGAACAAGAAGGTCAAATAGGACCTTAGAATCCACACCTCATGTTTCAAAGTCCTCTCAAACAATACCAAAAAGTGATTCTAAGAAGAAAGGAACCTCTAGCCTCCCCAAGCAACAAAATGCTGCAAGGAGAAGAAGGAAAGAAAGAGAAAAAAGGGTAAAGTATGTTAGTTCAAAATAAAAAGAGGAAAAGGAAGATGTAAAATTGCTTCACAAAAGGAAATCCAAAGTCTCTAAGTAAGAGACTGGTGTAAAGAATGGATAGGAGAAAGGGAATAACCCTTGAGTCCATGAGAATAGTCCTATGAAGATTCATGCACTATTGAGTGCTATTGTAGAGTTTGGAATCATAAAGGGTACATCTAAAATTTATCTAGATGCTAATGATGTAGATATGGAAACAATTGAAGAGGCCATTGTCAAATACATTATGACATTTAGTGCTAGCTTAAGTGATATAGTGGATCTGTTTCCAAATGAGCTAAAATAAGTATTGAGTGCAAGAAGACAAAAGGAGATTGTAGAAGATACAAAGATGAAATATTTTTCCTTGGAGAAGATTGGTTCTTCATTATATCATGAGGAAAAAGTTAAGTTGTCTCAATTTCAAGTTCAAGAATTCAGAATAAAGTAGAGATTAAATAATCTTATGGTAAAAGATAAGGATGATATAGAAAAGTTAAGGGAAGAAACTATAAAATCAATTGGAATAATTCTTAAAGAATTGGGACCCTATTTAGGTGATGAAGATGAAATGAAACAAGAAAATCCCCTCTTAGAAATAAATGAGATTGTCATAGAGCTACATGAGCATGAGCATGTGCAAGAATAAATGATGATAGATAACTCCCCTCTAGATGGGAATACAACTGATGAGTAGAGAAAAAAGATGATAAAGGGGTCCTAAAGAAGACTGAAGACCAAAAAGAACAAAATATATCTCCTTTGGAAGTGGAGAAGACTGAAGCTCAAAAGGAAAAAAATGTATCTCCTCTGAAAGTTGAAAAGGTTGTAGAAAAGTGTTTTGACAATGGAGAGAAGGAGAAGAATGCTAAACATACAAAAGAAGGAACAAAGGTAGGACACAAATCCTCTAGACCCTCTAGAGATTCATTCTTAGATATTTTGGATATGAAAATGGAGTTACAAGTAGTGGTGTATGTACAATTATTGCAAATCCCAATGCAATAAGGTCATGTGGACATGTAAAAGATCTTTTCCCTTCATAAGTTGTAGCTTGGTGGTGTTTTTCATGCCTCCACAAGAAAGGAGATACTAAAAACTCACTAGAAAGGAACATAGTTAGTTGATGACGCTATCAAGGTTTTGAAAGAAAGCCTTCCCAAAGTATCCATTAATACTTCCTTACAAGTGTATTATATTTGAAGTTGTTGCTAGATTCTTTTAAGAAATACTCTACAAGTCTACAAGAGAAGACAAAGAAGGAAGTAACAAAATTATTTAATGATAAGAGGATAAATATTTCCTTAGATAAATGTGTTATTGCACATATAATGTTTGAAGTAAAATTGGGGGATGTTCAAAAGTGTTTGGAGGAAGACAAACTATTGTTCCAATTTTGTTTGAAATGGCCAATCTACAAAAAATAATAAAGAATTAGATGGACTCAATTAAATCCCAAATCACTCAATCATCAAGTGGTATGATTTAGTGAATGGTGGAGATGGAACAACTAGAGTGGCCATTGAAAATATACACACTCAATTCATTTTATTGCTAGAACAAAAAGAGAAAATTATAAAGCAGTACAATTAGCTTTGAGCTATGATAAGTCTAAGGCTTATATTTTTAACTAGAGCTTCGGTCAGTGTAGAAAAGGTTGTACAATAGAAAATAGTGCCTAGCTCTCTAGAAGGATAAGACTTCTATGTATAGTTTTAAAAACAGAGCTACTTGATTTATTACACCAAGAAGAATTGGGAGTCACACCTTGCAAAATTAAAGGCAACATCATCCAATTAAGGTGTATATTTCTTTTTGAATTTTATAAACTATTTTTTTATCTCAATGTACATTTGTGGAGTTAGTAGATAGTGTTATGGTACAATTTTTTTGGTGATGGATAACAATGTTAAAGGAGGTACTCTCATGTAGATATACCAATAAGGGGATGTAATGTGGATTGAATAACCTTTACCCTTGATGGAAAATGGGGAGTGAAGTAGAGAAGTGTGTTGCCATCAATGACAAAGCGAGAGATTGTTGGAAACATGATCATGATGGTGTATGGTATTGTCATTAATATTTTACCATTATATAACTAATGGTGTATAGTATGAATATGCTTCAGAGAAAACCAAGTGTTGTTGGAAATTGGCTAAGTCCCAAATAAAAACGATGTATTTTCAATGTTACAAAGTAATGGTTTTGTGGTGCACATTGTTCCTCTTTGCATTATCTCATAATGCAGTTTTGAGGTAATAATGGTATGTATTGAAGAAGTCCATATCCAAATTTTTGGGGTTTTTGGTCCTCCACGAAAAAATTTATTAATGAGAGAGTATCAAACTAAGTTGTGATAGAGTTACAATTGTTGATCTCATGTTGGGATCTTTTGCATTCCATCATGGATAATCATTATGTTTTGTGGATTTTAAGAAGTTCTTAGATATTTTAGATGTGTGTACATTCTAAATTTCAAGTGGTTTGGTTATTCATGCATTGTGTTTTGGATGGATAGTTGGTCCTTTTGGTTATTTATTTATTAGTTTTTTGTGTGGTGTGGACCTAAGGGTTTTATGGTCGTGTGGAATTGAATTATGTATGAAGTAGAATCATGGGAGTATCTATAGTTCATTCTCACTTATTTTTATGAAGAACATACTTTGGTTACTTTAGCAAGGCATGTGTGTTGGATTTTTGAGCTGACATGTTTTGGGGTTACATGTTTCATCCATTTAGGATGGCCTCATTGTTTTTATGATTGTTTGTGAAGGATATATAAGTATAGAGAAGGACAATTCATAATGAGTAGAGTGTGTGTGGTAAAACAATGTAATCTTGTGCATCCGCATAAGAGTGATAGTGAAGGATGAAGTGTGTAAAGTTAGTTTTCTAAGAAGAATAAGGAACTGTATTTTTAGCATACAACAAATGCTTTGCAAGCAATTCAAATTCTGGTAGTAGGCCATTTTTGTATGTCCATTTGTAATTTAGGAAGAAGTGATCTTCCTTGGGAAGTGAACCCTCCTATTTTTAGAACAGTGATTCCTTAACCTGTGATCTATTGTAATTGATTATGGTATATAGTGAGTTAATATTCACCATGGTTTTTCACTTTCAAGGGTTTTCCACATAAAATATGGTGTTCCTCTATTGATTTTTGGGGTGCATTCTTTACTTTTTTATTTCCATTTCTACAATTTTAATGAGATGCTTTGTAATAAACTTTAAGTTATTGAATCTCAAGGAATACTAATTCACCCTTGTCTTAGTAATCTGGGTTTTCAATAAACTATAGTTCATTTACCTACCCCTTATATGGATGAAGATAAGACGATAATGATTGAGCTTGATTATCAGCTTGTGGTGACTATTCACCTATTTCATTAAATATTTATTTTCTTTTAGATTAATGTGCATATATTTTTTTTCATATTGATACAAGGACATCCAAAAAAATAGAAAGGAGGTCTACTTAGTGAGTTTCAAAACAACAACCATAATTCAATTGTTTATCTTCCCAATAGACAAAGAGTAATCAACTCTTCCATCCCAATATATAGGACTAACGTATTATAACATTTTTTCTCTATGCCTATATGTTTTTGTTGTACATACATACTTCTTTTATAGATGTACAACATTGTACGAATATAAGGATTTTTTTATGTATTCATTGTATTCATGATATAATGTATATACATTATATGAAATTATGCATATTATAGATAAATTTTTTCATATTTATTATTTATATATGATGCTAAAATATTTCTATGTGGTTTCATGTGTACAATAGGGGAATAAAAAACATGTATTAGCCAATGTGAGTTAATTTAAATAAAATTATATTTAATTTATATCAGTTAATTCAAATAAATAAATTAAGGATAGCCTTTTTATCTCAATGAAGCTAATAATATTCATCAAGGGTTGAGGAAATACAAGAATCTCATGACAAATAATTTAATACATTCATAAACTATATGAGAATGGTGATATTCCTACACAAAGTAGTTTTGGAATTCCTAAAGATAAGTTGGCATTCACACTTTTCCTATTTATGATAGCCTTATCTAGGTCATGACTCTATATGTATGTATATATATATATATATATAATTTCATTTCATTAGTCTATAAGAATCATGCAAGTTCTTAATGAGCCATCTCAACTATATTTGGCATTCATAATTGCAATTTTTGTTAAGTCACAATCATGATAAAAAAATTAGTGTAATTAATATTTAAAATTACGCTTGCATAAGTTTACTTAGGCATTATTTAATTCCTAGGTTTATTTATTCTCATCTTTATTTTTTGAGCTATCTTGTTGCTCAAGATAAGATTAGGGTTATGCATCTTTGCTTTTATAAAGCAAATCATTATCTTGTAATTATGAATTCTCGAATAATATTATGTTGCACATTGTTTTGCAACCTCTCTGCTTTTTCTGATTTTCTCTTATGTGGAAGATCTTTTCGGTTTGCAAATATGATTTTGGTTTCTAACAAAAGACAAGGGTTTATTGTTCTCCTTTCAATTTTAATGGTATAATTTATTTTGAAATGATCTAGATACCTATGTAAAAAATAATTCATCTAGTAGCATTCACTTTCCCACCTCAATGTCCTAATGTATTTAGTTTGGTTCCTCCAAAGACCTAAAGAACAAAAATCACCTATTGACACCTTTAAAATACTATTAAATAATGTATTTTGTAATAATGCATTCATTGTTGGTATGGTCAAATGATATAGAATTGAAAAAAATGAGATATGGTATTATAAAGGGACATTGACTACTTGCTGCAAATGAGACATTTGTTGGTGCTATAGATGAGAGAATAGGAAAGAAAAAGTTTGGAATTTTTTTTCCTTAGTGCTCTTAAGAGACCACCTCAATCCAAGGTAGCATGAAAGGATCCATAAACCTAGAAAATGAACCAAGAAATACAATAGAATTAATTTACCCACCCTATTATGGTATCATATTTGGTTCAATCTTATGAGGTATAAACAAGGATAAATTTATGAGCCCCCCTCAAAAAGGTATAAAATCCTAGTGAATCTTGTATAATTCCTAAAAATATATTATTTTTATTGGTGAATTGTTTTGAGGGAAAATTAATAATTTCAATTGGTGAATATTTTGTAATCATAAGAAGTTTATAGAAAATCTCAATGAATTATAAGTTTTTAGAAACCAAAAAAATATTTCCATTGGTGATTAAAAAATGTTCTCAAACAAATAAAAGATCTTCATTAGCAAATTAAACCTATTTTGAATCTAAAATAACATTTCTATTGGAAATGAATTTTTAGCGGATGGGAGACTCTTCTGGTGGATCAACATTTTTTCAAAATTCTGTGAACGTGGGAAATGCTAGTTCTCCCCCTAGTGGTAATTGTGGTAGGTCTGAGGTTGTTGTCGTTGATGGTGCATAACTATCAACTTGCAGTGGTGTTGTTGGAATTGATGGTGGGTCCTCCTTTCTATCTTTTGTTCTAGAATCTTTAGGTTTGGGTGATGGTGCTCTTTCCAAACATTGTGTGGGGGCCATCCCTCCTCATAATGTGAGCCTCTCCTCTTCCCCACATTTGAAAATTCCTAAAAAAGGTACTACTTGTGAAGGACATAAGCATGTAGAGGTCTTTTCAAATGGACCAAGTTGGTCTAGCCTTTTGGGTGCTAAACCTAAAGGGAAGAGCTCCTCGGTGCTAGTTAGCTTTCAAGTGAATTTGGTTACAAGAGAATACTTGGTGACTATTCCTAATTGCATTATTGAGAACCCATTAGTGTCTATGGACCTTACTCTGGTTGGAAATTTTATGGGTCCTTTCCCTAATGTTGAGCTAGTCTACAATCTTGCTTCTAAATGCTAGAGGACAAAAGGCTAGGTGGAGGTAGCTGCAATGGCTAAAGTTTTTTCTCATTCTCCTTCACATGTAATGAGGACATGGTTGGTGTTATTACTCATGGGTTGTGGATGATTGGTAAATCCTCCTGGGTCCTTAAGAAATGGGAGGCTAGTTTTAATCCCATTTCTTGTTCTTTTTCCTCTGCCCCGATATGGGTAAGGCTCCCAAATTTTCCTTTGGAGTTTTGGGATGAACAAGTGTTCGTTGGAATTGCTAATATGTTTGGAAAGATTCTATGCATTGATCAAATTATTGCTTCCCACAAGAGGTTATTTTATGCACATTTTTGTGTGATTGTGGATCAATTTGTGGACTTTCCTAAGAAGGTGATAATTAACTCAAAGCTAGGGGGCTGGAATCAAGCGATTGAATATGAATCGATCCCTTTTGTTTGATTTCACTAAAAAATGGTCAATTATTGGGCCAAGAAATGACCCTTAGAGGAAAAACTAGTCTAGGATTAGCCTCTTATGGAATGGAAAGAGAAACAAAAGTGTCAGAGGTGTGTGATATGGAAGGGAATGATGTTGCTAAGCATTGTTTCATTTTGGATGAGCTAGTTATGGATACCTCTTGTAAGGAGGTGGGTATTTTGGGAGGGGAGAATGTTGATGTTGGGTCTCCTCATGGAATCTAGGTCCGATCAGAGGATAATCAATTGGTGGAAGAAGGGGAATTGGGTGATCCCACAATGCTAGTTTACAATTTTTTTCCAAACTTGACACTAAACTGATTTTTTCTAACTAAATCTTCACTTTTGGGCACCTATAATGGCTAAATCATGAGGAATTTGAAGATGATGCAAAATAGTGATTTGTGATCTTTTTTTCTTGTAGATTATAATTATATTTTTTTCAAAAATTTTGCAATCATATTGCACTTCTTTTTCCATCTCCTTCAAAAAATAGTTTTTTCAGTAAACACCATTTTTAAGGAGTGATGCTCACCATATAACACAACATTTTTTCCATGAAGGATAATATTCTCTTTTTTTAATTTATATTTTTAATTATGATATCTAGTGTGTCCAATTTGTTTCATAATGTTTTATTGAATATTTTTTCCTTAATCAAGTTTCGAAGTCAAACCAATTAAAATTCAGACATAGGAAGACCATATAACACAACCTTTTTTGTATGTATAGAAATTCAACTTTTTTTTTGGTTGGATCAAGGACTTCAATATCTAGTGCAATCATATTTTTCAAAAACAAAATTGATAATCTTCTATTTTTCCACATGTGTAGAACAAAGAGATTAATTTTTGGTGAAAACCCTAAATTCACAAGAAATAAAAATAAATATAATAATAATATTAAATTTATTTAAAATTATAATTTTTGGGAAGCTTATAATAAGGACTACATACTTAAAAAAAAAATTAAATGAATTCATTTTATCCCCTAAAAGGTAAATCGAAAGTGGTTTTTTATCAACATTTTGATAGGTGTAAAGGAGACTTTGTTATAAGTATGGTTTAAAACTAGTCGGGTTCTATCCAAGGGGGTTTGATCTAAGGTAGTTTGATCAAACCCTATTGAATTGGAATGCTTTAAATGGAAATTTTTAAGGATTAAATCATTATACTTTTTAAAAATATGTGATTTTAGCAAAAAATAGAATCTCCCAGAAGTTGTAAACTAGCTTTATGGGATCACATAATTGGTTGTTGGTGAGGATGCTCTTCCCTCTAATTAAATGAAGAAACCTAAAAATGTAGAGGTGGTGGATAAAGAGTTGAATTCTTTGGTTACAGTAAAGGAGCCATAAATAGTGGCCGTGTCTCCCATTTCTTCTATCTTGGAGTCGGGTGGTAAGGAGGCAGTCTTGTAGGAGCACCCTAGGGATATTCTAAATTTGGTGCTCACCTCTTCTGTCAATGGTTGTGAGTTGGTGAGCTCATTATAGGTCAAGAACCTCCCTTTTCTCTAGTAAAGACTATAAATAGAAAGAAGAATCCCTCCTCTCAAGTGGTTTCCACCAAGAACTGATCAAAGGTTGTTTGTTGCTCGGAGCCAAGGGGCAGAGGGAGACCCACTCTAGTTCAGAGCAGGGAGAAGGAAAGTAAAGTTGATATTGCTGATGGATCCTAGAAAACTTTATTTGAGATGTGTCCTAAGGGAACATCTCATAATCCTCTATGAATATTCTCTAATGGAATATTTGAGGGTTGAATAACCCTCACAAGAAGGATCTCCTTTGTAAATTAGTGAGGGATCATAAACCAAATGTGATCTTGATTCAAGAAATGGAAATTCTTGTTGAAAAATTAGAGTGTCTTAAGAAAATATTCTTTAAGGAATGTGGCCTTCATGGTTTTGATGTTGATGGTGCTTCTAGGGGTGTGGCCACTTTCTGGAATATGAAATTTTTCATTGGTAAAGCCATATTTTGGGTCCCCAACCATATTGCTACCTACTTTTACCATAGTAGGAGTGATTTTTCTTTCGTCACTTTGAATATCTATGCTCTTAATGTAAAAAGTACTCAAAAGCACTTCTAGGGGAATTTGAGTTCCTTTAAAGCTGATTTTCCCTCTAAACACTAGATGGTTATGGGAGATTTTAATACTCCATTGAATTCTATTGATAAGTTGGGTGGCTCTCAGGTTGATGACAAGAGAAGATTCGAATTGATGTCTTTTGTTAATGGAAATGCCTTGTTTGATATTTATTTGTGTGGGATGTCATATACTCGGTCAAATCATACATTTGGGGATGATCTGATCCAAGTGAAGCTAGATCGGGTCCTCCTTTCTCATGAGTGGGTGGCTCATTTTTCTTTCTTCCTCTCTGATCTCACAAGGCTAGGTTCAGACCATTTTCCTATCTCTTTGTCAGCTAAGGTGGTTGTTAGTAGGTTCTCTTTCCCTTTCAAGTTTGAAAAAATGTGGATGTCTCACCTAGACTTTAAAGTCAAAATTGCTTCCTAGTGGGACATTCAGGTGGATGGATATGCTATGTACAAAGTGGCCAAGAAGTTGGCTTCTATAAAGGAAAATGTGAGGGATTGGAATAAGGAATCCTTTGATAACATATTCCTTGAGAAAGGCCTCATTAAGACATACCTTGATATTCTTCAACAAAATATTTAGGCTATGGGTTATCATACTAATCTGTCAAATGAAGAGGGCATGCTCGTGTTCCATCTCCATAATATTGTGGCTATGGAGGAGGAATTATGGAAGAAGAGGTCATGTGTGGTGTGGATTAACTATGGCAACATGAATACACAATTATTTCATCTCACTACACTGAAGCATCATGCCTCCAATTGTATCAAGTATATTCACCAAGTTGATGGGGTGGTTAAGATTGAGGAGGAGATTAGGTGGGTGGATATTTCCTTCTTTTCTAATATTCTAACTAATAATTTTTCCCCTTCTTTACAAGCCCAGGATCAGTTGCTAGATGTTTTCCTAAAATTTTGATGGATGATCTTAATTGTATGCTATGTAGTATTCCTTCTGTGAAGGAAAATAGGAATGCAGTTTTCTCCTTTGTTGGGAACAAGGCCCCTAGCCCTAATGGATTTCCCATGTTCTTCTTCCAAGAATTCTAAACCATTTTTTCCAAGGATGTAGTGGATGCAACTAAATTTTTTTTGGTAGCCATAACCTACTTAAGGAATTGAATGCTACTTTCTTGGTGCTGATTCTGAAAATCCTTGAGGTCTTGGCCTTCAATGAGCTTAGACCTATTAGCCTATGTTATTCAATTTATAATATTTTCTCCAAGGTACTGGTGGTAAGATTGTAGAGGGTTCTTCCTTTGATCATCTCTCCTCAGCAAAGTGGCTTTGTTGTGGGAAGGAAAATTCTTAACCCTATTATCACTATGCATGAAAACACTCATTCACTGATGGTTAACAAAAATGTCAGTTTTTAATTAAAAATGGATTTGGTTAAAGCTTAAGACTGGGTTAATTGGTATTTTCTATTTAAAATCTTTTGTTCTTTTGGTTTTTTTGATAATTTTGTTAAGTTTATTTAGAGCCTCATTTTGTCGTTGTCCTTTTTTGTGTTGGTTAATGGCTTTCCTTTGGATTTATTTAAGATCTCTAGGGGGTAAGATAGGGTGATCCAATTTCACCATTCCTCTTCATTATCTTAGTTGAATCTCTGGGTAGGTCACTATAGCTGAAGCTCTCTTTGAGATATCTTATGGGGATAAGACCTTCTTCTTTGCCCCCTATTAATATAAACAATTTGTTGACGATACTTTGATCATGGGTGATGCATCTATTGTGGAAGCTAGGAGTATTAAACTAACTCTCCAGAATTATGAGGAGGCTTTCGGGAAGCTCATAAGTATTACCAAGATCGTGATTTTCTTTCTCAAGACTCTAGAAAGAAGGATGAAAATAATTTCTAGTATTCTTCATTTTTCAGTGGGATCTCTTCCTTCTACCTATCTTCGTCTGCCTTTAGGAGCCAACCTGGCCCCTAAATCCTTTTGGAATGGTCTAATTGATAACTGCAATGATAAGCAGGTTGGGTGGAAAGGTGCTTTGCTCAACCAAGCTATAAAATTGGTGTTGATTAATTCCACATTTCAGAATCTCTCAGTTTATTCTATCATCATTTTCCAGCCTCAAAATTTTAAGGAAAATATTGAGAGTATTCAAAAAAGATTTATTTTTCTAGTGTGGAGGATAAGAAGATATTGAGTTTGGTTTTATGGGATAATGTTTTTCATTCAAAATTCCAAGGATGCTTGGGCTTGCATAGGATTAAACCCTTTAAATTGGCTCTTGTGGCTAAGCAGCTTAGGAACTTCATCTATGGTGAGAAGGAATGGTCAAAGATTCTAGCTTCCAAATATCTTGCTCAGGTGGATAAATTTTGGGAGTTACTTAGAGATGATTTCTCTCCTCCCTTGGGTTTTTTCTTTTGGAATTCACTGATTAGATCTAGAGGTGTTGTTTCTACTGGCATCCAATTGTCAGTTGGGAATGGTAGGGATATCCATTTTTGGGATGATTGGTTGTTCGGCCATGGTCTGTTGTGAGATTCTGATTGGGTGGATCCTTGGAGAGACTTGGGTATTAGAGAATTTAGGATTTATTTTTTTGATTAGATTGTGGATGGGGAGTGGAGTTTAATGAGGTTTCTAAAATTCATATCCTTGTTTCCCTCCAAAGGGACAAGGTGGTTTGGAGAAGGCTTCTGCATGGGTTGTTATTGGTGGCATCTACATTTAATTCCCTCAATGATATTGTGGAGCCTAGGCCACCATGGAGTTTGGTCTAGTCTTCGAAGTTGATTCCCAAAATTAATATATTTTTATGGTTAACAGTGCAGGACAAGATCTTAACCATTAACAATCTATGGAAAAGAGGTTTTTCCATGCCTAACATATGCTACATGTGTAAGATGGGTGCAAAGGATAGCTATCACTTTTTTATTGGGTGTACCTATGCTTGGGAAGTCTAGTCTCTCTTTCTCAACCTCTGGAGAGTGGATTGGATATTCTCTTCTCCAGTTTGGGAACTTTGGCTCTAATGGCATGCACTTTCTTCTAATCCTTCCTTGAGGTAGCTTTGGACTCTTATGCTCCCTCACATTACTGGGGTTTATGGAAGGAGAAGAAAAATATAATTTTTATGGATGCCTCTCTTTCCCCTTGTGGACATTGATTTTGGGTGTCTAAGGGTTGTTGAACACTTCTAATGTTTTTCACCTAAAAGGAGAGAAATGGACCCAAAACGCTAATTTATACACTCAATATTAATGTAAACTAGATGCAATATGCCTAATTATGATGTCTAAATGCAATAAACTAAAAAAGAAATGATTTATTGATGTTAAACCTAAGAAATTAAAAGTGTTAGAAAACACATTGTGATATATAGAATGATAAAATGAATGCAATAAAGAACAAAATAAAGATGCTAAATAGAAACTATGCACCTGGAAACTGATGAAGAGTAGAATGGAGAATGTAGAGACCCCTGAATTTTTTTATTTTTGTTTTGAGCCAATTGGGACACTTACGCCAAGCTGGGTGACCTAGTCCCAGATCAAGGAAACTGCCCAAAAAGCTACTTCTACTAGATGGGTATCTAAAACTGTCAAAATATTTGAAAAACCAATGTAATGGGACAAAGTTGCCACTATTGGTGATTTAGTCCACTTAGTATTTCTACAAATCAGAAAGTGGAAAGAGAAGCCCACAATTTGCACTCTATTTTCTTATGGAAATCTAGATCTGAATCTACAAAATTACCTGCAAAATAGAATACAAATTGATTTTTAATGGGGGATTTTCCTTGGTCAAACCCCTAGTTGGTATTTAAACCTTGGAAAAGATAAAATCTGCATAAAACTCTAGCCCTAAGTGTGTCTAAGATTAGGAAATATGAAAATAAGATGCAACCCTATTCTAATGTATAAGAATAAGATACATAAATGGATTTAGAAAAATGCAAGAATCATTCTAAGAGACATTAAATAATATTAGAAATGAATCTAAATGACATGCAAACCTTCCTTAGGCTAAAGATAGAGAGAAAATGGAAGATGGAATTGCTTTGAAAAAAGTCTTTAGGCTTGATTTGATGGCTAGTTACATCTCCTCAAGCTAGCTTTTTCCATGATTCACCATAGGCATCCATGATCAACCCTTTCCAATATGAGATATTGTAAAAAAGGTGAGCTTGAAGACCTACAAAAACCATAGTTTGAGACCTATAAAAACCTTAGTTTCTTGCTCTAAAGCTTCAACTTTGTTGTAGATAGACTAATGAAACTTCTTATGAAAGATATTTGGCTCTTGAATTTTGATTTTTCTTGATGAAAATGACTTAATGTTATGAAAAATGACCTAAAACCATGTATTTATAGGAATTAACACCGAATTATTCGTTATTTTAACTTCACAGGCTGATATCCATCAATAATTTGAATTAAGTTAGTGATTTTCCCACTCAAAAGTGAAAAATACCTCAAAGAGGACTAAGTCATCATGGGTATGTGTAGGATCATCATGGAAAAAATAGGCCCTTAATTGGCAAAAAATTCAGAAAAAATCATAGTTAGGCAACTTGATGTAAAATTTTGAATAAGTTATCTATATTATTTCAAAAATATGTAAGAATCGAATCTATAACAAATTGAATGTAGTTTCTAAAATACTAGGTTTATTTATTTTTTAAATCTATTTGGTGAAAATTTGAAATTTCAATGCAATAGTACTTAAACTTCAAGGAAAAATAAATTAGGTGTCTGTCTAACCACCCTAACCACAATAAAATTATGATATTTTTTTATAATATTTTAGATATAAGTAGAGGACTCATGTCCTGATGTGATGCATATTTTTTGTAATTTTTTTCCAAGTAAATAATTAATTATGATTTTTTATTACAACTTTAAAAAATATAAAACTAGTATGTCTGACCACCTTAACTTGGTCAAAGCTTCATGAAATTCATTTTTTTAAATCCTATAGTATCTGAAGCATAGAATGTGATGCATGTTTCAGATTCAAAAAATGTGATACCATTTGAAAACTACATATGCTTTTCAATCAGCCTATCAATCAAGACTTTAATCGTACTTCAAATAGAAAATGAATAATAATAATTTATTAAATTCAAAGTAAAGCATAATTTATATTGGTGGAAAGTTGAGAATCTCCTTTAAAAAACCTTTTCATTTCATCAATTTTAGGTTAACAAAATGTCATCAGCCACATACCCTACACATACCTATCATATCACCAATTTTTGGCCCATCATGATCCTCGACATACCCCTACCTTGGGTGACTTAGTCCCACTATGGATTTTCGAGGTGGGTTTTACAAAATTTGAGTGGTTTAAATGTTGCTTCTTGGGATTTGTGTGATTTGTGAGTGGAATAGGCCTTAAATTCCAAAATCATGAGCATTAGGGGCCTATAAATGTAGTTTTTAAGGGGTGATTAATGCAAGGGTATCTAAAATAGGACCAAATTATTCACAAAATTGTCTCTTTCTTCAAGAGTATATAGTTTTTGGTGACACACTAAGCCTCCACTTTAGCACCCATATGACTCTACTTACATATGTAAGCTAAAGGACTCTAAACAATACACTTTACTATAAAAGGATACTCATACAAAAGATAGGAGAATGAAGCCCATAGTGTAGTTATTTGCAAAACCACAACATTAGGAACCACATCTTCCAAAAAAAATCATTAATTTTCCAAAACTCATTTTGTCTAACTTCCAGAAATAAAATTCAAGGGTAGATGTATGCCCCCCTGATTCCACTTGCTTTACAGAGGTGGATTCAAGTTAGTAATCTAACCACATCAAGTAAGAAACATCATATTGTAGGACATTTCCAAGTACCATGTGACATAATGATATACAATTTATGATGTCGGGTGAGGAATCACAATTCCAATGCATCAAATAGCGTCGAAAATGGAGTAACTTGGCACCTATTATGGTGTTTTGAATAAAAAGTACTTTATTAATTCTTAAGATAGGAAAAAAACCCCTAATTTGATGCATACGAGTGAAAAGAGTTAAAAGAGGTGAAAGGGAAGTATTTTTTCACTTACTATTTTATTTTACCTTCTCATAGCTTGAGAGTGACGATTGAGATGGAAAGATGCCAAGGAGACTAGATTATAGACCTGCATGATTGGACATTCTCTAGGACAAGGTGGCACACAGTGAGCATTAGCACGAGGTGAGTTGATTTTGCTACATGAGCTATGTGTTTATGTAATTATTTAATGATTTTTATGCATATCTAGGTTAATTTAGGATCTTGGAAATAAAGTTCAAAAAGTATTCCCCCTTTTTCACAAAGTGTCCCATTTTTTTGCAATGTGTCCCTTTTGTTTGCAAAGTGTCCCATTTCTTCACGAAGTGTCCCAAAAGGGCTCTAAAGTTTCTAGGGCCCTTAGGAAAGCACACTAGAAGAGCTTTAGTATAGTTTCATAATGAATAAAGAGATTAGATGAGTTTTAGAGCATAGTGTTGTGATTTGGATAAGTACCCACTTGATTACGGAAGTAGCTAGGGGGTAGACAGTTGAGCTTCTTGAGAGATTTCGCCCCATCACTTTTATCAGAGGAGATAGAGAACCTTTAGGCCATAGAAATCTATTGGGCATACCTCATGTGTCCTATGAGGTATCATGATGCTATGCTGATGGCTCTCTGTGAGTGTTGGGACGTGGATACATGCGCATTCCATCTTTCAACAGGGGAGATGAAAATCGCCCTAGAGGACATACACCACATTATCTATATTTCAATTTAGGGAGAGCAGGTATGTTTCCATAGAGACTGCACCTTCCATGAGAAGAAGGTTGATTTATAGTACTATTTAGATGGCTCAGTTCATGATTATCAAGTGAGAGGGAAGATTGATTTGTCAATACTATTATACTCATTAGCGCCAGTGGTTAGATGGATCATGATTCATACTACAACACTAGTTCTTGTCCCTAATGGGTGGTAGTGCACCTCGAGGGAGGACTAGTCCATTTGATTCAAGGGATGGTAGAGCATCACATAGTGTATGCTTGGGTCAATGTATCTTGGAACATTTGTATTATGATCTTGGGTGATTTGTATTCTAGAAGGTGGATAGTATGGTGCACTACACACTTCTACAATTTTGGTGCCTAGAGCATATTACATGTACCAAAACAGTCATCTACCCATGTGCAACAGTAGTAGGGTATCCTTGGGCTTTTAGCTATCCTCTACGACGATTATGGTTGTATGGTGATTTCCATTTTTGGAGAGTACGATTTGACCAATTGGAGGAGGATGAAATCTTATGGAGACCTTATTAGCTAATGCTATACTAGCCAGATCATACTAGATAGATGATGAGACTACAGGTAGATAGGTTCCTGGTTGGCTGACATGATCATGTAGTATGTTATTTTTAGTACAATCTAATCATGACTAGTACAATCTATTCATGCTTTCAGCTATCCTCTATGGCGATTATGGTTGTATGGTGATTTCCATTTTTGGAGAGTACGATTTGACCAATTGGAGGAGGATGAGATCTTATGGAGACCTTATTAGCTAATGCTATACTAGCCAGATCATACTAGGCAGATGATGAGACTATAGCTAGATAGGTTTCTAGTTGGCTAGCATGATCATGTAGTATGTCATTTTTAGTACAATCTATTCATGTTGCAATTTGGACAGGTTTAGATACCACCCAGGCATGATCATCTTTTAGGAGGTCAATGCGGAGTTCCTAGAGACTAGGTGATAATGTGCAACTTACTCTAGACCATGTGGGTGAGAGTGACTCTGACTTCTTTAATCATGACCAACCTCCAATCTCTGATGCAAACAACATCGGTACCACAGGGGATTGTGAGGAGTGGTGGATAGTGACATGACAAAATCTAGTCTATCTGTTGGATGAGCTAGTGGGAGATGTAGGTCCACTTCCATATGAGGGAGATGATAGAGAGGATAGGGCTGAGGAGACACACTACAAAGCTGTAGACATTTTCACATATGTCATTCATGATGAGTATGATAAGGATGTAGACCTAGATTATGATGGCTAGGAGGGAGAGGAGGATGATGAGGAGGAGGATGAGGATGAAGAGGAGGATGAGGAGAATCAGGAGGAGGAGGAGGAGGAGCCACCCCTGAGTGAGAGTGATGAGGCAGTAGTTGAGGATCGACATGAGTGGGGAGATCCCTCTCCCATTCGTATGATGAGACCACAAGCAGCAACTACAACATGCACTAGTACTCACAGTCGAGGAGAGGCTAGCACATCTTCTATGCCCCTACATAGGATTATGTTGAGATTTCTTAGCCTACTAGAGATATAGGTGATGATATTTGATTTTATGCATGTAATTTAGTGTTGATTCTCTTTATATATGGGTATGTGCAGGATCATGATGGGACAAAAAGTTGCAATATGATGGGTATGTGGCTGACGATTTCTTTTACCCAAAATTGATGAAATAAAAATGGTTTTTAGAGGATATTCTCAGCTTTCCACCAATATAATTTATCCTTTATGTTGAATTTAATAAGTAATTATTATTCATTTTCTATTTGAATTACGACTAAAGTCCTGATTGATAGGCTAATTGAAAAAATCTATAGATTTCAAATAATATCACATTTTTTGAATCCAAAAAATGTATCACATTCTATGCTTCACATAATATAGGATTAAAAAAAGAAAAATTGAATTTCATGAATTTTTGACCAAGTTAAGGTGGTCAGACATACAAGTTTTTTATATTTTTTAAAAGGTGTAATAAAAAATTCATAATTAATTATTTACTTGGAAAAGAATTAGGGAAAAATATGTATCACATTAGGACATGATTCCTCTACTTATATCTAAAATCTTATAAAAAAATATTATCATTTTATTGTTGTTAGGGTGGTCAGACATACACCTACTTCTTACTTTTTCCCTAAAATTTAAGTACTACTACATTGAAATCTCAAATTTTCACCAAATAGATTTTTTTTTAAACAAACCTAGTAGTTTATAAATTACATTCAATTTGCTACAGATTATATTCTTACATATCTTTGAAATAATATAGATAAATTATTCAATTTTTTACGTCAAGTTGCCTAACTTTGATTTTTCTATTTTTTTTTGCCACTTAAAGGCCTATTTTTTCCTTGGTGATCTTGCACACACATACACACACACACACACACACACACACACACACACACACATATATATATATATATATCATGATTATGTGTACTAATTATGTATTGTTTCTACATTGCAAGAGTAACGAGAGACTAGTGGGAGCTCTACATTCAGGAGGCTATAGAGATAGTGCCAACATCCATCGATGAGGAGGAGATGGAATCAGATTACATGCCCCCACCTATCGTGGTAGAGTATCCAAAGTCACTTAGACCATTTGTGAGGCTACAAGCCATGTATGAGAATGTGAGGAGATGGATTCACCAAGTCGGGACTGTAGAACATTCATCTTGTACTCTAGCAGAGGTTGAGAGACTATAGGCAAAGGTAGTTTGGCTATAGGCGTAGAGGGAGTAGATAGAAAGAGAGCATTGGGTGGCCCTTGGAGGGATACAGGGCCTATAGTTTGCACTCAGGTTCAACGGATCATAGTCACAATCACATATGACCATCTCCTGATGTCCTGGTACTAGATCATGAACACTAGAGTCCGAAGGGTCTAGTTCTCATAGACTTCAATGATGTTGTGTATTAAGATGATATGTACATAAAAATTTGGATGTATATATATATATGAGAAATTGATGTTTAATGATTTTTCTTATTGTGTTTGAATGCTAAATGGCAATGTGATTAATTACATAACATTTTTAAGATTACTTAATTAATGTCTTCACGATTTAACAAAGTTTATGAGATCTAATTAAAACTTATTGTAGTTTCATTTAGATATGACATGATGATTAAGTATGTTATGCTAAATTAAATGGTGTAACTTATCATAGCACACAAAATTAAATTGAATAGCATGAAACCTAAAGTAATTATAAAAATAAATTAAATAATAACTTTAGTGCTCAAGACATACACATGATTGGTTTTTCAAGAATGAAGCAATGTGAAAATACATAGGATATGACCCCAAAAATTTAATAACACTACTTTATCATTCATACTATTCAAAAGGGATTAAACATAATACCAATGCAAATGAATGGAACTAATAGGTTCCTTAAGGGGTGTGCCATCAATTTCTATTAAGACATATGAACAAGACCCAAAGATTTTGTTTACTATATATGATCCTAACCAATTAGAACTAAATTTTCCTCTTTCATTGGGGTTGGCGTTGACATTATGTTGATTTACAAATAGAACTAAGTCAGCTTTGTGGAATGTGCGATGGATAATGTTGAGATTGTAATAGTGTTATTTCCTTTGCAATAAGCTTGAAGATCTGCACAAGAGTGTTAATGCATTGTTCATCGAGCATCTCAAGTTGGTGTAATCTTTCTGCCTTATAAGTGTTGTTTTCAACCAGACCTTGAAGATAAATCTATAATGTTGGGATTTCTAACTTCAAGGGCATGATTTCCTTAGTACCATAAACTATATTATAAGTTGGGGCTCTAGTGGAGGATCAAAGAATTGTGTGGTAAACCCAAGCGTGTAGTGAAATTGTGTGTGCCAGTCCCGATGATTATTATTACTAGTTTTCTTCAAAATTTGTTCAAGAACCTTATTATTTGATTCAACTTGACCATTAGATTGTGGGTAATAAGGTGTTGAAAAATGATGTTGGTTATTAAAAGTCTCCAATAATTTCTTCACATAATTATTCTTAAATGGTGTACCATTATTAGAGACTAATGCGAAAGGGAGTTCAAAGCAAGAAATAATGTGCTCTAGGATGAAATGAAATATCACCTTAGCTATTGTAGAATGAAGAAGAATATCCTCTACCCATTTCATGAGGTAATCAATTGTAGTTATGATAAACGTATGTCTAGCAGAAGATGGTGGCAATATTTTTCCAATTATTCCCAACCCCCATACAGAGAATGATCAAATAGGGATTTGGGCATAGATCTTAGAAGCAGGAGCATGAAGCAAATGTCTATGTTCTTGAAATTTGTGATATCGCTTAACATATACATAACAATATTTTTCCATATTTTTCCAATAGTAACCTGTACGAATGAATTTTTGTGCGAGGGTCTTTTCTCCAAAATGACTGCCACAACTACCTACATGAGCCTGCTTGGGTGCCATATTGATTTCTAAATCTTGAAGAAATCCAAGTAAAATGCCATCAAAGGAATGTCTATATAACACATCAGGAAGGATTATGTACTTGGTGGCTAATTATTTTAAACAAGCTCAAGTGTTGTTTGTGATAGGTTCAAGAATAGTACCATCTTTTATATAATTATATATGGCATCATACAATTCACTCAAATCATCCTTTGTTTTTGTTAATGCATCTACAGTGGTATCATTGATTGATCATTTTAGGATTGGGTGAACAGTGAATATAACATCCTTTAAAGGATCTAGAGGAGATATAAGAGAAGCACCACTTTCCATTACATCTACATGTTGGCTATATTTTTGTGGGATGTTATCATTGGTGAATGAGTTAAATTATGCCAAAAACGTCATTGTAAGATCCTTATATTTTGATAATTTATCATGTTTAGCTTGATAGACTTCATTTATTTGTTTGATCACTAATTCTGAATCACCAAATATCTTAATATCCTTAATTCCCATGATTAAAGCAGTACATAATCCAACAATTAAGGCCTCATATTCAGTAGTGTTATTTGTACATAGGAAATTTAATCAATACGACAAGGGAATAGGCTTTCCTTTAGGAAGAACCAATATCACTCTAGCACCAAAGCCTGTTCTACACTTGGATCCATCAAAATATAATTCCCATGTAGAAACTTCTATTGTCAACACACTATCATAAGGAAAAGAATCATTTCAAGGTAATGCCAAAGGAGAAGGAGCATTAACTAAGTGGTCGGTCAAGGCTTGACATTTAATTTATTTTTGAGAAACAAACTTAACGTCAAGCTAGTCTGTAATACCCCTCCTCTTATTGTTGGATTTATTATTTTTCTATGTGTTCATTTGCTACTTGTGACTATGATGGTACTGTTATTGTGTGATTTGGTTAGTTAGACTTTTGATGATGTTGTTATTCCATTAGTAGACATGATCATTTCATATGACATTGTGGTTGGTAATGTTAGTTGATTTTCATAATTACATTATGATGCAGTGATTTAATTAGATATGTTATGAGATGATTGTTAGTTAGAAATGTTGATTTATTGGTTATATTATAATTCTTAGAATAGGTGTGATGAAGGACAATATGGCATCACTCATTCGCGAGTTCCCTGTTATGTTGCGATTCTTTCTCACAATGCAGTACTTTAATTTAATGCTTCGATTTTATATATATATATATATATATATATATATGTATGCACATGTACACAACTTCACTTGTATGCAGGTATTGCAGGTACAAGTCTCGATTCCACCTATTTCGGCAGGACAGGACGAGCACCAATAGCCCAACGGTTAAATGTTGAAATAGAGGTGACGATGAAGTCATCCCGTCCCATGATGCTAGACCGTCTTGTTTGATTGGTATTGTTCATGTTTGTAATTGTCGTCATTTGTGGTTTGTGTTTTGTGTCTTGTCGTATTTTATTTAAGGTAGCATTTTATAAGTTATGATTGATTTTATTTCAATGATTGATATAATTATTTATTTTTAATGTTAGATTAAGTTCTATTTAAATATTTAAATGATTTAATTATTTTTGAAAAGTCATGTGTTTCAATTAAATGATAATTAAATATTAAATGTGTTTTAATTATTTTAATCAATTATCTGGTGGAGGATAATTATTAGAATAAATTATTTAAATTAAATAAGTAATGTGATGTGCAAGTAAAGTTGTAAAAACAGAAATTAAAACAAAAATAAAAAAATAAAAGAATGAAAAGTTGTGAGAACGAAATACAGATCTAATTAAAAAGCTTTCTTTTAAAGAATGATTTTTCTTTTATTTTTGATTTTTAGAGTTTTTAGAAGAAATTGTCAATATTTTTTATTTAATTGGGAATTTTAAAAGTTTACACACACAGAAGATTAGGGATTCAGAAGTTGCACAAGTTATTGATTTTGTATTTTTGAATCAAAAGAGTGTATTTTTCAATCTTTTGCTATAATCTAAGGAGAGTTCTAGAAAGGGTTTGGGAATCTATTACTGGTTATTCTGGAATATTTTGAACAAAGGATCGGGTTCGAGATTTGAGCACAGTTACTCAGAGGAGATTCGAGGCAGGAAGGAGGAACTCTTCGTGAAGGCCGTCAGGAACCAACTTCATCAGATTCTCGAGAGCGTAGGACTCCAGGTTCCACTCTCTTCCCTCTATGGGTTTAAATCTGTGAAAGAAATAAAGAAGTGTTTTAGAATCAATCTCTGTTTTAAAATAAAAAGAAACTCTGTCGAATTCCGTATGAATACGCCCAATTTCTCTCTCTTATTTTTACTGAGGAAAAGATCAATCTTTGTATTTTAATAAATTTGAAATTTTATTTTTTTGTGATTATCTTTAATATGTATTTTAAATAAGTGATATTATGTATTTTATACAGAAGATTGAATTATCTGTGTATATATAACCTTATTTATATATTTATATATATTCATTGAAAAATATATATATTAAATATATATATAATGAGATTTCGTATTTATATATATATATCTTTGTATTTCTTTTATTGAAATCATTTTGTTTTGTTTTTAAAAAAAAATTCTTTAAATTGGGATTTTCGAAAAATCCAGGCGAATAAATTTTATTTTTGTTTTCCGTGCTTATTGAAAAATTAAATGAAATATAAAAAAGGGGAAATCGAAATTTTATTTAAATAAAAAGTTTTCATATATAAAAAAAAAAAAGATTAAAATTTTTAATGTAATCGAAATTTTATTTTAATTAAAGTTGTATGGGGTTTGAGGAGGGCACGGCAGGCCGTACCAACCCAACCCCCCACTGTGGCATGGACTGCCACAGCAATCCTTACGGACTGCTGTGCGCAACAGTCCGTAAGGACTACTGCGTACAGCAGCCCGTGGGGACTGCGCGGCAATCCCCACTTGGCCGCTATTTAATGTTTTCTTTTAAATTTTATTTATTTTTTATTTATTTTTTTATATATGTTTTATATATATATATATTATATATATATATATTTACAAATATATGTATATATATATATATATAATTATATATAAATATATATATATATATATTAAATAGATAAATATTTTTATTGATGTAAAATAAATATATATATATATATATATACATACAAATATATGTATATAATATATATATGCGTAATTATATTATAAATTGAAATGGTTTTTTCTTGATGTTTAAATTGTGAAATTAAGTGAACTGCATTTAAGAATGAACGTAATAATTGTGTTGGATTATCGTTGAATTTTAAATTGTCATCGAGAAAATTTGGAGATTGTTATTTTTCGTCTTAGTTTTATTGTGTTACTTTTAAATATTTGTTTTTATATAAATTTAATGTTACATTCTTAAATATTTGTTAAATGTTATTTTATATATATATATAGTGATAGTGTGTATACTCACAATTTGAGTATAATTATATTCATTTTTGTTTATTTGTAAAAGTTGGATAATTATTAGAAAGAAAACAAAATGTTAGTAGATATATATATTTTATGTTTATATATATGTAAATATATTTATTATATATACGCAATAAATTGTATTTATAATAGTTTGCAAAATTAGAATTTATTGACTGGGATTTAATTGTGAAAATTGTAAAGTTGGATGTTATGGGTTATTAAATGAAATAAATTATATATGATAGTGAAATTGTTATTGCATGTTTTAATTTCAATGGTTTCTTGAGTTTCCTTGGTCGGAGATTTTAATGTATTTTTTAGATATTTATCGGATGTCTTTTGTTAAGAATTAAATATTTTGACGTAGGATTATTAACTTCTTGTGTTTCTTTATATCGTTTCAAAATTGGAGTGTTTTGTGTGATTGAGTTAATCGTTTACTTTAAGTTATGAATTTACTTGATCTGGTTATCGTTTTCCATTGAATTGTTGCAACTTTACTCTTCGATGTGGGAACCTATTGTTGATTTTGTAATCCTTGTTCCAGAGGCTTGTTATGTTAAAATGTTATTCTCGGCTTGGTTATGCTATTGGAGTTATTGGTTTTATGTTAGGAAGGGTTGAACGGTTTGTTAAGACTTTTGGTTATGAGATATCACGAGAGGGTTAAAGCCTTGCATGAGCTTGTTTTGAGTATTATGCTATATATGTTTTAGTTCAACCCTTGCCTAGTTTTGAGATATGTTAGGGGTCATAGGGAGAGTGGCTCTTCGTGGGCACCGGTGCCTCAGGATGAGGAAGGGCTCAGGATAACCCATGAAAGAGTAGTTAAACAAGTGATAACCTAAACAATAGAATCTAGGGGGTTGGGTAGTTAAAAAAATACAAGATAATAAAACATTGGATTCCTCGGCTATGCATTAGGGCTACCATAGACTAGTGATAAACTGAGAAGGTCATGGTCGGCAAAGCCATAGTCTCATCTTCATGAGAGATTATTGGCTCCGCATTAGCTACCCTATGGTGCCGGTGCCTCAGTTAGGAGGAAGGGCCAGGAGATCCATAGATGGGTGTCGGCGCCTCAGTTGGAGGAAGGGCCAGGAGAATCCCATGAGAGCTATGCGATGACACTCTCCACTTGACACCCTTGTGCTTTGTTTGTAGTTGCCTCTGGATATTGTATCTTTATGTTGTTTTCGGATTCTTGTGGATTTGGTTTATGATTGCTATTTAGCTCCTTGTTAAATTGATGATACTGTGTTTAATTGTGATGAGTTTTACAGTTTTAACTGGTTATGTGATTTGTGAACGTTGATGGTTGTTTCATTGTATGCCTTGAGTGGTACTTGTTTTTGTACTATGTTGTTGATTGAGTCGGTTTGGCATTCATGGTCGTGTTTTCTTCCTCGTCACCTCTGAGCATGGGGGGTGAGTTACTTGTAATTCACATGGTTCGATGGAACGTGCTCTGCACCCGTTGGGTTCCCCATCAGCATCTTAGCTTCTCAGCATTCCCACAGTTGGAGTTGTACCAATATTCACTTTGTATTTCAGATTTCATTGTATTTGTAGCATCCCACATGTTTGGGGAAAATTTGATGTAATTCAATTATCAGAGATTGTAATGTAACATTAAAACAATGATGTAATAGTTAGGATCATTTGTATCTTTATTAAGAGATGTATCATGGATATATTATGTGATGTCTATTATTCTTGCATCATGGTTTTGGATGTATCCTTATTCATGGTTATTTTAATATAAATAATATTGTTGTAATCTTTATCTTTATTTCCGTTTAGTTGTTGCGATGTAACTTCGCATGCCCCAGAGAACCAAGTGTGTTAATGCTATGTAATATGCTATGTAGTTATGGTTTAATGTTATTGCATGTTTAATTCAATTGTTATAAAAAAAAAATTATTTGCTATGTGTGTGTTCTCTGGGGTTTGCACGACGGGCATTACATAGTCAACAACATAACTCATTTAGCTAAATGTCTCGATAAGTCTGTTTTGTGAAAAAGATGTTTGAGATGATCAAATTTTTCCATGGCTTGTATTTCTGCATTTAGTAAATAATGTCGCAACTTACAACTAGCGAATACAAGGGATAAACATTATTTTTTAATTGGGGTGTATCATGTTTCAAAATTGATTAAATTTCAACTAATGTAATAAATAGGATGTTCTTTTCCATTATCATCATGTTGAGCCAACAATTTTGCAAGAGCATGAGCTGATGCAACTATGTAAAGGATGAATGGTTTGTTTGGCATAGCAGGTTGTAAAACAGGTGGAGTTGCAAGGTACTCCTTCAAAATCTCAATCCTCATTCCAATAAAAATGCACATCATTCTTGAGGAGATATGTGAAAGGTAACATTTGATTAGCTAAGGAGGCAACAAAATGATGGTTGGCTTGAATTCTACCTTGTAATGTGTGTAATTGTGAAATGTTCCTTGGAGGTGGCATGTTTATGACAGCATCAATTTTCTTTGTGTCCACCTCGATTCCTCTATGAGATATGATAAACCCTAAGAGTTTTCCAATATCTACTCCAAAGACACTTTTTTGAATTGAGTCGCATGTTGTATTTGTGTATGCACTCGAAGATTTGTCGATGGACATTCAAATTTTCTCGTCTTCTTAAGGATTTAGCAAGGATTTCATCAACATAATCTTCCAATATTTTGTGTATGTAATCACAAAATACCAATTTCATTTCTCTTTGATAAGTTGTGCCTACATTATTATTCCAAAAGGCATCATAACCCAACAAAATGTTCCCCAAATAGTTGTAAATGTTGTCTTGTATTGATCTTGTGGGTTGATAAAGATTTGATTATAGAAAGAAAATCCATCCCTGAATGACAACAAAGCATGTCCTATAGTTGAATCCATGATGATGTCAATATTAGGAAGGGAAAAATAATATTTTAAGGAGGATTTATCCAAGTCACAAAAATCTGTACATATCCTAATATGATTATAAGGTTTAGAAACTATGACAATGTTTGAGATCCAAGGAGAATAATCAATAGGGAAAATGAAACTTGCATCAAGGAGTTTTTCAAGTTCTCCTTTAACGTGAAAGGCTATCTTAGAATTCTTTTTTCTCATATTTTTTGAACAGGCTTAGCATTTTTTTCAAGAAAAATGTTATGTGTTACTATTTTCAAGTCTATTCTTGGCATATCTAATTATTTCCAAGCAAAAATTTTAGGAAAATCATGAAGCAAGGTTGTAGTATCCTCTTTTTCTTCATCATCAAGGAACTTCCCAATCTTAAGGACCTTTTCTTTATCATCTATTTCCATTGGTATATCAATTGTATCTCCTAAGGGGAGTTCATTTGACTTAAGAGATTCAGGAGCATGCAGTTCCATGCTTGTGTTTGTCTCATTAGTATCAATATTTTTTTGCTTGGTACTTATCATAGCGTAGGTAACATTTCATTTGGAAGAAGATGGTTTATCATAAACACCTAACATTTTTTTGAAGGCTTCATCACTTTCAACATACTCCCATGATGGTGAGGAGTCCATATCATGAAATTCATGATGCTTTAGCATAAGATTGGTTCTTGGTTTACATGTGATGGTGTTGATATTAAGCGATGGTCGTTGAGTTTGTTTTTTAATTAGAAAAGGAATATCCCAAACCAATATTTGTTTCTTGTGTATTAGGTTCTATAGGAACTTGAATTCCTTGTTCATTCTTTCCACATCCTTTACCATTGTATCCCAATTATTTCACTAACAAATAACCTTTCCCATAATTTTTTTCCATTTCCTTTAGGTTAGGAGGATGCATATAATCTATCTCATCAAAATTTATTGTGTATGTTTTATTTTCTTCTAAAGGGAATGAGGTAGATATTTGGAAAGATTCTTCTGAATTCTAAGTTGACTTAACTATTGGTTTTCCTATTGTTCATCTTCTTTCTGCATGATTATGTATTCATCCATAAATGAAGGTGTGAATTCTAATGTACCCCAATCAACATCTAGCAATTTAGACATAGGTTCTACTAGTTTTCTAGTCTCTAAGGGTGCTATATGAGATGTTGGAATTAATGTGTTTAGAGGACTTGTTCATTTTTCAAGTTGTAAGCAACTTTTAGCCTCAGGTCTATTTCAACTTGATATACTTTTTTGTTATAGACATATTTCATTATTTGATGAAGGGTTGAAGGCATCACATGCATCTGATGAATCCATGGCTATCCCAACAGAATATTGTACGCAAGATCATAGGGCATGACATGAATAGGAGTTTGTAAGGTAGCCACTCTGATTGTGATCGGTAAAGTGATTACACTAAGTAGTTGCTTTGTAGTATTGCCAAATCCTCTAATAGATAAGGAATCAGGTTGTATTTTCAATTTATCCACACATAATCGATCTAGAATCTTTACACTACACACATTAAGGGCAAAAACATTGTCAACAAGGGTTCATTTGATGCCTACTATAGTGTATTGAGAAATGATCATACATGCCTCATTTTTCTTCCTTAATTCTAATGGGGGGAGCTCATGTTGATGAAAGGTAATGTCAATAGTAACTGCATTTGTAGACACATAAAAATGGCCTAGACCCGCAAACCACATTTTTTTATTTCTTATCATTTTCATCTATAATCCAAATACAACTATTAATTAAATATTTATTAATTATTTAATTAATTCACATCTTTTATTCCTCCTAACTATTTAAATAAATAAATTTTATTTATTTATTTAAATACATCGCTAATTGTCTAATGTCTTTCTATAATTAAATGAATTCTTAAATTTACTTAATTATCTTGGTCCATTCTTTTCCTCTTGATTATTTAAATAAATAAATTATATTTATTTATTTAAATGCATCTTTAATTCTTTATGTCCTCTTATAATTAAATAAATTCCTATAATTTATTTAATTATTATCCACCTTGTCCATTTCCTCCATAATTAAATAACTACTATTAGTTATTTAATTATCTCCTTGGCTTTTTCTAATTTTAAATAAAATCATTTTAAAATTCTCCCACTTTCTAATTTTCTATCACATGACTCCACCTTTTTGAATTAAATAAATTTTTAATTCAAAATAACAACTTTCCTCCATAGATCAAATAATTTCAAATATTATTTGATTTTCTAACTTTTTCTTTTTTCGTCTCAATCTTATATCTTTGTCATATGTAATCTTGTCCCTTGATTTGATTTTCTTAAATCAAATCTTAGCCATTCATTTCAAAAAAAATCCCTAACCCTAATTGTGGGTTGTCAAATTGAATCTTGTCTATTGATTCTAACTTGTCAACTTTTAATCTTGGTCATTCCCTCAAAATTGGATTTTCTATAAAATGCCAATTTTTCTCTCATTTGATCATCTTATGTCATCTTGCAACATTATGCTTTTGTAATCTTAGGCATTCTTATGCAATCTCATACTTTTGGCATATTTACATTTCATTTGTTATAATTTAGACATAGTTTAGATGCTTACTAGTTGCATTATAGCATAGTATTGCATGTAGTCATTTCAAATCCTTAAACATTTTCTTTGTCATTTTCATAGTCATTGGATTGCTCACATCAAATACGAGGGAAAACACACATTTTCAGCAAGTTGAGAAGAGCTATGGAGGTTATTCATGGAGGTTTTGAGGACTATTTGGTATAATTGTTCTTTTTTTATGCATTTTCCTCCATGGGTCTTCATAGTTAGCTAGGGTTTTATTTTTTATGCATGATTATAAGCTAACCCATCAAATTTCATTGGTTACATTGGTGAATCCAACATCTTTTGATCTAATCATATGTTTTTGCAAGTTTTTCTTCTAAAAATTTGTGTTTATCTAACCCGTGTTTGTCAAGTTTTGCAAGTGGATTGTTATTGTGATTGCAAAAAGCATTGGTGGAAACTTCATGTCTCCCCTTAGCTTCCAAACTTTCGCATACATTCCTCTTAGAGAAAATTTAGCTTCAATTAGTGTCCTTTCAATTTCATTTCCATTAACTTTAGTTCTGACTAATTTTAGTTCTATTAATTTGGATTAATTTAATTTAATTTAATTTAGAGTTAGATGTAAATTTAGATTTTAGATTTTTAATTTTTCCAAGTTATTTTAAATTTATCTTTTTAGATCTTAGACTTTTAGTTAATTTAGATTTTAGATTTTTAATTAGGATTTAATTTGATTTTTGGATTTTTAAACAAGCTTTTTAAATTCAATTTTTGATTTTAAATTAGCTTTTTATATTTTTTAAATTATCTTTTTAATTAGATTTTTAAATTTTTAAATTATCTTTTTAATTATATTTTTAGATTTTTAAGTAGCTTAGGGTTTTGGGTTACTAATATTTTAGTTTTTAGCTTGTGGCGAGGACTCTAACATTGTTTTGTGCATTATCTTATCACATTCCTAATTTCCTTAAGGAAAAAATCAACAAACAACAAACAAGAATCTTGCATTTACATTCATTTGGTTAAAATTTACTTGCATTTTCATGTCACTGGGTTAAAATTAACACAAGCATGCATTGAAACTCATATGGTTAAAATTAACTTGCATTCTCATGGCATGAGTTTAAAATGAACTTTGTCTTTCACATTTTAAGTTAAAATTTTAAAAAGAAAAAAGTTTCTTGTGTGTCCTCCTCACATTATCATTTGGTAATTAAAATTTACAACTCTCTACAATTTTGTGTCACCCTTTGATGTAATAATCGAGGTATCCTCTCCCCTTGTCCTGTCATGCAATCTTGGGTGTAAGAGAAATAGTTATTGCCTCTAGAACTTGTGCCTTGTTGGGAAAAAGTACTCACCCCAAGGTGACTCAAATAAGCAAGCAAGCTCTTTGGCCAAGCTACCCCTAACTAGTATATAAATGTGAATCCTAATGGAAAACTTAGGATTATGAGTGCATATGTTTCATACGGACAAAGTAGGATTCCCCAAAACCCTATTGAGCGTAACCTATTTAGGCTAGAATCCTTCTTTTAATGGACCTTAATCTTTGCTCCATGTATGGCCACTCAAATGGGGGTCCTGAACTAAACACCTTTGTGTACTAGCCAAAATCCTTCTATTTTCTAGCACACCAACGGTCATTGTGAAGGCATCCAAATTTTCATAATTTTTAGTAGAGGTGATTAGCCTTCCATGGGAGTTTTATGGGGGTTGGAAGCTTTTTTTTCCTAAGAAGTGAGTGCACAATAAGGGGGAGCCCGTGCAACCAAGCTTCTAGATTCATATCCTAAGAATATGCAGCTAGGGAAACCCATGTGGAATCTAGCAAATATTATCTTGGCCTAACGTAGGATTGTGCTTGTCTTCTGTGTGATTGTTTACACACTCAAAATACTATGTTTTCCAAGTGTTTTCTGGACATTGAACAAAAAAAAATCACTTACAAATCTAGAAATAAACATTCAACCTCAAACTATTCAGATTTTTTACCAAAACTGTAGATAAATTAGAATTTTTGCATTTTGTACCGCATCTTCCACAACTCATTAGCTCTGTTGCACCACATTTTCTTCATAGAACACTACATTCACTTCACAAAACACTGCATTCACTATGAAAAAACTCATTTGTTGTCCTGTGTAATGCATTCGCTCTGTTGAACCACATTTGTTGTCCTATGCAATGAATTTTCTCTATTGAACCACATTTGTTGTCTCGTACAATGCAATTTCTCTGTTAAGCTACATTTGTCATTTCTGGCAATACATCTACATAATCTGAAGTGCATTTTCTTTACAAAATGTCACAATTGCCTCACTAAGTCACATTTGTCATCTAGAAAGCCGCATTTGGTGTAACTAAACCGCATTTTCTAGACTAGGATGCATCAGTAACCTAAAATGACACATTTTTCTAACAAAAAAAAACCCTGTCACATATCAAAAACCAAATTCAAGCCTATCCAAACTATCTTTAAACATCTTTTTCCAGAGGCTTCTATCAGAAACCAGATTAGGAATTACTCAAATCTTTCATCATTTGCTTTCATTATCTTACATCTTTACCTTAGGTTCAACCTTGCTAATTTTAGTTACATTCCATAGGCTTCACAATCATCATTTCCAACATAAAATCAGTCATTAGGCCTTCACTTTTGTAGAATTTGGATTAGGAAAACTCACCATACTTTGTAAAATATTTTCCTTCAAAATTAAATTGTCATTACACTTTAAAAAATTCACCTATTTTAGTCTTGGTCCTTTTTTGAGCCATTTCCAACTCAAAAGTATAGCTTGAAGACCTCACTTTTTCATTTTGTCATCTTGTCATTTAGTCCTTCAAACAAGTCCCTTTACAATCCAAAATTGAGACATTGACAAAACTTTGGATGGTTGATTGTACCTTTCCTTAATTCTACCAAAATTTATTTCACCTTAGAGTTTCCTTATAGGTTTCATTTTGCATAACCAATCATGACATTTTACTTTATTCATCCAATCACCTTGCATTTGATGCCTAATTTAGACAATTACATTATGTATTCTAAAAATCCAAAAAAATAGCATAAGTTGCATATTTTAGGCTTGAGTCATATCTTTGCATTTGACATTCTCTTTAAACAACATCATGCCATCCTCCACCATGTCTTCCATTCAACAAACTCTTGATATGCATTCTAGTCAAGTTGAATGCTAGTTAATTTGAAATGGTCAAACCAAACAAGTCATGGACTTCAAAAGATAATTCATCCAATCCAAAAACCAATGCTCTTCCTACCAACAATCGATAATTCCTAGTCATTCAACCATCTACCCTCACTATCAAGAGTCACTTAACACAAATCATGTCATTAATCCACAACAAATGTCCACTTATCACCCTTATCCTAGCATTGACAAGGGAAACCAACTATCCACTAGTCCATTCCAAGTCTCCATATCATATTCTAGTCCTTCACCTATCAATCCTATCCAAGTCTACATGTCTTATCAACCATCCACTAACCCATGTCAAGTCTCCACATCATACCATATTGATCCCATCCAAGTCTCCATGTCATATCCTAGTCCTTCAACAACCAATCCAGTCCAAGTCTCCATGTCATACCCTAGTCCTTCACCAACCAATACAGTCCATGTCCCCATGTCCTATCCTAGTCCCTCATCCACCAACCCATTCCAATTCTCCATGTCTTATCCTAGTCCTTCATCCATTAATCCTTTCCAAGTCACTCTATCACAAGCCACATTTATCATTGTCCAAAGTCACATTTTATTTAATAAATTTGAGGATACATGTCAAAAAAAAAGTACAAAGCATGACACAATAACATCACCTTCATGTCAAGATCAAGGTAGTCCATCCCATGACCCTATCTTTAAGTCCATCCAAGAAGTCCTTTCAGAAAATCATGGCATAAAAAATACACCTATCCTTGACAAAGATTCCAGTCCCAATTATGTCATCCAAGACAACCCCATCTTTTACCAAGACACTACTATTGACCAAGAACTCCAAAATAATCCACCCCTAGACCTTTATGCCATCCATGACCAAACATTTGAAGACAACTCTATCCAAACTCCAAACACAACCATTTCCCAAAATGGGACACTTGCCTCCATGGGACACATAGACGATCTTCCTCCAGAACAAGAGTCTTCCACTATGGACATATTTGCAAATGATCAAGCTATAGTTAAATTCACCGAACTCTATGAAAATGACCATCAAGATGGTTTCAACATTGACTTGGAAGCACCAATAGAATCATCTGAATCTAACATGTCACAAAATCAGACCAAAGGCGTCAATCAAAAAGATATCCAAATGTTAAAGATGCTAAGACATTCTCTAAACTAGGATAATCCACTTTCATCATAGTAGGCTTTCTAGTAGATGAAAATATTCCAAGTAACAATGTCCACATGCACAATGATGGGTTTTCATCTTGTTTCCATAATGACAAATACCCCATCGCAAATAGAATCTGTCAGACCATGCAATATCAAGGCAAAGGACTAGGCATACATGAGCAAGGCATTCGAGAACCAATATAACTTCAGGAAAATTATAGAGATCAAGGTCTTGGCTATTCTTTAGTTAGAAAATCAAATGGTGTTATTGATACCTCCTCGTTATTGGGGGCAACTTTATCTAATAAAAACATCAAAATGGGGCCCATGAGTAGTTCTTGTCATAAGGTTGTTTCCAATACTCCCTCCATCCACACCATCCAACACCATTCCAATAAATCTTCCCTTTGGAACCAACAAAAAGATAATTATTATAAATCCAAATTCAAAGGTCAAATGTCAAAGGCCATGGAATCAAACAAAAATACAAGTGGACAAATGAAATTAAAATGGATCCCAAAGAAAAATGGATCAAGCAAATAAAATATGTCAAAAGTCAATCAAAATTTGGAGCCACAGGCAAGGAGGACTTCCACATATAATCAATGTTCACCTCCTTCAAAATCTCCATCAAGCAAGACATATAAAGGTGTTGGTTTCAAACACTATGCCAATCAACATCCCAAACTCTACCATCCAACATATCAAGTTTGGAAAATAAAAGGTTATTTATCCAAACATCCAAACAATCCTCCCACATCTACCATAAAAAGTCATAATCCTACATCTCGCCTACAATCCAAACATCCCATGTCACAAATCCATCACATCTTGGTAGTAACTCTTTATCATAAGGAATCTCATGGCACTCTACTGCGATGTGCATATTCTGATAAGGCCAACTCTAGTATCAACAAGGATCACAATGACATCAATCAATTGTATGAAAGTGTTATGATCTTGACGAGCAAACTACTTCAGAAAGGTCATTATTGGCATATCATGACACCAGTATCTACATCAGCACCATCAATGGATTTAGAACATTCAATGGTCATCTAAAGAATCAAGGCTATTCGAAAAATGAAAAATACAAAAAAAAATGAAAAATACAAAAAAATTGTCACCTTGATGAAAACTTAGAAAACAGGTATCTTGGTGACCCCAAAAAAATCAAGAAGCCAAAAAAAATAGTAAAGAGAAATTTTTTGTTCAATGGTGAAAACTTGGCAAATAGACACCCTGGATAAGTACCATGATGAAAACCTGGTAAACAGGCGTCATGTGTAAAATAAATTGTCCATGTGGACATTTACACTTGGGGGAAAGTTGTCTCATTTCCCATGCCTTCCTCATGACATTTACGTCCATCCATCTCAGGCCTATCATTCCCACCCATTTTCCCCACCTACCTTGGTCTTGACATAAAAACATGCAAACATACATCATACTTGGGAAAACTCTTGACATGTCTATCCTTTAGTCATACACTATTCACGAAATGTCATGTCATTATTTGCATAACCTCATGTGACATAGTCCTTGAAAATCATATAAAAATTCCCTTAGTCTCATGTTCCCCATCCTTTACCATGGCTACCTCTCATCCTTTCATGTTTGTCTCCTATCTTGGCTTTCCCTTGTCAAATGGTCTAAGGATAATCCATCATCCCATTCAGTCCTAAAAAGACATCATTCCAAATGCAATAAGCCTAATCCAGACAATCTTGCTCGGCATCCTAGCGCATCATCCAATACATTTCTTGGTTTTGTTCCAAGCCCGACTACAAACCTTAATCTTTCAATCACATTATTGTCGTCCTCACATTGTTTCGGGATGTGTCCTGCCCACGCCAAGCAACATTGTCATCACTTATCAATTGGCATTCAACTTGACTAGGGGAACAATCATGTTTGTCATTGGATTCTCATGCATAGGCATCATTCACATGCATTTTTCATAATCCTCATAAAACGTCAAAAATCCAAAAAAATCATAAATTGTCAAAAAGACAAAAAAAATCATAAAAATTTCAAAAAGACAAAAAAAAATCATAAAATGGAAAAATATAAAAACATCATAAAAAGTCCTAAAAAAATATCTAAAACTCAAAACATGTCAAAAATCCAAAAAAACAAAAATATGTCCAAAACAAAAAAACATCCAAATAAATGTCAAAAATCCCAAAAATAGAGTCATAACTCATCAAGTCAGTCATGTCAATCAGTCTTTGTCATTGTCGAACTATGTTGTCTCTGTGCATTTGCTATGTAGGCAAGGCTTATCTTTGATTCCCCGAGACATTAGGTCAGTCCTTTAGGTTTTTCCAAATAAAATCATGGCATTTGTCACAATCGTCACATCGGTCAAATAAGTCATACATAGTCAAACTCAGATACAAGACAGTCATTCAAACATTAACATTTCAATCATGTCCTAATAGACAACATAGTCCAATAAGTCATACAGTCAATAGCAGCCAAATTGCCAAAACATTAGTCAAAATGTCAATCTCATCACTTTTTGGTCCTCTTCAAAATGTGTCCTTCTTGGACTTGGACCTCGTCAACATGTCATTTTCCTTTTTTAGGATGTGTCCTTCCTGACAATAGTCCCCATCAAAGCCGTCAACACCATCGAATTGGAAAAACTCTTAGACTATCAAAATTTTCAAACCATCAAGCAATCAATCTTTGACAAACAAACATTGGCAAGCAACACAATTAAATGGTTGTTAATCTTTCTGATCTATTTTGTCTTAGATTTTGACATTTTTATATATTTTTGTGTTATCTTTTTGTCTTTTTGTCATGTTTCTAGCTACCTTGAGGATGTCCCATGAAGGATATAGAGGTGCGATGATGTCTCATGACCTTTTTTTTTTTTCTTTGACTATTGTTTGTGGATTGTCTTGACAAAAAGACTAGGGCAACATGACCCTTAGTATGAGTTAGGACATTCCTTGTCTGTGACTGTCTATTTTTTACAAGTGGATGACCTTGCACACCTTTGTAAATGTCATACCATGGTGTTTGTCGTCCATTTGTGTTATTTCTACCGCTCAATGATGATTCGAGCAACAATTATTAGTACGTTGGAAAATGTTGAAGGATTCTTTCTTGTCCCACCCTTCTTCATTTCCCCTCTAACATTTTGTCTACTTTGCATCTTTGTCATCAGTATCTTTTGCAGTAACATTTCTTTTTCTATTCATCTTCTAGTCTTCTCATCAATTTCAAGAGCAAACTCGTGTTCTCTTAACCCGGTTGTCCTCTCGAGGGGGAATACCGCTACCTTCCTCGTCATTCTTCCTCATTGTATTTTGCACTGAGGCATATTTTTGACTTATTTTCTTTGTCACAATGTGATAGACTACATTATGACAAAGAGGGGAAAAATGTAGACACATAAAAATGGCCTAGACCCACAAACCACATTTTTCTATGTCTTATCATTTTCGTCTATAATCCAAATTCAACTATTAATTAAATAATTCTTAATTATTTAATTAATTCACATATTTTATTCCTCCTAACTATTTAAATAAATAAATTATATTTATTTTTTAAAATATGTCGTTAATTGTCTAATGTCTTTCTATAATTAAATAAATTCTTAAATTTACTTAATTATCTTGGTCCATTATTTTCCTCCTGATTATTTAAATAAATAAATTATATTTATTTATTTAATTATTTCTTAAATTCTTTATGTCCTCTTATAATTAAATAAATTCCTATAATTTATTTAAATATTATCTACCTTGTCCATTTCCTCCATAATTAAATAATTACTATTAGTTATTTAATTATCTCCTTTGATTTTTCTAATTTTAAATAAAACCTTTTATTACACACTTTCTAATTTTCTCTCCAAGTAAAAAAATTTAAAATCATTATTTACTATCACATCCACCTTGGCTTTTTCTAATTTTAAAAAAAATCATTTTAAAATTTTCCCACTTTCTAATTTTCTGTCACAGGACTCCAGCTTTTTGAATTAAATTAATTTTTAATTCAAAATAACAACTTTCTTTTTCCATGCCAATCTCTTATCTTTGTCATATGTGATCTTGTCCCTTGATTTGATTTTCTTAAATCAAATCTTAGCCATTCATTTTAAAATGTTTCCCTAACCCTAATTGTGGGTTGTCAAATTGAATCTTGTCTATTGATTCTAGGTCACTTGTCAACTTTTAATCTTGGCCATTCCCTCAAAATTGCATTTTCTATAAAATGCTAATTTTGCTCTCATTTTATCATCTCATTTCATCTTGCAACCTTATGCTCTTGCAAGCTTAGGCATTCTTAGGAAATATCATACTTTTATCATAGGAATATTTACATTTCATTTGGCATAATTTAGACATAGTTTATATGCTTACTAGTTGCATTATAGCATAGTATTGCATGTAGTCATTTCAAATCCTCCAACATTTGCATTGTCATTGTCATAATCATTGGATTGCTCACATCAAATCCGAGGGAAAACACACATTTTTAGAAAGTTGAGAAGGGATATAGAGGTGATTCATGGAGGTTTTGAGGACTATTTGGTATAATTGTTTTTGTTTTATGCATTTTCCTGCATTGTTCTTCATAGTTAGCTAGGGTTTTATGTTTTATGCATGATTATACGATAACCCATAAAATTTCCTTAGTTACAACATTCATTCCTTTTATAAGAGCTACCAGATAATTTGTGTTTGTACTACGAGGAACCAATATTTGTTGCAATGTTGTTTGGAGCATTGAATGATAATTTGGTGAATTCTGAAGATCCTAAAGGGATATCTTTGCAAGAGTATTCTTAAGTTGTTTGACAAGATCATACTCCCTAAGGTGTGAATTTAAGTGAGGAGCACTAGGAAAGATGGGGTTTGGAAAAGGTAAAGTTGTTGGATTGGGTTGTTGTGATTGTATATTTTTTCTAGTGTAATGGTTGTGTGCAACAACATCATGCTAAGGTGGGTAAAGGGTAAACTCAAGTTTAGGTGGAGGTTGAGGTTGATGTGAAGGTGGGTAAAGGACAAGTTGAGGTTGAATTACATTGAAATATTTTGTTTTAGGTTTCTCACAAAAAACCTTAGTGGATGGCATTGGTGAGATGAAGTCCTTAAGGGATTCATCTAACATATCAAAGTCATCAGTACTAAAAGGTTTGGGATATTTGGATGGTTTGGGTTTGTCATCACAAACCTTAGGGGATGAACTCAGTGAGAGGAAGCTGTGTAGAGCTTCATTTAACTTATTCAAGTGATCACTACTAAAATGTGTGGATGATATAGTTGTTCTAAAGTGAAGCATTGTTTTTTTGTTTCATTTGACTGTTGAATGTTTTTGTTTGCTTTTTCTGATGAATCAGATCTAAATGAACAAGGAACTAATGCTGAGAAGGAAAATTATAAAAATGTAATGCTATCTAGAATTTCCATTAAAGTAAATAATACTAATGCTAACGATTTGTATGTACCAAAACATTAACTTAACAAAAATAGGAAATTAACTGAAATAAACAACACTTGAAGAAACTGGAAACAAAATGTTGAAAACATAGATGCAAAATTTGTACAAGGACTAAGCTACCTAGGGTGGTGAATTAGTCCAAGTAGGGTTATTTTTTAAGTTTTTCTAATTTTCCTGATGGATACTAATGTGTTATGTAATATACCATGCAAATCTACAATTCAAATGTAGAATTTCACTATTGTGGAATGAAATGGCATACAATAATGCAAGCTTAAATGAGCTTTTCACTAATGCAATGTTTAAAATCCTAAGATGCAAAGTAAACAATACAAAACCTAATGCAATTTTCATGAAAGTTAAACCTAGGATGAAAATGCACTTGAAATTAGAAAGGAAATGCTCAAAGTTCATGTTCACCAAAATGTGGACACTAATTTTGGGTGTCCATGGGTTCTTTACAACTTGTAGGGTTTTTCACCTAAAAGAAGAGAAATGGACCCAAAACACTAATTCTAAACTCAAGATTAATGTAAAATGGATAAAATATTCCTAATTATATGTCTAAATGCAATAAACTGAAAAAGAAATGATTTATTGATGTTAAACATATGAAATTCAAAGTGTTGGAAAACACACTATGATATGCAGAATGATAAAATGAATTGAATAGAGAACAAAATAAAGATTCTAAACATAAAATATGCACCTCTAAACTAATGAAGAGTAGAATGGAGATTGTAAAGACCCCTGAAATTCTAAAAAAATGATTTTTGAGCCAACTGGGACACTTACGCCAAGTTGGTTGACTTAGTCCCAGATTAGGGAAACTACCCAAAAAGTTGCTTCTACTAGATGGGTATCTGAAACTGTAAAAATCTCTGAAAAACTAGTGTAGCGGGACTAAGTCAACACTATTAATGACTTATTCCACTTAGGATTTTTTGCAAATTTGAAAGTCAAAACAGAAGCCCACAGTCTGTACTTTGTTTTCTGATAGAAATCTGGATCTCAATCTACAAAATTACCTACAACAGAGAATATAAATTTCTTTCTAATGGGGGGTTCACCTTGGTCAAACCCCTAGTTGGTATTTAAACCTTGGAAAAGATAAAATCTACATAAAACCCTAGCTCTAAGTGTGTCTGAGACTAGGAAGTCTAAAAATAAGATGCAACTCTATTCTAATGTGTAAGAATAAGATGCACAAATGGATTTAGAAAAATGCAAGACTCATTCTAATAGGCATTAAATCAAATTAGAAATGAATCTAAATTACATGCAAACCTTTCATAGGCTTATGATAGAGAGAAAATGGAAGATGGAATCACTTTGAAAACAAGTCGTTAGGCTTTTTTTGATGGCTAGTTGCATCTCCTCAACTTAGATTTCTCCATGATTCACCATAGGCATCCATGATCAACCCTTTGCAATGTGATATCTTAGACAAAAATTGAGCTTAAAAACCTACAAAACCCCTAGTTTGCTGCTCTAAAGCTTCAATTTTGTTGTAGATAGACTAATGAAATTTCTTGTGAAAGATATTTATCTCTTGAATTTTGGTTTTGCTTGATGAAAATGACTTAATGTTATGAAAAATGACCTAAAACATGTATTTATAGGAATTAGCACTGAACTATTCACTTTTTTAACTTCATAGGCCAACATCCCTCGATATTTTGAATTAAGTCAGTGATTTTCCCACTCAAAAGTGAAAAATACCTCAAAAGGGACTAAATCACCACCCTGGGCAACTTAGTCCCACTAGGGATTTTTTAGGTGGGTTTCATGAAATTTGAGTGGTTTAAATGTTGCCTGTCGGGATTTGTATGATTTGTGAGTCGAATAGGCATTAAAGTCAAAAATCAAGAGCATTATGGGCCTATAAATGCAGTTTTTAAGGGGTGATTAATGCAAGGGTGTCTAAAATAGGATCAAATTAATCACAAAATTGTCTCTTTCTTCAAGAGTATACATTTTTTGTGACACACCCCTATCTCCCTTTTTTTCAAAATTGTGTCATCAATGAGGGAGAATTTTTTGTTGGTGGTTGAGAAAATTGATATTCTGGGATGTGTGAGGATTTCCAATTATAATGCTATGGTTTCTACCCATTGGAAAATTTCTTGTTATATTGCTAAACCCTTGAAGAAGCCTAATGTGGATAGGGAAGGGGTTGTTTGGTTTTCTCCTCCTCATGGTTTGCATAAAATCAACTTTTATGGTTCGACTAAAGGCAATCCAAGTCCTATTGGTTGTGAGGGAGTGTTAAGAGATCACAATGGTAGTTTAGTTTCAGTGGTGGCGCTCCCTTTGGGAATCCAAAAAAAGCCACTTTGTTGAAGCTGCTATAGCCTATCATAGCATTAAGATGGCTAGAGACAAGGGGATCTCAAATATTTGGATTGAATGGGATTCCCTAATTATTTTTAATTGTCTAAGGAAAGGGTCCCCCCTCATGGAATATTCAAAATTTCATATTGGATTCCCTTGCTTTGATTTAGGAATTTGATGAAATTTATATCTCTAATGCTTTTAGAGAGGAAAATCATGTGGCTGATTGGGTGGAAAATTTTGGGGTGATGTCTACAAGGTTTTGTGAGGTGAATGATGTCCTACCTATTGAATTAAGCAATCTAATCCATAATGACATATCTTACCACACTGGCTTTGGCCACCTCCTTGGCTATTGGAATGCATGGGTATTATGGAGTTTTTTGGATGATTAGACACTTCACACAAGTGATGTTTATGGGAATTTGTGGGAATTCAAATATGAGTTGCATGAGCCTCCTATTCATTATTTCTCTTGGTACCATTCCTAGTAGACACACATGCTTTATAGGTGTTCATCTCCCTTTTGCCTTATTTTTTTGTCTTTGTGTGTGTGTTTTTCTCTGCAAGTGAAAAGCTTTCGATGATGGGTAGGGATAGATGCAGAAAAAAAAAAACTTTCCTATGGTGACCTCAAGGCTAATTCCAACATTTGGGCTATCCTGCAAAAGGGTGGGGTGACCCCTTTTATGGAAAGGCTACATGGCTTTAAGGTTAGTATTTCCAAAGATTTTGTTGATGCTTGGCATGGCCCTGTTCTCAACATGTTTTTGGAAGGGATACCATGATTAATGAAGATTTCACTGTAGAAGTGACTGGTATATTGACGGAAGGAAGTAAATTCTATAGGGACAAGAACCTCTCGAAGATGGTAGGAATTTTTTTTATCGAGATAGAGAACAGGCTAAAATCATTAGGTTGGATTGTGGAGGGTATGATAGGTCCAAGATTAAACCTATCTAGTAGGATGTGGAAATGGCATTGATGTGGTACTTTACCATGGATGTTAGATACACAACATTGTATGGTCACCATTTCATTTTGCTAAATCACTTATGGTACAATAAGTTCATTTCCTTCCCATTTTACCTGTTGATGTCTTTGGAGGAAAGAATTTCAAATTTTAGGAAGAACCCTAGAAACCCTTTTTTGCATGAAGGTTTAATGTTGCTCATAGTTGATTTTATTAAAGCCAACTACATTGTTGAAGCTCCATGTTCCCCTATTTCAAAAAAGAAGAGGAAATGGACTGGGAAATGTTAGGTTGAGGAGATTCCAGAGAGTGAGGGAACAAGAATTGAAGAGGACTCAGAGGGATGGTCTAGTGGTTACAACACAAACCTTGATTATATGTGCTCATCTAGAGGGAAGAAACCCTATACTTTTAAAGCCAAACCTTCCCTCCCATGTGTTAAGCACAAACTTAAGGAGGCTTTCATCGAGGGTGTAGAGGAGGGGCTTTGTAGTGGTAAGAAGGTCAAGGGCCACTCTAAGGATATGGGGGATAATCTTCTGGAGGTAGTGAAGGATATTCAGGATGGTGGGATGGTAAATCTGGGTCATTCAAACTCAGCTTATGATGGTCACGACGGGTCCCCTTGTGTTGTTAAGGTGAATTATGTTGTTAATGTGGATGGTTCTACTATGTCGAGGTCTAAGGATAGGGCCAAGGCCAATTTTATCCCCAAGGTGTCTCAAGATGTGGATCCTCTTACTGGGTCGCATCAGGGTAGGGGTTTGTTTTGGGGGGCTATGGAATTTTCACAGGTGCCAGGTTTGGTGAAAGAAGGGGTAGACATTTCTTTTAATTTACTGATGTGGTTGGTGCAAGAGGTGCAGGACCTCCACAATAAGCATGACACTATTTCCCAATGCAATATTTCCACTATGCGTAGTCCTAATGAGGACTCCATCTTTGGTTTGGCCAAGTTGTTAAATTCTAGTGTTGGCTATGTGGTGGATGAGCTTGCTAATCTGAAAAAATACTATGGGTCAAGGTTGGCATTGTTGGAAAAGTATAACAAGGAGCTCTATAAGGACATGGAAATGATCATTAATCTTAGCAGGGAGAAGTTGGAGGCTTCAACTAAAGGTCTAGTTTTTTTCAACCAAAAGGAGAAAGATTGTACGAGTAGAGGAAATTTTTATGAGTATGTGAGAAAGGGAAGAGGGGAGAGTGATGTCATGGAGATGCATACCATGGACCTGGGAGCTGAACCACGTGTGTGTACTCAAAGTGAAACTAAGAAATGAAAAATGGTCCCTACATAGGATGTGGAAGATATCATGGAGATGCATGATAGGATGGCGTCAAAGTACATGGAAATGGAAAGTTGCTCAAATAACTTATCTAATGGCTATTTTTTTACTTTTTTGTTGGTCTCGCTAATGGTCTAGTGATGTTCTGGTAATCAACTTTTTTTTGGTTTTTTGGGTGGGCAATCCACTACTTTATCTTTACTGCCACTATTTCTTTTTATACAGGGTTTCAGGTACCCTTCAAAACCTATTTATCGTTAATAAAAAATATTTCTATTAGAAAATTAAACCTATTTTTAAACCAATAAAAACAATTCATTGGAAAATTAAACTAGTATTCTAAGAAAAATCATAGCGTGGGTGGAAAAAATGTTAAATGCTATATATTTTTCTATTCCGAGATAAATTTCCACACACCCAAATTCCTACATAAAGTCTCTGGAATGAAGACAAGTGTTAACATATTATAATTTCTTATAATAATTGAGCCATTGAGTGAAGTACTATGTCTAAAGCTAGATGTTAGTACAAGTTAACGACCGCGTTATATTATTTAATAAGTTAATATAACATTAATATACTCAAAAAATTAATATTGCACTGATAGTAAGTATGAGTTATATTAAATTGTACAACTTAACCATTTGATGAATTTTTGATGGATGACTACAATTGCATTCTTAAAGAAAATTTTGAAAGTGCTAGAATTGATTATTTAATACTCTAAAATAACTTTAGAAACATTTGAGTTGTAAATATCAATGGTTGGCATTTTATTAATTATTAAATCACTTAAAGTTGTGACTCAAATTTTGTGAAATAATATTGCCACATTAACATGTGTGTCTTGTGTCGAATTAAATTCTCAAGTTTTGAGTATTTATGTCTTCATTCTATATATACTTGACCAACTTGATACTCTTCATATCATTTATAACATATTTGATTTCTCTCTTCTCTATTCACAATTTCACTATGATATTATGGAGTCCTAATGGCATGTCATGCTACCCAAATTGTTTTGGCAGAAAAGAAGCAATAATGCATATAATAGATGAAAGTTGGGTATGGTTTTCATTATTCCTTGTGTGCCTATTAAGGAAGCTATAAGATCAATTCTAGGTAGGGAATGGCTTCAAAAAACCCCATGCTATATTTTTTGAGGTAGCTTTTGCTTTCTTGTCTAATTTCATGGACATTTTGTCCAATAAAGAGTTGGTGAATATGTTGGTAATAAGTTATTTTTAGCCTTTCATTTACTCTCTTTCTTCATTGCAGTTGGCACTTGAGAATTATAATTTTGAATTTGGGTTATCACTTGTTGGTGGATTCTTTCCCAAAGTTAAACTAGATGCTTCTATAGTGCAAGCTCTTGCCTTAGTTTTTATGAGGTGTGGTTTGGTTTGTGATATGACAAATGAATCATTATAGAGTTTGGAGCTTTGGAGGAAGGATTTGGGTGATGCCCTTTTCTTCTCTACTCTTAATTTATTCAATTCAATTCACCTCCTACTCAAACACTTGGTTTAGAGACTTTGCTAGTGGTAACTAATTTTTTGAATGAATTGTGTCTATATTTTCTTGTACAACTCTCTTAATATGTATTTTATGGCTAGTTTTTGTCATGGTTAGTACCGTTTTTGCTAGACTGACTATGTACTTTAGATATTTAAATTAAAATACTTTTCGTAGCTCCACTCTTGTAAATCCTTTTTAATTTTTTCAATATAAGAAAGTGTCTTTTAAGAATGAAAAGACATTTATAATTTTTTTATGATTCATTTGTTTACTTCTTTGACATATATTTAATATTACTCTTAATTGTCAAGAAACTAGTATGTGAATAAAGATAGTAGTATACTCCACAAAGATATCATTATTTAGGGTATGTGTAGGATCATCATGGAAAAAATAGGCCCTTAGGTGGCGATAAATTTAGAAACATCAGCGTTAGGCAACTTGACATAAAAATTTGAATAAGTTATCTATATTATTTTAAAAATATGTAAGAAGAGAATCTATAGCAAATTGAATGTAGTTTCTAAACTACTAGGTTTATTGTAAAAAAAAAAATCTATTTGGTGAAAAATTGAAATTTCAATGTAGTAGTACTTAAATTTGAGGGAAAAAAAAAGAAGTAGGTGTCTGTCTGACCACCCTATCCACAATAAAATGATAAAAAAAAATTATGATTTTAGATATAAGTAGAGGACTCATGTCCCAATGTGATGCATATTTTTTGTAATTTTTTTCCAAGTAAATAATTAATTATGAATTTTTTATTACAAATTTTAATAAATATACGAACCTGTATGTTTGACCACCTTAACTTTGTCAAAAATTCATGAAATTCTATTCTTTTTTATAATCCTATAGTATGCAAAGCATAGAATGTGACACATGTTTCAAATTCAAAAAATGTGATACAATTTGAAAGCTATAGATGTTTTTCAATCATCCTATCAATAAGGGCTTTAGTCATAATTCAAATAGAAAATGAATAATAATTATTTATTAAATTCAAAGTAAAGCATACTTTATATTGGTGGAAAGTTGAGATTTTCCTTTAAAAACCATTTTTTGTTTCATCAGTTTTGGGTAAAAAAAAGTCATTAGCCACATACCCTACACATACCCATCATATTGCCACTTTTTGGCCCACCATGATCCTACACATACCCTTTAATAAGTTAATATACTAAGAAAATTAATGTTAATGTAAAAAATATTTAACCATTTGATAGACAAAGTTTTAACATATTTATAACTTCTAATCAAAAGTGAGTGAAATTTATTATGATTTATTAGTGGATACTGATAATGATTAAGCTACAACAAACCATTTAATTATCTATATTTTCAATGCTTCAAGGTAATCTACCTGAAGCCAAGCTACCAAATGTCAGTCCAAAAAAAAAATTCAATGGCTCTGCCATGCGCTAACAAAGTGAAAATGCAACAATTGGCAATTTGGATCACCTTTTCAATTAAATTTAATTATTGTGCTAACAAAATTAAATTTAAAAAATGTAAATCAATGTTAGATAACAAGATGAATATCCTTGATCAGATTGTGCAATATCTTTTGTATTAAATGCTTTAACATAGTGGGATGTAGAACCAAGGTCCAAAATTTTCAATAAATTTAGCTCACCATAATCTTGATTACAACTCTTCCTCTAGTTAAAAAATAGTTATGGAATTTGATATACCAATTTATCTAACCAGTCCTCAATGATAATTATCCTTCCTAGGAGCAATTACTAGCCAAAGAATTAGACAATTTTCTATGATACATAGTAGATGGAATGTAGTCTTTATCAAGATGGTGTTGGGATTCAAATTTTTAGAATATTTTGTTAGTTATCGGGTTGAAACCAATATTTCTTCATAGTTCATGGCTTCTTTACAACACATTGGAGTTCCACTAGTTGATGTATTTCTCCTAGTGAGTCAAATGGTTCAACATAATTATCTAGAAGTCTTAGGGGATGTTTTGGCTAGTGCGCACATTGGAGTGGGAAACCCTACACCAAGGGATATTCCATTCTTCTTAAATGAAGGAGCCACTATAACCTGGCATCATTTTGTGTCAAATTTATGCAATGTCACTTTAGTGGGACATCATCAATTGGTCACTGTGAGATATGATTTTCTAAGGAATGAAGTTTTGTTATAATTTTGATAAATGTGTGTGAATATTGAATTCTACTATTAGTAGGATCTGGTTACTGTGTAACTTTCTTATGTACATTTTTTAAGCACCTTTATATGTGCTACACTATCAAAGATATAAATGTCAACATGTATATATTTACATTATTTCTATTAAAATTAATTTTATATTATTAAATCTTTATTCTATTTTCTTTCATGTAACAATTCAATAATTATCTTGTCATCTTCCTTTTATTGATTTTTACAATTCCTTAGGATTATTGTTCATTGAAGAAAATGTGGCTGCAAAACTACTAATTAACACCATATGTACCGAGGAAATCTTTAAAATATTTAGAATTAAGTTCCTCCTCTAATCTGAATCAAGCAAAATGATTTATTTGATAACTTGATATTCGAAATGGAAAAAGTTATGGCACATGTTTCCTTTTTATTGATTTCCACAATTCTACAAGATTGTTGTTCATTAAACAAAATTAGTCACAAAACTATGGATTAATGCCATATATACATTCGAAGTGAGCGATTTGATAACTTGATATTGCAACTTACATGACGTACTATACATTCTAATTTCATGAATCTAGTTATCAATAAAAATAAGATTTGTAATAGATTTCATATCATTTGAGAATTGAGGGGCTTGCTTGTTAGCTTGAAATTTGAGGGACAATTTGCATGTAGCCAAATGTCAAATCAAAATAATTATTGAAAGTGTAAGTGGATCTAACACAATTAAAGTTGTTTACTTGGATATCATGAAAAACCAATTATACCTTGCATGATTCATGAGTAAATAGGGATGATGAGCTCATAAATGGACCATAAATAGGGATGGTGAGCTCAACTAAAATCAGTCTTGAAAGGCTTTAATTTTGAGTGCAATGTTATGAACTCTAATAAGCGTTTACATTTGCAAGGTTAATAAGGAATAAGAATATTTTGTGGTATTATTGGGGATAATCTAAATTGTCCTACCTCTAGTTATGTATTTACCAAGTAAAAGAGAAATCAATTTCCTTCAAGTTCAAATTGGTGGAATTGGATATAAGTTAATCTTCTTTAGCTAGCCCTTGCGCTATGTTTTGCAATAGGATGAGAAGTTCTAATGGAGATAAATACTTTCACAAAGAATGGGGCCACATAATTATTTTAATCTTCTTCACATTGAAATCCCTTGACTTATCATACTCCATTTTGATAGAGGCCCTCAAAGAGGAACCATGGACTTTTAAATTCATTATGTGCTTTATTGGTGTCTTGGAGCTCCCTAAAGATGGTAGTAGAAAATTTACCACCCCTTATCTTCTATATAATTCCAATTGGTAAATAGGATAGGTATATTTTCTATATTCACAAATCCCATTTTCCCAACATTGATGCAGGACCATCCAACGGTGTAGGACAATCTTGAATCACCCAAAAACAATTTTTTCTTTATTTTATTTAGTTGTTTTGGGTCCCATGATGGCACTTAAGGGGTATAAGACTGTCAAGCATAAAAAATAGCAAAAAATCCAAACTTACTATTTTTAGTAAGCTAGCCTAAACAGGTTCATATGGACATGAAAATTTACCCCAAGGAGCAGAGTTGAAATAAAAATTTGGTTATGAAAGAATCACCTCAAGACCCTGCATGGTTTGGGAGAAATTAATTTTTTTCGTCCTAAGAAATTTATCCAATGTAGCTTTAAATTTAGATATAAAACGTTAGAGGCCTTGAAACAACTCAAAAAATGGTTGAACCAACTTGTGGTTGGTTCACACATTGTAGAGCTCGTTGAGAGATTTCCAATGATATGAAATAATAGCAAATTAGATACTCAGATCAAAATTTATGGCCCCATGAAGTTGACCCTTTAAAAAATGAATTTCATTAAAATTTCTTCCTAGGCCAGAAATCAAATGGTGAGAATCTTGATGCCAAAACAAAAGGGGAACTTTGAATTTTCTAGAATAGTCTAGGGCGGTTATTAGGGAAAATAAAAAGGGTTAAGTGGGGGTTGTAAAAGGTGGCCCCAATAGTGCAGATTTTTGCCTTCAAATAATATATTTTCTTTTCTAAGTTGATTTTGTTGTAATGAATCAAGCCCCTAAGATTGTACATCATGTAAGTTTTGAATCTCTAATTTCATTATCTGAAAATAATTGAAAGTGGGCTATTTTTTTGTCTCGCATATTCTTTGTTGGTGTCTATTGTTGTGATTTGTGTGGTTTCAAGTGCCTTGGCCCTCATCAAGTGGTTTCAGAGCAGGAGTTCATGAGCCTGTAAAAGAGCATAAAACATGAGGTAGTTGCAACAAGACCTATGAGTTTGGGTTGAGTTCAAGATGCCTCTAAGACTTTCCTAGTATGGCAGAGGTAGAGGCCAGGCCAAGGTGGTGGAGGAAGAGGTCCACCTAGAGATGAAATTAGACCCCTTAGAAGGCAATTAGAAACCTTGCAACAAGAGGTTCAAATAAGAGATGTGCAACAAGATAGAGATGAGAGTGAAGATGAAACAGAAGAGGAAATGGAAGAGGAGGAGCATGATCCAGTGGATCCTAGAGAAAGAAGATTGTTGCAAGAGATCTTAGGAATTGGGAAGAGACCTAAAATGGAGGTTTCAATTTTTAGTGGAAATCTTAATCTTGAAGAATTGATTGATTGGATCAATGAAATGGAGGAATTTTTTGAGTTTGAGGAGATTGAAGATCCTAACAGAGTGAGGTTTACAAAGAAAAAATTTAAAGGTCACATCAATATATGGTGGAAAGATGTCCAATTAGAAAGAGGAAGATAAGGGAAATATAAAATTTCCAGATGGGACAAGATGGTGTCCAAATTGAAGAAACAATTTATCCCAATTGATTACGAATTAGAGCTACTCAAGAAGATACAGAGCTTGAGGCAAGGGAAAAGGATGGTGAAAGAATACAAATAGGAATTTCACAAGGTCCTAATTCAAACAAGAAATTCTTAGGTGAATGAAGAGAAAGTTTCTTATTATATTAATGAGTTGAAGCCAAGCATACATGAAGAATTAGCACTAGTAAGAATGACCACCATTGAGGACACTTATCAATTTTATCTAAAGGTTTAAGAACGACCAAAAAAGAGGTTTGAGAACAAACAATGAGGTGGAGGTCGTGGAGGAAAGACCGATGGACTGTCATATGGAGGTCAAAATGAAGATCAAGAGAAGGGTGAAGGCTCTAGTAGCAGCCAAAATGAGAATGGAGATAACACTGACCATTCTCATGATTAGAATAATGGAGACAAAAGAGGAAGGGGAAGATTTGTATGAGGACCAGGAAGAGGAGGCTTCTGTGGAACCCAATTCCATTGTGGAGAAGAAGGACATAGAGCCTATGAGTTTCCTCAAAATCAAGGAAGGACAAATAGAACACCCGAGGGTAATGCACGAGGTACACATGTTGATGAAGATGTGGAGTCTTCACATTTTGAGGATCCAGAAAGAGGAGAGGTTCTTGTTACTAGAATTTCCTTGTAGAATGAGGAGAAGGAGCCAACTCAAAGGAAGAATTTTTTTTGCACTAGATGTAAGTGTGAAGGTAAATTTTGCAATGTTATTATTAATAGAGGTAGTACTGATAACCTAGTTTTAGAAGAAATGGTTAGTAAATTGTAATTGGAGAGAAGAAGGCATCCAAACCCACACTAGATTACTTGGTTGTAGAAGGACCATAAAGGCTTGATAAATGAACAATGTTTGGTAAAGTTCAAGATTGGAAATTACCATGACGAGGTAGTGTGTGATATTATGTCTATGGATGTTTGTCATATGTTGTTAGGAAGACCGTGGAAGTTTGATCAGCGAGCAGTACATGATGTACATGCCAACACCTATTTTTTGACAAAGGATGGAGTTCTCCATAAGTTGAAGCCCTTGAAAGAGGCAAAGGAAAAGGTATGCAGTAATGCAATAATTTGTTTGGTTGATGGAAGAAAGTTCCTAGAAGGTATGAACCATGAGCATATGTGTTTTGCATTGATCCTTAGAGTTGAAAAAGAAGATACTACTAAGGTACCTATGGAGGTTTTAGATTTTCTCAATGAGTTTCAAGCTATTGTTTCTGATAACATACCTGAAGGTTTGCCTCCAATGAGAAATATTAGTCATAAAATGGACTTGATTCTTGGAGACATTTTTCCAAATAAGGAAGCTCATCATATGACTCCAATAGAGATTGAAGAGTTGAACAAACAAGTGCAAGAGTTGTTGTGGAAGGGATTGATCAGAGAGATTTTGAGCCCATGTGCAATACTTGTAGTACTAGCACCAAAGAAGGATGGGGAATGGCGGATGTGTATAGATTCTAGAGACATCAACAAGATCACCATCAAGTATAGATTTCTCTTTCTTAGAATGGATGACATTATGGATTGCTTGAGTTGAGTTGAGTACCTCACAAAGATATATTTGAAGAGCAGATATCACCTGATCTAGATTAAAGAAGGAGATGAATGGAAGACAACCTTTAAAACAAAGAAGGGTTTGTATGAGTGGTTAGTCATGCCTTTTGGGCTAACCAATGCATTGAGCACATTTATACAACTTATGAATGAGGTATTAAAATAATTTTTAGGAAAATGTGTTATTGTTTATTTGTATGATTATGATTTTTAGTAAGACAATGGAGGAGTACCTAATACATATTGAGAAATTTTTTGTGAAGCTAAGGGAGGAGAAGTTATTGATTAATTTGAAGAAATATAGTTTTGTGAAAAGGGAGTTGGTGTATCTAGGATTTGTTGTCTTAGTAGAGGGTCTTAAAATGGATCCAGAGAAGGTGAAAGCTATCATTGAGTGGCCTACCCTATGGATTTTTATAGAGGTAAGATCATTTCATGGTCTAGCAAGTTTTTACAGAAAGTTTACTAAGAATTTCAGTAGTATTTGTGCACCTCTAAATGAAGCAATGAGATGGGATAGAAAAGAGTTTAAGTGGACCAAAGGAGCAACCAAAATTTTTAATATTTTGACAAAGAAAGTTACAGAGCAACCTGTTTTGGTACTTCCAAATTTCAATAAGGTCTTTTAGGTAGATTGTGATTCTAGTGGCACTGCCATAGGAGTTGTTTTGAGGCAATAAGGTAAGCCTATTTCCTATTTTAGTGAGAAGTTGAATGATGCCAAGAATAAATATTCTACTTATATGATAAAGATTTTTATGATATAGTTCAGGATTTAAAGGAATGGAGACATTATTTGTTACCAAAAGAATTTTTTTATATATTGATCACCAGGCTTTGCATTATCTCAATAACCAAGGAAAGCTAAATCAAAGGAACTTAAAATGGGTTGGGTTTTTGTAGAGTTATACTTTTGTTTTGAAGCATAGGAGTGGAAGGTCAAACAGAGTTACAAATGCCTTGAGTAGAAGGAAAAATTTGTTGATAGAAATTAATATAGAGGTTTTTGGGTTTAATGAACTCAAGAGTTTGTATCCAGAAGATCTAGACTTTGCAGAAGCTTGGAAGGATTGTTTTGAACCTATTACACTGGATAGGATGAGATGGTTGGATTTCTTAATCCAAGATGGGATGTTGTTTAGAGGAAGCCAATTGTGCATTCCAAGGAGTTATATGAAGAGAATCTAATCAAAGAAAATCATAATGGAGGATTGGTTGGACATTTTGGTCAAGATAAGACCATCTCTCTTGTCAGTGAGAATTATTATTGGCCACAGTAACAAAAGGATGTGAAGAAGTTTTTAAAAATTTGTAGAGTATGTCAGATGGCGAAAGAAACAAGTTAGAATATTGGATTGTATTATCCATTACCTATACCTGAGAGGCCATGGGAGGATATTAGCATGGATTTTGTTCTTGGCTTTCCAAGGACATAGAGAGGGCATGATTCCATATTTTGTGGTGATGGATAGATTTTTCAAGATGGAACATTTCATTCCATGTCATAAGACCAGTGATGTTCATGTTGTGGAGTTGTTTTTCAAAGAGTTGGTGAGACTACATGTTCTACCAAAGAGTATAGTTTCAGATAGAGATACCAAATTTGTTGGTTATTTCTAGAGGATATTATGCAAGAAGTTTAAAATAGATTTGAATTTTAGTTTTGCACACCATTCATAGACTAATGGACAAATAGAGGTGGTGAATAGGAGTTTGGGTAACCTGCTAAGATGCTTAGTAGGATACAAGCCTAAGGGATGGGATTTGATTATACCATAGGTAGAATTATCTTATAATAATTCTATCAATAAGAGCACTCGTAAATCACCATTCTAGATTTTGTATGAGAGTAGTCCAAGAACTACTTCTGAATTGAGAAAGATGGATAAGGGGGAGAAGAGTAGTGCTAAGGCTGAATATTTTGCTGAGCACCTGAAGAATTTACATGAAGAGGTAAAGAAACATATCAATAAGATGAACTCACAATATAAGGCTCAAGCGGATAAAAAATGAAGGTATAAGGAGTTCTAGGTAGGAAATGAAGTCATAGTTCATTTGTGAAAGGAAAGGTTTCCAGTTGGTACATACAAGAAGTTAAAGATGGAGAATTTTGGACCATGCAAGATCCTCAAGCAAGATGATTTAGGAAATGCTTATGAGGTAGAGTTTCCTAGTGGAATAAATATTTCTCATGTGTTCAACATTTCAGATTTGATAGAGTATTATGAATGTGATATATAGGAGGGGCCGATAAAATAACAGTGGAAAATTCCAACACCTACTTTAGAGAAGGAAGAGATAGAAGAAATATTGGATAGTCATGTGGGTAGAAGCACAAGAAATAGGAAATTTGTAGAGTACTTGGTGAAATGGAGAGGAAGGCCAACTAAAGATTCATCATGGTTATCTAAGGTTGAGGTTAACTATCTTGGTTTCCCTCTAACTCTTGAGAAGTGTCAGGGTCACTTTTCAAATTACCCTGGGTGTCTAACGCGAGAGCATCTAGTGGTCTAGGGAAATCTTGCATCACCCAAAAAAAAAAAATCTTTATTTTCTTTAGTTGTTTTGAGTCCCATGATGGCACTTAAGGGGTATAATACTCTCAGGTGTGAAAAATAGCAAAAATTGATCACTTAATATTTTTAGTAAGTTGGCCTAAATGGGCTTGTATGGACTTGAAAATTTACCCCAAGGAGTAGAGCTGAAAAACATTTTTGGTCATGAAAGAATCACATCAATACCTTGCACAGTTTGGGAGAAATTAAAGTTTATGTCCTAAGAAATTTTTGCAATGTAGCTTCAAATTCAGATATAAATCTTTATAGGCCCTGAAATAGCTCAAGAAATTGTCAAACCAACTTGTGGTGGGTTTATGTGTTGTAGAGCTCATCGAAAGCTTTCCAACGATATGCAATAATAGAAAATCAGACACCCTGATCAAAAGTTATCGCCCTATGAAGTTGACCCTCTAAAAAGTGAATTTCATTAAAACTTCTTCCTAGGCCAAAAATCAAATGGTGGGACTTTTGGAGCCAAAACAAAAGGGGAAATTTGAAATTTCTAGAACATTCGAGGGCGGTTATTAGGGAAAATAAAAAGTGTTAAGTGAGGGTTGTAGAAGGTGGCTACAATAGTGCAGATTTTGGGCTTCGAATAATAGATTTTATTTTCTGAGTTGATTTTGTTGTAATGAATCAAGCCCCTAAGGTTGTAGCATGTAAGTTTTGAATCTATAATTTCATTATCTAAAACTAATTGAAAGTGGGTTATTTTTTTCTATCTTGCATATTCTATGTTGGTGTCTATTGTTGTGATTTGTGTGGTTTTGGGTGGCTTGGCCCTCATCAAACATGGTAGGAAAGCCTTGTAGACTTTCATAGTCATTTTAGCTTGTTTCCATGGGTCAAATTAAGAAAATTATGTGATATCATTTGTATTAAATTTTTTAACTATCACCTCATGCTTCACAATAGTGGGATGTATAAGGAGGTACAAGACTTTCTATAAATGTAGAACCATAGTGGTGGCTTGGATCTATCATGTGAAATCCCAAGATCCCAAGCATAGTTGGAAAGTCTCATTGTTTGAGAATATAATCTAAATCCCTAACACCACTACCAGCTTGAAATCAATTGTGTTTGATGTAAACTAGCATGTGTCATCTTTGCAAGAGTTTCCATGCTTTACTCATCTTTAGAAACCTATGTTACATTGTAATTCAATTGTAAAAATAAATGGTTTTGTTATTCTTTGTTATTCCTTTATAGTAAATAATTATTTTTTGTGTTTAGTGTCTATTCATATTACAAGTAATTATAATTAATGCTAATAGCACTTGCACCTAAAGAAGGTTCAAGGATCACATTGATAGAAAGCTATATGTATATTAATATGTTCTAGAGTATGTGTTTGTGCATGGATAGGATGCAAGTTGAAAGTTTCAGTTGCATGCGGTTAGATTAAACAATTAATAATAAGTGCTAAATAATGGAATGAAAGAAACTTAGACAAATCTAGATTTTTCCTTCAAGAAATTAAGTATTATCTATTTATGAAATATTTGCATATAGATTTAAAACATAAAGCAATATAAATGAAAAGAAAAAGTTTCCTTCAAACTAACAGAAAACACTAAAAATTGAAATAGAATGCAAATATATTGTCAAATTAGTAATTATTTGGCTTTTATAGGAAACTAAAATTTTTGAGGCTTTATCCTTTCACCTGATATTTTAGAGGCTTTTACCATTAAATGGAAGCAAGTTTACCATTAAACACAAATATTTCTAGGGTTTTCAGTCTGCTAAAATATTTCTTTAATTTTATATGTGAATTTAAGTTCAAAATCTATAAAAAACCATACACTTTATTTTAAATTTTTTTCTAACTTTCTCCCCTAGTTCTCAATGTCATTAGTCATTTTATTAATTCCTTTCAAATCTTAAGTTACTAGCCCCTTGATCCTCTCCTAGTGCTCACTTGAGAATAATATTTTTCATGCACTCAATTAAATGGCTTATGTGAGCCTACATTTAATGTATGGATCCCATCGCTTATTATTCATTTTTTCTAATCCACACCATGTATTTTATAAGGAATAGAAAACCCACAAAACTATAGAAAGGTTGAAACATGACTCCTTTTTAGTGGTTTCCTTTTGGAATGATTTTGTGAGTCCATGGATATTTTTATAAAGGTTAAGTTAATTACCATAGATCCATGAAGACGGGACATGTGTTAATATCATACTTTTTAAAGGATTCCAGGAGTCTATGGGATGTTTCAATAATATCTATATATGTGGCTCATGGAACCATGAAATAAGGACACATGGACTCATCTCAATGTCTCCAATGAGTTTTGTATCAAAGGTTGGAAATGTGAGAAAATGATGACACATGGTAGATTTTGTAGGCTCACGGTATGATTCAAGAAGATCTATATGTGACTTAGGGAATCATGGAATAAGGGAACATTGAATCATATTAATGTATCTAATGGGTTTTCTATTAAAGGATAAGATCATGAGAAACAAAATGATGACACATTGCACAATCTCATGAGGATTTTGTATCCTAGCACACTTAAAGTTTAAAACAACTTTAAAATACATGTTTATATCATAAGTTACTCAATCGCTTGATGAATATTTAATGGATGGATATAGTTGAATTATATAATGAAATGCATAGAATGCTAGGCTTGTGAACTAAAAACTCTAGTCACCCAATAACAGTTAGATTTAAACAAGATAAACCATTAATAATTTATTTGAAATGGATCAATTGAATAATACTTCATCTCACTAAAAGTGATAAACTAAGAGAAAGTGCAACAATGCAAGAAAATTGTTGAATTGATTTCTAAGTGTTTGTACAGAATTGTAACATACTAATCATGTAGTCTGGAGGTAACATGTTTCATTCACTTTAATATTTAAGAAAAAGAGAAAAATAAGTGAATTTTCTACTGCGAAGTGATTTTATTTTAAACTCAGAGAGTTAGCACGTAGGGAGATTTCTCATTGTAGTGCACCATGGAGATTATAGGTTCCAACACAACTAGTCCATTCATTTTAATGTCTTTGTATTAATCTTTTCAATAATCAAAATCTAGGTAAGAAAAATAAAAATCATGTGTTTCTTCATTTCTTAAATTTTTAGTTTTTTAAACTTTGGTTTTAGGGTTGAGAACTTGAGAGAATTAAGAAAACTTAAGGACTTAAGAGGGACTTCAAACTCTACAATAATTTCTACCACCACTCCCAGACCAATTGTTCAGAATCCAAAACAAAATTAAATAAAAAAATAGATTATACTGGAGTTCTAAAAGCCCAAAGTTTCCAAGATGAATACCATCATATTTATGATCCTACAATCTTTGGTCGAATTAAATAAAAACTTATATTTTCATGTCATAATAAGGTTAGAAAGAAAATGAAAATTCAAAATATTCAAACAATGCAATTTAATAGTGTCACTACACCATGGGTAATTGGATTAAGGTGCATGATGTTACATGAATTTTTCCCTTACCCAAAATTTTTCATGGTTTGCACCCAAAATTATGATGATAATGTTGAAATTTCTTACCACCCTTTGATGACCCATAACTAATAACTGATCTAAGAGATCTTACATGATTCATCTTGCATTATTTCTCATTTACAAGGTCCTAAAATTGGCTTAGTCCTAGGTTTTTGGACTTTTTGGGCTTTCACTTACCTCTCTACTGGCATCTCTTCTCCCTAACCCCAATCCATTCCTTTTAAAAACTAACTAAATGTTGATGTTTCAAAGGTTGGGCTTTAGTCTTTCTCTTTACCTCTTACCTCTGTAGTGGTAAGAAGGTAAGCCTACCCTTTGACCCTTGATTACCGATATGTTCTCAAAAAAGTGACTAAGTGATTTCTTTTCACATGTCAGGTTTTCATCATCCCCTTTACCGTTTACTGCTTCAATGTAATCAGTAATCCATAAGGCATCCCCCTGATGCCCCACATTCAAAATATTGCTCCCCTTCACATTCCTTCCAAGTTATTTTTCCCTTTCTTCCTTGAAATCTTCATTTGTTCTTTCAAAATTTGACTAAGTCCTTATTTTTGGAATTTTAAGCATCCCTCTTATGACTTTGTGGTAAATGTTAAGCGATAATCTGAACTCCCAACCTTTCATGTTCGATGATCTTTCAGGGATCAAGGATCATGTTTCCTCTTTACTTCCTTCCTACTTCCACGTTTCCTTCATACTCTCCCCTCCATTCTTTCCCCCATCTTCCTTCCATCATAATTTGGCTAAGTATGAGGATCCTCAAGTTGTGAAGGTTAGGATTTTTCCTTACCTCTTACCATTATTTAGTATGAGGTATCTCGACAAGCTAACCCCCAGTCTCTAACACCTAACATAGGTATCTACTTTTGAACTTTGCAATCTTGTTCTTCCTTCTTCTAGTCTTTGGTATATGGTAATAGGTAGGCCAAAATCCTAACCCTTGATGAGTTTCCATTTTCATGGTTCTCATCTTCAACCTTCTTTCTTCACTTCTTCAACAAGTGGCAAGAAGTGGAATGTATCTCTAACTCTTGATGGAAAATATCTTATGGGGTTCTAGGACATTTAATTCTTGAGTTGGTAATGGTTTCCTTTCAGGCTGATGCCTCGACCTTTTGAGTTTTGGCATGTTTTTTGTGGTGGTGCCATTAATGGTTGACTAACTTTCTCACCTGCATGTTCTATTTTTGAAGCTTGAGGACAACACTTATTGCAGTTCTTATTTATTGTGGTTGATCTCATCGACTCTCATGCTTATTTATGGTTGATTATTGTCCTTCCTCGCCTACCCCATATCCTAATCTTCAATTTCATGAGGGAATTTTTGAAGGATTTTGGATAAAATTTATTATAGAGGTAAGGCGTGCAAGTATTTACATGTTGAGGGCTTATCCTTAGGCATGGTTTTCATGATTTGGTCACCCCAAATCTTATCTGAATGGATTTCTACTAGTTGCTAGCCCTAGTAAGGGTTATGATTTAGCTAGATTTGACTAATTAAAGCCTAAAATATAAATGCAACACTTGTATTCATTCAAATGGTTCTTCCTCTAACTCCTCTAGGTCTTTTCTATTGAAGACACTACATTTTTTTCATTTTACTATTGTAAAGATTGCTTCTAAGCTTTATGTTAATAGAACTAAACTATTATGATTGAAATCTCTTGCATGTTTGATTAAAATATATTTACATTCATGTGTGAGTATGTATTTTAGTTTTTCCACTGATATATTATGTTTTTCTAAAGTAGGAAGAAATAAATTCTATTTTGGTGCATCACCTTCTTTGACATTTCATGTCTCTTTCTATCCCTTTTTGTTGTGATATGTTAGAGTAGAGTAGTAATAGGTTTCATGTGTTAGGTTAGACAAACACATTTGCACTTAGATTAGATGAGGAATTTGACCTTCTCCAGAGACTTGACCTCATCTGCAAGGTCTCACATCTTGATGTCATTTCAATGATGTCATTAGAACGTTAAACTCCATGTTTACCAAGGTGCGGTTTTAGGTAACAACAATTTTTAGCATGCTTGGTGGGACTCAAAGAAATTTCACTTCATCTTGTTGAGAGAGTGGTACTTCTCTCAATATTACAGCCTTAAAGAGGCTCTCAAACGAGTACCCGGTGACTCTACAATCAACTAAGAACTCTACATTCAAATTGGTGACTATGTTGCTACCTAGAACTCATGGTTCAAGATCAGACTTGCACATTCATGCCAAGAATTCAAACAAGAGCATCTTCTAGAGGTAATTTCTACTATAGTCAAATCTCATTTCCACTTCTAGAAGAATAAATAGATAATCTTTATCACCTATAAGAATAAATAGAAGCACAATTCCATCTCCTAGAACACCTGCTACCCATACAAATAGGAACTTATTCCACATGGATTTACCTAGAAATCAGTATTTTGTATCTTTTACTGGTAGCAACCCCTTAATTCTAGCCCAAAAAGATGATATACCAATCAATTCCTTGAAAAGTATTCCTCATTTTACAGTTGAAAAATATACAACTCCAATAGAGCACATCATAGATGTACCAAACATATGCTCAGTGTGATGGCACCTTCAAATCTTGCAAATTTGAAGTGCCTATGCCCTTTCCATTTTTCAACAGAGGTTAGGTATGCTCCCTATCAAATCTACACTGAAGCCCATCTTTGTCAATTAAAATTCTTCAACTCAAAGGTCTTCATTCAAATCTATGTGGTATGAAGATTTTTGGGGCATATGGTAGTATGCATGTTCAGTTTTGCGCTTTCAAGATGAGTTCTGATGGGCTATTTAATGTGTTCCTAATTGTGATCATGCTACATTTGGTGTTCCAAAAATTTCAAAATTTCAAAATTTTAAGGACAATCCATTTCCTAATTTTGACTAAAACATCTTCATTTCTAGTTTCAACAAAATCCAAATTCAAATGATGCATTATTTTAGTATCTCACAATTGTGACAAACACCTCCAATGAGCCCATTTACAAAGGAGGTACCAAAATTTGGATAGTTGGGCAAGATCCAATAAAAATATCATGTTTTATTTAATTACTTATGCCCACTTGCCAAAAATATTATCTCTAGGGGTCATAGTTTGTGCATAGTGAATTTCCACTATCTGGCTAAGATGAGAAATTAAAATTTTATCAATTCTATAAAGTTTTGTTATGTAATAGTTTATAAAAAAATTATATATCTTAAATATTGTGCAATATAAAATGCACGCGAAGGGGAAAAAAATTAGAGAAAAGTAAATAATTTGAAAACTTCATAAAGTTTTTAACTTTACGAAGCTTCTTTCTCCACCATCCTGCGATAGTAAATGCTATCAACAATGAAGTCTTGCGAGGTTGCCGAGAGAATCAAGAGAGCTAAATATTTGCATGGAGCATGTGGGGAGGGAATTTAATGCCTGCAAATATTTATTTTAAAACTTTTGGAAATGTTTATTTGCTTTCACCAATCCTTCCTCGATATCCTGTAGCATGAAATGTTGTCGCTAAAGGAGTATGCAGGGGTGCGGGGAATCATTCTTTTGCCTTGTTATGTTGTTGGGTTGGATGATTGAGAATTTTGTTGTTGTTTTCATGTGATTTGGCTGAATTTCATCACTATGAGGGGTGGAATTTTCATTGTGGAAGGAGCAATAAGTAAAGTCCATTCACGTTTTTGGGTTTTGAGCATATTTTTACACATATTTACAAGCTAAAAAATATTGTTGCAACCTCAAGAATGATGCCCAAAGCATTTATAATTCCTTGGAAGAATTTTTAACAAGGTTTGAAATGTTTTAAAGTGTCTAGTATACCAAAAATATCCATGATTCATTAAAAGTGACTTGCACATAGTTCGTTTGTAGTGGCTACAATTAGAATTTCTTCTCCCTGTTGCAAAATATATGGAAGAAATTTATTTTTTCAAACATTCATCTAATCAATCTTGTGAATATTTTCTCACCTTTGACATGATTAAGCTATACAGAGGTAGAAGTTGTGAGGACTAAAGTATACAAATAGATGGATTATTAAACAACTATTTGAGAAAATGTCAAACTAAATGTAATATAAAATGGAAGATTTGAGATAAAGTTTGCATTTTTGAAATATAAATAAAGGTAAAAATGAGTTAGTTGCAGACCAAATGCACAAGAAAGTAGGTTATTGGAAAATATTTGGAAAAATGTCCTAGTTAAACTTAGAGGGAATTTTTAGATGTTTAACACTCAATGCTTAGTTAAAATGAAAGATGAAAAAAAGTTTTAACTGCTAGTGAAATGGGTTTTGACCCAACAGTGAAAAATTTCACTTGTCAGGTGAAAATTCAGCTCTAAATGACTTTTTATATATAGGTAAAGGATATTCACGAGAATGAAAGAAAGAAAAGTGATAAATAAAATTTCAATTGCAAGTGAGAGGCAGGATGGGGATTGGAGTTAGATGGTATATTCCAAATGAAAAATCAAGGGGGCTCAATGTGAAAAATGTCAAATACAGATTAAATATAAGCCTTCTTCTATTCTTTAAAATGTTTTATCTTCTTCATTTGAATTGATTTTGATTTTGGATGTTCTAGAAGGAAAAAGGGCTCTGTACATAAGGGATTTTGGTCTAAGTTAGGTGAAGGTCTATAGGTATAGGTCATCATTTCATAGTACTTCTTTGTTTTGTAATGAGCTTAATTGAATATCATATTGTTGTGTAGCTATCTCCAAATCTAAAATGTAATGTTCTTTGACATAAGTAATCAAGGGTTATTTTTGTTTCCCCACACATTTTCTATTGTGATTTATTTTTTGTAATTTCGTTCTGCTTAAGGAACAAAATAAATGCTTCTCTGAAAATAGTGGGAATGTTATATTTTTAGGTTGATTACTAAGTATGGCTATATTGCAAAATTTAGAGATCTTATTATTACAAGGTAATAATATAACAAAAGATCATCAAAACATGTTTAATATTATGACATGAGATGCAAGATATATGACTCAGTAGCCCTTACTCAAGCACCAATTAGTATTGTATAATGTCTACTTCTAGAATGATTCCAAACTTTATAAATCTCAACGAACCTTTTCTTTTATGTTTAATTTATTAGGTTTCCTATGTCTTCATGGAGGTTAAAGAGTATAGAGGAATTTCCTAGGAATCATTCATTTATCACTACTCTATGTGTTTGAGATGAAGACATATTTGCATAATTTATTTTTTCTCAACATGATTCAAGGTGGAAAGGGATAATTCCTTAATGTAATAAAATGTATAAAACCGTTTATATATTCATCTAAGAAACATACACATGTTAGTTATCTGTAATGTGGTGTTTATTGCAAGTCTTATCATATGAGTAGATCTTTAAATGGGAACACCCTCCTCAGTCATGTGGATTTCTTGTCCTTGATGTGATTATAGTGAAAAATATTTGTCTTAACCTATTGATCCCTTGGTTTAGGCATTGTGATTTTCCTTAGGATTGGGGGTTGCAAGAAAAATCACCAAAAAATTAGTGACTCTACCAAGGAAATTAGAGGACTATCTATTTGGAAAGAGTTGAAGAATTTGATGAATCTAAACATTTGGTTCATGAATATATTGAGATTTTCATACCTAGAAGAGGTTTTGTTCTAGCTGACTTAAAAATTTATGTGTGACTCTATTGTTCAAGGAGACCTAGAGTGAAATTAAGATTTTAAAGAGCTTCATGGTGTTTGAAGTTCAGTCATCTATGAAGAGAGGTGGTGACGTTGTCAAAAGAACTAGATGAAGATTTGAAGAATTTTTCAAGCCTATAAATATTTCTAGTCAAGAAGGAAAATTTGTAGCAGTTGCAATATATCCATGTATTTTTTATGTTTTTTTTTTTATCAAGGATAAGCTTAGGTATGAAAACCATGTTTGAAAATTTTAAAGAGTAAATTGGTTCCCTATTGAGTGATTTTAGTACTAAGAGAAAGGGAATAGAGAAAACATAATATTATAAAAGGGAAGAAGTATTGAGAAGAAAATAGTTGTAAAGGGAATAGGTCTTCATTTACAGATGTGTATAACTATTCTAGTTGTCCCTCTAGAAGCTTTAATGTCATGATAGAACATCAATTATGTTCTCAAAGAGAAATGTTCTCAAATAAGAGATATAACCCTCTCGATCTTAGTACAATCCAAGGTTAGAGAAAACGATGCTAGAGATTGGTTTTCTAATCTTCCAACACATTGTATTTGTTCGTGGAAGTATCTTGAAATACTATCCATATATTAGTTTAGTGAAATGAATAATTAATTCTTACCTAACAATAAACTTCTACACATTCAAGAAATTTTTGAAGACCAATATGAGCATGTATTTGAAAAATATTTACATTTAAATGCATTATGTGATATAAAAAGATGTAAGGATGAATCCTCATATGATTTGCATGATAGATTCATGGAAATTTTGTTTTCTATGCCAACATTAAATAGCCTTGATGAATTAGTATGTATTTATTTTTCTGTGAAAGACTTGAGCCAGGTTTGAGTACCATGCAAGCTAACTTGAAGCCCCTAACCTTTAGTGCATATATCAATGGATTTTAGTGATTGAAGCAATGATAGAGTAGTATGGAAGTAATTTCCTAACTAAATTATATGATGGCACTTTTTCTAGACTTGATCAAATGGGTTTGGATGGTATAGCAAAAGGTGGTAAGGATTTGTTTTTAACAACCTATAGAAAGAAATTGTGTAGATGAATATTAGAAATAGTAGTTAGGATGTAAGCCATGATGAGATGGAAGAGGGGTGGGAAGTAATACCTTCTATTGGTTTTCAAAGTACACTCTTGATGAGTTTTTTAGCACTGCAACAACACAGATAGAAGATAAGTGTCCTATCTATCTTGAAAGGTAATTATCAACAAAAAAGTTTTAGAAAAATACCCTAAGGTCTCTTAGGTGTCAAGTCTTGATGGTGCATAAACAACTCAGTTGTAATCTATGATTTGTTGGTAATCATAAGGGGCATTTATGGTTCACAAAGCTATAGTTTATAGTTCTATAATTATGTTTCAAAAATATAGAAGTTGATATGTTGGGAATTTAGATTCAAAACATTAATCTAAAACTTATTTTTTTTCATCAGATTTAACTATGTAGTGATGTTGGAGTAACTAAAATTTAAAAGAAAGAAAAAAAATAAAAGGCTTAGAGAGTTATTCTAAATATCAAAACTAAGAATAGCAGTAATAATGGAAAGTATTAGAGTAGATAGACTCCCAAAACCAAGTTCTTATTAACCAAGAATGTACTATAGTGTCACAAAACCAGTGTTATCTTCTAAGTTTAACTTCATATTTTCATATTGCAACATGAATACATAAAGCATGCACATACATAGTTGAACTTAAGTGTTGTAAATAAATAAGACTAGACTATATTTTCATAGTAATCTATCATCAATAGAATACCAAAAGCATGAGTTGGAAGTGCATCAAATACCATAACACACAACCACCATTAAAGCTATTCAGAAACTAACTTGCTAGAAATAGAACTAAACAATAAATAGATTGAGCTAAAATAAACTATGGAGGTTGAATCATGCACACATTGAGAGAAAACTCAAAGAAACCACCAAAATTCAATGTTTTCTTATATATAGCTTTAAAATGTGATTATACAACAACTCATCTCTCTCTTTGAAACTGAGAAGATTCCCCTATTTATATTTTTCAAAAACCCAAATTAATGGCCAAGATTGATTTACAATGAATGGCCCAAATTTACTAAAGCGTAGGGTTTACACAATGTTCAATACAAATACAATATTACTCAATATAAAATTGGAAGCTTTTTTTTCTTTAGCCTATGTTATCCTATAGATAATTTTTCCTATAGCTTATTTTTTCTTTTAGCTAATTTTTTTGTGTAGCTAGAAACTATAAATATTTTTCTTCTATTAAACATTTCCAACATCCTTTTTCCTAATAGCATATTGGACAAACCTTTTTCCAATAGCCAGAAGCTTAGCATGCTTCGAGAAATCAAACTTTTTGTTATTATAGGCAACCATCTTGAATTCTTCCATTAATTCTTCATGCTACTTCATCCACTACTCCCTTTCCTAAATGATTTGTTTTGAAGGAGAAAAGGCCCATGCAACATAGTCGATAAAGCTCCTAGAAAAAGTTTCATTGGTTCCCTACTTCATTTTCCTCTAGAATTCCTACCTTACAAATTCATGATCCAAATCTTGAGCCAAGATTTTAGCTCCTATCAACAATTCCAAAATCATGTCACATTCAAATAAATTATCAATGACATAGGCAAAAATAGTATCCAACTTGCTCATTGAATTTTTGAAAACCCCCTTTTTTAATTCAAAATTGAATAACTATGCCTCAAGAAACCAGTGATCCTCTTTAGGTAGAGATAACTCATACTCCTAGACCTTTGTAGATAGCTTTAGGATGCACTTTAATTTAAGGAATGTCAAATTGTAAATGTTGGGAGAGTCCTTGCAACCTTCCACCTCTTTGTCAATCTCATTTTTAAGGATCAAGAAATGATTGTGAATCTCAACTCTATACTGGATGATATTTTTTGCCAGATTAGTCACCCTTTTGAACCAATGAGAAGCAGACTTGGTCCAAGTTCTCATATTTTCCATTTTACTAGCTTCCTCTTTGGAAAAATTGCAGGTGCCAGTGATTTTGTTGTGGTTTATTCCCTAAAAATGGCCCATTGTTGTATGAAAGCAATCAATTTTGCCACTTTTTCCTTTAGCTCTTCCTTGGTGGCTTGATCCTTATCCATTTAACTTAGGATGGTGGAGATCGAGCCCTAGAATTCATCTATTTTTGTGCTCTAGAAGCCATACCAAGATTGATAGAAGTTATTTGATAATATTTGGATTGAATGGTCTCCACATCCTTATCTATCATTGGAGTTGCCACCTGGAGGATACAGAAGCCTGAAACATCTATGGTGATGTGATACTTGAACTTTGGTTTCTTCATTTCCTACTTCTTGATTTGGGCATGCATCAATATGGCCTCTATGTGAGCCTTTGAGTCTTGGAGTACCAAAGCTTTTCTCTTCAACTGTTGCTCTATCCATGAGGGGATTTTTGTTTGTTTGTCAAGAGATGTAGTGTTGAATTTATTCTTTGTATCTTATTGATCCTTTATAATCCCTTCCTTCCCATGCCTATGAGTGTCTTCAATGTTCTCTTCTTCATTTTTCCCTTCTTCTTTTATTATGGCCTTTCCTTTATCAATCTCAAATTTTTCTCTTTAGGAAGATTCCACATTTCTTTGTTGTACATTTTCTTCTTATGATGGCTCCTTATTTACATCATGCTCAATATTAATCTCTTGAGTGATCTCAACTTTATTCTCACTAGTACTCTCCTTTTCTTTATCTTTTTCTTCTTCTAGATGCATTTCTCCATCCTGTTGGACCTCATCCTGGTCGGCTTCCTGAAGCTCATCATTCCTTTTAATATTTTCTTCTTGCTCTCCCATGTTGACCTCCAAGTTATTTTTTCCTTTTTCGAAGTGGTTTCCTTCTATTCTTTCCCTTTGAGATCATGCTTCTTATTTTTCTCATCTTTGCATTCTTGGTCAAATGTCTATACATCATAATGCTTGTAAAATCCACTTAAATCCCCATCCTTGGGTGTTTGCTACCTTTCCTCATCTAAGAAAACTTCATCCAGATCAACAATTTTTTAGGCCACCATTAACGTGTTGATACTAATCATCATGGTCTAAATTTATAGGTTTTTCAATAGTATCAATTGTTTCCTTAAGTCGCTCATCATTCCTCCTTTCCATTTCCTCACATATATGCATCATTTCCTCCATTTTTAGTGGCTCAGTAGGAGGTAGAGGAGTATGCAACAATGAAACTATTTGGGTTATGAGGAATTTATCCTTAGGAGTCAATATAGCCTCCAAAAATTAATGAAGCATATTTTGTAAATAGACAACAAAAGACTCAGGTAATGTGATGGGAGCCATTGGGGTGGTGGAAATAGAAGGTGGTAGAGAGGAGAAAGTTAGTTGTGAATGTGTGAGTGAAGAATAAGATAAGGTAGAAGAGGTTGATGAGGAAGAGTCAACCATGACTATGGAAGAAATTAGAGAAGTGGAGGTAAGGTGAACTGGGTAAAAGCACAAAGATGTGTCACACTTTCAGCCAACTTATCAGCACAACTGAATTTAAGTATTTCTAACTAAAAATCAATTTTGGTCAAACATATGATCTAGTAATATTCATTCTAGCTAAGTTATATGCTTCCACAACTTTTTCAACTAAAATTGTTGGCTAAAAATGTATGGAGCATCACTTTGAGTCCAATTTACCAAAAAAATTAAATTATTTGAAAAACTTGAAGTTTCAATAACTCTTGCTAATGTAAACAACATTTTTAAAAAAATATAAAAATACCCTTTTGTAGATCCATAAGTGTAGTTTTCAAAAATATATTTCTTTTAATAGTTTAATTAATTTTTATATTTAATTTTTTATTTTTACTAAAAGTAGGTTTTCAGCACAAAATATGAGGTTGATTACTATGCCAAGGAAAAATACTAAAACTTATTAAGAAAAATAGAAAAAAATATGATGCACTAGATAAAAGAATATATTTTAAGATGGTATAATTTTGTTTCCATTTTAGATAAATATTTAATATGAAAGTTGACGTCCGATGAAAACAGTTGTTTTTTTATTCACGCACATTTTAATATTTATTTAAAAATATATATTTATCAAAATTGGAAAAAAATATATCCATGCACAAAAATTTCAAGTTATAAATACACACAAAAGATTTGAAAGAAAAAAAATAAAATTTACTATAAAAAGTTTGATGTCCCATGCAACTTCATTTTTCAGCATTTTATCAGCAACTAAATTATAGTTTTAATTTATTAAAAACTAGTTTAAAATAATTTTTTATATTTTAAAAAAAAATACAAACATAAAATATACGAAAAAATACATATTTTACTAGTTTACATCATTTCAAAATTCAAAACATATATGCCATGTTTTAGTGATTCAAGTTTAAAAATTGGATCAGCGTTGGCCCTTTCCTTTATAAAGTGTGACACAGCTTTGTGCTTTTACCCAACTGAAATGTTCACAATGGGTGGAGATGATATGGGTAGTGATAGTGGGGTGGAATGATATGGTGCAAAGTAGAAAATGGAAGTGGGGAAATGGTAGGTGGAGGTGATTGTGGCTGACCTTCCTCCTCTAGGGCTGAGGATTCCTCTTGTGTTGTAGGCATATCATGAACATAGATTCCTATCTTTTTATATTTCTTGGGCAGCCTTTTCCCTTCCACCACCTTCCTAGAGTACACCTTCTACTTGGGCTATCTTTCTACTGCATCTTTTCTAGTCGTCGACTGGGTGGTTGGTAGAGATTTGAGGGATTCTCTCAAAGAACCAGTGTCAATGCCACTTTCTATTTTACTTTCAAGCTCATCCTCCAATTCCCCATATGTCAATTCAACGCCTTGCTGTTTTAACTGAGCCACTGGATTATCTAACCATTTTTTGGTTCATTACTCTACTAGGCACATAACTATGTCTAGATCTATAATCTTTGGCTTAGTCTAGTCAATTACTAGTAGGGGCACCTTGGCAACAGTATTTTATGCCTCCTCAAGAGTGTCATTTTCTTCATCCACTTGGTCAGGAACTAGGAACAAATCAATATATTTTATGAATTTCATCATCATTCACATATAATACCATCTCTGGACTTCATGATCATCATCATAGTTCTCCCAAAAGTCTTCAATGTGGACCTTATGAAAAATTTTCCTCTCGACCTATTTCTTCAAATTTCCCTTAGGGTCCAGGCCTCCTCACTTGGTATGAAAATCAAAGTTGTACTCTACAATTTCCTTCTCTAAATATTCCACACAAGGGGTAGTTGGGCACAAATACATTCCCTGAACAAATACAATGGGGTATGAGACCCCTGCATGGTGCTTTTCTTGAAGCAATGAACAAGAGGTATGCAATTTCCTAGTAAGATCTAACAATATTATCCTATCACTGGGATGATATGGGAACCCTGAGAATTCTTCAACTCTTATGGAAGTGAATTTAGGGAACTGGTTAAACTAGTTCCCAAAATTATTAATCAGTACCTTCACGTAGTGGGACAACCTTTAATTGTAGTCATTTGGTAGAGTTTGCATAATATGCATGATGAAAATATCATTTACACACCTATAATATTTCTTGTAATTCCTATATTATAGCTCCAGGTAACAATCATAGATGGGGGTTTGTCCTTTCTTCATTCTAAGTTCACCAATACGATTCAACCCCTTCTAAAGAAAGTTGACCACCAAGAGGTACACAATGTTGGGGTCATGTAGAACTCCTTGGTTTTCATCACCACAACAAGTTGATTGTGGATATTGTCACTGATCATCTTGTTCAAATGAATTTTTTTGTTAGCCCTAAGGATCTCCTCCATAAAGTACCACATCCATTCTTCAAATGTGGATGAGGTCAGGAGTCCTATCACTCTACTTAGAAGTGCTACAAGGTCATTAACTTCCTCCATGAAGTCACTCCAGTAAAGGTTTTGAGACAATTTATTTGCACCTAGACGATGCTTGATCATCCATGTCTGATTTATGGTGTTCGTACAGCCTGTAGGATCTATTTTCCATATGTTTTGCACATACTTCTGCTTGGCATCTTCCATTTTTTCAAACAAAAAGATCCAAAATGTTCCCCCGATTGACATGGGAGTCAAGTCAGCCAATACTCTCCCATCCATAATCATTATTCTCCTTGTTTGTTGATGGTAGAATTATCTACATCCAAAGATCAATTTTGGGCTAACCAAATCTTGAGAGAAGCCCACTGCCTTAGCAATCCCACTTTTCTTTAATTTCCATGCCTCTTTAGTCTTTGGGTTGACCAAGACACACTATATGAACTCATCAATGTCGATGTGACCTAAATCCATATTTGATACCTTGTCCCATTGTGACATGATCTTTGAGGTGCACTCGATCCCATGGAATTTGTACTTCATTTTGTATTTCTCTTTTTCTAACTTTGTAGCTCTTGTGCTCTTCTTATCTTTGGTAGTATTTTTAGCTTGTTCCATAAATCCTGCACAAAGATCACATATTATAAAAGTCCTAAAAAATTAATGAGGGATTAAATATTGATAAATATGTCTATAAATCCAAGAATCACCAGTAAATACATTAGTTTTTGGAATTTCTTGACCATTTTTGGGATTTGTATCTTTGCGAGCTAGGCAATGCAAGTTTTTGTCTTGTGGATTCCATCAATGCAGAAACAGTTTGCAGTGAAACTGATGTAATGGCATTCCTTAGATGGAATCCCATGATGATATATCTATAATGACATAACATTAAGCTATTTTAGTGTGAATTTGTTAAGTCACATGGAAAATACAAATTGAAACACTTGGGATCATTACACTTGATCAAAATTTCCTCCTTGGATTATGCAAAAAATCCCAATGTAGAAGTTGTTGATGCAGAAGCCATTGAGGTTTATGCTAGAAAGAATAACCTATCAATGGTGGAATCCCATGAGTGGATTCACACATTGAAGTCCCTAGAACTATTTTAAACTCAGTAAATTCTAGGTTGAACCAATTTAGCACATGACAAATGGAATTGGAATTGTGTTAGGTCATCATGCTTAGAAATTTTTTCATTTTGCAAAATGTGGAAATTTGGCATGTGGATGCCATCAAATGTTGAGCCATTGAAAATGGCTTAAGGCTCATGGTAACCTGTAAGCGACATCTTGAGGCTTAAAACTTGTAATCATTATATGGACTTGGTCATTTCCAAATTCATTCCTTAAAGGTTAATTTGGCACAAAGGAATTCTATTTCATAGTTTGAGTGCATTTTTGGGTGATGCAAAAATGGTTCATGCAAAAGCTGCTCATTTGGATTTCATTAAGATTGGTGCTAGTGAAAACTGCTTGGGGTGAACAACAACCCACAGGCGGCATCCTACATAGGAAAACTCACAAAAGAGAAAACACTTAGAGTTTTTGTTTTACAATCAAAGGGTCACTGTAATGTGTTTGAAATTGATGCTTATGTTAACAATTATTTTTCTTAAGTGTTTTTGGGATTTTTTTATGTGGATGCCATTGATTGGGAAGCTAGTTAAGTTTCATCATTAAAACTGCTCAGGTTCTATGGCTTCCCATGAACGGCTTCCTACAGGGGAACATCTTCAAAGGTTTGTAATGTTAGGCACTCTTCAAGTTTGAAAAAATTTGATGACTCCAAGGTTCATCTATGGGAGTGAAGGGAGTGGATTCAATAATCACTTATTCCATTGAGAACAATTTTTCAAATGCGACATCCCATATAGGAAAACCACACTGGGTAAGGCTAATTTTAATGACTTATGGGAAATATGAATGTGGAGGCCATTAGCTAGAAAGTTGTCTAATTTTTGCCATTGAAAATGGATTGTATCCCATCGTTAACCACCTATGGCATCCTACGAGGGATCTTCTACAAAGATTTAAGGGCTTAACCATTTTAATGTGTTTGATCTTGATGTTCATGAGAATTGTTGATACGAAATCCATTGATCGAGAGGTTTACCAAGTTTCATTGTTAAAACGGCTCAAGTCCTATGGTTTCCCGCAAAGGATATTCTAAGAAGGGTTTCCAATTTTTTGTCATTTTCAAACCTCTTCATTTTGATGATTCCAAAGTTTTCTTCTAGGAGCGTAGAAAGCAGATGTCATTATCACAAATCCATTGAAAATGGCATTTCAAAGATGGTTGCCTACGACAGAAAATCGGCAATAATTTTGTACTTAGAGATTTTGAATGTATGGTTTTCTAATTGTGAGTTAATTAGGTTTTTGAATTTTGAGTGTGCTAGTTTTTATTTTAGTCATGAATCTCTTCAAAATGCAATCATGGTGTCACAAAATTTAGTTTAGTCATGTTTACTCCAAAACCCTATCATGAATTTAATGATGTAAACAATTCCTAGCTCTAATCACTTTGGAAACCCTAGCATGTGGCTGGTGGAAAATTCAAATAGTAAAAAAGAAAAAAAGGAAAAATGATCCTCACCTGACACCATGGGAATGGGAGGAAGAGGAATGTCACTTTAGTCTTCAAATCACTCGTTTTACTCACTTTCATAGAAAATTCAACAAAGCTCTTTAATTCTTAAATGCACAACATGAGAAAAGGACCCATCAAACCCACTATTTATAAACTCTATAACCATTAATTTGGGAAATTAATGCAGGCTTTGAAAAATGTGTGCAAATAACAATGCAAAAAAAATGTGGTGTGGGTGCCAGTGAGTTGGAGGCCATGCAGAGAAATGAAGAGTGGATACCAATGAAAATAGTGCTATGAGGATTGCATCCCGCACACAGCGACCCACAAAGAAACCTTTGCAAGTGGCAAAGAGCATAACAACATCCGAATAACAAAAATCTACAAGGGAATTGATGAAAACTCGCCAAACTTCATGAAACTTTGACAAATGATTTAGGCATCATGGGATTTGGAAATTTTGAAGGTACTTGGATTGATTAGGCCCAAAAGTGGGAGAACAAAAGCAATGTGAGCAAGAATAGACCTGACAAAAAAGGAAAAGAAAAAAGAGGGGGTCCTCAATCCAAGTGAGATGTGTGTGTGAAATTCACAAAAAATGGAGACTCTACTGGGGAACACTCTCGAGCGTTCTAGGGATAAGGATTCATCTAGAACCTAGAATCTCTAGTTTCACATACCAACAACAAGACATCATTAGTTGAGATCAAAGCTCAAAGGAGAACAAAATCCTTCACTAAATCAAATCACTAGCATCTCAAAAATGTGTGTGTGATGAGTTAATTCCTCTTTGTTAGAGACTATAAGGGTGAGTGATCAATCAACCAAGACAGTCTATGTAGGTTAATCTAACTCCAAAAGTAACCTAGACATTGCCTTGCTGCTAGTCAGGCGTCCATAGCCTTGATGAGGTTGTCGCTATAATCCCCATGGAAATTGTGTTATTGTGATTCAAGGGTACATAGCCCTAATAGATTTATTTTCACACCCACATAGCTACCCATTTAAAAAATATATATTTTTCCTTTATTTATTTTCTTTTATATTTTCTTTTGTACTTCTTCTATGCAACTAAATAAGTTGTTAATCCTATAGTGGGTTTTGGAGATTACAGTGGTCACTAAAGTACATTTGGAATTTTTCACATGTCAAGGCTTCATGATAACTACTATACAACCCATTGGGAATATTAAATATGCATGTTTGTGAGTTCTAAGATAAATGTGAAAGGATTCTAGATAAGGATTTCCTTCTAGGTCAAGCAAGATTTTAGCTGATTAAGCCTGATTGTGGAAGAAAATAAAAAATTCTTGATAATTTTGAATGCTTATCCATGGAACACATGGAAAAATGCAACACATCCAACCCTTTGACTATTCCAAATACAAAAACCACATTAATATTGAGAAACACACCCCAACAAAACAAAAACCAGCAGAAACAAATGAAATAAAACTACCCTACAGAAACCTAAACCTACAAAAAGTCATCTAATCTAACTATGTACAAGGGTGAGCTACAATAGTTTAGGAAAGGAAATAATGCTTAAGGTATTTACCATTAATGGGTAATGGGACATCTTCTCTAGTGATATTTTTCAAGCAAAAGGCATTATATCCTAAGATTTCAAAAATATAAAAGGGGCCAAGCCAAAGCTTGTCAAATTTATAATGTCCCCCTTCCTTCTCATGGGAATTTTGCCAATATAGTACTAGATCATAAATCCTAAAGACCTTAACCTTGGCTCTACGATCAAACCATCATTTGAATATGCCCTGATGTTTGGAAAAATTCTCTATAGCTTCATCTCATTTTTCTTCTAAATCGAGTAGTTCAGCCAAATGGGCTTCAAGACACTCTTTGTCATCATAATATTCATTGATGATTTTTAGTGTGGGGATCTTAAGGTGAATAGGGAAAATGAGTTCCAATTCATAAACTAGGTGATATGGGGAGCTTCCTAAGGCTACCTTATGTCGAGTACGATAATCCCATAGAGAAAACCATAATTGGGTGTGCCTATCCTTCGGGTTCCTATTTAGTAGCTTACAGATGACTATCAAAAAATTCTTGTTAGTGGACTCAACTAACCCATTACTCTAAGAGTAGTAATTTGATGCAAATTTTAGCACAATCCCATAGTCAAAATCCCAACCTGTGAATTTTAGAGAGGCAAATTTTAGACCCTTATCACATACTAAGGAAAATGAACATCCAAAGTGATTGACAATATAACTCTCAAGAAAATTAATTACTACCTCCATTGTACATTATCTACAAGAAAAAAATTTCATCCATTTACTATAGTAATCAGTAGTGGTTAGAATGTACCTATTTCCTATAGAGGATGGTGGGTTGACCGGACCAATGAAGTCTAGTCCTCACTGGTAAAATGGCCTTACCTTAACAACTAGTTGCAATGGAACATTAGCATATTTCTGTCAGGTGGTGATAATCTGACAAACATGGTAGGAATGAACATGGTTGTGAGCATCTTTAAATGTTGTAGGCTAGTAATATCTATCTTGTAGGATTTGGTGAGCTATCGAAGGACCTGATCTATGCCCCATTCCAAATTCATCATGAAAATCCTTGAGCATTTCAGTTGCTTCAACTTTCATGAGGAATCAAAGGTAGACCCCTTCATGATTTTTCTAGTACAAAATGGAACCTTTTAGCATATAGCAACTTCCCTTTAGTCATAGGGCTTGTTTCTAGACTCCTTGCAACTATGATGAACATTTGGGATTTAGAAAATAATATACAATTTCATCATTTGAATCATCTAGAGAAACATACTTTAGGCTGTATTGTTGGGTTGTGAGTTCAAGGTCAGTTTCTACCATTGTGCATGTGAGAGCTTGACCCAAAACTAGCTTCATTAGTTGTATCTCCATATCTTACTCTTGTAACATGGTGACCCACTTTCCTCACCTCTCCACCAGTTCATTCTGCAACAACAATATTTTGACTGACTTGTCTAGGACAATGGAAAATACCTTATTCCTTAAGATGTAGTGTTTGAATTTCTTTACACCATGGACTAGACCATATGCATACTTTTCAACACTGGGATAACACAATTCAGCATCTTTCAACAGAGCACTCATGAATTCAATAGGATGCTAAATTCCTTCATCATCTTTCTACATTAGCATTCTTGCACATGAATGATCTGAGGTGAATGAGAATATGTAGAATGGCTTTGAATAATTGGAACTGACTAATATGGGATTGTCAGCGATTACCTTATTTATTTCTAAGAAAGATTGCTTTGTCTTTGGTGTCCACTCAACCTTGGCATCCTGCATCATCCTACATGAGCATAGCATTCAACAGTTTCATAATTTCAACACATCCTATGATAAACTTCCTTACAAAGTTAATCTTTCCAAAGGACTTCATTTATTTCTTACTTCCTAGGGGCTGAATTTTTAGGATAACATGAATACATTCTAGGTCAATTGATATACCACTCTTTGATATTACATTCTCTAGCAATTTTCCTTTAGATACTCTGAAGATACACTTTTGGATTCAATGAAATGTCAAACTCCCTACAATTTTAGAAAACTTTGCATATATCAGAGACATGATTGCATCTCTTCGATGAGAACATAGTGAATTCATCTATATAGATGATGATTCATTTTTTAATCAAATCCTTGAAGGTTATGTTCATAGCAAGTTGGAAGGTTTCCCCTACATTGATTAAGCCAAAGGGAATCATTCTATATGCAAAGGTACCCCATTTTGTTGTAAAGTCAACCTTGTTTCTATCCTCATACTGCACCATCATTTGATTGTAGCCTAAGTACCCATCAAGGTAGGACAACATTTGCAAGCCATTGACAATCTGCAACACCTCATCTAGTGAAGGAACTAGATAGTTGTCCTTCTTCGAGGCATGATTTAGATTTTTGAAATCTACACATAGCCTTATTTCACTATTCTTCTTTTTGACTAGGACCAAATTTTTCACCCAAGTGGAGTATCAAATAGGGAATATGATACGCATGGACAACAACTTCTTCACTTCTTTGAGAATGATAGGTTCCAACAGTGCATTGATTGGTCATTGGTGCTATCTAAAGGGCTTCACATCCGATTTAAGGGGGATAGTATGCATGATGATTGATGTATCATATGTCTTGAGGTCCTCATAATCCCAAGCTAAAATGTCATTGTATGTGTGTAGTGCATCAATTATACCTTTTCATTCTTCAGGAGTGCATAACTTTCCAGTAAAAACATTCTCTACCATCCCCAAGTTATGCATATCACATTAGCTATCTAGGGAGTCCCTTTTGGTTTGCTAATTTTGATCTCTTATGTAGTCTACATTGGAGAATCTTTCTAACTAGACCATACATCTGGGTATCGTATTGGTCTTTAAGTTAATGAATCCTTCTATATCAAGATTTTCTTCCTTAGGTTCTACTTCATCTATGGTTTGAGTGGCAAACACATCTAAGCTAGTGATAAAGTCCAAGATATGCTTGTCATCCTTAAACAATTGGAAATTGGTCACATTTTCTAGCACACATAGGGTAGGGATGAGTTCTATTGTGAATTTCTTTAGGCCAATTAATGAAAAGGGCTACAAGATGTTGGCCACTTGTGCTAATGCATTTCAACTGGATAGTAAATGCATCAAATCCCTCTATTAGGTCCCATACTCTATGCCTATAGTTAGCCATCCTTCGGTCATGACATGAGTAAAGTTTTCTAACCTACTTAAATACTAACTCTAAATCCTCTAATACTTGCAATACTCTAACCCTTTTTCGCAATGCCATTAATAACCCATGTACTAGCGCTTCATACTCTGCTACATTATTTGTATAGTAGAATTGCAATCTATGTATAGTGTGAATATAAAATTCATCAAGCTCCCTTCCAGTATTATTATTTTGCTAAGTACCGGCCCATGCCTCACATAAACATCATCAGCCTCCACCACGTGTCCACTCAACACTTTCTGAAGGAGCTCTTCCCTTAGTTTTCTAAACGGTCCCTGCTATGCTTCCACATGTCATCACCGTACACTCTTAAAGACTGCTTCCCAACACTTCCTCGTCGGGCCCCACCCGCGTGCCATGCAACTTCCAATTTGTATAAGGATAAAGTAGGCCACACAAGTAGTGTCTCTAGTAAATATTTCTGCTATTTGTCATTCTAGCACAAGCCTTAACCGAAGGAAGGGGAAAATGAGCTATGGGCTATGAAATACCAGCACATGTCTCTTCGGTGAATTTCTCTTCAAAGAAAGGGATGGAGCGAGCTATGGGATTTGATCCACTACCACATTTCTAACTACATATACTAGGTGGCGACACTTGTTTGCATGGGGTTATGTTAGGACCACTGCTATCATTTACAAGGGATACACCTAGATGGGGAGGGACCAAATGCAATGGCCCACATATTTTTCTATTGCAATGGCCGAGGAAAATCATGGCTTCTACATCATTGCTTAGGATTCTGAATCTTTTTGGTTACTACTTGCCAAGTGGTGGGAATGTTGGCTATATATACTACTCTTTGCTTCTAAAGAGGAGTTTGAAGATTACATGTTACATGTTCCAAGTTCCATGGGTTCTGAAATTACAGGATTTTAGAGAGACATTAGGCCTTTTTTATTTTTTAGATTATTGCAAGAACTTAAAGATTGTGCCATTGTTCAGCCTCTCTACTTTCTTATGCTACTGACAAACTTTATATTGTGCCATTATTGTTTGAATTTTTCATTTGGAGAACTTCTATAATTTTAATGCATGTTTACTAGTTTAGATCATGTCTTTTGACTCCTCTTTTTAGTAAATGGATTTCAAAATTATTTGATGTCATTAGATAAGTTTTTCATTATTCAATCTTTAATTTTTGTTGTTCTAGGACATACTAAATTGCTGAATGGTCCCTTAGATAATATCCAAAATATAGGTTTGTTGTGTATTTTATCTAAATTATGGCGCATCACCTTAGTTAGACTCTTTATTTTTATATCTTCTTCATTTTCCCATTCCAAAAAACCAATTACAAAAGAAGCTGACTTCTCTAAAAATCTTGAGGTCACTCATTTTAGCACAATATCTCCCCCATAAATTAAGTTTCCCAAAAAGGGTTGTTACCTTGCTAATTTTTGGCATCAAAAATTTTTGCTTTTCTTGGCACGCTCGGTGGGACTGAGCTTAAATGAACCTAATTTTAAGGAGGGTGTATGAGCCATCAGCCTATTACTAGGTCCCAAAAAAAAAAAAATCCTAGTTTAATAGTACCACCATTAGGGATAGTACAACCTGTGACCCAATTAGTGAATGTTTCACATCCTCTGCCCTTTTTGCTAGCCATGCTTCTCGCTGCTAACAAAAATTATGTGGCATGGGACATCGAAAGTCCTCTTGCCACACTAGTAGCGCCTATTGCTTAGGCTACTATCCTGATCTTTGCTCTAAAATCCATACCTAAATTCACTAGAGATGGCTCAATAATTTCATTTGAACATCTACAAGATGTTGTGGATGTATGTCTAGTGCATAGGGTTACAACCCAAAATGTAGCACTAAGATTGCTCGTCGCCTCTTTCAAAGGCAAGGTGCTAGATTGGTACCACACACTTCCAGTAAATTCTATCAGTACCTAGGATGAGCTCAAATATCCTTTCTATCAAATATTTTTTAATGAAGGGGACTAATCCTCATTATATTATCAATGGTCGGTTATAAAGTAGGCCCCAAGCGAATCCATGGCTTACTTGAATACCCGATTTCATACAAGCTAGTAGAGAATCCAAGTTGATATCTGCCCATCGTCTGATCTAGCATTCATGTTCCATTTGAAATCTATCAACTTAGACATCTCCATGATGATCCAGTCTCTTAGCAGAACCACATTTCTAGGCAGCTATAGCGTCACTGTCAAGGTAGAGAACAATTTGATAGACATCGGGAAGTTACCACCTCGGCCCATCATTCCTATATTTCTAGAAATATTTGTTCCTACTTAGGATATTCCTTCTACTATTGCTTTGACTCCTCCACAATCTATGTACACATATCCAAGCACACCATAGAATGTTGCTTCCACATCTAGCTCTTTGAAGGAAGAGATCAATGAGTTCAAGCAAATCTTGCAGACTATTGTCAATGATATAACTGTCATCAAGTGGAACTAGGCAATGCCTCTGAGGCTGAGCTACTAGAATTATCAAGGTGGGAAACCTTATTACCAACAAAACCAATTCCATGGAGGTGCTTTCAAAAATTCGTAGGCATAAACAACCAATCAAATAGTGCTGGTACCTTCTCTTCTAAAAAATACCAATCTAAGATCAAGCAGATAGTTAACGGTGGGACAAAACAATTTAATTGATGACACCAATCCCTAGTGCTTCCCTTGTAGTGATTCACACATGCGTAGAAAATGTCTGTGCAGAAACCTACAACAAAAGGTGGTAGAGCAACACAACCAAGGTGCAACATTGCATATTGAAAGCTATGTGTATACCTCTTCGCAAATGGACAATGCAATGATCACCGTATAAATGCAAGGGATGTCACTGGAGCAAGAAGTAAACATTTCTCTCAATCATGCACTCTTCTCATGGATGGAAGAAGTAGAGGTGGTGTTTTCCAATGATGCATCCACATCTAGAAAACCACAAGTATAGTTTGATTACAACACTCACTCAAAGAGGAAATTCATGGGTGAACCAATTGTCCCACAACTAGTTAGGGTGCAACCTAAAAGTGCTTTTTCCCAAATTCCTAGTACCTCCACAGTGGTGCCACAATGTCTACCGTGAAGGGAAATTATTATAACAAGAGCTAAGGAGTAGAAACCTCTAAATCTACCATCATTCAACGTGGTGGAAAAATTAAAAAAAGCATCTGCTAATGTGCCTCTATTGGATATTTTGGCTATTCTAAAATAGAAGACATTACTGCAGAAGGCTCTCCAAGAGGATCCAATCATTGAACCATAGAAGAAATCACTCAAAGGAAAAGTCATTGACCAATAATCTCCTACCAAAGTTCTTATGAATAGCAAAGTGGAATCCCCTACTGAGGTAAGAGATAAGTAAAAACCCAAACCCTTATTCCTAACTCTTATTGTGGGAGAGAAGTTATTACACAATGCTATGATTGACTTTGGTGCTAGCAACACAATTATGCGAAAACAAATAGCTGAGGCCTGAGGGATCAACTATAGACCTTTAAAAAGAGGAGTGATGTAACTTGAAATAAATAAAGCCAAAATTATAGGCATCATCAAAGAACTCCCCTTGACTCTATTTGTCTACCCTAGCATCACAATGCCACAAGAAACTATGATGATAGATGTTCCCCCCATGTTTAGCCTTTGTATATCCTAAGAATTCACTTCAAAGGTAGGTGGATACCTGTCCTTGGATTGGTCGTACATGATCCTTTGGACCAAGCATGGTGTGAAAATGAAGATAGAATCTGAGGATCTTCATTCGAAATATGTGGTTGATGAAGCCATGATCAACTTTGAGGTCGCTCATACCTCTATTACCAAGCAAGAAATGTATTGTGTTCAACTACTGGAAGATAAAGAAGTGATTGGAGACTGAATTGATCAAGAAGATGTTCTCTTAAGAAAACATATATATATTGATCATTTCAACAACTACCATGCTATCGGGTTTGGAACCTACGTCATCTATGATGAAGATCAAGTACTCCCAAAGGTCAAAAAAGAACCCGAAAGTGGTCAAGCCTCAGAACTATGGACATTTCACTTTGACAGAGCAAGGTGCAAGGTTGGCACAGGAGCCAGATATGTTTAATATCCCCACACAATGAAAAGACATTGAGATCTTTTCACTTCTAGTTTGCTTCTTCAAACAATGAAGCTGAATGTGAAGGAGTGGTGCAAGGTTTAAGCCCTATGAAATAGATGGGTTTCAAATATCTCATGGTGTTCAAAGATTCTGAACTAGTGGTCAATCAAGTCTGAGGAATCTCTATGGCCAACAATGTCTACATGCAATCCTATAGACACTAAGTTTGGGACCTGATTGAGGGATTTGAAGCATTCAACATTCAGACAGTGCCCTGAGAATAGAATACAGATTCAGATCACATTGTAGTGATTGGATCACAGTTTGATCCTACCTTCAACCTTATTCACAATAGACACTCTATACGAGTGGTAGTTTGACTAGCTATTCCAAACAATAATCAAATCTAGAAAGTCTTCAACAGTGATGAACACATTGCCTCATTCATCAAACAGTTAGGAGAATTTCCCAACTAGCTCCAACCAAAGATAGCCAAAGCTTATGAAGGGAAAATAATTCAATTGAAATCTAACAAGCTTCCAAACGGACTAGTCACTCTCAAATATATTTTTTGATTGTGAGGATGCAAGAAATGACAAGAGGAACTTTGTAGTAGATAAAGGTGACTATATAGATCTTCAAATCAGAGATGGGAGGAAGCTTAAAGATGGGAAAGATATCCCACATCATGATAAAGAAAGGCTCGTCAACTTTTGCAAAAGATATGCAGTGGCCTGGTCATATGATGACCTCAAGGGATATGATCCCAATATCATCTAGCACTCAATAGAGCTGGTGGAAGGCGCAAAACTGGACTGCTAGAGACAAAGGCCACTCAATCCCAAGATTGAAGCACTAATGGTGCAAGAACTAATGAAGTTAATCTAGTCACAAATTGTCTTCTGAATTAAGCATAACATGTGGGTATCCAATTTGGTCCTAGTTTGAAAGAAGAATGGAGATATCTATTTATGTGTATACTTTCAGGACCTAAATAGAGCATCCCTAAAGGATCATTACCTGATACCCTCAATAGAGTCAATCCTACAAACGATGGTAGGATTGGAGTTGTTTTCTGTATTGGGTGGCTTCTCCAGTTACAATAAGATCTAGGTTAAATAGTAATATCAACATAATACAACGTTCACTACCAAGTGGGGAGCATTCGCATACACTAAGATGTCATTTGACCTCTCAAATGCAGGAGCCACCTTCCAGCGGGAAATGGTTATCACTTTTAGTGAACTAATAAAAAATATTATCCTAATCTATTTGGATGATTTGATGGTGTTTTCCAAGTCCAAGGATGATCATTTTGATCACCTTGAGATGGTGTTCAAGAAATTTCGGGAGTTCAGGATATCCCTGAATCCAAAAAAATGTGTCTTCAGAGTCCCGCAAGGCAAGCTATTGGGGCATGTAGTGTCCAAAGAAAGAATCTCAATTGACCCTGAGTGAGTGAAATCAATCAAAGAGCTTCCCCTTTCGGTCAAAAATAAGGGCATCTATTCCTTCTTGGTAAAGGTAAATTTTGTTAGCAAATTTATTTCTAATTTTACAAGGATAATTAGGCTAATCACCCTAATGCTGAAAAAGGATCAAACATTTAAATGGACAAAAGAAGCCGGAGAATCCTTTGAGAAATTCAAGGATACTATTTCCTCTACACCTATTCCAGTAAATCTAGACTTATCAAAGGACTTCATAATGTATGTGTTTAGTAGCAAGTCAAGCATTACTGATCCATATAGGATCTAGACTATGTGCAGTATTGAATGCTTAAATTTTACAATGATTATTCCAAGTTAATTAGAACAAAATTAACTCATGGAAATAATTACAATAATTAAAATGACAAGGTGATAACAACAGAATGAAAGAAAGTGAGAGAAAGAAAGAGAGAGATGCAAACAGAGTTTGATTACAGAGTTCACCACAATGTGACTACGTCTCCAGGTCCGCTCCAATGGAGTAAAACCGATCTGATTAATCTCCAGAAAAAGAGTGTACAATGAGTTACAAAATCACCCCTATCCGCACAACGCCACTTTTTCAAAGTGCAGGAATGAAGAATAAAATCTCCAGAATAGCCTCCTCTCGCTTCACCAGAAATTCCTTCCAAAATGCTTAGACAAAACACCTAGCCAAAATTCTCCTCCAAAAACACTTCAAATCACACTTAGCCTAACTCTCTCCTTTTCACCCTTTAAATACAAAAAAATGGCTCAAATTGGTTACTAACCAATTGATTTTACAAATCTACCTTATCTCTCCAAATTACATAAAAATCCCCATATCTCTCCAAATCTGCCTTTTACACATAAAAATCCCCCTTAATAATACAACCACCCCTCAAAATTAAATAAATCTTGTATTTAGCCCTCCTCGAGCTTTCATTGTTTCGGGGGTTATTGTTTAGGAGGTTATTAAATTATTTTATTTGTTAATTTTGGAGATTTTGTTTAATTTAAATAAGGCATTCGGCTTTGACATATACAACAAATAAAACTGAGCCAAAGCATATTACAAAGGGTTTTGGTAGTTCGTTGGTGGCAATGCCTTTTGGGTAACCGGCAGTTCCAGGTTCAACCCCCGGCCATCGGAATTTTCTAACCAATTGTTAATAATAACATAACAAAACAAAATGACTTCCCCATATAGATAGCGACCGATATTTTGGTGGAATGGCCACCCGAAAATCTCGCATATGGATGGTTGTGAGGTCGAATCCCATGCGCACCTTTGGTATTTCCTTTTGTTAACAAAATAACAAACATTGTTTTTACCAGCGATGGAGGAGATAAGTGACAGCCACGTGTAGCACCAGGAGGGTGCCACATGTCAGCCTCTCATTAGATCATCTTGATGACCTGTATGCTGACGAGGTGTCGATGTGTCGCTGACTGGATGCTGCCACCTTAACGCTGACTGGGTGTACGGATGTACGGACTGCCACATGTCACACAATGATTGGTCCGCACAATGCTGACATGGGTGCCACGTGGAGGATTCTAACTGGTTCTTTTACTATCTATATAGTACAGAATGCTGACATCAGCATCCATACAGTGCACCTCAAAAGTCAACTGAAAGCTTTGACCGCTGATAACTCTCGCGTACGATGTCGAATTTTGACAAAATGAATGCCGTCGGAATCATCTCGATGAGCTCTTCGTGATGATTCCAACTTTGACAACTTTTGACGATGCCATTTTTTTGCTTCCTGGATGCCCCCTGATCCTAGTTTGACCCAAGGTTTGACTAGCCATAACTTGCACAAACAGACTCCTTTTCACTCCATTCGAGTTGCGTTGGAATCAGGACGCCGAGATCTTTCTGATGGTGTAGATTCTAGAGAGAATGGAGACACTTCAATTTCCACTGAAAATATCCACCGGATCAGGCCTCCTCATTGAAGACCTTTTGGAGCTCCAAAAGTGGCATTTACTCTGACATTAAGTGAGGACTTGGCCTCCCCACTTGTCCTTTATCCTCTATACATTTGCATACCTGGATCACAAGCACAATGAAGACTACAATAACATTGTTGAACATAAGCATTATTCTATCACTTCCATAAGCATCTACATCAAATGTCGTAGCCACTAACCAACAAAAATTGACTAGCATCAAGCTAAACAATAATGCAAAAATGAAAGAGCATAAGTCAACAACATATCGATCCTTCACAACAGGAACATTTTTACCCAAGGAACCATCAATGCTTTCAATCATCATTCCTTCATGCTGTACTGCGAGTGCATCCTGCAACATCTGACCCTGGTTAGCTACTCCAAGTTCAAGTTTAGAAGCACCTGTACTGACAGACATAAGAGTTAACTATTTACTTGCATTAATTACCCTCTTTAACTACCCTGTGTTTGCAAAAGAACGATCAGTCTTAATCTTGTGAGAATGTACAATATACTGAATGCCATCTTTAAACAAGTGATAATGATTCTTTCCCTTGTAGAAAATAGCTTTCCTGTCATATAAATAAGGGTTACCAAGCACTATCACACAGATATCCAGTGGAACCACATCAAAATGTACTTCATCCACAAATTTACTAGTGATTGTGAACCTTAAGGTGCATTTTCTTGTTACTTGCAACTTATCATTTTCACAAATCCAGCCTAGTGGATAAGGTTTCTTATGTTGTGTAGTTTTTAATCCCAAGTTTCTTACAACACTTTCAAAAATCAGATTAACTTGAGAACCACTATCTATGAGTGCATCAATTTTACTGTTCTTAGCAACAACCCTTAAATGAAACAACTCATTCCTTTTCTTATCTTCAGAGAAATCATTAACTATAGAAGTAGAAGCACAACTAGCAATAGAAACACTAGAAATAGGAGCTTTACCTTTTAGACCCATAGCTGTTATCTTAGTCTCATCATCTGAATCTGAACCAAGATCCAAAACAACATTCATGGCCTTCTCCTTACCTGTCTGTTTCTGATTCTGCCTCTGAGCCCACTTAGGCTTCAATTCAGGATGCAACTGCCAACAATGTTCTTCATCATGTCACAATGAGAGCAAGAAAGTTTCTCATCCTTCTTAACTGTAGTTGTCTTCTTTCCTTTCCCTGTCTCTGCAACCTTAGAAGATTTCTTTACATCATTATCAAACTTATCAATAAAAGATCCTTTACCCCTTGACTCTAAGTGTGTAGCTTGAATAGACACTTCATCCAAATTACAAGGTTTCAATACCAAAATAGAATTCCTAAGGTAGGAATGAAGACCTCCTATGTACTTCAACAAAGTGTCCTAGGTGTACAAAGGAACATTCAAAGCAATAGCCTTTTTCCTAAATTCATGGGTGTACTCTTGGACAGTTTTACCTTTCCCTTGCCTAAACATTTTCCAGTCCATCATTAACTGTTGCATATGTCCTAGGGGATAAAATTGCTTCTTAAGAGCATTAACAAACTCTGCCCAAGTTAAACTGACTCTACCATGTTGTGAAATTTCTGCCTTAGTCTTACTCTCCCACCAGGTTAAAGTTGTACCTCCTAACCAAAGAGTAGCTAATTGGATCCTATCAACATCATCTAATAGGTTTTGGACTCTACAGTAGACTTCAACTTGCTGAATCCAATCATCCAATTTTTCAGCATTAAGTTCACCACAATACTTAGGCAAGTCAAATTTTACATCCAACTTAATTTGAGGCTTATTCCCACTCTTGAAAGGATTAAAAGAATTAGAATGAAGAGAAGATGGAGAAGAAGGAGAAGAGGGAGGAGAAGAAGAAGAGGGTGGATCTGGTTGCTTGTCACCATCTCCATGATGTTTCTCTTTCTTGTCTTCACAAACATCTTCCTTCGATGAACCTCCTTCATGTTCTTTCTGTTCTTGTCTCTCCTGAAAAAGAATGTCCACCTTAGCCTTCATCTCAAGGAATGCTCTTCGAAATTCTTTCTCACTGATTTCTTCAGGAACCTCCATTCCAGACAAGGACATCTTCGGAAAAGTTCTTCGCTTCCCGATCTCAGGATCAAAGTCTTCAAGCTTCCCTTCACCTTTCTGAATCCTAGATTTCATTAGCATTCACGAAAACAACTGCAATAATAGTCAACTGAGCTCTGATACCACTTGATTTGTATAGGATCTAGACTATATGCAGTATTGAATGCTTAACTTTTACAATGATTATTCCAAGTTAATTAGAACAAAATTAACTCATGGAAATAATTACAATAATTAAAATGAAAAGGTGATAACAGTAGAATGAAAGAAAGTGAGAGAAAGAAAGAGAGAGATACAAACAAAGTTTGATTACAGAGTTTTCCACAATGTGACTACGTCTCCAGGTCCGCTCCAATGGAGTAAGACTGATCCGATTAATCTCCAGAAAAAGAGTGTACAATGAGTTACAAAATCACCCCTATCTGCACAACGCCACTTTTTCGAAGTGCAGGAATGAAGAATAAAATCTCCAAAATAGCCTCCTCTCGCTTCACCAGAAATTCCTTCCAAAATGCTTAGACAAAACACCTAGCCAAAATTCTCAAATACAAAAAAATGACTCAAATTGGTTACTAACCAATTGATTTTACAAATCTACCTTATCTCTCCAAATTACATAAAAATCCTTGTAAATCTTCCTTTTACACATAAAAAACCCCCTTAATAATACAACCACCCCTCAAAATTAAATAAATCTTGTATTTAGCCCTCCTCGAGCTTTCATTGTTTCGGGGGTTATTGTTTAGGAGGTTATTAAATTATTTTATTTGTTAATTTTGGAGAGTTTGTTTAATTTAAATAAGGCATTCGGCTTTGACATATACAACAAATAAAACCGAGCCAAAGCATATTACAAAGGGTTTTGGTGGTTCGTTGGTGGCAATGCCTTTTGGGTAACCAGCAGTTCCGGGTTCAACCCCCAGCCGTCAGAATTTTCTAACCAATTGTTAATAATAACATAACAAAACCAAACGGCTTCCTCATATAGCTAACGGCCGACGTTTTGGTGCAATGGCCACCCGGAAATCTCGCATATGGATGGTTGTGAGGTCGAATCCCATGCGCACCATTGGTATTCCCTTTATTAACAAAATAACAAACACTGTTTCTACCAGTGATGGAGGAGATAAGTGATAGCCACATGAAGCACCAGGAGGGTGCCACGTGTCAGCCTCTCATTAGATCATCTTGATGACCTGTATGCTGACGAGGTGTCGATGTGTCACTGACTGGATGCTGCCACCTCAACGCTTACTGGGTGTACGGATGTACGGACTGCCACGTGTCGCACACTAATTGGTCCATATTTTTCTGACATGGGTGCCACGTGGTGAATTCTAACTGGTCCTTTTACTCTCTGTACAATACGGAATGTTGACGTCAGCATCCGTACACCGCACCTCAAAAGTCAACTGAAAGCTTTGACCGCTGATAACTCTCGCGTACGATGTCATATTTCGACGAAATGAATGCCATCGGAATCGTCTCGACGAGCTCTTCATGATGATTCCAACTTCGACAACTTTTGACGATGCCATTTTTTCACTTCTTGGATGCCCCCTAATCCTAGTTTGACCCAAGGTTTGACTGGCCATAACTTGCACAAACGGACTCCTTTTCGCTCCGTTCGAGTTGCGTTGGAATTAGGATGCCAAGATCTTTCTAATGGTGCAGATTTTGGAGAGAATGGAGACATTTCAATTTCCACTGAAAATATCCACCAGATCAATTACTACTATCTTAACTTAGAAAGATGATGAGGGAAGGGGAGAACATTTGATAGCATTTCACTCCTAAACCCTAAAATAATATGAAAAAAACTATAATTTTGTAGAGAGTCAATCATTTGCAATATTTAAGGGGCTCAAGAAGTTCCAACACCTAATCTCTTGCAATAACGTGATTGTCTATATCACACACTCTAGTGTGCATGAATACAACATGGAAGGATAAATCACCAAGAAAAGAGCTAATTGGATCACCAAGATCCTTGAATATGACATTGAGTTCAAGCCTACAAAGATCATTCAGCGAAGAGGACTATGCGAATATCTTGTGCAAGATGAAGAAATGGCCACCGATGAGGAGCAACCAGAGCTAGTCTTGACAAATGAGTCAAATTCTAAAGGTTGTTAGCTGACAGACAAAGTAAGATTTATGCACACAAGAAAACATCTTCCAAGCCTTCCTTCCCATAAGAGGAGATTCTACTAACTACAAAACAATGGATTCATGCTCATTGAAGGGATCATGTTCAAACAAAATTTTAACGGTGTTCTATTGCAATGTGTTACCACAGAGCAAGAAAAAAGGATCCTCGACACTTACCACAACATTCTCATGGGTGGACATTTTTCTGCAAAAACCACCACCATCAAAATCATGTGCACGAAGTACTTCTAGCCAACTCTATTCAATGATTCTTACTCGTTAGTGAAAAATTGCAAGGAATGCTAGTTCTTTGCAGGAAGAAGAAAGTATTTTCTAATGCCTCTCAATCTGATAGTGGTTGATGAGCCATTTGCACAATGGGGCTTGGACTTCATCAGAATGATCAACCCAACCTCTATCATAGGACATAAATTGATCTTGATGGCCACTGACTACTTCACTAGGTGGGCCGAAGTCATGCTACTAAAGAATGTTACATAGGTAGAGATAACAAATTTCATAGAGGAATTGGTGACGAGATTCGGCCCACCCAAAACTATCATCTCTAACAATACTAAAGCTTTCCTACGCTCTAAGGCAATTCAATTCACACTTACGCATGGCATATTCCTTAAAACATCATTAAATTACTACCCACAGGGGAACGACTTAGTTGATTCAACAAACAAGAATCTAGTTTGACTCCTCAAAAGGATTGGGTTGGAATACCAAAGGGAATGGCATAAAAACCTTCGAACAATGCTCTAGGTCGATCACATAACCCATAAGCAAGTCCTCAAGACTTCACTGTATGAGCTAGTATATGGAAAAAAGGATCTATTACCTATCTCCATGGAGATTCTAGCACTATAATTACTAAAATCTATTGAGGTGGAACAAAATGATGCAATGGAGGTGTGGCTAGCTGAGTTGCTAGAAGTACAAGAGGAAAGAAAAGTCCCTAACATCCATGACTAATTGTCAACAGGTGGTAAAAAAGTGGTTTGACAAGAAAGTGTTCGACCAAGGTCTAAAATGTGAAGGCTTAGTGCTAAATTTTAATGAAAAGGATGTGAAGTTGAGTCAGCACAAAAAATTTGATAGCCTTTGGGAAGGCTTGTTCTAGATAATTCAATGCAAAGAACACAATGCATATGAGTTGGAAACTATGGAAAAAGAAGCACTGGGGATTCCAGTCAATGGAATTCACCTGAAATTATTTAATTAAAGCTTGCATATCCTACCGATGTAAATATGTTTATAGTTTTTTTCGCTTTTGTCTTGTTGCCTGGTCTATTTTTATTTATTATGTGGTCTGAGGTGGAAAAGAACAAATAACCCATTATTTTAGAAATCAAGAAAAATAAACTCATAGCTGAAAAGAATAGAAAAATTAAACACCCACAAATTGAATTGGTACATATATACTGAAAAGGAAAAAGGATGACCCATGTTGCAGAATCCAGAAGCAAATAACAAGATGATTATATAAAGTTATATTTTCATTATATACACTTAAATTTTTACATTGTCAAAATGGCTCAAGGGCCATGCTTTTAAAAATTTCTATTTATAGTTCTATTTTGCTTCCTTCATATATTCTATGAAAATCCTTTTTCAAGCATGTATACAAAAAATGCACTAATTGCCATGATCTTTTTTTTAAAAAGTAAAAATGAAAAGCATGAAAGTCTTCAAACAATAGCATGGGCAGCAACAATGGATGCATCTACAATAGTGTCTAGAATGTATTCATCAACAAGGGCATCATTAGTATCAACAACATTATCCAAGGGAGCAATGGAAAGGGGAAAAGGGAACACCAAGTTTATCTATGTACCAGTTGATATCATAGAATGGCACCACATTGTAGAGGCAGAAGAGAAAGTGGCTGGCTCGAGTCACCCTCTGGTAGTGCTCATCTTGTAATTGGAGGTGAAAGCCACTCATAAATAGAAGCCACGATATGACCACATCCTCTTTGATAAACCTCCTAAGGTCACTCACAGTAGGAATTCCTCCACCATGTGCAGCATTTTCCACAACCTCCTCAAAGTCATTCAGGTACTTCTTGGAAAAAATTTCCTTGACCAGACGAAGAATAAGAGGCTTGGGAACTCCAATATCCATCATGGAGGCAACAAAATGTGAGTAGATGTGAGTGTTAACTTGATACTTGTCCTCTTATTCTAGAAATCCCATCCCAAAACCCATTTAATGTCTATGATAGCCAACGATTGCTTATTCTTCATCATCCTTTTTAAGTGCCTAGTAGAAATCTCACCCAAGAAAGTCATTTGAGACTTATGTGAAACTAGCCTAATTAGGGTCTTCATACTATTAGACTCTCTATAAATACCTTAAAACTACCTTTGCAAATTTCCCATCTCTAGCCTATGAAAACACTATTCAACTACTAATACTAAACTGCTAAGCCAATTACCTATTACCGACTTTTCTCAAATCACTAAGTATGATTTCACTACTACTTAGGTGCCTATTTATAGAAAAAGTGAGAAAATACATGGTAATATGCTTACCATAAACATGATGTTAATCGAGTACCAACTTCAAAGTTGTTCCAATTCACTTGCTCAAATTTCCCACCTAGTTGTGTTTGCTAAGTACAACTTGCTATGTGCAAAACTAATAAGAGCTAATTAATTAGCCTTAGCTAGTGGTAGCAATCGGTGGCATTATGCACAGAAAAATACTGAGGTGTTGTTCTCCAGGACTTTTGCTTGTTCCAAGGTAGAGCTCATATCTTTTCAAACGTTGATCACATCTTTGGATTAATCATTCCTTTTGGGATATTAATTACCAATGCATATGAATATTTAAGTTGCTAGCAAAGTGTTGGCTCAAGTTCCAATAAAATCATGCTATATAATATGGTTACTAATTGTAATTATGAATTCTTGTCATTTCAAAATGGCAAGTGATTCATCTTGCACAAGCCAAAAGGTTGGTGGTACATGCATAATTAAATGGAAAAAAGGTAACTCTCATCTACCACCTTGAGAAAAGATAGCTAAATATTGCATGTAAAAGGTTTGAGCACTTAAAAAGTTTTTCTTCAAATATGCTACCTACAGTAAAAGAAATTTCTAGTGCACAACTAGAGCCGAGGTAAGATTACATAAAGTTTTAAGCTAAGTAGAAGCTTCCCGTAAATCAAAAATGGAAAAAAAATTAAGCCAAGAGGTATAGGGAGAGGCAAATAAAATATTATTCAAAGCTATGCAAGGAGCACCAGTTGTCAATGTATTTGAAAAAATTTCTTATGCCATGCTTGGTATTCCCTTCAAGCCAAAGTGGGAAAATACATAGGAACTAGAGAATCCTAAAAACTATAGAGACCAGACCCTAATTCAGGAGGACTGGGCTAATATTCATGATCCCATTCTTGAAAAGAACTGTAAAGGATTGAGGGAAGCATCCTATGAAAGAATGAAGGTATCCAAAAAGATAATGTTGATAGTAGAGAAAATACGGTTCAATGGGATTCGATAATATATGGTCCCATCTATGCACTATTTCCTAGAATTAGTCGATGTGGCAATTAAGCATTTTGATCCAAGCACCGACACTATCAAGGGTCAAACTCTGTCAATTAATATCACCCCGAGAGCTATCTGGAATATGGTATGTATTCTTGATTAGCTGCAAAGAAAAATGAAAATAGAAGCATTCACTCCTAAATAGGGGGAACATATATGGAACACAAGAGATAAGGCTCTAGAGTTTTATAACAAAGAAACCCAAAGGATTGAAGTATATTATTAGAAGCCACCAAGAATTTTGACGTGGCATGACACTTTCAATGAAGACCTACAAGATGCCATTTTAATGATGGCATTTTCTTTTTATCTAGACACCGACCAAGAGGTGCACGGGTTTCAATAGAGCCCGACTTTCCAATTTTGCAAGCAAGAATCTTACTTCTGGTATGATTTTGTAGAATAAATCTAAAAGAAAACGATAGAGAAAATTAACAATTACGAAGCCAAATGAAAGTTCAGATTGACTTTGTATCTTACCCATATGTTTTTGCATCATAATTTCTGTGATAAGTAGGTGAAGTTTATTTTTTGACAAAAATAATAGAAGAAAACCAGTTTCTATCTAGAATCCTCTCCTCTCTTCCACTTTTGACTATTATGCATTTTTGGATTATTTCCTGACTCTAATTTTGTAAGATTTGCAAGGAGAGGAGGGTATTAATTGGCTTACCTTGATGCAGATTGAGTATATGCAAAAGTTCATTCCCAAATGTCAGTAGTTTTTCAAAGAAGATTTTACATTTATTTGAATGTGAGGCTTCACCAAGGAACCATTCCACATTTCTACATGTGTTACAAATCAAGCACTATCCCTTGAATTTTTCTAGCAGGTGTGCATTATTGATGTTACCTTCTATAGTGGAAAATCCAAGAGAAAGGTATTTTTCACCTACTTGCAAAGCTTCAAAATAGTGGCCATGAAAAATAAGTAGACACACCCACTATTGTAGGATAAGATAGCTCATTTAGGGTTGGTAATGATCTACAACAAATGGAATTACAACCCTTTCAATGATATACCATATGAGCATATCAAGGTAACTCCCAATTCTTAGCCTTACTGGGAAAAGAGACACAACTTGCTAGAGGATGAAGATGAATTATTAGTTGACCTGATTCTTATTCCCATAGAAGATAGTAGACTTCCATGGAATAGATTCTACTTCGCTATAGTAGATTATGATGAAAATTGCAAAATGGGAAACACCCTATTCAATAGGTTGAGAAAAGAGGAAGAATAGAGTATAGAAAGGATTAAAGCCTTCTCAGTGTATCACCAAGAGACAAAACAACTTGATGCACCTTATGAAAGTGTGCTAGATGATGAACAGTTTGAAAAGTTGTGGGATGATGAGCAACCTACTTCCAACTCAAGTGCTAGCGGAGGCAATGACCCTGATGAAGAAGAAGGTAGGAAAAAGAGGAAGCTAAGACATCAGCATCCTCCACCAAGCAAAGGAAAAATTCCATAGGATAGCCTACCTATGTTGCTTCAAATGTGCAATTGAATATATCAAGAGCCTTGTAGACACTCACTTGGGCCTTGAAAACAACAAGAGAATCCTAGTGGGAACAACTAGAGACTATGGAGGTGGGGGACACCCCACTCGCTAAATGACAGTACATAGAGGCTATTATGTGAGAAGGTTCACAAGAACCCATCACAAGCCAAGTGCTTGCAACGAGCTAGGAGCACAAAGTAAGTGAGGATCCAACAACGAGTGAACCTCTGCCATCATCTAGTAAATAGGTAATGTTCACTCCTTATTTTCTTACTTCCCAATCTTTAGTATCCTCTTCCATTTCTATGGTGCCCCTTACAACAAGTTTTGTCTCTACTTTCTCTGCATCTACCACAATGTTTGTGGGAGGTTTCTCCCAATTTACCCAAACAGGGCCATCTATCTTAATGCCTCTACAAACCCTGAAACCAACTATCGCCACTCAATATCTCCTCACCTCTCTTTCTGAAGGCTTAGCTGCCATTGGTACCCCTATTGCTACTGCTACCTCAGGTTTAACCCACTTTGTATAGAAAATAGACTCTACTATGACTACCCCATCACCACAACAACTAATGAGCCCTTCCATTGGTTCACAAACTAAACTTTCACCGATCCCTTATTTCTCCCTATAGACAGTTACTCTCCATCAAAGTAAAACATAGGGGCCTACCACACTTACATTCCCTTTTACTATACCTCCTAGTGCACCCTTTGTAGGTAGGATAGTTCAGACACCATCCCAATTAATAGCCCAAGGGGAAGCCACACAACTAGTGCGGGCTCTCAGGATGCAAAATAAAAAGGATAAGGAGGACCAAAAGGATGCAAAGTTGAAGGTATATACTATATACAATGAGGCACGTCAAATGCTGAATTTTTCCACCATGTACCCAAACACCACCAAACCGCAAGGGGAGATGTTGCCAGATGATTACAACATGTATGTTATGGGACTTGATCTAAGAGCATCTTGATCACAAGACAAGGTAGAAATCATGGAGGAAACACAATGGGTGGTGATGACTAACTTCCTTTGCTCTGGTTGTCAGCTAAATAAAAAGGAAGAACAACTGAAGCTTGTGAAGGAAAGGGTCAATTTCTTGGAGATGAAGGAGAATTTGCTAGAAACAAAATTTGTGTTCTTATTAGATAAAGTGCAGGAAAGAGAATTAGAGTGGAAATTTTTTTGAGAAGAACTCAAGAAGTACCAATCTATTGATCCCATCCTGATCAATGAACTATGGATGAAGAACTAGGAATATCAGAGTCAATGGACCTAGTGGAGTAGAATTTGCAACAAAAGGATGAGGAGCTAGCATCTCAATTCATTTGATATGAGCATAATTTAGAACAATAGAATACAAACTTTGAAGGTTGAAAGGACCAATTAAAAAAGGATCTCCAAGAGACAAAGTCTTCTCTTAACATAGAATTGGAAAATCATGCCCAATCCAAGGAGAACTAGTTTAAGGAGCTAGGTAACATCGGGGAGCAACCTGCATCTACAAAAAGGAGAATTATGAAATTAATAGAGGCTGTTGGCTTGAAGGATGTTGAGATTACCCTTATAAACGGTGCTCCCCAGGCCCCTATTGCACAGCCAAATCTCATCCTAGTAGCTCAGTAGCTATATATTTCATACTGGGAAAAGGTTAAGGGCTTCTACCTAACACTACAACCATTGCTCTAATACATGTCAGAGGAAACACGCTTGAGCTAGGAGGTCTACCAATCCATTGAGAAGTTTCCACAATTCATCATAGAAAGGCTCCTTGAAGCAAAGGATTTGCTAAATAAGCTATACATGGTCTCTGATGAAAATTTAGCAATGGCAGGGATCAAGAATCAAAATGTTACTACCAAAATTGAAAATAAATTTATCCATTGCCACTCAGCCATCCTGTGTACTAATAAATGTATAGTTACTATGAACCAAACTATGGATGGCATGCAAAAAAAATTCTCCTAGCTAACTGAGATGGGCATGCCATCCCTATTCCATGAAGATGAGTCAGTCGCCATAGCTGAGTAAATTGTAGAGAGGATTGAAGAAAAGGTGTGGGACCCAAAAACTTTCCAGAGTTTCAACTAGCCTCCTACCATAGCATACATTAAAGGAGTCATCTATCCAATTGCACAACTAATTTTCCATTGTGATTCTAGGGCCAATTTTCTTAAGGTGTTACCTTATAAGGAAATGCTCGACCTAAGTAGAGCACAAGAGAATCTATGCGATATATAGAGGCCATCTAAGGATGATTGGCTACCCTTGCAGGTAGCCCTTTCTAAGCTCTAAATCTGTTGTCCTATGGATGGTGCTTTGGTCTGCACACCAGAGAAAATTTTGGGTTCTCATTCCTCAAAGAAAAACACCCCTAGTAGTCACCAAAATATGTGAATATAAAATTCATCAAGCTCCCTTCGGGTATTGTTATTTTGCTAAGTATCTACCCATGCCTCACATAAACATCATTAGCCCTTTTTTGATAAATGACCACCAACCTTTGTCACCTGTCTGCTCAGCGCTTTTCGAAGGATCTCTTCCCTTTATTTTCTAAATATTCCCCACCATGCTTCCACATGTCATTGCCATGCAATCTTAAAGATTGCTTCCCTTCACTTTCTTATCGAGCCTCGCTTGTGTGCCACGTAGTTTCCATTTCATATAAGGATAATGCAAGCCTCACAAGCGGCATCTCTAGTAAAAATTGTTGCTACGTGTCATTCTAGCGCAAGCTTTTAATGAAGGGGAAAATGTGCTACGGGATATGAAATGTTGCTATGTGTCTATTTAGCGAATTTTTCTTGAAAGCAAGGGATGGAGTGAGCTATGGGTTGCGATCTGCTACCACATTTCTAACTACCTATATTGGGTGACAACACTTGTTTGCATGGAGTTATGTTGGGACCAATTCTATCATTTGTAGGGGATGCACCTAGATGGGGAGCAACCAAATGCAAAGGCTCAAATATTTTTCTAGTGTAATGGTCGAGAAGAATCATGGCTACTAATAATTTCTCAGGATTTTGAATCTTTTTGGCTACTACTGGCTAGGTGGTAAGAATTTTGGCTATATATATTTCTCTTTGCTTCTAAAGAGGGGTTCGAAGATTACATGTTACATGTTCTAAGTTCCACAGGTTCCAAAATTATAGTATTTTAGAGAGACATTAGGCCTTTTTATTCTTTAGATTATTGCAAGAACTCATAGACTGTGTCATTGTTTGTCCTCTCTGCTTTCTTATGCTATTGATAAAATTTATATTACACCATTATTGTTTAAATGGTTCATTTGAAGAACTTCTATAATTTTAATGCAAGTTTACTAGTTTAGATAATATCTTTTGACTCCTCTTTTTAGTAAATGGATGTGAAAATTATTTTATATCATTGTATGAGTTTTTCATGCTTCAATATTTAACTTATGTTGTTCTAGAACATATTAAATTGCTTAACAGGCACTTGGATCATATCCAAAAGATAGGTTTATCATGCCTTTTATCTAAATTTTGGTGCATCACCTTAGTTATATTCTTTAATTTTATATTTTCTTCCTTTTCCCATTCCAAAAAACCAATTACAGAAGAAGTCAACTTATTTAAAAATCCATAGGTCACTCAATTTAGTGCAATATGTACCCCATAAAATGAGTTTCCCACAAAGGGCTATTACCTTGCCAATGTTTGGCATCAACATGTAGCAAAGGGTCTTAGTTGAGGGACTAATCAGCTCAAAGCTAGCCCACTCCCTATTTTGATTTAGATCAGTTGAATCATAGCATCCAAAATCTGGAAGGACATCCATTGGTTGAAATAGCAAACAAAACTTCATCATTTAGTTGTTTTTCTAATCTTGTATCATCTCATTGTTTGAATTATGACTGATTTTGGTCTTATGATCCCTCCACCCAAATTCTTACTAGAGTAAACTTCCTTTTTATTTGACCTATGACTATTTGATAAAGGAAGCACTTGAACTCAGAATGATATGCATCATGTATTCTACACCAATTTGGTAGTAGTAGCTCTTTGAAATCCATCTTGGCTTCTAAAATGAGTTGATCTTATACACACTTGTTCATAAACTCTTGGAATATATCAAATAGTCTAAGGTAGTTGTCATCTTGGAAATCCTCATTATCAAATTCAATTGTTACTTTAGTATTGTTGGGAAGGGTAGTTAAGTTTGTAGGTGTGTGATGCAACATGATGAATTCTTCTACCTCCTCTTTTTACCCTCATATATAACTAGGACATAATTCCCAAGTTCTATTTCTACAAACAACATTCCATTTGTCTTGTTGTACTTAGTTATGATAAATCTCATCCTTGGCTCATGTTCAATTTGGATCTGATTAGGCAGCCCCTTCCAAGGTAGCCACATATGTGAATGATTAGTTGAAGTGTACCCATTGAGAGCTCGAGTGAAGTCTCTTCCTATAATCATACCATATGTATCAAGGATGTCTGCTACTTCGATGTTAATGACTTGCTCCACCCTTGGATCCAAGGTAACTTGCATTGGGATCCTATGTAGTTCTCCCATCACATTAACCTTAGTCTTATCCAACTTATTCACCTTCCATTTGGATGGGGTAGGAGTTATTTCTAAAGCTTTGCATACTGCAAACAACATGACATTTTTTGAAGCCCCAAAATCCAACAAATAGTTATGCAGATTCTTACAAAACACACGAGGAGGCTCTGGCCTTCCTTGAAAGAGGCTCCTTGAAATTTCAACCTAGGTGACTTGAGCCTTGTCCTTTTCTCCACCCTTATCTTTTGCTAATTTCTAGTTTTTCTCTTTGGTTCATTTCCTATCTAGACCCTTAGTTGATTGTTGGTCTGGTTTTTTCCCTGCAATATCTCTAATGACTAGTTCATTCATGGACATCTCAAATGTGACTCTTTTTCCCACTGCAATTTTTGATGGTTTTGATGATGTAGTCCCATTTAGTGATCTGAAGAAGGTGTTTCAGATGGCAGACACTCTTAACAATTTGAAGGTGGACAAGCTCACTTTCACCTTTAGTTCCTCTATCATGTATTCTCTCATCTGCTCAATGTCTACTTTGGATGGACTACATTTAGTAGAATTAAGTTGTGGATCTTTGGTGGGTTCAAGCTGCTTGCTCATGTTAAATTATTGAGCAGAAACCTTCGGATAAGGTAGGTTATTGCTTGCATTTGGATTGGGTGATATGTTAAAGTTGTTTCACAATATGGAGTTAGTAAATGGACCACCAACCTATCTATTCCTCAAATTATATGGTGTTGAGCATTGATGAAACATGTGAACTTCCTCTTCCCATTGTTCCTCATCATCTCTAGGACCATTATCAACTAAATCAAACATCTACGATAAAGTTCCTTGATTACATACCTCATTTGTTTCACCATCCTTTTTTGTAGATTCCCTTTTTGGTTCATTCTTATCACTTTTAGGGAATGGTGCCTAATTGATGACCAAGACCGAATCATGATTGATGAACAAGACTGAATCATAGGGCTCTCAAGGCACTATTTCTCTACAACCTAAATTATCAATAGTGTTTTGTACTTCTACCTGGAAAATTGTACTGGAAGTCTGGAACTCTAGGCACTCAAGCTTTGAATGTTTGTTGGTTTGGTGGATCCTGCACCACCCTAACAAAGTTGCTTCATCTAGGTACACTCCATTTGTTAACTTTTCTGTATTGTTGGGTAGGTTGAGTAGTGTCAGAACCTCTCCATTATTATGCTTGGTATTCTATATTTTATTCTACCTTTGGGGCTTCCTTCTTTAAAATTTTTGTCCTAAACTCTAAACTCATTCGTAACTTTTCCTTGAGGCTATGCCTGAATCATAGTTGTCTCAATGATAGTTAGCTTGAATACTTCTTTGTGATGGCTACAACTAGTTATTTTGGTTTCTCAAGTGGGTGACTTTGGTAGTCCACTTCTTTACCTTCTCAACCAACTCATTGATCCATTCCTTGTCTGAATTTCCCTTCGTTGATGCAAAATTATAAAGAAAGAAAGGGTGCACTATAGATAAATTCTATTAGGTGGGTGAGACTTCATAATTCTATAAATAAGGTATGTTAGACTATTGAGAATAGGTCTACTAGTTTGGTTTTTACAAATAACTTAGCATTGGTGGGGTGTAATTCAATGAGAGTCTTGGATGAGGCACAATGGGTAGCTAAGGAATTTGGTTCATTAATGGGGTATGGTTTGCTAAGGCTTGAAAAAACCCATGAATCTTTCCAAGATTGGTTGTAGGTCCCAATGAAGGTAGTGGTCCTACCAAATTTTGTCCTAATTCAATGCTTTCTTTGACTACTTCTACATATGCATCTACCAAAGTTACGAAAGGCTGATGCATTCTTTTGAATAGGGATGAGGTGAGGTTATCTAAGGTAACATAATAAACTACTCTTGTTGAGGAATCATAAACCACATAGGGAGGCTACAACCTTGAATAGGCTCGGTGAAACCTATTGTTGAAGGATCTTACGAGTTCATCAACCTCCCTTCTAATGGACATGAACTATTTGTACAAGTCTATGGGGCTGACTGGTATTTTGAATTTCTATAGAAATTTATCCTTCTTGTGGTCCTATGAGGTGATTAATCTAGTAATAAAATGGATATAGCAACAAAATTCTTCTTCCCCTAGTGAATATGGGAAGAGCGTACAAGTGAAATCCTCATATTCAATTTGTCTATCCTTGAGGATAGTTCAATTTTTTTTAATGTTTTCTTTAGCTATCCTTTGGGGATAGTTTGTGTAGAATTTGGAGCAAAAATCCTCAATATTTTCTAGCACATAATGCCACTCATTGAATGAAAATGGTGATGGATTGTTGGCCAACCAAGACATTTGTGGGGGTGGGATTGGCAATGGATGAGTTGTAGCAACCAGTGGCTAAAATGTGGTGTACAGGGTGTGGTTGATAAATGGAGAACTAGCAGTCCTGAATAAAGGAGAAGGAGATGGAGGTCGATTGGGTAGTGTTGATGCTAAAGCTTCCCCTTTCATGGCTCTTGTAGCCCTAGTGGGGGTTGTTATTTCTTGAAACTTTCCTTTCTTTTATGTATGTTGATCATCAAAGCTTGCACCTCTCCAATAGTCTTATAGGAAATTCAGTGAGTGGGGGACCAACTTGCACCTTACTAAGTACCTCTGAGATTTTTATAGAAATTTGACTCTTCTTTGGGGTTTTGGAGAAAAAGGTAGAAGGAAATGTAAATGTAAAACATGAAAATGGTGATGTGCCAATGTTTTTACAACATTTCAAACCCAAACATTCCTATGATTGATATAATTAGAAATAGAACACCACAACCCTTCATTGTTGGAAAGAGAATGGACAAAAAAGGCTAACAACAAGCATAGTATAGACTTTTAAATCTTTTTGTAGGAAGTGTTCATTAAGGTCCGATCAAATATAAATATTTCTAAGGGTAACTGTTGTCTCTTAGAAATTGCACCCTATGCAAAGTTATGGATACTAAGCTTTCTAGAGAAACATGGGATCATTTCAAGGCTGTAGGTCACCTAAAGTTGAAATGAACCTCTAGAGAAGGTCGGCTTCCTTTGTAGTATCACCTAAAGTACTAATTCTGTAAAGGGAAAGGGAGAAGGAGTGCATACAAATGAAACTAAACTATAGTGATACACCAAATTGATGAGATCAATGGAATACTTAGACTGCACTTGGAAATTGTCAATGATCATAAGGATACACATCGAATTCTATGAGCTATGCATTAATATATCACAACAGGTTTGATGCACAAATTTTTCAATAAAGGAAAAGATTTTCACAAAATAGAATCTATGTGTGATTATGTAAACACAGTTTGTGATTCATATAATGGTGCTTTTTACAAAAGAAGGAATGAAACACCAGATAAAGTTATAAAGGAATGAAAGAATTCACAAGATAACTCGATCATTAACCTAAAATGCACAACACTTTTGCAAGAACAGTGACAAAAATCTGAAGCATCAACAATGGCCAAGGTAACTCTATACTTTATATTCCAAAAATCAAAGTGAGTTACAAAACATACACCAACTGAGAGGAGGATAGATAAAAATCACTAACTCCTTTTAATGTATTATCCGAACTCCTTACAAAGAGGCAAAAAATTCCCTTTATACAAAAAACGATGTCGGCCCCTTAGGGCTTACAAAATATCTCCGTTCAGAAAAATCTCCCTTAGATCTTTTAATGGAGTTAATGTTGTGTTTGATTACATCCCTGCTATCCATGTCAATGAAGAGTCGCTTCCATGAATGGTATTCGTTAAATATTTCTGCAACCAACACATTTAATTCTGCTCATCGTGTCCACCTTTCAATTCCTTGTTGAAGAGCTACATTGAATGCCCCCAAGTTCAAAATAGATACACGTTGATCTTCATTCTGTTAATCTTCTTCTCCCTAGTGAGACTTCCATGGCTCGCCTTTAGCCTCCTTAGATTGGTCGACAGATGCCACATAGATCTTCGGGTGATCAAAAGTTCCCTCTGTAGAATCACATGTTGGTGAGACACTAATCGTGTCTCCCCGATGTGATTATACCTTCCTACAATTATTGGCATAGCTTAAAACTGTCGATGAGAGTTCATAGCGAGCCCAAAATTCATACTGATATCCCTTCATCCATCACTGAGACCTCTATCCTTCGGCAAGACCTCTCACCGAGCACACTCAACTCTCCTCGATCTTCATCCATTCACTTCGATGAGACCCCCATGGGTCGGCGAGACATTACACCGACCGAGCCCTTTGCCAGTGAGAAAAACTCCTTCAACGGGACACCCATGTGTGGGTGAGACCTCACACCGAGGTCTTCATTCTTTCATTATGCTCTGCCTCCTTTTTTTGAGATGTTATTGGGTCAGCAGGACCTCATGGTGAAGGAAAAAAGTCATACCGATATCCATCGTGCTCGCCAAGACAATCGCTATCGGGAAGACCCTTTGCCAAAGGAAATATCCCTCGATGAACTCATCTCATTGTTGGGGAGATTTTTACAAGTTGGGGAGACATCTTGGTGAATTCATCCTTTTTTGGTGAGGGCCCATTCTCCTGTGCTCAATAGTCGGTGAGACTGATCGGGTCGAAGAGACATCATCCAAAACTTTAAATGTTATACCAAGGGAATCCTTTGTTGGCAGGACCTCATCTCTGATCGGGAAGACCCTGCTCGGTCGACAAGACCTCTCGCCGAGCTCCTTATTCTTTTGGCAATGAGATACTTTCTCTTTAGTCAGGGATACATCTTCATATCAGCAAGACCCCCTACTGAAGCTTGCTTCCTTTTCTGACACTACCTTACTTTTGCGAGACCTCACCCAATCGGTAAGACCTCCTACCAAGCTGCCACATATATGCCGAAGGCGTCCCGATTCAATGAGACATCACCAGATCGGTGATACATCTAGCTAATGACAGTTGCCTCGTCAAGACCTCCATATGCTTTTAGTGAGACTCCTCCATGTTAGAAAGATGTTACACTGAAGCCCGCTAGTTGTAGCGAAACCTCACCCGATGACGTCCCTTTTCGCCAAGACTCTCACAAGTCGCTGAGACATCTCCCCGAAACGATTCTATTTCTCCAGGCATAGATTTCTTCCTTTTGGAAAGACCCCTTCTTGTTAGCTAGACCTCATGGTGATGATGCCTTCATTCAGTGAGAGTCCTTTTAGTCGGCAAGACATCTAGAAGGTCTTGGCGACTCTCTCCTTAGAGGATTCTCATGTCGAACACGACCTAGGCAGGCATTCCAATTGAGTTCCCTATGACCTAGTGCCAGATGTGTGATTTTATCCTTGATGTAAATATCGCATTTGGCCTCCTTGAACATCTGAAACACAATTTTTCCTACCTGATTGAGCCCATAGGTGAAAATTGGGCAACATTTCTAGCAACCTATGCTAGAGGTTTGCTTGCTAAACATGGAAAACCAATAGCCAAAACCTGTCCATTGGGCTCAGAGTCACTTAGTAAAACCTCAGAACAGAGTAAGGGAAATTTGTGCATGAACACAACCTTCCTAAAAGTGATATAAAGTAACAAGTTACCAACACTGATGAAGCAGGAGAGACTTGAAAAGAAAATAATACTATGCTGTAACAACACTTAGGAAATGGAAAACAATTCATTAAACTAACGCGCAAAAGCACTTATTGGAAACATAAACCTAACCTAATATGTACAATGGAGGGACTCATTAGACTCAAAAATAGGGGTTGAGGTGTATCCCATTGACTGGGATAGGAAGTATTTCACCTTCTGTTGTGGCCAGTTGATAAGCATTGTGTTCCTTGCAGTGTTTAATAATAAATGGACCCGTCCACATGTTGTCGAATTTGGTGTGATGGTCTGGCCTACTTTTAAGAACATCCCATTTGAGAACAATATCACCTTCTTTAAAGTTTTTGGTTGTAGCTTTCTTATCAAATGTTCTCTTTGTTTGGATTTGATGATACTCCAAAGCTTTCATTGCTTTGTCTCTTGATTCTTCGAGCTCCATCAGCTCTACATATGTCACGGACATTGGGTCCTGTTCTTCAAACATCTCTAACTGGTGAACAATATCCAGAGCTGGGAGCTCCATAGATAGAGGTAATCTTGCCTCTTTGCCATAAACTAACACGTATGGTGAATTTCCAATGGACCTCTTAGGAGTCACTTTGTCTTCCCAAAGTGCATACCTTAAATTAATGTGCCAAGTCCTTCAATTCTACTCCATAGTTCTTTTAATAATCCTGATAAGATTCTTGTTCATGCTTTCAGCTAAACCATTACCCTGAGGGTAATAATTTGAGGAGGTATTCAAATGAATTCCATGTTTAATAGCCCAATCAGTTACTCTTAAACTTGTGAATGCAAGAGAATTATCAGATATAATAGAGTCAGGAACTCCAAATCTGGTTACTATGTCATCATAGAAATTCAATACAGAAGATTCATTTGCCTCTTTTAATGCAACCGCCTCTATCCACTGTGTAAAATAATCAGTGGCTATAAGTACCCACTTGTGACCAACATTGGAAGGTGTATTTATTGGCCCAATGAAATCAATGTCCCATCTCATGAAGGGCTGCTCTACCTGAATTGGATGTAGAGGCATAGCAGACAACTTTTCTTTTCTTGCAAACAAAGCACACTTCACAAATTTCTTTGACCATGAATATGTATCTTTAAATAAGCTAGGCCAGTAGTAACCAGCTCTCATTATCTTCCATGCAGTAGTCCTGGGAGCAAAGTGACCTCCTACAGCTCCATCATGAAACTCATGAAGTGCCTTCTCGATCTGGTCACTGTGAATACATCTTAATAGAACACCATTTAGATCCTTTTTAAAAAGAACATTATTTACTAGCACATATGGTATGGACTACAGTCTGAAGTATCTTCGCTTAGTTCTATCCAAACCTGGTGGACACTCACTAGTTTGCAAAAAATGGGTCATATCTTGAACCCAATTAACTGTTACCATAGGCACATCATCTTGAGCACCTTGAGACTCATTTGTATTAGCAAAAAAAAAATCCTTTTCTAATTCATTTACATTGATTGACCTTGTAGCAAGCTATTCACAAAGACCTTTACCTCTAATTAGTTTGGTAATCTTGATATCCACATCATATTCCATAACCTTAGTGATCCACCTTGCTCTTTTTTCATTCAGATCTTTGCTCAACAAAAATTCCTTGACACTTGAATGTGCAACCATAATATGAATTTTATTGTTTGAAACTAGAGGCTTAAACTTCTTTAGGCTTCTGATCATGGCAAGAAAATGTTTCTCAAAAAAAGTATACCTCTCTTCATAATCAACAAGTACTTGACTAAAGAAAGCTATGTGCTGTTCTAGGTTATCACTATTTTTCTGTACCAACATAGCAGAGATTGAACCAGCGCTGCCAAAAGCATACAAAAAGAAGTCTTTAGAGAAATCTGGATTTACCAGTGTTGGAGTTGATGCTAATTCTTCCTTGACTCCTTCAAAACTACGCTTTGCTTCTTTAGTCCAATTGAAAACTGCATTCTTTTTAAGCATGGCAGTCAAGGGCTATAGTAAATTTGCAACATCAGGGATGAACCTTCTTAGAAAGTTGATTTGGCCCAAAAAGCTCTGTAGACCCTTCTTGTGATTGGGTAATGGCAGCTCAAGTATGGCCTTGACTCTTTCAGGGTCAATAGTAATTCCTTTCTTTGACACTATGTGTCCTAATAATTTTCCTTCATGAATAGCAAAGATAATCTTTTTTGGATTGAGAGAAATACCAAACTCTCTGCACTTTTCAAAAACTTGCTTAACGTGTAACAAATGTTGATCAATGTTCTTAGAATAAACTATAATCTCATTTAAATAAATCAGCATAATCTTATTAATCAAATTTTGAAACACCATATCCATGGCCCTCTGAAATGTGGCACCAGTGTTAGATAAACCAAAAGGCATCCTTTTGTATGCCATGGTGCCCCACTTAGTTGTAAAAGTAGTTTTGAACTAGTCCTCCTCATTAACCAACACCCAATTATAGCCCAAAAAACCATCTAATAAGGAAAATCTTTTCGAACCAGCAACTACTTGTAAGAATTATTTCATGGAGGGCAGTGGGTAGTGATCTTTCAAAGATGCTCGGTTAAGATCCCTGAAGTCTACACAAAGTCTTAACTCACCCTTTTTCTTCCTAACTGGCACAAGGTTGGAAACCCATGAAGTGTGTTTAATAGGAAAGACAATACCCCCCTCAACTAGTTTGGTCAGCTCTTTAATCATTAAGGGCCCAAGCTTAGGATTCAAGGGCCTTTGTTTTTGCCTTACTGGATTAGCATTAGGTTATAACTCAATTGTGTGCTGAGAAATATGGGGATCAAACCCTTTCAAATCTAAGTATTCCCAAGAAAACACATCATAAAATTCTTAGCATAAAACAATGAAAGCCTCTTATCCTCAGCTGAACAAATTTTACCTAATTTGAGGAGCTTACCCTTAAAGATTTCAACTTCTTCATAATGATCTTCCTTGACTTGAATGCTGACTTTGTTCTTCTTAAGCTGATCATCGGAATTGAATATGGATTCCAAGGTAACCAGCCCTTTGGGAAGTTTATTTGTCTTCAACTGTATCACTTGAACATCATGTTGTTGTTTAATATTTTGCTAATTTACTACAGAAAATTGATCTTCTTGGAGTAGAAAGGTTAGTATTTGTTCATCACTTTCAAATACCTGCTAGTTAATGTTGTTATCAGGAATTGATGGTCTGGTAACGACCTTAACATACTGTTGTATTTTTCCCTTTTTAATATCACCTGGAATATCAAACTGTGCTCCAATGGCTACAAGCCTATCAATATGTTTGTTCTGGTTCCTTGGAATAGATACTAAGTTAAAGGCATCAAACTCCTCAATCATATTCCACACCCTATTCCTATAGGACTTTAGTGTGTCATTTTTAGCAACATTTAGGCCTCCTGTTTGATTGACAATTAACTCACTATCCCCATAAACTTTCAAGCTGGTTATTCCTCTCTTCCTTGCCCACTCAAGACCTTGAACAAGGCCCTCATACTCAGTAGTGTTATTAGAGCACGCAAAAGAAAAATGAAAAGTTGAAAAGTACTTTTCACCCTGTGGAGAAATCAACATTGCACCTCCACTTGATCCATTCTTGCTTCTGGAACCATCAAAGAACATTTCCCAAAGTCCACCTTGTTGTTGTAGTAGCTGACCTAAATCCTTTTCAAGGTTTGGAATCTCTACATCAGGTTCAAGCATGATATAGTTACCCATACCAGCATCTTGAATAAGGTCTTCAAGACTGTCCAACACATTTTCAACTACCCATTCATGTAGAAGCACATCAGGAACAACTTCTGCTTGAAGTTCTTGAGCAACAGCCAACTCACTGTCAGTGAAAATGACATAATTTGTGTCTGCAGCAACAGGAGCAACATTGATGGGACTTGGGTTATATGGTTGAATGTGATCCGTAGCCAACCTTTCAGATTTAATGGTAACCTTGGTTCCATATATTGTTCTAAATAGCATATGTGACCAATTAGCTGACACATAACCCCCTATCTTGGCTGTAAAGTCTCTTGAGAGGCACAAAGAAAAGAAAGGTGGGAGATCTATGATGCATATGTCTTGGGGAACTAAAAAATTAGGACAAGCATGAAGGGTGAGTCTCAAATCTTCAATGATGCCCAATGTATTAACAGAAGTACCATCTAATTGAATCACTCCTTTCTCTAAAGGCTGATACTTTAGTCCAAGCTTGTTAGCAATCTATTTTGGCATTACAGAGCTACTAGCCCCACTGTCTATCATATAGTTATGAACTAACTTATCACCTATGATTACTGACACATAAAAAGGAGGTGGTTTAACTTATTTTCCTGTCTCTTTGTTGGGTTGTTTATCATTCCCTTGAGTATCATTTCTCAATATAGTGTTAACTTGACTTATTGGAGATTTAGACTCATCGGAAACCTTAAGGTTTGACAAAGCTGAGCGTAAAATATCCTTTTGACCTAGGATGACTAATGAATCCCACATAGACATCGTTATATTGGTCTTTTTCATACTATCAAGAATATTAAAGGGTAGAACTAGGTTTACTTTATGATGTAACTTTACACCAACATGATCAGCTTGCAAGTGTGGTTTCTCTTTAACTAGGAGTTCCTAATTTCTTCGCAAAACAGGAGTCACTTGAGATGTAGATGGTTCTGTAGCTGCGGCTCTTCCTTTATCAGCTACTTGATCAAGCTACAAAGCTCTTTTCTTTGCTCTAGTGTTAGCTGCAACTAGAGAACTATCCACATTCAATCCACAAAATTCCTCACCTTTCCAGTTAAGTAGAGTAGTGTCATTGGTAGGCTGATCTTGGCATTGTGGAGATGCATCATTGAATTCATTTTGCTGTGAACTTGAGGCATTTTGTACCATCAGTGCTTGATTAATCAGTCCATTTGAGCAAGTGGCTTGATTGTGAGATTGGTTACAAGGGTAACACCACTCATAATCTACTGCTAAGTTATTTTGAATAGGGACAAGATCCTTGACTGTATTAATAGGTGTTGGAGCATAAGCCTGAAAAGGTCTTGTGTTCACATTCTGCCTTGGACCCTGGTAATTGCCTTGGTAAGCTTGTCTATTACCTTGATATGCTTGTTGCTGACCTAAATTTTGTTGTTGATAAGGCTTGCTATATGATTGCTGCTTCTCCAAGCTCACAAGCTTATTACCAAAAGTCTGCAATAGACTTTTGATTTCCTGCAACTCATTTGAAGCACTTGGAACAACATTTTCTTGTGTTGCAACAGCTGGAACAGGTGGCAAAGGTGCAAAAGGTGGTATCTGCAAAGGGATGTTTGCATGAATCTCTAGAAATATAGGCATTAGTGGCCTAGGAGCAAGTTTAACAGCTTCTATTAGGTTGTTTTTAGCTCTGATTGCTATCTCAAATGTGCCTGGTAGAGAAACACCCCCCATTGATTGTATCATAACAACTATGTCATTGTTAAGAGCCTGCAAGAAGTACAAAAATGCATATTCTGGAGGTGGTCTTACCACTGCAGGGATTCTATCCCAGGTTCTTTGAAATCTGAAATTAAAATCATTTATTTACTCTTGAGGAGCCCTCTTAAGTGTAGTCAATTGTTCCAACAAGGATAAATTGTCAGACCTGTCCTGAAACTACCTGTGCAACTTGTCACCCAACTCATCTTAGGTGGCAACTAAACCTACAACAAGACTCCTGAACCACTTTAACGCCCTTCCTTTGAATGATGTTGCAAGTAATCTTATAGCCACATCTTCTTGTATGATATGGTGAACCCCACATAAGGAAGCAACATCACGTATATGTTCAATAGGGGTGATATGATCTTCCCCACTGAAAATTGGAAAAAATTTCAGAGCCACCATTGGGATGCCATTGTGTTGTAACAAATTAAATGGACTACCTCCATCGAATGGCACAAAAGGCTGATTTCTGGGAGTAGCCATTGGTGGTGGGTTTACTTGCAAGCTAGGTGAATTAGAGAATGGGCCAGCAATATGAGGTCTCAGGGATGGAGGAGTAGACTTAGCTCTTCTAGAAAAAAAATATTTTGTCCTGGACCTTTCTGTTGCTCTACCTTGTCTTCTTGGTGGTGACAATTGCAAATATTCAAAAGGGAGAAAACTGCTCCTTGTCTGAACTCTTCTCATAAACTATAACAACGTTGATTCTAAAGTTCTTTCTCTTCACGGAGTCACCAAGTATGTGAAAATCACTTCTGTAAAGTCTGAAACTCATTGGTTGCATACCAAACCAACAATATCATGTGGAAATAGTCCCATCGGGTGTGCCAGAAACTATTGTCTCTTAGAAATTGTACCCTATACAAAGTTATGGAAACTAAGCTTTCTAGAAAAACATGGGATCATTTCAAGGCTATGGGTCACCTGAAGTTGAAATGAACCTTCGGAGAAGGCTTGCTTCCTTTGTGGTATCACCTAAACTACTAATTCTATAAAAGGAAAGGGAGAAGGAGTGCATACAAATGAAACTAAACTATGGTGATACACCAAATTGATGAGATCAATGGAATACTTACACTGCACTTGGAAATTGTCAATGATCATAAGTATACACATAAAATTCTATGAGCTACACATTAATATATCACAACAAGTTTGATGCACACACTTTTTCAATAAAGGAAAATATTTTCAGAGAATAGAATCTATGTGTGATTATGTAAACACAGTTTGTGATTCATATAATGGTTCTTTTTATAAAAGAAGGCATGAAACACCAGATAAAGTTATAAAGGAATGAAAAAATTCACAAGATAACTCAATCATTAACCTAAAATGCACAACACTTTTGCAAGAATAGTGACGAAAATATGAAGCATCAACAATTGCCAAGGTAACTCTGTACTTTATATTCCAAAAATTGAAGTGAGTTACAAAACATACACTAGCTGAGAGAGGATTGATAAAAATCACTAACTCCTTGTAATGTATTATCCAAACTCCTTACAAAGAGGCAAGAAATGCCCTATATACAAAAAAGGATGTCGGCCCCTTTGGGCTTACAAAATATCTCCGTTCAGAAAAATATCCCTTATATCTTTTAATGGAGTTAATGTTGTGTTTGATTACATCCCTACTATCCATGTCGGTGAAGAGTCGCTTCCATGAATGGTCTTCTTCATATCTTTCTACAACCACTGCATTTACTTTTGCTCATCGTGTCCACCTTTGAATCCCTTGTTGAAGAGCTGCATTGAATGCCCCCGAGCTCAAAACAGATACACGTTGCTCTTCATTTTGTTAATCTTCTTCTCCTTGGTCAGACTACCACTGCTCACCTTTAGCCTCCTCAGATTGGTCGACGGATGCCACATATATCTTCAAGTGGCCAAAATTTCCCTTTGTAGAATTGCATGTCTGTGAGGCACTAATCGTGTCTCCCCGATGTGATTATACCTTCCTGCAATTATTGGCATAGCTTGAAACCATCGATGAGAGTTCATAGAGAGCCCAAAATTCATACCGATATCCCTTCATCCATTGCTGAGACCTCTATCCTTCGGTGAGACCTCTCACCAAGCACACTCAACTCTCCCCAATCTTCATCCATTCACTTCGATGAGACCCCCATGGGTCGGCGAGACATTACACCGATTGAGCCCTTTGCCAGCGAGAAAAACTCCTTCGGCGGGACACCCATGTGTGGGTGAGACCTCACACCGAGGTCTTCATTCTTTCATTATGCTCTGCCTCCTTTTTCTGAGACGTTATTGGGTCGGTAGGACCTCATGGTGAAGGAAAAAAGTCATACCGATATCCACCATGGTCGCCAAGACAATCGCTATCAAGAAGACCCTTTGCCAAAGGAAATATCCCTCGATGAACTCATCTCATTATTGGGGATATTTTACAAGTCAGGGAGACATCTTGGTGAATTCATCCTTTTTTCATGAGGGCCCATTCTCCTATGCTCAATAGTCGGTGAGACTGATCAGGTCGAAGAGACATCATCCCAAACTTTAAATGTTATACCGAGGGCATCCTTTGTTGGCAGGACCTCATCTCTGATCGAGAAGACCCTGCTCGGTCGACGAGACCTCTCGTCGAGCTCCTTATTATTTTGGTGATGAGATACTTTCTCTTTAGTTAGGGATACATCTTCATATCAGCAAGACCCCCTACCAAAGCTTGCTTCCTTTTCCGACACTGCCTTACTTCTACGAGACCTCACCCAATCGGTAAGACCTCCTACCAAGCTGCCACATATATGCCGAAGGCGTCCCGATTCAATGAGACATCACCAGATCGGTGATACATCTGGTCAATGATAGCTGCTTCATCGAGACCTCCATATGCTTTCAGTGAGACTCCTCCATGTCAGCGAGACGTTACACTGAAGCCCCCTAGTTGTAGCAAAACCTCAACCGATGACGTCCCTTTTTGCCAAGACTCTCACAAGTCGTTGAGACATCTCCCCGAAATGATTCTATTTCTCCAGGCATAGATTTCTTCCTTTTGGAAAGACCTCTTCTTGTCAGCCAGACCTCATGGTGATGATTCCTTCATTCAGCGAGAGTCCTTTTAGTTGGCGAGACATCTGGAAGTTCTTGGCGACTCTCTCCTTAGAGGATTCTCCTGTCGAACATGACCTAGGCAGGCATTCCAACTAAGTTCCCTGTGACCTAGCGCCAGATGTGTGATTTTATCCTTGATGCAAATGTCACATCTGGCCTCCTTGAACATCTGAAACATAATTTTTTCTGCCTGATTGAGCCCATAGGTGAAAATTGGGCAATAGTAACAACACAAAATTCAGAAATTACATGAACTCTTCCTCCTAATACTTAATCCAGCTTTCACATGTTATTAATTGAAAAATAGAGTAGTCCAATGACATAATCCAGCTTTCACATGTTATTATTCCACCATACAATCATACAACATGGAAATCAACTACTTAAACTATTCAAATTTAGCTTGCAAGACATAGTGTTTCATTCAAAACCAAAATATAAAGAAATAATGCTTGATAAAGGCCATACATGCACAGTCTCAATTATTTATTCTCAATGGTTCATGCTTTAAATATCAAATGAACTTTACAATAGAGGTTATATGTCAATCCGAAAATAGTTTAAGCCTTAAAAGAAAACTCAAGAAACTTTTCCTTCACAAAGGAAACTAAAACTTTATAATCCAACCCTTTCAACTATTTTTGCCCCTCTTTTATAGCTGCAAAAAGAAGAAAATGTCACCGCAACACAAAATAAATCACTGCCAAGTGTTGGATTTTTATTGTACATGATCTGATCATAGATCTTTGGTTAGATCACAACAATATTTTCTCATCAATTCTCAACAACTACATTAATGCTTTCAAATATTAAACAAAGATAGAGGCCTATAAATGATCAGATCCTAAAAACATGACCTGGCAGAAAGATCCAATTGAAAAATCACATCACCTAGTGTCACCAACTCAAAGCTGCCATCCCAAAAACCATAAAAATAGAAAGGCTAACAAGCTTCGACAAACTCCAAAAAGATATCACTTCATAAGAAGTGTGATCTACCCGCAACAAAGAGATGATGTGTCAAAAAGGAAAAAACTTTCAAGATGATGAATATAGCTCCTTAGAAAGTCTTCAATGAGCTAACATGTGTCACTGGCCCTCTTTTCAAGTGAAAGTGAAAAAATGAAAGTAGTGCAGCCACCATGTGACACATTGCACAGCTTTTGATAGTCTACTTGACCAAGGGCACATCTGAAACTGAAAACATTAAACAAGCTAACAATCAAAATGATTAAGGAAAAAATGCTTCACAGTTCTAGTAACTCATAGGGGTCTTCGCTTGTGGAGGCACGAACCTAGGCCTTTGGTAATTCTTGGAGTTTCACAAAAGTGAAATGTTGTGCCTCCCAATCTAAATTAGTTCGTAGGAGGAGAGTGTGGATCTATTTGTATGGTTGCTCTAGCTCAAAAACCTCTTTAAAAGAGACAATTCTCCATATGGAAGAAACCGCTCCAAGGTGATAATAGAGTCACGAAAGAGGATAAATATCACACTCAATATCATTAGTTGTGGGCACTATACTTAGGCCTGGGAGTTCTGCAAAGGCCTGTATCTTGTGAAGATTGCATATGTGACCTACTCAACCATCAACACATCTTAATCTAGTGAAAGAAGAAGAGGTATCCCAAAGTTAACCAAGATTCCAAAGTCCTTGATTTTGACAACCTGCTTATTCAGTGTCTTTTGAAATTCTTTACACTTTGCCACAATCTTGTGATAGTTGATGATCTCATTGGCTTTAATGGAGGTGACCTACCAATCAGGAATCCTTGCACTACTTAGGGCCATATCAGTGGCTATGCATAGCTTGGAAATGAAGCTATGGGATTCTACCACTTGGGGTGAGAATTTCTAGAAAAGTGATCAGCCATCGAGTCAACCTTTCCATTCAATTCCTAAACATCTATTAAGAACTATAGAGCTAACCCAAGAATGATAACACCAGCTATGATCTACTCCCAATGCATGGATAAGAGCTTATTCATTATTAGGAGGGTTCTAGATCCTCATGCAATAGCTAGCTCCTGGTTAAACTGAGCCTCTCTTACTCTTGTGCTTTCCTCCATTTGATTTCTCTCTCTAAGAGAATTTTCCAATTTTGAGCTCAACCTTCTGATCTCTTGTCTTGACTCTTCTATTTCCACTTGGGATTTTCGAAGACCATCAAAAGTTTAAGATCAGATACCATCCAACTCTTTTGTCATATTTTCAATTTTAGCATGAAACTAAACCTTTTCAGTCTGAGCTTTTAGCAAGAAACCTAGATTTTTCTCCTTGCTAGCCTTTAATTTTCCTTACACAGATCATTTCAACTTCTCTGGCTTAGATCTCATTATGTAGTTTGCTCATTATTTCCTTTCCATTTCACAACTCTACCTCACCCTTCTTCAATTTCCTATCCAACATTTCAAAGTTGGCATATACCATTTTCTATGTGACCTTTAATAGGACCACCTTGTCATGTGGGAAAGTCTTGTTCAAGTCCAAGCCCATGGCATGAATGTTGCAGTCCTCCATCTACATTTTCCCTTTAGTATTGGAAATGAGTGCCTTCATCGTAGTTATTAGCAGAGAGTTTTTCTCTTCATTGAAGCAAGCTTCAATTTTCTTGGTGGCAAGCATCTTGGCATTTTTCAATAATAATTTTTGCTTTATGTCCTGTCGGGCCAACTTGGTAACATAAAAATGACCTTGAAGAGTCTAAGGGACATCAATGCTCTATTTTGTAATGGAAGAACCAAGAGGCAGTCCAAAAAGGTTGATAGAAGGGGAAACTTCAGATGTGTGATCATGTGGGGATGCGAAAGGTAGTGTTATCATGGAAAAAAGCAACACACCAAATCGAGCAAGGGAAAAACTAGTTGGAGTGAACAAGGAAACAAGCTAATGGAGAGGTGTTCTCCCAGTAGTATATGGGTCGAGAGTGATGGGTAAAGTTGGGCTCTCAATTGTTTCAATGGGGGGCCTTGGAAAGGCCATTAAAGAATCAATCATAGTCGCAACAGATGATGCTCTTTCGGCATACAAGCTAGCTTTAGCAGATTCATTGAAAATGGCAGGGGCTGCATTCAGGATTATTAGCTTAGGGCCTAAGGATGGAGGATTCCTTTCCATGGGAGGAGGTAGGGGATTAACCAAAGATGCAATAATATGATGAAGAGGGGGAGCAAAACTTACTTGAGTTGTAGTAGTTAGAACACTTCATAGGACAGACACTACTTCTTCTTGTTGGGTCAGCACATTAGGAGCACCTAGATCTTAGATCCTTCTTCTCTTTCCACAACTCAGACTAGTAAATCTTGATCCTCTAGCAACCATAACTTCCAAAACTTAGCCTTAAATGACTACAGCAGATCCTTTTGGGGATCATTGGGTCCTTTTCCCTTTACTTCAGGCACTAGGGGATGACAAAGCTTGTGAATTCCTTCGCCTTGAGTCTCTCCGACTGTTGGATTCTTGAGGCTAATAATTCCAACATGGAACTTATTCTTCATCAATTTCATTGCTCATCTTTAGATTGTTGTTTTATGAATCAACCACTCTATCATATATTTCCTCGAATTCATCATCAAGCTATTGAAAGTTTCCAAACAAGGCTCCTTGGCACCTCATTTCCTATTGGAATCTCCAGAAGTCTTCCTTCTTCCATTCTGACCATCCCCTATGCTTAAGCTATGCATTGAGGGATGTTCCCATTAAGAGGTTCCTCTAGTACTCTTCTTGTAGTTCATAGAAATTTAACCATTTCGATCGCTTGAATGAAATGCAAGCAAAATCAATGTATACATCTGCACCTTCTCGATTTGAATTCCTCCTTTCAAAATATTCCTAAATTTCATGTTTCAATATGGAAGCCATATCTAGGTTATAGTCCCACTTATCACAAATGAGGACCAAACCTAAGGCTGCCAACAAATTTGTGATTTCATCCTTGGCCTTCCACTTATTCAGTATTACCTAAATTTTAGCAATTATGAGGGGAAGTGAATATACCTTCATTTTGTTTCTTTTGGCACCATAGATTTTGTCAACAATGGTCACTTGATGACAAGCCTCCAACATGAAAACTCTATTACAAATTTGGAGACTTAGAAAGGCTCCTTAGAAAAACCGTGCAATCTGATAAATGTTAAATCCTTGCCCAAGAAATAATCCATTGGGGTAGGCATATTTTAAATCCATTGTATGACATCTAGAGAGAAATGAACGATAGGGTGAGGCAACAAATCTTGATGCACTGGCCTTAGAAAGTGATCTACAAACCAATAATAATCCCTTATTCTAGAAGAACATGCGTCCACAAAGAAATTGGCTAGAGACAACCCCTTTCATCTAACCTAGAGACTAGTACATTTCTTCTTAGCCACTCAAAATTCTAATGCAAAATAAAATGAGCCAAGACAGAAGACTACCTAAAGTTAGACTCAGTATTGTAAATTTTCAGCTACTCCAACATATTTCCAGTTATCACCTCACTAAAACCATAGTACCTCTAGCTCCTTTCCCTTTTGAGCACAAAAGCTAGGCCAAACTGAAAAAGGTTTGACCTCCTCATCATTATCAAGGCTGAAAATCTTGGCCAACATCAAGAATATAGACAATGTGTCTTTATTGAATTTCTTGCATAAAAGAGGAAAGAGAAGATGGCCTCTCTCTATCCTTTCCTTTTCATTGTGCTCATAAAAGTTCATTTCCTAGCCATTTCTTCCCCAAAGGTATCCATCTATTCTTCATCAAAAGGTTCAACACCCTAGGTTGTAGGGATACACAATATATCATGTATGGCTTTAGCAGAAATAGTGACCCTGACCTTGATGCCTTCAATGGCTTATATTGTTCTATTAAATTTCTATGCATAGGCATCGACCAAATCTGAGCATGGATGTATGGGAGATAATAAAATTTTTGACACACCATAATTCCAGAGCTGAAACACAAAAACATTTGATGGTTCATGCTTCAGAAACTTCTAAAATGCACCTTCCCTAAGAATTCTATGGTTAGCTAACAACTTAGGGTGGAAAAAATTGTCAGAAACATCTTGTAATGCCCCTCTTGGGATGTGTTTACCAAGTAGTATCTTCTTGCAGAATTTGAATGGCCATTCCTTGACTAGTGGGGCATTGGTGAACAAGTTCCACCCAAAAGTATCAATGTAACTAGGCCTTCTACTTGAAACTATAGTTTTTCTACCAAAGGTTGAAGCTTCTACCATGGCTATATGAAAAGGTTGTAGAGAGTTTCCTTGATGACAATAGCCACTTACCTTTCACTTCTTTGGAGAAATCTACTTTTGAGTGCAATTAATTCGCTTTCTCATACATGTAGTTAAGGCTATACCATTACCGTGGATCCATTAAATGCTACCATTGAGGAAATATGTGTGGATTGGAGATCTATATCCCTCAAGAATGCTAAAATTCCACCTTTTTATCAAATAAACCATTGCATTGAAAAGTGCACTGTTCACTATGTGAAAGGTGCTAAGGTGATACAAGGTACCCCTAAAAAGATGTGACCATTAATGTGTGAGAGCTTAGCACTTTAATCGATGTATTTCTCATTGTAATCTAGCTACTGCTAATGATGGAAAAGGACACATGCCAACAATCGTCATACAAGAGAATTTAGTCCTAATGCCCAAATTTATTTCTCAAGATGTTCTATCAGATCTTCCATAGGATTTATCTGCCCTTCTCCATTTTTCTTTGATATTTTTCCATTTCCATCTAGCCAAAAATAGACTTTCCATTGGTTGGGTTTGTTGGTTTCACTTTCTATATATAGCTATGCCACCTTTTGCAATATTCATTCAAAAACATAGCTCATTAAGTTTAGTAAGATTGCCACTATATTTCATTCCACCATAATTCACAACTTCTTCAGAATGTGTATTGGCTTGGGTACCCCTATTTGGATCCTCCCACAAAGGCCACAATACTGCTTTATGAGAGAGGTCACTAGTGACCGAATTAAGTTCTTGGTGAAGAAATGCAACTCCCTCATCATGGTTGTGTTCAAGTGGATAGTTTTCCTATACATTATCAATGACAAAAACTAGCTTCAGAGAAACTACAATATCCTGTCCCAATTTGTGGCCTCATTTCTTGACCTGAATGTGTCCAATCCCATGATAATTGAGTTGTGCCACTAGATGTTTGACACTTCATTGATGAAAGGGCTTGGTGAGGTAGTGCAAGTGGCTATCCCCAGTGTTGGTATCTTGAGTGCCATGGATCTTCGCAAGCATGTACCCTAGTTTCCCTCCCTTTCTGAATTTTGCACCTAGACCTTGAGATGCACCACTACTGTTCTCAACCCATGGCCACTTTTCTACTTCAAGAGTACTGAGTGGAGTAGGTTCTAGGATTTCTTGGAGGAAGCACTTTGACTTCCTGGTGTAGAGTTGTGGTGAATAGCCCCTAGTTTTGTGTTGCATGTTTCCCGTGTGTGTTGTTTTTTCATCCCCTTTTTTCACCTATCAGATAAGAAGAAGAAGAAGAAGAAACTGATAATGATCCCTTTTTTCTTTGTCGACAATGGATGGAAGCTTTTCTTTACTATTTTTGCATGTTGCCTCCTTTTTGCTTCTTTTTGCTCTGCTACTCTTTTAGGTTTGCTGGAAAAAGCCTCACGTTTAAATCTAAGCCTTAGGATTTTCATTATATTGTAAATTTTTTATGAATATAATATAAGACAAATTCTTGTTTCCTTAGGGTTATTCTTGATTTCCTTATTCTCCAAACTTAGAACATATTTACAAATTTTTCTGTGTATGGTACATAACTATTAATTTTTTTTAAAAACTATGCATTTTAATGGAATAACTTCATAAAAATATCATTCATCAATATTTCTAAAGCATTTCCTTCCATATATTCAAGTTCTTATGCATTCTTCTCCTTTCATTTGCTAATTCAAAAGGGTCCCTTCCATAGCACTTAAAATTTTGTGTGTTGCCCTGGTTTTGCAATACATTCATCGTACTTTAGCACTAAGCTTCCCTCCTTGAATTTTGGGTTATAAGTCTTTTTGTCAAACTAGCACTTTATTTTTCATTCATGGGTGATCATGTCTTCATATGCTTTTTCTCTATCTTCTTCTAGCTTGAGGAGCTCCACTAGTTGTACTTCCATTCCATTGCTTTCTTCAATTTCTAGGGCTTTTAGCAATTGTAAAGCATGAATCTCTATGGAAATGGGTAACACTACCTATTTTATATAGACCAATTCATAAGGGGAATTCTTGAGAATTTTCTTAGGAGTAATCAAGTCTTCCCATAGAGCAATTCACAGATGTTTGTGCCAATCCCTTTGTCATTCTACTCCAATGCACTTGATTAACCTCATTAGGTTTTTGTTGGTTGATTTTGCTAACTTGTTTCCTTGTGGGTAGTAATTTGATGATTTTTTGAGCGAAAATCCCATGTCTGATAGAAAAATATGACATTCTTGATCCCACAAAAGCTTGAGTATTATCGGATATGATGGTCTTGGGTAGGCCAAATATGGCTACTAGCTCTTCAAGGAAATTAAAATTTTCTGCCTTGGTGGCATTTTTTAGGGCTACAATCTCCGTCCACCTTGTGAAGTAGTTGGTTGTCATGAGGATCCACTTATGTCCAACACTAGAAATAGAATTTATCACTTTGATAAGATCCAAACCCTATTGAGAAAATGGTTCCTTAGTTACGATTGGGCTTAGGGGTAGAGTGACATTCTTTCTTTTGCCAACAAATTATTGGAATTGGGCACACTTTTTCACTAATTGGTGTGCTTCAACAAACATAGAGGGCCATTAATATCTTGCTCACATGAATTTTAAGGTAGTAATCTTGGAGAAGAAATTTCCACCCTCTAGACTATTATGGGATTCATTAAGAACTCCTTTTTCCTGTATTTTTTCAAGACATCAGAGTAGTACACCATCATAATTCCTCTTAATTAATACTCCCTCAATTAATACATACCTAGTGCCTTGCAATTGGTAGTATCACCTCTTATGGGATGGAAGGTTGGTTGGGTAGTACCCCTTTTACATATATTGTGTCTGATCAGCCACCCAAGATTCTTCAAACTCGAATTGGTTCAAGTAGACCCGATCGATCTCTCTTTCTACCCTATGAATTGATTCCTATGCAATATATTCACACAGACCTCTTCCCTGAAGAAGCTTGGTTGGTCTAATTTCCACATCATATTCAAGGATCTTGGTAATCCAATTTTCCCTCTCTTTTTTTATCTCACCTTTTTTAATGTATTCCCACATGCTAGGATGTGCTACCAGAATAGTTATCTTGTTGGCCAACACCAAGTGTCAGAACTTCTTTAAAATTTTAACAATGGAAAAATCCTATTTCCCTACAAAATTGTATCTTGCTTCATAGCCTTTCAATGTCCTTGAATGGAATGTGATAGGATTCTCTCCATTTCCCTCACATTTTTTAGTGAGTACTAAAGCTATACTATGTTGGTCACTATACACATAGAGTAGAAAGTCTTTGAAAAAATTTGGGTTGACCAACACTGGGGCTGCAGAAATGGCTACCTTTAGCTGCTCAAATTTTTCTTTACCTTCGGGGGTCCACTTAAAAAGTAGGTTATTCTTAAAGATTAGTGTAATTGGTATTGCGATGCCTACAAAATCTAATATGAATCTGCTGAAAAAATTGATCTTCCCTAAGAAAGATTGCAGTCCCTTTTGGTTCACTGGTAGAGGTAATTTGATTATAGATCTAACTCTTTTGGGGTCTATTTCTATTCCCTCCTTCGATAATATAAAGCCAAGGAGCTTACCTTGAGGTACTCCAAAGACACATTTTTTGGAATTTAAAGAAATCCCAAACTATTGGAATTTCTAGAAAACCTTCTCTAGATGATTGAAATGATCATCTTTTTATTTTGAAAAGACCATTAGGTCATCTAGATATATTAGGATAATCAAGTTGATCAATCCCTTTAAATAAATATCCATTTCCTGTTGAAAATTCATGCTGACATTGGAAAGTTTGAATGACATCTTTAAATATGCAAATGTTTCCCACTTTGTGGTAAATGTTTTCTTATGTTGGTCAACTTCCTTCACATAGAATTGATCATATCCTGAGAAAACACTGAGAAAAGAGAACATCTCTAATCTGGCCACTTTCTACAAGACCTAGTCCATCAGTGGCAAGGGGTAATGGTCTTTCAATAAGGCTTTATTTAAATCTTGAAAATTGACACGGTTTAATATCGTTGTTCTTCTTTTGGACTAGAACCAGATTCGACACCCAGGTAGAATGTTTGATATGGTATATGATATTTGACTCGACCAGTTTGGTTAGCTCCTATTCCATCAATGCTTCGACCTTCAGATTAACTGGTCTTTTCTTCTTTTGGATGAGTTTGGATCCTTTCACCAAGTCAATGGTATGTTGAATTATGCCTAGGTCATATCCTCTCATATCATCATAGGTCTAGGTGATAACCTCGCCATATTTGAAACATAGATCCCTTAGTCTCCTCTTTTCCTTGTGAAGAACTTCCTTTTTGACCTTCAACCTTCTACCACTTCTGACATCCAACTCTTCATAATCCCTTGTGCCTATAGTGAATCTTTTCTTGCCATTCCTAGCATCTTCACAATCAAAGAGATTTTCAAGAGAAATTAATCATCGAGGAAGCTTGTTCCCTTTCAATTCGATGAATTGCTACTTAGGAAATTCTACTCCTAATGGTAAATATTTAGAAGTTTTCCCTAATTTCTCTATGAAGGAATCAATTTGGATGTCATCATCAAATACTTTCCAATTTTGATCACCGTCGGGAATTGAGGCTCAGATGATGATTTGCACTGCACTCTACTTGGTCGGATCAGAAACTGGTTCAAATTGTGAGCCGATAGAAGTCATCCAATTAGATACACTATTTTTTTATCAGGGGATAACTTGTATATTAAAATCTTTGATTTTTTTGATAAGATCCAAAACTTAGAGTCTATATGATTCATTCTTGTGTTTTTTGTAGTTGCTTGTTTGCGGACCTAGCTCACCAATAGCTCTGAATCTCTGAAAACTTGTACTCTCCTTGTGCCTATCTATTTTACAAGAATGATCCCATGAACCAAGGCTTCATATTCAGTGTTTTTGTTAGAGCACAAGAATTGGAAATGGAAATATTTGAGGGTCTCTGATCTTTTCAAAGACACTAGTTGGACACCCACTCCAAAACTAGCCTTGCACTTAGCACCATCAAAATGTAGGTTCTACAAATTATTTTGGCTTGGATCATCACATTCCTCTAGATCCTTGATTAATTTTAGAAATACTTGATCATCATCCAAAATCACATAGGTTCCTAGCCCTGTTGCATGGAATTTTTTGAATGGATCTAAGTTAATGAATTGGTTGAGTTGCACCTCTTCTTTAGGAGTCCGATCACTTGTAATTTCTTTGTCCTCTAGAATTTTTACACAATATCTTTCTTACTGAGAGATGGAGGTGTGCAATGCTTCAAATCATAGGACTACATTTTCCGCAATGTGTTCACAATGCAAAGATTCAAACAGAATCTTCATCTTCACCCTGTGCTTAGTTCTCAATATTAGGTGGGACCAATCAAGTGCTAAATATCCACCAAGATTTGCAGTGAAATCTCTTGAAAGAAACATCCCAAAGACCATGGGTATTTCTATTACTACTACTTACTGCGTGACTATTTTTCTTGGACATGAGAAGAGGGTCAGAGATAGATCCTATATCTAATCGACGGTTGGAACCTTCTTCCGATCTAGTTTCATGATTCCTTTTTCAAGGGCCTCATAGCTAAGTTTCACATAATCAACCACTTGGTTTGGCATGACAGTCTTGCTTGCCCCCAAATCAATCATATTATTATGCAAAATCTTATCTCCCACAATGGGTGTTAAAAAGAGAGGTGTCGGCTTTGGCTTGCTTACCTCATTTTATTTTGCATTTCCTACATCATTCACATAAGTTGTTGCTTGTTGGAAGATGGTCAACACTCCCCTCAGTATTTGTGACATGGACTAACCACCTCCCATGGATTAGTTAACTCTGGAAGTTGTATTGGGCATTAACAAGTCGATCTTTTGGTGCAACGACAACTGTGGTCCAACAATTGATATCAAAGTAGGTTCCTTTGAAGAAGTTTAATAGCTTGAGGTGATCTAGGATGGCAACATTCAAGAAGGACAATCCTAGATTTGATGGCACTAACTACTCACTATAGAAAGTCAGGATGTGATGTCACCTAGGGTTTATTGGTGAATCCTATTGGAAGATTACAAAAGATCCATATGTTATTCCTCAAAATGGTCCCTCTTCTATTGATGAAATCAAAGATGCTAAAAAAAATGTTAAGGCTATTGAAGCTTTCTTGAGTTCTCTGACAGATTCAGAGGTGGCTAATGTGTTAGGTCTACAAATAGCTCATGATATTTGGATGAAAATGGAAACCTTATATGAAGGAGATGCACAGGTGAAGATGGTTAAGCTATAGAGCTTGAAAGGTAAATATGAAAATTTGAAGATGGGAGAAGATGAAAATATCACTTCTTTTATGCTGAGAGTAAATGAGATAGTGATGGGCATTACATGTGCCGGTGGTTCTATGGAAGATGAAATTGTGGCTAAGATACTCAGATCCTTTCCTCCTTCCTACAAAATGAAAGTTCATGCTATTGAAGAATTCATGTCGGTAAACAAGATGACAAGAGATACACTAATAGGGAAGCTTGCTGCTTTTGAAATTAGTGAGTTTGGTGAATCAACACCAAAGACTGAATCTACATTCAAAGCTACTGTATCCAAAAATTATAGGCAAAGATATAGTCCAAGAGAGAGCTCCAGAAAGATATCCAAGTATGATGAAGAACTAAAATAGCTAGAAGACTAAGAAAGAGAAGTAGAAGAATTGGAAGCATTGATTGCAAAACAAAAAGGTAAGTATGAAGATGTATTTCCTATTAGTTATTTTTCTTTCAGTAAAATAGGTCTTTTTGCATCAAGATGTCCTAAAAGAGTTCCTAGGTGTAAGCCTAGAAATCCTAGAGTCCAAAATAAATGTCACTTTGCTAAAGAAGCAGTGACTGATGATGAGTCTAATAAGGATAATGGAAAGGAAGATGATTTGGATTTCATTGCTACCATTGGAAATAATCTTGTGGCTACTAAATCTACTAAAGATGAAAAATCTCTTGCAACCCAAATTGAAGAAAAGGATGAGTGGGTCATTGATAGTGGATTCTCACATCATATGACCAGTGACAAAAGTAAGTTTGTGAGTCTAGAGAAGTATGATGGTGGGGTTGTAAGATTTGGAGATAACAATTATGGTGTGATTCATGGTAGAGGATCTATTAGCCATGGTGGTAAAGATAATATTGATGATGTCCTATATGTTGAAGGCATAAAGCACAACTTGTTGAGTATTGGACACATGGTACACAAGGGATATGATCTATAGTTCAAGAATGGAAAATGCAAGATTTGTGGGAGTTTTTGAAACATGATTGCTATAGCAGTGCAAACTAGAAGAAAAATTGTAGAAGAATATTTCTTGATTTCCAAGATTGAACCTAAAAGTGTCACTGAAGATTGTCAATATGAACATTGGATAGAAGCTATGAAGGAAGAGTTGGCATAGATTGAAAAGAATGACACATGGATACTGGCCCCTAGGCCCAAGGACAAAAATGTGATTGGTACTAAATGGGTGTTTAGAAATAAGCTAAATGAACAAGGTGAAGTGGTCTAGAATAAAGCAAGAATGGTATGTAAATGGTACTCTCAAATGAAAGGTATTGATTTTGAAGAAAAATTTTCCCCTTGTTGCTAGAATTGAAGTAGTAATACTATTTCTTGCTTATGCTTCTTACAAGAACTATAAAGTATATCAAATGGATGTAAATTCTACATTTTTGAATGGAGAACTAGAAGAAGAAATGTACATTGAACAACCAGATGGATTTTAGCTAACAAATAAAGAAGATATGGTTTGTAGATTGAAGAAAGCTCTATATGGACTTAAACAAGCCCCCAAAGCCCAATACACTAGATTGGAAAAATACCTACTAAAGCTTGAATTCACTAAAGGTACTGCTGATAGTAACTTATACTTCAAATTAGATCATGATAAGGAGTTAATCATAGAAGTCTTTGTTGATGACATCATTTTTGGAGGAGATGATAATCTATGCATGAAGTTTGTTGATGAGATGAAGAGTGAATTTGAGATGAGCATGATTGGTGAAATAAAGTTCTTTCTAGCATTGAAAATTACTTAGTTGGACCAAGGGATTTCCATATCTCAGTCCAAATATGTGAGAGAACTACTAAATAAGTTTGGAATAGAAGACTCCAAACCTATTGGTACCCCCATGGTGACCGGATGCAAGTTGACATAGAATGATGATTCTCCTAAGGAAAATAAAACTAGGTATAGGTCAATGATCAGTGGATTGCTCTACTTGACTCAGACTAGACCAGACATTATGAATGCTATATGTATGGTTGGTAGATTTCAAGCTAATCCAAAGGAATCACATGTGATTGTTTTCAAGAGAACTTCTAGAAATTTAAAAGGAAAATTTCATTTTGGACTTTGGTATCCAAAGGATGATGATCTCACTTTGTGTAAATATACCGATGTGGATTGGGCTAGTGATGTAGATGATAGAAAAAGTACTAGTGGTGGTGCTTTCTTCCTGGGGAAGAAGTTGCTATCCTAGTTGAGTAAAAAGAAAAACTCAATTTTTCTATCTACTACTGAAGCAGAATACATTGTTGCTGCCAATAATTGTACTCAAGTGATATGGATGAAACCAATTCTAAAAGATATCAGAGTGATATATGAAGACCCTATTTCCATATACTGTCACAATTCAAGTGGAATAAATATATCAAGGAATCCAGTGTTACAATCAAAGACAAAAAATATATCAATCAAGTTTCACTTCTTGAGGGAAAAAGTGAATGAAAAAGAAGTCATATTGGAACATGTGCCTACCAAAGAATAGATTGCAAATATATTTACTAAGCCTTTTCTAAAGGATACTTTTGAGTATCTCAGAGGAATGCTAGGGGTAATTACCCCTCCTGATAAGAATGAAATGATGCATTTACTTTCATCAATCAGTGAGCGTCATTGCTATATTATGATCTAGATTGATGTTTCTATGCCTTCTACTCAGGGGGGGTAGTCAAATGTGCAGATATATGTGGTTCAGATTGTGTGTATGGAAAGGTTATGGTTACCTTTGTCATTGATGTCAAAGGGGGAGAAGATTAATGTTTAAAATCTATATGAAGAGAAGTTCAGTTGAGAGGAGAAGTGCAGAAGAAGTCACTATGTTGGGTTGATGGTATTTTTTACATCATGTGTTGCCATCAATTCCAAAGGGGGAGATTTTTGGGAGATTGTTGGATGATATGGATTTTTTGCTGATATGTGGTTGTAATTGATGTCAACACTATTAGCATTTGGTGTATTAGTTGCTATATATGTCGAGGATATTGAAAAAATTGTAAGAAAAAGAGTTCCAAGTTCCTAGTGGAACTGTGTAGGTCATGAAGGAATTTTTTTCTGCATGTTGAATATTAGCTGATGTGGATTAAAGGGTTTATTCTTTAGTATTTCTATATCATCTACCAAAAGAGGTCTATGTGAAATTTTGTGTGAGTTATGGTCTGACAATTTTTTTGTTGTCTCTGCCAGTGTTCTTGAATGAATATTCTATGATTCTAGTTATCTCGGTTGTTGTGGATGCTTCTCTATTGTTTCTTGGTGTTCTTAGATATCTCTAGTTCATTCTTTATCTTTGTGGTATGTCCACATGGTATGATGAGCTCGTGATTGAAGATATTTTCTTGTGAATGTTTGGTTTTTCTTGTTCCTGGCTGACATGTTAGTGATATCGTGTTGCGAATGTTTGATGTAGAATTAATTAAAATCTTTTTACATTAGAGATGTTAATTTGGGTCTCCACTATGTTGTGACTGACCTTGGTGGGTTCACATTCAAATTTATTCATAAATATGGGCTGACATTGCAAGTATAATTTATTTTTATTAGTCGACCAAGTTGTGATGAAATCTCTTGTAGTGGATATATAAGAGCGACTTTTCCATCCATGAAGATGCTACTTCATGCGCTCCTATGTGTGTATGTGCAAATATCATTTGATTGAAAAGTAGAGTGTGAAGAAGATTGTGCGAAGTGTGAAGAAGTGTTGAGCTTCATTAGAACTGTAATTAGGCTTGTGCAGAAGCTATTTTCTTAGTTCGTACCCTCCAAATTTTTAATCCAACTCTATTGGGAAGTGATCCCTTTTTGTAATTGAGTAGTGAGCTCTAGGCAGTGTGCCTGAATGCACGTGGATACCCCTTGTTATTTATCATTATACTTTTAGCAGAGTATAATCTTATGGATTAACATCCACCATGGTTGTTCCCCTAACATGGTTTCCACAAAAAAAAAATTGGTCTTATTTGTCTCTTTGATGTGTTAATTTCTTGTGGTTAATTTCTTATTCATCAAATCGAAGATTAGAGTTAAGTTTGAAAAGCTTGAATTTTGTTGACAACTGATTCACCCCCCCTCTCAGTTGTTTGTCCTTGTTTTTCCAACAATTGGTATCAAATCCAAAGGTACCAGGTTTGAATCCCCTCAGGTAATGCTGAGGGGGAATTTTTTGGTAGATGGTCAGTGCTCCCCTTAGGATTTGTGACATGGACTAACTGCCTCTCATGGATCCAATAACTTTTGCAGTTGTATTGGGAATTAATAGGTCGATCTTTTGGTGCAATAACATCTATGGGCCAACACTACTTTCAAATCTTAAGGGGGAAACATAGATCCTCTATCTTTGCTTTTTCCACTCGACTGAGTCATGTTTTCTTATGGGATTTATTCTTTTTTCTTTAATTCTTCTTGAATCAATGAATTTTGTACAGGAATAGATATGGCATCACACAATGATACATTAGTGAGTGCATTCTTTAGTTGTTCCACCATGTTGAGTGTTTTAACTGACTAAGTCTTCAACGTGTATGGTGGTATTTCTCTCAATTTTGGAAGAAAAGGTTCTACCATGACTGGGCTTAGTGTCTTATTTGCATCTTTTTCTACTAACGATGGGTCATGCGGTTGCAAAAAATGTCGAATGATAGGTGATGGGGCCTAATTTTCTTGTCGGGGTGGTTGACATGGCTAAGGACATGGGAAATCTTGTTACATGTATTCTCCTATGAGCCTTCTTTTAGAACTTGTGTTGTAATCCTAATGCACTTATAAAACACTAGTCATCAAAGCTTCATTCACAAACACTACATCTCCCTCTTCCATCCATGAAAATAGATTTTTTTCAAGTGCAATGTCCAGTTCTTGCTCCAAGGACTTTCCTTGCATCTATGCTTTGAAACACGCATTTTCCATTTTGGGAGACTCATAGTCATTTGTATTTGGGGGTGTATAAGAGTGAACTTGCACCCCATGTGAAAATATCCTTTTTTCCTTTATCTACCTTAGAAAACAAAGTTTAGACGCTTAATTACACATAATCCCATTGCTTTCATCCCACTTGGCATCTTTTTTGAGTGTTAGTGGAGGTGTTTCTATTGGGGATTCCCTCGCAGTGTGCAGACATCCATGTGGCACACTTACATCCCTAGTAGATTCCTATGGCTGAACCTGTAGAGGAATCACACTTCTCATTGGGAGTCATGTTGTAATGCCCTCTTCAACCAACTGACCTGAATATGGTTATTTTTCATCATATCTTCTTCAAATTCACTCCTTCAACAAGCATTTCATCCTCTAATAATTTAGTTGAATTACTCCACTTCATTCACAAGATCACTTTGACTCACTCCAAGCACTTCAAGCACTCCATTGTAGTAACAACTTCAATCCATCACTTCAATAGAGCAAGTTGGGGATAACACAATTATAATAGAAGCTCAAGTACTCTCATTTTCTCCCCCAAGCAACCTTGAGTGCTCTTTGTGGAGGTGGTAAGCTTCCCTTATCCTTTCTCTATTACCTGGTTGAGTAAGCACACTTACTATATTGTAGTGTTTTGGTGTTCTGTAATATAGTATTTTCTTTATCATACTCACTTTCTTTACTATCCATAAAGGTGGAAACACCTAAACGAGGGTCTAACTAAGGTAGGCCCCCACACAGCTACCCAAAAATTTCCTCTTTTTGTGTGTAGGTGTATGTGATTTATGGAGCTAGTTGATGAATAGGCTCTTCTATGAAATCATCTTCGTCACCCTAGCTTTGGTATATTTTCTTTATCACATTCATTTATACTTCTCATATTTCATAGTGTTGTTTTGCTCTTTTAGAAGTCACTAGCTAGCTTGCTAGCTTCTTTTCTAATAGTTCACATTGTACTTTCATCCATTGGTCATATGGATGCTAGCACACCTAAGAGATGTTAGTGCACTGCGCTATCATCCAGAAACTATGCTTTTGTCCTTGAATAGAGAGCTATTCGACATACAGTTCTGAGCTCAAAAAATAACTTTCCTAGCCTCATTTTGAATCTTGGGATTGTAGAGTGGTTGTAGGAATTTATATTCCTCATCATTCTCATCCTCATATCCATATCTTAGCCCTCTGTGACCTAGGGCCTGTTGACGTGTCTAATGGCAAAACAACATGCAAAAAAAATACTGCTATTTTGTTTCTCCTGAAAGAGAAAGATAACACATGGATATCTTAGCTCCCAAGGTCTTTGTAGTTGGTTCTCAACTGTGTTGATGTTCCTCAGTGGTCAATGTAATAGTAATGTTCAAGGGGCCTGCTGGTGTTGATCTTCTAGATTGTTTTAAGATCAAGCATGAATTCAAACCTATTTTAACCAAGGTTTTAAAGAAATGAAAAAAGATAGATCAAAGATTTGGAATAGAAATAAATGCTAATTCATCCAACTTAACTAGAATTGTTACCTTTCAAGGGATTCCTAACTAAAATTGCATAACAAAATTAACTTGTGATTAACACACAGTTTCATCCATTCACAGTGCTAATTTCAATAACAGACTTCAAGTTACCATTTAAACAAAACATAAAGTAAGACTTCAATCCTTGAAAGCTTTTCAAATCAAATGATTAACTCAAGATAAATACCATTCTGAAGCATAATATGAAGTAGATTTGAATCTGGTTGCTTCTACTGTTATTGGAACATATAAGCAACATTTAGAAATCTGGCACAATCACCAGTGTATAGAAAACCTATATCTTCAGACTGCTTCCATCTATACTAAGAGAACTTGAAAAATACATTACAGTCTATGTTGAATCTAACTCCTAACTAAGGAGACAAAAGGGAGCTCCCATTACCAAGAATCAGGATGCAGCTTTGTCTCCTCTATTTTTCTAACTAACTTTTCTTCTAACTTCTGACTACCTTTCCTACGACTATCTTCTAACTCTATATCTTCCAACCCTTTTACAAAGAGGAAAGAATGCCATTTATACAGAATGTACCCAGAAAGAATGTGTTGTCCCCTGTATTAGGGTTTACAAAACATCTTCCTCTAGAAGGGTTGGCGTCCAGATCCTTTGAATAAAGTTGGTTTTGCATTAAATGCGAATCCCTGCTACTTATGTCGGTGAAAGATTGTCATCAAGAGAAGCCTTTAGATCTTTTAAAGCTATCACATTTACTTCTGGCCCCCCGTGTCCATCTTCTAATTTCCATGCCAAGCTGCCTTGAATGCCCTAAAATATCACCATTAATGCCGGTCTACTCTTACCCGTAGATATCACAGCTGTCACTGTGACTCACGACCCTTTTCTTCCCTTTGGCCCTCTTCCCACTCTAGATCAGAATACCATCACTCCCAAGCCACTCCATCGCCTAGCTCGTCGCTATCAGTGAGACTCTTCTTCAGTTGGTAAGACGTAATACTGAGCTCAACATGCTACACCGAGGGCACAAAATATGTCAGCGAGACTAGATTCCTTTGCCGAGACACTACACCGAAGTCACCTCCTTCGTGGAGAGCTTATTTCATTTCAGGGAGACTTCTTCATTTTGGGGAGACCTTACCCTGAACTCATGCCCTATTGCCGAGAAACCCTAGGTTGGCAAGACCTTCCATCGAGCATGTTCCATCACACCGAAGGGGGAAAACATATCAGCAAGACCATCGCTTGTTGGTGTGGCCATATAGCGATCTCTTTTTCTCGCCGAGCTCATTCTGTATCGACAAGACCCTATCGGGTTGGTAGGATATCTCCCCGAACTTATTCCATTCTATTTGATAACAACCTTCTTCGGTGTGACTTCCTTCATTCAGCCAGACATTATGCTGAAGGCATCATATTTTGGCCATCTTGTTTCATTTCGGGGAGACTTCTGCTTAGTTGGCAAGAAATATCATCATGTACATAATTTAATCTTGCAAAACAAGGTCTCCATTAGTTCCAAAAGTATATAAAATGCACTATTATTATCATGCCTTCAATTTCAAAAAAGAAACCCAACTCCGGCAGAGGCGGAACCAAAACAGAACCAGAAACAAAGAAACGGACCAGGTGGAACAGGGACCTGGACCGGAACCAAAATAGACTTGGAAACGACACCCTCCCCCAAAATTGGAGGGAGCAGAACCAAGAAGAAATCAGAACTGGGACTGGAGTTGGAATGGGAATAATCCATGGGAATGCTCAACATTTCCAAGTTCATACCCCATCCCGGCTCCGCGTCCGCAAAAAAAACCAAACGCAAGGGACAGATGAAAATGCAAGCGAGATTGAAGCAAAAACCGATCCTGGGCGAAACACAATGGGGGCAAGGGCAGAACTAAATCCGAGATTGAAAATTCTCTAAAGTTTCAGTTTCGGATTCCATCTTGATCCCGCCTCTGACAACAACAAAAAAGAATGAAAAGGGGGACAAAGGGGAAAGGAAGAGAAGATACCCCATGACCAAATGATCAGAACTGGGGAAAAACAAACACAGTGGAGCTGGGACCAAAATGAAACTAGAACCAAAAACTTTTGCAAGTTTCAGGTTCAGATTCTGTTCCGAACCCACCTCTGACGACACCCAAGGAAGACAAAGAAAAAGGACAAGGAATAAAAGAAGAAAGGGTTGAATTAATATCCCACGACAAAACAAAAGAAACAAAAAGCAAAAGGAGGACATGTGGAACTGGGATTGGAATGGAACCCGATCCCAAAACTTTTGAAATTTTTAGGGTTCGGTTCTAGTTTCAGTTCCGAGCCCGCAAAAGAAAAATTCCGAAGGCCAAAAAGAGAATACCTAAGGCAAAGGACACAAAACGGAGAGGAAAACGACCAACCACAAAAGAGACAAAGGAAAAGAAAAGCGAAGTCGGGGCCAGGATGGAATCCGAACGAGTAACATTGACAGAGTTCAACATTCAGATTTAGCCCCGAACCCGGATCCGAGAAAGAACGAAAGACGAAAAATAAAGGAACTGTTGGAACCAGAACTGAAACCAGGGACGACACAAAACCAAAATTTTTTTGAATGAATTCTAAGCTCGATACTGGTCCCAGTTCCACTTTCGATAGAATTTAAAAGAAAAACACCTAAGGCACAAAAACCAAAGGCCAAAGGAAAAGAAAAGAACAAGGGGGGCCCATTTTTTTCCAGAATAAAATGGGATGGTTATGCAAGGAATAACAAATGGTGACTTGGCTGGGAAAATGGTTTAACCATTTTCAAGAAACTGAAGAATTCAGCTACCCAGAACTCTTGGTTTGTGAACATCACAACTCTAGTTGGGTTAGTTTTAACAACCAAGGTTGAGCTAGAATCTCAAAATGTAAATCAACACTAGCTGCCCCGAATCTATGTGTGTGTTTGATTATGCATCACTCTTTTATGAAGTTTTCTTCATCTTTTAAACAACAGTGTGCAAGATTTGAGCTACATGAGTTGATTCCCTTTAGCTATCATGCAATGATATCCCGGGCATTGCTCCGCTGCTAGTCAAGTGTCCATAGACCCGACGGAGATACCTCTAGTTTTCTCACGACATTGCTCTACTACCAGTCAGGCGTCCATAGCCCCGGTAGAGATACTGGAATCACCCATTCATATTGAATCCTTTTTCTCTTTAGATAATTATTTTCTTTTTCTTTTCTGTTTTCTCTTGGAGTTTCAGATATTTTATTTAATTCTTTTTCAATATGTTAGATGTTTAACATCTGATCTGGGTTGAAAACTACCATGGACCTCATAATAGCACTTGGAGAATAAGATTTTTCACTCAAATCCTACAACACTATCATCCTAGGACAAATATACCATTACAAGAGGAGATGATCTTGATAATTTGTGATAGATTCAGAGGAGCTAATGAAGGTTATTTACTTTGCACCTTGTTTTCAAGACTTTCCACAAATCTTATTAACAATGGGCATAAAGAAAAAGTTTAGGACAAAATCACCCAATCAGTAAACCTAAAAATATCTAAACCACTTCTCTCCTAACAACCAAAGTATGCTTCAGATAACAACCCATCATTTCAAGATGGAAATAACAGATAAACCCCAAAGAAAAAAACAAGGCAGACACTAAACAACAAAGGAAACAAAAGAACAGAAAGAAAGAACAAACAAACAAACAACAAAACTATTCACAAATATAAGAGCAAATTATTTACATAAAGAATGGAAAACTATTTACATACAGAACAAAAAATTAGCATGCTTTACGACTCAAAATAATGCTTAAGAAACTGTCCATTGATAGGCAAGGGAATAGGTTCTCTAGTTAAACTGCTTAATTGGAAAGCATTTTCTCCTAGGATCTCAGCAATCTGATAGGGACCTAACCAGATTTTGTCAAATTTCTAGTGACTGCCCTTCTTTTCATTAGCTTTATCCCACATCAGCACAAGGTCAAATATTCTAAAAGCTTTGATTTTGGCTCTTTTGTCAAACCAATGTTTGACAATAGCCTAGTGCCTAAAGAATTGTTGCAAGGCGGCATCCCTCTGCTCTTGTAATTTCAACAAAGTAGCTAATCTTACTTCTATCATATTGTCACTAGAGTAGAATTTCTACATGAACTCAAGGATAGGTATTTGCAGATGGATAGGGAAGATAGAATCTTGGCCATATACCAGCTTGAATGGTGAAGTCTTTAAAGCAGGTTTAATCCTAGTCCTATCTTCCCATAATGCAAATCTTAGCTAGGTATGCTAGTCCCTAGGGTTGTTTTCTAACAATTTTTTAATTACCCCTAAGAGGTTCTTATTGGTTGATTCTGCAACTCCATTTCCTTGTGGGTAATAGTTTGAAGAATACTTTAAAATAATTTTGTGATCATAAGCCCATGAAATGAATTTAGTGGAAGAAAATGAAGAGCCATTGTCACATACCAATGCGAAGGGTACCCCAAACCTAGTGGGGATGCATTCAGTGAGGAACTTGATCACTACCTCTATTGTGCTATTCTTGCAGGGTATAAGCTCTGTCCATCATGTGTAGTAGTCAGTGGCAGTCAGAATAATTTTTTGTCCTGTAGAAGAGTTTGGGTTAATTACCCCAATTAAATCCAATGCCCATTAGGTGAATGACCTTACCTCGTAAACAGGCTACAATGGCATGGCTGAATGGTGTTCCTTTGATGTAAAAATGTGACATATGTGACACGTTCTCACATGCTGATGGGCATCTTTGAACACACAAGGCCAGTAATAACTAGATCTGAGGATTTGGTGTGCCAATGAGTCTGTGGAACCATGACCTATGCCGTGTTTCCCATGAAATTCAGTGATTACATGCTTAGCCTCTTGTTGATCAAGGCATCTTAGGTATACTCCTTTAAAATTCTTCCTATATAGCCACCCTCCTTTGAGCATATAATGAGAGCTCTTCAATCTCAGTGCTCTCCTTTGAGTGGCGTTCATTCCTTCTGGACATCGATTGTTGAGGATGAAATAGATGATATTGACATACCAAGGGTCATTTGAAAAGGACTGAGTAGTATACTGCTAGAAAATAATGTTCTCACCAAAATTTTCCATGGATTCAAATAGGCCCATGCTTCTAACAAGTTTCATAGGGCGTATCTCTAGGTTGAACTCTTGCAAGATGGCCATCCATTTCTCTCTCCTTTCTCCTAGCTCACTCTGCATGAGTAGGGACTTTACAGCTACATCAGGGACTACAACAATAATTTGACTTCAGAGAATTTAGTGTTAGAAATTCTTGACAACCTTGACCAGTGCAAAAGCTTGCTTCTCAAGAGGTGGGTATTTGATGTCACCGTTCTTAAACAGAGAGCTCATGAATGAAATCGGTCTCCCCTCTGCCTCTTCTCTTCGTTGAGTTAGTACAACTATACAAGAATGTTCAGAAGCAAAGGAATAGATATAGAATGGCTTCAAGTAGTCAGGGCTAGTGAGGACTGGCACTTCTAAAATGGATCGTTTGGCTTGTGTAAACATAGCCCTCGCCTCATCACTCCATTCTATTTTAGCGTCCTTTTTTAGCATTTTGTTCATTGGTTTTACAATCTCTACAAAACCCATGATAAATTTTCTTACAAAGTTGATCTTTCCAAAGAAATATCTCAACTCTTTCTTGCTCCCTGGCCTGGTGATCTTTAGAATGGACTCAATTTAGTTTAGATCAATCGATATTCCTCTTTCAGAGATTGTGTGTCCCAAAAGTTTCCCTTCAGAAACTCCGAACACACACTTTTTAGGATTCAAGGCGACTCCATACTAGATAAATCTTTGAAGAACTTTGGCTAAGTCTGTAGTGTGGTCCAACCTATTTTTGGAGAACACTATCAGGTCATCCATGTAAACAATAATGCATTTACCAATTAGATCCTTGAATGCTATGTCCATGGTGCGCTGAAAAATTGCTCCAGCGTTTATCAAACTGAATGGCATCCTTCTATATGCAAATGTTCCCCATTTTGTTGTGAAGGTTGTCTTCATTATGTCTTCACATTAACCATTACTTGATTGTATCCGGAATAACCATCCAAAAATGATATCATCTGAGATCCATTGACAGTCTGCAATACTTCATCCAGAGAAGGAAGTGGGTAATTATCTTTTTCTGAAGCTTTATTCAAATTTCTGAAGTCCACACATAGCCTGATCTCTCTATTTTTCTTACAAATGGGGACTAAGTTAGTGACCCATGTTGAATGGCGTAAAGGGAAGATTATCCTTGTAGAAAGAAATTTCTAAAATTCTTTAAGGATCAGTGGTTCAATCAGGGCATTGATAGGGCGCTGCTTCTGTTGGAAGGGTTTAGCTTCAGGCTTCAAAGGAATGGTATGAGTCATTATAGAAGCATCAAATGTTTTTAAATCTTCATATCCCCAAGCTATTGCAGCAATATTCTTCTTCAATACCCTCAGTATGTCTTTTCTGATTGCTTTAGGGAAATATTTTTCTATGTAAACATTTCTTTCCAGGCCAGAATCAGCTAGGTTAACAATCTCATATTGACCTCCTTTATCTTCAGTTGATATCTTCTCCTGAGCCCTAGGGTCTAAATCAAAAAGTATTTCTAAGGCCAGCATCCCCTTGGGGATGTTGTTACTTCTTAAATTGAGGACCCCTTCTATATCACAATCTTTAGGGTTCGAATCTCCTTGATCCCTATTGGACTCATCAATGATCTGCCCTTGGAAAACATCTGAGCTTGCTAGAAAAGCAAGAATATGTCGATCATCATCAAAAACCTAAAATTTCCTAACATTATCAAGAACAACAGGGTTGGAAATCAACTCTACTGAAAATCTCTTAAGCTTGGAGCCTTGCATAGGTTCTAGGGTACTTGCAGCAACAACTAATGAATTAGCTATCTAATTCTCTTCTCTAGGGATTAAGCTAATCCCAAAGGCATCAAAGTCTTCAATCAGGTTCCATACCCTATTTCTATAAGTCGTCAGCCTTCTATTGTGGCATGTGTATTGGCTATGCACTTGGTTGATAACTACTTTTGAATCTCCTTTGACTACCAAGGTAGTGACTTTCTTCTTATGTGCAAACATCAGTCCTCGAGCTAGAGCTTCATATTCTACTATGTTGTTAGTGCATCCAAATTGCAGCCTGTAAGAAGCAAAAAAGGTTTTCCCTTTCGGGCTCGTTAACTCAATCCCAAAACCACAACCTGTTTTGGATTTAGATCCATCAAACGTGAGGGTCCATAGCTGATTATAAGCTGGGGTTGATCCTTTTGAATTTTTTGTAGGCATTTGTATAGGATTAGCTAGAGGTGGGGCTCCTTGATCTTTTGCATCAGATATAGGGAAGGGGTGTACTATAGGTTCTTTAGGTACACTTTCCATTTCTTTCTTAGTTATATCGTATAAACCATGGCTATCCTTCTGATAGTCAATTGGGCCTTTGGTTAACCCCTTGGGTTTTGGTACATTTGTGAGTGCAGGGATGTCAAACAAACCTTGGGGTTGTTCCTCATCAATATACTAATTCAGAAATATATTTGGGGTAGGCTCTATTTGAGAAAGAACTTCCTCTTAAGGTATCCTATCCCTGTTTAACATGATTGCTTCCCTGGCTTCAAATGAGAAGTGATCTGCAATGGTCTCGGGGTTACTTAAGCTAGCTTCCTCAGCTTGGGAAACATGCTTTAAAATGTCAATGAAGGGTTGACAAGTCAATTCGGTATGATTTTGGTAATGTATCCTGCACCAATTAGGGAGTAGAAGACTTTGTTGATCAATATCTTCCCCTAAGAGCAGTTGATCTTGTTGCAGCTTTATGATCAAGGCCTGTTGATTTTCATTAATCATGTGGTCAGGGACTTTGTGCATTGACATGTCTTTAGAATCAAGATCTGAAAAGGTTAAAAATTCTTCTCTTTTATAAACCCCTACCTTAGTTTCAAAGTAAGCCACCTCATTCGGACAATCATACTCAGTGATGATGTGCTTGAGGCGAGGCTCACTCTCAATTCTAATCTACGTAGGCACTCCCCTCCATGGTAGCCATATATGTGAAAAGTCGAGGGAGAGATATCCTCCTATACTTTTCATCAAGTCCCTACTTAGCAGCATACCATAGGTCTTGGGAATGTCTGCTACTTGAATATCTATGTTGGTTAGGATCCTAGGGTCTGATCCTACTTGCACGTGTATGTTTCTCAATTCCCCCACTACATTAACCTCTATTTTGTCAAGTTGGATGACCTTCTTGTTTGTCTGGATAGGGTTTAATCCCAATTTATTGCATACAAAAAATGGCATAACATTGCCTGAAGCTCCTGAATCTAATAGACAATTATGTAGATTCTTCCCACAAATTCTTAAACTTAGAAGAAATGACAGTGTACCTACCTTGCTTCTATACAAAGCTGCATTCATATCTGCAACAGGTGCAACCTTGCTTTTCCCTCTTGATCTATCAGCTTGTTCAAAAGCTTTCAACACTATCTCTCGTTGAGCAGGGCACCACTTGAGGATGTCAAAATAAGATAAAGAGGTTTGTTGCCTCTGCATCTCAGAAACAATATCAAATTTTGTATCATAACTTGCATTACTTTTGACAACCCCAAGTGAATTACCTTTAGTATGGAAGTCAGGTGGTCCTTTTGCTGGAGGAGGATTGTTATCATCACTTTGATTTGGAGGCACCATATGATTAGGAGGTGCTGAGGTAGTGAATGGACCCTTATTCTGATTTCTCAAGAAGTGTCCTCCCTTTTTCTAAGAAGCTTGGGCATCATATGAATCTTCCTCTGGCTCATTCTCACTTTGTCTTGGGAATGAAGGTTCTTCCTCAAAGAGGTCATAGGTCATTGTTGTATCTATTGAGCCGCTTTCTTTGTGAGGATTCCCTTGGAATGTCTGGGCATCTGCTTGTGCCATCTTGAACATATTTTCCATCTTAGGGCAGTTTACCTCAGAATGGGTTGCAGTATCATGCAGCCTACACCAGTTAGTCATAAAATTTAGATCAGCCATGTTTGCAGTATGTGACCTTTCCTCATTAGCTTGATAATTGTGAGGAAATCCACCATTGTTTGGTCATGTATTCCATTGTCAGTTGCTATTTGGTCTCTGGTTGTATCCCATATTTTTATTTTGATAGCGTTGGTTAGAGGAATTTTGGCCTTGATAACCCCTTTGGTTGTAATTGTTATGATTGTGATAATTACCCTAGTTTTGGGAAGGGTTCAGTCTAAGCTGAGCCATGTCATTTGTAACTTGAGACAGTGTTTTCTTCAAGGTCTCTACCTCATTTGTAAGTTGAACTATCTTTTCACTTTCTACACTTTTAGCAATAGGTGGCTAACCACCATGATTTGGTGTTCCAATTTGGTTATGATGACCATGGAAACCTTGAGGATCCTATGATTGTTGAAGAAAGTTAGGGGTTTCGTTGGCAAAGAATGGAATAGGAGGTTGAGTCTGCAACTCAGATATGGATCCATAATGAGAAGGAGACATCCTTGGGATAGTATTAAATAAAGGGGTTGGGCTCAGTGTCTGATACCCTATTGAAGGAAAGCCTCCTCCCAAACTTTGCTGAAAGTTAGTTTGTTGTTGCAGCTTGATAGCCAAATGATAAACTTTGGATAGAGAATCAATATCAGCTAGTTTATAAGTCCTTTGTAGGAACAAGCCAAGCAGAGGGTCTATAACTCTAAAATATGCTTGGATGGCGCTATTCTCAGTAACTAGGTAGGGATCTTGTAGCCTCCTATAGATTCGTTGAAACTTGGTATTGAACAAGGGCAAGGATTAACATGGCTCCTTCCTAATGGTAGAAAATTGATGATACAAAAGGGCCAAATCCACATAGACTCTGAACTGATTGATGAAAGTATTTTCCAAATCTGTCTAGGTCAGAATAGAATCTTGTGGAAGATTAAGATACCAGTTGTACGCCATGTCCCCTAAGGAATAAGGGAACAACCTACAAACTAAATCATGGTGAGCGATTTGAACTCTGGTACAAGTGTCCTTAAAAGCTTGTATGTGCTCTTCAGCACTGCTTGATTTGCCATGAATGTACTTGGGGTAGAACTTCTCAAGATTCTTGGGCATATCATGAAAATCTCCAGGAATAGCCCCCAATGGAGAGGGGTTATTCTGAAAAAATGTCATTGGTGGCGATGGTCATTGAGCCAACTATTGGATGGGTTGAACCAGCTATGATGGCAGTTGAGGTGGATTTTGTGGAGGATTGATGGGTATCCATTGATGTATTGGTGAAAATCCCGGTGGAGTGAGCGGAGCCGATAAGTGTGGTATGATGGTTGCCAAAGACCTATGACTCTTGTGTCTTATTGGGGTCTTGAGTTCTATCAAAGGTAGTGGATTTTTAGATGATGGAAGAACTCTACGAGACTCTTCTGGTGAGAAGAACCCAGTATTATCTAGCTTTCCCTTCTAGCGCCAATTCCTGTTGATGTGTCTGATGGCACAACAACATGCAAATAAAATACTGCTATTTTGTTTCTCCTAAAAGAGAAAGACAACACATGGATGTCTTAGCTCCCAAGGTCTTTGTAGTTGGTTCTCAACTGTGTTGATGTTGCTCAGTGGTCAATGTAATAGTAATGTTCAAGGGGCCTACTAGTGTTGAGCTTCTAGATTGTTTTAAGATCAAGCATGAATTCAAACCTATTTTAACCAGGGTTTTATAGAAACGAAAAAGGATAGATCAAAGCTTTGGAATAGAAAAGAATGCTAATTCATCCAACTTAACTAGACTTGTTACCTTTCAAGGGATTCCTAACTAAAACTGCATAACAAAATTAACTTGTGATTAACACACAGTTTCATCCATTCACAGTGCTAATTTCAATAACAGACTTCAAGTTACCATTTAAACAAAACATAAAATAAGACTTTAATCCTTGAAAGCTTTTCAAATCAAATGATTAACTCAAGATAAAAACCATTCTGAAGTATAATATGAAGTAGATTTGAATCTGGTTGCTTCTACTGTTATTGGAAGATATAAGCAACATTTAGAAATCTAGCACAATCACCAGTGTACAGAAAACCTATATCTTCAAACTGCTTCCATCTATACTAAGAGAACTTGAAAAATACATTACAGTCTATACTGAATCTAACTCCTAACTAAGGAGACAAAAGGGAGCTCCCATTACCAAGAATCAGGATGCAGCTTTGTCTCCTCTATTTTTCTAACTAACTTTTCTTCTAACTTCTGACTACCTTTCCTACGACTATCTTCTAACTCTATATCTTCCAACCCTTTTACAAAGAGGAAAGAATTCCATTTATATAGAATGTACCCAGAAAGAATCTGTTGTCCCCTGTATTAGGGTTTACAAAATATCTTCCTCTAGAAGGGTCGGCATCCAGATCCTTTGAATAAATTTGGTTTTGCATTAAATGCGAATCTCTGCTACTTATGTCAGTGAAATATTTTCATCAAGAGAATCCTTCAAATCTTTTAAAGCTATCACATTTACTTATGGCCCCCCGTGTCCATCTTCTAATTTCCATGTCGAGCCGCCTTGAATGCCCTAAAATATCGCCATTGATGTTGGTCTACTCTTGCCTATAGATCTCATAGCTGTCACTGTGACTCATGACCCTTTTCTTCCCTTTGGCCTTCTTCCCGCTCTAGATCTAAATACCATCGCTCCCAAGCCACTCCATCGGCTAGCTCGTCGCTATCGGCAGGACTCTTCTTCAGTCAGTAAGACGTCATACCGAGCTCAACATGCAACACCTAGGGCACAAAATATGTCGACGAGACTAGCTTCCTTCACTGAGACACTACACCGAAGTCACCTCCTTTGCCGAGAGCTTATTTCAATTTGGGGAGACTTCTTCATTTTGGGGAGACCTTACCCTGAACTCACGCCTTGTCATCGAGACACCCTGGGTCGACAAGACCTTCCATCGAGCATGTTCCATCACACCAAAGGGGGAAAACATATCAGTAAGACCATCGCTTGTCGATGTGGCCATATAGCGATCTCCTCTTTTTCTTGCCGAGCTCATTCTGTATCGGCAAGACCCTATTGGGTTGGTAGGACATGTCCTCGAACTTATTCCATTCTCCTCGATGACAACCTTCTTCAGTGTGACTTCCTTCATTTGGCTAGAAATTATGCCGAAGGCATCATCTTTTGGCGATCTTGTTTCATTTCGGGGAGACTTCTGCTTAGTTGCCGGCGAGAAATATCATCATGTACAAAATTTAATCCTACAAAACAAGGTCTCCATTAGTTCCAAAAGTATATAAAATGCACTATTATTATCATGCCTTCAATTTCAAAAAAGAAACCCAACTCTAGTGGAGGTGGAACCAAAATAGAACCGAAAACAAAGAAATGGACCAAGCGGAACCGGGACCTGGACCGGAACCAAAATGGACCCGAAAACGATACCCTCCCCCAAAACTGGAGGGGGTAGAACCGAGAAGAAATTAGAATCGAGATCAAAGTTGGGATGGGAATAATCCATGGGAATGCTCAACATTTCCAAGTTCATACCCCATCCCAGCTCCGTGTCTGCAAAAGAAACGAAACACAAGGGACAGACGAAAATGCAGGCAGGATCGGAGCAAAAATCGATCCCAGGTGAAACACAATGGGGGTGGGGGCGGAACTAAATCTGAGATTGAAACTTCTCTAAAATTTTAGTTTCATATTCCATCCCGATCCTGCCTCCGACAATGACAAAAAAGAATGAAAAAGGGACAAAGGGGAAAGGAAGAGAAGAAACCCTACAACCAAATGATCGGAACTGGGGCAAAACCAACAAACACAGTGGAGCCGAGACTAGAACGAAACTAGAACTAGAAAATTTTGCAACTTTCAGGTTCGGATTCTGTTCCAAACCTGCCTTCGATGACACCTGAAGAAGACAAAGAAAAAGGACAAGGAAGAAAAGAAGAAAGGGGAGAAAATGCATCCAACGACATAACAAAAGAAACAAAAAGAAAAAGGAGGACATGTGGAACTGGGATCGGAATAGAACCTGATCCTAAAAATTTTGAAAGTTTCAGGGTTTGGTTCCAATTTCGGTTTCGGGCCCACAAAAGAAAAATTCCCAAGGATGAAAAGAGAATACCTAAGGCACATGACACAAAATGGAGAGGAAAACGACCAACCACAAAAGAGACAAAGGAAAAGAAAAGTAGATTCGGGGCTGGGATGGAATCCGAATGAGAAACATTGACAGAGTTCAACATTCAGATTCAGCCTCGAACCCGGATCCGAGAAAGAATGAAAGATGAAAATAAAGGAACTGTCAGAACCGGAACTGGGGACGACACAAAACTAGAAACTTTTTTAATGAATTCTAAGCTCGATACTGGTCCCAGTTCCACTTCCAACATAATTTAAGAGAAAAACACCTAAGGCACAAAAACCAAAGGCCAAAAGAAAAGAAAAGAACAAGGGGGACCCATTTTGTTCCAGAATAAAATGGGATGGTTATGCAAGGCATAACAGGGCCTTACATGTGGTGGTCCCCCTCTTACATTTTTGGTGAATATGATGTGAACCAATGTCTATTCATCCAATAGTGTTGAAACCTCTCCCATGTACTCTGTGACTATTGTATTCCTAGGTGTTGTGAAGTTTTATGAGCATCAAAACCTAGTCTATGACTTCTGGCCATATCGTTAGGAGATGTGCATGAAACCTCCCAATGGAAAGGATGAAGCTCTCTACTAGTTTCTCTATGAGCCTTTTCTCTCATCCCGCAATTAGTGTGGTTGTGTAGGAGCAATTGTCAAGGAATGAGATGCAGTTCATTGATGAAAATGATCACATCCACACTCCCGTGTCTCCTACACCATCGTCAGTAGATGAGCATGACATCATTCCTCCACCCATGTGAAAGTACTGAGTGACTTATAAAATTACTTGGAAAGAAATCTGAAGATGGTTAGAGCCGCACAGGTTGTTAGCAAATTAAAATATATGATGGGTAAAGATCGAATAGGCATAGAGCTCCTAACTAGCCTCTTTGGTCTCACCAAAGCATGTTCTCTTTCGAACAATCCTTGATTTATAGAAGGAGTCTCTTTTGAGGAGCGTGAAGGACAATTAGGAGTATCCATGCCTCCCACTTCTATTTACATGGCCGATGTGGCCAGTTCTATTGGTATCCCTTCTATCTTTGAACAATCCAAAACTATCAAAGTGAATTGGGCCCCCTTAGGCTTTAGCTTCACCCCTCCTATCAATTCTAGTGGTGGAGGTTTTTATGGTATGAGTGGTGGGGACTTTGGTAGTGGTGGTGGATTTGGTAGGGGAGGTGGTGCTGGTGGAGGTCATGATGGTGATTCTAGTAGAGTCCCTATCAGTGATAGTGGCTCTAGTAGTGGTTCTTGTAGAGGTCACACCAGTGGCAATTCTAGAGGTGGCATTGGCAGTGGTTCTAGAGGAGGTTCCTTTTTCCCTCTATCTTATAATGACCCTATTCTAAACACTCTTCTCTAAAATATCGGTAAGATGCAGAGCCAGTTAGCGACTCTTTCCCAAGCCTCTTCCTAGCCTATCTTCCAACCTTGCTTTTGACACAACCCATTGTTAGTTGTAATATTGAACACTCCATTCCCCCAAGGAATGGAGATCCTTAAATTGAAAAAATATGGTATTAAAGGGGACTCACAGACACATGTGTCTACCTTTAATTCCATGTGGACGTACTTCTTCCATCATGACACGTTGATGGATAAACTATTTCTTCGATCTCTCAAGGACGCATCGTTCAAGTGGTATTGTTCCTTACCTGACAATTCCATATTCTTGTTTGACCAACTTGTGAATCAATTCCTTAGACAATTTGAAGCAAACATAAGGCCGAAGATGACCTTTTTGAATCTCATCCAGTGTAAACAAGGAGACAATGAAAAAATCACCATTTTCATAGTGCGCTATGAAGCACTCCTTTCAAAAATCTCATATCAGTTGTTCGATTTTGACATGCAGAAGGTATTCATAGGGAACTTACAAGGGCCTTGGCAAGAGAAGTTTCCCTTATGAAATAACCTTCTTTCATGCATTTTTGTGTAACCTTACAAGAGTACTAATAGATGGTTGTTCAGTTGAAAGGATCCTCCCTGTGATCCTGTTCTGAGGGAAAGTCCATTGTATCAATCTCTAGGAAAGGCAAGGCCATTATGAATGTAGTAACCATTGTTGATAACAATGGCCTCAGACATAATTGAAAATTCACAAAGTTATTAGAATCTTATTCTTCTATTTCGCAGAAGTTGTTGAAGGATAAGATCATAACTGTTTGCCTCCTACAATGATTTTAATAACTAAGCCTTTACAACCATGATTCAGAGATTCGACATCTAACCTAAATAGTTATTTCAACCATCATGAAGGTGCATTTAACTTGTCAACCTAGGGACGTGAACTTGAAATGGTTCAGCATAGTATGTGCACTAGGAACTCAAAGTAGCTATTTCATTCTATAGCTAAGGAACTCAGAATACTGAAAGTAAATTGCTCAGAAAGGAATGAGACAAATATTGAACATCAATCAATGACTATACTAAGCTGAAATGCATAACAAGAATAAAAATCTGAGCAACAAATAGGAAACTACTTTGCCTACTTTGGTTGTAGGAATAGTCGATGCCAGACTTCTAACTAAGTACTAAACAAGTAATACTAAACTAATGCTAAACTAAGAAGACAGATTACTCACCAAGTGGACCCCCTTGGATAAGTATCCTCTAAAACTAATGAGAAATCAAATGCTCAAACTCGGAACTTTATTTTATTAACTATAAATCATGAGTACAAAAGAGTAGTTTATCTATATTACTAAAAAATTGAGAGTGCAAGTACAATATGAAATTGTGCAACCTCCTAAAGAAGGAGCATTAGAAAATTATTTATACTAACACCTAAACAAGGTAGTCAAATCCACAAATGGGATGATGCCATTTAATTAAAACAAAGAAAGTGGAGTGACGGCCGTTATGTGTGCATGGAATCTAGTTAGACATGTAGGTCCAAAAATAGATTTAGCATAGTTGTAACACCCATGCATGCTTGATCATTAAATTCCACTACAATTTGTTTACATTTAGTTGCATGAAAAATATTTTTTCGTCAACCTCCTCCTTTGACTTTGAGCAATTCCTTTGTTGGACGTTACGGTGCATGCCCAATTGGCAGTGTCTTCCCCAACTTCGCATCATTAAATTGAATCTGCATGGCAATTCCAATATGCACAATAATTGCACATCTAGAACCACCTTAAGGAACATTCATTAACCACATGCAAAATCAATATAGATAATCCACATAATATGCCAAATTTCATTAAAGCTTTCATAGATAGGATTAAGTCTAATGTTAATGGTTTGAAGGAAACATTGTGAAAATATAAACATTTAACATCAAATTCCATGACATATGATAGCAAATAAACCATAGATTCTACCCAAAATTGGACCAAAACCTAGGCTCATCACTTCCCCCAACCTAATGTTTTGTTGATTCTCCAACAGGGGAAGGGTTATTCTTCTGCTTGGTCAAAGCTCTGAAATTTGCAACTGATAGCTATTTTTATATAGTAATGTCACACTGGTAGAATCTGAATTTTGGCATAGGCCACATGAGCTTGGGTGGCTAGAAATTCAAGAGAAGCCAAGATCACCCTTGTGTTATCCCAATATGAATATACCTATCAATCATTTTTAGTGTTGCAACATACTTGTGGATGGAATGAGGATCAACCTGTTTCATCTCCTCAGTTAGACTATTCCATCTTTGTCATAGAAATGTTCTCATAGTTTCCTTCTTTGTTGCTATGCTAACCTCATACAAACTATAAACTACCTCAATCCAAGGCATAATCATATTGCAATAACTGGGTCTGAGAAGCATTCTATGTCATTCTTTGTAAATATCCCTTGGGTTGTGTTGATGGCGATTTTGGCACCACAACAATGCAAGCAGAATATTTGTATTTTGCTTCTCCTGAAAGAGAAAGGCAACACATGGATACCTTAGCTCCCAAGGTCTTTGTAGTTGGTTCTCAACTGTGCTGATTCTACTCAGTGGTCAATCCAACAGTAATATTCAAGGGGCCTACTAGTATGAGGTTCTAGATTGTTCTAAGATCAAGCATGAATTTAAACCTACTCTAACCAGGGGTTTTAAAGAAATATAAAAAGATAGATCAGAGTTTTGAAATAGAAAAGAATAATAGTTCATCCAACCTTAACCAGACTTGTTAACTTCAAGGAATTATCAACTAAAACTATAGAACAAAGTAAACTTGTGATTGACATACAACCTCTTTCATTCACAGTGCTAATTCGAATAACAGATTTTTAGTTACCATTTAATTAAAACACAAATAACATTTCATTCCTTGAAGACTTCACAAAGAAAATGATCAACTTCAGACAAATATCATCCAGGAACACAACATGAAGTAGATTAAACTCTAATTGCTTCTACTATTAGTTGAATAGATAAGCAATATTTACAAAGTTGGAACAATCACCAATGTACAGAGAATCTAAGTCTCCAGATTGTTCCCAACTATACTAAGAGAACTTAGAAAAAACATTACAGTCTGTACTAAATTTTACTACTAGACAAGAAGACAAGAGAAACTCTCATTACTTAGAACCAAGATGCAACTCTATCTCCTTCTATTAACTGACTAACTCCTAAATTTTCTTCTGACTATCTGTTCTAATAGTTCTAACTCTAAAAAAAGCTCTTAGTTTAAAAGTTCTATAACCCTAGAAGTGCTAACCTTAACAAAGAGGCAAGAATGCCATTTATACATAATGTACCAACAACAATGCACTGTCTCCTGCACTAGGGTTTACAAAATATCTACATCCAGGAGAGTTAGCTCTCAGATCTTTCTCTAGAAAGTCAAAACTGCATTTAATGTGAAGCTCTACTGTCCATGCTAATGAAGGATTTCTACCCTTAGGAGAATCCTTTTAGATCATTTTGGCAGCTGTAGCATTAACTCTCCCATCTTCATGTCCACCTTCAAACTCTATTGGGGGTCGCCTTGAATGCTCAGAATATCTCCATTAATACTAATCTACCTCCTTGCTAGTAGTCTCTACAGCTGTCCCTATGAGTCATAGCTCCCTCTTTCCTTCGGCTTCCTTTTTGTTCTAGACTTCTCTATATGTTGATTGTTCTCTGGAAGCACCATCGGGCCTCCTTGCAGATCTGAACACCATCACCTGAGCCGATCCATTGTTGTCTATTCTCAGAAGGAATCCATCTTGCTTGCATTTTGTTAGTCTTCTCCATATGGGCGGTCAATTGGTCAATGGCCCATCTTAGCTCTCTCTGATTGGACGACCACATGCCATGCCAGACTCCCAAGCAGTCAATAGTGGTCTACCTTAAATCACATGTCGGTGAGACACCATTAGTGTCTCCCTGATGCGATTTCATCTTATAATAGTTATTGGCATAGTATGGGTCAATCGGTGAAATGTTTTGGTGGGCTGTAGAAGTTATGTCAATACAAACCGAGGTCGCCGAGATAATCGTTATCGGTGTGAGGTCATGGTGATCTCCTTAGTCCTTCGGGGAGCTTCTTCCTAGCTCAAATTTCTTTCGGTGAGACCTTACACCGTCGGCTAGATTTCCTAGCGAGTTCCTCTCAGTCATACCAATGCCACCTTTACTGGAAAATCCATCATTGTCAGCAAGACCCAAGCACATTGGCAAGAGGTCATGCCAAAGTCCTTCATTTGGCAAGCCCATTCTACATCGATAAGACAATCTACTTCAGTAAAATGTTATGGTGCCCCTTGCTTTCTCTCCAAGTTCATTCCTATCCCATCGGGCTCGAGTTCCTTCCACGTCAGTGAGACTTCATCGTCTTGGCGAGACGTTATGTCGAGGGCATCATCCTTTGGGTGAGCTCAAATTTCTTTATGTTGCGAAGACATCCTGCTTTGGGGAGACCCTACCCCGAACTCCTCTAATCTTAACGAGCTTACCTTGTTGTCAGCAAGACTCCTTACTATCACTGAGACCTCCTGGTGAAGATGCAAATCTTTCAGTGAGCTTCTTCATATCGTTGAGACCATCACTCATCGTTGTGACCTCATAGCGAAGTCCTTCATTTGTTTGGAGTCTCCCTGATTTCCTTCTGTCCTCCTCGAGCTCTGGTCTTTTTGTTTTGGTGTGACTTTATTTCTTCACCAAGACCTCATGGCGAAGGCATGATCCTTTGCTAAGCTCCATTCTTGATTTCCTTTGTTTCAGTATGACATTTATGTCAGCATGACCTTCTGTGGTCGGGCAGAACTCTTGGCAAAGCCACCTCATTTTGCCGATACTATTTTACTTCGGCAAGAGTTCACCCCATTGGTGAAACATTTTTCCGAAGCCACCTTTATCTCAGTGAACTTCCTTCGTGTCACTCAAACTTCCCTCAGTCGGCGAGACTTTACCGAGGCTTCCTTTTTCCAAGCGCAAAATTTCTTCAGGCTCCTCCTACCTTTTCGGTGAGACATACGCTAATCGGCCAGACCACCTACCAAAGGAAAAATTATCACTAAGACTTACTCCTTTCGGTAAGAGATTGTGCCAAACTCAAAATCCTTGGGTGAATGCTCCTTCATGTCAGAGAGACACATTGATTCTCTCACCGAAGACATATTGATAGAATCGCCTCGCGATATGTCAGTGTGACCGGAGGCACTCGGTGAGACTTCATACCGACGAACGGATCTCTCTGCGATGGGAAATTTTCATAGTCAGTCAGAAAGACCAAGAGACTTCTCCAAGAGCTCACATCAAATGCCAATTCTTTGGCTAAGGTGTTCACTTATGAGCCAATCAGTGAGACACGAAGAACTCGCGATGACTACACTCTGAAGACAAGCCTCTCCCACTGGTATGCATTCTCTCTATTGTTGATTGGTGAAACCTTTAGCTCTCGGTGAGACCTTTCTCTGAATGAGAATTTCATGTTGAAGTGAAACTCCCAGTCGCCGTGAGTTCAATTGGTGTCTTGTCGATAGTTGACTGCACATGAATTTCACTCACTGTGACACCTCCAGGGTCCTACCAACTTTGCCTTAGCTGATTTTTATGACCAACTAGATTGAGGAATGCATTCCAACTAAGCCTCTTAGAAAATATCATCAAGTGTAGGATTTAACCCTGCAAAAGGAAGGTCTGCATTTGTCCTCAGAAGAAAATAAGACATATTATAATAAATCCACCATTGCTTATAATTATTTTACTGAATTCCTAGCAAGAAGAAAACAAACTTAGGCCAAGATAGGACCAGAATAAGATCAGAACAAAAGACAAATCAAGAGGAAAAAAGAAGCACTCCCAAGAGGAAAGAAAATATCAAAAAGAAAAGAAACCAAAAAGAGAAGAAGGACCCATTTTGATCTAGATCAAAGTGGGGTGGTTATGCAAGGCATAACAAATGGTGACTCGACTGGGAAAATGGTTTAACCATTTTCATGAATCTGAAGGATTCAGCTACCAAGAACTCTTGGTTCATGAACATCATAGCTCCAGTTGGGTCAGTTATAACAAGCAAGGTAGAGCTAGAATCTCAAATGTAAGTCAATCAATGGCTACCTATGAATTTTTGTGTGCTTGATAGTGCATCACTGTCTCATAAATTTTTCCTCATCTTTGAGACAACAATGTGCAAGATTTGAGCTACATAGGTTGATTCCCTTTGGTTGTTGTGCAATGATATCCTGGGCATTGCTCTGTTGCCAGTCAGACGTCCATAGCCCCAACAAAGATACCTCTAGTTTTCTCACAGCATTGCTCTACTGCCGGTTAGGCTTCCATAGCCCTGATAGAGATACTGGAATCACCCATTCATATTGAATACCTTTTGTCTATAGATAATTCTTTTCTTTTTCTCATTCTCTTTTTTTTTTGTTTTCTCATAGAGTTTCAGATATTGCATTTTAGTTCTTTTTCAATATGTCAGATGTTTAACATCTAATCTGGGTTGAAAACCACCATGGACCTCATAACAACACTTGGGAGATCAGATTTTTCACTCAAAGCTTACAACACTACCACTCTAGGACAAATGTACCCTTACCAGAGGAAATGATCTTAATGATTTGTGATAGACTCAGGGGAGATAATGAATGTTACTTACGTGGCACCTTGTTTTCAAAACTTTCCACAACTTTATTGACAACAAGCATGAAACAATGAATTGAGGATAAAATCATCCAATCAGAAAACCTAAAAATATCTAAACCACTTCTCTCCTAATGACTAGAGTATGCTTCAGATAACAACCCACCACTTCAAAATGGAAAGAAATAGATAAACCTCCAAGGCACAAAACAAAACAAGAAGCTCGATAGGAAAGGACAAACAAACAAATAGGAAATTATATACAAGAAGAGAGCAAACTACAAACAGAAAAACAAACTATTTACAAAGAGAGCAGCAAATTATTTACATAAAGGAAAGAGTTATTTACACCCAGAAGCATAGAATCTATTTACATAAATGAAAATTATTTACAAACAAGAGACAAACAAATTATTTACATAAAGAACAACAAATAACCTACATGCAGAACAAAAATTAACAAGCCTCAAGACTCAAAATAGTGCTTGAGAAACTACCCATTGACAGGAAAAGGAACAGGTTCTCCAGTTAAGCTACTTAGTCTAAAAGCATTTTCCCCTAGGATCTCAGCAATCTGATAAGGACCCAACTAGAGTTTGTCAAATTTCTAGTGGCTTCCCTTCTTTTCACTAGCTTTATCCCATAACAGCACTAGGTCTGATATCCTAAAAGCTTTGATTTTGGCTCTTTTTTCAAACCAACATTTGACAATAGCCTGATGGTTGAAGAATTGTTGCAAAGCAACATCTCTCTATTCTTATAACTTTATCAAAGCAGCTAATCTAATTTCTATCCTGTTGTCACTAGAGTAGAATTTCTGCATGAATTCAAGGATAGGTATTTGTAGATGAATATGAAAGACAGGCTCTTGGCCATATACCAGCTTGAATGGTGAGGTATTTAAGGCAGCCTTAATCCTAGTCCTATCTACCCATAATGCAAATCTCAACTGGGTATGCCAGTCCCTAGGGTTATTCTCTAGTAGCTTCTTAATTACCCCTAAAAGGTTCTTATTGGTTGACTCTACAACTCCATTGCCTTGTGGGTAATAATTTGATGAATACTTCAAGACAATCTTGTGATCATATGCCCAGGAAATAAACTCAACAGAAGAAATGGCAGAGCCATTGTCACATACCAGAGCGAGGGGTACCCCAAACCTTGTAGTGATGCATTTGGTGATGAACTTGATCACTACCTCCATTGTGTTGTTTTTACAAGGTATAGCCTCTATCCATCTTGTGCAGTAGTCAGTAGCAGTCAAGATGAATTTATGCCCTGTAGTAGAGTTTGGGTTAATAACCCCAATGAAATTGAGTGCCCATTGGGCAAAGGGCCTTACCTCATAGATAGGTTGCAAAGGCATGGCTGGATGGCATTCCCTTGGTGCAGAAACCTGACATGTGTGACATGTTCTCACATGTTGATGGGAATCCTTGAATAAACAGGGCCAGTAATAACTAGATCTGAGGATCTGGTGTGCCAATGAATCTGCAGAACCATGACCTGTGCCATGTTTCCCATGAAACTCAGAGATCCCCTATTTAGCCTCTTGTTGATCAAGGCATCTTAGGTATAGTCCATCAAAATTCCTCCTGTATAGCAACCCTCCTTTGAACATATAATGAGAACTCTTCAGTCGCAGAGCTCTCCTTTGAGTTGAATTCATCCCCTCTAGACATCGATTGTTAAGCATTAGGTAGACAACATCCGCATATCAGGGATCGTTGGAGAAGGACTGGGTTGTATATTGCTGGAAAACAATGTTGTTACCACCATTCACCATGGACTTGGATAGACCCGTGCCCCTGACTAGTTTCATGGGATGTATCTCTAGATCAAATTCTTATAGGATGGCCATCCATTTTCCTCTCCTTTCTCCCAACTCGCTTTGCATGAGTAGGAACTTCACAGCCGCATCAAGAATTACAATGATGATTTTGCTCCAGAGAATGTAATGTTAGAACTTCTTGATAGCCTGAACCAATGCAAAAGCTTGCTTCTCCAAAGGTGGGTATTTGATCTCTACATTTTTGAATGGAGAGCTCATGAACGTGATCAGTCTCTCCTCTACCTCTTCCTTTTGTTGAGTTAGGACAGCTGCACATGAGTGTTCAGAGGTGAAAGAATAGATATAAAATGGTCGCAGGTAGTCAGGGCTAGTGAGAACTGGCACCTCTAAAATGGACCGCTTGACTTGTGAAAACGCGTCTTTTGCTTCATCAGTCCACTCTATCTTGGCATCTTTCTTCATCATTTTGTTCAGAGGCTTTACAATCTCAGCAAAGCCTGTAATGAACTTTCTCACGAAGTTGATTTTCCTGAAGAAAGACCTCATTTCTTTCTTACTTCTTGGCCTGGTGATCTTAAGAATGGACTCGATTCGATCTAGATCGATTGAAATCACTCTCTTAGAAATTATGTGTCCCAAGAGCTTTCCTTCAGAGACTCCAAACATGCACTTGTTGGGATTCAGGGAGATGCCATACTGGATACACCTCTAGAGAACCTTGGCCAAGTCGGTAGCATGATTGAGTCGATCCTTAGAGAACACTGTCAGGTTGTCTATGTAAACAATAAAGCATTTTCCAATTAGATCCCTAAAGGCTATGTCCATGGCATGCTGGAAAGTTGTTCCAACATTTATAAGACCAAATGGCATCCTTATGTATGCGAACGTCCCCCACTTTGTAGTGAAAGTCGTCTTCATCCTGTCTTCAAAATCGACCATTACCTAATTGTATCCAGAGTAACCATCCAAGAATGACATCATCTAAGATCCATTGATGGTCTGCAAGACCTCAACCAGTGAAGGAAGTGGATAGTTATCTTTTTCTGAAGCTCTGTTCAGATTTCTGAAGTCGACACACAACATGATCTCCCCATTTTTCTTACGAATTGGGACTAGGTTAGCCACCCACGTTGAATGGCGCGAACGAAAATTATCCTAGAAGAAAGTAATTTTTGTACTTCTTTATAGATTAATGGTTCAATCAGGGCGTTGACAAGGCACTGCTTCTGTCGGAATGGTTTAACCTCAGGCTTCAAAGGGATGGTATGAGTCATAACAGAGGCATCAAATATATTTAAGTCTTCATATCCCCAAGCAATTGTAGCAATATCTTTCTTAAGTGCCATCAAGATGTCTTTTCTAATTGCTTGAGGGCAGGCCTTCCCTATGTGGACATTCCTTTTAGGGCCAGAATCAGCTAAGTTAACAATTTCATATTTACCTCCTTTATCTTCAACTGATATCTTCTCTCGAGCTCTTGGGTCTAAATCAAAAATTCTTTCCAAGGCCACCATTCCCTTGGGAATGCTATTGCTCTTCAACTTGAGTACCCCTTTTGTATCACATTCCTCAGGGCTCTAATCCCCTTGATCTTTGTTGGACTCATCAATAATTTTCCCCTCAAAAACATCTGAGCTTACTAAGAAATCCAGAATATGTAGTTCATCATCAAAGACGTAAAAGTTATTGATATTATTAGGAACTGCAGGGGTGGGAATTAACTCCACGGAGAATTTCTTTAGCTTGGAGCCTTGCATAGGTTCCAGGGTGCTTGCAGCAACAACCAATGAATCTGCTACTTGGTTTTCTTCTCTAGGGATTAAGCTAATCCCAGAGGCATCAAAGTCCTCAATCAGGTTCCATACCCGTATTCTGTAAGCTGCCAACCTTCTGTTGTGACATGTATATTGGCCGCGCACCTGCTTGATAACTACTTCAGAATCTCCTTTGACCATCAGGGCAATGACCTTCTTCCTAGGTGCAAACATTAGTCCCCTTTCCAGAGCTTCATATTCGGCCATGTTGTTTGTACATCCAAATTGCAACCTATAAGAAGCAAAGAATTTTTTTCCTTTGGGGCTGGTTAGTTCAATCCCAACACCACAACCTATTTTGGACTTGGATCCATCAAAGGTAAGGGTCCATAATTGATCATAACCAGGGGTTAATCCTTTTGCAGTTTTTTTAGGTATTTGGATAAGATTAACTAGAGGTGGGGCTCCTTGATCTTTTGCATCAGACATAGGGAAATGATTCTCTATAGGTTCTTTAGGTATACTTTGCAGTTCCTGCCTAGTTGTATCATATATCCTATGGTTATCTTCCTGGCAGTCACTTGTGTCTTTGGTTAACATTATTGCTTCCTTGGCCTCAAATGAGAAGCTATTTGTAATGGTCTCAGGGTGATTGATGCTAGCTTTCTCAGCTTGAGATACATGATTTAAAATGTCAATGCAGGGTTGACAAGTCAATTCAGAATGACTTTGGTAGTGCACCCTACACCAATTAGGAAGCAGGAGACTTTGCAGATCTGTATCTTCTGCCAAGACCAGCTGATCCTATTTTAGTTTCCTGATCAATGCTTGTTGGTTTTCATCAAACATAGGATTAAGGAACTTTGGTATTGGCAGCTCTTTAGGATCAAGAACAGAGAAGGTTAAGATTTCATCTCTTTTATAAACACCTATCCCTGTTTCGAAATAGGCTACCTCATTGTGGCAATCATATTCTATGATGATATGCTTGAGGCGGGGCTCACTTTCAATCCTAATCTGAGTTGGGATCCCTCTCCATGGTAGCCACATATGTGAAAAGTTAAGGGAAAGATATCCCCCTAGGCTTTTCATCAAATCTTGGCTCAGTAGCATACCATAGGTCTTAGGAATGTCTGCCACTTGGATGTCTATGTTTGTTAGGATCCTAGGATCAGATCCTACTTGAACATGTATGTTTCTTAATTCCCCCACTACATTGACCTCTATTTTGTCAAGTTGTATAAATTTCTTTTTTGTTTGAATAGGGTCTAATCCCAAATTTTTACATATAGAATATGGCATGACATTTCCTGAAGCCCCTAAATCCAACAAATAGTTATGAAGGTTCTTCCCACAAACTCTTAAACTCAAAAGAAATGGTGGAGTACCTACCTTGCTTTTGTACAAAGCTGCATTCACATCCCCAGCAGGTGCCACTTTGTTCTTTCCTTTTGATTTGTCAGCTTGTTCCAAAGCTTTCAGCACTATCTCCCTTTGAGCAGGGCACCACTTTAGAATGTCAAAATATCACAAAGAAGTTTTTTGTTTTTGCATCTCATAAACAATGTCAAATTTTGTATTACAACTCGCACCACCTTTGAAAACACCAAAGGAATTACCCTTGTTATGGAAGTCAAGCGGGCCTTGTGGTGGAGGAGGGTTATTGTCAGTACTCTTATTTAGATGCACCATGTGGTTAGGAGGTGCTGATGTAGTGAATGGGCCCTTGTTTTGATTTCTCAAAAAGTGTCTTCCCTTTGTTTGAAAAGATTGGGCATCATATGAATCCTCTTCTAGTTCATTCTCTTCTTGCCTTGGGAATGAGGGTTCCTCCTTAAAGAGGTCATAAGTCATTGTTGTATCTACTGAGCCACCTTCTTTGTGAGGACTCCCTTGGAATGTGCGGGCATCTTCATGTGCCATCTTGACAACTTTCTCCATCTATGGGCAGTTTACCTCAGAATGGGTTGTAGTATCATGCAGTCTGCACCAATTTTTTATGAAGTTGAGGTTGGCCACGTTTGCAATATGTGATCTTTCCTCATTTTCTTGATAGTTGTGTGAAACTCCACCATTATTAGGCCCGATATCCCATTGTCTATTGTTATTTGGCCTTTGGTTATACCCTCTATTCTGATTTTGATACCCTTGATTAGATGAATTTTGGCCTTGATAACCCCTTTGGTTGTAGTTGTTATGATTTTTATAGTTACCCTGATTGTTGTTGTTTTGGGAGGGATTCAATCGAAGCTGAGCCATGTTATTTATGACTTGGGACAATGTTTTCTTCAAGGTTTCTACCTCATTTGTAAGCTGAGTTGTCTTTTCACTCTCCACACTCTTGGCAACAGGTGGCTGACCACCATGATTTGATGTTCGAATTTTGTTAGGATGACCATGGGAACTTTGAGGAACCTGTGGTTGTTGAAAGAGATCAAGATTTTCAGTAGCAAAGAATGGAATAGGTGGTTGGGTTTGCAATTCGAACATAGGTCCATAATGGGAAGGAGACATCCTGGGGACAGTGTTGTATAGAGGAGTTGGGATATACATTTGATATCCTATTGAAGGAAAACCTCCTCCCAGGCTTCCTTGTTGAGAACTAATTTGTTGTTGCAACTTGATAGCTAAGTGATAGACTTTAGATAGGGAATCAATATCAGCTGGTTGATAAGTCCTTTGCAGGAACAAACCTAGCAAGGGGTCTATAACCCTAAAATATGCTTGAATGGCACTATTCTCAGTAACTAGATAGGGATCTTGCAATCTCCTATACATTTGTTGGAACCTAGTATTGCATAAAGGCAAAGATTCACTTGGTTCCTTCCTTATGGTTGCAAACTGATGGTATAAAAGAGTTGGATCCACATACACCCTAAACTGATTAATGAAGGAATTTTCCAAGTGTGTCCAGGTCAGAATGGAACCTTGAGGGAGATTAAGGTACCAATTGTATGCCATGTCCCCTAAGGAATATGGGAATAATCTACAAACTACATCATGGTGGGCTATTTGAGCCCTAGTACAAGCATCCTTAAAATCTTGTATGTGCTCTTCAACACTCCTTGATTCGCCATGGATTTACTTGGGACAGAACTTCTTAGGATTCTTGGGCATATCATGAAAACCTCCAGGAATAGTCCCCAATGGAGAGGGATTATTCTGAAAGAATTCCATTGGTGGTAGTGGTGGTGGTTGAGCCAGCTGTTGTATGCGTTGAATCAGTTGTGATGACAATTGAGATGAATTGGATGGTGGATGGATGGGTATCCACTGGGGTATTGGTGAAAAGCCTGGTGGAGTGAGTGGGGCTGACAAGGGTGGTATGATGGTTGCCCTAGTCTTGTGACTCTTGTGTTTTATTGGGATCTTGAGTTCTATCAAGGGCGATGGATTGTCAGTTGATCGAAGAACTCTATGGGGCCATTCTGGGGAGAAAAACCCAGTTTTATCCAACTTGCCCTTCTAGGCCCTCCTTCTAGCACCAGTTCCTATTGATGGTGATTTTCACACCACAACAATACAAGCAACATATTGCTATTCTGATTCTCCTAAAAGACAAAGGCAACATATGGATGCCTTAGCTCCCAAGGTCTTTGTAGTTGGTTCTCAACTATGTTGATGCTACTCAGTGGTCAATGCAATAGTAATATTCAAGGGGCCTGCTGGTATGAGCTTCTAGATTGTTCTAAGATCAAGCATGAATTTAAACCTACTCTAACCAGGGGTTTTAAAGAAATATAAAAAGATAGATCAGAGTTTTGAAACAGAAAAGAACAATAGTTCATCTAACCTTAACCAGACTTGTTAACTTCAAGGAATTATAAATTAAAACTGTAGAACAAAGTAAACTTGTGATTGACACACAACGTCTTTCATTCACAGTGCTAATTCAAATAACAAATTTTTAGTTACCATTTAATTAAAACACATAAAATTTCATTCCTTGAAGACTTCACAAATCAAATGATCAACTTTAGACAAATATCATTCAGGAACACAACATGAAGTAGATTAAACTCTGATTGCTTCTACTGTTAGTTAAATAGATAAGCAATATTTACAAAGCTGGCACAATCACCAGTGTATAGAGAATCTGAGTCTCTAGATTGTTTCCAACTACACTAAGAGAACTTAGCAAATACATTACAGTCTATACTGAATTTTACTACTAGAAAAGAAGACAAGAGAAGCTCTCATTAATCAGAACCAAGATGCAACTCTATCTCCTATTAACTAACTAACTCTTAAATTTTCTTCTGACTATCTGTTCTAATAGTTCTAACTCTAAAAAAATCTCTTAGTCTAAAAGTTCTATAACCCTAGAAGTGCTAACCTTAACAAAGAGGCAAGAATGTCATTTATATAGAATGTACCAACAGGAATGCACTGTCTCCTACACTAGGGTTTACAAAATATCTGCATCTAGGAGAGTCGGCTCTCAGATCTTTCTCTGGAAAATCAAAACTGCATTTAATGTGAAGCCTGTTGTCCATGTTGATGAAGGATTTCTACCCTCAGGAGAAGCCTTTTAGATCATTTTAGCAGCTGCAACATTAACCCTCTCGTCTTTGTGTCCACCTTCGAACTCTGTTGGGGGTCACCTTGAATGCTCAGAATATCTCCATTAATACTGATCTACCTCCTTGCTAGTAGTCTCTACAGTTGTCCCTATGAGTCATAGCTCCCTATTTCCTTTGACTTCCTTTCTATTCTGGACTTCTCTGTACGTTGACAGTTCTCTAGAAGCACCATTGGGCCTCCTTGTAGATTTGAACACCTTCGCCTAAGGTGATCCATCATTGTCTGTTCTCAGAAGGAATCCATCTTGCTTGAATTCTGTTAGTCTTCTCCACAGGGGTAGTCAATTGGTCAATGGCCCATCTTAGCTCTCTCTGATTGAAGGACCACATGCCACGCTAGACTCCTGAGTAGTCAAGAGCGGTCTACCTTAAATCGCATGTCGGTGAGACACCATCGGTGTCTCCTCTATGTAATTTCATCTTATAACAATTATCGACATAGTATGGGTCAATCGGGGAAATGTTTTAGTGGGCTGCAGAAGTTATGTCGATACACACCAAGGTCACCGAGACAATCGTAGTCGGTGTGAGGTCATGGTGATCTCATTAGTCCTTCGGGGAGCTTCTTCCGAGCTCAAATTTCTTTTAGTGAGACCCTACACCGTCGGCCAGAGTTCCTAGCGAGTTCCTCTCAGTCATACCGATGCCTCCTTTACTAGGAAATCCATTGCTGTCGGCAAGACCCGAGCACATCAGCAAGAGGTCATGCCAAAGTCCTTCATTTGGCAAGCCCATTTTGCATCAGTAAGACCATCAACTTCAGCGAAATGTTATGGTGCCCCTTGCTTTCTCCCCAAGTTCATTCTTATCCCCTCAGGCTCGAGCTCCTTCCACGTCAACGAGACTTCATCATCTCGACGAGATGTTACGCTGAGGGCGTGATCCTTTGGGCGAGCTCAAATTTCTTTATGTTGGGAAGACAATCCTGCTTTGGGGAGACCCTACCCTGAACTCCTCTACTCCTACGGAGCTTACCTTGTTGTTAGCAAGACTCCTTACTGTCACTGGGATCTCCCGACGAAGTTACAAATATTTTAGTGAGCTTCTTCATGTCAGTGAGACCATCACTCATCGTCATGACCTCATAGAAAAGTCCTCCATTTGTTTGGAGTCTCCCCAATTTCCTTCTATCCTCCTCGAGCTCCGGTCTTTTTATTTCGGTGTGACTTTATTTCTTCGCCAAGACCTCATGGCGAAGGCATGATCCTTTTTCGAGCTCCATTCTTGATTTCTTTTTTTTTAGCGTGACCTTTATGTCAGCATGACGTTGCGTGGTCAAGGAGAACTCTTGGCGAAGCCACTTCATTTCACCAATACCATTTTACTTCGGCAAGAGTTCACCCCGTCGATGAAACATCTTACCGAAGCCACCTTTCTCTCAGAAAACTTCCTTCATGTCCCTCAGACTTCCCTTAGTTGGTGAGACTTTACACTGACCGAGGCTTCCTTTCGTCGAGCACAAAATTTCTCCGAGCTCCTCCTACCTTTTCAGTGAGACATACGCTAATCGGCCAAACCTCATGCTGAAGGAAAAATTATCACCGAGACTTACTCCTTTTGGTAAGAGATTGTGCCGAACTCAAAATCCTTGGGTGAAGGCTCCTTCATGTCGGCGAGACACACTGATTCTCTCACTGAAGACATATTGATAGAATTGCCTTGCGATATGTCAGTGTGACTAGAGGTGCTTGGTGAGACTTCATACCAACGAACAGATCTCTCCTCAATGGGAAATTTTCACCATTAGTCGGCAAGACCAAGAGACTTGGCCAAGAGCTCACATCGAATGCCAATTTTTTGGCTGAGGTGTTCACTTATGAGCCGATCGGCGAGACACGAAGAACTCACCATGACTACACTTCGAAGACAAGCCTCTCCTGCCGGTATGCATTCTCTCTATTGTTGATCGGTGAAACCTTTAGATCTCGGTGAGACCTTTCTCTGAATGAGAATTTCATGTCAAAGTGAAACTCCCAGTCACTGTGACTTTGATTGATGTCTTGCTGATAGTTGACTGCACATGAATTTCACTCGTTGTGACAGCTCTGGGGTCCTGCCGACATTGCCTTAGCTAATTTTTATGACCAACTGGATTGAGGAATGCCTTCCAACTGAGCCTCTTAGCAAATATCATCAAGTGTAGGATTTAACCCTACAAAATGAAGGTCTGCATTAGTCCTCAGAAGCAAATAAGACATATTATAATAAATCCACCATTGCTTATAATTATTTTACTGAATTCCTAGCAAGAAGAAAACTTAGGCCAAGATAGGACTAGAATCAGATCAGAACAAAAGACAAATCAAAAGGAAAACAGAAGCACTCCCTAGAGGAAAGAAAATAACAAAAAGCAAAGAAACCAAAAAGAGAAGGGGGATCCATTTTGATCCAGATCAAAGTGGAGTGGTTATGCAAGGCATAACAGGTTGCTTGATTCAACTCTAATAGGTAGAGGGATATTAGACTCCAATTGCTTATAAGCTCCATGTTGTTGTTCCCAACTAATCTCATTTTTCACTCAAGATATAAAAGCCCTCAATTGGAAATCCCCAACATACAATAGTGGATTCCAATCATGGTCTTGAGTGACAACATAATTGTGCAAATAAAATTCACATAGCAAATTCTTCATTTCAGGGGAGGAAATCTTATAAGCATTGAAAAATTCAATAGTGGCATCAATAGAAGGATTCAAACCTAAGACAATCCTTGAAAGCTTAAAAGAGAGATATTTCTCTTTCAGGAGAAGAGAATAGACCCTTGGAGGGGTCTTACATTCCAAAATATGTAGTGTCAAAACTGTCATATCATCCACCCTCTGCTTCAAGGTGGAAATTTCTACATTCTTATCTTCAATCTCTTTATCCCTCTTTTGAATTTCCTTATTCAATTTATGTTTTTCCTTTTTCCATTCCTACTCCCTCCTTTTTATTTCTTTCCATAAATTTAAAATTTTTGCATGTACTATAAAATGAGGAGGATTATGAATTCCTATGAGTCTTTTTGTCGATGGTGGGTCCTCATATGGCACTATCTACATCGACTCAGGCTATCCAATTATCTTAGGCTACAGGGGTACTGTTTCTTCTCCCACTTCTTGTTACAGGATCATTTTTTCATGTTTTTTCTATGGCTGCAGGAACTCTTGCACTGGTTCTAGCTGTTACTATAGGACTTCTTGTTGTAGGGTTTCTTGCTCATGCTGCAGGAAATCCTAATTTTCTTAAAACTCTTCTACAATTTTAGCAAGATCAACCAGTTTTATATTTGTTGCTCTCCCAAATATGTCTTCCTCTTTGATATTCTCCTACCCCATTGGAGCTTGAGGGGCCTCATGTGATGTCTCACTAGGCTTAGGGATTTCCTATGGAGGCGTACCAACCACATGCCCAATTGGTCTTGATTTCATTGGGAGGTCTCTCAAAAAAAATTTTGGCTGCAGGATGAATAGTTTTAGCCTTCCTCTTTTTAGAACTTGGCACCTTTCTTTCTATAAGATATTTTTTGAACTTCCCTTTTCTCATTTCTACTTCCATTTTTTGTGCCCTAGTTTTCATCAAGGTTTCAAGTGGAATGCCATCATCAAAATTGGAGGAAGAACTTTCTTTTTTGAGTGCTATGTTCTAGAAGAACTAATTTCTATGGTTTCTTTTGCTGCAAGAGGATTCACACTAGAGCCAACACCAAAGTTTGAAGCATCAAGTGTGGATTTAGCCATGCTCAATCTCCTGCTAGTTCTATGGGGTTGATGTAAGATCCTAGGTTGCAACTACTTAGGTCTAATTTGATCAACATTTATAAATTCTTCCCAAGTCATTCTAAATACATCATGTAGAGACTTTTCGACTAGCAGTTTAATCAAACAATCGTGGGAAATAGAATTATCCCTACCTTTTTTGGTATCAACTACCATGATTGAGAGAAGATTGTATAGTACGTTAGGAACATTCAACCTCCTTTCGTGCCTCATAAGATTCAAAAAATTGAAGTACACAGAGTGCAAATTCAACAGGTGACCCTCATAGGTGATGTATTTGATAATGTAAATGGTTATCTACTTCCATGGCTTAGGAAAAAATATTCTCTTTACACCATGTTTATCTATGCTCAATGGGGGGTCGTTCAGGTCTATAAATTCAGCCCTAGCTAATCTAACATCTCTAGAAGCAAGGTAATTTTCACCATCAGTAGGTAACCATGTGACCTCTGCAATTATTTTCCCAGTTGCCACAACTTCCAACCCTTTTATTGTGGCTTTTCCTTTAGAAAATTTCTAGGTGAATTCAAGGGCAATGCTTTCATCAAAGCCATCCAGCTTCAGGAAGTAATATGACCATCCACAATTTCTAAATTCGGCCAAGAATTGTGCATCCTGCAAGAAAACATGATGCATAGTGGGTTCATTTCAAATTAACCAACCTCCCATTGTTTGCAATCAAAATTTTTTTTGCAACTTCTTTCCTGCAATTCCCATATGAAAAATCAATCTAACTTTCCTACAATACCTACTAATATTCATGTGCCAATATCAACTAAATTTTATTTTATTTGTTTCACCTCTTTGCTTGCAACTCAATATTATGATAGGGCCAATAATGGCAAGAAAAGGAGTGATAAAAGGGAATTATGATGGGAAGAAATAGTGGTTGTAGTTAATGTCACTTCACACATGCAATTTCTCCTCTCACTCATATTTCAAATCAGCTCATTTTAAATTTTCTGACGTATCCTAGCATAAATTGACACATGGGAAATATATTTGCATCTTTTTTCTTCCCCTCCCCCAACCTAAATTTGGACATGTGTCCACACATGCAAGATGGGAGTGGTGATTTGATAGGGAATGATGACATTTTATATAAATGTCTATACTAATGTATAGTGATTAAATGAATACACCTAAAAGATGATTAAAGATAGAAATTAATGCACACATACCTAAATGTGTGGAATATTTGCTACACGGATTGTGGAGAAAGTGTCACTCACCTTTTAGGGAATAAATTGAGCAATTAATGAAAATGAAGTGGAATGAGGTGAGGTGGAATGAAGTGATGGAAGAGAGAGAAAGGTGGTGATGGATGGGTGGATGGGAAGATGGATGAAGAAATGGACTTCCATGTAATTGAAAGTCTTTATTATGAAAATTACATACCTTAATTAGCTAGAAGGAGGGACACTAGGTCAACTTCCTTCAGCTACAAGAAGCTCAAGTGATGAATGTTGGGTGAATTGCTACAAGAACTCTTCTTTGGAAGCTAGCTTGTGATATAATATGAGGTGATGACCATTGACAAGTAATTTGAACCTGACATGATCAACGGTAGTAAGCTAAACAACTCCATTAAGAAAGACCTCAGCAACTTAGTATGGTCCTAGCCACCTTGTCTACAATTATCCTACATTGTCCTGATATCTTGAGTCATAGAGTAGGGCCTAATCTCCTGGTTGGAGTTTCTTGTCCTTGATAAAATTTTCATGTCACTTGATTATCTAATTTTGTACTAATTTTGTATGCTACAAGGATTCTTTTCTTATCTCATCCAAAGCATTTATCTGCATGATTCTTTCTCTTTGTGCCTTAGAAATATCCATCCCCAAATCTACTGCAGTTCACAGTCTTATATTCAAATTCAACGGGCATCATAGCTATTTTTCCATACAACAACTCAAATGGGGTGAAGCTTGTAGTTTTTTTCTAGGTTGTCCTATAGGCTCAAATAGCTTCTAGTAATCTATTTTTCAAATTATTTCTATGAATAACTATTGTTTTAGTCATAATGGCTTCAATTTCTCTATTGGTCACCTCAACTTGGACATTATCCTAGGGGTGATAAGGAGTAGAATTCTTGTGCCTTATTTTGTACTCATTAACTAGTGTTTCAACAAGGGCTGATGTGAATTAAGCCCCTTGATCAGTCACTATTTCTCTTGGGACTCCATATCTTGTAAAAATATCTTCATAAATAAATTTTGCAACCTTGTTATCTCTTGCATGCTTCATTTCCTTTCTACCCATTTTATCACGTAATCAATCCATACCAATATATAAGACTTACCATTTGATGAAGGATCAATGGATCCCACAAAATATAATCCCCACTTGTCAAAGGGAGTGATTAATACTTGAGGGCACAATGGAATCTCATTAGATCTAGTTACTCTACCCATTCTTTTACATCTATCACATTTTTTGGTATACCTTCCTGCATCCTTGTGGAGTGTTGGCCAATAATATCCTATGTTCAAAACTTTCATTTTTTCCTCCTGGCTGCAAATTTTCCTCCATATGGTTTATTGTGACATGCATACAAAATTTCATGTCTCATCTTCTCTCACACATATCCTCATTACATAGTCTAGTCTAGTATAAAACAAACATCCAACAATCCAAGAGAAAGGAAAATATTTTTCAATGAGTACTCTTTTCTCTTTTGGAGAGAAGTGAGATGGAACTCTACTTGTGCCCAAATATTTGTCTATGTCAGCATACCAAGGTTTTTTTACACTGAGGGGGAATAGATGCTAATTAGGAAAAGAGTCATCTATGGGCTGACTGTCCTCTGATATAGTTAGCCTTGAAAGAAAATCTGCAGCAACATTAGCTTTCCCTGCCTTATCCGCAATGGTTATATCAAACTCTTGCATCAATAATAACCATCTTTCCAATCTACCTATGATCAAAGGTTTATTCATGAGATATCTAATGGTTGCATGATCAGTGTGCAAAAATATTTGGTATCCTATTATGTATTTTTTCAATTTATTCAGTGCATAGATTACTACCAACATTTCTTTCTCTATCACTCTATAATTAAATTCAGCTTCTTATATTTTTTTGTTGAAAAAGTAAATGGAATTTTCAACAACTCCTTTCTATCCTAAGACTGCTCCTATGGTATAATTTGATTCCTCAACATGGATATGGAAATAAATCTCCCAATTAGGTCATTTCAGTACATGAGCATGAGTCAAAGTTGCCTTCAAGTCTGAAAATTCCTTGTCACAAGCTTCAGTCCACTGAAATTCAGCATCTTTAGTGAGAAGAGTATACAATGGTCTTGATACCTTGCTGAAATCCTTGATGAAATTCCTATAATATCCTGCATGACCCAAGAAACTCCTAACATCCTTCTAGTTTTTAGGTGTGGGCAGATTTTTGATAACCTCAATCTTTGTAGGATCTACTTGAATTCCTTATGGGAGATGTAGTGGTCAAGAACTACACTTCTTGTATCATCATGAAGCACTTTTCACTATTTAAGGACAATTTTTAATCTTCACATCTCTATAGGAATTTTTTGAGATTTTTCAATGCTTGATTAAAATCAACACCATAAGTGGTAAAGTCATCCATATAAATTTCCACGCAATCATGAGAAATGTCTGAGAATACGCTAATGACTGCCCCTTGGAAAGTTGCAAGTACATTGCATAAGAGAAATGGAAGTGTCAAATAGGCATAGGTAAACCATGGATAGGTAAATGTAGTCTTCTCCTAGTCCTCAGGTGCAATTTGGATCTGGTTGTAGCCGCTAAATCCATCTAAAAAATAAAAGTATTGCTTTCCTACAAGTGTGTCCAAAACTTAATCAATGAAGGGTAAAGGAAAGTGGTCCTTCTTGATGGAAGCATTAAGTTTCCTATAATCAACACAAACTCACCATTTTCTTAGGCACAATCACTAATGGAGATACCCATTGACTGTCTAAAATGGGGTAGATAAATCTTGCATCTAGTAATTTCTACAGTTCTCCTTTCACAATCTCTCTTAGTGTACGGTTAATTCTTCTCAGTGGCTGCCTTACTAGGGTATAATCATCTCTGATGTAAATTCTTTGTGTACAAATTTTAGGATCCAATCCCTTCATATCATGACAATCCCATGAAAATTCATGCTAATGGTTCCTTAATAATTTTTCCAATAACAATTGTTGTTCCCCACTTAATTTACTATTAACATTTAGATATTTTCCTTCTAACACTTGTACTTGTGTAGTTAACTCTATCATGGTTGCTTCATTAATACATTGTACTTTTAGTTGATATGAAAACAATGTATGGGACATACCTATTGCTACAGGAAGTCTTTCTATAGGAATAGTGGCTGCAAGAACAATGGCTACAAGAAGAAAGTCTGTAGGAGCAGTGGTTGTATGAAGAATGTCTATAGGAACAATGGCTGTAGGAAAAGTGGCTATAGGAAAAGTAGACAAAAGTTTCTTGACTGGAGTAGTAGAATGAGAAGAAGATGCTTCCTCCATTTCACAATGGTTCAGAATGATGTTAGTTAATACTTCATTTTCATCTTGGAGCTACATGAAAGAGCTTCTACCTAGCATCATAAGTTATGCCACAAAGTTAACTTCCTTAGCCTCTTCACTAACTTGTGGCCATACAGGATTATCTTCATCATGAGATGGTTGAGAAAGTAGATAAAGGACAAACATTTTAGTGCTCTTTCCATCTAAAATGGTCATGTCACCTAACCGACATCTAATGTATGCATCTGCAGTTGCTAACCATGGCCTTCCAAAAATAATGGGATAACTGCCTAGTGTAGCTTTAGGAGAAAGAATCATAAAGTCTATTGGGTACTCCCAGGAGTCTAAAACTACCACAAGATCCTCCAGTACACCATCAGGCTTAACAATAGAGCTATCAACAAGTTGCAAGACAGTAGGAGTAGATCTCATGCTTACAATTTTTAGTTGCTATAGGATATCTTTGGTCATTACATTTATTGTTTCCCCTAAATCAATTATAGCATTCTTTACTTGGACTTAACTTATGAAAACTACTACCACCAGACTACCTTGGTCATTATACTTGGGGATAGTCACTTTTCTCAGCATGATGTCAGCCAGCTGTCCCACCACATGAACTATATTTAGGTCCTTATTTTTCCTACCTGGCTTCTTGAGACATGCTTCCTTGATTGACTTACTATAGATTGGAACATCTTTTATGGCCTAAAATAAAGGTATCTATACACATATATGCTTTAGCTGATCCAAAATATGAAAATTTGTATCCTCATTTTCTTCCTTCTTCTTGGTAACTTCCAATCTCTGAGGAAATGGTAGTTCTTGTTCAGTCTACTTGACTTGGACTGGATCAATATTTTTAGGTACACTTGGCTGAATGGGATCATTCAAGGGCTCCTCTTCCTCTTCCACAGGAAGCTTGCTGATAATGGGCTTGGAAAGGGCTGGTAGTTCCTCAACGTATGTGGATATCACTTACACTCACAACATATGTAGGGAATTGATTTGAATCAACAAAGTATGCAGGTTGTTGTTGTGGTTTTTTATTTGGATTGGGTGTGGGATGAGATGGTAGCTGAGTAGGTTTAGGTGCATTTGAGATTGGATTAGTAAGTGGAGACATTATAGTAGGTTTTTGGTGTTGAGAAGGTGGTTGCATGTAATTGGTTGTTTGATTAGGTCATTTCTTTCCTCCTCACCATTGATTTGTTTGCTACCAATTTCCTAGAGGTGGTTTCCAATGCCCTTGAAATTTCTGCCAATTCCTTTGAGGTTGTTTCCACTAGGGTGGAGAACTCTGATGATTGGGCCAACCATTAGGAGGAATACTCCAAGGTTGTCATGGATATGCTCCATAGTTGGGTGGATATGAGGGCTTCCATTGGTTACTAGATGAATGGGAATTAAAATATGGCCCAACATAGGATAGTGGATCCAATGGCATACCTTATCTTGGAGCCCAAGGGTTCCTTTGTAAAACATAGTAGACTTGGTCTTCTTCAATCTAGATTGGCTTGAACTCAGATGGAATCTATTTTCTTTCAATATTAGCTACCATCTTACATCTATAGTCCTTCTCCTTTTGTCTGTAGTGGGGGAAATACTCTATCAACATTGTCTCTGCGTCCTCTTACTTCTTCTTGGCCTGAAGTGTATCTAGATGAGTAGCTAGATTATTTATAATGTATTGCTGGAATTTTGCTAGCAAATGAGTAATCTCCATTCTTGAAACTCCACCAGTAGTTGACTTACCCATGGAATGGAATATTGGTAAGCTCTTCCTTTCTTTGAAGCTACCCTAGAGTAGTTCTGACATATTTTCTTGATATCTTCCCAAGGAACTTGGGAGATATCTCCTCCTTCCATGAGGTCCAATGCATCAATGCAGCTATCATTGATTCCCCTTAGAAAAAGAAACTTTTGTGAGTCTTCATTAAGTGCATGGTGTGGAGATTTTTGCAAGAAAAACAAAAACCTTCCAACTTAATTTTCCAAGCTCTCATCTTCCTTTTGCTACATCCTGAAAATGTCACCTCCTCTCATGTCACTGTCCCTACAATACTCCTTGTATTTCTTAAGGAAAATTTTCTTCATGTCTTCCCAAGTTTCCACAATATCTTTTCCTAGGCTCATGAACCATCTTAATGCAGCCTCTTTCAAAGTGGTAGGAAATAGTTTAAGCCTATGGGCATTAGTAGTATAATCATAAATCTCACAGAGTATGTCAAACTCAAATAAAAATGTATCAAGATCTTCTGTGACAAGTCCATAAAACTTTGGGAGTGCTAAGGTAGGAATGTTCTTGATGTTGTCAACTTCATTCTGATGGGAAATGGGGAAAGGAAAATTTGGTTGGTTAGGTCTCTTCCTATTTGCATCACCCATGCCTGCTTGATGTGGTTCCAAAGTAAAGGTGTTCTCAAGATGATTTTGATCTTTAGAGGAGACTTCCAAATTAGTTAGATCAGGATATGCATCAGCAAAGGGGTTTGGATCTTCTTCTTCTTCTTCTAGTAGATTAAACTAGTTTGAATGGTTTAGGATTGTTAGGAAGGAATATCTCATAAGCATCCCTTCTCCTTCCTATATGCATGCAGTATCACTCACTATCAGCTAACTCACACAAAGAATTGGTAAAGAATAAGGGGAGTCATTACTTTATAAATGAGGATATACTAAGAAAAACTTCTAGAAACACTGCAACACGAAAAACTACCAATGACTCCAAAAGACTCCCTAGTTTGACCCATCCCCAACAATGACACCAAAAATGATGGCCTCTTGCAATGATTTTAATAACTAAGTCTTTATAGCCATGATTCAAAGATTGCACATCTAACCTAAATAGATATTTCAATCATAATGAAGGTGCATTTAACTTTTCAACCTAGGGATGTGAACTTGAAATGGGTCAGCATAGTATTTATAGTAGGAACTCAAAGTAGCCATTTCATTCTATAGATAACGAAGTTACAATACTGAAAGTAAATTGCTTGAAAAGGAATGAGAAAAATGTTGAACATCAATCAACAACTATACTAAGCTGAAATGTATAACAAGAATAAAAATCTAAGCAAAAAATAGGAAACTACTATGTCTACTTTGGTTGCAGGAACAATTGATGCCAGACTTCTAACTAAGTACTAAATAGAAAGTAATACTAAACTAAAGCTAAACTAAGAAGATATATTACTCACAAGGTATGCTAGACTTTTGAGTACAAAAGAGTAGTGTATCTGTATTAATAAAAACTCGAGAGTGCAAGTAAAATACCAAATCATGCAACCTCCTGAAGAAGGAACATCATATCATTATTTATACTAATAACTAAACAAGGAATTCAACTCCACAACTAGGAGGATTCCATTTAGGTAAAGCAAAGAAAGTGGAGTGATGGTGGTTATGTGTGCATGGAATCTGGTCAAACATGAGTGCAAGTACAATACCAAATCATGCAACCACCTGAAGAAGGAACATAATATCATTATTTATACTAATAGATAAACAAGGCATTCAACTCCAAAACTGGGAGAATGCCATTTAGGTAAAGAAAAGAAAGTGGAGCGATGGTCGTTATGTGTGCATGGAATCTATTCAGACATGTAGGTCCAAAGATGGATTCAACACAACAGTAACGCCTGTGCATGCTTGATCATTAAAGTTCACTACAAGGTGCTTACATTTAGTTGCATGAAGAATCTTCTTCCATCGATCTCCTCCTTTGATTTTGAGTGATTCCTTTGTTGGATGTTATGGTGCATGCCCAACTAGCAGTGTTTTCCTCAACTTAGCATCATTAAATTGAATCTACATGGGAATGTCAATACACACAATAGCTGCACATCTCTAACCACCTTAAGTAACATTCATTAACCACATGCAATATCAATATAGATAATCCACATAATATGCCAAATGTCCTTAAAGCTTGTAGAGATAAGATTAAGTCCAATGTCAATGGTTTGAGGGGAACATTATGAAAATACCAACATTTAATATCAAAGTCCATGACATATGCTAGCAAATAAACTATAGATTTTTCCCAAAATTGTGTTAGTGTAATTAATTATTTAATTACACTTTGAATAAGTTTACTTAGATAACATTTTAAGTCCTATGTTGCATAATTAGATAAATCATTTAATTATGGGGTAATTCCCCCTTCTTTTTTTGTAGGAGATAAGATTCCTTCTAGAAGATGAGTTGTCTTTCTAGAACTTATCTCTATCTCTTTATCATTTCCTAGATAGGGTTCACTTGTTGTTACATGTAGTTTGATTTTAAAACTTGGCAACATCTTATGCATTCTAGGTTTTCACTCATGACTATATATTCAAGGCATTTTGTACATTTGTAATCATCTCATATTCAATTGTATATTCTTGCATCTTAATGATAGCATGATATTTCTTCGATTTCTCTCTTGTGGAAGTTATTTTGTCTTGCAGGTGATTCTAGGGTGTTTGAGGAGTTCACCTAAACTCCTAGATTGTATTAGAGCTTTAGTGCTACAGACTTCTTCCAATATATGAGGGATCAATTTTGGATGAAAGTTTTGCTGGATGCAAAAAAAAAATTATTAAAGCCATTTTTCATTTTTGCTTCAGAAATCTAGCTTCCACTCAGTTGTAGGAAAAACGATTTCTAGGTTGTGTAGCTAGGGTTGAAATCTTAACTAGCTATCTTTTAGATTTTTGATATCTTGTATGGATCTAGAGAAAATCGCTATACAAAAATCGGCACGTGTCATTTTTCTCCTAGTTGAAGGTTTAATTTTTTTTCATCTCCTGCTCGCTAGATCAAAAATAATTTATGGGTTTTGTTCTTAGCTTCAAAATATTTATAGGTTTTTGTTTTTGTCTACTCATTGTAAACAGATTTTGCTGAAATTAAATTAGAAGCAAAATTTTTTTGCTATAAAACCCATTTCCTACAAGCTAAATTCAGTTTTTTGAAAAATCAATAACTTTTGGCCATTGTGTCAGATTTTCACAAACCAGATATCATCAGAAAACTAGTTTCATCATCTTCATAGATCTTAGACCTTATTTTTCTAGATTTTTCACCAAATATCTGATTTTTTGTCAAAACTCAACCTTTTTTTCTAGGTTATTTTCTTGGGAAAAGTGTAATCGGGATTTTTTTTTAGATTGAAGGAGAATATTTTTTGCATTTGAGAGTATATATTGCTATTTTTTCATGGATTCACAAATTATTGCACCCCTTACTCCATTCAATTATTTTGGTTGGAAAAAACAAATGGAGATTCTTTTGAAGCTTAAAGGGTTGTACAGAGTGACCATGGGTACTGAAGTTGAACTTGCAGATGCTACTGAAAAGAGAAAGTGGTTTAATAGGTGTGATGAAGCTTTTGGTACTTTATGTCTATCTATTTCTCCTGATATTTTTTTTCATATTAAGTCTTGTAGTTCTCCAAATTAGATTTGGACTACTTTAGAGTCTTTGTCTGGGAAGCAGGATACTATGAGAGTATTCTAGTTGGAGAATGAGCTCATTAGCTTAAATACTAGGGATTTTGACAACATCCAGGAGTTCTTCACAAAACTCAATTCTCTTCATTTGTAGTTGACACAATGTGGTATTCAGAAGTAGGACTCTCAGTTGATTTTGTCCATCCTTTCAAAGCTTGGACCTAAGTATTCAATTTTTGTTTCTACATTTTATGCCACCCAGGATGCTCTTGGTACGAGATTCACTATGCCCTCTCTTAATGAGTTTGCTTCATCCCTCACTTGAGAGAAAGCTAAGTTAGCTATCATGGGAAAAATGAAACCTTCTTCATCACAAGCACGCATTGCATCTCAGGAGCCCAAAGATCAAAAGGATAAACAAAAGGATTCCAAATCTCATGAGCAACAAAAGGAGTCCCCATATTCATCCTCCCTTTATAAAGGGAAATCATCTAAGAAGGAGAAAGTTACATGTGTTTATTGCAAGAGGGAAGTACATGCAGAACATAGATGCTACAGGAAGGATATTGATGAGCTAAAACATCTTTAGAAACATCATATTGATTTTCCTTCTAGGATATTTGCATCATCTTCCCCCCCTCCTTCTTCAGAGCAGCTTGAAACAGGCACAACTAGTTTGCATACCACATCATGTTTTAAGGGACATGATCTTTGTGCTTATTCAAGTCATAAATCAAGAAGATGGCTTCTAGATTCAGGAGCTTCTCATCATATGGCATCTTCACATTCTATTTTCACTTCCTTTGAGCCTTTTAATGTGTCTCCTATTTTAATGGGAAACAATACATACATGAGTGTTACAGGGAAGGGGTCTATTAGTTTTAGGGACAACACATTTTAGGATGTCTTGTGTGTTCCTCATTTGACAAACAGCCTTCTTTCTATATATCAGATCACACATGGAGGCAATGGGAGATCTGTGGAGTTTACACTTGATTTTGTTATCATCAGACACTTGGAGAGTAGAGTAGTTATTACTACTAGGGTGGTGGATCATTCATCTCCGTTGTATTCATTTGAAAATTTTGCTATTGATAGTGCTTTTGTTCCTACAACTATTCTTCACACTTATAGTGTGAACCATCATTTTGAAGAGACATTTGGCTTTGTGAACTTCGGGGTTCTTTCTTTAGATCCTGTTCTCGAGCCTTTTATTCCATATCCTCTCCTCCTACTGTTGTTGTTATTGCTACTGATGTGGCTTCTTCTATTTTAGTGCAATAGGATCCTATTGATCCTCCCTCTTTAGAGGATACTCTTGAGTTTTCACCTTCTTTGGATTCTTCATTTGTTGAGGCAACCTCTACTTCAATAGAGACATCTTGGGCTGCACATCTTCCACCTTCAAATATTGCATTCATGCGGCCACACTCTCACTTCTTTCAAGAGATGTGTTTTCTTCAGTCCTATTAGAGTTACTTATTTTTGGGAGGGCTATGTGGTCTTTTCATTCCTCTCTTATGGGGGGATATTTCATGTATCTTCATGATGGATGGTGTCCTTGGGGGGTCTTATGGAGTCCTCCATCCTTCATCACTTAGATTTTTTCATCCTATTTTTGGGGAGGAGTTTTTGTTCCCATGTGGTTTTCTCCTTTCCCCCATTTTCATTACATTTGTAAATGGGTACCTAATCAGGCCTTTGTTTTCGGGACCCATCTCTTGCATCTTTGCATCATTTGCATAATAATCTGCTTCTCCCTAAGTTGCACTTATGGGGGGGTGCTAGTGTAATTAATTATTTAATTACACTTTGCATAAGTTGAATTAGGTAATATTTTCAGTCCTAGGTGTAATACCACTCATGTTGTTGTTACTCTTATGGATGGATTTTGTACTTGGTTGTGTGGGTGATCAGTTCACCATTTTGGTTGTGCATGGTTTTATGGTTTGGTTGCTTTACTGTATTGGATTTTACTTATGTGGTTAGATGATACATTTTATGGTGATCATATTACATGGCTATTTTGTGTGTTCTTTAATAATATATAGATGGTGATGTTGTGAGTTTTATGTTGTTATAATGTTTGGTGTGTTTTCTAGTGCATCTTGGTGAAAGGACGGAGTGGTATCACTTTCTTGCAAGTGCCCTACTACCCTATGATTTCCTTTCATGGTGTGTTTGCTATGGTGATTTATGTGCTTCATGACATCTGTTTCTATTCAGGATGTAGGTACTGGACATTGACTCCACCTGCTTATCAGGTTTGAGTGTGTCTCATAAACTCAATGAGATTGATGTTGAAAAAGAGTGGTTAGGAAAGTGTTCCCATCCCAAGTTCGTCTTCTGTGAGTCTATTGTGGTCTTTGTTTCAATTCGTCCTTGTATGTAAATGTGTCAGTGTCGATTAATGTTTTAGTTGTGATTTAATTGATTTTTGTTAAGTGTGATTTAATTGATTTTGGGTATGTGTGATCAATTAATATATTTAATTGAAGGAGTTATTAAGTTAATTGTAGTTAAGCTAATTGAGTTATATTCTCTATTAAAGGAATAGTTTAAATAAAATAAATTTTCTTTGATGATATTTTAAAATGTTAAAGTTGATATTGCATTTGGAGTTAATTAAATTGCTTATTAAAATTATATTATTATTATTATTAGAAAAATAAATAAAATTGACTTTAAAATTATTAAATTTATTTTATTAGAGTTTTACGGGAGTAGTGGGGAATTAATGAAATTATGGTGGGTAAATTATTCCGGGAAAGAAAAGGGGCATGAGGTAACAGAAATTGGCTCTCAGGAAATTTTGGCTGAGAAGAGGGGTAGTTTATTCTGTGTGGGTTTTCTAGTGTATTTTTGTGTAAGAGTTTGGTGAAAACGCTGTAGGAGTCTTTCTGGAATTGTATGTTGGCTGGAGGTGAAGCTTTTGGGAAGAGCTTTATAGCTGGTGGCTTCCATGGCAAAGCTTGGCTCAACTTTTACTTCTACAACCTATAGGAAATAGGTTCTTTTCTATTTTAATTTGGTTTGCATGCTTTCCTATTTGAAAAAGTTTATTTGTTTGTGTATGAGGAATGGTCTGTACCTCTGTGGAAATTTAGAAGATTCTCTATAGCAACAATGTTTCCAGCTGTAAAATTTTTGCTGTTAAAATTTTGTTACCTCTGTAGGAAAAATTTATACAGTAAAATTAGTGAACTCTGTGAAAAGAAATTTCTTTGTTGAACCAATAGCTCTGAAAGATACAGTATAAAAAGAAAACCTTTGTGGGAATTTTAAAACGAAACCTCTTTGAGGAAATTTAAAAAAACTTATGTGAAAGGGAAATTGGGAAAAACTTGGAAATTAGAAAAGCTTCTGCGCAATTTTCTAAATACTTCTTGTAGTTAATTCTGGTGTTTTGTTTTCCCAATTCATTTCATCTGTTTGGAAAGAAAATGATATTTTCAATAAAACTTATGTTGGTAAATTTGTTGTTTCTGAATATTTTATTTGTCTGAGAAAATCAAAATATATATATGTATATATAATATATATGTGTGTGTGTGTGTGTGTACACAAATACATACAATATATATACATATATATATATAGTTTACCTGTAAAGTGTATTCTAAAAATATTATTTTTAATGATGTAGAATTTTGTTTTATATTCCATCCGTACAAATTTTTTGTAATAATTTTTTTTTTAAAAATTATAAATATAATAAAATTTGGGAGGGGGTTGAACCCCCCCCCCACACCCCAAAGGGGGTGGGCACAGCCACCCAAGGCTACGCACAACAGCCATGGGCTACTAGGCGCAGCCCTGGTGGGGGTTGCGTCCTCCCCACAGGGAGGCCGCAGCTCCCTAGCTGCGCCCTCCATGTTATTTAATAAAAGTGTTTTTTTAATTTAATCTAAATTAAAATTCGTTTTATTGTTTTATATTAAAGGTTATTAAAATTATAATTATATATATATTAAATAAGTGAATAAATATATGTATATTTAAATATGTATATTTATTTATTTATTTATATGAATTAATTTGTAATGTTAATTTAAATTTTTTTTAAAAAAAAAAATGGGATATATATATTAGATAAATTATGGGATAATATTGTGAAAGTTATTTATAACAATTTTATATTCTTTTTATTCGGATAAATTTGAAGTAAGAAATTTATCAAATAAATATTTGAGTGTTTTTAATTCAAATTTATTTAAGTGTTTTCATTTAGTGAAATAAACTAAGAAAATTAGTGGATAGACTTTTGTGATGAAATTTCTTGTAATGTGATAATGTAATTTGACTTGTGAATTTGTGTTATTGGTAGATTCTTGATATTGAATAAATAGTTGATTTGTTTTATTAAGGTCTTTTTGGGCTTCTTAAGTTGGGAAATCAACTTGTGGAGTCCTTAAGTTAGTTAACCTTTTATAGGAAATAGGGTAATTGTTATTAGTTCCAGAGGTTTGGGAATTTGGTGTATAAAGTTATGAGGCTTTTATATTGGATATTTGATTCCACTTTCTTTATGGTTGTAATCTTGTGTATACTTTGAATTGCGTCATTTTCTTAAGTAATTGAGACATATGATTATAGCAAGATGGTTTTGCCTCACGATTGTTTATTTTGCGTTTTGAGTACCTGGGAGTACAATCCCTTTGATTGTGATATTTGTTGGGGGTTCTACAGAGAGTGGCTATATGTGGGCACTGATGCACAAAGGGGCTATCAGGATAACCCACATTAGAGTTAGAGTAAAAAGTGAAAACCTAACTAAATAATTAGGGGATGTGTAGTTAAATGATAATAAGATAAATATAGTTTCCTCATCCACCTAATAGGGCTTCCATAGACTATGGGTGTCTGAGAAGGCCACAGTTGGCATAGTCATGATCTTGTCTTCATGAGAAATACATGATTATGCATGAGTCATCCTATGGGGCGACACCTTGAGATAGGCAGTCAGGATAACGATAGATGGAGGTGACACCTTGTCATAGGATGTTAGGTTAATCCATGAAGGCCATGCGATGACACTGTCCTCTAGCATTTCCCTTTATTTTTTAACTGGAATCCTCTGGAAGTGGTTTATTATTATGACTTGATGTATATTGTTGCCATGTTTGGTTAGTAGAATTTTGTTATTAAGGTTTCTTATATGTTGAATTCCTCTTTCCATGTTTGGAGTTGAGTCTTATGTGTTACCTTAGATGTCCTTGGTCAGGAATCCTTTCTTAACTACTCCTAGCACGGGGGTGGTTGGGTGGAACGTGTTTTGCACCCCATTGGGTTCCCCATTTGGCAGTTGTTCCTTCAGTGTAGAGATTGTCGAGAGAGATTGTTCCATATTTATGTTCCTTTATATGTATATTTGTACTTTTGTCATACATTGTAATTTGAAATGTAATTCTCCCATGTGTTGGGAAGATGTATGTTGTAACTTGGATAATTGATTATTGAGATTTAATTTATAGAATGATGTATGGTATTATCACACTTTGTAATTTAAACATTATTCATGGATGTAATTATACTTGATGTTGTATCATATTTGAGCAAATGAGTTCTAATTATTTCCAAGTTAAATTCCTTATGAAGTTTTGTATACTTTTCTCCATGGAATGTTCTTGTTAATATGTGTATAATTTTTAAATGTTTAAATGGAGAAGTTATGTTGTAGAAAGGAAAGATAGTTTATTCTAATTTTTTAATGGGTAGATTACGTAATGTCTCTTCGTGCACCCCAAGGGACTTAGGTGTTTAGTTTGTATCTGTAATTATGTTAGTTGCAATAGTTAACATAGTACTTTACTTTTTGTTTGTAAAAAAAATTTGTTGTGTACTTAGTTTTCCTTTGGGGTTTGCGTGACGGGGTGTTACAAATTGGTATCAGAGCCAGGTTAGCAAACATTGGGTACTCTTGGTAGTTGAGTCCATTAGGCAACCTTGTGTAACTCTTGGTCTCACATAACTACAATTGTTGTGCAGGATCATGCCTAGCGGTAGAGGTCATGGCAGAAGAAGAGGCTGAGGTGGTGGCCGTGGGACCAACCACCAAATTCCATCACTTCCAATCTCACATGGTTCAGAGCGTGAGGAATTACAGAGTTCCCAAAGCATTCCGATAGGTGGAGGTGGTCATAACTCAGAACAACCTGGTCTAGGTGAGAAGTTGCAGCATCTGTTAGAGGAGATATTAGGTCGTCTAGGCCCTAGGAAAGATGAGGAATAGAGATTGGATAGGGAAAGGGAGAGATCCCTTAGACGTGGGGAAAACACAACTGAGAAGGAGGTAGTAGTGGTAGGTCATATGAGAGACCTGTTAAGAGAATGACCTCCTACTTTTGATGGATCTGGTGGGGGTCTAGAGGAAGAGATTTGGTGGATCGATTTGGATAGATGTTTTGTGATGAATCCCTACAGTAGTAACACTAGGGCTAGGTGCGCTATCATGCACCTTAGAGGCTTTGTGTCCACTTGGTGGAGGCTGTAAGAACAAAAATTACACCTTGACATTAACATGGTTACTTGGGAGTTATTTATGGAGAGGTTCAGAGTTCATTTTCTTTTAGATCACTAGAGGCAGCGTAGATCAAATGAGTTCCATGAGTTAAGATAGATGGCTATGACCGTGGAACAATATGAGTGTTTTTTTTACGAGCTCAAATAGTATGCAAGGATCGAAAATGATGAGGTGATGCTAGTGCAACATTTTGTCAAGGGCTTAAATTCCCGTATCAGTGGTGGTGTTAGAGTCTTTGAGCTGAAGACGATGGAGGTGGTGGTTGAGAAGGCTCGCCTTCTGGAAGAAAATCTGGCTATGGCATTAGGAGGACACATAGGAGTACAGATTGGTAGTTCTCTAGTTACAGGTTTTGGTTCTCGAGTTGGACAACCTCAAGTGGAAGGGACTTCTAGGAATTTTTGGGCACCCTCGAAGGGTGGTCCGCAGTAGTAGCAATAGTCACATTCTAGACAATTCAAACCATAGTCATAGTAGGGTGATAGATCTCAGAGCAGAAGGAACCATAGCTGGCAGCGAGTTAGATAGGATCACTTTGTGCAACCTGCTCAGAGTACATAGACGACACCATCTCGAGGCAGTTTCTAGCAGTCGAGTGCACCATCAAGTGTTAGAGGGTATGGAAATGGTACAGGTTGCTTCTCCTGTGGGTAATAGGGGCATATTGCTAGACAGTGCCCATAGAGGAGCACTACAGGATTTAGTCAGAGACCAGCTGCCTCTGAGTCGACAGTGGGTGATGTAGGGAGAGCACATCGGGTATTTGCAGTAGTAGAAAATTTCCAAGCTGAATATCAAGGCACTATAGTTGAGACTTCAGGTGCATTGAATGGTACTAGTATATCTATTCTCTTTGATTATGGAGCATTAGATTCTTTCATTTCTCCTTTAGTTGTGGAACATTGTAGAATAGTGGCAGCTAGGCAAGGCATTAAGTGGCAGGTCGAATTGGCCTCCAGGGCAAAGGTTGCAGTTGAGTCACTAGTTCAAGGTTGTAAACTGCAAATAGGGTCACTCACAACTATGGTGGATCTTCGAATCCTACCCCTTGGTTCATATGATGTGGTTCTAGGTATGGATTGGTTGAATTCCCACCATGCCTTAATTGATTTTCTACATAAGGTAGTACATTGTGTTGATGATGAGGGTAGTGAGGTTGAGATCATTGGAATTTAGAGACCCATCTCACTACATTTGACCTCAGCTATGCAATTAAAAATGTGTTTCAGATAGGGTTGTCAGCTATTTGTAGTGTCAGTTAATGATTTGGACTTAGATGAGAGTCAAGGGATTTCATTAGATGATTACCCCCTTCTTAAGGAATATTCTGATGTTTTTCCTAAGGAAATTCCTGGGATGCCACAAAAGCATGACATTAATCTAATTTCATAATCTATACATTGGTTCCCCGGAGTTGGTTTCCATTTCTGCCTATGTTCTATTTATCAAACAAGAAATTTTACCAGACGGACTGATCGATATTAATACACCAGAACATCTGGTCATTACGGTCTGGCGATACCGCATCCACCATCCGGTTGTTGTCGATTGTCCCACACCGGATTGCTGATGGTCACTTCCCCTTCGCAGGAAAGCGAAACAGTCTTATTTGGTCCTATCAGCACAAAACAAATACTTTGATATTAATCCTTACGATAATAGATTGACTATGCACCACAATATTGGTGGCTCCTGATCCTACTGGGGATTTTGTGGTGTGCACCGATGCATCCTTGGAGGGCATAGGAGCCATCTTGATGCAAGAAGGACGTGTAATTGCATATGAATCCCGCAAGCTCAAGGATCATGAGCTTAATTACCCCACGCATGACTTGGAGTTAGCCGCAGTGGTTCATGCCCTTGTGAGATGGAGACACTTCTTATTGGGTCATAGGTTCAAGCTTCACAGCGATCATCGTAGTTTGCAATACATTTTTACTCAGCCGAACCTGAATGCTAGGCATAGAAGATGGATGGAATTTCTCTGTGAATATGACTTTGAGGTTAAATATGTTTAGGGCAAGGAAAATGTAGTAGCAGATGCTTTGAGTCGATAGAGACATGAGATTTCTGGAGTTTCTCTTGAGGTAGATTTGAGGAGTCAAGTCCTCGTAGCACTTCCATCTAATAGTTGGTATCAAGAAGTGAAGTCAGAAATTGAGTCAGGTAGAGCTCTAGAAGGAAAGTTTGCAGGGTACTCACTAGAGTTGGATGGTCTTCTAAGGTATATGGGTTGCATTTACGTGCCTTCTGTTGAGGGTCTTCAGACTCTAATTATGAATGAGGCGCATTGAGCTCCCTATTCTACTCATCCAAGAGTTAATAAAATGTATGCAGATCTTTGGGCGCTATACTTTTGGGCTGGCATGAAGAGGGATATTGCAGATTTGGTAGCTAGATGCTTGGAATGTCAAAGGGTCAAGGCAAAACATTAGCATCCCGCAGGTCTTTTACAACCTCATCTCATTCTGGAATGGAAGTGGGACATAATTTCCATTGACTTTATTGTGGGATTTCCTATGACTTCTCTACATCATGATGCTATTATGGTCACAGTTGACAGATTGACCAAGGTGGCACACTTTTCCCTAGTCTGTTCATCTTAGACAACTTCATCAGTTGCTAGAATCTTCATGGAAGATATTATTTGCTTGCATGGTATTCCACGGAGGATCATATATGATAGAGATCTCATGTTCACATCTGCATTGTGGACATCATTGTAGCGTGCCTTAGGAACACAACTAAACTTTAGTTCTTCCTACCATGTTAGGACAGATGGATAGACAGAGAGATTTAATCAAGTTCTTGAGGATATGCTTCGTATGTATGTGATGGATCAACAGTCACATTGGGAGGACTATTTGCATCTTGTGGAGTTTTCCTATAACAATGGATATCATAGCTTGATTGGTATGGCTCCCTTTTAGGCACTATATGGTCGTCCTTGCAGGACCCCATTAAGTTGGGACCATCTTGATGACAGAGTTCTCCTTGGTCCCGAAATGCTTCAAGACATGGAACAACAAGTAGCTCGCATCAGAGAGCATCTTGTGGCAGCTCAAGATAGACAAAAGAAATATGTAGATGCACATAGAGTTGACCATCAGTTCTCTGTTGGTGATCAAGTCTTTTTGAGAGTGCGACAGCGGAAGAGCCCAATCTGTTATGGAAAGGGTTCCAAGCTTGTGCCTCATTTTGTAGGTCCATTTGAAGTCTTGGAGAGGATTGGCCCCGTTGCTTATCGCCTAGCATTGCCGCCCAACCTATCACAGATTCATGATGTTTTTCATGTTTCTGTACTTAGACCATATTTTCCTGATGTTACTCACGTGCTTGATTGGAATGCTCTTCAGGTCGAGGATAGGTAGCTAGCACTCGAGCCCATGGCCATGCTACAACATCAAAGACTCGCCGTCAGGGGAAGAGATATTGAGCAGGTGCGAGTTCAGTGGGACTTAAATGATGAGACTTTAGTGACATGGGAGGATGCATCCCGTATTAGAGAGGCATTTCCATATTTATTTAGTGGCTTCCAGGAGTAAGCCATATTCTAGGGGGGGAGGATGTAATACCCCTCATGTTGTTGTTACTCTTATGGATGGATTTTGTACTTGGTTGTGTGGGTGATCAGTTCACCATTTTGGTTGTGCATGGTTTTATGGTTTGGTTGCTTTACTGTACTGGATTTTACTTATGTGGTTAGATGATACATTTTATGCTGATCATGTTACATGGCTATTTTGTGTGTTCTTTAATAGTATATATATGGTGATGTTGTGAGTTTTATGTTGTTATAATGTTTGGTGTGTTTGCTAGTGTGTCTTTGTGAAAGGATAGAGTGGCATCACTTGCTTGGAAGTGCCCTGCTACCCTATGATTGCCTTTCACAGTGTGTTTGCTATGGTGATTTATATGCTTCATGACATCTGTTTCTATGTAGGATACAAGTACTGGACATCGACTCCACCTACTTGTCAGGTTTGAGCGTGTCTCATAAACTCAATGGGATTGATGTTGAAAAGGAGTGGTTAGGAAAGTGTTCTCATCCCAAGTTCATCTTCTGTGAGTCTATTGTGGTCTTTGTTTCAATTCGTCCTTGTATGTAAATGTTTTAGTGTCGATTAATCTTTTAGTTGTGATTTAATTAATTTTTGTTAAGTGTGATTTAATTGATTTTGGGTATGTGTGATCAATTAATATATTTAATTGAAGGAGTTATTAAGTTAATTGTAGTTAAGCTAATTGAGTTATATTCTCTATTAAAGGAATAGTTTAAATAAAATAAATTTTCTTTGTTGGTATTTTAAAATGTTAAAGTTGCTATTGCATTTGGAGTTAATTAAATTGATTATTAAAATTATATTATTATTATTATTAGAAAAATAAATAAAATAAAATAAATAAATAAAATTGACTTTAAAATTATTAAATTTCTTTTATTGGAGTTTTACGGGAGTAGTGGGGAATTAATGAAATTCTGGTGGGGAAATTATTCCCGGAAAGAAAAGGGGCATGGGGTAACAAAAATTGGCTCTCAAGAAATTCTGGTTGAGAAGAGGGGTAGTTTATTTTGTGTGGGTTTTCTGGTGTATTTTTGTGTAAGAGTTTGGTGAAAAGGCTATAGGAGTGTTTCTAGAATTGTATGTTGGCTGGAGGAAGCTTTTGGGAAGAGCTTTATAGCTAGTGGCTTCAGTGGCAAAGCTTGGCTCAACTTTTACTTCTATAGCCTCTAGGAAACAAGTTATTTTTTGTTTTTATTTGGTTTGCATGCTTTCCTATTTGAAAAAGGGTATGTGCAGGATCATCATGGAAAAAATAGGCCCTTAAGTGGCAAAAAATTTAGAAAAATTAGAGTTAGGCAGCTTGACATAAAAATTTGAATAAGTTATCTATATTATTTCAAAAATATGTAAGAATAGAATCTGTAGAAAATTGAATTTAGTTTCTAAACTACTAGATTTATTTAAAAATAATAAAAATCTATTTAGTGAAAATTTGAAATTTCAATGGAATAGTACTTAAATTTCAGGGAAAAACTAAGAAGTAGGTGTCTGTCTGACCACCCTAATCACAATAAAATGACAATATTTTTTTATAATAATTTAGAAATAAGTAGAGGACTCATGTCCGGATGTGATGCATATTTTTTTGTAATTTTTTTCCAAGTAAATAATTAATTATGAATTTTTTATTACAAATTTTAAAAAATATAAAAACTTGTGTGTCTGACCACCTTAACTTGGTCAAACCTTCATGAAATTCAATTTTTTTTTTTTTAATCCTATAGTATGCGAAGCATAGAATGTGATGCATGTTTTGGATTCCAAAAATGTGATAATGTTTGAAAGCTATAGATGTTTTTCAATTAGCCTATAAATTAGGACTTTAGTCATAATTCAAATAGAAAATTAATAATAATTACTTATTAAATTCAAAGTAAAGAATAATTTATATTGGTGGAAAGTTGAGAATCTCCTTTAAAAACCTTTTTCATTTCATAAATTTTGGGTAAGAAAAAAGTCGTCAACCACATACCCTACAAATACCCATCATATCGCCACTTTTTGGCCCATCATGATCCTGCACATACCCAAAAGTTTATTTGTTTGTGTATGATGAATGGTCTGTACCTCTATGGAAATTTAGAAGATTCTCTGTAGCAACAATGTTTCCGGCTATAAAATTTTTGCCATTAAAATTTTGTTACCTCTATAGGAAAAATTTATACAGTAAAATTAGTGAACTCTGTGAAAAGAAATTTCTTTGTTGAAACAATAGCTCTGAAAGATACAGTAGAAAAAGAAAACCTCTTTGAGGAAATTTGAAAAAACTTCTATGTAAGGGAAATTGGGAAAAACTCTGGAAATTAGAAAAGCTTCTGCGCAATTTTCTAAATACTTCTTGTAGTTAATCCTGGTGTTTTGTTTTCCTAATTCATTTCATCTATTTGGAAAGAAAATGATATTTTCAATAAAACTCATGCTGGTAAATTTGTTGTTTCTGAATATTTTATTTGTCTGAGAAAATTAAAAAAAATATATGTATATATACTATATATATGTGTGTGTGTATATACATAAATACATACAATATATATACACACACACACATATATATATATATATATATATATATATATATATATATATATATATATATATATATATATATATATATATATATATATATTGTTTACTTATAAACTGTATTCTGAAAATATTATTTTTAATGATGTAGAATTTCGTTTTATATTTCATCCGTACAAAATTTTTGTAGTAATTTTTTTTTATAAATATAATAAAATTTGGGAGGTGGTCGAACGTTCCCCTCCCCCCCCCACACCCCAAAGGGGGTGGGCGCAACCACCCAAGGTTGCGCACAGTAGCCATGGGCTACTAGGCGTAGCCCTGGTGGGGGCTGCGTCCTCCCCATAGGGAGGCCGCAACTCCCCAGCTACACCCTCCAAGTTATTTAATAATTTTTTTTATTTAATGTAAATTTAAATTCATTTTATTTTTTTATATTGAAGGTTATTAAAATTATAATTATAATTATATATATATATATGAATATATATATTAAATAAGTGAATAAATATATGTATATTTATTTATATGAATTAATTTGTAATGTTAATTTAAATTGTTTTTTTTTTTTAAATGAGATATATATATATGTGTGTGTGTGTGTGTGTGTGTGTGTGTGTGTGTGTGTGTGTGTGTGTGTGTGTGTGTGTGTGTAGAAAATGATATACACACTCATATATATATATATATATTAGATAAATTACGAGATAATATTGTGAAAGTTATTTATAACAATTTTATATTCTTTTTATTGGGATAAATTTGAAGTAAGAAATTTATCAAATAAATATTTGAGGGTTTTTAATTCAAATTTATTTAAGTGTTTTCATTTAGTGAAATAAACTGAGAAAATTAGTGGACAGACTTTTGTGATGAAATTTCTTGCAATGTAATAATGTAATTTGACTTGTGAATTTGTGTTATTGGTCAATTCTTGATATTGAATAAATAGCTGATTTATTTTATTAAGGTCTTTTTGGGTTTCTTAAGTTGGGAAATCAACTTGTGGAGTCCTTAAGTTAGTTAACCTTTTATAGGAAATAGGGTAATTGTTATAACTTCTAGAGGTTTGGGAACTTGGTGTATAAATTTATGAGGCTTTTATATTGGATATTTGATTCCACTTTCTTTATGGTTGTAATCTTGTGTATACTTTGAATTGCATCGTTTTGTTAAGTAATTTAGTCATATGATTATAGCGAGATGGTTTTTCCTCGCGATTGTTTATTTTGTGTTTTGAGCACCTGGGAGTACAATCCCTTTGATTCTGATATTTGTTGGGGGTTCTAGGGAGAGTGGATCTATGTGGGCACAGATGCACAAAGGGGCTGTTAGGATAACCCACATTAGAGTTAGAGTAAAAAGAGAAGACCTAACTAAATAATTAGGGGATGGGTAGTTAAATGTTAATAAGATAAATATAGTTTCCTCGTCCACCTGATAGGGCTTCCATAGACTATGGGTGTTCGAGAAGGCCATGGTTGGCATAGTCGTGATCTCGTCTTCACGAGAAATGCATGATTCTGCATGAGTCACCCTATGGGCTGGCACCTTGAGATAGGAAGTTAGGAGAACCATAGATGGAGGTGGCACCTTGTGATAGGATGTCAGGATAATCCATGAAGGCCATGCAATGACACTCTCCTCTAGCATTTCCCTTTGTTGTTTTAACTAGAATCCTTTGGAAGTGGTTTATTATTATGACTTGATGTATATTGTTGCCATGTTTGGTTAGTAGACTTTTGTTGTTATGGTTTCTTATATGTTGAATTCCTCTTTCCATGTTTGGAGTTGAGTCTTATGTGTTACCTTAGATGTCCTTGGTCAGGAATCTTTTCTTAACTACTCCTAGCATGGGGGTGGTCGGGTGGAACGCGCTTCGCACCCCGTTGGGTTCCCCATTTGGCAGTTGTTCCTTTAGTGCAGAGATTGTCGAGACAAATTGTTCCAGATTTATGTTCCTTCAGATGTATATTTGTACTTTTTTCATACCTTTTAATTTGAAATGTAATTCTCCCATGTGTTGGGAAGATGTATGTTGTAACTTGGATAATTGATTATTGAGATTTAATTTATAGAATGATGTATGGTATTATCACACTTTGTAATTTAAACATTATTCATGGATGTAATTATACTTGATGTTGTATCATATTTGAGAAAATGAGTTCTAATTATTTCCAAGTTAAATTCTTTATGAAGTTTTGTATAGTTTTCTCCATGGAATGTTCTTGTTAATATGTGTATAATTTTTAAATGTTTGAATGGAGAAGTTATGTTGTAGAAAGGAAAGATAGTTTATTCTAATTCGTTAATGGGTAGATTATGTAATGTCTCTTCGTGCAACCCAAGGGACTTAGGTGTTTAGTTTGTATCTGTAATTATGTTAGTTGCAATAGTTAACATAGTACTTTACTTTGTGTTTCAAAAAAAAAATTGTTGTGTACTTAGTTTTCCTTTGGGGTTTGCACGACGGGGTGTTACACTAGGTTGCATAATTAGATAAATCATTTAATAATGGGGTAATTTCCCCTTCCTTGTTTGTAGGAGATAAGATTCTTTCTAGAATATGAGTTTTCATTCTAGAACTTATCTCTATCTCTTTATCATTTCCTAGATAGGGTTAACATGTTGTCACATGTAGTGTGATTTTAACACTTGGCAACATCTTATGCGTTCTAGGTTTTCACTCATGCCTATATATTCAAGGCATTTTGTACATTTGTAATCATCTCATATTCAATTTGGAATTCTTGCATCTTAATGAGAGTATGATATCTCTACCATTTCTCTGTTGTGGAATTTATTTTGTCTTGTAGGTGATTCTAGGGTGTTTGAGGAGTTCACCTAAACTCCTACAAATTGGACCAAAAACTAGGATCATTAGTAACCTTGCTAAATCCTAAGCCTGTTAAGGAGCCTTACCCTAATTGGTATAATGGGAGCACTTATTATCAGTACCATTGAGTTATTGGACATGATACCAAATATTGTATGCGCCTATGTCATGAGATACAGGATCACATCAAGGATGGTACTATTTGTTTCCATGGTAGTAAATAAAATGCTAACAAATCATTGATGAAAGCTAATAGTGAATTACAAATATACACAAATCCATTTTCATCACATTCTACTAGCATATTTATAGATCCCACTAATTTTGTCACTCAAATCAAGGCCTATGTTAACATGGTCATGGTGACTTCTACTGCTTTGCCTACACTCAGTTGACTAGACATAACATTCACATCACAATATTTTCCTTTAAATAACAAACCCTGGCTTTTGTACATTCTCGCTCATCTCAATGGTAACATTGTGATAGGAGTCTTAGTAGACCCCATGAGCCGTGTGAATGTTATCACAGAGGAAACAATAGTATTGAATTTGTTACTGAGGGAAGAATATGAAGAAACAAAATGTATCATCCGTACGCATGATGGTATGTGTCTTAAACCTTACGGCTTGATAACTTTGTCTGTCTTGGTTGGGCCCAGGGCTGTTGACACAGTTTTTGATGTTATCCCAGAGTTAGATATGTTTAGGCTAAAGCTAGGAATACCCTAGCTAGCTTCAATGAATTGAGTCACCTTCGTTATTCACAAGTGTTTAAAATTCTCCCATGAAGGTGTTGTGCATGTAGTGCATGACACCAAATACCATCCCTTGGTGTCCCATGGTGGATATCCATTAGATTATTTTTTTCCCATCCCAATTGGTCTGCTTCCTATGAGAATGGAATTGCTTTATAAAAATTATGTAAAATAGAAGACTTGGGGAAAGGGACAACAGAAACTAACCCTTCCTATGATACAACACCCAAACACCTCCTCTTACATAGAGGAGAAGGAGAAGCCCGCATTGATTGCTCCTCCTTCCTAGAAAGGAAAGGATAAGTCCACACCAACTCCCTCTCCTTCCCATAAAAGGAGAGAGAAGGTTTCCTTTTCCTAGAATGCCTCATCCTCTCCCATTTCTTGGGAGGAGTACTGGATGAGTCAACCTAGTGGCTATCCACTGAGTCCAATGATTCCTCCTTGGCATAGGCCCAAGCTTAGGATCATGGATATACCTAATGAATACCCTAGACTATGGTACTACTTATACGATGGAAAGAAAGCTTCCCAAAGGTAATTCGATCTGTGGCCTTCTACCACTCCTACTTCTAAGTTAGTGAACGAGGAGAGACCTATTGTCAAGGCTCTTAAGCTGACTCTCCCTTCTGCGTCTTAGCTTGTTCCTCTTGCTCCCATTTAGGAATTTGTTTCTCCACTGGAGATGGTTGTAGTGGATGTTACCATGTTTGAGAAGGAGCCTTTTGTTCCTTTATAACATTTGGCCTACAACTCAAAGAGTCATAGAACCCACCATGCATGAGAGTACAAGTGCCAGTGAAAGGATCTCTTGGTTGAGCAAAACCCTTGTAAAGGAAGAAGGAAGAAATGAATTCACCTACTTCAGGGCCTCTCGTGATGTCTTCTACCCCCCTTCTTTCTGCTTCTCTTCAGCCTGGCTCTTTACTACTTCTGGCTTTCACTGTGAGTGTGAATGCACCTAACCCCAAGGGAGTAAAAATGTTCATCACTCCTTCGATGGAGCTGCCTTTGCTGATTTTCATTTTGGATATTCAGCCTTTCCCAAAACCCATGGATATGATTAATACTTTGGTCATATTCACTACGGTTCTTTCCTCCTCTCCCTTCTCACCTCTAACCTCATCCATGGGGAGTTCATCTCTTTTTACGAATCAAAAGGTGGAGTATGCTCCTTCTAGTGGCAAAGGATGTAAGAAGAGCCCACCTTCTCTGGAAGGTGGCCCCACATTGACTTGTTTTATCCTGGTGATAGAACCAGTCCTAGCCTCCCCTGAGTTTTTCACTACTCTCAAGTCATTCGGCGAGCCTAGCAGTGAATCCCAGGTACAACCTTCCACTGAAGTTAAACATGATGCTCCTATGGGATGCATGTTTACTGTCAATGAGGTCTCAGCCTTGTCAACGATCTTCACAAAGTCACCGACCTTAGCTCCACAAGAGCTTGGTGAAGAAGACCCTATAGGGCCTTCTTCCTTGGGGGTATGTGTAGGCTCATGATGAGCCAAAAGGTGGTGATATGATGGGTATGTATAGGGTATGTGGCTGACGAATTTTTTTTACGCAAAATTGATCAAATGAAAAGGGTTTTTAAAGGAGATTATTTTCTTTCCACCAATATAAATTATGCTTTACTTTGAATTTAATAAATAATTATTATTCATTTTCTATTTGAATTTTGACTAAAGTCCTAATTGATAGGTTGATTGAAAAACATCTATATCTTTCAAATGGTATCACATTTTTTAAATTCAAAACATGCATCACATTCTATGCTTAGGATACTACATGATTAAAAAAAATGAATTTCATAAGTTTTGACCAAGTTAAAGTGGTCAAACATACAAGTTTTTATATTTTTTAAAATTTGTAATAAAAAATTCATAATTAATTATTTAATTGGAAAAAATTATAAAAAAATATGCATCACATCAAGACATGAGTCCTCTACTTATATCTAAAATCTTATAAAAAAATATTATCATTTTATTGTGGTTAGGGTGGTCAAACAGACACCTACTTATTTTTTCCCTAAAATTTAAGTACTACTGCATTAAAATTTCAAATTTTCACCAAATAGATTTTATTTTTTAAATAAACCTAGTAGTTTAGAAACTACATTCAATTTTCTACAAATTATATTATTACATATTTTTGAAATAATATAGGAAACTTATTCAAATTTTTATGTCAAGTTGCCTAACTCTAATTTTTTTGAATTTTTTTCCACTCAAGGACCTATTTTTTCCATGATTATCCTGCACATACCATTGAACCTTGTTGTGGGAGGGTTGGATGCTCATCCTCTTAGTATCCCACCATTGCAGGCTCATCCTCCTTCCCCCTATGTTGATCTAGAGTGGCAAGCAGATGACCTCTTGGTGAATTAGTGTTAGGAGGAGACATCTTCTTGACCTTTTGTGTGTGTGTGTGTGTTTTGTGATGTGTTTCCTTGTGATCATGCTATGTGTACTTGGATGACCCTTGCCAGGCTTGTTGGTTCCTGGATACATGCATGGGTTTTGTGTTGTAAACCTTCTTCTATTTGTATCATCACTCTTCCATGTTTGTACTTGATTTTCAATAAATTGGGGATGATGCAAAGCGTTGGGGGCATTTAGGCTTCCCTTCCATGTTGAACCAATTTTTTATTTTTACTTTTTTTTGTGCATTATTCTTGATTTGGTTGGGGAATGATGATCGTTTTCCTTGCACTATGGTTACCTATTATTTATATGAGCTTGGACAGATCTTACCATGCTAAACCATATCCCCTTGTTCCATTTATCTTTCTCTCTTCTTTGCTTGAGTTGTCCCTCTCATGTGTGACGATGCCATTCTTCAACATTTTGAATTTTAGAATAAACATTAATTTTCAATGAATCTTTTCTCGAAAACCTTCTCAATTTTTTTTTTAGAATTGCATTCTCAACTTGGAACCCTAATGGAAGATGTTTCCTTCATCAAGGGTTCATAAAGGACATGAAAACCTTCCTCCGAAGTAGGAACAACTTTGATCTTCCCCTCGCATGGGGGAATATTCTTCCTTTTGAATTCCTTGATGATGGATCTCTCTGAGAAATAGAACATTTTATTTCAAATTGTGTGTCCCTTAAGTGGACTCTCTTTCTTCAGGGTTGGTTCCCGAGGGACCCCCTTTAAAATTTATTATCTCAAATGAATCCTATCACGTCTAGCTTAGGGGTATCTTGAGTAGACCTCACCTTTCAAATAGCGCATCCCTTGAGTGGACCCCTCTTCTTTTGAAGGGTTCTCAAGGGACCCCTTCAAAAGATTTCCAAATCATCAATGGTCTACATGACTATCTTCTTACTTTCCTACATGGCTGCTTCCTGACTCTACGAAGTTCGCTTTCTTGGTTTTCCTCTATGTGAGGTATCTTGGGGGTTACCTTCCCTGCATGCTTGAGAGCCTATAGGGAACTTCCTTTTTGTTTCCTCCATGCTCTATTTTTTGAGGGACACCTTTCTTGTAGGACTATGGGCCTATAAGGTGCTTTCTTCACAGGGTTTCCTTCATGCTAGATTTCTTTGGGGACACCTTCCTTGCAGGTCCGCTAGCCTATAAGGGGCTTTCTTTTTTCAAATTCATAGTTCTGAAAAGCTATGGAGTCAATTGCTTTCCCTGTACCTTCAGGTTTTCCATATCAATACCAATCTTATGCCTTCCCTTTGAAAGAGGCAACTAATAGCCTCAAAGCAATATTTTCCTCTATTATATTATGTACCCTACATACCTCCACTATATCTTGTAGGTGTTTAGAAGGGGTTTGGAATTCCTCTCTATAAAATTTTGGAATAGACTTGAGTAATGAAATTTCTAGGAGCAAGGGGAGGTATATGAGCCATAGAGAAAAGATTCATGTGAATCGGGTATAGAAGTATTTTGATTTGGAAGGTTGAGCCTCCAATTGGAGTAGATAAGGCTCTAGATATTGAGCTCTCACTTCTTTCTATATTACTCCTTACAGATGATACAAAGTTTGTAAGTCTTCTTCTCCTAGGTCTTGAGGCAGGTAACTGAGAATACTAGAAATGGCCTCTTGAAGATGCTCTTGTTTAGAATCTCGACATGAAACATTTAGTTTCCTTCCTTAGCCTAATTTAAGAAATATTTTCGACTTCTAATTAGGCATTCAAAAATCTTCTGGTCCCACCGAGCGTACCAAAAAAAGAACTATTGATCATCAAATCTTGCACCTCTTTAATAGTATTATGGGAAATTTAGTTAATGGGGGACCAACTTGTGCCTCACTCAATACCTCCAAGATTTTTATAGAAAATCAACTCTTCTTTGGGGTTTTGGAGAAAAGGGTAGAAGCAAATTTAAATATAAAAAATGAAAATTGTGATGCACCAACGCTTCTACAACATTTCAAACCCAACCATTCCTATGATTGATATAATTAGACACAGAAAGCCACAACCCTTCATTGTTGGAAAGATAATGAACAAAGGCTAACAACAAGCACAATGTAGACTTTCAAATCTTTCTGCAGGAAGTGTTCATTAAGGTCCAATCAAACATAAATATTTCTAAGGGTAACAGGAAAAATGTTCAAAAATTACATGAAATATTCCTCCTAATACAACATAATATAATAAAATAGCCTTTCAGAAAAAAAGAGAAGTCCAATGAAATAATCCAATTTTCAAAAGTTATTATTCCATCATACAAGCATACAATATGGAAATCAGCTACTTAAACTATTCAAATTCATCTTGCAAGACATAGTGTTTCATTCAGAATGGAAACATAAAGAGAGAAAGCTTCATAAAGGCCATACATACACAATCTCAATGATTTGTTCTCAATGGTTCGTGCTTTGAATATCAAATGAATTTTAAAAAAGAGTTTGAATGCCAATCCAACAATAGTTCAAGCCTTAAAAGATATAACATGCCAGAGAAAAGAAATTCTACAACTTCTAAAAATAGTTTTATATCCTAAGAAAACTAAAGAAAATTTTCCTTGACAAAGGAAATTAAAACTTGGAAACCAACCCTTAAAACCATCGCCTCCCCTCTTTTATAGTTGTACAAAGAAGAAAACTATGCCACAACACAAAAGTAATCACTGCTAGGTGTTGGTTTTTGATTGCACATGATCTAATCGTAGATCTTGGTTAGGTCACAACAATATTTTCTCATCAATTCTCAACGGACGCATTGATGATTTTTAGATATTTAGCAAAAGATAGAGGCCTATAAATGATCAAATCCTAAAAACACAGCATGGTAGAAAGATCCAGTTGACCAATCACATTACCTAGTGGCACTAACTCAAAGCTTCCATCCTGAAAACCAAGAAAAGAAAAAGTCCAACAAGATATGAAAAACTCCCAAAAGATATCAATTCATAAGAAGCATAATCCTCCTATGGCAAAGAGATGGTGTGTCAAAAAGGTGGAAAATTATGAGTTGATGAATATAACTCCTTAGAAAGTCTCCAACGAGCCAACACATGTCCCTGACCCTCTTTTGAAAGGAAAGTGAAAAAATGAAAGTTGTGCAACCACCACATGGCACATTGTGCACCTTTCCAATAGTCTACTTGAATGAGGGCACATCCAAAACTAAAAACATTAAACAAGCCGAAAATAAAAATGATTAAGGAAAAATGCTTCAAAGTGTAGATTTGGAAACTCTATAAAATATCTATGAAGAGAATGACCCAATTTGATCCAGCATTCCTCTAAGGCCCTCCTTCTAGCACTAATTCTATTGATTGGTGTTTTAGCACTACAACAACATAGATAAAACACAAGTGTCCTATCTCTCTTGAAAGGTAATTATCTACAAACTAGTTTCAAAAAACTACCCTAAGGTCTCTCGAGTGTTAGGTCTTGATGGTGCATAAACAACTCACTTGTAATGTGTGATTTGTTGATAATCACAAGGAGCCTTTATCATTCACAAATATTGAGTTTACAGGTCTGTAATTAAGTTTTATAAATTTGGAAATTGAGATGTTATGACTATAGATTCAAAACGACAATCTAAAATTCAAATTTGCTCATCAGATTCAACTATGTAGTGATGTTGGAGTCTAAAACGTAACTCATATTTAAAAGAAAGAAAAGATAAAAGGTTTAGAGAGTTATTCTAAATCTAAAAACTGAAAACAACAATAATAATGCACAATATTACAATAGATAGACTCCCAAAACTAGTTTTTTCTTAACCAAGAATGTACTATAGTGTCACAAAACCAATGCTATCTTCTAAGGTTAACTTCATGTTTTCAAACTACAATATGAATACATACAGCATGAACATACATAGTTGAAATTAAGTGTTATAAATGAATAAGATCAGACTAGCTTTACACGTTAATCTACCATCAATAGAATACCAAAAGAATGAGCTAGAACTGCATCAAATACCATAAAACACAACCACCATTAAAGGTATTCAGAAACTAACTAGCTAGAAATAGAACTAAATAGTAAATAGACTGAGTTGAAATAAACCATGGAAGCTGAATCATGCACACACTGAGAGAAAACTCAAAGAAACCACCAAAATTCAATGATTTCTTATATATTTCTTCAAAATTTCATTATACAACATCTCATCTCTCTCTTTGAAAATGAGAGGATGCTCCTATTTATAGTTTTCAAAAACCAAAATGAATGGCCAAGATTAATTTACAATGAATGGCCCAAATTTACTACTTCTTAGGGTTTACACAATATCTAATAAAAATACAATATTTCTCAATATAAAATTGGTAGCTATTTTCTCTTTAGCCTATATTGTCCTCTAATCAATTTGTTCTGTAGCTTATTTTGTCTTTTAGCTACTTTTTTCCTATCACTGGAGACTATAAATATTTTTCTTCTATTATAACATTTCCAACATCCTAACTCTATAGTAGATGGACTTGTTTCCCATGTCACTCACCCTTTTGAACCAATCTAAGGTAGACTTGGTCTAGGTTCTCATCTTTTCCATTTTACTAACTTCCTGTTTGGACAAAATTGTGGGTGTCGCTAATTTTGTTGTGGTTTCTTCCCCAAAGGTGGCCCATTGCTATATGAAAGTAGTCAATTATTCCACTTGTGCCTTTAGCTCCACCTTGGTGGCCTAATCCTTATCTATTTGACTCAGGATGGTGGAGAATGAGCCCTATAATTCATCTATTTTTTTTTCTATGGAAGTGGGGCCAAGATTGATAGGATTTATTTGATAATCTTTGGATTGAATGGTCCCCACATCCTTTTTTTCTGCTAGAGTCACCACTTGGAGGATACATGATCCCAACACATCTATGGTGATGTGGGACTTGACCTTGGGTTTCTTCTTTTCTTGTATCTTGATTTGGGAATGTGATAATATGGCCTCTAAGTGAGCCTTTGCATCTTGGAGAACTAGATCTTTGATCTTCAACTGTTGCTCCAGTCATGAGGGGATTTCTATTTTTTGGTCAAGAGATGTAGTGTTGAATTCATTCTTCATATCTTATTGATCCTTTAGAATCCCTTCCTCCCTATACCTAGGAGTGTTTTCAATGTTCTTATCTTCTTCATTCTTCCCTTTTGATGCAATCATAGGAAGAAACCAACTCAATGAAAAAAAAAAACTCAAACCACTATGGATTCCATTTCCACATACTCATCAATCTTCACAAGAAATCTTAATAAAATAATGACTCAACATGGAACAATACTATTTTTTCACCTTATTCAAACTTAAACATTGCCTCAACTATCCCTATCATCATGTAAGAACCTTAACCAATTAAACACAACAAACATCCCATGTAATCAAAACTTCTTATTTTGTTTGCACACCCTTCACAAACTGTCCAACCACTTCAAGCTACCAAAAGGACTGCCAAGACTTTTCTTCTACCTTATTCATTGAAACTAAAAAAAAATCACACCTTTGAGTCCCCATTATGCTTTCCAAAGACATTCAAATTTGGGTATCAAGGATTTTGTAATGAAAGCTACAAACTTTGTTGTCTCATATTAGAACTAGGTCTAATTAGACCTTGGTGCAAAGAGGGTCTTATTCATTCTGCTACTTCCAACCCTAATTTTACTCAACCAACATCACAAGCATGTTTAAATATACTTTCCAATTCTTTAAAATCTATCTCCCATCCCTTAACAGATCTTTTACAACAAACTTCAACCATTCACCATGACTATCCTAACTTTGTCTTAACAGGCCAGTAGATATACAAAGATTGCAAACTTAATAATGCATCTAACCAATTCAAGGAATGGGATATTATACATATTATCACCCTTAAAACTTAATACAACACATGGAGGATTCAATAACCATGTGCAAAATTCATAAAACCCTTCTATATGCAAAATTTACAAGATTTTTATATAAAAACAATCTTAGGGCTTGCTTGAATCTATCCCAAACAAACTTTTTTGCTCTAAAACTTTGAGAACTTCAAGAATTTATTTTAAAATTCTCATGCACAAATTTCTAAGATAATTCAACAATTATTTGATGAGATATACAATTTTGAATGTATACTAGATACCCTAGAATAGGGTTTCGACATATTTTTGAAAAACACAAATAACTCACCCAAAACTTGATCAATTTGCATGAAACAAAAAGTGAATGGAAGGTGATTGATAAATTTAGCACTTACAAAAAATTAACCAATAATTCAAGCTTCTACAAATCTGTAGAAGGGCAGGAAAACACAAATTTTCTAGAAAAGAAGTGCAAAAATAGAGCTTTTCATTGATTTTATTCAACTACTCAATCACCCACAAAGTTTCTAATGTACAATGGCATTTTTAAAGGAATTTACAACATTACTTTACAACTTATAACTATTTTCCAACTACCCTCCATTGTTTGAACTTTCATGACTTCAAATTCTATTTGTTGCATTTGTCCAAGTTTACACTTTTTTTACAATTTTTACACTTTTTGTTCAATTGTTTACATTTATTATAAAATATGACACAATGACCTCCTAATGATCCTATTACATGGAAAAATGACTCAAATAATCCTTGAAACTATTGGCATCTAGATTTGGGAGATTTTTTTGGTTGCTAGTGTTTTCATTGATGGCAACTCGAGTCATTAGTGTGGTCCACAGTTTAGAAGTAGCCCATACCAACATGTAGAGGAGAAGACAATATTCTATTGGAAAAAAGCATGAAGAAAAAAGTATATGTTTGGTAAGTTGGCATAAATAATTAACCAGATCATTATTTTGTTGTGTGGATCCCTAGGGAAGCTTTTCAAGCATGTATGTTACCTAAATGGTAAGTTTTGTGATGATGTGATAATCCGTGTACGAGTTTGTAGATTCTATAAAATGACATATTGTCTATTCTCTCATTTTGGCCAACTTGTTGTGTATAGTGTGTCTTGGATGTATAAGGATAAGTTTTTTTAATTATTTCTTATGTTGAGAGTTTAGATTTGGGTCCCTACTAGACTCCAACCAACTTGTGTGGGTACGTATTAATTATAATTGGTGATTTGAGCTGACATATGGAAGAATGTTATATTTTGTTTGAAGCCAACATATAGAAATGAAATCCTTGCTAGCAGATATATAAATGAGATCAGTAATTCATTTTGTATGAGATGTACGAAGTGGTGTGAAGATGTGTGTATCAAAAAAAGTACAAAGCAGTTGTTTGTGCTAATATCAGAAGATTTGTTGAGTAAAATTTGTTTGTGTAGTAGAAGGGTTTTTGTGAGCAGAGAAAAGTAGAAGTGTGAATTAGAAAGAAGGTCCAAACTTTGTTATGTACCTCATTGGAACTGAATACATGCATTTGTAGATGCTATATAATCAGTTCAACTTTTTTTGTATTCTCAAATATTTTGTAAGGTAGTGAGCCTTTCCTTTTTGAGCAGTGAGCTCTAGGTAGTGTGCCTGAATGCAAGTGCATTCCCTTTTATCATAATTTTAATAGAGTATACTTTGTGGATTAATCTCCACCATGGTTTTTCCCCTAACATGGTTTCCATGTAAAAATATTTGTGTTCACATTATCTCTTTAATGTGTTTGCATGTTTCCTTCTATTTATATGATGTGGATGCTATTAAAGTTTAAATGTTGTTGTTGATAGTTTAAGATCTTATTTGAGATTCAAATATTGTGGAACATTGATTCAGCTGCCCTCTTAGTGTTCTTGGTGTCCAACAATTGGTATCAAAATACAGTAAGAGAGAGTGTAGTAAAAAATCTAAGGTGAGAAAAGTAGTGGAAGTTTTTGTCATTGATTTCAAAGGGGGAGAGAATGCAGTGAAAAATGCCTTCACATCCAAAGGGGGAGTAGTGTTTTTTTTATGTTTTGAAGCTTTTAATTTTTTGTTCTGAAACTTAGTAATTTTTCACTAAGTGTTTCCATCAATGCCAAGGGGGATATTGTTGGCATATGGCTTTGGGAGATTGTTTTTAGTTGCTAGTGTTGTCATTGATGGCAAGTTGAGTCATCAATGTGGTATGCAGTTCAAAAGTAGCTCATACTGGAAAGGAAAGTAGAAGACAATATTCTACCAACAAAAAGCATGAAGAATAGAGTATTTGGTTGGTAAGTTGGTCTGAATACTTCACCGAATAATTATTTTGTTGTGTAGATCCCCAGGGAATCTTTTCAAGCATGTATGTTACCTAAATGGTAAGTTTTGTGATGATGTGATAATCGGTGTACAAGTTTGGAGATTTGGTAGAATGACTTATTGTCTATTCTCTCATTTTGGAGGACCTGTTGTGTATAGCGTGTCGTAGATGTATAAGGAGAAGTTGTTTTAATTATTTCTTGTGTTGGGAATTTTGATTTGGGTCCCTACTACAGTCTAGCCAACTTATGTGGGTACACATTAATTATAATTGGTGATTTGAGCCAACATGTGGAAGAATGTTATATTTTTTTTGAAGCTAACATATAGAAATGAAATCCTTGTTAGTGGATATATAAATGAGATCGGTAATTCATTTTGTATGAGATGTACAAATTGGTGTGAAGGTGCATGTATGCAAAAAAGTGCAAAGTAGTTGTTTGTGCTAACATCAAAAGATCTTTTGAGTAAAATTTGTTTGTGCAGCAAAAGGTTTTTTGTAAGAAGAGTAGAGTAGAATTGAAAATTGGATAGAAGGTCTAGAATCTATTATGTACCTCATTGGAGTTGAATCCAAGCATTTGTAGATGCTATATTATCAGTTCAACTTTTTTTGTATTCTCAAATATTTTGTAAGGTAGGGAGCCTTTCCTTTTTGAGCAGTGAGCTCTAGGCAGTGTGCCTAAATGCAAGTGCATTCCCTTTTATCATAATTTTAACAAAGTATGCTTTTTAGATTAATCTCCATTGTGGTTTTTACCTTAACAGGGTTTCCAAGTAAAAATCTTGGTGTTATGGTTTTCATATTTTCTCCTTAATGTGTTTGCATGTTTCCTTCTATTTAAATGTTGTGGATGTTATTAAAGTTTAAATATTGTTATTGATAGTTTAAGATCTAATTTGAGATTCAAATATTTTGGAACACTGATTCACCCCCTCCCCCCCCCATCAGTGTTCTTGGTGTCCAACAAAAGCAACAAAATTGGTCATCCTTTCAAAAAATTTCCATGGAAGCATGAAGTGGCCAAGGTGCACCTGCACCATACTCCTGGCCAAAATAATTTCAAATCCATTTGAATTTTGTAGTTGTCCACAAATATCCATCCTATGCATGCTCTGCTTCTGGTCCACCTTGAAACTATTCTCAAACACCTTTATTTTCACCTTAGGCTTGAACTTGCCCATGCAAATCAGCTTCCTAGCTTGCTTGCCATCACTATGTTGCTTCACAATTTTCATCTCAACACTTTTTCCTCCTCCTATCTATTGCACCTTAATCTAATTTTTTTTTCCCGGTCCAACACATTAGTACAATAAATAAATGATACATTAAATTGATACCAATACCTCCATCTTTTCTCAATTCTTTGCAAATATCCAAGACTAATTCATCTTTAATCATTCCTTCATCCAATCTTGACACCAACTCAATATCTTTTTTCTTGTGAAAACAGGTTCTTTTTCTACGCTACATCTTCATCCTTTTCCTTGGGAATGGATGCAACACATTTGTCTTCATCAATGAATCCTTCAACATCTTGAAACTCTTCTTCATCTTCTTTTTTCCTTCTTGTTACTAACTGATGCAGAGCATCCAACAATAACATAATTTCTTCAGGGAACTTTAATCCCAAACAGAATCAGGAGAAGATCAAATACATAAACTTCAAAATTTTATTTAACTTTTATCAAAATTAAACTCAATTCACTATCTTTACAACATTCTCCCAGTTCTCAAACTTAGCAATTACATAGTAATTCAAGAAATCACTACTATACTCATTTTCAAAGGCAACAAAACACTTATGTCAAATCCCTTATCAGATTCACTTCCTCTTAAGAATCATCAAAAAGTCAATAACTAGTTACTATTCCTTCAAGACACAAGGCTCACCATACTTTCATTGAATCAACTCAATATGTTAGTGTATACATATTAGATCTTCCTGCCCTATAATTAAAGCACCTAGACACACCAGAGAATCACCATTCCAAAAGATCATAACAATATACACTTCCCTCCAAACTTTGAAACACCTTTATCAACATGAATACAATAGTTTCCAACTACTAACAATTCCTTTTGTCACTATTTTGCCCAAATCAATGTTTTAGTAATTAACAAGTATTTGCACACAAACACCATTAAGGGACATTGTACTCACAAATCCAAACACCTTAATATCAGACTCTACCTTCTTAACTCTTTCCAAACTTGATACAATTCCAATGTCATTGTACAAACAAATTCATCATAAAACTAGTCACAATTATCACAGTCTTTGAACAAAATTTTGTTTTAGCAGTCATACATCAAGTTCCTTTGCAAGTTTCCAAACCCTCAATCAATTAATCCCCAAAAGAAAATGTCATATTATATGAACCAAGACATTTTTAGAGCCACTTTACTGTCCTAATCAACAAAACATAAAATTTCAATTTTTTTTTAGAAGAAACCATCAGATCTTCAGACTATGCGTTGAAAAGACTAGTAGATTAGGCCTTTTTTTACAAAGGAGACCCCCTTTAGGCTACTCCAAATCATTCAAAACCCATAAAAAATCTTAATAAATTCTATGAAACTCAGGATTTCTTCACTTTTAAGGATTGAAAGGCTAAAAAATGCACTGATTTTCCAAACCCTTGTTTATAGGGTGAAAACACATGAAATAGTGAGGGTTTCTTGAATAACTCACTTATAGTCCTCCAATACTCTAGCCACCATTTCCAACACCTTGAAATAAATCTTTCTACACATTCTACATCATTTCCAAGCCTTTGCAAGCTTTGTTCCTTCACGACCTGTAACTGTAGCATCAATTTGTGTAAGGAAACCCTTAATTTTTCTATGTAGAAGCAATTCCACCATGGAATTCTTGCTTTTCCCTACACTTAAAATCATCAAAACATACAAAATATCTTAACATGAACCTACTCCACAAATCTACTTCACCTACATTAGTGGAGTAGTGAAGAAAAACCCTATTGGACTCTCAAAACCCAATATGCAATGTTTCATATCGAACCACAAAAAGGTTGCTCAAACAAACATTATATCTAATGGTTCATTTCCCAAATAGATGTGAATAAAAGGTGGTTCCTCAACCTACTAAAAAAAAAAGATTTTGAACCCTAGTATTGTTGTTCAGTTCGTACAAGATAGAAACAACTTAAAGAATACAAAATAGACCAAAAACAAGGAACTTTTTCTATTATTTCAATTCTTCAAGAATACAATGATCTCTTTGTTGGGAGTTTTCAAGGATTTATAAATGTTTCCACTTGACCTCTCAACTTCCCAAATAGATGCAACCACCCTTTTACTCTTAATCTTTCTTTGTTTTGTCAACTTAACAATGGAAATAGTGTAATTTTTACACTTTTTTCCTACTTTTTGACAATATTTTAAAATCCAATTATGTGATTCCCCCCTAAGGACCTATTTAATGACTTCATAAGACCTTTACAATGTTTTAGACTTGAAAACTTCAAATTTTTTACAATTTATCCTTTTGAAGGCATTCAAAGAATAGGGTGCTCGTACACCATAAAACCAACCAACGAAGCTTTCCAAGTCTCTTGGAAACACATTGCATCATCTTCATTTGTACCTGGAAAACAAAAATCAAATTTCCTTATTCCTTTTCCTCTTCTTCTTCATCTTCATTTTCCTTTGCCTTGTCTTCATCTTTGTCTTTCATTGTATCTTTACTTTCTCTTATCAACTTCTTTCTCCATCTCTATCTTCATCTCTTTGCCTTGTAACTTTCTCAGTCTTCATCATTAGGTTCTCAATCATCTTTTCCTCTTCTGAAAGGACACAAGACTATCCTTTTCATCTCTTCTCCAACTCTTTTCTTACCCAAGGACAGAGGACTGTCCTTGCACACTTTCAACTTTCCTCCAAGGACACAAGGTTGTCCTTGCAAACTACTTCTCAAAAATATTCCTTCATATTATTTACTCCCATCAATGGAGTATCCTTCATCAAGGTTGCAACACTTCAGTGCTTCTTCAGACATGAATCCATTAGGTTCTAACTGAAACTCAACTCAACTTGCCTCACCTAGGTGTCTTTGCTTACTCTCCCTAGTCTCTTGGACTTTCTCAATGTAGCTTATATGGATAAGAACCTACAACCAACCAATAATCTTAACCTACTATCAACAACAACATAACTAAAATCAACGTTCCAAGAGAATCTTTAGGATCTGATACTAATTTAATGTAGAGAATCCAACAATCACATTATTTCTTTTGGGAACTTTAATCCCAAACAAAATTAGGAGAAGATCAAATACATAAACTTCAACATTTCATTTAACTTTCATCAAAATCATACTCAATTCACTATCTTTACAACATTCTCCAAGTTCTCAAAATTAGCAATTACACAGAACTTCAAGCAATCACTAATATACTCATTTTACAAGGAAATAAAACACTTATGTCAAATCCCTTATTAGATTCATTTCCTCTTCAGCATCATCAAAATTTCAATAACTAGTTACTATTCCTTCAAGACTCAAGTCTCATCATACTTTGATTGAATCGACTCAATATATCAATGTATACATATTAGATCTTCCTTCCCTAAAATTAAAGCACCTAGACATGCCATAGAATCACCATTCCAAAAGATCAAAACAATATACATTTCCCTCCAAACTTTGAAACATCTTTATAAACATGAATACAATAGTTTTCAACTACTAACAATTCCTTTTCTCACTGTTTTGCACAAATCATTTTTTTAGCAACTTAACAAGTCTTTGCACACAAACACCATTAAGGAACATTGTACTCACAAATCCAAACACCTTAATATTAGACTCTACCTTCTTAACTCTTTCCAAACCTGATACAATTCCAATGCCATTGTACAAACAAATTCATCATAAAACTAGTCACAATTATCACAATCTTTGAACAAAATTTTGTTTTAGCAGTCATACATCAAGTTCCTTTGCAAGTTTCCAAACCCTCAATCGGTTAATTCCCACAGGCCAATGTCATATTCTATGAACCAACAAATTTCTAGAGCCACTTTACTATCCTAACCAAAAAAATATAAAATTTCAATGATTTGTTTTAGAAGAAACCATCAGATCTTCAGACTGTTCGTTGAAAAGGCTAGTAGATTAGGCCTTTCTTACAAAGGATACCCCCTTTAGGCTACACAAAATCACTCAAAACCCAAAAATAGTCTTAATCAATTCTATGAAATTTAGGATTTATTCACTTTTATGGATTTAAAGCCTAAAAAATGCATTGATTTTCCAAACCCTTGATTATAGGGTGAAAACACAAGAAATAGGGAGGGTTTATTGAATAACTCACTTATAGTCCTCCAATACTCTTTCCACCACTTCCAAAACCTTGCAATACATCTTCCTACACCTTATACATCATTTCAAATCCTCTATAAGCTTTTTTCCTTCATGACCTATCATTGTAGCATCAATTTGTGTAAGGAAACCCTTAATTTTTTTGTGTAGCAGAAATTCCACTATGGTATTCTTGCTTTTCCCTAAATTTATAAACATTAAAACATAAAAAATATCCTAACATGAACCTACTCCACAAATCTACTTAACCTACATTAGTGGAGTAGTGAAGAAAAACCCTATTGGACTCTCAAAACCCAATATGCAGGGTTTTAAACCGAGCCACAAAAGGTTACTCAAACAAACATTATATCGAATGGGTCATTTCCCAAATAGATGTGAATGAAAGGTGGTTCCTCAACCTACCGAAAAAAAATATATTTTGAACCCTAGGACTATTGTTCAGTTCGTACAAGATAGAAACAAATGAAAAAATACAAAATAGACCAAAAATAAGAAACTTTTTTTATTATTTCAATTCTTCAAGAATACAATGATCTCTTTGCTCATCCTTTTCAAGGCTTTATAAATGTTTCCACTTGACCTCTCAACTTCCCAAATAGTTACAACCACCCTTTTACTCTTATCTTGCTTTGTTTTATCAACTTAACAATGACAATAATGCAAGTTTTACACCTTTTTTCCCACTTTTGACAATATTTGAATATCCAATTATGTGATCCCCCCTAAGGACCTATTTATTGACTTCATAATACCTTTACAATATTTTAAACTTGAAAAATTCAAAAAATTTATAATTTATCCTTTTGAAGGAATTCAAAGAATAGGGTGCTCCTACACCACTAACTTTTCTTGTCTTTTTCGTCTTCTCTTGACAATATTTTGAATGTTCCATGTAACTCTTTTCTCAATCTACAAGTGCCAAATTTTCATCTCCTCAATCATATGCTCCATCTTCTTTATGGACTCTTGAAACTCTTTATCAAATCTTCTCAGCTTTTGTTTCAACTCATCTATCTCTTTGTCAAACTTCTCCTACATATTTCTGTGTGAACCCCAATCCCAATACCTGCAAAACAACATGAAAAAACACATTAGAAGGTAGAATGCAAGCAAGAACAAGGATTCCTCAAGAAATTTATTTGAAAATCAAAAGGCATATAATATGAAATGAAGAACACAATAATATTTTAAAGCATATCAAATTCTATTCTAAAGCAAACAAACTCCTAATCTCTTGAGGCAATTGGTGTCAATTTGATGTGAAAATTGGCCCTTTCCAAACTCCAATGATGCAAGCTTGATGAATGTTGATGACTGATCCACTTTGATGAAGAATGGTGAGTACTTCAAGACCAAAATCTGCATAACCTAGCTACAAATTTGAAAATGTGGACGAATATAGCTAAATATTTGAGCATAGCTTTACTCAAATTGTGGATGATGAAATGAGGAGATTAGCCTCTTATTTATAGAATGTTAAGATAGATGAATGTCCAAAATAGAGAAATGTGGGACTAAGAATTAACCAATGACAAAGCACCCCTTGTCAACCTATGATTGGATGGAGGATGTGCAAGTTTTGAGGATTGTACCAATAAATGTATATTTTTGAATTTTGAAATTGTTGAAATGACATGCAAGAGGGAAGAAAGAATGCATTGAATGCCACTTGTCTCAAGGAAAAGGACATGTAATAGAGAGTAAATTTCTTGTTGGATGTACATGTCCACTTGGATTTTGAATTCAAACTTGAAGAATATGCCTTAAAAGATGCCTTGTTGAGGAAAATAGAGATTTAATAAATCAAATAAGTCTAATTTCATGTGCAAGTGGTAAAAGCTAGAGGATGGGACATGAGAGGAGATTAAATTAATCAAATTTAATTAATTTAATGAAGGGGATTAAATGATGTGGCCTATTTGACTTAGATTTATAGATTTATTTAAATCAAATATGAGATGAATGTGCTAAGGGATTAATTAAATAAAGATTTTGACTTATTTAATTAAAAGAGATGATTGTTAGATTAAACTAGATAAGTTTTTAATTTATTTAGTTTAATAGATAGACTTTAGATATTTAATCCAATGAAATTAATTATTTAATTAAATAGGATAACTAGATCAAAATGGTTAATTTAATTATCGAGAAAAGATGACTTAATTAAATAACTTATTTATTTAATTAAGAGATGAATATTGATGAATTTAATCAGATAAGGGAATTTGATTAAATGGTTAGACTGAAGGATGATTCAGGATGAAATGATGTTAGTGGTGAGGATCAGATGCATAATGTCAATTAGTACATTTTACGTGTCTACATTTTGTCCCTCTTTGAAGCAATGCACTCATTGTGCTGATTCAAAGAATAGACATTCTTGATCAAAGTCAAAACTATTTTCATTTTCAAAATATTGCCCCATTGCTACTCGATAAGAGAAAACATGCCAATATATTGCCCGCTCAGGAGATTGGACAAAAATTTCAATTTTTGGGTGATCTCGACAAAAAAGAGGACAAGGTGCCCGACATGTCCAAAAAAGGCTTTTCGAGGCCAAAAAATGTGCCTAAACACAAAAAACGGTGTAAAACAAGCCTCAAGTGGACAAAAAAAGGTTCAAGGGTCCAAAACCCTAGCAGGATAGCCAAACAAGGTGAAAAAACCCTAATTTTCAGGCTTAAAAGGGGCCCGAGGGGTCACTTTCAATTCATTTTCATAGACAACCATCTAGCAACCTTGAGATTTGAGCTCTAACCTCCAGACAATATGGTGCAATGACAACTCCCGATGCACATTTCTGACTGAGTCTGGACGTACCAGTGACCACCTGACATTGGGGCACTGGTAAGTGATCCTTACTTGAGCTATAATTCTCATTTTTAGTGTTCATTTATTGATTTTTAAATTAGTTTTTGCAGTGGTGCTATATAGGGCCGCTCAGAAATCAAACTGCACCACTCAGTGTTAGATTGCGCTGTGGTGGTGGAGTTTAGAGTTTGGAAATAAACTCCAAAATCTGACACTAAAGTCATGGCCCGTGGGGTCATTTCCAAAATGTGATGCGTTGGTTCTTTATTGACAAGAATCTTTGCAAATTGCGCTGCTCGGAAAAAAAGTGCACTGTGGTAGTGTGATTTCAGCACTTTGTGCCCTAGCGTCCCAGTTTGATAAAAACTAAAACTGCAATGCCTTCACAAACATCGATTCTAGGGTGACCTTTCGAACACTCGGCATGAATTTTTTCAAAAACTTTAACATGATGACCCTTCCTAATGCAGGATGTGATGAGGGAGCTATATTCCCAAGAGCACAGGTCGCGAGAGCTTTTTGGTTATTTGTGAGACCTTAGTGACAAAGAGCAGGATCGATTATGAGACATGGGGCTATGGTACATCACATATGAAGCACCCATGCGTACTCACCTTGGTATGATGTACACGCTTGCCGAGAGATGGCACAACGAGACCTCATCCTTCCACCTTCCTATGGGCAAGGCTATCATCACCTTAGAGGATTTGTGGCACATCCTTAGATTGTCGATTCATGGTTGGTGCATTATTTTTGATATGGATGTTAGGCGAGAGACTTGCCATATAGTCCTTGCCACAAAGGATGTTATTTCTTGTGAGGCTCAAATTGAACTCAAGCATCATAGGTCTCTAGCCTCTCCCTTTCACTTGGTTATTGTGGCCATCATTTTAGGTCTTATTTCCCCTAACCGACGAGGCTGATATTTCAACCCTAGTTGGGGACTTTGCTGGGAGTGCATGGTGATGCATGATAGTCCTATTCATTTCACTTGAGGGCATGTCCTTCTTTCTTCGCTATATAGAGATCTACATGAGTACATCTACCTCGATGGAAGAGCACTTGGGGCAGGGGTGACACTTCTCCACATATGGGCATGGGATCACATCGCTATTTTTTGGCCGTAGGTTGTTGTAGTACCGATGGGGCCTGATGATCCCCTTGCATGGTGTTACAAAGGTGGTGTGTCCTTCAAAAACATGGGCTATCATGGGATTCCCCCCTGGAGGAGAGTCTTGGATGAGATGACAATGTTTACATGGTGCCCATACCTTGGTTGGCCTAGATGTGCTGACGATGCAACTCATATTTTCTTTTCCTATCAGGACCGGTTCATGCAGGGGTGAGAGCACACAATGGTGGAGAGATACCTACCCAGGCATGTTCAACACTAGTTTGGTGAGCCATAGGACCGGCCAGATGATGATTATGTGGTTGTATTTTCATGCACCATGTCACAAGATTCATGGGGTTGATACATTCCTACTTCAGAGGTCATGGAAAGCTTTAGACAATTGGTGGCTTGGCCATGGGTTTACTATCAGGGGCCTGTAGATCTAGGTGTTACACAGGCATGTAGAGATTGGCTTTGACCTCCCCTATGTTTGATAGTTCCAGGAGTAGTCCTCATTTGACAGAGGATAAGAGGCAAAGGGGGAGGATGAGGACGAAGAGATGGTGCACAATAGGATCAGCCGGTCAAGCCTCTAGTTCTACCAGTTCAGCCAGGTCAGGTCGATGTGCAGATGTAGGATTAGTAGCAGGTGCCAACTAGGCAACAAGAGCAAGCAGGTGCACCACCACGAGCTAGGGGTGAGGATCAGCCTCAAGTACAACCTCCACGAGCATAGCCAGTAGGGTAGCCAAAAGGGAAATTGGATCCTCGAGATGCATTGATTGTGTAGCTACAAGCCTAGGTTTAGACCATGACAGCGGAGAGGGATCAGGCCTAGACAGAGAGAGATTAGGCCAGGGTCAAGAGAGACCAGGTCGTTTTGTAGAGGTAGACCATAGAGCTATAGGTAGCCGCAGAGATGGGTTGACGACAACAGTTAGAGAGCATGGCAGCCTCCTCTCAGAGCACATTATCAGTTTGTTCCTATAGGGAGGCAATTTGAGAGGTGGATTATTACTATTGGAACTATCACCAGGTTGTGCCTAGAGCAAAGCGGAACCTAGAGTACTCGCAGTAGACTAGTTATAGACTAGCAGAGGGTCACGGTGATAGAGGCGAGGGAAGCAGACATGAGGGTTAAGCCTCTTTTTTATCGCAATGATATCATTTTTTTGTGCCTTGTGGGCTCCTTTTTGATAGCCCGATGGGCCTTTTGTACTTATTGACACATGTACAATGATCTGATAATTTTGTATTATGATAGTTACCCGATGATGATATATGAGATGACAATTTTGATTATGATGTGATGTGATGTGTACCATTTATTTATGCATTTATGGATGATTCTATTTCTATATGCTATGCAATGATGTTTATGATGTGATGATATGTATATGGATGCATTTCTTTCGGATGATGTATGCATTATGACTAGATCTTATATTATGTTGTTTTATTCATGATATGCAAATGTATTTATATGATATGTGATGTGAATGGATGATGATGTACATTTATAATCTATATATAATGGTCTATGTACATTGGTGTAAATGATGATATGTAATATGCAAAATGATATGGAAATGATCTATGGTGTATATGCAAAATAATATGTGAACCATGCTTATAAGTGTTTATGGATGGATGTATGCTTTGCATGTAATGGACGATATAATGCAGTGTAAATGTAATGGTCATGTTTTATATGATGTGTATTGATGATACAAATGATATGGTTTTTTAAGATTCTTAGAATGACAAATATATCCTAATCATGTAATGTATGTGATGCATTTATTGTAATGTGATGTAATATATGAAATGATATGTTAATGCAAAGTGGTATGGTGATGTTTAATGCAAAATGAGCGTAATGTGGAAAATGACTTTATAATGTTTATGTGATGTGAAAATGCAATGGATTATCTATAATGCTTGCATACCTATTATGTATGATTACACAGTAGGTGTTAATGTAAAATGATTATGAAACTTTTATGCACATGAATATTATGCGATGGTTTATGTGATGCAAAAAGTGGATGCAATGTTAATGAGAAAGGAATGTGCTAATTTATGGAAAATCCTTATAATAATATGTTTATATGATGATGGAAATGCAATGCATATGTTCCCTATATGATGATGCAATATGCTAATGATTTTTGGATGTAGGATCGATGACAATGATGATGATGATCAACTGTCATAGTACCTTGTTAGTACGATGAGCAAGAAGGAATGAAAGAAAGGAAGTCATTTCAACAAGATGAAAAGATAATGAACATGCAGATGATGATGATTACTTGCTGAGGAGTTTGGATTTTCAAAGGGCCAATTTTCTTATGTTTGATAACACACGTGGTACGATGCATCAAGGTATAGAGAACTAGGATGACATACCCAATGTGTTGAACTTTGACTTGATAATTAGATAGGAGTATCCTTGTTCACACATGACATACGAAAACCTTGCTAGTATGCACTTTTCAAAAACCTCAGTCCAAAACATGGAAAGGTATAACCTATCAATGAAATAGTCAACAAGCTGCCCAAAATCTCCTCCATACATACCTAGCAAAGCCAGTATTCACCAAGTTATATTACAAGAACGTTCAACAAGCACAATAGAAAAAATATAATGATCATTTCCCCATTCCTATATCTCTAAATCCTCTTTTTGGATATCATCGAGAGGTCCTTGGAATGAGTGCAATAAGATAAGTCAAAAGACAAAGATACAGTAAACAAACAAGCTTATGTTCTTCAATACCGCTAACCAAAAGGAAATGTGTTTTGATCAAGGATAAAAATTGAAACTATTGCCAAAAGATAATGCCCATTGTAGGAAGGATGCATCCTAGGACATGTTAGTGGATGGCGGCACATCGTTTCATTTTATCCAAAGTGTTCTTTCAAATGTTTGATATGGGACCAAATTTGGATGATAGGTTATCAACACAAAGAGTTGACCAACTTGTTTACGTATTGACTTAGCCTTGAGACTTGAATTTTCACTTTTAACTTGCTAGGCTTGTTTCTGATTGTCCTACCAGAGGTTGAGGATGATGATCATTTATTATGGATGGTGTTTATTGTGGGTGCAAGAGAGATGTGATGGATTTTTTCAAATATTTGGATGTTTTTGGAGTTTTTGCAATGTTTTGAGGCTGTTTTGATTTTTGATTTACCAAATGTTTTGGGGTTTTTTGATATTTTGACCAAGAGACTGACCTAAAGATCTATCGTAGGGGCCTCGAGGGCCAATCAAAATATTAGCCTTGCCTACATTATACACACAGAGACCACATAATTCAACTGACGACTTGACCAATTTACAGATGAAGATAAACATGATGAAATGTCAATTTATTATGACAGACTCCTAAGGGACTGACCTAAGTGTCTCAGGGGATGATCAAAGATCAACCTTGCCTATGTTCAAGGCTTAGAGACTCGTAGTTCCACTAGATGACTTTGTTTTTGACTTTTTGACTAAATTTTTCCTTTTTTGGGGATTTTTTGATATGTCTTGAATGTTTTTTGATTTTCTAATGTTTTGATGTTTTTGGATTTTTTAATGTTTAGGACTTTAAGAATATACACGAATCCTATCTGATGAGAACATGCCCCTAGCATGATGTAGTAGACTACTTCGATAAAGTCAAGAAAAATTGACCTTGAGGATGGGCTGAGTAGTACTAGGAGGGATCATTATATGAAAACAGGACCAAGCTATGATGCAAATGCAGGTGGATGAGTGATGGATGGAGATCTAAATGCGATGGATGATGGAAACATAATGGATGGATGATGTAGAACCAGCCATAAAGATCTTGGTGGATGGAAAGTGCCTATTTACACAAGACACCTGTTTGCTAGGTTTTCACCAAAGTACTTGTCTAAAGTGCCATCAAAGTGGTTTTCACTAGAGGACAACTTTTTCTCTTTACTATTTTTTTATCTTATTTCTAATTTTATTTTTTTGGATTTTTGGCTTTTTTTTTTGTTGTCACCAAGACGCCTGTTTGCCAAGTTTTCGCCGAAGTAACCATTTTTTGATTTTTTGTATTTTTTGGTTCTATACCTTGAAATATTTAGGCAATTTTTTTTGAGATCAGCTATTAATGGGCTCTTGCAGAGGTTCTCCTTTGGGTGTTGATAACTGATATGCCCCTGACTTATAACTTCTTGTGATAATGAATGGTCCCAACCAATTGGGTTCAAATTTTCCTTTGCTGCTTGGGTTTGGGACATTCTTCTGATTCTCCTTTAATACCATTTCTCTGACTTGGAAAGTTATGCTTCAGATTTTATTATTATAGCTCCTTTTGAGTCTATTATGATAGACTTGCAAATGATTTAGAGCATCTATATGTCACTCATCCAGTAGCTCCAGCTCATTTAGTCTTGATACTCGGTACTCTTCATTTGTGATGAGGTTTTGCAGTGATATTCTAAGTGATGGGAGCTCGATCTCAATGGGGAGTACTACTTATGATATGCAGACTAGGGAGAAAGGGGTGGCACTAGTGGGTGTGTGGATGATGGGTCAATAGGATCAGAGGGAAGGATTAAGCTACAAATGCCAATCACGACCTGCGTCATTGATTATTTTCTTGATGATTTTTAAAATGGTTTTATTAGTAGCTTATGCTTGGCCATTTCCTTGGGGATAGTATGGGGTGGAGAAGCGATGTTGGATTTTGAATTTTTCACATAAGTCATGGACATCCTAATTCTTGAATGGTATCCCATTATCTAATATAATAGCTTGTGGGACACCGTAGCAACAAATGAGATAGTTCAGGATGAACTTTGATATCTGCTTCCCAATTATATATGTCATGGGTATGGCTTCCACCCACTTAGTAAAGTACTCTATGGTGGTTATGATGAATTTGTGGCCATTAGATGAAGCGAGAGTGATTTTTCCAATGAGATCGAGTCCCCACTACAAAAAGATCCATAGTGTGACGATGGGATGAAGCTCTTGAGTTGGAGCATGGATGAGGTCCCCATGCTGCTGACATTGTAGACACCTTCTTACATAGTCATGTGCTTCTCTTTCCATTGTGGGCCAATAATACCCCATCCTCAGCAACTTCTTGGCTATAGTCATTCCACTCAAGTGTGAACCACAAATACCATTATGTACTTCAGTTAGAGCAGTCAATGCCTCCTCATCATTTAAGCAGCATAGTAGGGTTCCTTTTATGCTTCTACGATATAGGGTATCTCCTAGGATGAAAACTTGGGATTCATTTTTTACAAAGGTTCATTTTAGGTTTGAGGGTAAGTCGGTAGGTATGACTCCTATTCGAAGGTATGTATAAATTTTGTGGTACCAAGGATCACCGGGACCAATGATTTTGCACACGAATTCTAATTCTAGTACCTCGAATGTGGGCATGAGAAGTTGCTCTATCAGGAATTCATATTTTGGAATATTGTTGGGGATGTCCAGTAGGGACCCAATTGTTGCCATGGCATCTGCTACTCTATTGTTGGCTCTAGGAATCTGCTCAAATGTGATTTCAATGAAGGATTCTTTGAGAGTCTCCACCAATTTCTTGTATGGAGTGAGCTTATCATCCTTGGTCTAGTATTCATCATTGACTTTATTTATTATTAATTGAGAGTCTTTGTATACTCTGAGAGCTATAATGTTCCACTGCACTGCTATTCTGAGACCTATGGTTAAAGCCTCATATTCTGCAATGTTATTAGTCCAGGGAAACACCAATTTATAGGACCTTGGTATGTAGTCCCCTTGTGGGGTTATAAAGAAGATGTCGGCTCCTAATCCATGATGCGTGTATGAGCCATCCAAGTACAGTTTCCAGTGGTTAGCTACGTTGAGATTGAAAATAGATTCATCTGGAAACTCTGAGATGAGAGAACTCTCTGAATAGATTGGTGTTTCTGCAAGCTAGTCTGCGATGACTTGGCCTTTGATTGCTTTTTGCTCCACATATTCAATGTCATATTCTGATAGTATCATCACCCATTTGGCCATTCTTCCAGTGAGCATAGCTTTAGACAGTAAGTACTTGAGGGGGTCAATTTTGGCGATGAGTATTATTTTGTGTGCCAACATGTAATGTCTGAATTTTTGTGATGCAAACACTACTGCTAGGCATGCTTTCTCAATGAATGAATAGTTTAGCTCATGTCCCACCATTGTTCTGTTGATGTAATAAATGGCCCTTTCTATTCCATTTTCATCATGCTGAGTTAGGAGAGCTCCAAGGGATGTCGTTGTTACTGATAAATAGAGAATTAATGGTTTTCTTGGGATTGGTGGCATTAGGACTGATGGTGTAAGTAGATATTCTTTGATTTTATTGAATTTATCTTCACACTTATTATCCCATTTGTATGCTACTCCCTTGTGAAGTAGGTGAGAATATGTGTTCTGTTTGTTAGCCAATTATTCTATGAACCTACGAATGGATTGAAGCCTTCCTTGGAGACCTCTCAATTGTTTTAATATTTTTGGTGCCTCCATTTCAAGGATTTCTTTTACTTTTTCTGGATCTACCTCGATACCTCTCATTGATACTATGTATCCTAGCAACTTTCTTGATTGTACTCTTCCAGCCTGTTAGAAATGGCACTTAGGGTTGCTATGTGATCCTTTCTCTTTTTGGACTTGGCTAGAATGTCATCAACATAATCTTCAACAGTTTTATGGATCATGTCATGGAAGATTAATTTCATGGCCCTTTGGCATGTTTCTCCTGTATTCTTTAAGCTGACTGGCATCATATTCTAGTAGTAAGTCCCCCATGGACAAGTGAAATCCATCTTATGTTGGTCTCTTTAGCTATCATGATCTAATTGTACCCTAAGAATCCGTCCATTAGTGACATCATTTCATGTCTGGTTGTCATATCTACAACATGTCAATGTTTGGAAGTGGGAAGTCATCTTTCAGACATGTTTTATTCAAGTCTCTAAAGTCTATGCAGATTCTAATGCCCCCGTCGGGTTTTGAGACAGGTACCAAGTTTGACACCCATTCTGGATAATCTATAGGTCGAATCAATCCTGCATCTAGTAGCTTTTTTAATTCTATTTTGACTAATAAGGCGATATGAGGGTGCATTTTTCAGAGCTTTTGTTTAACAAGATTTGCTTCTGGATATACTACTAAGTGGTAAACCGTGATTTCTAGATCAAGTCCTGGCATGTCATCATAGCTCCATGCGAAGTTTATCTGTCTTTCTCTTAGGAAGGCTACTAGGAGCTCTTGTTCTTCTGATAGTAATGAATCCGCATAGAATGTGATATGCGAGGTTTCCTCTAGTCCTAGGTTGACCAGATTGCAGCTTTCTGCTAGGATTACTGATTTTTCTTGATGAAGAGCTCTGAAAGGAAGATTGAATCCCCCATCCTCAGGCACCTCATAAAGGTTTTCACCATTGGATGCATCCTTTCTGCTTACTTTTATCTAGTCAGAGAGTGGCACAATGTGATTTTCACTCAAGGACTTAGATATGACTCTTAATTTTTCACTTTTGTGACTAAGGGATTCAATCGTTTCCCCATAATAGGCATGTGTATCTAGCTCAATTATGAACCTTGCTTTGTGATCTTCACATGGAATGTTATCCCGTAATCCCATGAATTCTGAGAGCAGCTCATCGTTTTCGAATTTATCAAGAACCGACGGTCCTCGTTGGTCATAGCCAATTAGTTGGGGGTATACTAGGCGGATTTCCTAATTTTGGTGGTTGCATTCAAAAGATAGGGTGCTAATCATGAAAAGAGTGGTATCCTCAAATATCCTAGGTAGGTTGGTCATAGGATCCTCGTCATCACTACTACTACAAACATCAGTTATGTAAATTGTAAAGTTATCTATGACTCTACTTGTAGATACTGGTAAGCATGGTTTAGCTGCAATTGGCTGAGGAGGATTATTAACCGTTCTAACTGGAGGACATCGGCCACGTATGGTTATACTCCAAGGCTTACAACCAAGCCCAAGACTTCTCATTCATGTCTCCAGAATGATAGGTATTATCATCTCATTTTCATTTTTTACAAGTCTTTGATTTCTATCATAGCCCATTGCGAGCATCATTTGTAGTCCCTTGCTTCTATCGTCCATTGGTAAATCAGGTATTGGTCTCTCATCTTGGCATAGGAGATGAGATGGATCTACTTCGATAACTTCTTGGCCAAGATCTCCCCAACTTGTAAAGTTTGGATAGTCTTCATGAGACATTTGAGATGTGGAGGCTTCATTTTCTTGTGGACATCCCCGTGATCTAGGAGATTGTGGTAACTCTCCTACTACAAAAGAATTTTTAGGGAGCTTGTAGTTTCCACAATTGTTATCTTGGATGATGACCTTAATGTCTGAGATAGTGGGAATGGTAGGAGTGGTGGGTTTCTTTGTTGCAGAAGTGGATGTGAGAGTGGTGGGATAAATGTATGGTGTAGATGGACCCTCATCATTTTTCGGCACTTGGGGGATTTTATAGTACTTTTGTTCATGGATTTTGCAATAGGAGAAGGGTTCATGATCTCCATGGATGGTGACTTCTTGTCCCTCATGTATGAATTTCACACATTGATGGAAGGTTGATGCTACTACCTTCATTGCATGAATACATGAACATCCCAAAAGGATGTTATATGGTAATTCGAGGTCTAGGACCTAACAAGTGGTTTCCATGATAGTGGGCCCTACTTTAATAGGTATTTTGATCATGCCCTAGGACACTCTTTCTTGGTCATCATATGCTCTTATTGTGATACCCTTTCCTTTGTCAATAGAATCCTTTGATATTTTTAATTGTTTGATGAGCTTGAGAGAACATATATTCAAGACTACACCTACATCCACCAAGACTCTTTTGACTTTATTTTTGTGCACTAGGACTTCTAAGTGGAGTGGACGGTTGTGAGATGGTTGAGCAGGGAAATCCTGCTCAGAGAATGTGATGAGATTTGGTGTAATGATATTTCCAACTATAGCTTGGAATTGTTTTGCATCAAGATCTGTGGGGATAGTGGATGAAGCCAATGCTTCTTCTAGGATTCTCTTATGAGAAGATGATATTTTTAGTAACTCCGTGATGGAGATTTGTGTTGGTGTTCTTTTGAGCTAATCTAGGACATTGTAGCCATTTGGGACAACTCTAGGTGTAGGGACTCTGTTTTTCTAGGATGATCCTGTGATGGTAACTTTGCTACCTCTTGTGGTGACTCCACAATTGGCATGAGCTCCTTTGATGGTGATGGTAGTGCAATGTTCCTCTAGGGAAGCAATGACAGTTTCATATACATGATTTACATTCTGGAAGGTTTCTTTCCCTTTATCCTTGTTATTATTCCCTTTATTGCCATGGTTAGGCATTAGATTCGTGTATATCTTAAGGTTTTGGTTTCCTGTTGGTTGTTCCACATTTATAATCCTTTGACTGATGAGATCTTGAACTATGTTTTTTAATCTCATGCAATTGTTCATGGTATGCCCTTTGATTTTATGGAAGTCACATAATTGATTCTCATTATACCAAGGCAATTTCACATCTGGTTCCTGGTAATTCTCAAAGGTGGGATCCTTAATGATTCTTTCATTTATCAACTTCTTCATGATGACTTCAAGTGGTTCTCCCAGAGCAATGTACTTTTTCTTGGGGTAATTTCTATTTTGTTGGGGTGGTCCCCTTTGATCATTGGGATTATTGATTGTTTGATTGTTGTTTGGTTGTTGTGTTGCTTGATGATTGTTTTGGTGTTGGATTTGGATTTGTGGTGCAGGTGTGTTTTGGCAAGGGGCACTGATGACAACTTTGGTGTCAACGACACCATCATTGTTAACATTTTTATTCCTTACCCATGTGCTAGGTTTTTTGTTGTAATTTTTGGGTGGGAAGTTATGTTGTTGTTTAGGGTATGAAGTTGATCCTGCGGGTTGTGTCATAAGGGCTCATTTGATGTTGAGCACCTCAAAGATCAACTAATCATATGTGGTCATCCCTTGTACCTTGAGATGGAATTCCAAGAGGCCATCAAGGTTGGATATGATGGTGCAAAATTGTTGTTCATCGGGCATGGTCCATTTTCTCTTATTAGCCTTAGATCGCCATTGTTGTAGGAATGAAGTGAATGATTCATTCTTACCCTATTTTAGAGCTGAGAGTTCGTCTAGACTAACATCCATGGCAATGTTGCATGCATAATTTTTAATGAATGCATCTTTAATTTCTTGGAATCTTCTGATGCCTGTAGGTAGGTGAGAAAACCATTCCATAGCGTGGCCAGCCAAACTCCTAGGAAATAGCCGCATCAGATAGGTATTGTCATATGCAACTTCCATGCAATGAACCTAGAATTCCCTGATGTGATTTTCAAGGTTTCCCATCCCACGAAACTTGTCAAACTTTTGTATCTTCAATCCCTTTAGGAATGGTTTCATCACAAGGGTCCTGTCAAATGGATAGGGACACAAGTTGCATGGTGTTTTTTTAGTTTTCCCTGATTGAAGATCGAGCACTTGTTGCGAGAGCATCCTGATTTGTGTCGTTACATCATTTTACAAATCATGGGGTGGAATGAAGGTGTTTGGTGGTGTTTCGATTATTGGTTGGATGGGTGGGGTGTTTGATGTTTTGTTTGATGGTATTTGCACATTCTTTCGAGCCATGTATGCTTCCACTTGTTGTTGTATGAATAATGATTGGTCTTGTTGTTGTGCTAGGATTTCCTGTTGTTGTGCTTGTTGTCATTCCAACAACACTTGTTTTTGGGCTTCCAATTGGTTTACTTCTTGCTACTCTTGATATTGTTTTATTGCTTGCTGATATGCTTGTAGTTGTGTTTCTTTCTTTTTTTACTTGTGCCTGTGCTTGTTCTTGTTGTGCTTGATATTGGGTGTGCGCTTGAGCTTGGCCTTGGGCTTGTGTCGCTTGTTGCAATAGAATTTGGGCTTGGGAATCTTTTTGTGCTTGTAATATGGCTTGGGCTACTTGAGCTACTTGTTGTTGTTGTTGCAATAAAGCTTGGTCTTGTGCAGCCTGTTGCACTTGTAATGTAGCTTGGGCTGCTTGGGCAGCTTGCACAGCTTGAGCAGCCTGCTAAATAGCTAGTTCCATGGCTTTTTGTTTTTGTACTTGTATAAATCCCTTTTGAAAGGAAACTTTTTGAGTTGATTGCAATACTATTTTGTATTGGTTTGATATGTTGGAGCTTGGTGGTGGTGGGGGTGGTGGTGGATTCATAATGGTGCTTATGGTGGTGGTGAGAGGTGTTGTGTTAGTGATTGAAGTTTGGGTGGTAGATGGTGTTATTAATGTGATTGGTCCTTGAGAGACCATGTTTTGAGATATTATGGGGTTAGTTAATGATGTTGTAATTGCTTGTGTAGTTTTCATCTATTGTTGTGATGTTGATAACAAGTTATGAAAGTTTGGTTTGATGTTTTGATTGATATTTGGGATGGTGGTTTGATTGATACTTGGTAAAAGGGGAAGACCTAATCCAAGGAGCGGTGTGGATGATGATGTCAATGGAAGAAGTGGTGGAAATGTGAGGGGTGTGATTTTGAAAATTCCCCCTGGTCTGAACATGTCCTCCTCTCCTTGTGAAATTATGGACAAAGAGGTTTGGGGTGTTGCACGAAATAATGATGATGGTGGGTCATTTGGATTATGAAAGGTGAGAGGGAAATATTTATGCAATGGATTTTGGCATATGTTTTGTTTTGAAATGGTGTTTGCATCCAAGTCTTGGTTATTGAGAAGATGGTGTGTTTGAATAGCATTGAGAAATGCATTTCCCTTATTAACATTAGGTTGAGTTGGAGTAAAATATGTTGTGATTTGTGGTATGTTTTGATTGATGTTTTGGGATGGGGGTGTAGATGAGATGGGGATGGTGGATGAGATTGGGGGTGAATATGTCTCCACTATAGTAATCACATCAAAATTAGAAGGGAGTTTAGCCCCTTTTTTTGCTAATTTGAGCATATATAATGAAGGGTTAAGTCTCATCATGATATTGATAATCTTATGGTTTTCTAGATTTTGGAGCATTTCGGTTATTTCTTCATGCGACATCCCAAAGGTAAGATCTTCTTGAATTTCCTCTTGTGGATTTTGTGATGATGAGATAGTCAAAGGATTCCTTGATTCGACAGGATTCATTTCGACATTCGTTTGGCTTAGGTCACTTGAAGCAAGTGTTTCTTTGTTAGCTTCCATGTTCTTCTTGTATTGAGATCTAGTTTGAACCATAAAACAAGGATAAATTTTCAAGAATATGGGAGGTGAATCTCTTTAATTATTTTGGATTGATCTTTATTTTATGCAAAAGAGTGAAAATTTTAGGATATCTTGAGGATCAAAAGGTGATATGATGATGATGCAAGAGATGGATGATGTGGATGTTTGATCTTTTGATAAATCTTGAGGGGAATGCTAGGCGTTTAGAATTTTTTGGATATGTTTTGGACTTTTGATTTTTTTGGATTACCCTTGACTTGATTGATTTTGGTTTGCTTTGTTTTGAAAAAATAGACCCTAAGATGTTGGATGATTATCTAAGGGGTATATATTCTCAAAGAATGATAATTTGAATACGTGTAGGGAGAAGGATGCATCTACCCACACCTATTCAAACAAGATGATAATTTAACCAATCATATGAAGAAGGATGAATCTACAAATACCTAGCTAAACAAGATGGTTTGATAATTTTTATTAAGCCTGCACAAAAGGATGCATTTACACATACCTATTCAAAGAGGATTGGATAAAGATTTCAAGGATTTTGTCCCAAGTATTTGATATTTTTGATTTTTTCCAAAAAGCCTATCATGAAGGATAATTTCAAGATTTCTCAAAAGGTGATGGTGAGATGATTTTTGGTTTGATGTTTTGAAAGATGGGTGAAAAAGAGATTTTTATTTTGATCCTAAGATGAACCTAAAAAATACACTTTGCTTACCTAAACCTTTGTATTGAAGAACATGCAATGCTTCTATAGACCTTTATAACCAAGGAGTGGTTTAATTTGAGCATACATTTCTAGATTTTGAATCAAGTACTTTTGTTTTGGGATTTGAACTTCTTGGAAATTATAAGGTTTCAACACATATAAGATTCTTTTTTGTTATCTTTTCTTAGTGACTTTATTTTACCACAAACACTTCTTTGATTAGGTTCTTCAAACTAGATGTCCAATGTCTTAATTTCTTCGAATCCCACAAATTATGTTATGTGGAAAATTAATGAATTCAAGGAAAGGGTTACCTATTGTTTAACTTTAGTAGAAAAATTGACATGTAATCCAAGTGTTTAGAAATATCTAAGGATAGAATCCCAAGGGAAAGCAATAACACCTGGATTGGGTCAATTGTATTTGCCTCCTAAACTGGTTTGAAATTTTGATGATGATGTTTAAGTTTTTGTTTTCAAGATTTTTTCAGACAAGCAAAGCATTTTTGTAACCAAGAATAAGTACAACCATATGGATATGGAAGACAATATTTGTTGAGTCCCCACTTGGACAAGTCTAGCTAAGGTTATCTTTAGTGAATGGTTAGATGTTTGACCCCACTGGCTTCCCTCCATGAATCTCACTTATATGGGGCAGCCAAGCATCAACACCCATGAAGCTCCCATGGAATGCTTTCCATTTCTACTAAAAGACCATAAAAGTGTGGGGTGGCTTTAGAACAATCGTTCTTGCACCAACAAATAGATCAAAGATTTTGGAAATTCTAAAACATGGGTTTTATTTAGGACTTTCCATTCGTGGAGATTGACCCATACGACAAGAGTCCCTTTTCAGATCCATCTCCTTAGAGCCAATCGCATGACATTGGCATTTATTCTAATACCCACATTTATATCTTGGTTGGAAATACTCTTGGCTTTAAAGTGTTACTAGTTGAGTCGTTCCCTTGAGTGAGTACTTTTTCCCCAAGGAAAGCCCTCTAAGGTAAACAAAAGCGAGTAAAGACAATATTCATAACTCGATCAATCTTTGTTTGCAACACAAAGAGAGAGAATGTACACAGTAATGCTCTACTCACACTCACACAATGTTTTGTTCAATTTTAATCCCAAAATGAAGTGTGAAGGTGATTAATTTATCTCAACCTAAGATCATAAAAAATGCCTTTTGATTATAAAGATCGCTATAAAGCACGAGAGAAGCGCATACATCCTTTTCGATGATGTTATTTTAAGTAATCAATCACAAAGAAAAAGTTGCATATGTTCATTTTACTATTTCAAAGCAATTGTGAGTTCAATTTGAAAACACCAAAGTAAGTGTGACAAATTGTCTTGTTCAATTTTTTAATCCCAAAACAAACTCTAGTAGATTGAAGTCCTAATTTTCATTTTAAGCCTTTTTTAGCAAAAATTGAAAAGTTCTTTTTAAAGCCCAAATGAAATTAGTGGATCCTAAACCTAAAAACATGACAATTTTTCCTTAGGAGGAATAATGAATCCTCAAATAGTGTTAAACAAACACTAAAGTGATTAAAAACACTTGTTTTTGTGAAATGACCTCATTATGCTTCTCTTCCTCCTCTCCTTCTAATCGATTCAATATACAAGAAAAATTAGTTATATTCTGCGAAACAAAGGTCAAGAAGACAAAAAATAGATAGAAAAAATAGAATTTGAAATAAAGCACGTGCTGAAAATTAAATCACTTAATACTCCCCTCCAGTGGCACAATCCATGAAGGCATCATAGTTTGATTTCTCCAGTGGTGCTATATAGCGTCGCTTACCAGTCAGTGTCACTCTATAGTCAGGCCAGTGAGTTTGAATGCGTCGCCCTTTTGTTCAGCTGTGTAGTTTGATTTTTTTGAAAATTCTCACGGGTCTGATTGGTCAAGCAGTGTAGTTTGGAATTTAAAATCTTGGGTAGGAAGACTTCAGCATCATAGTTTGAATTTTCAGCGGTCCTATATAGCAATGCTAAACTTGTAAACAAAGAAAAATGCATAAATTTGATAAAGAAATGTGATTGATATTTCCCTCCCTCTAGCACCAAATGTGCGAACCCCAATCCCAATACTTGCAAAACAACATGAACAAACACATTAGAAGGTAGAATGCAAGCAAGAACAAGGATTCCTCAAGAAATTCATTTGAAAATAAAAAGGGATAGAATATGAAATGAAGAACACAATAATATTTCAAAGAATATCAAATTCTATTCTAAAGCAAACAAACTCCTAATCTCTTGAGGGAATTGGTGCCAATTTGATGTGAAAATTGTCCCTTTCCCAACTCCAATGATGGAAGCTTGATGAATGTTGATGAATGATACACTTTGATGAAGAATGGTGAGTGCTTCAAGACCAAATCTACATAACCTAGCTACAAATTTGAAAATGTGGCTAGAGATAGCTAAATATTTGAGCATAGTAACTTTACTCAAATTGTGGATGATGAAATGAGGATATTAGTGTCTTTATTTATAGAATGTTAAGATGTATGAATTTCCAACATAGAGCAATGCGGGACTAAGAATTAACCTATGGCAAAGTGCCACTTGTCAACCTATGATTGGATGGAAGATGTGCAAGTTTTGAGGATTGTGCCAATAAATGCATATTTTTGAATTTTGAAATTGTTGAAATGACATGCAAGAGGGAAGAAAGAATGCATTGAATTCCACTTGGCTCAAAGAAAAGGACATGTAAGAGAGAGTAAGTTCCATGTTGGATGTACATGTCCACTTGGATTTTAAATTCAAGCTTGAAGAATATTCCTTAAAAGATGCCTTGTTGAGGAAAATTGAGATTTAATAAATCAAATAAGTCTAATTTCATGTGCAAGTGGTAAAAGCTAGAGGATGGGACATGAATGAGATTAATTTAATCAACGTTAATTAATTTAATGAAGGGGATTAAATGATGTGACCTATTTGACTTAGATTTATGGATTTATTTAAATCAAATATGAGAAGAATGTGATAAGGGATTAATTAAATAAAGATTTTGATTTATTTAATTAAAAGAGATGATTGTTAGATTAAACTAAATAAGGTTTTAATTTATTTAGTTTAATAGATAGACTTTAGAGATTTAACCCAATAAAATTAATTATTTAATTAAATAGGATAATTAGATCAAAATGGTTAATTTAATTATCAAGAAAAGATGACTTAATAAATAATTGATTTATTTAATTAAGAGAGGATTATTGATGAATTTAATCAGATAAGGGAATTTTATTAAATGGTTAGATCAAAGGATGAATCAGGATGAAACAATGTCAGTGGTGAGGATCAGATGCACAATGTCAATTAGTACATTTTATGTGTCTAGAATTTCTCTTTTTCCTTTCTTCTTTTGCTTGCAAACATCTTATCACTTCCATCTTTTCCTCTTCTCAAGCAAGCTTCTTCTTGCTTCAACTTCTCTCAACTTTCTCTTCCTTCTCTTGGAAAACAGGTTCTTTATTAACCTGCACAACACAACACACAACCACTAAAACACAAAACCAACTTTCTCTAGCCCAGATCCTTTGTTGGGCTCTAATACCACTTTGATGCAATCATAGGAAGAAACTAGCTCATTGAAAACAAAAAACTCAAACCACTATGGATTCCATTTCCACAAACTCGTCAATCTTCACAAGAAATATTTATAAAACAATGACTCAACATTTCACAATACTAGTTCTCCACCTTATTTAGACTTAAACATGGCCTCAACTATCTCTATCATCATGTAAGAACCTTAACCAATTAAACACAACAAACATCCCATGTAATCAAAACTTCTTATTTTGTTTGCACACCTTTCACAAACTATCCAACTGCTTCAAGCAACCGAAAGGATTTCCAAGAATTTTCTTCTACCCTATTCATTGAAACTAAAAAAAAAATCACACCTTTGATTCCCCATAATGCTTGCCAAAAAAATTGGCTATCAAGGCTTTTGTAATGAAAGCTACAAAATTTGTTGTCTCAAATCTGAACTAGGTCTAATTGGACCTTAGTGCAAATAGGATCTTATTGATTCTCCTACTTCCAACCCCAAGTTTATTCAACCAACACCACTATCATGATTAAATATACTTTCCAATGCTTTAAAACCTATATCCCATTCGTTATCAGGCCTTTTCCAACAAACTTCAACCATTCACCATGACTGTTTTAACTTTGTCTCAACAAGGCAACAGATATACAAAGATTTCAAACTTAATAATGCACCAAACCAATTCAAGGAATGAGATATTATCCATCTTAACACCCTTTAAAATTAATACAACTCACGGAGGATTCAATAACCACATGCAAAATTAGTAAAACCCTTCTCAATGTGGAATTTACTAGATTTTTATATAAAAACAGTCTTAGGGCTTGCTTGAATCTGCCCCAAACCACCTTCTTTCACTCTACAACTTTGGGAACTTCAAAAATATACTTTAAAATTCTCATTCACCAATTTCCAAGGGAATTAAAAATGTTAGTTAATGAGATATACAATTTTGAATGCATACTAAATAACCTATAATAGGGTTTTTGATAGATTTCTGAAAAACACAAATAACTTGCCCAAAACCTAATCAATTTGCATGAAACAAAAATTAAATGGAAGTTGATTGATCACTTTAACACTTAAAAAAAATTAACCAAGCATTTGATCCCATATAGATCTATAAAAGGGCCTGAAAACATAGATTTTTTGGAAAAGAAGTGTAAGAATAGAGCTTTTCATTGATTTTATTCAACTACTCAATCACTGACAAAGTTTCAAATGTATAATGGAATTTTTAAAGGCATTTAAAATATGAATTTGTAACTTTTAACTATTATACAACTACTCTCCATTGTTTGAAGCTTCATGACTCTTCAAATTCCATTTGTTGCATTTGTGCAACTTTACACTTTTTTTTTACAATTTTTGCACTTTTTGGCCAACTCTTTACATTTATTGCAAAATACGACACAATGACCTCCTAATGATCCTATTACATGAAAAAATGACTCAAATAACCCTGGAAACAATAAAATTGATCATCCTTAAAAATTTCTCCATGGAAGCATGAAGTTGCCAAGGTACTCCTGCACTACCTTCTTGTATTATGGCCTTTCCTTTATCAATCTCAAATTCTTCTCTTTGCATAGATTCCATTATTCTCTATTCAATATTTTATTCTTATGTTGGATCCTTATTTACATCATTCTCAATCTCAACCTCTCGAGCGAGCTCAACTTTCTTGTCACCAGTACTCTCCTTTTCTTTATCTTGTTTTTCTTCTAAATGCATTTCTTCATCATGTTGGACCTCATCCTGATGGATTTCCTAAAGCTTATAATTCCTTTTAATATATTCTTTTTGCTCTTCAATGTTGACCTATGGGTCATTATTTCCTTCTTTGGAGTGGCGTTCTTCTATACTTTCCCCTTTAACATCATGCTCCTTATTTTTCTCATCTTCTTGCTCTTAGTCAGATGTCACTACATCATAATACTTGTCAAATTCACTTAAATCCCCATCGTTGGGTATTTTTTTCTTTTCCTCATCTAAGACAACTTCATCTAGATCAAATTTTTTTTAGGAAATCATCAACATGTTCATAGTAATCGTCATGGTCTGAATTTGTAGGCTTTTCAATAGTAATAGTTGTTTCCTTAAGGTGTTCCTCGCTCCTCCTTTCCATTTACTCACATATTTGAATTGTTGCCTCCATTTTTGGTGGCTCGGTAGGAGGTAGAGGGGTAGGTAACAATGCAACTATTAGGGTCATGAGGAATTTAGCCTCAAGAGTCAATATAGCCTCTAAAAATTGATGAGGCACATTTTGTAAATAGGAAATAAAATACTTAGGTAACATGATGGGAGCCATTGGGGTGGTGGAAATAGAAAGTGGTAGAGAGGAGAATGTTGGTTGTGAAGGTGGGAGTGAAGAAGAAGATAAGGGAGAAGAGGTTGATGAGGAAGAGTCAACCATGACTATAGAAGCAGTTTGACAACTAGAGATAAGGTGAAAAAAAATGTTCACAACAGGTAGAGATGATATGGGCAATGGTGGTGGGGTGGAAGGAGATGGTGCAACAGTAGCAGATGGAAGTGGGGAAGTGGTAGGTGGAGGTGATTGTGTCTGACCTTACTCCTTTATGTTAAGCATATCAAGAACAAAGATTCCCATCTTTTTAGATTTATTTTGTAGACTTTTCCCTTCCACTACCTTCCTAGAGTATACCTTCTACTTGGGATGTCATTTTGATGCATCTTTTCTCTTCTTCAACTGGGTGGTTGGTGGAGATTTTGGGGCTTCTCCTAAAGAACCAACATCAATTTCACTTTTTGTTTCACTCTAAAGCTCATCCTCCAATTCCCTACATTTCAGTTCAACGCCTTGACATTGTAATTGAGCCACTTGATTAAATAACCATATTTTAGTTCCTTGCTCGACTAGGTGCATAACTATGTCTAGATATGTAATCTCTAGCTTATTCTAGTTAATTAATAGTAGTGGTACCTTGGAAAAAACATTATATGCCTCATCAAGAGTTTCATTATCTTCACCCACTTGGTCAGGAACCAGGAAAAAATCAATAGATTTTATGAATTTCATGGTCATTCACATATAATGCCATCTGTAGAATTCATGATCATAATCAAAGTTCACCCAAAAGTCTTCAATGTGGGCCTTATGAGCATGTTGAATCCCAACTTGTTTCTTCATCTTTCCCCAAGGGTCTAGGCCTCCTCACTTGGTATGTAACTCAAGGTTGTACTCTACAATTTCCTTCTCTAAATATTCTACACAAGGGGCAATGGGGCACAAATACATTCCTTGACCAAATAAAATGGGGTACGGGACCCCTGCATAGTTATTTTATTGTAGTAATAAATGGGAGGTCCAAAATTATCAAGTAAGCTCTAACAAGATTATCCTATCTCTGGGGTACCGTGGCAGATGATGCAAGAACCCTAAGAATCTTTCAGCTCTTATGTAAGTGAATTTAGGGAAATAGATAAACCAATACCCAAAATTATTAATCAATGCCTTCACACAATGGGACAACCTTTTAATATAGTCATTTTGCAGGTTCCATTGAATATGCATTATAAAAGAATCATTTACCGACCTATAATCCTTCTTGTAATTCTTGTATTGTAGCTGCTTGTAACTATCATAAACAGGGGTTTGTCCTTTCTTCATTCAAAGCTCAGTAACACAAGTCAACCCCTTGGAAAGAAAGTTGACCACCAAGAGGTACATAATGTAAGAGTGTTGAACAAGACAACTGAGAGGGGAGTAAATTAGTTGTAGAAAATTTAACCTTTATAACATTCACCAAAACTTAGATCAATCACTATTCTTAACTCTGCTAAAATGATTAAATATTAAGTGCAAATGCAGAAACTGAAACCCATCACACAAATTTAGAAACACTAGATTTACGTCAAAAAACCAATGAGGGATAAACAATGGTGATGATTAACTCACACTATAGAGAATATCAAAATTTATTACAAAAGGCTCACTACCTAAGAAAAAGGCTCACTACCAAAACAATGACACACTATCTAGATTAGGACTCACTATCCAACAGGGTTAACCACCTGTAGGGATCACTTCCATAGAGATACAATGAAGATAGAAGAGATATGTTACAGATAGAAAGCAATCTCAATGCAATAGAGAAATCCACCACAATTTACTCAACCACTTGTAGATATGCATGAATGATAGATTCCACCTTCAACTCAATGCATCTAGAAACTGAAAAATTTAGGCTTCACATTGATCTACCACAATCATATCACATACACCCACTAATTTTCATGTACTTCACATCTATCTTCTTTATTTCTTTTCACTTATCTCTTTGTTCTATTTTCACCACTCGCTCATCCTATATTTATACCATCTTCAACTTTGTAACATATCTAAAGTTGACTATACATCATTAAATTCAAATTAGTTCAGTACCAAAACATCCTAGGGTTGAATTAGAATGAGGGCAACCCAAACACATGCTTGATGAGGACCCAAATACATCCCAACATGCTTCATCAATCCTAAAGGTAGTTTTCAACACAAGTTCAAAAAAACTAGTGTAAAACACATAAAACAATTAAGCACGATCCTTCCAAATACCAAAATTATCTTCAACAGGATCATAATAGCCTAACTCTAGAATCACAAGTCATAATACTTAACCAAAGAGAAATCCAGACCAACAACATTTCTCCTAGACCTCAACAAGATACATAGAAAACCATAGTTCATAACTAGTGAACATAAATTGCATTGTACAATGAATCAGAAACCAAAAATTTGGATATAGCAGCTTCCAACAATCATGACCAACATAATTGAATCACACACATAAAAGAAAATCCTAGAGAAAAACCCAGAGCAACCACTGAACACTTGCAATCTTCCTTCAATATATTTTCTCATTACCCTTGACATATATGACCAATAACCCGCATTCATGACATCAATGAAAATAGAAACCAGTTGATAACCAAATGATTAGTTGAAATCAATGACAACACCTTCATTCTTGTAACAATCTTGTTGGCCCACAGTTTTTGTTGCACCAAAAGATCGACCTATTAATGCTTGATACAACTGCTAGAGTTAACGTATCCATGGGAGGCAGTTAGTCCATGTCACGAATCCTGAGGGGAGTGCTGACCATCTGCCAAAAAACTTCCCCTTAGTGTTACCCAAGGGGATTCAAACCTGACACCTTTGGCTCTATTACCAATTGTTGGCCCACAGTTTCTGTTGCACCAAGAGATCAACTTGTTAATCCCTAATACAACTACCAGAGTTAATAGATCCATAGGAGGCTATTAGTCAATGTCACAAATGTCAAGGGGAGTGTTGACCATCTACCAACAAATCTTCCCCTTTGTCATTGATGGAAACACATGTGAAAAACCATCAAGGAAAACATACTAGCTCTGAACTCACTTCTCATGATTTTGCTTTATTTTTCTCCCCCTTAGTAAATAATTTATCTTTTTTATTACCATCTCTCATCTCTCAATCTATTTTTTTTCACATCTCTCTCATCTCCCCCTTTAAAATCAATGGAAAGGATAAATATGGTTTACATTGATTTCCCCTTTGATAAAAAAAACATAATACTCTTTCAATGATAACATATGACACTACCTCCACCTCCTAAGAGATATCCACCAAAAAAATAGTCCAAAAGAAAGATAGATCCATAGACCCACCATATTGATGCATCTCCATATGCCTCTAGTTCAAGAAAGGAGGGGAAATGACCTGTAGCACCCCTCCATTTTGGCTCTTTGATCGGATAGTGTTTTTTGTTATGCTTTATTCTACTAGTACTTTGACTATGGTACTTGGTTCTATTTGATTCCAAAATGTTAAGCGATGCATATGTTATATTTTGCTGTGATGGAATTTTACTCTAATGTTATCATTATGGTCTATTTTGAATTAGCTTAGCAGATATTTAATTAATGATGCTTTATGCTTTTGAGTGTATTATTGATGTTAGACTCGTCAGTTAGAAAGTTTGTATTGGTGAAGGGGACATGATTGTATCACTCGCTTGTGAGCACCCTACGATTCTTAGATTTCCTCTTCACTGTGTGTTTTATTTTATCATATGTATGTATGTTCAATATACTCTTTGTTCGTAGGTTGACAGGTACATGACATTGACTCCACCTGATTTCACAGGTTCGAGCATGTCCATTGACCAATGGTAATCAATTGGGAGATAGTAGCTAGGTTTTTCGTGCCAAGTCATCACTCTAGTCATAGTGTGTCGTTAGGTTGTAGTCAGGTTTAGTTGTTTTAATTTGTCCATTTCACCTTGGTTTTTATTTAATTTCAAAATTACAAAGGTAAATAAATGGCTTGTGTAGTTAAATTGATGATTAAATATATTTGGTTGTAATGTTTGAAATGTTAGTTATTTTTTTAATTAATTTAATTTAATTAATAAAATAATATAATATTGGATTAGATTTATGTTATTGATTAATTAAATTAATTATGAGTAATTGAATTAAGTTGTCCATCTTGGAATTAAAAGTGTTAGATTCTTTTTAAAAAAAAAAAATTTAAAAAATTTTAAACTCTTTTTGTGAAAAGAAATTTTTAAATGTATGAAATTATTTTGGAAATGAAAATGTTTAAAAGCATTTAAATTCTTTTGAAATAGAAATTTAGAAAAATGAAATAATGAAACAAAGTCATGTTGAAAGAAATTTTGAGTTTTAAATTTTGTTTTAAAAAAAGAAAATCAAATATCTCCAAATTTGCATTAACTATGGTGGATGGGATATTTTAGGGTATTTGACTAAATTTGGGGAAAAAAATAGAAAAGGCTTTTCATTCTTAAAATTTGGGCTGTGAGAAAAAAAAAAGGAAGGGAGTTCTTCATGATTTGTTGATGCATTTTGGATTTTGGGTGAGGATTTGGAAGAAGCTTTGGAAAATCTTCTTGCAGGGAAGCTCAACTATCTTCTTCAAACTCTCCTTCAAGTTGCAGATCACAGGATTTCCTTGCATATTGTTTTAGAAATTTTCATTTTTCAATTTGAAAACTTGCTTGGAAATCTTTTTGAAAAACCCTATTTAAATCTTGAAAATAATTTAGATTGTTAGTTGAAAATCAAAACTTGCAACAAGAAATCTTCAATTTCAACAATAAAAAATGAAAGAAACAAGATGAAATTTGAAAACCTCTACTTTGGATTTGAAATAGTTTATATCAAATTTGAAATTTAAACCTAGATATTGTGTTGATAAGTTAGTTTTATTGCAAAAAAATATGTTGAGAAGTTGCATAATTTGACTATAAATGGGAATTTTAGATATATTTTTATACACACACACACACACACACACATATATATATATATTCTTTCTATATATATACAAACATATTGTATAAATGTATTTTTTTTCATTCTAAAAATTTTGTTTCAAAAATTTTAATGCACAAGAAATTTCCTATGCAAAGAAAAGTAGGGGAGGGTTTTATTTTTTATTTTTAAATAAATTATAAAAAATAAAAGTTTATTGTGTTGGTGGGGAGGCTGCAGCCATGGCTGCACAACCACCCCACGGAGGGGTGATGTTGTGGCAGCGCCGACTTCCATAGGGGAGGTTGGGCAAAGCCTTGGCTATGTCCATTCTCCCCTTTGGGGGCCCGTGGGGCTAGGGGAAATGCTTTTTAATTTCTTAAAAAAATTCAATTTTTTTAAAAAGAAATTTTAAATTTCATTTTTTTTTATTATTATTATTTATTAAAATCATTTTATATTATATATATATATAATATATATATTATAATTTAAATAAATAATTTATTATTATTATTTAAATATATATAGATATATATAATATATATATATATTATGTATATATTTTAAATAATAGAGAATTATTTTTATTTAGTTGGAATATATAAAATAATATTTTTTGTTTTAGACATATATTTAATTTTTTTTTTTAATATTTAAATATATGGATTCTTTTTAAAATGATTATTCTATAATCATAGAGAGAAATAAAAATTGATATTATAATTGTAGACATCGAAAATATACAAATTGATATCGCACACTCGATCCTGATCTACTAACATCGCTTCATCCTAAATTATCCCTCTGTCTAACCATTTAATCGAATAGCCTTGTTTGATTAAAGTCATTATAATTCCCCTTTTAATTAAATAAATCCCTCAATTTAATTAAATCATCGGCTCTATGTAATTAGCTAGGTCATTTCATCTTCCTATCTTTATTTAATTAAATAATCCATATTATTTGATTAAATTTCTAAAATTAATCTAATTAAATTAAATAAATCAAGCATTTATCTAATTTAATTTAACATCACCCCTTTTGGTTAAATAAATCAAAATATTTATTTAACTAAGTCTTAATCATTTCCATCTCTTTATGATTTATTTCAATCCTAAAATCTAATCAAATAGTCAAATCAGCTATATCTCTCCTTAAATTAATCAAACCCTGATTAATTTAATCCCAATCACTCAAATCCTCTAGATTTTGCAACTTGCACATGAAAATCAATTTAATTGTTTTATAAATCACCTATTTTCATTCAAAAAAGGCATCCAAGTGGGAATATTCTTCAAATTTTAAATCTCCCCCCAAATAGACTTGTCCATCCAACAAAGCATTTAAAGCTATTACATTGTCTCTTACATGTCTCCCACTTGGCATTTAACTCATCTTCCATCCCCCCTAAACATGTCATCTCATCAATTTCAAATTTGCACATTGATCAAACTGTGCTCAAACTGCCTCCATTCACATGTTGACAAGTGGCACCTTGCCATTGGTTGAATGTTAGTCCCACATTGCTTCATTCTTCCAATTCATCCATCTTAGCATTCTATAAATAAAGAGCTCATATCCTCATTTCATCATCCACCAATTGAGTAAACTTACTATACTCAAATTTAGAGCAATCTTCATCCATACTTTTGAATCCATAGCTAGGTTATGCAGATTTTGGTCTTGAAGCACTCACCATCCTTCATTAAAGTGGATCATTCATCAAAATTCATCAAGCTTGCATCATTGGAGTTTGGAAAGGGCCAATTTTCACATCAAATTGGCACCAATTACCCCACGAGATCAAGAGTTTTCATTGTCTTGAATAGGATTTAGCTTGCTTTATTTCTCTTTCATTTCATTCTTGTCTCATTTCCTATTTTAAAATTTGTAAATGGATTCCATGGGGAATCCTTATTCTTGCTTGCATTTGATCTCCTAATGTATTCTTTTTGTGTGTTTTGCAAGTATTGGTATTAGGGTTCTACATTTTGACACTAGGAGGGCAAACCAAAAGTTTAAATCACTTTTTTTCATCAAAATTTCATGCTTTTTCTATTTTTTTTATGTGTTTATAGTGAACAGAGCTACTGGCAGTCCAGCGGTGCCATATAGCACCGCTTAAAACTCTAAATAGTGCTGCTTTTGGCTCCAATGTCACTGCTTGAGCTCTAGCGTCGCTGTTTGAACCTAAACATCACCGCTTTTGGCTCCAGCATTGTTGTTTGAGCTCTAGCGCCACTGTTTGAACCTAAACAATGCCACTTTTGGCTCCAACATCATTGTTTGAGCTCTAGCATCACTGTTTGAACCCAAACAACATCGCTGAAAACTGCACCGCTTGGATTTCTTACTTTTTCATGCAAATTTAAAATGGCCATATCTTGGTCATTTTTTGGTCTTTTTCAAAGATTTTTTTTTTAAATGGGGTAGAATTTCATAATTTATCCAATGGTTTAGGTTATTATTAACTTTTATAGAGTTAAAATTTTCACTTAATGTCAAATCATAATGAAACTTGGTCTAAATTTTAGGGTTTTTATGCTTAATCATTTATCTAACCTTCATATCTTTTTGTTCCTTGATGTAAGCTAAAATTTTGGATCTTTTATTGTAGGTTTTAAAGGATCATGGAGCATGGAATTCAAATAAAAAATTATTATCACATCATTGTATCAAGTGTTTTTGAACACTTTGGGGAGCAATTATAATCCCACTTCTAAGAATTTTACCCCTTCAAACTTTTAGGACCTACTAAATTTCTTTTGGGATCTAAAAATAACATTTCAATTTTTTTCTACAAAAGGGCTAAAATGAACATTGAGAATACAACTTACTAGAGTTTGTTTATTTGGTTAACAAATTGAACAAAATGTCTATCATTTGTCTTTTGGTGCTCTAAAACAAACTCATTATTGCTTTGTGTAATCTAAAATGAACATGTGCTACATTGTTTTGTGAGAGCTTACTTGAACTAATTTCATTGAAAAGGGACGTATGCGCTTCTCTCATACTTTATAGCGATCTTGAGAATCAAAAGGCCTTTTTCATGATTTTAGGTTGAAAAAAAGCAATCACCTCCACACTTCATCTTTAGGTTTAAAATTGAACAAAATATTGTGCGAGTGTGGATAACTTTATTGCATGTGTTCTCCCTTTGTTTCTAAACAAGGGTTGATCGAACTATGAATAATTTTATTCACTTTTGTCTATCTTAGAGGGCCTGCCTTGGGGAAAAAGTACTCACCCAAGGGAACGACTCAATCGATAACACTCTAAAGCCAAGAGTATTTCCAACCAGGATATAAATGTGGATATTGGAAGAAACACCAATATCACGTGATTGATTCTGACAAGATGGATCCAAAAGGGGACTCTTGACATATGGGTCAATCTCCATGAACAGAAAGTCCTTATTAAAACCCATGTGCTAGAATTTTCCAAAATCCTTTAATCTATTTGTTGGTGCAAGAATGGTCATTCTGAAGCCGCCCCACACTTTTACGGTCTTCTAGTAGAAATGGAAAACATGCCATGGGAGTTTCATGGGTGTTGATGCTTGGTTGCCCCATATAAGTGAGTTTCATGGAGGGGAGCCATTGGGGTCAAGCATCTAACCATTCGCTAAAGATAAGCGTAGCTGGACTTGTCCAAGTGGGAATCCAACAAATATTGTCTTACACATCCATAGGTTTGTACTTGTTCTTGGTTTAAAAACATAGTGCTTGATCGAAAACAATGGAAAACAAACATTTTAAACATGAGCATCCAAATCTTAAACCCTTTAGGAGAAGCAAATATCCTTGAACAAATTCATGTTATTGCTTTCCCTTGGGATTCGTATCCTTAGAGGCTTCTAAACATTTGAATTTCATCTCAATTTGCTCCTACTAAAGTCAACTTTAGGTAACCTTTGTCTTGATTTCCTTGATTTCCACATAATGCACTTTGTGGCATGAAAGAAAATTAGGACATTGGAGATTCAGTTTGAAAGCTAATCAAGAAATGTTTGTGGTTAAGAGAATCCATTAAGCAAAGATTGAATCAATTGGACCCCACACATGTGCTTGGCATCTTTTGGTCATATGGTTTTCATGCAAACATTGGTCTTTTTATTTTGAATTACTCTTAGAGAAAAGGCATGTTCTTCACTATCTTGGCATAGTAAACAAGTCCTTCCTAGATTCATTTAGGGTCAAAATAAAACACTTCATTCATTTAAAATTTTATCATCCCATCCCACCAAACAACTTTAGAGCTTTGGAAACATCATTCTAGACTTGGGTAAATCATCAAAAAAATAAAAATCACCCTATTTAGTTAGGAGTATGGGAATGCATCCTTTCTCATACCTCTAGTTAAAATTAGCACACCATTGAACAAGTTCATCCTAAGATAACATCTAGCATCTTAGGGTTTACAAGTTCATTATCCAAATCAAACAATCAAAATCAAGCCCTAAGTCTAGCATTGATACAAAGTCCCTAAACGTTCAACAGTCATATCATTCACCCCTTTTCATCCTTCATCTTATCATTTGGTCCTAAACAGCTTAGAGGTCACTTTTGCAACAAGGTCAAAACACAAGAGGAACATGGAATATAAACTTGATCCATACATCATGAGTAATCCAAGTCAACTAAGCTATCAAAGCCTTCCAAAACTAATGGATTATCAACACTCACATTTATACAATCCATACATGGGATCATTATCTCCTGCAAACTTCAATGGTACAACAAATGTGAGTATACCTAGTCAAAAGGTTGGAACACCTTTCCCGATGGTAGATCTAAATCCAAACCTACAATTTTGTCAACCAAAAACCCAATGCATGAACCTTCAAATGAACAAAATCATCCCACCATATCCATACATGCCAAATGAGAATGTACCAAGTACAAGTTTTCCAAACATGAATCCAACATTTTTGGGGATAGATACATTTGCAAATCATATGAATATTCCAAACATCAAAAATGGTCAATTCCAACCTATCATGCCAAATCTCAACATTATCCCAAATTAGAACATTGTCCAAAATCAATTTGTCCATGATCCCATTCAAAAACCATGAGTATGTATCCCAAATTTTCTTGAACAAAAACCAAATCAACTATATCAAGGGAGTCAAGATCGAAATAAAGATAAAATTTGGCGAGATCAAATTGCTACACTTACCAAAATAGTTGAGTCATTGTGCCAAGAGACATCTCCACCACCATTACCCATATCAACATCATTCCTTGGTTTAGGGTTTCCCCCTTTACCTAGCACCAATCACTCCATCCAAATCAATCCACCTAAATCCATCACATCGAATCCTTTGAATATACCATCGACATCGCACCAACATATGGTATCTAATCGTATGACAACATCAATCCTAACAAATCAAAATATGGTCTTCCAAGGATCTATCACGTCAGTCATTCTGACCATTCCTATCACCATGATAAATCCCATCATATCTCAAACCCTCATGATCACTCCGAACATATCTCAATGACTTGTCACTACATCCAACACAATTCCAATCCCACCACCACCACCAAAAACAAACACAACAAGACAATATAACATTGAACTAAAAGCTCACCAGGCCTACCAAAACACCATCCAACAATATCTAGTTGCGCAACAAGCAATACAAGCTCAACAAGTACAACAAGCCTCTCAAGCTACCCAAAAAACACAAGCACAAACATGAAAAATGATAACTATTGGGGATAACAATAAACATTCAACCAATAGTGATAGTATTGACAATCTCTTTACCATAATTGCTGAAAGCAATGATCAAGATATATCTATCAAAGAGCACATTGAAGATGTTTCTATCTCACCTGATGATCAACTCACCATACATCAAGAGCCACTTTTTAGTGATCTATTTCAAGGAGTGTTAGGATTATTTGATCCTATTGAAATAATGCACGATCCATCGACCAATGATCATGAAGAAAATGTCTCTACATCGCCTAATGAGTTAGAGGACATATCTCAAATATTTATTCGAAAGCGTGATCAACATCTTTCACCAAAGTCTAGCAATGGTCCTTTCCAAAACATGTTGACACCCTTTGACCTCATGGTTATAGATATTGAAGGAACCTTGACCTCGACACTTGAGGATATTGAACCACTTACCATGTCTAATGATGATATCCAAGAACCATTTGTAAGCAATCCATCCTTTGAAACTAACCCATGTCAAGAACTTGATCCAAGGCATGTCGAAAGCAACTCCGAAATCATTCAAGATCAAGAAATTCAATCTTCAAGATACTACAATGATCTAATGGACACTCTCTTATCTATGCAAGATGATCATATCCATGTAGTAGATACTCCTCCATCTACCCTGAGATGCTTTTTGTGGATGGAAATGTAGATGATCTTCATTCAAAACAAGATTCCTTTACTCTTGATAGTATTACATAAAAAGAGAAGGTTCTTGATTCGTACAGTCAAATAGAGTTGTCAACATCTGGATCATACATATCCAAAATTCAGAATGAGGACATCAGGTATGAGGATATCCAACATTATCCACTCAAGGAAACAAGTCAGATAGAACAATATAATTCAGAGTTAGCAGAGCAAAAAATTGAAACGTCACCTATGGTGGTCATTTATCAGAGAATGCATTATAAACAAGAGCTCTCAGAACAAGCAAAATCAAAGCATGAATGTACCACTTCCACAATACTGGGGGAAACTTTGTCTCAAGAAAACATCAACATAGGAAGTATGAAGAATCCTTATGATGAAACCGATGTCAATACTACAACCAACCACATATTGAATCTGCATCCACCCATCACCCCATCCATGAATTGGGACCAACGTCAAAATAAAGAATTGAATCAAACTATGAAGAACATTATCAAAACAAAAGAATCTGAAAAGCATAATGGAAAAATCAAATACACATGGATACCAAAGAATACAAAGAAATATCATCCCTATCAAACTCCATCAGTCAAAGAAACTATGGGGCAAAATAAAAAAGGGAAAAGTATCTAGCAAAGATGTCCACAAAAGAAAAAAGTAGGATTTTCAAGTGAGGTACAAAGTGTATCAAGCAGTTGGTCCTAATTCCATGCACACTTTCGTATCCACCCATCATTGCTTATCTTCCCAAGTTTGGAGAGTCAAAGGTTCCAAACTATCAACCAATCCATCTCTTATCCCTAAACACACTCCATCCATTCCTCCACACATGATATCCAAATCTCACATTGACCATGTATTGGCAGCGACCCTTCATCATAAATATTCTGAAGGCACTCTATCATGATGTGTGCACAAAGACAAAGTTAACTCCGATATCGACGAAGCAAATCAAGAATCCCAAAAGTTGCATTCAAGTGCACATATCTTAGCAAAGCATCTTCTTCAAGCAAGATATCGATGGCACATTATGACAGGGGCATCTACATCAACAACACCTTATGATTCAGCATGAGTTTAAAATGTTTTAGAAAAAATTTAAAAAATAAAAAAATATGAAAATCCAAAAAAGAAAAGAAAAAAGGATTGAAAATAGTAAAGAAAAAAATCGTCCTCTAGTGAAAACCGCATGGGCGGCACTTTGGGCAAGTACCATGATGAAAACCTGGCAAGCAGGCATCATGTGTATAATTGAGCATCTACGTGCACTAGTTCAGGTGGAAGCATCTCATCCCATCCATAATAAATCTAGCATCCCATCTTATCCATAATAAATCCATCTATCCATGAGCCATTTATCCAATCCATTTTCATCCATTTGCATCCATGGTCCAAGTTATCTTGATCTTGACAAATTTTGGTGCACACTTTATGCTTGCTTATGGAAGACATCTTGACATGGGTTATTTTCATTGATCCTATCCTATCCAACATTATCTAAGCCATTAAGCATTATCCAAATCAGAATTCTTTATCCAAACACCTTATCTTATCACAAGATAATCCTTGGAATCCTTGGAATACTTACCATATTCATCCATCCACACACCTATCCAAGCATCTATCCATAACATTCCATACATTGCGAGACACTAGGGGCAGATATTGACATCTTGCTTTGAGAATAAATCTTGATCTATATCCTCCAACTTATGTGGCGATCTGAACATTGGCAAACATGAAATCAAATTGTCCACCACTTGTGAGAAAAATCCAAATCACTAGCCCATGGCATATTTTGATAGGAATATGTTCCTTATCATGTTTTATCTTCAATCGAACATCAATTCAAATGATCAATATCAGTCGCATCTAATGCACCCTTCAAACGCCACATCAAATCATTCGAACAACTTTTCTTCCAAATCAAGCTTCATCAATCGTGACCAATCAAATCCAATCAAAAAATCATCATCTTGGGATATCCTTGTGTTGCTTAACACTATCCCTACATTGTTGTGTATCCTCAACAATTTTATCATCATCAAATCCAATCAAAAAATCATCATCTTGGGATATCCTTATGTTGCTTAACACCATCCCTGCATTGTTGTGTATCCTCAACAATGTTATCATCATCAAATCCAATCAACCCATCATCATCTTGGGATATCTTTCCCAATCCTTGTGTTGCTTAACACAATCCTTGCATTGTTGTGCATCATCAACAATTTTATCATCATCAATTTTATTAACATCCAAATCCTTGTGTTTCTTAACACTATCCTTGCATTGTTGTGCATCCTCAATAATGTTATCATCATCAATCCATCGATATGATCAATCAACCTTAGCTTGGTCTTCAACAAAATCCCAAAAAGAACACTAATATCATCACATAATTCCATATCCAAAATGTCAAAATCGTGCAAAAAATCCAAAAAAATCCAAAACATCAGAAAATTAGAATATCCAAAAACATTCAAAACATTCGCAAAATCCAAAAACACTCAAAAAATTGAAATACGTCAAAAACATTGGAATCTGAACTACATCATCTTTGAGCTTAAACGTAGGCAAGGCTAATCATTGATCAGCCCTTGAGACATCAAAATCCAAAAAACATTCATAAAATCTCAGAAAACCCCAAAAAATTACAAAAGTCAAAAATCAAAACACTTGTAAAATCTTGAAAACACCAAAAACAACCTCAAAACATTTCAAAATGTCAAAAACATCCAAATATTTGAAAAAATCCATCTGTCTCATCTCGCTTGCACCCACAATAGTCAATCATCCATAATAAATTGATCGTCACCTTCATCCTTTGCCAAAAAAAATAGAAACAATCCCAACAATCAGCAAAATCAATCTTCAATCGTAAAATCAAAATGGAAACAACAAACAATTAAAAAAAAATCAAACTCTTGATCATTCACAAACATACCAATCGACCTTATATCAACAACCTATCAATCAACTTATCAAACCATCATCATCCTATACAATGCATGTCCTAGGATATATCGTTCTGACAATGGGCATCATTTTGGATATCACCTTGGATCCTTATCCTATCAAAACAAATCCCTTTGGCTAGAGATATGAAGAACATTGGCTTGTTTGCATACTTGGTCTTTTCATTTGATTTATCTTATTGAACTCATTCTAAGGACCTCTCGATGATATCTGAACGAAGGATTTAGAGAGATAGGAATGAGGCAACGATCATTATCTTTTTATCTGTTGTGCTTGTTGGACGTTCTTGTAATATAACCTTGGCGAATACTTTCTTTGTTAGGTACATCCTAGCAAGGTTTATGTATGTCAGGTGTGAACAAGAATAATCCTATGTGTTTGTTGAGTCAAAGTCCATCACACTAGGTGCAATGCCATCTTGGTTCTTTATACCCTAATGCATCGTGCCTACATGTCTTATCAAAAATAAGGTAATTGGCCCTTTGAAAATCCCAACTCCTTGGAAATCATCATCATCATCATCATCATCTCATGTCTTGTTGGAATCTCTTGTTTTCTTCTATCTCTTTCTTTTCATGCTAACATGGTATCATGAAAGTTAATCATAAATCATCGCTAATGCATCCATCCTGCATCCACAGGCCATCTTCATATCATATCATATCATATAAGAAATATTGATCATCTCGCATGCATTGCATTTTATCATTGCATAATATAGATTGGTTATTCTAGGCATCTCATAAACCATACATTTATTATCCATTGCATAATCATAAGAGCATCATCATATCAAATCATGTGCATCCATCATATCATCCATGCATCATCATATCATCCATTACATATAAACATCTTAATCATCTCATCATCAATAATGTCACTGTCATGGTACAAATTAGGATCAAGTGGGTGTAATATATCAAAATAGGCATGAGCATAGCCATGGCTAATGACTATCTACATCATCAAATTTGTCTACATCAAATATTTGAGTTGGACTAATCTTGAACCTCTTTGTTGAGAGATTGACCCTCAAATCAAACCTCTTCGCCCAATCTCTTGAGGGGGCAGTATACTGACGTAATTCTTCATTCGCTGGGGTAGTAGTGGGGCATCCAAAAAATTTAGAGAAATTTTAACTTTTGATCATGGCAAGGTTATTCTTTGAACCAACGCAACAAGTGCATCGCTTCAAAGAGGGGCAAAATGTAGACATCAAAAATATACAAATTGATATCGCACACTCGATCCCGATCTACTAACATCGCTTCAACCTAGATTATCCCTCTGTCTAACCATTTAATCGAATAGCCTTATTTGATTAAAGTCATCATAATTCCCATTTTAATTAAATAAATCCCTCAATTTAATTAAATCATCGGCTCTGCATAATTAGCTAGGTCATTTCATCTTCCTATCTTTATTTAATTAAATAATCCATATTATTTGATTAAATTTCTAAAGTTAATCTAATTAAATTAAATAAATCAAGCATTTATCTAATTTAATCTAACATCACCCCTTTTGGTTAAATAAATCAAAAATATTTATTTAACTAAGTCTTAATCATTTTCATCTCTTTTTGATTTATTTCAATCCTAAAATCTAAATCAGATAGTCAAATCAGCTAAATCTCACCTTAAATTAATCAAATCCTAATTAATTTAATCCTAATCACTCAAATCCTCTATATTTTGCAACTTGCACATGAAAATCAATTTAATTGTTTTATAAATCACCTATTTTCATTCAAAAAAGGCATCCAAGGGGGAATATTCTTCAAATTTTTAATCTCCCCCAAATAGACATGTCCATCCAACAAAGCATTTAAATCTATTACATTGTCTCTTACATGTCTCCCACTTGGCATTTAACTCATCTTTCATCCCCCCTAAACATGTCATCTCATCAAATTCAAATTTCAAATTTGCACATTGATCAAAATGTGCTCAAGCTTCCTCCATTCACATGTTGACAAGTGGCACCTTGCCATTGGTTGAATGTTAGTCCCACATTGCTTCATTCTTGGCATTCATCCATCTTATCATTATATAAATAAAGAGCTCATATCCTCATTTCATCATCCACCAATTGAGTAAACTTACTATACTCAAATTTAGAGCAATCTTCATCCATACTTTTGAATCCATAGCTAGGTTATGCAGATTTTGGTCTTGAAGCACTCACCATCCTTCATCAAAGTGGATCATTCATCAACATTCATCAAGCTTGCATCATTGGAGTTGGGAAAGGTCCAACTTTCACATCAAATTGGCACCAATTCCCCCATGGGATCAAGAGTTTTCATTGTCTTAAATAGGATTTAGCTTTCTTTATTGCTCTTTCATTTCATTCTTGTCTCATTTCCTAGTTTAAACTTTGTAAATGGATTCCATGGGGAATCCTTATTCTTTCTTACATTTGATCTCCTAATATATTCTTTTGTTGTGTTTTGTAGGTATTGGGATTAGGGTTCTACAATAATAAATGACTTTACTTGAAAAGTTAATTTTGTTTATTATGGGTAATTAGAAAATAGGGAGATAAACTATTGGTTTTAAATTCCTCAATATTGCAATTGTAATTTTAACTAATTTTGAGTAGTTGCAAACAATTTTAATTATTTGTATTTGATTACATGTAATACATCATTGTTTGGCTTGGATTTAGGAAATCCTAAAGTAAGTGATTAAATCGTCAAATTGCCCTTCGTTATGTAATCTCCCTCTTCTGTGATGCTAGGAAAGTAGAGCTAAATGTTATGTAAGTCTTCCAGATTGGGTTTCCTTTGAGTTTGGGGTTGTCGTAATGTGTTAGTCAACCTTGTTTTTCCTTGGGTAGTGCACCTTGTTAGATCTAGTTAAATGCCCAGTTATCATGAATGGGATGTGTGTTGAATTTATGTCGTGGATAGGGAGTCATTCTCCTCAGGTCACACTTGTGTACCCTTGGGTGTGGAGTTATTCCACATGTTGTCTTAGAGGATTTTCTTGCAATGAGGGCCAACACACAAAGTGGTGTCAGGGTAACTCTTTGCAAGTTAGTTAATTCAGTGATAACGTAAATAAACTTATTAGAGGTTTAGGTTGCATCAAACAGTTAACAAGATTAATTTTTCCTCGCTTATGGACACAAGGGCTTGTATAGACTTGGGATGAGACGAGAAGGCCTAGAATGGAAAGATCGTTATCTCATCTCTATGAGAGATAACTAATTCCGCATTGGTTTGCATGAGGGTCCAAGAGTCGTTAGAGGTTTCCAGGATATCCTGAGATGGGGGTTGGGACCTAGGAAGACTTACCAGGATATCCCATGTGACATTGTGATGTCACTTCTCTTAAGTTAGCAATATGTTTGTAACAATGATGCAATTGATTATTTAACTCTGGAAGCATTGTAACCATTGTGTTATGTGATGTTGTACTTGTATTTAATTCAGTTCAATTTTGAGTAGCCTATGTCTAGAGGTAGATGGTTTTTCCTAGGAATCCTTGTTACTATCTCCTAGCACGAGGGGTGAGCCTTTGAGTATCACATGGTTGGGTGGAGCATGCACCTTAATCCATTGGGTCATCTTCTCTTTCGCATGGATGAGATTTCCAGTTGGAGAGCTCATGGGATCCAGTTACTTTTCTTGCTTTATTCATTTCATTTTTTATTGTAATTTTATTACCCCTCATTTGTATCAAGGTGGAAGATGTAATTTTTAACCATTTTTTATTGAATTTACCTCATTCGGGGAATGAGAGTTGTAATTGTATTGTAAATTATATTATTGGAAACATGTGGTATCCCTTATTCCTTTGATGTAATTTTATCATGTAAGGAATGTAAGTGTATTTAATTCGTTAAGTAATTAAATGTTATGGTTTCAATTCATGTTTCTTGCTTGGGTTTAAGTAAACTCAGTCTCATAACCTTAGGGGATGTTGGCAATGGGTAGTGAACTTGCATGCTAATTGTACTTAAACAAAAAAAAATTCTTGTGTTCAAGTAGTTAATTGCAACTTCCCCTAGGGTTGTGTGGCGAGGTGTTACATGACCCCTAGCTTCTCCCAAAGATACTCAAAATTGTCTTTAGGAAGAGTCTTCATAAATATATCAACAATTAGATCCTTCGTAGAGACATACTCAAGCTTTACTTCATTCTCCACAACCTTCTCTCTCAAGAAATGATACCTAATAGATATATTCTTTGTCCTTCAGTGCATCACTAGATTATTTGAAATATTAATTATACTTGTATTATCATAGTAGATAGAAATAGGATCATCATACACAACTGTGATATCTTTCAATTTATGTTTCATCCATAGAACTTGTGTGCAACAAGATGTAGCAACAATATACTCAACTTCAGCAGTAGATAACGAAATTGGATCTTAATTTTTACTCAACCATGCCACCAATCTACAACCAAAAAAAATTCACTACCACTTGTACTTTTTTTTTCATCTACACATCCATCCCAATCAGCATCTATATAAGCACTTAGTGTAAATTTAGTATCCTTAGAATACCATAAGCCATAATCCAAAATTCCATTCAAATATCTAAATATTCTTTAGCAACAACAACATGTGTTTCCTTAGGATCTTCTTGAAATCTAGGTACAAGATAGATAGCATGCATAATATCTTGTCTAGTAGTGGTCAAATACAATAGTCCACCAATCATAGATCTATAATTGCTCTGATCAGCCTTAGGTGAATCATCATATTTACCTAATTTGCAACTAGTCACGATAGGAGTGCATATTAGTTTGGAACCTTCCATCCCAAACTTCTTCAACATCTATCTCGTATACTTCGACTGTGAAATAAATATCCCTTTCTTTGTTTGATTAATTTATAGCCCAATAAACAAATTCATCTCTTTGAACATAGACATCTCAAATTCTTTTTGCATCTCTTCTACAAACATTTTACACATAGTTTCATTTCCTTCAAAAATAATTTCATCAATATATACAACCAAAATCAAGAACTTTTCATTTTAAACTTTAAATTAAGGTTACTATCTGTCATACCTTTGTTGAAACCTTGTTGAATCAAGTACCTATCTAACCTTGCATACCAATCTCCAGGAGCTTTCTTCAATCCATATAAGTATTTCTTCAATCTATAGACCATGTCCGGTTGATCTGACAATTGAAAACCTTTTGGTTGTTCCATGTAGACCTCTTCTTCTAGTTCACCATTCAAAAATACAGACTTGGCATCCATCTAATAGACTTTGAAATCTTTATGAGCAGAAAACTCTAAGAAAATTTTGATAGCTTCCATCCTTGCCACTGCAGCAAAAGTATCCTAAAAAACTATTCCTTCTACTTGTGAGTAACCCTTAGATACAAGAATTTATTTTTTTCTAACCACTTCTCCATTCTCATTCAAATTATTTCTAAATACCCACTTTGATCAAATAATATTTTTTTCTTCTAGTCTTGGGACCAATTCCTAAGTTTGATTCTTCTCAATCTGCATAAGTTCTTCCTTCATAGCTTCCATCCAATGCTAATCTTTATATGCTTAACTTACAGTCTTCAGTTCAAACTTAGAAAGTAAACAAAAATTTACTTTACCAATAAAAGCTTTGCTTCTTGTCAATACACCTTTTTTCTTCTCTCCAATGATTTTATTTTCTAAATGATTCTTTTGCACATATCTAGGTGTCCTAGGGGATGTTGGATGTTTTTCAAGAAACAAGAAAATCTCACCAAGAATCTATGAATTTTCCATTTTCAATTCTCAAATACTCAGGAGGTGATTGGACAATGAATGAGAGGAATATATAATGCTTCCCTCTTGCACTTTGGGCTCTGGAAAGCTCAGGAGGTTGATCTCACAATATGTATCCTACAATCTTCTAAACAATTATATCACACATTGTATACCAAGCAGATATATTCCCATTGAAAGGCTAAATAGATGAAATCCTTCAAGAAACTGGTGATTCATTTAAAAGGATTAAACACCTAAAGCTGAGAATACAACACAAGACCAAACTGAAACAAAATAAATTGATTCAACACTTGTTTATGAATTTTGTTCTCAAATTGAAACATAAGGTAAGTTTTCTTTCAAATATCCATGATCTCTGTGTAATTGCATTACAAAAAACATATCAAATGTTCAAATTCTATGACTACTTATCATATCCACTCAATATTCATATAGACTTATGCTTTAATTAAGGTATTTTAACTAATTCATTAAACTAAAGCAAGAATTAAAACATATTTCACTGCAAAACACAATAAAAATTAATGAAAGATCATTGATCAGATTTTCATTAATAACTCAAATGAAATATTATAGATGGAGAGTCAATAGACTCAAAGTTTTGTATTGTTCATTCAGACATGCTTGAAAACCATACAATTGAAAAACCTTATTTCCTTGACTCAAAACCTAACATACAAACTAAAAATGTATTTTCTCTATGTTATACATTTGCATTTTTAGATCCAAAATTAAAAAAGAGACCCACACTAATGGAACTAAATTTCCTTTTACTAGAAACAAGGGAGAAAAACAAGCTTCAAGCTAGAAGTACACTTGTCACATTTTCATTTGACAATTAATACCGATGATTTCATGAGAATGGTTACAAAATACTAAGAGAATGTTTCTCATTGAGAAAAGGTTTCCTTCCAGTTGGTGGAGATTCTTGTGCCTTCCAAAAGGAAGTTTGTTGAAGAGAGTGGTCTACAAACCATTGCAACATCATTATTCCTTTTTACCCAAAGACCTAAAGGCATGCATAAAAGAAAGAACCATGTGGATCAAAATCCATATCAATATCAAACACTAGTCCAAGTCACTAACGGTCAGCTTTATCTATCACATATTGAATTGGGAGAAACATATCTCTTATACATTACAACTTCTAAGGCCAAAACTGTATTGTACTTAACCATGTATATATGTTCTCCATCATTGTATCTACAACTCTAATTCATCAATGAATGTTTTCTTCCATAATTCATATTTTGTATCAAAAGGCCAATTGAATCCTAGGAGTTCATCCATCGTCTTTCTATAAGGAACATATTTTCCATTACTGAATTAGCTTCTTTATCAAAGTCTTCAAGGAAGCTGATGGTAAAAGATAAATTCTCAAGAGTATTCTTCAATAAATAAATATCAACACTTTCACATATTAGGGATGCTTGGGAAACAATTGTTGTATCCACTTGATCTTTCCATGCCTAAAGAGTTTTTACCTCTGTTGGTGTTTTTTCTAGTAGAAATTTGAAATCCTCTAAAGGGTAGCCAATCCTTATGCTCAAGAATCTTCAAAGTGAGTGGCCAACAAATGAGCAAGGATTATAACTCCCTTAATCCTCTTTAGGCTTTGAGAGACTTAGGAGGGTGTTCCTTAGTGTGTTAATTTGATTTATTGGATTGATAACACTTCTATACATAGATCAATTCCTATTATGTGTGAATAGACATTATTATCTAAAGGTTTAGTTGGCCTTTCAGTAAATTACTATTTATTGCTAGGAATTAGGTGATACTTCAAATTCATATACTATAATTGAAAATGATTTTAATAATTTTCACTCTCACTTTGAATCCCTAGCAAGATGCATTACTAGCTCACTTATATTTAAGATTATCTAATGAATTGAACAATTCCTATTCTATTGGGATAATGGAGTCAAATTTGTAACAACTAGTAATATATCAACCATTTAACTCAAAAATTGGTGGACTATTATCATAATGCTTTGTAGGATGACAACTCACACTATCTAAAATGTAACTTCTTAGCAAATCCTATGAAATTTCTTATAAATTTGTGACCCTCTTCAAGCATTTAATAAACTCTTTGAGTTGAAGTAAAAACAAGCCACACATTCAATTGAACAACTAAATATAAATGAAAAGACCATTGATATTTTCATTTATAATTTGCAAGATAAGTACATAGGAGAGCATCATTTTAGAACTAATATTTTCCTCTATATTTGTAGCTTCTTAAAACCCATTTTAAGATAATTACACATTTGACTCATATCCTAGACTATTTACTATTATTTTCATTAGTGTTTCTTACAAAATGCATCTTCCTGAGCTAAGCTTATCACCCAAACCATTGTGAGACTCAAAATTTGAACCCTCTGTAATGAGCCTTGAAATCCCTTTTATAGATCAAGGGAGCAACAATCATTGAGCTCATTACAGTTACATTTCATTTAAAAAAAAATCATTTGTATTTCAAAAATTCCTTGAACGGTTACATGTAATAATTTGTAAAGTAGGGGAAGCCAAAATTCACACCATATGCAAAAGAGAAGCCAATTGAGACTTCCAAAAGCACTATTAGCCTTTGTCAAGCATCCAAATTCTACATCCATACTAAACAATAGATTCATCATAATACCAACTAGAAAGCACCTGAATTAGCACAAAAGACAAAAACCACATATGCAAAGAGAGCTAGAACCACCACCATAACAATATTATAATTAAATCACAAAAAACCAAAATGCGAGAAGCAATCACACTCAATCAGAACTAGAAAAAGCATGCCAACTTTGTGTCCTCGTAGAGGCCAGAAAAGCAACCACTTCTTCTTCATTAATGTCCTTTCTAGTATCAAAATAAGTACATCCACTTTGTGTCCTTACAAAAATTTGGGGAACTGCCACCACCTCCTCATCTAAGTTTGCTAATTCAGTTAAGGCCATAAGATACTAGTGATAACTAGAATTAGTTTCAGTCTCACTATCTGAGGAATCACTTGAGACTTCAATGGGTGAATGATCCTTGCTCAAATAAGCTTTGTGGTACTTGTGCTTCCTCGTTCCTTCCCTTACAGACCTCACAAGCTCCTTTTTCTTAGACTCTGCCACTTCTCCCATAACAACTCGGCTCCTCAAATGATAATTACTCACACCAAATCACATTGATTTCTTTCCCTGGGAAACCATCTTACCTTTCTTCTTTAGAGTTGGAACAACTCCAAGTATTATTTTCTCATTATTTAGAACCTCGTCTTGTGAATCCTACAAACTAAGTCTTCTCGACCTTCATACATAGGAAGCAGAGACAACGAACTTACTCATTTTCACTAGAAGTATACTGAAAACAATGGGACTCACAAGTACAGACTAGGATGATCACAAGAAATTTTAGTTGTTGATTGCAATGGTGAAAAAGAAAAGGCTATCAACTCTTATTTATCAAGCAATTTGAGCATGTCAATCATCAATGCTTAGTGAATTCCCACATGAGCGAGCAGATGATCAACCACTGGATTTTACATTAGGACCGTTAATCACTCAGGTACACCAAAATCTATGTGTCATCCTCAATGATTACAAAAAGGTAATCATTCACACACATTAGGATTGAACGCAATTAATTTTATAGGTGAGGAAAAATGGCTATCATGCTCACATCTTTGGTTTTAAATAATAGCTATTGATATTTTGGTGAGTTGGTACACTGAATGACTAATATTGAGTCAATCCTATTTTAAATTCCACCTCAATAATGTGCCGAAAACTTACCAATGGCATTTAGCTAGCTAGGCAGCCACACATCTATCTGCGGGCTCCACCATTCTCTTCTAGGCAAAGAAAGGGATAGATGTGTCACATGTTTGTAGACCCTCGAGATTAAATAAAACATTTTTTAATATCCTACAAGACCGAAAGTGGATGGATAATATTAAATCTCAACACTCCATGATCATTGATACGAAACCTTTTGGCATTAGGCTCTACAATAGAGATTGGTCCCAACACCTGCCGAGGGACACACGTCTATCACTCACTTACCCCATGGATTTTGAGAAACCATTATTTTATTTGCATGTGGTGGGAGGGGAATGACAAAGATCTAACCTACTATTATGATGGCTCACAAATTTGTAGATGCACAAAGTTAGTCTTAAAAAGGGGCCATGACTAGGCCGACGGTATTTAACCCTCAGGAATATAGGCTTAAGAAATAAGTGATTTAATGTGAAATATTTAACTCAACCATAGAAAAAATAGAACATAAAGGCACTTGGTGACTAGAAAACCTAAACCATGGGGCCAATGAGAGTAACGATTCAAGAGGCTCAAGTGATAACTTAAAAGATCGAGCACTAGGTATAATAGGTCAACAAAAGAAAGAATTCCCATTGGTTTTAAGACCAAAATTGTCAAATGAGGGCTCTTAAACCAAAACCCTAACACCATACCTAGACAAAGAGGTTCAAAACTATGATCAAAACAAGGACCTACTCAATATTTTCAAAAGAAAATTGGGATCTCTATCAGTGGCTCATGCTCAGGGACACATACCCCTGGTGGGTATGGTGAGAATCCAGATCTCATGGTTGAAGTAGACCAACAAAGAAGCACAAAAACCCAAGAGCTTACCCAGACAAGGAAATTCAACAAACCAAACCTATATACACTAATTATAGAGCTATACATGGCATTTTATCTTTAGAGGCCTTTCCTGATATATAGACCATTAAGCCTCCCTCTTGCAATTCTAGTAGCTTCAATCTTCAATTTAGTTGCTCGAGGCCACAAAAATCTTGGAAAAATTCTTGCCTCTATCAAAGGCTTTATTCTCAATTTTTTGTAACGAATCAACACTTTTACCAAGCATTTCCAAACAATTAGCTTCATTGTGAATAACACCATCAATCCCATATACCATAGTTCCAAGGCTACCCTGTTCATTAGCCTGCTCCCATGCAAACTTGTTTGATTGAATTGAAAAGGTGAAGCATTCATACTCTATTTTATCATTAACATCACCAATTCTGACATCATATTTAGTTTTCACACCAAACTAAAAACCCTCATAAATTATTCTTTGGCATATATCATGCAAACAACCACCAGATGTATCAAAATAAAATGCATCATTTTTAGGGGCTTCATTAAATTAGACATTGTGACATAGACATATGTTTAAGCACTCTGATTCAGACACACCACAACAAACCTTGGTGTTCATGAGATGGATATCATATTCACCATTTTCATGAGATCCATCACTGTTTGTGTTACTTGGATTCTCTACAAATAGACCTATTTTATGTTCTGTGAGCATCAAGAGATGGAAAATTTTATGGCAATGTATTAGAGGATCATCAACATTTCCAGTCTTCATTTTGTAGTGTGGATATCATATTCACCATTGTCATCTGATTATTCTTGCTTATGATGTTCGATATCATCAAGAGATGTTTGTCCTCACACAGGGGTGTTTACATCCATCTATGAAAAAATAAAGAAATATTTATCAATTATTTTTGATAGGTCTACTAATATCAATTGACATAAAATAAACATTATTAAACATATATATTCATACTTATACCTAAGTTAAGAATATTGATGATAAAAATTTTGCACTAATGCCAACTTCCAAATTTTCTCTTATTCCAGGAGGTGTGACTATTATATTCATCAACTAAACAGACAATAATAGAATAAACTAAAAAGTTCACAAATATATATAAAGAATAAATTTGAAATTCATAAAAGCAAACTTAAATGTGTTATACTATATTTGTGTAATCCAATGTAATAAGCATCTATGGAAATATGTGTACTAAATGGTGATGCAATGCCCACCTATTCAATAAAAAGTATTTTAAAATACTAAATGTTACCTTTAATAGAAATTATTCTTTTTTTTTTAATATTCTATAAATTTTACCTCTGATATAGATGCAAGTGTACAAGTTGTTACAAGAATGCTTGATGATGTACCAACCTCTAGCATTACACCCTAAAATTCATAATGTTTACATCAATTTAATTCAATTGAATAATTGAAAATCTATTTACATTTAAAAAAATTAAGTATTTAAAAGATAAAATATTATAAATTCAAATCAACATGCCTGCATTTGACCAACATACACCTCATTCAAAAAATCATTTTTCATCACCATATTATCTAATGCACCACCCTAATGACCCCCACTAATACCATGGCATCTATATTGATAATGAGAACACACATGGGAGATGGAACAATCTACTACAGCTAGATGGTTGAACTAATACATCATCCTCTAAGGAAAAAAGATAGAATATTTATGTGACATGCCCTATAATGGTGTCTATAAAAATAGTGATAGTATGGATCTAGTCTACACCTCCATATTGTCCTTGATGTCTATTGGAACCATCACATGATAAACAAGTCTTTGTGTTGGTGTTCCTTGATGTTCACAAAACTTATCTACCTGATAAGCTCCTGGTCTATTTTGGGTAGAGCCTCTACCTATACCTTGAAACTTCCTCATATCAAAATTATTGGGAATTTGATGAAGGATGAAATCACAATATATTTTTCTAAGAAAATATTGTGACACTTCATAATTATTACATGGAGGTTGGTCAAATACCATACACCACCTATCCCAATGTATTGGAAACCTCTTTGAAGTTGGAGGAATAGGTTCATTGGTTTTAGGATCTATGAAAAGAAAACATATGTTTTATTTTCTTATGTCTTTCTTTTTCCCTTCATAATAGGACAATTTTGTTACATAAAATTGATGACATGAATCTTTATAAGTTTTCCATTGATTTATTTGATTTTTGATTGTGTCAACATTCATCATCATTTCTTATAATGCCGAGGAAAGGATAGGTGATGTTGGTTTGATGTTGAACCCCTCAATTTTGAAAAAAATTCATTAATTACAACTTTTTTTTGTCGTATATGCCCTAACAAATCCTCTTGGATTTTTCTAGGGTTTGTTGGAAGTATTGGAGAAGGATTAGAAATACTAGGGTTTTCCTTGCGTAATTCATCATTTAAATTTGGTTGTGGCTCCAGGTTTATATGATTGATTATATAATTTAAAAAAACATGAAATTGATAAAAAATGATCTAATTTTTCAAATGCAAATAGAATTTAAATCTAATGTACTAAAAATAAGCACTTTCCTCTTCTTCATTCTTGCATTGTGAAGATAGGTTGCAAAGGGAAAAATCACATTCACATTATGTTGGATTGAGGGAAAGAAAAGTGTTGTTGAAAATGCAAGTCGCGGGTGAGAAAAATGGATAAGTTTTTTTTTTATGACTTTATTGAGAAAAATGCGTACATGTTTTTATTTCATAAAAATGCGTATGTGTTTTTCTTTCATAAAAACACACACGTGGGTGATCCACAATACTAGTTTACAATTCCCTTAACAAACAAAAATTGCAAAAATTCTCCAAAGAAATAAATTTCGGGTTTTTAGGGGTTCTCTCAAGGGGAGGCTTTGCATGAACCCAAAAAAGGGGTTTGCTTGAACCCCCCCTTCAAGCAAACCCATTTGTGATGTCATGCACTTTTCACACATTTTTTTAAGGAAAAAAAAAAGAAAAATTGCAAAAAGAGAGGAGGGTTCGAGCAAACCCCCCTTGACCCCTTCAAGCGAATGGGGGAGTCACTCAAACCCCCCCTTTTTCACCTTCCCCCTCTCCTCTAGCATTTTTTTGTAGTATTCTTCCTTTCCAAGCTCAATTTGAGGATGAAAATGGAGGAAACTTCACAGACCCAACTGGATGATGGTAGTCCTCAAAATGAGCTATCCATCAAATACAATTTTACTATATTTTGGTTTCATTTTTTCCTTTTTAGATTAATTAAACATAGGTTTTTCACTGAAAATCAAGCTCTCTATTCTGCACACATGGAAAAATAGTAGATTATAAAAATAAAAATAAAAAAATTTATGTTAGGTATTGATGTCCTTGATCTAGCAAAAAAATAATTTGAATTTCGATACATACAAAAAAGTTATGTTGTATATGGTTTGCATATATCTAAATTGTAATTGGTTTGACTTCAAAACTTAATTAAGAAAAAAAATTCAATAAAACTCTATGAAACCAAATGAGAATGCTAGATATCATAGTTCCAAAGCTAAATTTGGGAAAAAGAGAATTTTATCCTTCATAGAAAAAAATTTATGTTGTTTATGGTGAACATCACTCTTTAAAAATGGTGTTTACTATTAAAAACTAGTTTTTGATGGAGATGGAAAAAGAAATGCAATTTGATTCCAAAATTTTAAAAATATATATATTTAGAATCTATAATTTTTTTTTTCAAGATTCACTAGTTTGCATCATCTTCAAATTTCTCATGGTTCAGCAGCTATAGGTCCCTGAAAGTGAAGATTTAGTTAAAAAAAATCAGTTCAATGTCCAGTTTGGCAAAAAAATGTAAACTAGTATTGTGGGATCACCCACATGTTTTGATTTCATAAAAAAACATGTAAGAATTTATTTTATAATAATACATGCATGTTATTTGTTCAAATAATGTGTTTGTGTTATGGCTTAGATTTTCCAAGCCATAACACAAGCATATTATTTGAAGTTATTCAAATCTTGAGCATTTTTTGCCCCTTTTTGGGTATTTAGCCAAGTTTTTGTGCCCCATTTTGGTCCTCGTTCCCTCATATATACAATTTATAAATATTGCAATCCTATATTGCTATCAAGTTGTGGCCTTTCAGTTGTGTTGGAAAAATTTATCTTCTAGAGGAACAAAATCATAGCCCACCAATGCATAATTAATACATTTTTCACTAATAATTTGATATGGACTATTATATTTCTAGTAATTTTTTTTTAGTGTAAATTGTAAGACCCCACCTTGTATGTACATAATATCAACCTAGTTTGTTATATGTTTTTCTTGAAGTAATAATTATACATATGTTGGATGATAAATAAGGTTATCTATGGGAAATATCCTTGCATTTTATTTTGACATTATGTTTTATGGTCACTATCATGAAGGTGGAATGTACTTGTATATTGTGGAATACAAATTGAAATTTAAATGGATTATTTTAAAGTTTAGAATATTCAGCTAATAGATTAACGTGATAAATAATTGTTACTTATGATCGTATTGGTAATGTGCAGGAAGATAACAGTGCTAGCATGAGAAGGGAGAACCATCAAGTGCAAATCAAAAAACTTCTTGAGGATATAAATTTAATTCCATCCGAGACCTAGAAGCAAGTTAAGTTAATGTATTGGAGGGCTAAAATTGTGAGGGCATTTGTTTGGGATTCATGTGAGGTGTAAGTGGGGATTAGGTCTTGGAAACCCCTAGTTAAGTTTGAAAGTCGGATGGAACTTTGAGTGGGCTTTTAATGAGAGTTGTTGGTCAAATTTTTGGGTTAGGGTGCAAAATAAACCCCCTAGGGTCTATACCATAGTGGTAGGGGTCAAGTAGGCATAAAATAGTGCCCCTAGGACATGATTTGACCTTTGATAAGTCCTCATGATGGAAAGTGACGAGTTTTGAAGATAGAATGGGATGGAAAGATGGAGGGGTTGTCCAAGTGCATGTTTCCTATTCAATAAGGAAAATACTCTCATTGATGGAGGTAGGTACACTTCACATCTCCCCACCTAAATTTGCAAGTTGTAACTCCTATATAATTTAGAGAGGATGAATGAGTGGGGTGTTACCCACTTCTCCTTTTTGGAGGAATTTGGTGTAGATTGTAGAGAAGAGGAGAGGAGAGGAGTCTCCCTCTTAGGATATGGTGCCCAAGATAGATTGGCTTGGAGAGGAAAGGATGATGGAAGAGCTCAATCCCCTCATCTAAACAAAAAGATAAGTTTCTCTACTTTCATCATCCTTGTTGATTGTTGTAGGAGGGTAAAATGTGGTGTGGATCTTGTTTAATATGGTGTGTGGAGAGCCTATATGTATGAAATTTGATGGCTTGTTGTTTTGATCTTTTTGGAAATTATTTTGAAAAAAAAAAAATACTCCATCTATCATCTTGGGGTTAGTAAGTTTCTTGCTCGGGGGTATGGCTAGAGCCCACGAGGCTCCATGACGCCATTACGGTAGGGTGGAGAGCAAGCCTAATTCAGTAGTATGCTTTTTTTTGTATTTCTTAAAATTAGTTGTAATTTGGAAAGCTGGTGATTGTTGCAACATGAAAGAAAAAAAAATAGCAAGCCTTTTTCTATTGTGTGTCATTTGTTCTATTCATAATTATTGTTATTATAATATAGAGGGGTGGAATTTTGTATATTGTTGCATTAAGGAAAGAGGAAAAAAAAGAAAGAAAAGAAAATCAATACCCTATGAGATTGTATTGAACAAATATGGAGACAAGGAGAGGATTACTGTGTTGTTTATGTATTCTCTAAGTTGTAATGAAAGATTGATTTATTTAAGTTTTAATGTTTATTTTTGGATGGTGAACTCTTTTTCTATGAGAGGGAAAGTGGGGTTAACTACCATCTGACGAAACTGATTTCAAATTCAAAATAGAAGTTTGTTTTGCCAGAAATTAAAGGGGTTCTTTTTGAACTAAATGATTGCAACTTCTGTTGGTATGGAGATAAATAAATTATTCCCATTTAAAATGAACATGTATATGCATATAGATATTTGAAAGGGTTCTAGTAACATATTTTTAAAACCTTCAAACTTCCATTGGTAACCTCATTATCAGAGTATGAACAAAAATAAATAAAGAAATATTAAAAACAATTGCTTTCTTATTATGTGAAAGTATTGTTCTGAATAACTATTTATTAGTAGCATGGCCCGATGAAGGCATATTGATACTACCTGCAAGCACCAGATATGCATGCTAGACAAATGAATGAATGTCTAGGAGTTCTGAGACAATGTTTAGGAATCCCGGTTAATGCAGACTTATTGTGCGAAGAAACCCAAAGCTAATCAATCGTTGTCTATCGATAACACAAAAATAGGAATGAAACAGATGATTTTATTCGGCTTTCACCTACAGATTTTAAATGGCCTGTTACTCCCAACCCATAAAGAAAATTTAAAAAAAAAATACTGAAATAATAGAGTAATCATAAAATCATTTAATAATGCATTTGGACAACTTCAAATACCCTGCTTTTGGATGGATATAAGAAGCATGATGCTGTGGGATGAAAAGTGTGCAAGAATTTCAAATGGGGTGCAAAGGAAGTAAATCTGATGAGTGCATCAAGTAAAGAAATAGAATGAAATATGATCATTCAGAAAACATAATCCTAGTAATGAGGGAAGCGCCTGGATCAGCCTCCAAATGCCAGCCCTACTTGCTGCGGACCCAGTCATGCCCATTAAGCAGTGACACACAATGGTAAAGGTTGGAAGGGAAGGTAGGTTTGGAGATGGCTGGTCTCAGCCTCGCAGTGAGGATCAACCCATCCTCCCCAACTTATTGCACCCTGCAAAAAAAAAGAAAAGAAGAGATTAGTCGCACAACTGTCGCAGTGGGGTACACCATTTACGTTAGCCCATGTATACAAAATCTAACAGCAAATGTAAACTATCAAGTTCCTCAGTTAGTCAATCTTTGAGCTCGAGGTAGGTGCACGTTTTTTCCAAACTTAAATTGGTCGATGTAGATTGGCTAGGCACAATAAAATGGAGGTCTGACAGTTCAGTGTGTGGGAGGTAATGTGATCACCAACCACCATTATGGCAACAAGTTTTATTTTGGAGACCACGCAAAAAGCCCATGTCCTTGTCAATACACCGACATTATTTAAGAGATCATAGTTGTTCAAGAAAATATGAATGCATCAGTGTAATAAGTATTGCTCCCAGCATGACTCTTTATTAATAGCAGAGGTAGATGTAGTACTACTTAAATCTGAGCGACCATTGGAAGAGAGTGTCTGACTAAACCAGTTATCCCTTGCCTGCCAGCCTTTGTCCACTTGGTCTTGTTGATGGTTAATGAATATTCAAAAGTCTACAAGATGTAGTATCAGACCTACCAATTGCACTTCTCTTTCACCTATCACATCTCTTATCTGGCTCACCAGATTTTATTAGAAAATATGGAAGTCGTGTATGGGCGCCATCAATACTATCTGTGAGGGCGTCATGCAATTTGGAGGGAGGTGCTTGAGATAACGATGGATATCGACTCATTGATATGCTTGGTGTAGTTTTAATTTTAGCCTTCCCAATATTCTATAGGTAGTCATGGATGATCATCCTATGTTTTAATGCCTCGTCAAAATATCTACACTTGCCTAAAAGTCTACCATTCTGTCAGGAAATTGTTGATACCTTAAAGGAGCGCGTGCTAAGATATACACCACAATTTATTGAGCAGATATAACTGTGTACGGGTTTATCAAGAAAGCATAAGCGTACATGTCATTTTGTGGCAGAAGTCTCTTTAGCACCGCTAGCTAGGTGTGCATTAGTCATTCCACATGATTTTTTTTGGAGGTTGATGTTCTTGTGTTGAATGATAAATCTATAGTCAACCGAGAATGGAAATAGAAAAGCAGCAGTGAGTTTGGCAAGTTCATTCATTTCAATCATTTTTCAGGTTCGTTTATTTCTTTTGTGGTTAGACAATGACATTAGAATTGTAACCTAAGTCAACCGCTTAGCTACACTCACTTGTGTTAATGCTATACTTTTAATTGCATTGGTACTCATTAGTGATAGGCCATCCAAAAGACAGCATACTGTGATCAGCAATCATGATCCCCAACTCTGATCTTTGCCTTTTGTTGTTGCATGGAAACAAATGTCTATGCTGTTACAAAATAAATGAATAAAAATATACTATTGCTTAATCTAGGCACCCCCGTGTAAACTTCCAACTATTAATTGTCATAAAATATTGTGAGAGATCTTTTTTATTATTACAAAAGTTCTGTGTGAATATTAAATAAAGAGTTGTAATGCTCTAATGGAAATATGACATCCCACTAAGACAAGATCGAATGAAAGTACCCAAGATTATAAGTTAAAAATGTATGGCATTTTCTTTTAAAAGAGGAATTTAAAAAATAACAAGAGAGAAAAAAAAAAAAATCAAGACACTATATAAAGGAGAGACTCTAAAAATTAGGAGGAGGCTTACATGGCCTTTAGGCTTGGAGAAATAAAAGAGAAGTCAAAATATAATGAGGTTAAAGAGGATTTAGAAAATTAAGAATTTTAATATGTAATGAATTTAAGTTTTTCTTTTAGTTTATGTTATTGTTATGATATGTTATAATTAGGTAAGTAAACTTTCTTTAAAAATAAGAAAGGTTAATTTATTCACATATTTAAACAATTGGTTAGTGATAATTATAATCACTATTTGGAGTGAAATTGGGTGAAATTATCATTGCCTTGGAGATATATATTAAGAATAAAATGTCATCGTTGGCTTATCAATTTGATAAGATTAGTATTTTAGTAGGAAACCTTATTACTATTAATAAAACGATCCTAGGTATTTTAAGCTATAACCATAAGAGGTATCATAAACTCATTACTAAACATTGAGAATTATATTATAGTATAAATAATATTTCTATTGGGTAATATTAAATTGGATCGATTTGTTACTAACAACCAATAGGGGATGTATGTGTTATAAATGAGTATTACAAATAAATGCTAATAACACTATAATAATAACATTTCCTTTAATATTACAAAATAGTAATGATGTTGTTACATAATGGGAATCAATGATATCAATGATGATATGTTTGGTGTCCAGGTCAATTTTTTTATAGATTATGTAAGTGTAACAAGAGGAATTATATCCATTATTGATAATACCTCTATCTTGTACTTTGTACCAATCGCCCTTTCCCTACCTATTCAATAACTTGTTTGAGAAATGGAAGTAAGAGGGGATAACATTGTTGGGAACACAAGACTTAGGACGGGTGACTTTAGTAAATGACATACTATGTAACAAGAGTATATCCTCTCCATGTGTATAGTATTTTTTTGTGTATGTCTATGGTTGACATTCACTACTGTATTTTAACATTGTAAAAAAAAAAATTGGTGTGTTTTCTAGCATAAAATTTTAGGGCATTACACTTGGTATCAGAGCCCTAGGTTGCAACTCTAGGGAACTCTGGGAATAAATTGGGCATAGATGACATGTGTGTGAGGAAATGTGCAAACCACATTGGGTTAGTTTAAATAAAATACAGGGGGGAAAGATTTTTTGCAGATTTACCTTGTTCAGAAAGTGAAAATCTAGTTTTAAACATCTAATCGAGATAGAGTTGTAATGTACACAAATTTTAAGAATTGGCCTTCATGGATGGGTTAAAGAAAATATTTAATCAAAAGAATTTGAGTTTTAAAAGAGTTTCTAGCTAATTATGTTCCCTTAATTTAGTTAAATATGGTGGCTGACTAGAGTAAGATACTAGTCCAGTTAACACGACTTATGATGCTAATCTTGTTCTCCCTTATATTGTATTCCATTAAACCTTAGAAAATACATATATTTGAGTTATGAAGTGTGATCATTTTGTTAAGAATGTGAATGGATAATATAAAGAGATAGGTCATCACAGTTTGTATTATTAAGGAAACCTAATCCTTTAAGGTCATAATTCTAAATATATAAAGAAAAATTAGAAGAACCTCGAAGAAGGAATAATATGATAAAGGTTGTAATTGGATAAGAGTATGCTTCTAAACACTTGAATTGACCAAACAAAAATAGCATCAAAAGTGAAACATTAGAAAACTCTCAATAATTATATTGATTCTGAATGATATCCTCAATAAATATTAGAATCAAACCTTTTAAAGCATAGGTTATTAAACCTAATTGTAAGGATTTATCCCCAAGTCAATGATTGGTCAGAGCCACTTGTGAACTAGTGTTGTGTGTGGCTGAGACAACAATTTTCATTGGCCTCCCCTATTATTCAAAAGTCATGATTTATTCATAGTACACATTAAGGAAAAATTTCTTGTTTTTCTTGAAGCAACCAATGAATCACTTGGTGGTTGGTAGGGAATTGATATATAATGAATTCCATTGAAGCATGAAACCTTTTTGATCATAAGCTATCCATTATAGTGAAGCAGACAACCTTAGTCCCATTTGGATTGAATGAGGAAACTATAGAGTTATTAAGCAAATTGTGCAAACATCTTGTCTCAAAATTTCATTAGACAATAGATTATAAAGCCCAAACGTAAGGGCTTAAGTTTAATATATTGGGAAACAATGAGTAAAGCAAGCACGGTCATTGGAAGCCCCTTTGTAAATCATAAGGTGCTTGTCCATGTAGAGATTGGAACTCTATCATGATTAACTATCCTTTTTATCATAAATCCTTGAGTTAAATAATAAAGTTGTGGAATGTAAGTATCAATAATGCATTAATGTATGTAGGAATACAAGGGTGTTGATAGTCAAGTCAAAAGAAAAAGTATTGAAAAGAAACAACTAAAATATGATTGTTGGAGACTAGTTAATGTAATTCCCTTGCTAGTGATTAAACTTAAGATCTTATAAAAAGGACCTCGTAAAAGAAAAAGAAAAGTGAATTAAGAGCTCAAATATTATCTCAATAATCTTACTAGTACTCTACCTACATACAGTTAAAGACAAAAGAACTAGCTAGAGCCAAATAAGAAATACTATACCTCATCTAAGAGTTAGAAACCTATATAAGTGGGTGTTGTCCTTAAAGGGCGTGGACGTCCTTAAAGAAAAAAAAAAAATTAATCAATTGTTTCAAATGTAGTAATGAATTATGTATTGCTTATGGTGTCAAAGTAAGTAATTAACAAACTAAAACTATATTCATAAGTTACATTAAAATTGATATGTAAAAACTTCTAGTTAATGTGTTTGGTTCTATGCTCAATGGAAAACACCTATATATGTGGATGCGATGGAGAAAACTAAAAGGAATTTAAAAACATCTAAGAACTATTGTCATATGTATACCCTCATACTTGGTAATTTTTTTAGAAGGAACTATAATCATGAAGATGAATGTAGCATGTGGTTAAATGGTTCAACCTTGGATAGTAAAATGCAAGATTTATAAAAAGATATTAATAAGATTGTGAGAACTACTATTCTATGATTTGTCATGTGATTATGCATTGAGTTGCTTTGTTGTCTCATAATGTGAGGAAAATGGTAACTATCATCCTTATTTAGTGGGAGGCTCTCTTTAGCATGTGTAAGAAAAAAAAAAAAAAAAAACATAGTGATATTACCCATATGGATATGTTGTGAACATAACAAACATAGTTGAATAAAAGACAAAGAACGGTATGGATAACTATAGAAAACCAATATTGATTTTAAAAGTGATGCCAAACACTAACTTAGCAAGATGGAAAGTGTGGTGAACTAAGTATTGTTGAGTTCTGAGAAGATAGAGTAGTATATCTAAGCTACCATTGCACATCATCTAGTGATTTCTTGTACTTATGCAAAGTGTGTGGATATTTCTAAAAATTAAGAAGCAAGTGAATATTGTTTAAAGAAAATATCTAGAGTCCATTTAAGTGAATTGTTTCATTCTATAGTATGGTGAATTTTGTGAAGTGTATTGTGTTATGACTTGTGAAGTGGAAAACCAGTAAATGTGTTGTGCCCCAAGTATGAGATACAGGGTATCTGACTTGGGATAAGGGTGAGGGATGTCGAGTACGATTCCCTTATATGTACCCTTTGTGATGACCCATTGTGTAGGTTAGTTAATTGTGAAATAATGTAAACATGATATGTGTAGATGTTTTTCTACTAAATGAAATCTGAAGTATTCCTTGTGTAAGTATTGTTCGTATGTTAAATGTGCACCCCTAGTGTATGGCTCCCCTACGGGATTGAGATGCCTGCTAGTGTAAATAGGGGTTGAGGGGTGAGAGAACCCCAAGTGAGAACTCATGGTTTTCCTTGGACGTGTTCCTAACCTACTCCCCCACATATCAGAACCACACTTGTCGGTTCATAGTGCATACCCACTCCTTGATGTATATAACCCATGGGTAAAGGATGGAATTACTTGGGCCATATTGACTATAGATTCTGAATACTTCAGTAACGCAGGGCATTGATACTATGTGGAAGAGTCCACCATGATATTGTGCACTATCATATTTATGTGGTCAGGGACCACCAGTTATTACATGTTATTATACTTATGTGGTTAGAGAACCACCATTCCCCTGCTCCCCTTAGGTGACTTTTATCAAAGTCACATGGTGCTCGTAATGTGAAATTTTTATTGTTGAGATATGAATTATTGGGAATTTCCTAATTGATGTTTTATTTTAATATATGCTAGCAGTGTTAATTTTTACCTTTCTTTTGTTTGGGGGTATTTAGCCTTTTGAAAAAAAAAAAATTTGTAGTCCATTGCCTCAAGGACTTATTTAATTTCTATTTTTAATTAAGATTGGGATGTTGAAATGCAGCTGCAACTGATTTTTATTTAGTTTTCTCTTGAAGTTATAACTTTTTATTTATTGAAATGTTGGGTTATTATTTTATATTTCTTAGTTTGAGGCTTCTTATTGTTTGCTAACTGCTGGCAAGTATGGTGTAATGTGACATCTGTAAAAACTGCCATATCCCAGAGGGGTTCCCTGGCAGGTTGTATAGGGGAGTAGATGCACTGGGGAATTATAAATTATTTGGAAGGGGTTGTGAATGGGACTGGTATGGGACAGTCATTAATCCATTCTGCCCCTAGTTCTATGATTATCTTTTGTACCTTCCTCTTGGAGGCTAATCCCCTTACACAAACAAGAGAAGGTACCTAGGAGATGTATGGAAGGGTCCTTAGAGAAGGGCCTTGAGACCATCTTTCCTATTGGCTATGGTATCCAAGAATCTTCATCCTTGTAAACCCCATTGAGCCTTGTGATGTGAATTATGTGTAATTGTTGTGATGTATGGATAAATTTGTAAATAAAGTGCATGTGGAAATACTTGATTGTTATGTGAGGAAAAAGTGACAGATAAAAAAATAAAATTGAGACTACTATTCTCAAGACATGAAATGATATTAGAACCAAAATATTTGCTAACATCATGAGTGATGTTTATGATGCAAAAGAGAACCTTGAAGGGGATTCAAGGATGCTAATGTGTTGGATATATGTTGATATCAAGAATAGTAACTATATGGAAGAGCACTGACATTATATTGGATAAATGTTCTAAGATGCAAAATTTTGGTTGGAGCATTTAGATGTTTGATTCATGAAAATAATTTATTTAATATGGGCTTAATGGTTGAATGCTATGATTTCTTCATCAAGAAAGTAAAGTAATTCATATTCCAATAGATTTATGTGCATTTCTATACTGAGATTACTTTTCCTAACCTCAACGACTTCCAGGAGGAAGTCTAAGCTAAGGGGAGGGGGATGTAAGACCCCACCTTGTATGTACATAATATCAACCTAGTTTGTTATATGTTTTTCTTGAAGTAATAATTATACATATGTTGGATGATAAATAAGGTTATCTATGGGAAATATCCTTGCATTTTATTTTGACATTATGTTTTATGGTCACTATCATGAAGGTGGAATGTACTTGTATATTGTGGAATACAAATTGAAATTTAAATGGATTATTTTAAAGTTTAGAATATTCAGCTAATAGATTAACGTGATAAATAATTGTTACTTATGATCGTATTGGTAATGTGCAGGAAGATAACAGTGCTAGCATGAGAAGGGAGAACCATCAAGTGCAAATCAAAAAGCTTCTTGAGGATATAAATTTAATTCCATCCGAGACCTAGAAGCAAGTTAAGTTAATGTATTGGAGGGCTAAAATTGTGAGGGCATTTGTTTGGGATTCATGTGAGGTGTAAGTGGGGATTAGGTCTTGGAAACCCCTAGTTAAGTTTGAAAGTCGGATGGAACTTTGAGTGGGCTTTTAATGAGAGTTGTTGGTCAAATTTTTGGGTTAGGGTGCAAAATAAACCCCCTAGGGTCTATACCATAGTGGTAGGGGTCAAGTAGGCATAAAATAGTGCCCCTAGGACATGATTTGACCTTTGATAAGTCCTCATGATGGAAAGTGACGAGTTTTGAAGATAGAATGGGATGGAAAGATGGAGGGGTTGTCCAAGTGCATGTTTCCTATTCAATAAGGAAAATACTCTCATTGATGGAGGTAGGTACACTTCACATCTCCCCACCTAAATTTGCAAGTTGTAACTCCTATATAATTTAGAGAGGATGAATGAGTGGGGTGTTACCCACTTCTCCTTTTTGGAGGAATTTGGTGTAGATTGTAGAGAAGAGGAGAGGAGAGGAGTCTCCCTCTTAGGATATGGTGCCCAAGATAGATTGGCTTGGAGAGGAAAGGATGATGGAAGAGCTCAATCCCCTCATCTAAACAAAAAGATAAGTTTCTCTACTTTCATCATCCTTGTTGATTGTTGTAGGAGGGTAAAATGTGGTGTGGATCTTGTTTAATATGGTGTGTGGAGAGCCTATATGTATGAAATTTGATGGCTTGTTGTTTTGATATTTTTGGAAATTATTTTGAAAAAAAAAAAATACTCCATCTATCATCTTGGGGTTAGTAAGTTTCTTGCTCGGGGGTATGGCTAGAGCCCACGAGGCTCCATGACGCCATTACGGTAGGGTGGAGAGCAAGCCTAATTCAGTAGTATGCTTTTTTTTGTATTTCTTAAAATTAGTTGTAATTTGGAAAGCTGGTGATTGTTGCAACATGAAAGAAAAAAAAATAGCAAGCCTTTTTCTATTGTGTGTCATTTGTTCTATTCATAATTATTGTTATTATAATATAGAGGGGTGGAATTTTGTATATTGTTGCATTAAGGAAAGAGGAAAAAGAAAAAAGAAAAGAAAATCAATACCCTATGAGATTGTATTGAACAAATATGGAGACAAGGAGAGGATTACTGTGTTGTTTATGTATTCTCTAAGTTGTAATGAAAGATTGATTTATTTAAGTTTTAATGTTTATTTTTGGATGGTGAACTCTTTTTCTATGAGAGGGAAAGTGGGGTTAACTACCATCTGACGAAACTGATTTCAAATTCAAAATAGAAGTTTGTTTTGCCAGAAATTAAAGGGGTTCTTTTTGAACTAAATGATTGCAACTTCTGTTGGTATGGAGATAAATAAATTATTCCCATTTAAAATGAACATGTATATGCATATAGATATTTGAAAGGGTTCTAGTAACATATTTTTAAAACCTTCAAACTTCCATTGGTAACCTCATTATCAGAGTATGAACAAAAATAAATAAAGAAATATTAAAAACAATTGCTTTCTTATTATGTGAAAGTATTGTTCTGAATAACTGTTTATTAGTAGCATGGCCCGATGAAGGCATATTGATACTACCTGCAAGCACCAGATATGCATGCTAGACAAATGAATGAATGTCTAGGAGTTCTGAGACAATGTTTAGGAATCCCGGTTAATGCAGACTTATTGTGCGAAGAAACCCAAAGCTAATCAATCGTTGTCTATCGATAACACAAAAATAGGAATGAAACAAATGATTTTATTCGGCTTTCACCTACAGATTTTAAATGGCCTGTTACTCCCAACCCATAAAGAAAATTTAAAAAAAAAATACTGAAATAATAGAGTAATCATAAAATCATTTAATAATGCATTTGGACAACTTCAAATACCCTGCTTTTGGATGGATATAAGAAGCATGATGCTGTGGGATGAAAAGTGTGCAAGAATTTCAAATGGGGTGCAAAGGAAGTAAATCTGATGAGTGCATCAAGTAAAGAAATAGAATGAAATATGATCATTCAGAAAACATAATCCTAGTAATGAGGGAAGCGCCTGGATCAGCCTCCAAATGCCAGCCCTACTTGCTGCGGACCCAGTCATGCCCATTAAGCAGTGACACACAATGGTAAAGGTTGGAAGGGAAGGTAGGTTTGGAGATGGCTGGTCTCAGCCTCGCAGTGAGGATCAACCCATCCTCCCCAACTTATTGCACCCTGCAAAAAAAAAGAAAAGAAGAGATTAGTCGCACAACTGTCGCAGTGGGGTACACCATTTACGTTAGCCCATGTATACACAATCTAACAGCAAATGTAAACTATCAAGTTCCTCAGTTAGTCAATCTTTGAGCTCGAGGTAGGTGCACATTTTTTCCAAACTTAAATTGGTCGATGTAGATTGGCTAGGCACAATAAAATGGAGGTCTGACAGTTCAGTGTGTGGGAGGTAATGTGATCACCAACCACCATTATGGCAACAAGTTTTATTTTGGAGACCACGCAAAAAGCCCATGTCCTTGTCAATACACCGACATTATTTAAGAGATCATAGTTGTTCAAGAAAATATGAATGCATCAGTGTAATAAGTATTGCTCCCAGCATGACTCTTTATTAATAGCAGAGGTAGATGTAGTACTACTTAAATCTGAGCGACCATTGGAAGAGAGTGTCTGACTAAACCAGTTATCCCTTGCCTGCCAGCCTTTGTCCACTTGGTCTTGTTGATGGTTAATGAATATTCAAAAGTCTACAAGATGTAGTATCAGACCTACCAATTGCACTTCTCTTTCACCTATCACATCTCTTATCTGGCTCACCAGATTTTATTAGAAAATATGGAAGTCGTGTATGGGCGCCATCAATACTATCTGTGAGGGCGTCATGCAATTTGGAGGGAGGTGCTTGAGATAACGATGGATATCGACTCATTGATATGCTTGGTGTAGTTTTAATTTTAGCCTTCCCAATATTCTATAGGTAGTCATGGATGATCATCCTATGTTTTAATGCCTCGTCAGAATATCTACACTTGCCTAAAAGTCTACCATTCTGTCAGGAAATTGTTGATACCTTAAAGGAGCGCGTGCTAAGATATACACCACAATTTATTGAGCAGATATAACTGTGTACGGGTTTATCAAGAAAGCATAAGCGTACATGTCATTTTGTGGCAGAAGTCTCTTTAGCACCACTAGCTAGGTGTGCATTAGTCATTCCACATGATTTTTTTTGGAGGTTGATGTTCTTGTGTTGAATGATAAATCTATAGTCAGCCGAGAATGGAAATAGAAAAGCAGCAGTGAGTTTGGCAAGTTCATTCATTTCAATCATTTTTCAGGTTCGTTTATTTCTTTTGTGGTGAGACAATGACATTAGAATTGTAACCTAAGTCAACCGCTTAGCTACACTCACTTGTGTTAATGCTATACTTTTAATTGCATTGGTACTCATTAGTGATAGGCCATCCAAAAGACAGCATACTGTGATCAGCAATCATGATCCCCAACTCTGATCTTTGCCTTTTGTTGTTGCATGGAAACAAATGTCTATGCTGTTACAAAATAAATGAATAAAAATATACTATTGCTTAATCTAGGCACCCCCGTGTAAACTTCCAACTATTAATTGTCATAAAATATTGTGAGAGATCTTTTTTATTATTACAAAAGTTCTGTGTGAATATTAAATAAAGAGTTGTAATGCTCTAATGGAAATATGACATCCCACTAAGACAAGATCGAATGAAAGTACCCAAGATTATAAGTTAAAAATGTATGGCATTTTCTTTTAAAAGAGGAATTTAAAAAATAACAAGAGAGAAAAAAAAAAAATCAAGACACTATATAAAGGAGAGACTCTAAAAATTAGGAGGAGGCTTACATGGCCTTTAGGCTTGGAGAAATAAAAGAGAAGTCAAAATATAATGAGGTTAAAGAGGATTTAGAAAATTAAGAATTTTAATATGTAATGAATTTAAGTTTTTCTTTTAGTTTATGTTATTGTTATGATATGTTATAATTAGGTAAGTAAACTTTCTTTAAAAATAAGAAAGGTTAATTTATTCACATATTTAAACAATTGGTTAGTGATAATTATAATCACTATTTGGAGTGAAATTGGGTGAAATTATCATTGCCTTGGAGATATATATTAAGAATAAAATGTCATCGTTGGCTTATCAATTTGATAAGATTAGTATTTTAGTAGGAAACCTTATTACTATTAATAAAACGATCCTAGGTATTTTAAGCTATAACCATAAGAGGTATCATAAACTCATTACTAAACATTGAGAATTATATTATAGTATAAATAATATTTCTATTGGGTAATATTAAATTGGATCAATTTGTTACTAACAACCAATAGGGGATGTATGTGTTATAAATGAGTATTACAAATAAATGCTAATAACACTATAATAATAACATTTCCTTTAATATTACAAAATAGTAATGATGTTGTTACATAATGGGAATCAATGATATCAATGATGATATGTTTGGTGTCCAGGTCAATTTTTTTATAGATTATGTAAGTGTAACAAGAGGAATTATATCCATTATTGATAATACCTCTATCTTGTACTTTGTACCAATCGCCCTTTCCCTACCTATTCAATAACTTGTTTGAGAAATGGAAGTAAGAGGGGATAACATTGTTGGGAACACAAGACTTAGGACGGGTGACTTTAGTAAATGACATACTATGTAACAAGAGTATATCCTCTCCATGTGTATAGTATTTTTTTGTGTATGTCTATGGTTGACATTCACTACTGTATTTTAACATTGTAAAAAAAAAAATTGGTGTGTTTTCTAGCATAAAATTTTAGGGCATTACATAAATACAATCATTATTTACCTAGTTAGCTAATCACCTTTCTAGGATTGAACTTTTGAAAATCAGAGAGAGAGAGAGATGATACAACTTGTTGATTACTGAAATTTGAATAAGTCTAAAAAATTATAAGATCTTCCAAAAACTAGAATTTACATTATAATTCCAAGAGATTCAAAACCACTCTCAAACACCTTGAAACTATATATATGAAATATAACTTAAAGTATAACAAATTAAATGTCCATATGTAAATTTTTATTTCATGTATATATTTTCACTAGCAGAGAAAGACAAAGACAAAGAAAAAAGGAAACACTTCAAAAAAATGCATTCTAAAAACTCAACATTAATATTTGGTGAGTGCTAAATTTGGCACTCACCAAATGACGCTCTTTCATTTGGTGAGCACCAAATTTGGCACTCACCAAATTGATTGCATTGGGAAATACCAACATAAAGGGTTGGATTTTTCCTTGGGCATGGCAAGGACGTGATTTTGTAAGAGGGTAAAAAAAATTTACACAATTTTTTCCATTCTCTCCATCAAATTTGTGTGTGGTTCAATGCAAATTTATAAAAATATTGTGATGACATTAGGCTCTCTCTTACCTATCTATCCATATAATATTTTTTATGTTTTGATTATGTTAAGGTTTTGATCTATAACTTCTCTTATTAGTGCCTCTATTTTTTTGTCATAAACCAACATGTGCTAGTTTGGGTATATATTTTTACTCATTCATCAAATTTTGAAGAAAATTACATTTTTTATAAACTAGACTCCATTCTACATGTAATGAAAACAATGATTTTTGATTAGTTTTCAAAAAATTTCTGTCGCTCAAATTTTAGCTTTTCAAGATGTTTCCACTTTGAAAGTTAGTAAAATATTTATATTCATTAAAAAAATTATTGAAAAAACTAGCATAAAATACATGATGTTAGCTAATTTCACACCGTAGCAGTTTTTCAAATTCTAAAAAATGTTAACTTTTCAAGGGGGGCATAATCGATGCTATGCTATGCTTTTTTTTTAATAAAAAAAGGACCACTTTGTGTGGCCCCACTTTTTCAAACCCTTAGTCTTCATTATTTTTTTTTTTTTAATAGTTTACAAAGTAGATTTGGAGCACTACAACTCTTGTTGTTGCATCTTCAAATTTTGAGTGTAACTATCTTCATTTACATAGTAAGTGAAATAGGTGTTTTAACTATTCAAATTACTCATAATTATATGATATGATATGGACACTAGATTTTGTGTGTAACTATATTCATTTACATAGTTAAGTGAAATAGGTGTTTTAAAGGGTGGAAAAATAACATGATATGAGTGTTTCTCTAGATAATATTTGAGTACCAAATGTTAAATGATTGGTGCAAATAATTTCAAACACACGGTGTCACAGTTGCCTATCATAGGACACACTTTTTATAATATGGAATATTTCTAGCATCAAATTAGATGATATGGACTTGAAATCTTAGGTTTAAGTAATGAACTTGCTAAGTATGCCACTATAAAAGAATAACAATAATTTAACATCACCATGTGTGATTTTTAGAGGTGTAAAGTTAGTGTTTTCAATTATTAGTCCTTCTCCCCTATCTAAATATGTGCCTAGGAAAATCATTTAAATAAATTGGTACTTGAAAAGAAATATGGGTTAATCAATTTGACTCAAAATCATGTAATTGAATATAGAAAAAATACAACAAATTTTTTTTTTTGAGCTTTAATGAAGGACACAAAAGGATTTATGAACTTGAAAATTGGAAATGTTTGATTTGAGATTACTTAAAATCTTTTGATATAGGATTAAGCTTATTTTGGTTTCACATTAAATAAAGACAACTGAAATTTGGAATCATTCAATTATCATTTTACACATATCTAGAACTAATTGAAAGTTTTCAAATTTTCAAAAAATCCAACCCTTTAAACATATCTAAAAAATAATAGTCAATAACTTTTTGTGATTATATAATTTTAATTTTTATCATAACATTAAAATAATTATAATTTTACATTAAATAGACATAACTAAAATTTAAAATCATTCAATCATCATTTAATATGAAACTATTATAATTTTACAATATGACAACCGGAATTTAAAATCATTGAATTATCATATTAAAAAATGTAGTACGTCTTCTATAAGGTATGTCTATTAGTATATAAATTTAAAACAAGTGACGCAAGAGTCGAGTTCCTGGCGAGAGGTAAAAGCCATGTAGCTATGAGTTAGGAAAAGTTTTTAGATAGCAAATAGGAATATAAATGTATTTAAAATTTGTAGGATGCATGCGGAACGTGGTCCATAGGGACATGTGAAATGGGAACACGTGTGGACGGATGTAAGGGAATTTTTTTTTTATGGGTATCATGTATATGTGGAGTTTTTTATAGATATGCCAATGAAAACTTGTTTTTTTGTGTGTGTATGTATACATTTGTGAGATGGAAGATTCTTTAAGATCTTAATTAGGAAGCAAGAATGCATTATCAATTTGTATTAATTATTGAATGCAAACAATCGGAAACATTTGTAATGCATGAGACATATACGCATAGATGTGTCCACGTGCGCACAATGCATGAAAGAGTGAGATGCATGGTTGGCATGTGAAAGAGTCTTAATGCAGGAGGAAATGCAGCTCACATTTATAGTATTAAATGAAAGAGAACAGGAGAAATAAACTATTTATGACTAGTGCAATTTTTTTGTGTTATTTTTTTTTTAGAAAACGTTTTGGTTGAAAAATTCATGAGTCATTTTAAATGGAACAAAGTTTTGATGCAGAGATATTTCTAAAGCATCAAGTATCATTTGCAACTATGTACAAAAAAACATGTGTGCGGGCAAAAAAGGAAAATGCATTCTTTACATGCCCCATTTTAATATGCATGGTGAAACAAAGTTTACCATATTTCTTTTTTTTGCTTGTATGTCTATTTGTAAATAAAATTATGTTTAGTGTATTTTTGTAGAACACATGCTATGTTAATTAATACAATTGAGTTATTTTAGTTTATCATATTACAATATGCAAGTGCTAATAGAAACAATAGTGTTAGGTGGATGATTGATAGGGGTAGCTCATTTGAGTATAAAGTTTTGTAAGATTAATGAATGTTTTTTTTTATGTAGTATGAAGATTAGTATTATATAAAGCTATTGATTTTATTATAAATAAGATTTAAATCCTGTCTATGCAATATGGTAAGATATTTTTGTGTATAGAACAGTGTAATTATGTTACAGTAAATTGTTAGATGAATGACTAGAAAGCTATTGATTTTATTATAAATAAGATTTGAATATTGTTTATGTAATATGAATTAAAATTTGTGTTTGTATAATTAAAATAAGTAATTTGCAAGAATATAATAAAGAACCTTACTACCTAATATTAAATTTGTGTATATATAACATAAAATGTAATAGTTTAACTTATGAAAATGTAATAAGTGAAATAAATATTACGATAAATTCTTAGATGGAACTGTACAAAGGTATTGATTTTATTATAAATTAGATTTGAATGTTGTTAATGAATTGCGAATGAATTTTTATTTTAGTGTATATATTCTAAACAAAAAAATAATTTGAAAAGATATAAAGAATTTTATTAGGTAGGATAAAATGTAGGTACAGTAAAATAATCAACATGTTTGTAGCACTTTGCATCTAAACATTAAATTATTATAATAATCTATAGTAAAATATTCTTATAATGTTTGTAACAATGCTTGAAGCATTAAGTATACATGAAGGCATGTAGACAATTAGGAACATGCAAAGAATGCACAGGAGAGTGAAAAGCATTGTTGGCACCTAAGCAAGCTTGAAAGCATGATGAGACTGAAATTGCATTTGCAGTATTAAATGAAAGAAAACAAGATAAATAAACTAGTTAGTATGAATGCATATATGAAAGGAAAGCATTAAAATATGGATCCATGTAAAGAAATATGCATGCACGGATGTGTACATGTGCCCATTTAACTTGGTATGTTAAGAAGAATCTATATATGCCTGCGTCCATAAAGACAGAAATGTTAGAAACAAGTTGCAATGTAAACAAGAACTAGAAAAAACATTATTGACTGAAACAAAGCAGCAATACATTAGTGTTTGTGGAACAAGTTTATAAAGTATATCTAATAATGCATTTGGATGCATGGATACATGTAAATATTTGTGAAATCTGAATATACATTATAGCCTTGGAGGAATTGCCATATGTGCTTTTAGGAATCTGTAAGAAATAGGATTTAGAAAAGACATTTTGAAAAGAATTCTTTGCATTTGACAAATATAAAAAGAACATTAATGATTGAAACAAAAGAATGATACATTATTGTTTTTTGACCAAGTGTATTAAGAATATCCAACAATGCATTTGAATGCATGGATATATGTAAATATTTATGAAAGCTGATTATACATTTTAGCCTCCAGGAAACTATGTTATGTGCTCTTAGTTATCTGCAATAAACAAAATATAGGAAAAAACATTTTCAAAGGAAGTCCTAATTACAACTCTATGTTGTCATAGTTATTTTCAAAGCCCTCAGTGTTTAATTGCATAACCTTGATATTTTTTTGAATTTTTCCTTTGGTATGGTGTGAATTTTGTTCTAATGGATGAAGGTATATTTGAGGTATAGATAGATAAAGATATGTAAGGGTGGTAAAGAAGTATGAGTGATGTAAGTGCAACAAAGAGAAGGAATTGAGAGAATCATGTAATGCAAGTAAGGTATATGAATGCCTTATGGAAAGTATTAGATATGGGAAGGAACGATATGTGAAATTGGATGTGAGAATGAATGGAATGTAAATTATATGAATTTGTCATCTTTGAGTTATACGCTTAAAATTAAATGCAACATATAAAAATTTGAATGAGTGAGCTGGATTGAGAAAAAAAAGGAATGCAAGACATTGGTGTGATGCAAGAGAAGCGTATAAATGTATTTTGAAATGTATTTGATTTGAGAAGAAATGATGTGCACGGGTGGAAATGGAAATGAGTGGATTCGATAGGGTATGAAGTGAACTTTTGTTCCAAGAAAGGGTGGAAGAATGTCTATTTTGTTATTGGTTATGCTTTTTAAAATCATCAAAGGGCAGAATGTCTATTTTGTTATTGGTTATGCTTTTTAAAATCATCAAAGGGCTGAGTTTCTCAATAGAAATACAAAAGAAAGACTGGTGTCTCATTTCTCACTCTCCTTTGGACTAACCAAAGTTCCAAGATCCTTGAGCTTCCTTGAAATGTGACAAGAGATGAATAGATATAAAAATATAATGATATTTAAGGATGCAAGAGTGAAAAGAGAAACACCAATAAACATTAGTACCTTTACATGGGTGCATGTCTACATTTACAGTAACAAATTTCCTTTTTGACCTTATCGAGGAAGCAAAAAATGTATTATTATTTTGTTTGAAGTTGTCATGCCCAAAAAAATTCACTAGAGAATGCAACCATTTTTTTAATTTTTTTTGAAACTCAATCATTAGGTTATTTAATACTATAATTGTCATGCCCACTTTCAAAGTGGCTAACTTACTCGACACATTTTTACACATCACACCATCATAGCATTACCTCGCTACTTATTTTATCACTATTTGATGTTACTATATTGACTAAGAAATACTCGTGTTTACTTGACTAAGGGTCGTCTATAGTAAGTATGTTATTGATGATAATAATGTTTCTAACCCAAATAACACAAATGAAATGATTTATTATTCAACATTCATCCCAAGGTAACAATGTTAACGCTTCTTCTAATTGCATTGGGTCATGTTATTATTATTATTCTTTTTCTCCTTATCTTGTGTGATAATGGTAATAGTATTAATAGCATGGGGATTTAAGATTATATGTGATACTCACCCTATTATCAAATTATTTTATTACTCAATACTGCTTTAAACACTAAAAGTCTATAACACTATTTCATATTTTACACAATATTTTTGTTTAATGAATTAATCAAGGCTACATCTAGAAAGGCAGTGAACCACTAGTAATACCCCACAAATCCCTTATTTATAATAATATCACCCGTAGTGGAAAAATTTAAAAAATAACCATGAGATTTTAAAGATTCTATTTAATTTAATGTTACTATATATATTTATTAATGTTATGGATATTTCTCTGGATATTAATGATATTACCGTATTGACTACTACCCTTAATAGTGTCCACATTGATCATATTTACTTCCGTCGACTTTTAATCATTGAATATAATCACAATGTATAAAAGACATTTAGTATTTATTCCATGCTCACTAACACCATTACTTACATTAAGTTTGATTATATCATCTCACAATATCGATACTCTTAGTGCATCGATCCTTAATATTGTTGATACTAATGTTCATCAAAAACAAAAAGACGAAAAATAATTATTATTGTTTTATTTATTCGTTCAATTATTGTTTATTTAAATTCATTCATCACTTAAATACATAATAATTTAAAATTACAATAATTTGAATTTATGTTATATAACATTTAATAAAATAATTTAGAATTATAAAAATTATAATTATACTTTACAACTAAATAAATCACTTCCTATATACTTTAAAAGAACCTAAAATAAATAATAGAATACTCCCCTCTTCTTCTTTTTGTTTCCTTTTAAAGTAAAAGGTAGAGATACTTAACTAAATACTTAATCTTTAGCTTTATGCATATAGATATTTTAAAGTGATAAGATCTTTATTAAGGAAGTGGGATATATTCTCTTTCCTTTTTATTGGGGAATAATTCAAACGTAAGAAATGAATCCTTCAGGCTAATGCGAATGGGGTTAGCGTGGAGATAACAAATTTACATATTAAGATTGTACTCCTCGGTTTTTCCATAACCCACCTCGTAGATAATTATGACCTTGTCAATTTATTTATTAAGAAGGATATCTCATTGTATATCCAGCACAAAACTCAAGTATGGGGAAATTGCGGTGATTAATCAATCAACAAAATGCAGCCATAGCTTAAACGAAAGAAGGAACAGGTATGCGCAAGAAATACGAATCTAGAGGATGAACCTACAAAACTCTTTTTTTAAAGATCTAAAAAAAAAAATTGATTTTCAACTCCTTAATTTGCAAATGGAAGGATATCGCAGGTGAAGCATCATGGAAAATCAAATGAGCACTCTAAAAGAGACCTCAAAATAGGTGTCGACTCTAGACCCTAGTTCTAGAACCTATAGTTCTGCTGCAACAAATACGTGTTCAACTCCGTACAATTATCTAACATACAGCTTGAACAAGATACATATCGGGTAGGTGCAAGTTGAGTACAGTTGGCAGGCCTGATAAAGATCTAGTAGTCCATTTAAATATGCACCAACCAGTAGCAAGATGAAACGAATGAAGACTGGAACACAACAGGTAACCTGCAAAAGTCTGCTACTTTCACCGACTGGTCACTTCATTTAAGCAATAGCATATCTACCTCAGCTATTAGTAAAGTGTTACGATGCCAGCATATCCTATTGCATTCATGTATTTAGATTTTTTTTTCTGATAAGTCTATGATGTATTCTAGAATAATTGAGAATTCAGGGGAAAACATGGATAGGGGTATTTATGGGAGGCATGACAGATTAAGGAAGAAAATAAATTCAGCGTTATTATTGATGATGCTACTTGGGGATCACTTACCTGCCCGCCACTGAGAGATAAGGAGGAGAGACAACGAATACTGGTATTCTCTTTGACCACCAAATACGGTCAGAAATAAAGCTGTGTACTCCCAGACTGACTAGAAAATAGGGCGAACCCAAAGGAAAAGTAGTACAATTCTATTAGACAAGGGGTGCATCGAACTTGGGGTGACATTGAATTCGGATTAGGACAGCCCGCATAAACCCAACCTGAGCTTGCCTACTTTATTATCCTACTTACTAGCACCAAGTAGCATTTATTTCCTACGGAAGCCAACTCAACTTCTAGCTTTCAACTAGTCACTCCCCAAGTCAAAACCAATGACATCAACTTAGCATTCACTTTAGGGCATCTGTTCTTATTGACATATTCTTATATGAAATATTCAACGGATAATCTCCTCTTCAATGCTTTACGAAGTCTTTTTATATTCTTTCTATTATTTTCCAGTGGTGAACAACGTTTCCTAGCGCTTGGGGATAGGTTTCAATGGTTGCTCTGACGCATACCAGAGTCGATGCTTACCAAGCTTCACTTTATTTTCTTCCTCCCGAATAGCTACTAGAGGAATGTGAAGTCTGTTACAACATAGGATGAGTGATGACCTTGCAGTGGAAGCGATCACTATACAAGCAGAGATTTATAGATGTCAATTTTATCCCTTTAGTCAAAGTAATAGTTACAAGTTCTTGTGTTAAAAGCTTTTCTTATATTATGAATGTCTCTAGCCTGCACTTGGAAGCTCTCTCATAGCTGTGGTCTTTAGGGCACAGACTTTGTGTGGGTCTCTGTTATACGCAAATCACATTCAAAGTAGTAACTTAAACTTTAACTGCAAAATGCACATATAAAACCATGTATAGATCTCCATTTTGTATTTTTATTTCGTTATCTATTTACTGCCCACATGCATAGGCCTAGAGGGGTATTTTATTTGCTGTTAAACATAGAAGATACGTATTTTCACATTTTGGAAACCTCTTAGTATTATTATTATTATTATTTTGGTGTAACTTAAAATAAATCTGTTGGTCATAAATTTGAGTGTTATAGCTGATCAAGTTTACTTTATGCCCATCTTTTTGTTGTGATAATACAGAACTTAATTTACTGAAATTTAAGGTAGATCCACAACATTTTCTTTTCATTCCTTATTTCAAACTTAGAAGAAATGTCTCCTGTTTCTATGAGATATATTTTAAATAGCGTACAGCTAGCAAGTGAAAGTCTTTCTTCTATTTATTTATTTATTATTATTTATCTTTAAGTTCAGTCACGCTCTCATTTTCCTATTTGCAGAGAACAAATTAGGGGAAACAATGAAGAGATTGCACACAACTACTTTCATATAGCTTTATGTTTTTAAACAAATGATCAATCTTCCAAAGCCTAATTTTATTTTGAGCACAACATAAACCACAGTGCTCCAACCTTTCTCCTTTACACTCAAATAAACATAATACCAAATGATTGATTACAGGGGTATTTATTTTTCTTTCAATCTCCAATAACTTTAAGTAAACAACAAGAGAGGAATTTGAACATCTCTACTACATCCATTTTCAACATAGCAAATCAAAGAATAAATAGGCTCGTTTTCTCCTTTCCTTATTATGTTAAGAAAAACACTCACTTTCCATGTTACAAATAGATTTTAAATAAAATACAGTGAAGGACACCGACCGATTAAGGCTTGCTCTCCACCCTACCATAATGGCGTCATGGAGCCTCGTGGACTCTAGCCATACCCCCGAGCAAGAAATACATTATACACCATTGTAATTCAATGGTGAGAGCTTAGTGCTATAACAAGCTTGCTCATTATACAACACATTACTCTAATATATCCCTTAAACAATCTTACTTATGATTCAATGCATAGATCAAGCTATCTCTACCAATACTAAGAATAAGAAATGGAAAAAGACTTATCTCTCTACAAGCTGCTTTCCTTTGAACTCCTATTCTTCCATCCTTGACTCTCTCCTTCTTTTCTTCACTTCACAAGTTCTCCAAAAGGAGAAGTGGGCAATGCCCAAATCTTCCATCTTCTTGAGATATATAGGAATCCTCCAAACCTACACTCTTTCCCACAAGTGCTCACACATGTGTGAGTCTTGTGCCAATTCCAAGAACTTTTGGGGAGTGGGAAGTTGAGAGTGACAAGTCACTTTTCCCAAGCCCCAACACTTTTTGAATTCGTCACATTCATGAATGTGGACTTTTGAGGGGTCTTTTCACACTCCAAGGACAAGTTCACATGTCAAAAAGGTTCCAAACCCATAGGTATAGGTCCTAGGGGTCTATTCTTGTTCAAAAACCAAGGAAATTGACTCAATAATCCCTTTTTAAAACCCACAAAAGAATCCATACGAATTTTGATCTTGACCAAGGGTTCCAACCCCAACCAAACTCACATCACATGACCTACAATAGGATTCTACTCAAACATGATCACCCAATCAATAATCAAACCTCAAACCCTTCTAAGTCAAATACCCAGGCTACACTTAGAACTTCCCAAAGATGTATCTGATACGATTCCAATACTTATCCAACCTCCTATTTGCATATTTGATTCCTTTAATGTTAATCCCACATCGACTCACTTAATTTCCTGCACAACATAATTAAGCACAGTTAGATATAATAATAAACCACATTAATTGCAAACCTAATCTTTGTAACTTTATTCTCGAATCATTTACTTAGCTAATTACTCTTTCAATGCAATACAACACAACAATTATCTTATTTCAAATTCATCTTATAAGTTTGAATCTCATACCATAATTTGCATGCACATACAACTTCATTAAGTAAAATAACAATGATATAACATAAAGTAAAAATAAACTATAAGGTCATTGTTAGATAGTCGCCTTCATATCATTCGTAATATATCTAACCATCTATTTAGGAGAAATATATAACAATTTAAGGTTGTATTAGTCACTTGCAATTAGAGGCCTTACAGAAGTATTGAATGCAAATAATCTTAAACATTTGTAACAATGCTTGAAGTATATGAATGCCTTATGGAAAGTTTTAGATATGGGAAGGAACGATATGTGAAATTGGATGTGAGAATGAATGGAATGTAAATTATATGAATTTGTCATCTTCGAGTTATACGCTTAAAATTACATGCAAGATATAAAAATTTGAATGAGTGAGCTGGATTGAGAAAAAAAAGGAATGCAAGACATTGGTGTGATGCAATAGAAGCATATAAATGTATTTTGAAATGTATTTGATTTGAGAATAAATGATGTGCACGGGTGGAAATGGAAATGAGTGGATTCGATAGGGTATGAAGTGAACTTTTGTTCGAAGAAAGGGTGGAAGAATGTCTATTTTGTTATTGGTTATGCTTTTTAAAATCATCATAGGGCTGAGTGTCTCAATAGAAATACAAAAGAAAGACTGGTGTCTCATTTCTCACTCTCCTTTGGACTAAACAAAGTTCCAAGATCCTTGAGCTTCCTTGAAATGTGAGAAGAGATGAATAGATATAAAAAATATAATGATATTTAAGGATGCAAGAGTGAAAAGAGAAACACCAATAAACATTAGAACCTTTACATGGGTGCATGTCTACATTTACAGTAACAAATTTCCTTTTTGACCTTATCGAGGAAGAAAAAAAATTATTATTATTTTGTTTGAAGTATTGAATGCAAATAATCTTAAACATTTGTAACAATGCTTGAGGTATCCATGTATACATGTATCCATGTGCACACAATGCAAAGAGTGAAAAGAATACATGACATGTGAACAAGAAATTTGAATGGAAAACAATAAAATGAAGTAGAAATACAAATATGTGAAAGCATAGTGATGCTCAAGTACCATTTGTAGTAGCAAGCGAAAGGAAAACAGGGAAAACAAATTATATACCAGCAAAGCATATATCGAAGGAATGCATAAATATATAATTTGGTACACAAAGAACTATCTATAAATGCATGTGTGCATAAAAGCGAGAAATTCCAGGGAGAATTTGCATTTGAAACATATACAATATTGTTTTTTGAACAATTGTATAAAGGATACCTAATGATGCATATGAATGCATGGAAACATGTAAATATTTGTTATATCTAATTACACATGATAGGCTTGAAGAAACTATTATATGTGCTTTTAGGGATATGTAATAAACAAGGTTTAGAAAAGACATTATGAAAATAACTCTTGAATACAACTATATGTTATGAGTGTCATTTTTGAAGCCCTCAGTGTTTATTTGCATAACCTTGATATTTTCTTCATCTTTTTTCTTTGTTTGGTATGGTGTGGATTTTGTTGTGATGGATGAAGGTATATTTGAGGTGTAGATAGATAAAGATATGTGAATTTTAAAAAGAAGAATGAGTTATGCGAGTGGAACAAAGGGAGTGAATTGAGAAAAGGGTGAGATGCAAATAAGGTGTATGAATAAGTTATGAAAAGTATTTGACATGGGAGGCAAGGATATGGGATGGTGGATATGAGAATGAATGCGAATGTAAATGGTATGAATTTATCGTTTGCAAGTTATATGCTTACAATTAAATGCAAGAAATGAAAATTTCAAATGAGAGAGCTGGATTTAGTGAAAAAAGGAACACAACACATTGGTATGAGGCAACACAAGAAAATAATTGGATTTTGAAATGTATTTGATATGAGAAGAAAGGACATGCAAGGGTGGAAATGGAAATAGATGGAATCAATAGGGTATGAAGTGATTATTTCTTGCAGCAAGGGGTGGAAGAATGTCTAGTTTGGTATTGGTTATGCTTTTAAAAATCATCATAGGGCTGAGTCTGTCAATATAAACACAGAAAAAAGACCCATGTTGCATTTCTCACTCTCCTTCATACTGAACAAGGTACTGAGATCCTTGAGCTTCCTTGAAATGCAATAATAGAAAAGTGGATATAAAAATATAATGATATTTATGGATAGAAGAGTCAAAACAAAGGACAAAGTGGAAGTTCTTATGCATATACTATGGAAAAAATAAATATGGAAGAACATAAAATAGAGAACATGTAAATGGTGATGGAGTGGAGAACATTAAATACATGGAGAGAGAAATACGTAGAGCTAATCACAGATATATGCATGGATGCATCAACAGACACATGTATACATGGATGTATGCATATTTGGATATAGGTACAAATGCATATGTTACATGGAAAGATGTATTCATATAAATATGCAAATATGGATGAAGGCATATATGCATATATGCATGTATGGACAATATGCATAAATGTATGGCAACATATAACTTTTTAATTTTGTTATATTGGAAAACTAGTACTATTCTGATAAATCAATATTAGAAAATTAGCATTTAGCTATTTCTATTTATCTGAATAGCTTTATAAATTATTGTTGTTATTGAAAATCAGTGAAAAGCAATCGCATAGATTGATTAAATAAATTCAGGCAAAGGCATAGTTTATAAAACTGGCGAGTAGAGATACATAATCCTTGAATGCAAATTAAATGCATTGAAATATCAGGAAAATGCGATCGCATATATGCATAAATCAATGTATGCATGCACCCATAGATACAGTCATACATATATAGACAGATGCATGTAGAGATGGAAAGATATGCATAAATCGTTATATGCATGGCTGCATCTATGGATACATAGATACATAATGAAATGGAGAAAAAGACACATTTATATATGCATTTACTTTGGGAGTTTGATTGTGAATCCATATGCATATTTTGATTAAAACTAGTGGCTGAAGGTACATAGTTCAATCAGACAAAATTAATGCATTGAATGGCATCTGACCAAAGGGGAGACTATTTGTATTGCTAAGCAGTCTTTGAATATATAACAATTAAAAGAGATAAGCAAGTATAAGTATCCTTGGGGACATTCCACATTTTGACCTTTCAATCAAAGTCAATTAACAAAGTAGCAGTGAGACCTACAGAAACTTCAAGGACTATGCTGATAGAAAACCATATTTTGAACAATGGCTAAACAATCTGTTGAAATTGCTCTAGAAACTTTGAAGCAAATGCATTTTTGCTTCTGTTTATTTTCATTGTACATTTTAAATGAAAGTCGGGTTTTGCATTGTTACAATGTATTTGTATACTTTGGTTATAAAATCATAGTTTAGATCATTTTAAGTGTTATCCATTCGAATCTTTTGTTGAAATACGAAGGATTCATCTAAGTCTTGGAGGCAATGCACAGCTGTCCTATAGAGAGAGCTTTGGAACCAATGAGCTGTCATATATACATGGGTGCAAGAGTCCATAGATGCATATATACATGTATCCATGCAAGTTATTGATAAATGCATATATACATGGATGTGTGTATGCAATTCATAGGCACATATATACATAAATCAAGGAATACATGTACCCATAGATACAACCATACATATATAGACAGATGCATAAGGAGATAACAAGATGTATGCACAAATCGATATATGCATGATTGCACCTATGGATACATAGATACATTATGAAATGAAGAAAAAGACACATTTATATATGCATTTATTTTGAGAGTTTGATTTTGAATCCATATGCATACTTCGATTAAAACCAGTGGCTGAAAGTACAAAAATCATTGTTACAAAATTAATGCATTGAATTGCATCTGACTAAAGGGGAGGCTGTTTGGATTGCTAATTAGTCTTTGAATATATAACAATTAAAAGAGATAAATAAGTATAATTATCCTTGGGAACATTTGACATTTTGACTTTTCAATGAGAATGAATTAACAAAGTAGCAGTCAGACCTAAAGAAGGTTCAAGGACTATGCTGATAGAAAACTATATTTTGGACAATGGCTAGACATTCTGTTGAAATTGCTTTAAAAACTTTGAAGCAAATGCATTTTTTGTTCTATTTATTTTCATTGTACATGTTAAATGGAAGTTGGGTTTCGGATTGCTGCAATGCATTTGGATACTTTGACTATAAAATCATAGTTTAGATCATTTTTAGTGTTATCCAATTGAATCTTCTCTTGAAATACCAAGGATTCATCTGAGTCTTGGAGGCAATGCACAACTGTGCTATAAAGAGAGCTTTGGAAGGAATGAGCAAGTGTGCCACAATTTTTTTTGCTCACATTGCTAATCTCACTATGAGCTTTAAACCTCTAAAGTAAAAGAAAACTGAGGAAAGAAAGTATTTATTGCCTCAAGTAACTGGTTTCTGGTTCTGGATACTGTAATTATTGTACTCATAGGCACACAGGCAAAGTATGGAACCATATAGAAAGCAAGTGAACTCTTTAATAATCCCATGAAACATAGTCTTTGTATGCATCCATGTATAGAGGTTTGCATGTGTATATGTGTACATGTAATTATGCATATATGTTAGACAGTATGTATTTGTGCATAGGTGCGTAAGGATGGTATGTATCTCTAGAATTTAGATTGCATAGGTAACATGTAGTTCATAGCCATCTAGTTAGAGTAATATGATGACTTTGTGCATATTGGTATTTAATTCTGGAAGTTGATGTTTCCAAAGTTGTTTTTTTTTTAATTTGGAAAGTAGTATTTAGCTGTTTTCTTGATTGTGTTTCAAAGTGAATGCATTAAACAAAATGTGGATCTATCATGTAATATAGATCTATGTGACTAGACATGCATTGTGACTACTTTGAGTGTTTGATTTTTTGTTATCCTGCAGATCTGTGTAGTCACAGGAGATGATGTTGCTATAGAGTCAAGACCTGGAATCAAGGTACTTGATACATGTATCCATAGATGCATGGATGTGGACATCTATCATGGTATCCATAGATGCGTAGATACATGTATCTATGGATAGATGTATTCATAGATACATTGACACATATATGGATAGATGCCTGTATACATTTGCACATAGAAAGACATACATATATCCGTGGATGCATCAACAAGTAGAAGAATACATAGAAACATAGTTTCATGGATAGATAGATAGATGCATAGCTGGATACATAAATGCTTAAATATACATGTATGGAAATATCCATGGATTGCATATGAAGTTGCATAGATACATATATCCATGGCTACATGTGCACATAGATACATGTATTGCAGTACACATGGATACATGTAGAAGTGTATCTGCGAGCAAGATGCATGGTTGCATGTGAGGCTTGTAAAGTTTGTATTTTTTTTATTACTGCAAAGCGGTCTCATAAAGAGAGGTTTGGAACGAAAATTATGTCAACATGTGTGGTAATGAGAGTTTTTTCCTTGAACCTTGTTATATATTCAAAGAGTAACTAGCAATGCAAACAACGTTTCCTTTAGCCAGATGCCATTCAATGCATTGAGCTTGCATTAGTGGATTATGCACCTTCAGCCACTAGTTAGAATCAAAGTATGCATATGGATTCAGAATCAAAAGCTCTTTCCTGTGAATGTATTTTTAATTTGCTTACTCATTTTCCCGGAATGCTTTTAACCGGTAGCATTGGCCAATCACATTTTCCCATTGAGCATAATACTTTTTTTTTTTGGTACAGTTTGCATTTGGAGAGCTATTTTATATATTGGAAAATTAGCATTTATCTATTTTTCTATTCATCCAAGTAGCTCTATAAATCATTTTCGTTTTAAAAATTCAGGAAAATGTGAATGCATAAATTGATTAAATAAATTTAAGCAAAGGCATAGTTTAAAAGTTGGTGGCTAGAGGTACATAATCCATGAATGCAGATTAAATGAATTAAAATATCAGGAAAATGTAAGCGCAATGCATGAATGCAAATTAAATGCATTAAATGACATCTGGCTGGAGGTGAACGCGCTGGAGTGGCTTGGTGAACATGCATGGACAGGGTACTTTGGTCATTTAATATAGAGTTAAGCCACTTGCTATGCATCTTTATTACTTTGTGTGTGTTGTTTTTGTGTTCTGTAAGCTTGTGTTGTCAAAACCTAGATTATGCAATTGCTTTGAGCTTTTTTGCTATGATGAAAGCATATAGGATAAAGGAATTTTGTGACCTGTTATAGTTAATGTGCTCATAGGCACATATGCAAAATATGGAAACATATAGAAGGGAAGCGAATTGTTCAAAAAAACATGTCAAAGAAATGTGGTCCCATGGAATGCAACAAGTGTTCACAATGGACACTTTGGTTTTTGCATGTTAAGTTTGTCAGATAATGCAATTTGGCATGAACAATGTTGTAGCCATCACATGAACAATAGAACTATTCAACACTGAACTCTATGCTTGTAACAATTATTGGAAAAGCTGTAAATGCCACAGATGAAATAATATGAATAAAATTCTAGTTTCTGGTATTCTTGAAATGCAATGAAAAAGTTGCTATAACGGCATAAGACAAGGTTGTGTAACATACTTCCATTCCTGTATCTAATTTCTTTGAACACAAATGCTTTACACACTTGATTGCAATAGTAACATGTCTACGAAAATGGGACAATAGGGATGATAAAATAGTAGTTTTTAGTGTGAGTATATATGTATCCTGGTACACATAAGCTTATCTGGCATTCATGAAAAACAACTGCTATGTACAGTGAAACAGTTAATTAGTGTTACTATATGCGTTATCCATATAACATTATAAACTGGTACAAGGCTAGAGTGACAGATCCATAAATACATGGATGCATGTATAAGCATAGATGAATACATGGACACATGAATATGTGCATATGTGCATATGGACATAGAAGCATATATACATGTCATTACACATATATGCAGTGAAAGCAACATACAGATTTGTGTATACAGGAGTGTACTCTATACATTAGGATGCATGATGGAAAAGTGACTATAAAGTACAATGCATAAAAGCAGAGGTGAGACTTGGTTGCAGTAAGAGCATAAAAAAATGAAAAAATCCAAAGGAAAATAACCATTTATTGTCTCAAGTAACTTGTTAATGGGTCTAGAGTGTACAACCATAACAACTTCTAATTGGTGACCATAAATTCTTGAAAGCGTAAGAATCAGAAAGCAAATATTGGAAAAGCTAGGAAGGACAGAATGCAAAAGGGAACATTTAAACTATATAGTTTGAATGACATTATGCATAGAAGGATAATAATTATTGAACATATATGTCAGATGTACATAGAGAACCATTGTCTTCATAGGTGCAAAAACAAAATTAGAGTTTCAGATGTCCATATTGTAGAAGACTTTAACATAGTAACCTATAGAAGTGTCTAAATGTATAATAGCAATAGAGTATTTTAAAACCAAAGATGTCTTTAACATGTGAGAACCAGTGAAATGTCTTGGAGCATGGAAAGGTGAAAAAGTAAAAGTATGAACAATATAAATCCATGGTCCTCTATTCCTAGTTTCCTGTAAAGCCAACAAAATGCTATGTATTAGAAACATAGTTTGTATGGATAGTGATTTGAGGTACTGGTTCAAAAGAAAAAAAGTTTACATATGAATGAATTTATTACCTTCTGGCGGTGTTTCCTATCTATTTGTCAATGCAAATGGCATCGACAATGGCATTGTTTTGGTCAAGGCTAAAATGTCCTTCAACACTGAAGTCTCGTAGGATGAATATCACTACGGACTTGTCCTTAATATAGTCTTCATAGCTGAGCCTTTGCAGTGTGGGCAATAGACGGTGCATGGTGGCCTGGTCAATTGAAGACTGAATTGTTTGATTGTCATAAGTTGTTATGGTGGTTTTAAGTTGTAAACAGAATGTATAATTGACTTGCTGGTTGCACTGTTTGCAGTGAGCAGTTTTTTCTTGGAGTGTGCCATAAGCAGCAAATTTGAATTTGCATTTTGGGCAACATGCATGAAATGGATTGGAAAATGCATTTGCTGCTTTTACAGTACCAGAAAGCTATAGAATATGGTTCAAAATTGTTAGAGGAGACAAAAATACAAGTTTGGATGCACTAGATTTTTTTAAAAAGAATGTTGTTACCTTGAAAGTTGAATTTAGTAGGCTGTTGAGTTTTTCCAAGCTTCTTTTGTCATTCAAGGTACAGATGAATGTTGATCGACATGTGTGAAATGTGTTCTTTTGATCTATTTTTCTTACAACATTCTTGAAAAGCATTGCAGGTGTTTTATTTGTATGCAACTGGTCTTCAAGTGCAAAGTATTGTTGCTCATATGTTGACTGTAATAGCAACTGCAATTCAATGAGAGGATTAGATTTTGTTCCAGAAATTGTTATAGAGACGACTGCAGAACATTGGAAGCTAGAAACTGAAAGAAGAGGTAAAAGTTTTGTAGACCAAAGTACCTGTGCCCTGTCCATGTCAGTGTGGCCATATTTGATGTCAATTGCAACTTGGGCACCCATTTTTCTGGCACCAACTACTAGTGCATCTATTGTGCCAGCTGGGTACTTATTTATAGTTGTTAGCAATTGGCTGATAGTTGTACTTGGGATGAATTTGTACTCTTGACAGAGGTGGGGGATGTTTTCAGTGCTGCTTATGTCAGTTAAAATCAAAATGCAATCACAGTCACCTCTATCATAATCTGTCCTAGGTGCAACTTGGAAATCTGAGATTGAAATAGCTGATCCCGGGACTATTTTAGGCTCATATTGATACACAAGGTTTCCACTAACATTTAACGTGATTGTCATTTCTGCTTTGTGATCTGTCAGATCAACACATAGCATTTCCCGTGTTTTATTGGCCTTATCTAATGTTGCTTTGTAGACAAGGACATCACCCTAGAAGGTGTCTCCAGCTCTTCTTGCATTTAGCTATTCGATTGAAACAATTCTAGGTTTCTTGACTCTTGTCCTACAAGGAAAAAGGATAGTGTCAATAAAATGCTAATTTTATATTAGCAACTTGGGCAAATGACGGTTCATTGTAGAACGAAGTACTTTACCGTTGTGCTAACTCTTCTTGTGCAATTTGCACCTGTTTGGCTTGTCTTTTTGATACATCTTTTGGTGTCCTACAAAGAATTGGAACAATGTTATTTGAATATTTATGATTTGGGTGAATGAGAATGAAGGAATAATACTATGAGCACTTTACCGTTGTATGGATTCTTCTTGTGTGGTTTGTAATTGCTTTGACTGTCTTTTAGTTTCATCCATAGATCTCCTACAAATAATGGATATAGCATTGGAAAAGACATTGCAATGCATAAAGGTGATATAAGGCTATAAGTTCTATAAAGTTGAATTTGTCTATTGTGCAACATGCAATTTTAGGAAAATTGGATTATGATCAGTCCAATATGCTTCTGATATATAGGTAGAGCATATATTTGTAGCCGTGTTGGACCAAACGTGATCAATGACTGAGTTGCCTATGCTGTGTTGTTGATTCAACATAAATTTTATGTTGTTCTGGTGCATATAACTGTGAAGCATTTTTTTGCTTCTGCTTTCTGAAGACATGTCGACATTAAAATCACCTAAAATGTACATGTTTTCTGAATTTGTGGACCCAATATTTATTTGCAAGATTGCAATTACTTCATCTATGGCAGTTGCAGGTCTTGCATAAATATTACAAACATTGAGTTCATTGTTAGATAGCATTATTGTCAATGTGATAGCTTCAATATTTGAAGTTTTATGTTCTATTGTTTTTGACAAGAGCAAATGTTTCCTGGTTAAAGTTGCTATGCCATGTATGTTATGTATAGAGAAGCTATTAAAATTTTGTAGCAAGGTATTTAGCTCAAAGGGATGCATATGTGTTTCTTGGAGACACAGGATATCAGATTGCATTATGCCATAGTCATTGACAATGTCTTCTGTAGGTGCTTTTAAGCGACGAGTGTTCAATGTACATAGGAGCAAATGTGATTTGTTTTTTGAACATGTGTTTAGATTATCAAGTTGGCATTTTGCACATGTCTGAAGACGAGACATTTCTATTTGTACTTTTTCTTTAACTTTGAAGTTTTTTGTGGTTAAAGGTTGTAACAGGAATAATGATTCTATTGATTTTGTTCATGACAGAGCTGTATAGGTTAGTCCATGCTGTCTAACGCCTATGGGATCAAAAGCCAAGGCCTCCATTGTTAATCCTTGGGATCAATGAATGGTTCGTGCACATGCTACTTGTACTGGGAATTGTTTTCTAGTTGTAATTTTCTTGTTTATTGTTATTTTCTGGATTGGCCTAGCAATGCGTTGTATAGGCACCTAGTCTTTGTCAATGATAGTAGAATAGCAATGTGCTAGTTTTGTGCGCTGGTGATGTCCAATTGATGGGTCATTAAATTTAATCCAAACAATATCAATAGTGTTTTGTGATGTATATGCTTTAAAAATTCCATCTGAACCGTTGACGAGGCCATCTTGAACATTGTAATTGCTTGCATAAAGCTCAACAAGAATGTTTGGTTTCAAGCATATTTGTGATGGAAGTGTCGTTGTGTGACTGTACACTCATATTGCATTAAGTTCCTCGTTAACTTCATCTATCGCATCGAGCACAACCATTTGGGTTGGAATGATTGATAGCATTTTGTTGTTATGTGCTTGAACGTCTATTTTCCTCTAGAAAAGGTGCAGAAGCAATGGATCTAATGGTACAGGACGAAAGCAAATTTTGTTGATATAGTCTATGTCATTAGTTGTCTGAATGCCTACTCGTAGTCAATTAAGAATTGAAATAAATATTTCATCTTTTTGTCTCATGGTAGTCACCAATGAATAGTATTTTATGTGGTCTTTCCAGAAACTATAAGTCATTAATTCAATTGGAGTAGACCTATTTTCAAAAACCACAGAGTCAAGGACAGGTTGTGCCTGGTAAAGGTCACCACAAAATATGGTATCAAGGTTCCCAAAGTATGCTGTAGGCATTTGCACTATGTCTCGTAGTCTTCTATCAATATACCGTATAAATGTTGAGCCAACTAATGATATCTCGTCTATAAGAAGTATGCGCAATTGATCATAGTGCTTTGACATAGTGTCGAGTACTTCAGTGTTCAGTGGCAGGAATTCTGATGTATTAAAAGGTATGTGAAATGCTGAATGTAATGTGAATCCCCCTATGTTATATGCTGCTTTACCTCTATATGTAGTTAATAAGCCCTTGGGTTTGTCTAGATTATTGTCAACAGAATTGCTATACATGCAAATGAGAGCTTGGTAGATGGATTTTGCTATAAAAGTCTTTCCTGTTTTAGCTCCTCCAGTCAAAAACAAGTGCAATGGATTTTGTGGATTTATCATCTTTTTTATAAGAACATCCTTAACAATTGCTTGTTGTTCTTTATTTAACATTTCTCTTAACTTGTAGTATTCATTGTTATCTATAATCTGTGGGTGCTTTGTAATTTGAAATCCATTCGAGTACGTGGTATTTGGGTTAGAATGACCTATGTTTGGAAGGTCTATTTGAATGTCATATAGTTCTTTCTGGGAAAGCTTTACTTGCATTGGCAGGTCAATGAGCTTTTCATCTTCAAGAGACTGAAAATCATTTATAGCTTTGTCAATGTCACCCCATGCGAAGTTTGTGCTGTGGATGAACATTGCACTGTTTGTTTGAATGGTTTCTCCATGGTACATGTATGCATGTTCCCAAGAGTCAAAGTTTTGTTTGAGTGTATGCTCATTAATGGTAAATGGAACATAGAGAACCAATTTCTCTCTACAATGATTCTCTATATCAAAGTGTTTGTTGAAATTGATAAACCGTATAACATTGGGTTTGGCCTTTGGTTCAATTGTAGTAGTGTATTTGTTGTATCTTGAAACAAATTCTGCAAGACATATGTCCACCATTGTTTCAGGGCATTTTAAATAGTAGTCTATAATAGATTTTTCAAGAACGTTTTCTGATTCATCTAGCTCATTGCTCAATTGTTTAACAGATTTGAGTATAAATGTGCGATCATTGTCAAATCGCGTATCAATGAATATACATTTTCTTGAACTGTAATTTAATGGCAATGACAGAACAATATGCGTAGCTTGTTGTGATGACATTTGTTGCAAGTTAAGCATGGCATTTCCAAGTTTACTTACCATTTCTATTGCATCAATATTATCTTGCTTGTGGTCTGTACGTATTCTTTTGAATGCATATGTCATTGACTTGTCTACTTTTGCAATATATGAGCTACAGTACATACCAGCAGCATATGCATTTAGGACAAATTATGCATCTGTATTAGCCTTCCAAAGATCTGGAATTTTCCTTGAAAAACTATTGTTCCATATTTGTGATGGTTTTCTTTGTAAGAAAAGCGTAGCCTTGTTTAATGTTGAGCTCAAAGCTTCAATGTATTCATTGTCACTTAAGTTTAATTCTTTTAAGAACATTTGAAAAGTGAATGTTTCATCATAGTTTGCTTTTTGGAGTTTTGAAAAGATATAAGTGCCATTTGCAGTCATTGCTTTAGTCTTTTGGAGTATTGGTAAAAGTATAGTTGACTTTTGCATTGGTGGGAAAGGGAAATTGTACCTACAAAGTTGTTTTCTTGATCTCTTGCATTTCTTTGTATGATGGTCTTTGTGTAGCATTGCCAAAGGAGGTTCCAAATTTTTAGTGCTACAGGTAATATACTTATCAACAAAAGCTATGATGTTCATGTTGTTATTTTCTGTGTAGATTGGTGCATTTTTAACCCATATGAGGAAATGATCATGTTCATTTCCTCAATTTTGGAACTCAGTGACTGAGAAGTAATCAATGACATTTCCAAAGAAAGAGTCATTTGTAAGTATCAATTTTTTTATTGCATTGATTCTATGTTTATAGTAATGTGCACAAGTGATACGATCTTTCTTGATTAGTTCAAATTTGTCAATGTGTGTTGGGTGATTAGATTCTTGACAGTTTTGTGCTGATTGGTGTAGATTGTGCAGCTCTTGTAATGTTTGAATTAGTGGATCCCAATTTTACTCAGCACTAGAGAAAGTGATGAAAAATGTCGATGGTCCTAGTTGTCAAATCATAGCAAATACATTTTTCTTAAGTTGTTGTGAATAGTCTGGAGAGATTCTTATTCTTTTGAAATCAATGTATCCAATATCTGATTTAAGAATTTTTTCTAGGTTTGGTTTGTGTTTAATGTCTTTTGCAAATAGCTTTCACCCTTTTAACTGGCCCTTGTGGATTCTTACTGTCATTGTAGACAGTACTTGTTGTATTAGTAGCTTTATAGCTTTGAAAAAAATGTTTGTTGTATGATATGCAAATTGTCTTTGTGACTATAAGAGCTCCCAGCGTACTATTTTCTGATACGTAAAGCCTTTTACAATGTCATTATCACATGGTTTGCCAAAGAATAAAGTTGGGAAATTCATTTCTTCAACATAGATGTCCTTAAATATTCCAATTCGATACTTGTGCTCTGCAGGTGCAATTTCAATAATCTTGTCCTCCATGTTATGGATACTTCTAGACTCAGTGAATCCATGTATCAATGTTTCTGATTGGTTTTCATTTTCCATTTCACTGTCTGATTCTGTTTCACTTGTATTTTGTGGACTTTTGTCTTTGTTTTCTTTAGTGCATTGGAGAACTTCTTGCCAATCTTGGTTTATGTGGACTCCATGCATTTTGTATAATGGTGTCCTTGTTAATTGAGTCAAAGCTTGCATGATGACATTTGGGCGCACCATGCCTTTTTGAAATGCATTTTTGTATTTTAAGCATCTTTTCAATGAAACAGCAATTGTTTGTGTGTTGTTAATTGATTGTGGTAATGCTCTTTGTACAATGTTCATGTTAACATGGACATTTATAATAGAACCTGTTAGGCCTATTTGAGACCTTTTGAACCCTAGTTCCCAAATCTGTGCAAATGCAATTCTAAGTGAAACAAGTCATTCTTCTAGATGAGTTAAATTTTGCACATAGCACAATGGTCTGTTAGTTCTTATTTTCTGTGGCGTAGCATACTTTGGAATAGTGGACTGTTTCAATGCAAAGTAGCATACATTGCATATGAGATCTGTGAATGGTAAGGAATCTGATTGTAGTAGCTTACAGTATAGCTGTTTTTGTTTTTCTTTGAAAATCCTGATGTCCTTGTTGAAACAGAGCACTTGGAAAATTGCACATGGGTGTTTTGGTGTATCCTGTATTGTTGTTTTATAAATTTCTATTGGTGTCAATGTTTTTTTTTTCTTTGGGCTGCTAGGTACACTTTCTTTTTGTTTTTCTTTTCTAATCAAGTTCTTCAGGTGATTAAGTCTTATTGTTGATTTATGTTTAAATCTGTTTGCTATGACAAATGGTATCAAATTTTCCTTGTTTTTAGGCAAAGCATGTGGCTTGGTCAAGTAAGTATTTTTGTATTGTGGACAATTTCTGATCAACTTTTTTAGTTGGAGTAAGCTTGTTGAGCATTGGCGAGTTAGATTTTGGGCTTTGATTCTTAGAAGCGGCTCAAAATGTCCATCCAAAGGGGTTGTATCATGGAACAATATAGAGATTGATTTTGTATATCCAGAATCATTGAAATCTAAGTACTTTCTTGAAGTTGTCAATGACCAAAGGCTTATCTGTATTTTTAACCACTTGGATATCCAGTGAATGCAAAACAATTCACCCCACAATCCACGTTTGCTATGGTCTATGCATGGGCTTGCAGACAATCACATCTTGTAGAAGTATGTTTCTTGATCATGTACTTTGTGCAATGTATATAGACTACCAGGATTTAGTTCATTGTTGTATGATTTAATTGCTTCTTTGTCCTTTTTTTCAAAGCAAGCCAGGAAATAATCTATAGCTCCATTGCGTAATTGAGTTGAGGTGTACTGGTTGTTAAGTAGCACTTGAAGCGAATCAAACAAACAATCACCAACATTGTATGCAAATGTGCTTAATCTACAAAGGCCTTCAGATCTAAGGACATCGTCAATGTTTGATATTTGAGGATACTTTGGGCACAGTTTTTTTATTTCATGTGAACTTATGGGCTGTTTTGAAGTTATGTTTTGTGTTTCAATTTCTAACAATGGTTCAAAGTGTACACTTAAAGAATTCATGTCATGAAATAGTATAGAGACTGATTCTTTGTAATCATAACTATTGAACTATAAGTACCTTCTTGCTGTTGTTCTTGACCAAAGGGATATTTGTATATTCAACCATTTGGATATCCAGTGAATGCAAAATAGGTCACCCCACAATCCACTTTTTGTGCAATCTGCTTGTGGCTTTGTAGATAATCGCATTCTGCAGAAATATGTTTGTGGATCATGTACTTTGTGCAATGTATATAGAGTATTAGGGTCTAGTTCATAGTTGTATGATTTTATTGCTTCTTTGTCCTTGTTTTGAAGGCAGTTCAAGAAGTAATCTATAGCTCCATTTCATAATTGAATTGATGTGTAACGATTATTAAGCAATAGTTGTAATGAGTCAAACAAACAATCACCAACATTGTATGCAAAAGAACTCAATCTACAAAGTCCCTCGCTCTTAAGCACATAGTCAATGTTTGATATTTGGGTACGCTTTGTTAACTCATAAGTGTCAACGTCTATCATTTTCTTTGTTTTTCATGTAACCTAATGTATTTGGGAATAGAAAATGTTGGATATGAATAGCATCAAACGCTAGTATCTAGATTACAAAATCTATAATTGTTAACATCGTCGCCTATGTGCTTTTATTCAATAGCATTTGATAGTATGAATCATGTTGTTGAGGATCTTGGAAGTTAATAATCTCTATATATGTTGGAAAATGGATCTTGAGTAGTAGTAGAAGCTTACGTAACATACCACACAACAATCAATTTAATAGAAGCACAAGGGGAAAATAGTATTAATTCTTCAACCTGACCTTGTTATCCATTGTCCCCTAGCAGGATTGTATGTACTTATTCCTGTTACATTGCCAAAGTGGATAAATGAGTACAATGCATGATGTATAATTTTAGTGCCACAGACACAAAACAATATTTTCAGGTAGCTTTTTTTACATGCAACAATTGGTCGACAAGAATATTTTTTGCTCACATTGTCAATCTCAGTCTATGGTATTTAAATGTTTTGTGTTATTGGATTCCTTTGTTGCTATGTACTTCCAAGCGACTAATTTGTTTTCAAAGAACAAATGATTTTAAAAGCTATTCAAATAAACATGAATCAAGTGGCATGTAGAGAATAGTTTGACAAATCTTTTCTATTTATAGAAAATCAGGGAAATGCAAAAGCATTGTTTGATCAAAGAAGATCTATGGTTTTTCTTATTTGTGGGAATAACTTTTAAAATCATGTGTGTTTAAAAATTTTGAGGGAAATGCAAAGGCATAGGTCCATTGAGCAAAAGTGAAGGCATAGATTGATTAAATAATTAAAAAAAGAGATTGAAACTCAGAGGTGTAGGCACACAGTGCATAGATGCAAAGCAAATGCATTAAATTTAGCATGTGGGTTGATGAGAAACTGCTGGAATGGCTTGGTGCACATGTATAGCCAGGTTGCTTTGTCCATTTGTTATAGACTCAAGTTAGCTGTTAACCATGACTATTACTCTGTGCATATTGTTTTTCTATTCTAGAAGTCTTTGTTCTGGGAGAGTTTATAGTGATTGAGTAGACTTTGTTATAGTTACAGTATCCAGAACCAGAAACGAGTTACTTGAGGCAATAAATAGCTTCTTTCCTCAGTTTTCTTTTACTTTATAGGTCTAGAGCACATAGTGAAATTGGCAATGTGAGCAAAAAAAAACCAGTGGTTAATGTCATTTTTGCATGCAAGCAAGACCATGGAAAAATATTGCATCATGTCTGTAAGTGACGCAGTACATCATTCATTGTACTCATGTGCCATGTCAGCTTTTGAAATTAACTTTGTAGGCTTTTATTTGTAAAACAGGAAGAATAAATGTGCGTTAACTTGCAAGCTGCATAGCAACTTGCCATAGCTATAAACAGTCATGTGAAAAAAATTTCCTTATATGCATATAGGTAAAAACCAACTGACATAAAACAAAGACTTATGACTCTAAACGCTCTTTGAAACTGTAAACAGTGTTTGAAAATTACATGCTAGCAGTTCATTCTATTCTATGGATATTGTATAGAGGAAGTATAACATATTAACACATAAGCAAAACCTATTCTATTGCTCGAAGACAAATTACTATTGCAATTGTGGATAATGCATTTTCCTGGTTGTATATGTGGAAACAACCCTCTAAATCATTAATGTTCAAAGAAATGAGAAATACAAGATGACAAAATGAATACATGGAAAAGAACTTTATGCAGCTATTATATTGAAGAATTTCAATTGCTTTTCAAGAAAAGCAAAAAGAGAATTTGGAAAAATGACCTTCTAATCTACTATGGAATGATCAAGTATACTTGTAGAAATGTACAAATTGTGATAGGGACAAGCAATTTTTCCTAGTGTTATTTGTGCATGGTTGTTTAAATACAGTTGAAAGCATTGATCCTTGTCACAAGGACAAATTAGACAAATGAGTACAGTGAGTGACATATACTATGCTATTCATAAAAACAAAATAGAATTCTTATGTAGATTCATTTGAACGAGAAACAATCCAAGTAAGAACTTTTGTTCCTTAAAATGCAAATTGCTTTTTTATAATTTTGAAATACTTATTGCTATTTGTGTACCCTACAATATAGAACATTTTTTTGCATATGCATGCACCAGGGTAATTCTATTATTGCAATGGTGACATAAGCTCTTTAAGAGCAATCAATGGAATAGATCCCATATTTGCTTAAGCGCCTAAAAAAGTGTAAATAGGCCACAACAACTAATCAATACTAAGCCAAAAAACAACAGAGACTTGTGCTAGCAATGTTAAGTTATGGTAAAAAAAATTTCTAGCTATTGTTTAATGCCAAACTAGCTATCACTTAATAGTGAAAGCGACATAAATATTGATTTTCTAACTAAATGGGGTCATTTCATTTCCATATGCATAAGTTTTTTTTGTACCATTATGTAGCACTTACTATTACTTGTGCAATGAAGTCACATGCAAGTAGAATTCATAACTCATGGAATTTAGATACACCCAAGGAGAAATACAAACCAAGGTTGTTGGCATCTTGATAAGAAAGATGATGCGATACATCCAATTAATGTATGGCACAACATCTTATTTAATGAAGATGATTTGGATAGGAATGTTACAAATCAAAATCCTTATTGGTGTCTGAGTAATCCTCTTTTTCAAGACTTTTCAAGGAGATTGCATGCCAATACTATCAGTGAATAAGTGGAATCATATCTTTTAATTGACTTTGTTTGATTGGTCAAATGTGCACAAGGATAGTTATAATTATTTGTTTGTTTTAATTATTATGTATATAAATACTATTCAACAGTTATCTAATTAATTAGATATGAAATGACAAAAGGAAAAAGAAAATTAATTAATTAAGATAATTTGATTCATTAATTAATAAACTGAATTATCGTGTAAAAGTACAAAAATTAGAAGTTGCGAAAGAAACCTCTTTGCTTTATGCTTTAATGACATCGAGAGAGATGAAAGCAATTGTGGAGTTTAAGCTTATATCTGTAAATTGCATTTGCCTGATAGTTTGTAAAGTGCTTTTAACAAATTGCCCTCATATTGTTTATAAGGTCCTATTATGGGACATGCTAACAGATGCTTCTCCAAGGGACTAGTCTGTGAAGAATAGCATAGGCTGAGCACTATGAAACCCAATGTGCTTATGGACATTAAAATAAAAGAAAACTAATGAAAGAAACTATTTATTGCCTGGAGTAGCTTGTCTGCAAGTGCCCTTTTTTGGAACCATGTCAACCTTTGCCCTGTCACTGTAAAATCTTTCATAGAAAAGACATATCGACACACACATACATGTATACATATGTATATATATGTATAGATACATCCATGTAAAGACAGATTAATGCATCTATGGACATAAACATATATGCATCCATATGATTACATGCATATACACATAGATGCATCTACACACACATACATATATGCATAGATATATCTAGAGTCACATGCATACATGCATATATGCATCTGCAAATGTCTACATAGATATGCACATAGGTTAATGCATATGCGCATAGAAACATGCATACATACATACATGCACTGACACATTAAGCAGAAAGTGATTGTGATAGTGAACTAAAGCACTATGAAACAGAGCCCCACGATGCACTTGAATGGAAAGGAACTATGGAGAGTAACAAATTATCATCTCAAGTAACTTGTTTCTAGGTCTGGGGCCTGCAACCATAAGATCTCTTGCTTAGTGGCTACAAACTCTTCCTCAAAACAAGAGCTTAGAAAACACAAAAAACAACACATGCAAAGTAATAGAAATGCATACCAAGTAACTTAACTCTATATTAAATGACCAAAGTACCCTGGCCACGCGTGGCCTCCAAGTGATTCCACCATCTTCACCTCAAGCCAGATGCCATTTAATGCATTTATTTTTTATTCATGCATCCCGTACGCCTACCCGCCAGTTTGATAAACTATGCCTTTGCTTAATTTTAATTAATCAATTTATGCGCTCGTAGTTTCATGATATTTTAATGCATTTAATCTGCATTCATGGATTACGTACCTCTAGCAACCACCTTTTAAACTATGCCTTTGCTTAAATTTATATAATCAATTTATGCGTTCGCATTTTCCCGAATTTTTAAAACTAAAATGATTTATAAAGCTACTCGGACGAATAGGAAAATAGATAAATGCTAATTTTCCAATATATAAAATAGCTCTCCAAATTCAAACTATACAAAAAAAAAGCAATATATTAAATGGCGAAATGTGATTGGTTCATGCTGCTAGTTAAATTCATTGCAAGCAAATGCATAAGTATTTTTGCCTACCAGCAGGAACTAATAAAAGCATTTCAACGAAATGCATAAGTATTCTTGCCTTGACACTAGGAGCCAATAAAGTTGTCACTATAGATAAACAGTTTATCCAAATGAGTGCTATTAGGTTTGTTATCTTCAATTTCAAACTCCTTTGATGTTAATGCATTTTCTTTGGTGGTAGAATATGGAGATTCCCTTTTTAATGAGAGTCTGGAAGAAGATGACATATACAAATAAATTTAAGCAAAGACATAGGCTAGAAAACTGACAGCTTCTATCAATAGAAAGGAGACGTTTACAGTGATAGAGCAAAAGCTCTTGTGCTCGTTGAATGAAAGCCAAGAGACAAGTTACTCAAGGCAACAAATTGCTACTTTTATCTATTTTGCTTCATTTTATCCCAGAAATGCAAGTTGGGTTTCATAATGCATGAAAACACATCTGTGCAAATAACTGCCAAAATTATAATTGCAATGGATGACAATGATAGTGTAATGGATACTAATAGTCCAAACATCAAAATACACCAGCCAGTTTATTTTTAGATTCAATGGAAACAAGTATCAATTGAAAACAGATTAACCTAGGAGTCTATTTATCATAGGTTCTTGAATTCCAAATGCACAAGTGCAAACATGGTTCCCTACAAGCTTTTGCTATGCATTTTAACTATATTGCTATTTTGCATCGAGCGTAAAGAACCACTGCAACTATGGTTTCCAAACAGATTTAAATCAATAAATGTAATTCAAGAAAGGTTTCCAATTACACTTAATACTTGAATCACAAAGCATCATTGCTTCAAGCTATAGCAAAAGTGCAAATAGGGACACACAAGCAAATTCAACAATGACATCATTAAACAAGGATTTGTTTGCTATTACTATGACTAACTATTGAACTCAATTGATTCATCAGTCAAACAACTTGATTCATTATTGACCTAACTTGTTTCAAAGCTATCTTGTTAAACTGATTAGTTAATTTCATTAATGAGTAAAAGATAGAATTGACTTAATTTGCACAAGCTAACTGTAAGATTGACTTGTTCGTTAATTGACATTGATTAATGGTTCAGAGACAGATGGGACAAATTAAATTGTCATGAGAAAAATGTGAGGTGGACTTATTGGCTACTACGCCACATATACTATGACATTTGAGCTTTCATGAAAACAATAGCGAAAGCAATAGAATAAACAGATGGCTTCAACATAGACAAAGGGATACAATTAATTTGAACAGCTATAGACTATTGAATATTTGTAGCATAAGAAACAAAAAGGAAGATATTGCCAAATATTTTGCAATTTCAGTTTACAATTGTGTTTGCTTCCTTGTCTATAAAGCCCTTTCAAGAAGTTCCTTTTTTTTTTGCATATGAATGGCCATGATTGGTTTAATTGATTAGGTGTACAAAGATGTTTTATAATTAACTATAATTAACTATTAATCTAAGCTTGTACGTATCCCTGTATGCAACTGCGTATACATGTGTCCATGTTTTTTTGGATGTGCCACTCTAGCCTTGTACCAATTTACTTTGTTATATGGATATCGCATATAGTAACACTAATAAGCTCTTTCACTGTACATAGCAGCTATTTTCGTAAATGCCAGATTGAGCTTATATGTATCAAGACACATATATACTCACGCTAAAAACTACTAATTTATGATCTTTATTGTCCCATTTTCGTAGACACGTTACTATTGCAATCAAATGTGTAAAGCATTTGTGTCGAAAGAAATTAGATAAAGGAATGGCAATATGTTAGACAACCTTGTCTTATGCCTTCATAGCAGATTTTTCATTGCATTTCAAGTAAACCAGAAACTAGAATTTTATTCATATTATTTCATCCATGGCATTTACAGCTTTTCCAATAATTGGCTATGACCACCCGTGGAACACAATTAATTCATCAGCCAATTAGCTTGATTGATCACTGAATTAACTTGTTTGAAAGCTATTATGTTAAGCCAAGTAGCTAATATGCCACATTCAGTATGACATTTGAGTTTCAAATAAGTATCATGCACATAGATCTATTATCATGTTAAAGCCATGTAAACATAGATGTTCCAATGCCATGGGACCATTTTATTTCCATTTGTCCAAGTCCATTTCATTCCATTATCAAGAACTATTAATTAAATGTTTAAATGAGGTACATGGAACCAAAAAATGCAAATAGGGTTTCAACAATGACATAATCTAACAAGCATTTGTCTACTATCACAATGATTAATGATAGAATTGACTTAATTTGCATGAGTCAAGTGCAACATTGACTTGTTTGTTAATTGACTTTGATTAATGGTTCGAAAACGGATGAGACAAATTAAATTGTCATCAGCAGAATGTAAGATGGACTAATTAGCTGCTACGCCACATATACTATGACACTTGAGCTTTCATGAAATCACCCCACACCAGTTCCATCAAATAATGGAAGGGTTATTCAGTGGCTTCACGTATGGTTCCCCTGCCATTGCAATGAGGGCAGAAAAGTAAAGAAATAAAATGTAAAGAGTGAATCTGATTAGGATGTTGAAAGACTTGTTAAATGAGAAATGGAAACTATATGTGCGCCTATGAATTGCATACACACATCCATGTATATATGCATTTATCAATAACTTGCATGGATACATGTATATATGCATCTATGGACTCTTGCACCCATGTATATATGACAGCTCATTGGTTCCAAAGCTCTCTCTATAGGACAGTTGTGCATTGCCTCCAAGACTCAGATGAATCCTTCGTATTTCAACAAAAGATTCGAATGGATAACACTTAAAATGATCTAAACTATGATTTTATAACCAAAGTATACAAATACATTGTAACAATGCAAAACTCGACTTTCATTTAAAATGTATAATGAAAATAAACAGAAGAAAAAATGCATTTGCTTCAAAGTTTCTAGAGCAATTTCAACAGATTGTTTAGCCATTGTTCAAAATATGGTTTTCTATCAGCATAGTCCTTGAAGTTTCTGAAGGTCTCACTACTACTTTGTTAATTGACTTTGATTGAAAGGTCAAAATGTGGAATGTCCCCAAGGATACTTATACATGCTTATCTCTTTTAATTGTTATATATTCAAAGACTGCTTAGCAATACAAACAGTCTCCCCTTTGGTCAGATGCCATTCAATGCATTAATTTTGTCTGATTGAACTACATACCTTCAGCCACAAGTTTTTATCAAAATATGCATATGGATTCACAATCAAACTCCCAAAGTAAATGCATGAAATGAGTGTTAATTCTTGATTACTATTTTGTTAAACTGTATATTGTAAAACACATGGTGTTGTAAAAACAACTCACTGACAGTTGTAATACACAAGGTGTTGTAAAGTATTTTGTATTACTCTTGATTAGTTTTTTTTGGAATTATTTTGTATTGCTATAATTAATTTATTACTTTCTATTACTGTATTTGAGTATGGACATTTCAAGGTGAAGAACATGAGACATATGCAATGCAATATTACAGGTTTAATTACCAAGGTATGAATGAGCAAGAACTTTTTAGTAGATAGAGATCATGAACGTTGAACTAATAGTATGACAGTCACTAGAAAATTTAAGTAAACCTATGCTCAATACTCTCTTTTCCATTATCAATTGTATTCCCAATTTCATCCATGAAGAACATCCTCAAAGATATAGAATACATGGATGCACAAGCTAGAGAAGTTCTTCATGGATCAAAGATATGGAATTCATTGATGAAAGAAATGGAAATCATGGATCAAAGTGATGGCTAATAGCAGGATCTACAGGTTGACAAAGTTCTTCATGGACGAAATTGGGAATAAAATTGATAATGGAAAAGGGAGTCTACACCATAGGTTTACTTAAATGTTGTGGTGACTGTCCTACTATTGGTTCAATGTTCATGACCTTCATCTAATCAAAGGTTCTTGCTTGTTTATCATGTAATATAGATTTTAGTGACTAGAGATGAATTGTGATTACTTTGAGCATTTCATTTTTTGTTATTTTGCAGATCTGTGTAGTCACAGGAGATGTTGTTGCTGCAAAGTCAAGGCCTGGGACCAAGCTACTTGATACATGTACCTATACACTATGACATTTAAGATTCAAGTAAGTCTCATGCACGCAAATCTACTATCATGGTAAAGGCATGCAAACCCTAATGTTCCAATTCCATGGGGTCATTCTATTTCCATTTGTCCAAGTTCACTTCATTCCATTATCAAGAACCAATAATTAAATGTTTAAGGTGCATGCAAACAGCAATGCAAGTAGGGTTTCATAGTGCTTTAAGACATTGCTATACTGTGATTATAAATTCATATTGTAAGCTACTTCTAGTATTATTTATTCGAGCTTCTTGTTGAAATGTAAAGGTTTCATCTGCATTTGATAGGTATTATGTAGAAATCCTCTTGTCCATTTTACTTCGTGCATGTGAGCCCTGTAAGGTCTATATATTATTAAAAACTACAAAGTGGTCCCATAAAAAGGGCTTTGGAACCAAAATTATCTAAACACGTGTAATAATGACAGCATTTGAACTACGAGTGAACAGTGTGTTGCTTTGAGCTTTTCCATTGTCATCAAAGCATAAAGGGTAAAAGGGTTTCTGTTAAAAGTTGTGGTTGTTGTCCTCATAGGCATAAACTCGTATTTTAAACTGCTTTTTTACTTCATGCATGTGAGTCAACAGTGTGTTGCTTTTAGCTATTCCGTTGTCGTCAAAGCATAAAGGATAAAGGGGTTCTGTTAAAAGTCATGGTTGCTGTCCCCGTAGGCATAAATCCGTGTATTAAACTACTTTTAGTATTATCTATTCGAATTTCTTGTTGAAATGCAAAGGTTTCATCTGCGTTTGATAGGTATTATGTAGAAATCCTCTTGTTCATTTTACTTCATGCATATGAGCCCTATAGAGTTTGTATTTTTTAAATTGTTGCAAAGTGGTCCCATAAAAAGGACTTTGGAACCAAAATTATGTCAACGTGTGCGATAATGGGAGCTTTTCAACAATCAGTCAACAGTGTGTTGCTTTGAGCTTTTTCGTTGCCATGAAAGCATCAAGCATAGAGGGATTCTGTTAAAAGTCGTGGTTTTTGTCCTCATAGGCATAAATGCAAACAATGGAAGCATAAAGAATACAGTAGAAACCTTTTTCCTGCCAGCAAGCATAAAAATTCTGTTAGATGTAGTCGTTACTATTTTTGTATCTTGGGGTTATAAAAAAACAATGTCAAGAAATGTTGTAGAATCCAAATTACAATGTTTCCATACAGAAGTTAAGTAATATTACTTTTCGCTTTTTAGCATGTCCGATACAAGAAATGCAAGTAGGGTTTCATAGTGCTTTAAGGCAATTGTATACTTTGATTATAAATATGTATTTTAAACTACTTTTAGTATTGTTTACTCGATTTTTTTTGTTGAAATGCGAATGTTTCATCTACGTTTGATAGGAATTATTGTTTATAAGATGTTGTGACATACATTAATTGGATGTATCTCATCATCTTTCTTATCAGGATGCTAACAGCCTTGATTTGTATTTGTCCTTGAATGTATCTGGATGCTATGAACTATGAACTCTACTTGCATATCACTTGGTTGTACAAGTAATAGTAAGCACTACAGAATGGTAGAAATCACAACTCATAGCATTCATATATACCCATGCACAAATACATGGTATTGAACACATTAACACAAACATGGTTTTCCAAGGGCTAGTTTGTTAATTGCCTTTGATTAATAGTTCAAATGCACACAAAGCTAATTGCAATCATTTCTTTCTTTGAATTGCCAGGTACTTAAAGGCTAACTAGCAATTGCCTAATTATTTAGATATGGGACAATACAAGGATGAATAAGGAAATATGAACTTGCCTAAATCATCATGAATGATAGAGCTATTTGGTAAAATGCTACATATACTGTGACATTTAAGCTTCAAAGACTGCCAATGAACAGCAAAAGCTTCAGAACTCTCAGTTAACATGTAAAGGGCCGAGAAAAATTGATCTGCTAACTGAATGGGGTCATTTTACTTCAATTATTTAGCACTTATTATTAATTGTTTAATCACAATATGACTAGATGGCTAGCCGACACAATCCACAAAAAAGCATTTAAAGCAAATGCAACAGTAATCTGTTATATACATACATACATACATGGCAACATAGATACATGCATTCATATATACATAATTACATGCACACATATATACATGCAAACCTGTATGCATGGATGCATACAAAGACTATGTTTCATGGGATTATTGAAGAGTTAAGTTGCTTTCTATATGCTTCCATATTTTGCATGTGTGCCTATGAGGACAATAATCACAATATTTGACAGTATTCCTCTATCCTTGATGACAGCTCATTAGTTCCAAAGCTCTCTCTATAGGACAGCTGTACATTTCCTATAAGACTCAGATGAATCCTTCGTATTTCAAGGAAAGATTTGAATCAATAACACTTAAAATCATCTAAACTATGACCTTACAATCAAAGTATCCAAATGCATTGCAACAATGTGAAACCCAAGTTCCATTTAAGATGTACAATGAGAGTAAATAGAAGGGAAAATGCATTTGCTTTAAAGTTTGTACAACAATTTCAACAGGTTGTCTAGCCTTTGTCCAAAATATGGTTTTCTATCAGCATAGTCCTTCAACCTTCTTTAGGTCTAATTGCTACTTTGTTAATTGACTTTGATTGAAAGATCAAAATGTGAAATGTGGCCAAGGATAATTATAGACAGTTGTACGTTGCCTCCAAGTTTCAGATGAATTCTTGATATTTCAAGGAAAGGTTTGAATCGATAACACTTAAAATGATTTAAACTATGATTTTACAATCAAAGTATCCAAATGCATTGCAACAATGCAAAACCCAACTTCCATTTAAGATGTACTATGAAAGCAAACAGAAGGAAAAATGCATTTGCTTCAAAGTTTCTAAAGCAATTTCAACAAATTGTCTAGCCATTGTCCAAAATTTGTTTTTCTACCAGCATAGTCCTTGAACCTTCTGTAGGTCTAACTGCTACTTTGTTAATTGACTTTGATTGAAAGGCCAAAATGTAAAATGTGGCCAAGGATAATTATACTTATTTATCTGTTTTAATTGTTATATATTTAAAGACTGATTAGCAATCCAAACAGCCTCGCCTCTAGTCAGATGCCATTAAATGCATTAATTTTTCATTAATGAATTATGCACCTTTAGCCAATAGTTTTAATCAAAGTATGCATATGGATTCAGAATCAAACTCTCAAAATTTGAAAAGGTTAAATTTTTGAAACGAAGATATACTTTTGAACCCCAACTGCCTAATTGTTATGAACCATATAGCATATGCCACTCACAATACCCATTTGCAAAGATTGTCCTTATAACAAAAAGCAACGATATGATTACAAGTACAATCAATATAGTGAGAATTTTGAATAAACCTTTTTCTCTGTCTACTATATGCAATTGTAAACAAAAGAGAAGGTTCATTCTAGAAACTCACCTTGTACTACTTGCTTGAAGAATTTGCCACAGCCGGACCAAAAAACATTGCACACGACCTCTTTTTCTTCCAACCAAAAAGCATTGCACCATGTGAAAAGCTTTCATTAGAAAACAAAAACCATGTCTTTGTTTTTTCTAAAAGAATAGCAATATACAGTACTCCTACTGCGATGGATACTAATAGCAAAAACCATTTAAACACTACCGAGCATTTTTCCAGATTCAAGAGACACAAGTATAAATGCAGACAAGATTAACTACACAAACTAATTGCGACAGGTTATTGGACCACAAATCTTCTAGCAATGAATTTGACTGCTCTATTGCATGAAGCCTAAAACTATTCTATGAAGCAATATTACTTAACTTCTCTATGGCAACATTGTAATTTGGATTCTACAACATTTTTGACATAGTTTTTTATAACCCCAAGATACAAGAATAGTAACAACGACATCTGATAGAATTTTTATGCTTGCTGGCAGGGAAAAGGTCTCTACTGCATTCTCTATGCTCCCATTGTTTGCATTTATGACTACAAGGACAACAACCATGACTTTTAACAGAATCCCTCTATCCTTTATGCTTTCATGACAATGGAAAAGCTCAAAGCAACACACTCTCGACTCATTGTTGAAAAGCTCTCATTATCGCACACATTGACATAATTTTGGTTCCAAAGCCCTCTTTATGGGACCACTTTGCAGCAATCAAAAAGACACAAACTCTACAGGGCTCACATGCATGAAGCAAAATGAATAGGAGGATTTCTACATAATACCTATGAAACGCAGATGAAACCTTCACATTTCAAAAATTCAAATAGATAATACTAAAAGTAGTTTAATATATGGATTTATGCCTACAAGGACAACAACCATGACTTTTAACAGAACCCCTCTATCCTTTGTGCTTTGATGACAATAGAAAAGCTCAAAGCAACACACTGTCGACTCACATGCATGAAGTAAAATGAACAAGAGGATTTCTACATAATTCCTATCAAACGCAGATGAAACCTTCGCATTTCAATAAGAAATTTGAATAAACAATACTAAAAGTAGTTTAAAATATGAATTTTTAATCAAAGTATACAATTTCCTTAAAGCACTATGAAACCCTACTTGCATTTCTTGTATCAAATAGACTAAAAAGCGAAAAGCAATACTACTTAACTGCTCCATGGTAACATTGTAATTTGGACTCTACAACATTTTTGACATAGTTTTTTATAACCCCAAGATACAAAAATAGTAACGACGACATCTAACATAATTTTTATGCTTGCCAAGAGGTAAAAGGTTTCTACTGCATTCTTTATGCTCCCATTGTTTGCATTTATGCCTATGAGGACAACATCCATGACTTTTAACAGAATCCCTCTATCCTTTATGCTTTCATGACAACGGCAAAGCTCAAAGCAACACACTGTCGACTCATTGTTGAAAAGCTCTCATTATCGCACACATTGACATAATTTTGGTTCCAAATCCCTCTCTATGGGACCACTTTGTAGCAATAAAAAAAATAGAAACTCTACAGGCCACACATGCATGAAGCAAAATGAACAACAACCACGACTTTTAACAGAACCCCTCTATCATTTATGCTTTGATGACAATGAAAAAGCTCAAAGCAACACACTGTCGACTCACATGCATGAAGTCAAATCAACAAGAGGATTTTTACATAATTCCTATCAAACGCAGATGAAACCTTCGCATTTCAACAAGAAATTTGAATGAACAATACTAACAGTAGTTTAAAATATGAATTTATAATCAAAGTATACGAATGCCAAATACACTAAAAAACAAAAAGTTACCTCTTCTGCGTCAAGCAATTCGTCTCTCACTGTCCAGCGTTTTAATGTATCGAAACTCTAAAAATTACCAAATTATCACCTCAAATAACTCGTTTCTGGGTCTGGACTCTGCAACTATAACATATCCTACTCAATCGCTAAAACTCTCCCTCAGAACACCACTTACAGAAGACAAAAACAACACACGCAAAGTAATAGAAATGCATACCAAGTAACTTAACTCTATATTAAGTGACCAAAGTACCCTGGCCACGCGTGGCCTCTAAGTGATTCCACTGCCTTTACCTCGAGCAAGATGCCATTCAATGCATTTAATTTTTATTCATGCACCTCGTATGCCTACCCGCCAGTTTGATAAACTATGCCTTTACTTAATTTTAATTAATCAATTTATGCGCTCATAGTTTCATCATATTTTAATGCATTTAATCTGCATTCATGGATTGCGTACCTCTAGCCGCCACCTTTTAAACTATGCCTTTGCTTAAATTTATTTAATCAATTTATGCGTTCGCATTTTCCTAAATTTTTAAAACAAAAATGATTTATAAAGCTACTCAGATGAATAGAAAAATAGATAAATGCTAATTTTCCAATATATAAAATAGCTCTCCAAATTCAAACTATACAAAAAAAAGCAATATATTAAATGGCGAAATGTGATTGGTTCATGCTGCAGGTTAAATGCATTTCGGGCGAATGCATAAGTATACCTACCTACCGGCAGGAACTAATAATAGAAGTACGTTGGGCGGCGGGGGGAAATCCTCCTTAAACAAATGTTTATTGACTGGAATTTTCGTCAGGATTGAAATTTATCTGGAAGATCTTCCGTCAACAAATGTTAATTGACTGACATTTTCGTCCAGACGTGTTTGAAGGGTTGCGAACTTGCGAACTTGAGAAATTTTCTATGAGAACTCAATGATTCTCACCAGTTGTCTTTATTTAGTGTGAAACAATGAAAGAGGGAGGGATTTTAATGCAAAGTCAAGAATTATAGGTTTGTGTCAAATTAAATATATTATATTTTCAAATTAATAAATCTTTATTTTAAGTGGTTGAAATTTAAATTTTTAAAGTGTAGTAAAGTATATTTAAATGAAAATATTAGAATATTTTTAGTAAACTAATAATATATATTTAAATATAATTTATTTACATTGGGTCTATCTTCCTCATATATCATCACATAAATATGCAAGAGCACTCATCCTCAACCAAATCAAATTAATTCTACCCATTTATCTTTTCTCAATCATTTCTTCTTATAAGTGTTGTATACATTCAAAATTGGTCTAGTGAAAATTAATTAAATATTAGCTATTTAATTAATAAAATCTTTATTTCCTCTATTTATAAATAAATTTCAATGTTTATTTATGTAGTTCATATTTCTTAATTCTTCCTATCTAAACCACTTTCTTCATGATTTAATTAAATAAACAAATTTAACTAATTTGTTATTTGATTAATTCCCTCCAACTAAATTTGAATTTTAAAATTGGAATTTAGTCACATTTCTGCATATTTTCTAACCTCCTTTCACCTCATCTTCCACCTCACCATGTGTCACATGAAATTAATTATTTCTAATTTCTAAATGGGCATTTATCCTCAACAATTTTAACAACCTCAGAGACACATGACTTCTCCTTTCCATTTATTCCCTTCTACACTTGGCAAACTTGTTCTATTGAAGGGGACAACTTCCTCAATTCTCTCTAACCTCTTCACATCTCACCATTGATCTCTCTAGAATGAATCCTAATCGTTCATTGCTGCCACATCACTTGATGCCTTGGTGGAATCTATAAATAGAGGCTCATTTACAACTTTTCATATAGAGAGTATAGCATAAATCTACTCTCAGAAATACTTTCAGCATTAGAAATCTTAGCATAAATCATTCATTGCTGCCACATCACTTGATGCCTTGGTGGAATCTATAAATAGAGGCTCATTTACAACTTTTCATATAGAGAGTATAGCATAAATCTACTCTCAGAAATACTTTTAGCATTAGAAATCTTAGCATTTGCATTTTAGCTTAGAATTTAGCATTTGATTTCAAGTAGTGTTATAGTGGCAATTTCATTTCTAGGAACTTAATTTGTTGCATTATCATTACAACATTTCCATAGCATATCCATTAGCTTATAATTTTATCATTGCATCATTTAGCATCATTTTGTATACAACATCATATCATTTAGCACATCATTTAGCATATCATGCATCAAATTCATCAATCATGTAGATGTAGGTATAGTTCCTGCATTTTAGTTTAATGGCATCTCATTTCTTAGGTGTCATCCCAGTAGTCTAGTGCATACCTACAATCTAAGAGAACTAATACATGATCGTTAAGAATAGAGAACGATGGAACAACTTTGAGGAATAACTTTATCAATTGTTTTGTTAAATTTGATTTCCTTAATATAACACATTGCATCAATTGTTTGGTTTGAAATTACTTGTTTTGATTCCCATATTTTATTCACACATAAATTGGTGCTTACAAGTTCGGATGTGAATTCTTCCAGTGCAACCGAAAATTCTTTTGGTGCACCTGAAACATTTTCTAGCGCATACATCGACTATTACGGCGCAATCATGAGTTCCTTCAGTGCATCCGAGTCATTCATCGACACATCAGGGGGTTTCTATAGTGCATTCATTGCTTTCTGTAGTGCATCTAATACTTTATGTAGTGCATTCACTATTTCCTATAGCACATTCGTTGCATTTTCAAGAACACCTACCTTTTTAGTGCATTGAATTATTGTAATGACACATTTAATTTTCGTTGCGAAATTTTCTAGATTCTAAAAATTGATGAATGTTTTTTCTACTGTGCAAGTTTCATAAACGTTGCCAGGGACTCTATTGAAACCCTTGAACATTGTCAAGGAACATTTATTGAAAACTAATAATAAATTTGGTGCAGGGGCTGGAGTTGATTTATTTCCTTTTGGTTAATTTAGGAATCTAGATTAATTAGGAGGGAAAGAACACATTTTTTTATGCTTGATGAGTGGTAGGCATATGCTCTCCCCTTAACTGGGTGACCAAAAATCCAAACCCATTCGTATTTATTTTTTTATCCTTAGAGGGCCTGCCTTGTGGGAAAAAGTAATCACCGAAGGGAATGACCCAGCCGAGAACATGCTAAATCCAAGCAACTTCCACCTAGTATATAAGTGTGGGTACTTGAAAAAATTTCAAGTATCATAAGGATTGTTCAGACAAGAAGGGAAACAATGGTCTCTTGCCGAATGGATGATCCCCCATGAAAAAAATTCCTATACAAGAACCCTTTGTGATAGCAAGCCAATATCCTATTCTATTTAATGGCACAGAAGGTCTAACCTTTGAATTCGTCCCATATTTTTGCAACTTTTAGTAGAGATGAGAAGTATGCCATGGGAGATTCATGGGTATTGAAGCTTCTAATCATACAGTAAAAGTAGGCACAACTCCAAAGTAAAATCCAAGTGAGAATCTAGTAAATATTGTCCTGCACAACCTTAGGAATTGTACATGTTTGATGTGTTTTTCCAATGTGTTTTTGAATAAAATTCAAACAAAACATCACACACTATAAGTGAAAACCTTGATTCAGAAAACATCCTTTGAAACAACCAATTCTCTAATGAGAAAATTAGAAAAAATCAGACAAACATGCAAGAAACTATGACATTTTCCTAATTCAGTGCATCCATTGCTTATTCTGGTACTTTTACACCATTCTCTAGCACATCCATCTATTGTTATAGTACATACACTATATTTTCTAGCACATCCATTGCATTATGTAGCACATTCACCCATTACTGTAGCACATCCATCCAATACTTTGGCGCACTCAAGCTATTCTATAGCTCATCTAGTCAATCCCATAATGCATTTAAGACCCTTTTTAGCGCATGCAAGTTATTCTATAACACATCTACCTTTCATTGCATACATTGACACTGACTCTTACTGTGCATCCGCTAGATTTATAACCAAAAAGCTATGTTTGACCCCCTATCTGACATTCTGAACCCAGATTTAGGAATCTTTTCCATAGAGGAGTTCATTCCTTATCCCAACATTGCTTTAAACTTAGAAAAATTAGCATTTACAAGTGAAATCATTTACCTAAACTTTGATCAAACAACTAAAAGTGCCCAACCATCAAACCTAAATTTGATCATCAAGTTGAGTTTCACCATCAGGATTTGTCATCCTTCATCCTAAAACAACACACTTTACATCAAATTCCATTATCTTAGTCCCATCAATAGAATTCATCATTCTATTCGACCTAGGTATCTATTTGGCACTCCTAAACAACAATCAAAATTTAGTAAACCTTCATCACTTGCATGCCCATTTTAACAAGATCCCAAAAGAAAAAACTTAAGGATAGGGAACTTGAAGGTCAAAACATCATCGATGAACTAGAAGAAAACTATTTCCAAAAAATCCCTCAAAATGAAACAAAAGAAATAACAGAGGATGAAATAGAACAATCAAACCAAGATCCCAAATTTCACAAATTCCTAGAGAGGATCTTTGAAAAGGATGGAGAAAAATATCTTCTAATGTTAGCAAACCAAGGGGTCAAATTAACAAGTGATTTTTATGTCAACAAATTGAAAGAAACACCAAAGAAAATTGAAATTGAAATAACAAATGCAGATCAAATGGCTGCCCTAACACATCAAATGAAGAACCTTCAACAACAATTACAAGACATGCAAAGAAGGACTACCAAAAGAGATTTGTTACAAGATATTTTTCCCTACCCTTTTGATAGGAATTTGAACATTATACCATTCCCAGTTAGTTCTGAGCTCCCAAAATATGAAAAATACAATGGAAAATATGACCCCATAGACCATGTGAGGGAATTTTGAACCATGAGTCTTGAGTTTGCTCATGAAGACACCTAATTGATGAGACTTTTTCCTTCCAGCTTGGGAGGCCATTGTATGGAATGGTTTTCAAAACTACCGCCACGCATAAAATCCTTTGAAGAACTTGTGAACAAATTTATCACTCAATATTCATATAGCATTTCACATGAGATAACCATGATGGATCTTTGCAATACCAAATGTAGAAACAAGGAGAATCCTTTCTCATATTCTTACAAAGGTGGAGAAGGTTATTTGATCGATATAATTTTCCTATACCCAAACAAGAAAAAATGGATCTTTTTATTGATAACCTCAATAGGGAAATGATTTATAGGCTACAATTACAATGTCCCCATAGCTTGTGAAGATGATCGAAAATGGTGTCAAAATTGAAGAAGCTTTAGTAAAAAGAGGGGTATTTAAAATTCACAATGAAGGATCAAATAAAGCTAGCTCTTCCAAACATCATAATAACAATGAGAAATTAAAATTTTGGACAAGAAACAAGAATGCCAATTATTGTGCCATCGAAACACATAATGTCAAACCAATCTTTAATCTATTAGGAACCACAACCAAGACTGATCAAAACACCAATCAAGGAACTAATCAAATTGTTAACCAACACAACAATCAAACACAACCATAATCAAAGTAATACCACATCTAAACCTCCACCCTATCAAACACAATCAATCCGCAAAAAAATTACACCTTTGGGTCAATCACACAAATCTGCATTGAGAGAAATTCTTGCAAATAACCTTATAACACTACTTGACACCCGAGGCTTTGAACCAAAATTAAAATAGTTATGGTGGAATTATGCTTATTACTATGAATTTCATCAGCGTAAAGGTCATCAAACAAATAGTTGCATGCAATTGAAACACAAGATACATGACTTAATAGATGACAAAGTCATATGAATAGAAGCACCCCAATCAAATGTTGATCATGGAGCATTAAAAAATCCCTTACCAAATTATGAAAAAGGAGAGTCCTTTACAACAAACAACAAAGGGAAAAACTATGTCCATGATACTATCATCCTTCATATCTCAGTAGTGGAAGATCAAATGAATAACATTGAAACCAATGACAACCAAGACATTATTGCAGCCAACAATCGAATTAAGGACACTCCAATTGAACCTTAACAAGACATCATTACAGTTGAAAATTAGATTAACAACATCAAACAAGACACAACTACAACTGATACTCAAATTAATTTCATTAAAATCAATGGGAAACAAGACAACATGCTAGTAAATGTGACCATGAGAGCACATGCCAAATATGTACTAAAAGGAAGTTCTAAAATACTTGTTGCCTCATCTAATCAATATAACATAGTAGACCAATTACAAAAGATCCCTGCACAAACATCTATATTGAAACTGCTCAAGATTTAACCCACCCACAAAGAGATTTTGGAAAAATACCTAGTGGACACAATAGTACCAACGGATTTGGAAGTTTATAAATTTGAGGCCATGGCAGGACATATGACTGCACCTCACTACTTATCTTTTTTAGAAAATCATGACACATCTATTTCTCATCCCCAGAATGTCCCACTCCACATTAAAGTCCTAATTCATAAACATCATTTCAAACGTGTCCTAATAGATGGTGGAGCTTGCCTAAATATATGTACTTTAAAGCTTGTTCGTGCCCTAGGATTTTCTGAAAATGAAATAGATTCAAAGAAAAAGATCACAATAAAAGGATATGATGATGAGGAAAGATATTTCATAGGGATTGATTGTCTTACCCATTCAAGTAGGACCAATTCAGAAAGATGTAATTTGCTAAGTCTTGGAAAAGGATTTGACCTACAACATACTATTGGGTCACCCAAGGATCCATGAAATGCAAGTGGTCTTGTCAACACGCCACCACTATTTGAAACTCCCTTGTGGTGGCCAAGAAATCACCATCTAAGATAATTCTAATAGTCCTTAGTATTGCAACACCCTTAAATTGGTCCAAGATGTCTTTGTGCCTCATAAAAGAGAAGATTCTACTTCCATCTCTACTAGTAATCAAAGCCAACCAAATTCCTTATCAAAACTGCTGGTCACTTCCCTAAATCATGAAATGCAATCCTGTTACATGTCTAAATAGTTTGAGAAAAAGAAAGAAGTCCCTCCTTCTACATCCTCAAATCATGAAGCCCAATTAAATTCCTTGTCCAAACAATTTGAGAAAAAATTCTAAGTTAAAGATAAACCTGTGTGGGTGAATATTTTATTGAACAGTCTCTATGCATTTCATAGTTGTCTTCCCCAAAGTCATATGGGAAACCCTCAACATCAATGCAACAGTCATCACAACCAATTACAGTCTTTGATGGTCTATTTGTAAAAGCAAGCACCATAGTTGATGAATCTAAAGACAAGGATGTTCTAAACTGGCTTTATAAGGATGAAGAAGAGTCCCAAGCAACAACTGCAAATGTACAAACAACACAATATGGAAAAGGATTCACAATCTTAGAAAAGATGTGATACGAGGGAAAAGGCCCTGTAGGAAAAAAAAGAAAAGGAATTTTGGAACCAATTCAACCTCTCTTAATCAATCGAAAAGATAAGACTAGGTTGGGCTATAAAGAGGAGAAAAAAAAGGAAATAACTCAAAGGGTTGTTGAAAGAATCTTGCAACTACAAGCTAGTGATGATCATGAAACTAATTCAAATGCATGAGTGGGATTCACTATCTGAAGAGTATTATCACAACAAGGACATTGATATGGTACACAAGTATGGACCCCTACTCGAGGAGGGACGAGGTCCAGGTTCTAGACCACTTGAAATAGGAGCACAACATATTGATGACTCCAGTGAAGATGATCAGATGATCAGACTCATAGTGAAATAGATAATTCAAAGGAAATTTACCTTATAGACCTTGAATTTTCTATTGGAAAAATCAAATACATCACCAAATGGAGTCTTACTATCTCTGACCTTAACCGGTCTAATAATTCATTACCCCTAGTACATCCCAATCTCATAGATTGGGACCAAATTGAGTTGTCGATATCCCCATCTTTTCAAACAATGATGCCATCATAAACTTCCTCTGTTCTAAAAATCCCAAAATAGATTCCACCATTGAATGTCATAACAAAGCTTCCAAATAAGGGATTTTCAAATATTTCAACTACAAAATGAATAATACAAGAAAAAGATTTGATGGTGAAAACCATTCAATGGCAGTATCAGATCTAAAAAAAGTAAAAATAAAGAGCACATCCAATGGAGAAAACCTCTCTAAGGCATCGAAGGATGGAAGATTTGAAACTCTACCAAAACACTTTTAGGAAAGATCAAAAGTATTGATTGAGCCCACACAGTCTGTCAATATCGACAATGCATAAACAATGAAGACTATCCATCTACCAAAATCCTTGACAGACCAAGAAAAACCAAGCTTCCTCAAATTCTTCACAAAGAAACAAATTAACTTTACTTGGTCATATGCTAACATGCTAAGGATTGATTGAGATCTTAGCATGCACCACCTATCCTTACCACTAGGAGTAAAACTAGTCAAGAAAAAGCTAAGGAAAATGCATCCGCATATTTCCCTATTTGTAAAAGCAGAGCTAAAGAAGTTATTAGATGTAGGATTCATCAGACCTATTGACTATGTTGAGTGGATCTCCAACATTGTACCAGTCTCAAAGCGTAACAACAACATTCACATTTGCACAAATTTCTAATATCTTAATAAGAATTTTCCTAAAGATGTTTTTCCTCTACCTAGCATAGAAATCATAGTGGAATTAACAACATGACATGGCATGTTGTCACTTATGGATGGTTTTTCTGGTTATAATCAAATCAAGATAGCTCCAGAGGATCAAGAAAAGACAATCTTCATATGTTTGTGGGAACATTCTATTGGAACATCATTCCATTCGAATTGAAGAATGCAGGAGCTACTTATCAACATGCCATGATGACAATTTTTCATGATATGATGCATACCTGCATGGAAGACAATGTGTACGATCTATTGGCCAAATCATACACCAAAAAAAGGACACTTAGATATCCTGGAAAAAATATTTACCAAATTGGAGAAGTTCAATCTATAACTGAATCCAAGTAAATGTATGTTTGGGGTGATTTCATCCAAACTCTTGGGATATATAGTTTTAGATAAAAGCAGTGAGGTAGACCCAACAAAATTTAAAGCTATCATGGAGATGATGCCACCCAGAAACATCAATCAACTACAATCTTTGCAAGGTAGATTCCAATCAATCCAAAGATTTATTTCACAACTGGCAAAAAAGATCCATCCTTTCACTCACTTACTACACAAAAATGTTTCTTTCCGATGGAATGAGAAATGTGAAGAGGCCTTCAACCAATTAAAATAATATCTAATGATTCCACTTGTCTTAATACTACCAACATAAGGAAATCCACTCTTATTATACATTTCAACAACTGAGATATCATTGGGAGCCTTGTTAGCACAAGAAGATTCAACAGGAAAAGAATGAGCAATTTATTACATCAACAGGATGCTAAATGGCTATGAAATCAATTATACATTCATTGAAAAGGCTTGCTTGGTAGTAGTGTTTTCCACCCAATAGCTACGGCACTACATGCTAACTCATACCATCAAGTTAATAGAAAAAATAGATCCACTAAAATACCTCCTCAACAAAGCTAATCTAACTGGACAACTAGCCAAGTGGGTTATGATACTAAGTGAATTTGACATCCAATATGTGGATAGGAAAGAAATAAAAGGACAAGCAATCACATACCAATTGACTAAATCACCCCTAACAGATGATCATCCTCTACACATTGGGTTTCTAGACACTGATGTCCTCACCTTGATTGCATAACAGTGGACATTATACTTTGATGGATCACACACACAACATGGATTAGGGGCCAAAATTCTATTTGTCACTCCATAAGGACATACCATTCTGAAATCATATAGATTGATGTTCCCTTACACCAACAACATGGTAGACTATGAAACATTAATCATTGGCATTAAAACAACTATAGAATGGAAAATCCCACAATTGTAAGTCTACGAAGATTCTCAATTGGTCATTAATCAAGTCAATGATGATTATCAAACAAAGGACGTCAAATTGATTCCATAAAAAAGAATGATTGATGATTTTAATTAATACTTTGTGGATATCAAATTTGGGCAGAATTCCAGATTGGATAATAAAGCTATTGATGCCATGGCCATTATTGCTTCCTTATTACAAATTCCAGAGAAAAGAAGTCATTATGAGTTCTTGGTGGAACAACTATTTATCCCTACTTATGACGATTCCTGAGTCCCAAGTTATATGCCACCTGGTTGATGCTAATACCTCAATCTATGGTAAAATTTATATCTATCTAAAAAATAACACCCTTCCACTAGACCTATCCTCAAACCAAAAATGAAGCTGCTCGACATACTCTTATCACAAATGTACTTTACCGATGAGGTATTGATGAAACTCTCCTCTAATGTCTAGAACATGATGATTCTGAAACAACTTTATGGGAAGTTCATGAGGGTATTTGTGGAACTCATTAAAATGGTTTAATTGTACCCAAGAAACTCCTCTGTTTATGGTATTACTGGCCAAATATGGATGAGTCTTTTTAGTTCATCAAGAAATTCCAAAAAGTGTCAGATTCATGGAAACCACATTCATGCACTAGCATAAGAGCTTCAACCATCGCATCAACATGACCCTTTTGTTAGTGGGGACTGGATCTTGTAGGTAAAATTCATCCACCTTCATCAAATGGACATAATTTTATCATCACAACCACATAATACTTCATGAAGTGGATTGAAGCTATTCCTCTAATCACCATCACAGGAAAGCAAATTTCATCCTTCATCCTTAATTACATCATTTGTCAGTACAACATCCCTCAATCCATTGTTACTGACAATGGAAGACTGTTCAAAAATAAGACATGCAAGAATTGTGTAGAAGTTCAATATCTAGCATCGCTTCTCTACACCATATTATCCTCAAGGAAACAACCAAGTAGAGGCCTCCAACAAAATTATTTTGAAAATATTGAAGAAAAAGGTCAACAATGTTGGACGTGATTGGCACATCCAATTAAACCCTGCTCTATGGGCGTACCAAACCAGTATCCGCACACGAATAGAAGCCACACCATATACTCTTGTATATGAAATTGAGGCTATTGTACCCATTGAGGTTGAATTATGGGTATGTGCAGAATCATCATGGAAAAAATAGGCCCTTAAGTGGTGAAAAATTCAAAAAAATCAGAGTTAGGAAACTTGATGTAAAAATTTGAATAAGTTATCTATATTATTTCAAAAATATGTAAGAATAGAATCTATAGAAAATTGAATGTAGTTTCTAAACTACTAGGTTTGTTTTAAAATATATATATATATATATATATATATATATGGTGAAAATTTGAAATTTCAATGCAGTAGTACTTAAATTTTAGGGAAAAAGTAAGAAGTAGGTGTCTTTCTGACCACCCTCACCACAATAAAATGATAATATTTTTTTATAATATTTTATGTATAAGTAGAGGACTCACATCAAAATGTGATGCATATTTTTGTGCAATTTTTTTCCAAGTAAATAATTAATTATGAATTTTTTATTAGAACTTTTAAAAAATATAAAAAGTGTGTCTGACCACCTTAACTTGGTCAAAACATCATGAAATTCATTTTTTTTGTTTAATCCTATAGTATGTGAATCATATAATGTGATGCATGTTTTGGATTTGAAAAATGTGATATTGTTTGTAAGCTATAGATGTTTTTCAATCAACCTATCAATCAAGACTTTAGTCATAATTCAAATAGAAAATGAATAATAATTATTTATTGAATTCAAAGTAAAGCATAATTTATATTGGTGGAAATTTGTGAATCTCCTTTAAAAACCCTTTTCATTTCATCAATTTTGGGTAAAAAAAGGTTGTCAGCCACATGCCCTACACATACTCATCATATCACCACTTTTTGGCCCATCATGATCCTGCACATACCCTTACCATCACTCTATGTGCCATTGAAGGATATCATCTCTAATGAGGACTACCGGGTATCTATATTGCAAGGGTTATAATTACTGGATGAATGACATCAACATGCAGTGAACCACCTGAAAGCCTACCAACAACAAATGTCCAAAAGCTATAATCATAAGGTCAAACCTAGAATATTTCAAGTTGGTGACTTTGTATTGAAGGAGAATCCATGCAATGAGAAAGATAGGGAGAAGAAAGGAAAGTTCAAACCAAATTGGTTGGGTCCCTTTGTCATTGTGCAAGTCTATGGATCAGGAGCATACTAGTTATCCACACCAAAAGGAGACCTATTTGAGGAGCCTATGAATAGTCTCCATCTCAATAAATTATACACATGATTCATCTGATGCATCATAAAAGTCCTGAAGAAATCCAAAAAAAAAAAAAATTCTTGAAGAAATCCAAAAAGAAATAAGAAAAAGTCCTAAGAAACCAAGAAAAAAAAAGAAAAAGTCTTGAAGAAATCCAAAAAAAATAGAAAATGTCCTAAAAAAATGGCCGCCTTGATGAAATCTTGGCAAACAAGCATCTTGGTGACAACAAAAAAATCAAAATAGAGAAAAGTGCAAAAAAATCATAAAAATCATAAAAATCATAAAAAAGAGAAAGTGCAAAAAAAACAAGTAGTGAAAACCTGGCAATAGGCACTATTTGAGATTGATCGACTTCTTCCTCTATTGGAACATGTGTCGACAATTGACTCTTCACTATCATTATCCACATCTATCATTTGATCCTCATATACATATCTGGGCGTCACGGTCTTATCTCACCTTGGCTTGGCGATCATTGTACATATCCATAATAAATTAGTTTGTTTCCACTGGGAGAAAAATCTTGAACTCACTGGGGGAAATCTATCTCTGAGCTTAAAAAAATAGACAAACAACAGTATGAAAGCATGATAAAAGAATAACACAACGATCAAATGAGCTGCAATGTTGAACATCAATCATAATCACAAAAACCAACCATCTGAACCAACAAAAAAAAGATCAATAAAAAAAAATCTCATTTGGATGGTCATCTTCTGAATTAGGGTTTTATCACTTTGGCACAAATGTTCAAATTATTTGCATCATGATTTTTGTTATCATTTCTTTGGAGAAACTCAAGGATGTCAAGAACTAGAGAAGCTATGATCAAGAATGATATTTTTCTTTATCTATTGTTTGTGAGTTGATCATTATTACTATGTGAATCATCATGGGGTGTGCTCTACAAAGTATCACTGATGACATTCTGGATTCACATAGGAAAATGATTAACTCTTTTGTATTTATACAAGAAATGCTCAGGTCATCCGTGTCTAATTATACCTAGATGCTTGTGTTAACTTACAGTATCAAACATCATGAAAGAAGTACTCAGGTCATCATGGTCTAATTATACCATTGATGTTTGTACTTACTTTCAACATTTCAAAATATCAATGATGATACCAAGCACAATAAATTGAAAACTGGGATGACAACATTGCATTATTAGGTTTGCATGTTTAGGCTACATTCATACTAAGTGTTGCATTTGTATTTATAGATTTTTCTAGGGCTGGTACAATTTTACAAGTGATATTATCTCTATCATTAACGAATTGAGGAAATTTGACATTAACAAAAATATCATTTTCATTGAGATGCATAGGCATTAGGAGGTCATTCACATTATCACATCATTTCATATGCCATCTAGTCATTAGGGCACATATTTGCATCCTGAAAATCCAAACACAAAGCATTATCATATCATTTTCTATGCATTCATTTTCCATTAACTCATACATTTGCATTAAAAAAATCCAAAAAGAAACATTTTCATAATCCATTTCATACATGTGGTCATACATTTGCATCAAAAAATACAAAACATAGAGTACAATGCATCTCATACATCATAATAAAGAACAATCAATGGGAACACCTAGAATTATGCATTATCATTCAATCATTCCATCCATCCAATTATGCATTAACATTATCATCCATTCACTCATTTTCATTGAATCATACATTTACATCAGAAAAGTACAAAAACATAGCATCCATCACATTTCATTCACATAATAAGATTCATCACATGTAGCATATAGGAATCATTCATAAAAGTATCATAGAATCATAGAAAATGTTGCATACATAACCTATCATATCATCATCATATAGAACATCACATAGCATACATAATAAGAAATCAAATGCATCCATCATGATCAACACACATAAGTATATAGAGCAACCGTCATCATCGTTGCATATCATATATACCTCAAAATAATGTCAAGTGTATAGGGATATTCGAGTATGAAGAGGTACATCATCAAAAATGATATTTAACCATCAATATCAATGTATACATGTCCAAAATATAACAAACATCCTATATCAGAGCTATGTAGTGCTCCCCTCCATATAGTGATGACATCTTTGGACCTATGCCTCCCCAACCTGATGGACTTGTGACTAGATGTCGCAGAAGTGATTGCATCACACCCTTCCTGGTAGTACTCATATGAATATGACTAGTGGACTATGAGTAGCTCTCGCAATTCTCTAGTGGAACAACCTCATGAGATTTAATTTGATAAAACTTTTCCTCCTTGGTAGAGAATCATACCTCCCAAAAATGATTTTTTGTCCCACTGCCCTTTGTAGCCCTCTATAGTCTCTCTACAATACCATACGCTTGATCCACATGCAGTCTCAAATTGTTCCTCTATGCTATCAAGGTGGTGATCTATCCTCATTCCTACAAGATTTGTGCCTATACCTACGTTTGTGCCTGTGTTTGTGACTAGAACTACCCTTGAATTTGTGTCAACTAGCCCTAAAGTGTCTAGACCTAAGCCTATAGAGCTGCAATATGTGCCTATTGCTACTAAGAAGGAAATCATATGTACACATTTTGTTGTGTTATAGCTACAAAGGATCACCTCTTCCAAGGAACTCTGACATCTACTACTGGATGGGCACCCCCTCCTCCATCTCCTCTACCACCATCCCCATCCATGTCTCCACCATCATCACTAATACCTCCCCCATCTCCTTTATCCCTACAACCACCATCTCCCTCCCCCTCATCTCCACCACCTTTGTCCCTCCTCTGTATGGGTTCTCTCTCCTCATCATCCTCTAATGACGACATTGGCTCATCAGGCCTCGAGATCTATGGTACTAATCATACACAACATCGTAGGATAAGGTAGGTCCCCACTTTGTGGCATCATGCTATCTCTGTGCATATGTAACCAATCGCTATGGAATCCCCTACACTTTTCCATACTATCTAAGTACCCTCATCAGTAGGAATCTCTCAATAATGAAACATGTCCACCCAATGAGATATCTGGTTGTGCAAACATAAGGCATCTCCAAGTGATCCTCGACTGATTGCTAGCAATCCACATACAACTGCCATGTCACAAAATCTAGGTCATCTAGTACGTGTCTCCAATACTCCAGTTTTTCCATCTTATGTTGGACAACTAGGCTGATATAACCATAGACATAAGGTCTCCCATATAGGTTGATACTTGTATGTCACTGGACATGTCACCACTATATTCTCCCAAGCCCATGTCTATAACAATGTCACCCCTGTAAATAGACTGGCACCTCCAAGATACACTACGTGATGTAAATAATGATACAAGTGTGCAAGAATGCACAAACCCCAGGCATATTGAATCCCATACACAATCATGTACTCTAGTGTCTGACCCCAACTAATATACAATCCCTTTGACCTCTTGTCAGGACATAGAAAGCCATCGACAAAACCCACAAGTACGAAAAGTAAGGGGGCATAATTCTCAAACATCTCCTGCTAGGGCATCTCATACCCACTAATCCAATCATCGTGAAATATTTGACGTAAAGCATCTATACCACCCTGGTTGACCTGATCATATAAAACAATGTCACCCATCAAGAGAATCCATATGATCCTATAGACATCCTCTAGGATCACAGTCATCTCCCTAGTGGCCAAATGAAAGGTGTTGTGGTTGCTATGCCACCTCTCTACCAATGCGGTTAGTAATCGCTAATTAATCCTAATCTCAGGCATGTCAATCAATGAAGATAATCCACATCTCTCAATAATATCTCTATCATCCCATGAAAGATGTGGAATCAACTCCCAAGTCCATGGAAAGTGCTCTTGAGATTGAAGATTCCCTAAATCACTCTCCTATCATTATAACACATCGCAATCAACATATCAATCAATCAATCAAATTAACAAAACAATCAACATCAAACAATCAATCATCTTATCAACTCAAGTGAGATTTTCACCAAATCTCGTGAACATCTACTTTTGATCCTCACCTATAATGAGGTCAATAAATCAACATCATATTATTGAATCTCACCTATCATGAGATCAATAAATCATCTAATCTTCAATTCTATCCTAGATGCACTACACTAGGCTTGGGATGTGCTAAATCCCTAAATATATGCGTTAAAAGACTCATCCTATGTGCTAAAATAGATGATCTATGTACTAAAATGTGTAAAACATCAAATTTCAAAATAAAAAATGCAGGAAAAATGATTCAAAGATTCAAAAAGAAGGTTTTGGAAATTCGTACTAGAGGTCCATATGCCATTCAATGGTTATGTCACTACACATGCTCAAATCAATGAGTCTCATAGGGGATCACCATTTTTGCTGAATTGGTCAAGTTGCTTTCACTCAAAAATTTCAAAATCAAAAGTGCACAAATGGGTTTCTTTTTCACTTTTTGGCCTATTAAAAGGGGTAATTAAAAATGGGATTTATGATGGGATATTTTAATTTTTTAGGGATCAATTAATCAAATCATAGGTTATTTCTTCTATATTGGGAAATAAATCACTGGAACATCATCAAATCAGAAAATTAACATCACCATCATCGGAAATCATAAAAAAATTAAAAAATTTCACAAATCTTTAAAAATTAAAAATTCCCCTATTTATCTCTTGAGGGGGCATATATCTGATATCTCCTAAAATCACCATTTGGGGCATTATCAAAATTTAATCAACACTCACAAATTTTTCTTTGAAGCAATGTGTAAACACATCACTTTAAAGAGGGGAAAAATGCATACATCCCAAATTGGGTTGAAGAAAATTAATTAAATACTAGTTATTTAATTAATAAAATCTTTATTTCCTCTACTTATAAATAAATTTCAAAGTTAATTTATGTAGTTCATATTTCTTAATTCTTCCTATCTAAACCACTTTCTTCAAGATTTAATTAAATAAAAAAATTTAACTAATTTGTTTTATTTGATTAATTCCCTCCAACTAAATTTGAATTTTAAAATTGGAATTTAGTCACATTTCTCCATATTTTCTAACCTCCTTCCACCTCATCTTCCACCTCACCATGTGTCACATGAAATTAATTATTTCTAATTTCTAAATGGGCATTTATCCTCAACAATTTTAACAACCTCAGAGACACATGGCTTCTCCTTTCCATTTATTCCCTTCTACACTTGGCAAGCTTGTTCTATTAAAGGGGACAACTTACTTGATTCTCTCTAACCTCTTTGCTTCTCACTATTGATCTCTCCAGACTGAATCATGATCATCCATTTCTGCCACATCACTTGATGCCTTGGTGAAATCTATAAATAGAGGATCATTAATTACAAATTTTTATATAGAGAGCATAACATAAATCTACTTTGCAGAAATACTTTCAGCACTAGAAAGCTTAGCATTTGCATTTTAGCTTAGAATTTAGCATTTGATTCCAAGTAGTGTTATAATGACAATTTCATTTCTAAGAACTTAATTTCATTGCATTATCATTATAACATTTCCATATCATATCCATTATCTTAGAATTTTATCATTGCATCATTTAGCATCATTTTGTATACAACATCATATCATTCAGCACATCATTTAGCATATCATCTATCAAATTCACCAATCATGTAGATGTAGGTATAGTTCCTGTGTTTTAGTTTAATGGCTTCTCATTTCTTAGGTGTCATCCTAGTAGTCTAGTGCATACCTAAAATCTGAGAGCACTAATAAATGATCCTTAAGAATAGAGGACGATGGAATGACTTTGAGGAATCACTTTATCAACTATTTTATTAAATTTTATTTCCTTAATATAACACATTGCATCAATTGTGTGGTTTGAAATTACTTGTTCTGATTCCCATATTTTATTCACACAAGTGTATCAATCTAATGATGTCAATTAACATCATCTCCTTTCTCCATTATTTTAATTAATTCTTAGTTTTTGATCTTAAAATCAAATCTAAACAATTAATAAGTGCATCCTCACATCTATGAATTAAACTCTCTCCAAGCTATTTTTATTAGTCGCCTTCACCACAAAGTAATATTGTTAGTTCTCCAATAAATCTACATTCATCCATCATCTATGAACACATTCTAGGAAACATCAAGAAGTGTTGGGAGAACTCTTGTGAGATATCTCAATACTGCTTGTGCATTCTTCTTCAAACTCAATCTATGTGGCTTTGTCAAGTTAGATAAAGATTATTATTATTACTTTTTATTATTATTATATTATTTTTCATTGATCACATTTTGGCATTGAAGGTTACATAATATACTGTGGGGGGGTGAATTATTATATTAAATATATTTAAAAAATAATAATTCAACATGTACCCTCAAACCTACATCAAACCAATTGTTTTCAATCAAGCAACACAAATGCACACATTCACACAATGAACACAAGATATATGTGGAAAACCAAAATGGGAAAAACCATGGTGAGAAGAGGTCCTTAGACTACTATAAAAACCTAGCCTCAAAGAATAATGAATATGTTACAATCATGAAGTAGGCACTAGCCTATCGAAGACACCAATCCCTTGATTTATTTGTAGGCACCAACCTACTAGAGACAACAATCCCAAATACAAATATCTAAGCACTAGATCAACAAGACACCTATCCTATTAGATTACAAAGATAAATCTTGTGGAACTTCAATGTTGATTACACAACTTACACAACTTAAGACCTTTCTTCAAACACCCCCCCACATAGTCTATGATCTTCTAATGATGGAATACAATGATTGAGATACAAATTCAATTTAATTACTCTTGCTCACACAATACACTCACACACTCAAAAAAATCATTTCAAGTGAGATATAAAACTATGATCATTGTATAAATATTATTACATTAACATTATTTCATGTCAACTAGGAGTCCCTTAATCACATCCGCAAATAGCTAGGTCAGCTAAGGTGAACCTAAAATCAAATTTACAAGAAAGATGTAGTGGGTTGATCCTAAATAAAATTTGTTGCTTCCGAAAGAACATGATGGCATGTACATCCTTTAGGAACCTTAAACAAGACCTATTCCACCATCCCAAACTACCTTCAGAGGTCACACACTATAAGTTGTTGCCACATAGTTTCAGAACATCAACTAGTTAATTAACCTTCACAATCACCCTTCTATCACTTCAATATTTTTTCCTAATTAACATAAATTCTAGAAACCATGGACTAAGATAGAAAAAGTGTAGAAATACTACCCTTTAAAACCACAAACCAAAATCTCATCCAAGAAGAAATATACATCATGAACCTATTGTGAAAAAAATCTCTATACTAGGGTAACTGACCTTAAACATTTCAGATCTAACTTTTGGATTCCTTCTATCAACACATGAGTAGATACAGGCATTCCACATTGCAAGCATACTATAGGAATTTTTCTTTATTATTCTTAAAATACTCTGATATTCAAGTATACTTACATTTAATTCTCACTGTTCAACTAGCATTACTCCATTGACATCAATCAACACCTTTTGACACCAAGGACAATACACCTTGATATTACTCCTTTGACATCAATTACAACATATGTGCAATAGGAATATCTAGTGAACTAATGGTTGGAGAAGCCAATATCTGAATGCAACAAAATAATTTCTAGCTAGTGAAACAAAATAAACATAATATAGTGTCTATCATAAAAATATGATAGTGTGTAAATGTACAATAGGAGTATTGCATATAGGAAAGGTAGAGGAGGTAGAAAGTAGGACTAAATGATTGACTACCCCTCCAAATGTGTAACACATGTATGCTCAAATGAAAAAAATTATGAGCATGTGTAAATTTTGTGGTGGAGCCTCTAAAATTTTTGAAAAATCTTGAGCACATCATATTTTGGTCATGATTTATGAGATTTTTGTCTAAGGGAAGGTTAAATTTTTTGCCTAGAAACCCTCATTTTACAAATTTTCCATCATAAAAAATTGAAGGTTCTATTCTTGCATTGACCTGTTGCACCTAATTGAAATTCATTTAAGTCATGACTTGGGACATTCAAAATGTTTTCATTACTGACCCCTTTCTATAGGCCCGTTGATCACCCCGTGCCTTTCATCGGTTAATTTTTTCCCAAAGTCAGGTGAAATATTTTCATGGTAAATGACCTATGTTCTAAGTCATTTTTCTAAGGGTCATAATCTCTTCGGCCTATTCATGGACCCATTGTTATGACTAACTCTATTGGAATGTGTCGAAATTGTAACTGTCGAATCCAAAGATCAAATCCCAGTTTTTGCTCACATACCTCACGTGATTTAAATAATGGTATTCAAAGCTAGTGTGAGGTCTATGATTTCTTGCCACATGTACTTATTGGGGTGGGTCACGATCTAAATTCAAAATGCCTGATGTCCAATGGTTCTGAGATTGATAGTTGGTATGCAACCTAGTGATCAAATCTTGATTGTTCATCGCTTACCTTCTAGCATTAAAATAATGCTTTCGAGTGACTTGCGAGGTATATAATTGAATGACACGTGGATTCCTCACCCTTTTGGCAATAAATGATGGAGCCCATGGATGTGTATGTTGGCTTCTAGTTGGATGAATATCATTGTCTAGGATTTGGCGAGCGATAGCAATGGAAAAGTTTAAACTGGGTTGACTCAATCTGAGTTATTTGACTCACCACCTCATTATGAAATCCATGGCCAACATTCAAAACCAGAAATGTGAAGGTAATATCCATTTTGCTTTGTGTGAGAAAGCATTAATGGCATAAGGACTATAGGGGTAACCAACTAGATTATGATGCGTGCAAACTATTAATCTCCTATAATCATTGAGGATGATACATGGATTTTTATGCACCTGGGAAATTAACGATTGTGATGTGGATGCCACTGGTCGATCATCTGCTCGCTCATGCTAGTTTTCACAAAGAATTGATGATTAGTATGCTCAGTTTTCTTAACAAATGAGAGATCAATTGTGATGAGAGGCTTAGGGATAGTTTCACATAAATCATTTTATGTTTAAAAGACTTGCTATTTTTGTTAATTAACATGACTAGCGATAAACTATAGACTAATATATTTACTTACTTTTCTTTATGTTTAACTAATTTGGTAGAGATATTTGAAGTAATGGTTTATGTTAAATTTGTTACTTTTATGATGATATTAATGAGATAGTTATGTAGTGTTAATATTTTACTACCATAATTGTTATCCTTTTCTTAAGGGTTTTATACAGGGTATTTTAGAGACTGATGATGAAGTTAAACTCCCTATTTAACCAAGGAAGATAATCACGCCATTGATTAGCCCAGCTAGATGATGAATCACTCAAGTCCAAATTGGCTTCTTTGTAGTCAGTTTAGGAAATTTTACTCCTAGCGTTGATCTGGAATATTTCTCCATGTCTATTCTCAGTCCCATTATAGTTCTATTTTATGTTTTTCTTTAATCTTTAATTTAGATGCCTTGAATCTTGGCAGTTAAACACCATGTTGTGAATTCAATAAGGATATGGTTATAAATATCTATGTTTCAGTTTTAGATAGGAGTTAGATAATTTTCAATCATAATTTTGTAATATATGGCATTACTTTGTTCTACATCCCACTTTGATCAATTGGAATTAAAGCAAGAAATTAACTCAAATCACTATATTAAGAGATCTTACCTGAGGAAGAGCAGGGCCCTCTCAACCAAAGGGATCTATCTTGTGTTGGTATTTTACTGAGTTATGCTAAATTTCTATTCATTAATATTAAATCTGAAGTGTTAGATATCAATTCTGGAATGTTAAGTTGTTGAATCATTTTTAGTTTATTACATGTTAAATCTAGATAGTTAATTCTTCTTAAATCACTTTTAAGTTTATTTTATCATGGTTAGAATGGTTTGTTAAGATTCATTGTAAGGTTTATTAAATTAATCAGATTTAGATGTTTGTAAGAATCAAGTTTGGTAATTATTTGTTGAGTTTAATTAGAAGAAATGATGGGAACTTATGGTGGAATTGAAGTTTGTTGGAAATCTATTCATGGAAATTAGTGTTTATGTTTTCTAGATTAATTATTATTTTCTTGCAATTTATTTTTATTCTAGAAATAACATTTAATTTTTAGGAAATCTTAAGATAGATTTATTTTGAAAGAAAAATAGAATTAATTTGGATTTCATACTTTAGATTAAGAATTAAAGTAAGTGTTAGTATTTTCCATGAATCGGTCTCAATCAAGTCCAATAAAGTAAGAAATAAGTCGACGGAACTTTAATTTAGGAAATAAGATACAATTAATCCTTAGGAATTAGTCGATGCAATTCAACTCTTGAGAACTCCTAAAAATCTCTTGAGAGCTCCTAAAAGCTCCTGAAGGAGCCAAATCAACACTTGAAATCACTGTTTACAATACAAAACACCCCCCAAAAAGTTTGTGACAACATCCTTATCACATATAGTTCTAAGACACACTCGGTTCAATAAATAATTGACTAAATTATGCATGTTGTGACATCAACGACCTTGCCCATCATTTTTTGGTGTTGTTGCTGGGGATTAAAAGATCTAGCTATTAAGTGTGAAGCCTTAGTGTTGATAAGGAAGATAGACCTGATTTTTGGATGAGATGAAATAGAGACCATCTAGGGAGGTTTCTACCACTAAACATTAATTTTCAAAGAAATCTTGATTTTGATCAGGAAGATATTCAATAATACCAGATCAAAAATCAAGAAGATAATCAAGAACAACAAATAGACAACCATGAAGAGAATATAGATCCATTTTAGGAAGAAGAAATTGGCAAACAACTTGCACGTCCACCAACAAATAGGACCTTCTCTTATCCTATCAATCTTGAAAGATAGATTGGTGAACCTCCTATGAAGAATATCTCACCCTCGGTTTTTCCTACCTTTAGAGGAAAAAAATATGAGGATCCTAATCAATTCCTTTTTTAGTTCAAATTTTTGTGCCAAACCTATGATTACATAAATGATAATTAGAAGTTGAAGTTGTTTCCTTCTACATTGAAATAATTAGCTTTATGATGGTTCATCAATTTAGGAGTTGGAACAATTGTAACATGGCAACAAATAGAGACTGAATTAATGGATAAGTATCAAGACTACTATAGAGTAAGGGATAGGAAGGAGGAACTATTTTGAATAAGGAAAATGGAGGATGAAAGTTTAGAAGACTATGCTGATAGGTTCCAGTTTTGTGCATCAGAGGTGTACTAATGAGTTGGATAATGAAATTAGAAAAAAAAAATTCCTAAGAGGAATTGATAACGGATCAAGAGTGTCCTTGAATCTTATGGGAAATGGAGACATTAACAAGCTTTCCTTGGATGACATTGTTGAGACATGTATAAACTACTCTAGAACTAGGGTAGGGACTAGAAACTCTAGAAGAAACAAGGCTCATACCACTGATGTGTCTGAAGTAATGGAGGAATTAGCAAACATGAAGAATGACTTACTTCTTCATCTCAACATGCAAGGAGATAAGAAGAAAACTGAACCATTGTCTATTTATTGCTCCAAGTGTAGGGGGAAAAATCTTTTAAGAGAATGTCCATTGAATCAAGTTGATGTCTGTGAGATTTGTTAGAAATCACACTCAACAAGTTCCTATAATGTTTGGCTAGGATTAAAAGCAATCTGAAGAAACCACCAGTTGGTCAATGAGGAGCTTAATTATGTTGGCTAAAGACCTCAAAACATAGGGTATAATACAAATCAAAGATAGTATGGTTCTACATCGAACTAGAATCAAAACCATTGGCAAAAAAAAAACCAATGGATCCCTCTATATCAACCAAAACCACCACCTAAATAGTGGGGACAACCTAAATGGATGTATCCCCAATGGAACCAGTCAAAATGGTAGGCTAATTAGTAGCTGCAGTGGCAGTCAAATTAGCCATCATGGCAACAAAATCAGACATAGTTCCAACCATGGAAAAATCAAGAGAAAAAAAATCCCTGGGGAAAATAAACCCTTGTGATAAATGCTCCTAATGCCACTAATGACCAAGTGAATTAGCCTCAATTACTAGCTCAATCGGTTGTAAATCCTAGAAATACCTGAAATGATGCAAATCTCCCTAATTTGAATGTAATTGATGCTAATGATATTCAACTTAGAAATCAAAGTGTTCAATCTAAACAAATAGAAAAATCCCAATAAGGTGGGGAAGAAATCAAAACTTTAGTGAAAACACAAAAAATTGAAGAGGAACAAAACATCAATCAGGCACCTTACCCTAAGACATTGAAGAAAGAAAATATCACTCATGAAAACTCTCAACCCAGTTACATGAATTTTTTTGATTCTCGACTTCTTCATGAGTTGAAGAAAATAAACATTGAAATACCATTATTATAAGAAATTAAGTACATACTAGAGATGATCCAGTTAGTAAAATCCCTTTGCATGAAAACTCTGAGGAGAAAGAAGAAGCTACCTCCCAAAATACAAGTAGGGACAAAACTGACTAACGTATTATCAGGACGATTGCTTCCTCAGAAATATAATGATCCTAGAAGTCCTATAATAACCTTGAGTATAAATGGAGTGGAGGTTAACAATTTCCTAATTGATTGAGGAGCTTCCATAAATGTTATCACATCTTATACAGTTGAAATGCTAGGTATGAAAACTATTCATCCAACAACAATTTTTCTATAGCTAGCTGATCAATCTACTACAAAACGAAAAGCTATTATAGAAGAGATCATGGTTACCAATGACACATGTGATTATCCAATTGAATTTTTGGTTCTTAAAGCTAGAAAGAAAGATTTTGGATATCCAATCATCTTAGGTAGACCATGGTTAGGTACTGCTTCTGTATTAATTGATTGTAGATCTTGAAGAATGATCATCTCAAATGGTCAAAAATAGAAATAATTATCACTCTATCCACTAGCACAATTACCAATTCAACTAAACACTCAACTTTTGGTGGATAAAGATTTAGAATTAGAAGGTGATGGTATTGTAGAGTTAGCAATGGGAACTCTAGTTGAACATGTGGAAGACTATGAAGAACAAGAATTCACTTTAGAAAATGAGAAAGAAAATTTTCAAACAACATTTCATGAACAACACTCTTGTTCTCTAAATACACTTGTTGAAAAATCCATTGATTCCACAACAAACACTAAAGAGATTATAGTAGCTGGAGATAAACCTCTCAATATTAATTCATCTTTATCCCCAATGCAAGAAAAAGAATTAAAGGAAACTTTAGAAAACACACTAGAGAATTTTCTTGGGAGTATACTGATATGAGAGGAATCCATCCTTCAATTTGTAGTCATCATATTTACATAGAAGATGTAAGACCAATCAAACAAGGAAAAAGGCATATCAATCCTATTCTTCGTGACATTATTAAAAAAGAAATAGAGAAGCTGCTCAAAGTAGGGTTCATATACCTAATCTATGATAGTAAGTGGGTTTCTCCACTGATTATAGTCCCAAAGAAGAATGGTAAATGGTGTGTGTGCATAGATTATCAAGAATTGAATAAAGCCACAAAGAAAGTTAATTTCCCATTTCCATTCATTGACTAAGTACTGGATAACCTAGCAGGCAACAACTACTTCTCTTTTCTTGATGGCTTTAGTGGATATAAGCAAATCCAAGTATCCCCTAAAGATCAATAAAAAAATACCTTTACCTATCCTTTGGGTACATACACATACAATCTTACCATTTGGACTATGTAATGCGCCAACCACATTTCCAAGAGTAGTGCTTGCTATATTTGTAGTTTTCACCACTTTTTGTGTCAAAATCTATATGGATGACTTTACAGTCAATGCTAAAACATTTGATGAGGCACTACAAAACTTAGAAAAGGTCTTACAACACTGTAAGGATCACAGATTATCACTAACTCATGAAAAAAATTCCATTATGATGACAGAGGGCATTGTTCTGGGACATCACATCTCAAAAGAGGGGATACAAGTAGATCCCAATAATGTTGAGATCATATAGAACATGGAAATCCCTAAGAACCAAAGTGGTATTCAAAATTTTCTTGGGCATGCTGGATATTATAAAAGATTTAGTAAAGGATTTAGTAAAATTGGTGGACCCTTATTTACCTTAAGAAGAGGATTTTGTATGGACTGAAGATTGTCAAAAATATTTTGAGATAATAAAAATAGCTTTAATCACATAAAATTTCCTTCAATTTTCTCTAAATGATACTGTTGAATGTAGCCTCCAATTTTCCAAAATTTAGTGATTCTCTCAACACCTCAAATCAGATTTCCATTGAAGATAGTTTGTTCTCCAATGGATTCCAGACCTGAAACCCCAGTTTCAAGTGCACAAACTTCAAGACAAGGAAAAACCAAATATTCACAAGTGAAGTTGATTTTTGCAAGAGGCCTTTAATATCTTCCTGAAGTGGTACAATTTCTTCAAGTGGCTTTTTAATCATTTAAAAATAATATAACTCCACTTTCATGTGCTAGTTTACTTTGGCCAAAATAAATAATATTATAGTCACTTAATGAGGGTAATTGCCTCATGCACTTTAAGTGGCCCCCTTTTTATAAAGTTAATAACTAACTTTATAACATAACTTATTGTTATTAAAATGTCATTAATACCACTTCCCTCATTAATAAATTATTAAATATTCCATGATTAATCGTGCCACTCATGACACTACTAAGATCAGGAGTCCAGGTGCTCCACCAAATATAGTATGACCATAAATATCACTTACTATAAATAGTAAGTGTCCAAAACTAAGCCAATGAACAAAATGTAGATACTAGAAATTGAACCCACGAAAACCACTTCCATGTGTAATGTCCCAAATACTAGGGAAACAATTCAAATGGACCCTATAAACACAATTGCTAGCTCACGAGGGTCAAATGATGAGCTAACCCTTGGTCACTTGATGCTAACTAAAGAGAGGAAATTATAGTCCACCCTCCCTAAGATTGCTTGTCCTCAAGAAAGCGCAAAGCTAGATGCTATAAAATATCCTCATGCTCCCACATAGAATCCTCAACTAGAAAATCCTTCCACTTTCAGTGGAAATATTCCTTGATTACTCTATGCAGAAGATGTCTCTCTCTCATCTCTAGGATAGCCTTAGGAACCCAAACCAATCTTACCTCATCATCAAGGGGTGGAAGTGTAGGAGAAGGAATGATATTATGCTCCAACACCTTCTTCAAGTGTGATACATGAAATATGTTATGTACTCTACTACCTTCCTGTAACTCAAGCTCATATGCCACCTTGCCAACTCTCTGAATCACCCTGAATGGCCCATAATATCATGGTTGGAGCTTCTCTTCTCCGCTCCTCTTGAGTGTAGAATCTTTGTAGGGTTGTATCATAAGGTATACCATGTCACCAATCTTAAATGAATTCCCCACTCGCATATGATCAACATATTGTTTTTTCTGATTTTGAACCTTCTATATATTTTCTCAAAGTGCTTGCATAATGTCCTAATACTCCTACAAAAGATCACCAACATGGGGTACCTTGCTATCACTGACCATCAAATCTAAGAAATTAGGTGTGTCATATCCATACAAGGCTTGAAATGGTGACATTTGTATGGTCATTTGGTAGGTGGAATTATAATAGTACTCACACAAGTAGATCCACCTAACCCAAGCTCCATGTTGTGCTGTCACATAATTCCATAGGTATCCTTCCACCCATTTATTTATGATCTCAACCTGTCTGTCAGTTTGAGGGTGATAACTAGTACTTGGAGTCAACTCGGTCCCACATAAGATTCAAAAAAACTCCTACCAAAAGTGGCTCATGAACCAAGGATTTTTTCACTGACCATGCTCCAAGGAAAACCATGCAGTATGAACCCCTCATGGAAAAAAAGATCTGCCACCTGTGTCACTGAATATGTAGTGGTAATCAGAAAGAAATGAGCATATTTTGTCAAATGTTCAACCACCACATATAAACAATCCCTGCCTTGGGATTTTGGAAAGCCTGAAATAAAATCCATAGATATACATTCCCATTTCCTCTTAGGAATAGGGAGTGGTTGAAGCAATCTTGCTGGAAATGTGTGCTCCTGTTTATTATGCTAATAAACTATGCACTCCCTAACATGACAAAGAACATCAGTCTTGAGACCTTTCCATGTAAACCTTTCCCAAACTTGTCTGTAAGTCTTATAATATCTGGGATTTCTAGCTAATGGTGAATCATGAAAGGTTCTCAATACTTTGTTCTTCACATCAGATCCTGGGACCAAATATATCCTCTCCTTGTAAATGATAAGCTCATTTACAAGAGTGTATCTTCTATCTTTGATGGTGCCTTCAATGAATCCATAAGCCCAATGGTTCTTAGCATACTTAGCTATAATCAAATACCTCCAATCCTTTGAGATCTTAGCCATAGAGCTCAAGTAGGGGTGGTGTGACAATGCATTAACTACTACATTCTAAGTACCCTTGACATATGAAATGTCAAAATCATAAGAATGAATTTTGTTGATCCATTTTTATTGCCACTCATTCAAATCCTTCTAACTAAAGAAATGCCTTAGACTATTATGATCAGTTTTCATAGTAAACTGACTGCCCGCTAGATACTGTCTAAACTGAGCCAACACATGCATGATGGCTAACATATTGTTTTAAATGTTGTAGCTCAACTCTGGCCCTCTTAGATTTCTACTCTTGAAAGTTATGGGGTGATTATCCTACATAATCACGACACTAATGCCCTCTCTTGAAGCATCACAATGTAGGTCAAATGGCCTAGTGAAGTCAAGAAGTGTCAGGACTAGACATGATGCCATCAAAGTCTTGAACTTCTCAAAGTACTCCTATGCCTAAGGAGTCCATATAAAAGCCCCCTTCCATGTCAGATCTGTGAGTGGCACTACATGACATGAAAACCCTCTAAAAGAATGGTGGTAGAAGGCACACAATCCAAGAAACCCTCTAAGTTGAGTCAAATTCTCTAGAAATGTCTAATATAAAATAGCATGAATCCTGTCTAGATCCATACATACCCCATCTACAATGATAATATGTCCCAAATATAACAACTATGTCATCCCCAAGCCACACTTAGACTCCTTGGAATACAAGAACTCCTTGTCAAGTATGCCTAGTACAATATCCAAATGAGCTAGATGCTCCTCCCAAGTCTGGCTATAGACCATAATATCATCAAAGAAGACTAATACATATCTCCTCATCTGTGGCTAGAAAACTCGGTTCATTGTGAACTGGAAAGTAGTAGGTGCATTGGTTAAGCCAAATGACATAACCAAGAACTCATAATGCCCAAAATGACAAAAAAAAATAGTATTCTCAATGGCTTGATCTCTGACCCTAATTTGATGGTATTCAGACCTCAAGTCAATCTTTGAGAAGAAACATGCACTATGGAACTCATCAATCAGCTCCTTTATGCATGGGATTGGATACCTGTTCTTAATTTTTCTCTTGTTCAATTGGTGGTAGTCAATACACATGCATAGACAACCATCTTTCCTTTTCACCAATACTATGGAAGATGCAAAGGGAGACTTGCTAGGCTGTATGTACCCCATAGCCAATAACTCCTAATTGTTTTTTCTATCTCATCCTTCAATCTCTTGGGATGACAGTTGGGGGTGATCATAATGGGCTTAGTACCCTCCTCCAACTTGATAACATGCTCAATGCCTCTATATAGAGGTCTACCTAGGGGTATATCACTAAAAAATTTAGTTTGTTTAGTCCCGAGCTCCTATATGGCTGGATGGTATGAATTTTTTTGCTGCTCATTCTACCATATCATGATGAACTAATCTCTGCATCCTCCTATAAGAAATTACCTTCAGGTTTCTGTCCTTAATGGCTTTGAGTATGTGGGTTTTACCATCAATCTAGAATTTCATCTCCATGTCCCTGAGATTGAGAGTAAACTCCCCAATAGCATGTAGCCAATGCATACCAAGCACAACATCAGTGTCCCCCATGTTCACAACATAGAAATAAGCCTTGAACTCAAAGTTGTTGAGACACATGTAGCCAACACATACCTTCAAGTTGTTGTCTTTAATGGCTTTAAGTATGTGGGTTTTACCATCAATCTAAAATTTCATCTCCATGTCCCTAAGATTGAGAGTAAACTCTCCAATAGCATGTAACCAATGCATACCAAAAACAAAATTGGTGTCCCCCATGTTCACAACATAGAAATCAGCCTTGAACTCGAAGTTGTTGAGACGCATAGGTAGATCCAAAACCATTCTTTCACACTTCAATGTGTAGCCATCAACAACCTTTACCCTGATTCTTTCAAATTCCTATGTCTAAATACCACGTCTGTCTACAAATCATGCATCTATAAAGTTATGAGTATCCCTTGTATCTAGTAGAGAGATCACCTTTTGACCTGCTAGGATACCCCTCATCCTAAATGACCCTTGTTTTTGCATGCTAGTGATGTAGGAATCTTTTATTTCCTGCTCCTCTTCATTTCCCTCTTTTTTTTTTGAGTTTTTAGCCCCTTCGTCATCATAAGTAGCTTGCTGGTCATCCCAATCAGTCAAGTCTTCTCCTTCATAAAACCATTCCATTTTTTTTTCTTTACCCTGGGGTCTTAAGGGGAATTCGTGCTTATCATCATAGGGTCCTTCGCACCAAAATCAAAGCTTTCTCTTCCTCAAATCATTGTAGGTATCTTTATCCAATGAGGCTACAAATTTCTTTTTTGGATCAATTTTTTTTTATTTCTTTGGGACAGCCTTTTGGTCACTTGAAGAGGATGGTTTAGGCACAAATTTGCTTTGTGAGGTAGATGGTTCCATACTTCTTGCATTTATAATGGCCTCTTGCAATGTTGGTGGATCAAATGCTTTAATCCACCCTCTCATTGGCTCAAATAATCCCTCCACAAAGAGTATGATCATCCTTCTCTAAGAAATTCTTGTAACCATAACTAATAGTTTTTGAAATTCACTGATATATGATTCCAAACTGCCAACTTGTTTTAGCTTTGCAAGGTCCCTAAAATAAGATTCAAGATACTTTCTATCAAATATTTCCACCAATCTATCAACAAATTCTTGATATGAAGTGATTTTATCATGTTGAAGTGTCACCATTCCATGGTACCACCAATCATGCCCAACACCATCCAAATGCAAAGAAGAAAACTTGATTGCATCCATTTCCGACATAATGCGTAATAACAAAAATGTATCCAATTTGGTGATCCAAGAATGAGTTGAAACCTTACCACTTCCATCAAAATAAGGCATGGCTAGTTTGTTGGTTGAATGTTTGATTTTATTGTTTTGAGGGTAAGATATTTTATCAAATCTCATTCTTAAATGTTCCCTTTTTTGGCTCACATATCTATCAAAACACATGTGTTGTTTGACTTCCGGTGGCAACATATCCCACTCATCATGAAAAGCCATAACATGATCAATAAATTGTGGCTCACAATCCTATTCAACTCATGGTGTAATTGGCTCATTTGGAAAAATAGTGGGATGTGTTGGCCTATAAAATGTGAGAGTAGATGCCCTTCTACCCCTTGGTGTAGCCATTACACTTCCATGTTCTTCTTTCTCATGTTGAGGCCTTCTAGGTTGACCAATTTTCTATATAGCTACTGTTAATTGTTGCAAAGCATTAGCTATTTGTTGTTTTTGTGCTGATATTTGATGTTGCCCTGCTTCTATCCTTCTAAAAATATTCCTTGCTTCTTGTTCCTCATCATGTCTAGCAAACCTGGGAGGACTACCCTCTCTTCTTTCCTCCATGATTTCCTGTTGTACCTATTCTTCCACCTATTTACCCTATTGTTCAGCCTTTCTCTATCTAGTATAGTACCTGTGTGGCCCCACTTCTTGAGATATCATGTGCAGAAAAATCCCAACAGCCTAGCAAGACCACTAGTCTGATACCACTATAGTAAGCCTAGATGGCTTAACCTCAATTCAATTTTTTTCTTTTTGTTGATATGAATTTTTGATCTGGTGTTTTTTGTTTGTTTCAATTTTTTTTTACTTTTTGTGTTTTTGAGACATGCAATGCTTGAAAAATAAAATGCTAATATAAATTAAACATGAAAAAATAACATAGATTAACATGCAGATGAAAAATAACAATATTTTATTTCTCCAAACAACTCTTATCAATCTTTATTATCATATGAAGGTTATTCTTTGACATGCAAGCAATATTTACAAAATAATGAAATGAACCTGGAGGTACACCCTTGATACTATGATCAGATTGATTTTGTAGTTGTAGAAACACTTTTCCCAACTCTTTAGGCTTTCTCAATGATTCTCCAACTCAGTCGTTGCATAAGCAAGAAGATTCAACCTTTGAGATGGAGTGATTTGCATCAGGGTTAAAAGACATCTCCTCCTTCAGTCGTACGACTTCCTCACAGCCATAAATGCTTCACCAACTCTGTTAATATGTCACTAATTGATTGCTATTAACTACTATAGATTATTATTTAAATTTGAGACTGAAAATACCTCTAATTATCACATTAAATTTCCTTCAATCTGCTCTTAATGAGACTTCTGAATGTAGCCTCCAATTTTCCAAAATTCAGTGATTCTCTTCGCACCTCAAATCGGCTTTCCACTAAAGATAGTTCATTCTCCAATGGCTTCCAGACCTGAAACCCCAAGTTCAAGTGCAAAAACTTCAAGACAAGCAAAAATCAAATATTCACAAGTGAAGTCAATTTTTGCAAGAGGCTTTCTATATCATCCTCACGTGGTATGATTTCTTCAAGTGGATTTTTAATCATTTACACATAATATAACTCCACTTTCATGTGTAGTTTACTTTGGCGAAAATAAATAATATTATAATAACTTAATGAGGGTAATTTCCTCATGCACTTTAAGTGGCGCCCTTTTTATAAAGTTAATAAATAACTTTATAATACAACTTATTGTTATTAAAATGTCATTAATACCACTTCCATCATTAATAACTTAGTAAATTTTCCATGATTAATCATGGAACTCATGACACTGCTAAGGTTAGGAGTCCAGGTGCCCTGCCAAAAATAGTATGACCATAAATATCACTTACTATAAATAGTAAGTGTCCAAAACTAAGCCAATGAATAAAATGAATATGCTAGAACCTAAATCCATGGAAACCACTACCATGTGTAATTTCCCAAACATTGGGGTAACAATCCAAATGGACCCTCTATACACAACTGCTAGCTCATGAGGGTCAAGTGATGTGCTAACCCCTGATCACCTAATAATGACTAAAGAGGGGACATTAAAAGGACCTATTTGGGGAGAATCATTTCACATTCATGTTGATGCATCCAATCTAGCTATTGGAACAATGTTAGGAAAAAAAGATGAAAATGACGCCATGCATGCAATTTATTATGTTAGCAAAAATTTAAATCCTACTGAAAGAAATTATACAACAACATGAAAGGAATTTTTAGTTGTAGTATATGCCTAAAAAAAATTTGGTCATTATATTACAAGTTACAAAGTTTATGTACATACAAACCATGTTGCAATTAGATATTTGTGAACAAGGATGTAGTAGGTGGATGGATTATTAGATGGTTACTATTGTTGCAGGAATTTGATGTTACTATCATAGATAAGTCTAGAATAGATAATGTTGTTGCTAACTTTCTTTTTAGAATTGTAGTGCAAGATGATCAAGAACCAGTGGATGACAAGTTTGTAGATGAACATTTATTTGCAATACCAGTTCATCCACCATTGTTTTCTAATCTAGAAAATTAACTTGTAACAGGGAAGTACCCAAGTCACTTTAGTCATAAACAAAAAAGAGGTTGATTTGTGAATGTTCCTTATTTCAATGGATTAATGGTCTTTTATTTAAATTATTCCCTAATCATGTTCTTTGTAGATGTGTAGTTGACTTAGATTTCCATGATGTAGTACACACCTATCATCATGAACTTGAAGGAGGATACTATTCAGTAGTGAGAAAAGTTCAAAAAATCTTAGGATTTGGCTACTTTTGGCCATTAATGACAAAGGATGTTTCATTCTTTGTCAAACAATGTAATGAATGTCAAGCGATGGGAAGACCCACACCAACCATGAAGATTTTGTTTCAACCACAAATAGCTCTAAAACCATTTGAAAAATGGGGTATCAATTTTGTGGGACCAATACATCCACCTTCAAAAGGGAAATGTTACATACTTGTTTGTACAAATTATGGAACAAAATGGGCTAAGGTGAAAGCATTAATAGCAATAAAAGAAGATAAAGTTACAGATTTTTTGTATAAGGAAACTCTTCAAAGATTTGGTGCACCCAGAGAAATTCTTTAAGACCAAGGACCATAGTTTGTATTAGTAATGATGGAAGCATTTTTGTAGAGATACCAAATGACTCATAGAAAATATTTTCCATATCATCCTTAGGTGAATGGAAAAGTGGAGGTCACTAATTAAGAATTAGAGAATATACTGACAAAAATAGTTTCATTAAGGAAACAAAACTGGGAAGATAGGTTGGATGAAGTAGTACGGGCCTATAATACCACATGGAAAAAAACAACTAGATTTTCTCCATATGAACTTGTGTATGGAAAAAAACTAGTCATGCCAATAGAATTTAAATTAAGAACATTAAAAACAACATTAGAGATTAGAATTGATTTACCTGAATCTAAGCAAAGTAAATTTTTATAGCTCAACAGACTCGATGAAATGAGAATGGAAGAACTTCAGTATACATAGGTGATTCAAAGGCAAAGGAAGGAATGCAATGATAAACATATTGTGTCTAGATAGTTCAAAGAAGGAGATTGGGCATTATTATTTGACTCCAGATTTGAAAAGTTTAAGGGGAATTTTGGTGCAAGAGCACCGACACCTTGGCTAGGTGTAATAAGGTCTAGTAGACCATTTTGATGTAATGTTTGAGTCTTTTGTGTAAATGGGTCAAAATATGCAAAATGTTGGAAAATTGCAAAAATTGAACATATGGAATATGAAGGGTCTTTGGTAGTTTAAGGGGTAGTTATGGAAGTTTTTTCATTGGAAGGGATTGTTTGGGCTTTAAATAATCCATTTCACATGTTCAAGGGGGGAATGATGTAAGATTTGAAGAATTGAAGAAATAAATCTGTTGTTTCTCACGTTTTTACATAATTTTAGAATTTTGTTGCATTAGTACAAGTTGTACAAGAGTTCTCATGGTATGAAAAAACTATGGAGAGTTAGTATATTATTTCTACTTTCATTTGAATCCATTTTGAAGGATTTTCATTGAGTTTAGAGGGTTTTATTGACATTTGATTTTTTGGTGTAATTAAATGTGTTGTACCTTGTCCTAGGTCATGATTACACCTTAGTTAAGCTTACTTAGGGACCACATAGGAGGTTGTTGGAGAATTTCCACTTTTGGTGGACTTGACATGTCATTACTTTATCATATCCACCTTTCATGGACACACATGTGATTATCTCTCCACCTTTTGTGGTGATTATCACATTATCACTTCTCCACTTTAGGTGGAGTGATAGCTTTTCATAGTTGTCTCATGTCATAATATTACAACAATTGTCATAATATTATTCCCTTCTATGTTCTCACCTTGGCTATATAACTAAGGGGTCTCCTATGTACTTTTGTACTGCTCATCATATTTGCATTATTGGAAAAATACAGTTTATTCTTGTCATCTTGTTTCTATCTCTCTTATGTGTGCTTTCTATTAGGCCTTTAGATCTTGGGTGGATACCTTCATAGCCAATTATTACATAGTATTACAGCCATTGGAGTGCCTTTAGTTAGTCTTTTAGAGAGATTCTTAGAAGGTTCCATTTTTGGCCTTGTATTATAGGAGCATTTTGGGAGCTTGTTGCATCATATATGAGCTCGCCATTGCGTCCAGAGTGTTTGAGATAGTCATATTTTCCTTTTGTTTTGTCTTAGTTGGACATTGGAGGCCAAATCTGCAAAGGGTTAAAGATTGGAGCTGGTTGTCAGATCCAAAAACTAGCCGCCACTTTGGAGCATTTTCAGCCAAAAAGGACATCGCCATTGCATCCATAAGGGCTAGAAACCCCTAAATCAATTGTCAAATCGTCAAATTTGGACAAGTTGCTCTTAGAGGCAAAAAAAATTTAGCAGGCGGGCCGTACATCCCTACCTGCACAATGGTAAGATTTTTTTTTTTTTTTAAATTTCAATTTTTAATTTTTAATTAAATTTGAAAAACCAATTTTTTTATAAAAAATTATTGCTTTTGTTTTAAAATAAATAATATAAAAAATAAATAAATAAATAAAATTTTTGAACTGCGATTAAATGTTCCGGTATGCAGTCTGTCGACCCTCTGACTGCCATTTGATACACACACTCTTGCCAAATATTTCTTCTATATTTTTAAATAAAAACTTTTTTTAAAATAAAACTTTTTATTATGCTTTTTATATATTTTTTCAAAGATTTTTAAATAAAAATTTTAATGAAATATTTTTATTAAGATTTTAAAAATAAAAATTTTAATTTTTTCTTTAATAAACTTTATTAAAATTTTTTAATTAAAAAATAAATCGTGTTTTTTTATTAATTTTTTAATAAAGTTTTTTCAAAAATAAAAATAAAAACAAATATTTTTCTTTATTAATTTTAATAAAGTTTTTTCAAAAAAGTTTTTTCTTTTTAACAAAGTTTTTTTCCTTAATAAATAATGTTTTAAATTAAACTCTTAATTAATTTTTTTTAAAAATAAATCATGCATTAATATGCAGACCTGGAGATATTATTTTGCCTACCGATCGAGCCTTGTCTTGGACCATTTTCCTCTCTAATCAGTAATCAATAGGGGTCAATTGCTCCTACCGATATCCACCTAGAGGGCTTTCTTCATAGTCTTCTGCTTCGAGGCACCTTTGGTTGGCTTCTTCATCAACATTTCTAGTTTTGCATCATGGTTGTTGTAGTTCTCCTCTATCTAATGTTGTAATCACACTAAAATAAAGTACCACAATCTTTCTATTTCAGTGTACTATGTCATGTACTGTATGCTTCTTTGGATTGATCTATGTATCTAGTGTTAGTTCCTATCTATTGAGCAAATGCAGCGGTTGGTTACCCATGCATTTCAGTGAGATGGACTAAACACCATATAGACATTCTTATTTTGGAAGAACTCTACCTGTCTGCAAAAGTTTGGTTCTACATCAAGAGACTTGGTGCATGGCTCTAGTGAGACTTGGATTGTACCAATCTGCCATTGATGGGAATTTAGTTGATGCTCATGCAGTTGTCTTCTTGGTTTTGACCTTATTCCTGTTGTAGTGTTGATTCATCTAAATTTCTTCATTGATAGATTCTGCAGTTACTCTTGAGTTGATAGATTCAGCTCAGTCACCAATTATGTGGCATCTTCTGCAGTTATACCTGATTCTTTCCATCAGTGCTTTGCACAGTCTGGCATTTCTTTTGGAACAACATTTGGAGGACTCATCATCATCCTTGGTCCGCTCTACATCATTCCTTCACATTGTTCTACAATATCTCCTTCTTCAGTAAATATTGGGGACTCTTGACATTGTGACATTTGAGCAGTGACTCACCATTGAGGGGGGGTTTTGTCCCACTGGGTTTTCTCCTTTTCTTCACTTTATGAGAGATTGCATTGTGTGTGTACATGGGTACCTAACATGGCCTAGTAGTCGGGACCCATCTTGCATTGTTTTCTTTTGTGTGCATTCTCCCTAAGTTGCACTTAAGGGGGGGTGTTGGTGTAATTAAATGTGTTGTACCTTGTCCTAGGTCATGATTACACCTTAGTTAAGTTTACTTAGGGACCACATAGGAGGTTGTTGGAGAATTTCCACTTTTGGTGGACTTGACATGTCATTACTTTATCACATTCACCTTTCATGGACACACATATGATTATCTCTCCACCTTTTGTGGTGATTATCACATTATCACTTCTCCAATTTAGGTGGAGTGATATCTTTTCATAGTTGTCTCATGTCATAAGATTACAACACTTTTCATAATCTTATGCTCTTCTATGTTCTCACCTTGGCTATATAACCAAGGGGTCTCCTATGTACTTTTGTACTGCTCATCATATTTGCATTATTGGCAGAATACAGTTTATTCTTGTCATCTTTCTTCTATCTCTCTTATGTTTGTGCTTTCTATTAGGCCTCTAGATCTTGGGTGGCTACCTTCATAGCCTATTCTTACATGATTAAAATTGCCTATGCACTGCCATTGAAGGAGGGTTTGAAAGTCTAAAATGTAGTTTTTGACCATTCCACCCATTGTATGCCACTATAACTCAGTGGAATGGTATGATATGATGTAAATTATATGTGTGTGATTTTGGGACATAGAGGTGGACATTTGTGACTTCTTAAGGTGATTCCCTAGTTGAATTTTTGTGCATTTTCAATGCAAATGAAGGTGTAGAAGTTGAGTTTTGGTCAATTGATGTTATGGCTAGCCATGTGAAGGTTTCGTGAGCATGTGTAGGTCTAATGGGATGCATTCCAAGTGGTTTTAAGGTTTTTTGAGGTGTGGAGATGTCATTTTCATTAAACCCTCCTAATTTGCAAGCAAAAATGAGGGTTTCTAGTTTTGGGGTCTTAAAATGCATGACTAGCTCAAGAGGCCATTGATTTAGATGTTTTATGACATATTGATATGTTGTTTTGAGGTTTTGAGTGAATATTGCATGATTGAAGGGTAGTTGCTTTGTAAATTGGACCAATTCAGGCCTAGTTCAAGAGGGGCCAGTCATAAAACTCTGATACTTTCTAAAAAAAGTGTTTAATAACTTCTTATATGTTTGAAGAGGCCATAATGGGTATCCAAAAATCATTTAGATTCATGTGTGTGATGTGTCTTTGAAAAGCTATGCCTTTTTTTAAAAGTTTCAATGGTTGTTTGGCATTGAGGATGAGTTGATGCTAGATAGGTTGAATAGGGTTTCATGGCCTGATCCATTCTTGATATTTGATCAATTTGAGTTGGTCTAGAGGTCCACCATTTAGTATTACATCAAAGTTACATACTAGATGGCTAGGACCCTATAAGATAGATGAGGTATTTAAAAATGGAGTTGTTTAATTGGTTCTGATTGATGGAGAAAAGAGATTTATGCTAGTTAATGGTCATTGATTGAAGACATATCATAAGCCAGCAACAAGTGAAGAGTTTCTAGATGATCTGCATTTCCCCAATGAGTCTCCATTTGTTGTGCATGTTTTGCACACACACCCCCCCAAAGGTAGGGACCCCCTCTATTCACTCTGTGGGTCATTTTTCCCTCTTCCTATTTTGTGCACCCCTATTTCCAAGCCATAAAGTTGGTCATGAGCCTTCACAAGAAGGGTTATGAGGTTTCTAAGGTTCCAATGTTCAAGGTTACAAGTTTGGAGATTACATGCTATTTCACCAATTTTTAGAATTACATGATTTTTGGACAGACTAGGCCTTTGTATTGTTTAAATTATTGCAAGAACTCGTAGACTATGCCATTGTTCAGACTCTTTGTTTCTTATGTTGTTCATGCCAAAAATTGGCAAGGTAACAACCCTTTTATGGGAAACTTAATTTGTGGGGGACCTATTGCACTAAACTGAGTGACCTCCAAATTTTTAAAGAAGTCGACTTCTTCTGTAAATGGGGTTTTAGAATGGGAAATGGAAGTAGATATAAAATAAAGAATCTAACTAAGGTGATATGCTAGAATTTAAATAAAAGTCATGATAAACCTATCTTTTGGAACCAAGATTATGTTTTTCTATTTCCTAGCATGCCTGGTGGGATCAAGCTCAAATGAATAAAATTTTTAGGAGAGTGTATGAGCCATCAACTTGTTACTAGGTCTCAAATAGAAAATGATCTTGGTCTATTAGTACCATCATTAGGGATAGTATAGCTCGCAACTCAATTAGTAAACATTCCACTTCCCCCTCCCTTTTTGCTAGCCATGTTGCCTACTGCTAATAAAAATTATGTGGCATGGGACATCGAAAGCCCTCTTGTTGCACCAGTAGCACCTACCATTTGGGCTGCTATCCCAATTTCTGCCCTAAAGGCTATACCTAAATTCACCAGAGAGGGCTCAAGATCACCATCTGAACATTTGTAAGATGTTTTAGATGTATGTCTGGTACATGGGGTTACAACCCAAAATGTGACATTAAGGTTGCTTGCCACCTCTTTTAGGAGTAAGGCACTGGATTGGTACCACACATTGCAAGTGAATACTATCAAAACCTATGATGAGCTTGGGGAGCCTTTTATCCAATAATTTTGAATGAAGGAGACCAATCATCGCTATATTATCACCCGTTAGTTATAAAGTGGGTCCTGCATGAAGCCATGGATGACTTAAATGCTCAGTTTCATACAAGTTGGTAGAGGATTCAAGTTGATATTCACCCCCCACCCAATATGGCTTTCATGTTCTACTTGAAGTCTATCAATCTTGAAATTTCAATGATGATCCAGTCTCTTGGTGGAACCACACTACTGGGCACATATAGCATCGTTGTTAAAGCAGAGAACAATTTGATAGATGCCACGAAATTGTTGCCTCATCCCATCATTCCTATATTCCTCAAAATATTTGTTCCTACTTAGGAGATACCTTCACCCAACATACTGGATCCTCATCAATCCATGTATACATATCTAAGCATGCCACAAAATTTTGTCTCTACATCTAGCTCTTCAAAGGAGGAAATGAGCGAGTTCAAGGAAATGTTGTGGACCATTGTTAATAAGATAACTATTATCAAGCACAACCAGGCCGCACCTCTGAAGCCTTCCTACCATAATTACCAAGGAAGAAGGTACTCTTACCAAAAAAACTAGTTCCAAGGAGTTTCTCACACAAATCCACAGGTGCAAACAACAAATCAAATAGTATCGGTACCCACTCCACTATAAGGTACTAATTTAAGCTTGAGTAGAGAGTTAACTATGGGTCAAAATAATTTAGTAGATGACACAACCCCTGGTGCTTCCCTTGTGGAAATTCACACATGTCCTGAAACTATCTACGTGACAACCTACAACAAAAGGTGGTGGAGCAGCACAACGAATCCATAACGTCAGACCTCAAAAGCTATGTGTATACCTCTTTGCAAATCGACAATGTGATACTCACCACACAAATGCAAGGGATGTTATTGTAGCAAGAATCAGACATCACTCTTGACCATACACTCTTCTAATGGTCGATGGAAGAAGAAGAAGTGGTATTTTCCAATGATACATCCACATCTAAAACACTACAAGTACAATCCAACTACAACACTTGCTCAAAGAGGGGATTTATGGGTGAACCAGTTGTCCCACAACTAGTCGATTTGCAACCTAAAAGTACTTATGACTAGATGCCTAGTACCTCCACAATTCCACTACAATATCAACCATGAAGGGAAATTGTTATAACAAGAGCAAAAGAGCAGAAACCTTTGAATTTGCAACCTTTCAATGTGGTGGGATAATTGAAGAAATCATCCACTAATGTGTCTCTGTGGGATATTCTAGCCATCCAGGAACAAAAGATGCTACTACAAAAGGCTCTCTAGGAAGACGTAAGCATGACATACCGATAGAAAAATTTCCCAAAGTAAAGGTTGTTGATCAATCATCTTCTACCAAAGTCCTCACAAATAACACAATGGAAGCCCCTGCTGAAGTAAGAGATAAGCCGAAGCCTCAACCCTTCTTCTTAACTCTCATTATAGGGGAGAAATTATTACACAAAGCCATGATTGATTCTAGTGGTAGCACCACAGTTATGCCTAAACAAATAGTTGAAGCTTTAGGACTCAACTATGAATCCTTAAAAAGAGGAGTGATGTAGCTTGATCGAAATAAAGTTGAAACCGTAGGCATCATCAAGGCACTCCCCTTCACCTTACTTGCTGTCCCTATTATCACTGTGTCACAAGACACTATGATCATAGACGTTCCCCCCATGTTCAGCCTCTTCCTATCCCAAGAATTTACTTCAAAAGTTGACAGATACCTGTCCCTAGATTGGTCATATTTGATCCTTAGAACTAAGCATGGTGCGAAATTGAAGATAGAATCTGAAGCTTTACATTCGAAGCATGTAGCCAATGAAGCTTTGATCCTTAGAACTACCCATGCTATCGGCCTAGGCACCTATGTCATCTATGATGAAGATCAAGTGCTCCCAAAGGTTTTCATAGAATCTTAAGGCAATCAAGACTCAAAATTATGGATGTTGCACTTTGACAGAGCAAGATGCAAAAATGGTGTAGGGGTTGGGATATGTTTAATGTCCCCAAAAAACAAAAAGACACTGAGGTCTTTTTGCTTCCAGTTCACTTGCTCAAACAATAAAGTTGAATACGAAGGACTAGTGCAAGGTATTAGCCTTATAGAAAGGATGGGCATAAAGCAACTAATAGTGTTTAGAGATTATAAACTAGTAGTTAATCAATTATGAGGAATTTTTTCAGCTAGAAATGTTCGCATGTAATCCTATAGACACCGAGTTTGGGACCTGATTTAGGGTTTTGAAGCCTTCAACATTCAAACTGTGCCTTGAGAAAAAAATACAGATGTTGATCGCATGGCATCAATTGGATCTCAGTTTGATCCTACCTCTGATCTCATTTAGAACAAACACTCTATACGAGTAATAGTCTAACCAGCGATTCCAAACAATGAACAAAGTTGGCAAGTGTTTGACAGTGATGAACACGTTGCCTCATTCATTCAACAATTAGGTGAATTTTCCAACCAACTTCAACCAAAGATCGCCGATGCCGATGAAGGAAAAATCATCTAGCTGAAATCTAATAGTTTCCAAAAAGGATTGGTTGCTCTTGAAAACCTTTTCAATTGTGATGATGCAATAAATGACAAAAAAAAATTGTAGTAGACAAAAGTGACTATATAGACCTACAAGTTAGAGATGGAAGAAAGCTCAAAGTTGAGAAGGATGTCCCACATTACGATAAAAAAGGCTTATTGAATTCTACAATAAATATGAAGGAGTGGTGGCCTAGTCATATGATGACCTTAGGGGATATGATCCTAATATCATTCAACACACAATAGAGTTGGGGGAAGGTGCAAAACCCGTCTGCCAAAAACAAAGGCCAGTCAATCCCAAGATTGAAGTGCTAATGGCACAAGAATTAACAAAGCTAATCCAATCATGGATTGTATTCTCAATCAAGCATAGCACGTGGGTATCCAATTTTGTATTGGTTTGAAAGAAAAACAAAGATATTTTCCTATGTGTGGACTTTTGGGACCTAAACAGAGCATCCCTAAAGGATCATTACCTACTACATTCGTTGGAGTCAATCCTGCAAATGGTGGCAGGATCAGATATCTTCTCCCTATTATATGGTTTCTCTTATTACAATTAGATCCAGGTCAAAGAGGAGGATCAACATAAGACAATGTTCACTACCAAGTGGGGAATGTTTGCATATGCCAAAATGTCATTTGGCCTCTCAAATGCGAGAGCTACCTTCCAGCGGGAAATGAATAGCACTTTTAGTGAACTAATCAACAAGATCATTCTAATCTATTTGGATAATCTGATGGTGTTCTCCAAATCCAAGGATGATCATTTTGATCACCTTGACATGGTTTTGAAGAAATGCCAAGAGTTCGGGATATCCTTGAACCCAAAAAAATGTGTCTTCGGAGTACCGCAAGGAAAACTACTAGGGAACATAGTGTCCAAAGAATAAATTTCAATTGATCTTGAGAGGGTGAAGGAAATCAAAGAGCTTCCTCTTTCGGTCAACAAGAAAGGTGTTCAGTCCTTCTTGGGAAAGCTAAATTTTCTTAGGAAATTTATTTATGATTTTGTAGGAATAATTAGGCCAATTACCCTAACGCTAAAAAAGGATCAAGCATTTAAATGGACAAAATAATTTAGAGAAGCATTTGAGAAAGTGGAGGATACTATCTCTTCCACTCCTATTCTAGTTAACCTAGACTTATCGAAGGACTTTATAATGTATGTATTTAGTAGCAAGTCAAGCATTGCTATTGTCTTAATCTAGAAACATAACAAGGGAAAGGGAGAAAATATGATAGCATTTGAATCCCAGACCCTGAAGGAATATGAAAAAAACTACAACTTTGTAGAGAGGCAAGTGTTTGCAATAGTTAAGGGGCTCAAGAAGTAATGAAACCTAATCTCTTGCAATAAGTTGATTGTCTATGTTGCACATTCTATTATGTGTGAATACATCATGGAAGGATAAATCACCGAGAAAAGAGCCAATTCGATCACCAAGATCCTCGAGTATGAAATTGAGGTCAAGCCTACCGAGACTGTTTAGGGAAGAGGACTGTGCGAGTACCTTGTGCATGAGGAAGAAATGGCCCCCAAAGAAGAGCAGCCATAACTAGTCCTAACGAATGAGTTAGGGTGTAAGGGTGTTGGATGGTATATAGAGTAAGGTTTATTCATACATGATAGTATCTATATGGCCTTCCTTCTTAGAAGAGGAGTTCTACAAACTGCAAAACATCGGATTCACACTCATCGAGGGGATATTTTTCAAAAGGAATTTCAACGGTGTTCTATTATGATGTGTTACCATCAAGCAAGAAAAAAGGATCCTTGACACTTACCACATGAGTCCCACAGGCAGGTATTTCTCTGCAAATACCACCACCATCAAAATCATGTGCGTAGGGTACTTTTGGCCAATGTTATTCAATGTTTCCTACTCCTTGGTGAAAACTTGTAAAGAATATCAATTCTTCACTAGAAGAAGAAATAATTCTCCAATGCCCCTCAATTCGATAGTGGTTGATGAGCCATTTACGCAATTGGGTTAAGACCTTATCAGAATGATCAACCTAGCCTCTAGCACATGACATAAATAGATCTTAACAGCTATAGACTACTTCACTAGATGGACCAAGGCCATGCCACTCAAGAATGTGACAGAGGCAGAGATAATGGATTTCCTAAAGGAACTGGTGATGAGAATTGGCCCACCCCAAACTATCATCTTTGACAATTCTAAAGCTTTCCTAGGCTTCAAGGTAAGTCAATTTACAGTTACACACAACATATTCCTTAAAACATTGTCAAATTATTACCTAGAGGGGAATTCTTAGCCAAATCAACAAACAAGAATCTGGTCTAACTCCTCAAAATAATTGGGTTGGAATATCAAAGGGAGTGGCACAAAAATCTCTGAACAACACTCTGGGCGGACCACATAACTCCAAAGAAAGTCCTTAAGACTTCACCATATGAGCTAGTTTATGGAAAAGAGGCATTATTACCTATCTCTATGGAGATTTCAATGCTGCAATTTCTAAAATCCCTCAAAGTAGAACAAAATGGTGCAATGGAGGTATGGTTAGCCAAGTTTCTAGAAGTACAAGAGAAAAGGGAAAAGTCCCTAACCGTTAACAAGTGGTTAAAAGGTGGTTTGACAAGAAAACATCTAACCAAGGCCTAAAGTGTGGAGACTTGGTGCTAAAATATAACAAAAGGGCCACAAAAGCGGGTCAACATGGAAAGTTTGATAGCCTTTGGGAAGGTCCATTTAGAATAATTCAATGCAAGGAGCACAATGCATAAGAATAGAAACTATGGAAAAATAAATGTTGGGGATTCCAATCAGCAAAATTCATTTGAAATTATTCAATTAAGCTTGCTTTCCATACCCATGTAGATATGTAAATATGCTTTTCCCTTCTTTCCCTTTTGTTTTGTTGGCCAATATTTTTATTTTATCCTGTGGTTCATGGTAGAAAGAAACAAGTGACCTATTATTGCAGAGAGTAAGGGAAATAAACTCATAGCTGAACAGAGAAAAAAATTAAAACACCCACATGCAAAACTAAAATTCATACATACACGTTGAAAAAGAAAAGATAACCCATTTCTAGTAACCAGGAGAAGACAACGAGATGATTATTAAGATATATTTTCATTATATATGCTTTGATATTTACATCTTGAAATGGCTCATAAGGCCATGTTTCCAAAGTATATATATATATTCTCCTTCTATTATATTTTACAAAAAATATTTTTCAGGCATGTATACAAAAAGGAACTAATTACTATGATATTTTTGAAAGGGAAGAGAAAGAAAAACACACGTCTTCAATTCATAGTGTGAGAAGTAGCAATAGATGTAGAAATGGAAGTATCCATAATATCCTCATCCATGGGGGAATTAGTAGTAGTAGCATCATCCAACGGAGAAAAGGAATTTGGAGGGAACACCAAGTTCATGAAGTTCGTGTACTAGTCGATGTCGTAGAATGACACCATGTTGTAAATGTGGAATAGGAAATGGCAGGCTCGAGTGACCCTCTGATGGTGCTCATCTCGCATTTGGAGTTGAAAGCCACTCAAAAATGACAACCATGGCATGACTGTGTCCTCTTCTATAAACATTCAGAGGTCACTCACAGTTGGAATTCCCCCACCATATGCAGCATTTGCAATGACCTCACCGAGGCTGTTTAAGTATTTTTTGGGGAAAATTTCCTTCACTAGATGAAGAATTAATGGATTGGGAATTCCTATATCTAGCATGGAGGTGACAAAGTGTGAGCACACATCAATTTTAACTTGATACTTGTCGTCGTACTCAAGGTAGTCCCATCCCAAGACCCACTTTATGGCTATGATGGATAGTGAATGCTTGTTCTTCATCATTCTCTTTAACTAATTGGTAGAAATCTCTCCTAAGAAAGAAGTTTGGGACTTGTGTGAAACTAGCCTAATTGGGGTATTCGTCTTGTCAGACCTTCTGGAAATACCTTAGAACTATCCATGCAAAGCACCTAAGTCTAGCCTATGAGAATGCTATGCACTATAAATGCTAAACTACTACCCCAATTACCTAATACCAATTCTACTCAAAACACTAAGTGTGATTTTGCTACTGATTAGATGCCTATTTATAGAAAAATCGAGCAAAGGTGTGGAAATCTACTTGCCATAAGCATGATATTAATCAAGTACCAACTTGGAAGCTATTCCCAAAATCACTCAAATTTCCAACCCATTTGCATATGCCGAGTATGGTTTGTTGCGTGCAAAACTAATAAGGGATAATTAATTAGCCTAAGTTGTTGGCAACAATCGGTAGTGTTCTGCACGACCAAGGACTGAGGTGTCATCCTCTAGGTATTTTTTTTATTCTAAGGAAGAAATCATATCTTTTCAAATACTGAGTGCATCTTCGGTCTAATCATTCTTTTTAAGATATTAATTGCTAACGCATACAAATGCTTAAGCTTCTTGCAAGGCATCAGCTCAAGTTCCAAGAAAATCACACTATACATGTAGTTGCTAATTATATTTATGAATTCTTATCAAATCAAAATGGTAAGTAATTCATCTTGCACAAGCCAAAGGGTCAGTGGTACATGTCATATTAAATTCAAAAAAGGTGATTCTCATGTGCCACCTTGAGAAAAGATCGCTAAATATTGCATGAATTTTTTTTAAAGGACTTAAAAGTTTTATTTTAAGAATACTACTCAAAGAAAAAAGGAAAAATTTCTAGAGCATAGCCAGAGCCAAAGTAAAATTGCAGAAGAATTTGAGCCAATGAAAAAAGCTTCTCACAAATTAACAATGGCAGAAAGTTCAAGCCAAGGAGTTAGGCCAGTGGTGATGCAAAGATTAGCTAAAGCTCTACGAAGAGTACCAACTATTAATGTATTTGAGGATATTTCTTATGCTACACTAGGTATCCCTAAAAAGCCAGAATGGGAAAATACAAGGAAGATGGACAAGCACACAATCTATAGAGACTAGAGCTTAGTCCATGAAGATTGGGATAATGTTCATGATCCATTTGTTGTGAACAATGCCAAAGGATTTAGAGAATCAACCTACGGATGAATGAAGGTGTCAAATTCACCAATGTCAGCTATAGAAAAAGTATGGTTCAATTGGTTTCCTCAGTATATGGTCCCATCTATGCACTACTAACTAGAGTGGTAGATGCAACCATTAGGAATTTCAATCCAAATAGCAGCACTATTGAGGGCCAAAATCTTTCAATTAACATCAAATCAGCTACCATCTGGAAGATGCTATGCATTTCATACCCTATGCAAATAGGGATGGAAGTGGAATCATTCACTCCTAAGCAGGGAGATAAAATATGGGGTACCAGGGATAAGGATCAGGAGTTTTACAACAAAGAAACCAAAAGGATTGAAGTAGATCATGAGAAGCCACCAAAAATTCCTATGCTGCATGGTGCTTCCAAGGAAGACCTACAAGATTCATTTTCAATTATGGAATTTGTTTTCAGCTTGGACACTGACCAAGAGGTGCACGCTTTTCAATTGGGCCCAAATTTCCAATTTTGGAGGAAGAAATCTTACTATTGTTGTGATTTTGGAGAATTCCACTTAAAACTGATGATAGAAAAATTAACTACCAAGTTGAACAAAAGTTTAAATTTGTCTCCTATCTTGCTTATATGTTTTTATATAAAAACCATGATTTCTTTGATGAGAGTTTAAAGTTATATATCTTTGGTGAGAAGGGTAGGAAAAAACTAGTTTATGTCTAGACCCCTTTCCTGTCTTCTACTTTTGATTATTATACATTTTCAGATCATTTCTTAACTCTGATTTTGTAGGATTTACTAGGGGAGGAGTATATTAATTATCCCACCTTGACTTAAATAGAGTTTATGCAGAATTTCACTCCTAGATGTGATTGGTTTTTCAAAGCAGATTTTACATTCATCTGAATGTCTGGATTCACTTGGGAACCCTTCCAACTTCTGACATGTGTGACTAATTGAGTTTTGGCTCTAGAATTGTTCTGGCAGGTGTGCATTATTGATATTACCTTCTATAGCACAAAAAGTATTAAGAGGAAGGGATTCTTCACCTATTTGCTAAGTTTCAAAATAGTGGTCCTAAAAAATAAGCAGAAACACTCGCTATTGCAAGATAAACTAGCTCATTTAGGGTTGATAATGATTTGTGACAAGTGGTATTACAACCCTTTCAATGACTTACCATATGATAACCTCAAGGTAAGTCACAACCCTCAGCCTTACTCGGAGTGGAGGTGCATCCCACTAGAAGATAAAGATGAATTGTTGGTTGACTTAGTTCATATCCCCATGGAAGACAACAGACTTCCATGACATAGGTTCTATTTCCTAGTGGCATATTATGATGAGAACCATAAAATAGGGAATAATTTGTACAATAAGTTGAGGAATGAAAAGGAATGGACTAATGAAAAGATTATAGCCTTTTGGATATATCGCTAGGAAACATAATGGCTTGATATACCTTATGAAGGTGTAAAGGAAGAAAAAGAGTTTGCTAGATTGTGGAATGAGGAGCACTCTCCTTCTAACTCAAGCAATAGCGATGGTGATGACCCTGATGAAGGAGAAGAGAGAGCGGAGGACGAAGCCAAGATATCAGCATCCTCTGCCCATCAAAAGAGGAAGTCTATAGGGTAGTCTACCTATGTCACTTCAAATGTGTGATTAAATATGTCATGAGCCTTCCAGACACTGACCCGGGCCTCAAAAATAACAAGAGTTCCTGTCACTTCACATAAGGATTTTATGGGCCTGACAGGTGGCATCTATGGTAAAGTAAAAATTTTGTTGCATGTCCTCTCTGCGCAAGTTTTGAGTTAAGGAAGGAAATATCGACCACAGGCAGTGAAATGTTGCCACACGTCTCTTCGACGCACACTAATTCAATGTAGGGGATGAAGTGGACTATGAGTTGTGGGATGTTGCCATGATTTTTAACTACCATCATTCATAGGGTATGCACCTAAATGGAGGGCAACCAAATTCCTAGTCTCAAATCTTTTATGTTACAACGACCGAGATAGATCATTACCTCGACATCATTGCTCAAATTCTAATTTTTTTTATTGTCACTCACCAAGCAGTGGAAGGATTGCTATAAATACTGCTCTTTGCTTCAAAGGAAGGGTTCCACAGTTTTGAAGTTTCCAATGTTCAAGGTTACAAGTTTGGAGATTACATTCTATTTCACCAGTTTTTAGAATTACAGGATTTTTGAAGAGACCAGAGCTTTGTATTTTTTAGATTATTGCAAGAACTCACAGGCTATGCCATTATTTAACCTATCTATTTCTTATGCTATTGATAAAATTTATGTTGTGCCATTATTGTTTGAATGGTTTATTTGTCATACTTCTATAATTTGAATGTAAGTTTGTTGGTTTAGATCATGTCTTTCAACTCTTCTTTTCAATAAATGGGATTGATTATTAATTTATGTCAATGACTGAGTTGTTCATGCTACAATCCTTCTTTTTTTTATTCTAGGACATGGTAAATTGCTAAGAAAATCCTTAGATCATATCCAAAAGATAGGTTTATCATTCCTTTTATCTAAATTCTAGCGTATCACCTTAGTTAGATTCTTTATTTTATATCTACTTTTGTTTCCCATTCTAAAACCCCATTTATAGAAGAGGCTAGCTTCTTTAAAAATCCAGAGGTCATTCAGTTTAGCACAATAGGTCCCCCATCAACTAAGTTTCCTACAAAAGGCTATTACCTTGCCATTTTTTGGCATCAATAGATCCTTTCATGGAGCATCTAGTTTGTTTGTCCTAGTATGAGGATTGGAACTGGAGATTCTGAGTTCATGATTCCAGTTTGTTATTTAAATGCTCTGGAGTATTTCCCCAGTGAGTTGCCATTTGTTGTGCATGTTTTTCACACATGCCTCACCAAAGGTAGGGACCCCCTCTTTTTTCTCCGGTGCATTGTTTTTCCCTCTTCCCATTTTGCGCACCCCTATTTGCAAGCCCTAAAGTTTGTCATGAACCTTAAAACAATCAATTTCCGATTGGCAAAATTCACCTACCTCAATTCCACCAACTCATTTTCCTTCACTGGATGGTCCTGGTGGGTTTCCCTTGGCTTTTCACCTTGGCATCTATTGCACCTCGTAGGCTTGCATTTGTGAACCATCATCCATCATCCCTCGTCCACCTGCCATTCATAATCTACCATTGGTATTCTTTCCATCATCCTCCATCCATCCATTTTCCATCATCCCTCATCTATTTTTCATCCATCATCCACCATTGCTTTTCCATCCATTATCCTCCCTCCGTCTGCCATCCATCATCCTCCATCCATCCACCATTTTTCATCTACCATTAGTTTGTCACTCATCGTCGGCTGTCCATTGCTCGCGGGTCTACCCCTATAGAAGGTTGTTTGTTGTCAGCCATCTGTCTGCCCTCCATCGTCCATTATTCGTCATCCCTTGTCTATTTGCTCTCCATCCATCCACGGTTCGCTACTTGCAGGTCTACACATGTGGAAGGATATCCGCCATCCATTTTCCTACCATCTATTGTCTTCCATCTGTCATCTTCTATCTATCTACCCTCTGTCATCCATCATCTATCATCTTCGATCTGTCCTCCCTCCGTCCATCCACCCGCCATCCATTGTCTACCATTCATTGTTTATTGTTTTTCCACCCTCTATCATCCATTGTCTATCATCCGATGTATTTCCACTATCCGTATGCCCTCTATCCATCTGCCATCCATCTTTTTTCCATTTTTCATACACTGTCCATTTTCTATTGTCCATCTACCCTCCATCTGATATGTGGCACCCGCACCCCCTAAACTCGCATTTATGTTGGTGGTCCAAATGAGCTCCAAATATGAATATTATGATCTTTTAATGATAAATGGATGAATCTAACAAGGATTTTGTAGGATTTGACTAACATTTTCCTTGATTTATGTATGAAAACACTTACTACACCTCATGTATGCAGGATTTATGGAACCTACCGTGGGTCCATCAGGGAGGCCCATTGAAAAAGCTAAACAAGGAAAATGACATAGCTCATTTCACCATTCATTTTATTCCCACGTTTCCTCATAGCACCCATCAATAGAGCTAGCATTAGAAGGAGGCCTATGTCAAGGATGTTAGTGACAAAAATGCAAAGGGTGACCTCCAAAGGAACAAGGAGTTGTTTTATTTTCCACCAAATGATGATGATGGTCAGGAGCTATCCATCCATATCAAGAGTGGTATATCTACTTCTCAGAAATACCAATCTGTAAAAGGGATGCACTTAATTGGTTGAAGGATACTATAGATGCACCAACAAGGAGGCAAATTTTGAACAGTTTCAACTATAGAAAAATGGAAATCAACTAGAAGACAAAATTGCTACAATAATTTCCCACTAAAAGAAAAAATAGGGAAAAGACAAAAGTTGGATTTCAAATTGTTGAATATTGTGGGGTAGGTGAAACCCTAATGTAAATCAAATCTAAGTCACACAATGCAAAGTAATCCTATCTATTCATTTGGGCTTTGGAAAACTATAAATATGGGTTTCCCCTTCATTTGTAAATGGTTGGAGAGTTGATGTAAAGGAATTATGCAGCAATAGAGAGCTACATTTCATGATTTATGGGTGTTTCTCTTGTGTTTCTTCATTATGCATGCATGGTTCTACTTCCCTATTAGTTTAGTTGTTAGTTTCTTGATTGGAAGTCATAATGGTGTTTTTTGTTAGAGTATTTGATGAATTTCCAGCTCATGCTTTTTGTGTTTTGTTGATGATGAATCACTTTGCAAAGCTATTCTGAGCTTCCTTACTTAATTGCTACAACTTAGTTCAATTAATTTTTTATCATGTGGGTGCACAATCTGAAAATCTGTAGTCCTTAGAAGATTGCACTAGTTTTGTGTAACTATAGGTTCCTCTTGGCAAAGAAAAACTCAATTTGGGAAGTTTGTCTACTATAGCAGCCTCAATGATTACTATTCATTCATAGCTTAGGTCTAGGAACTTCTCTTCCCTGCACTTTTCCTTTCTTTTAATAGGTGTCTTTGAACAAGGTTCGTTACACATTTTAAAGCCAAATCTAAAGTTGAAATAGGAGTTCTAGACTGCTATTTTGAACCTACAACAATTGCACATTAATTTCAAACCTTGGAACTCCATTTCTAAACCCAACTTCCCACACTTTGTAACTCATCTGTAAGTCCACCTTGTGATTCCAACAAATCACATGAATCAACTGAGATATTCTAAGCACTGTCAAGACTTGACATTAGAGACCTTGGGATAGTGTTCTACAATTTGATTGTGAAATATTGTCTTTCAAGAGAGGTGACACAACTATGCATTACATGTGTTGAGAAGTTAAAAAACACCCATCAACAAGTACTTATAATTTGAGGAATAGGACCATTCCAAAAGAACTAGTCAAGTTTAGAGGAAAGAGGCTTGTTACGCCTATGAAAGAATTAGAGAAAGAAAGTGGTGGTTCTAGAGTTTTTCTAGGGAAGCATGTTGTTCCTATAGAAATTCCCGATAGCTCTTCAAGTGATGGAGGAACAGGCCCTGATTGTGGCCCTTGTCCCATTTCCCTAGTGTCCTATTATTATTTTGATGAAGGAGTGATAGTAGCTACTCCAATCTTGGTCAAGAAACCAAGCCGGTGTGCCTACTCAACCACTAACAAGGATGGGCAGCACCTACATTTCCCTATGATGTGGAGTTTGGGTTTATGGACTCCTGTGCTAACTCGACTCTTTTGTGGATGGTTCATTGGTCTGTGTAGTTGGTACTAATGGCGACTTCCCTAGTTTTGGCATGAACATGATAATAGTGATGGTGACACTTTTTGGAGGTCTATCTTGCTTCTTTTTGACCAATCATGTGGTGCTCATTTTCTCTTTTTGTTTTCTTGAGTGAGGAATGATTAAATATAGCAACCCCAAAGGTGAACCTCATGACAATGAAATTAACTTTGAAATGTTTATGAAATGTAATTGCATTTGAGCTAGATGCTTGTTGCTCCCTTGTGCTATAAAAGGGATTTCATGGCTCATTACAAGGGCTTCTGAATTTTTTTTGAGTCCAGTATATGGTCTGGGTAGAATTTAATTATAGGAAGGATATACTATAAAATCTAATGAGTAGAACAATAGGTTTTTCTTAGGTTTAAATCATATGTGTAATAGTCTTGATTAGTATTACATGAATTACTGATATCGAAACAAATCTTATCTCTGGAATGAATACTCTCCTTTTTTAAATATTTGCAAGTTATAAATGAAAATATCAAGGGTATTATCATTTATCTTCAAATGTTCAATTGAATGTGTGTCCTCATTTCTACTTTAACTCAAAGGGTTAATTAAATGTTTAAATAAGGTCACATATTTATGAAAATTTACATAGGATCAGATAAGAAGTTATTTTTTAGGTGTTGGGAGTTTTTAGATTGTGGGGCATTATGAAGATAGTCCACCATTATTAGAGTTAAATAACTTGTGTATTAATAGGTAGTGCATGTTTGATTCCATTGCCCAATTGATGAAGCACTGGTCTATTTGTTAGGGAATTTTTCAATTGAATGAGTTAATAATATACTTGACCATGGATGTAGAATAATAACACAATTCACTAAAAATATTTCAATCATGAAGCATGAATTTGAAATAATTCCTTGTTCCTAGTAAATAGATAATTATTTACTAAAATATCTACCAAATCTTTGGTGGATTATGTTTATTTGCAATTTATAGGAACCAATCTGTGCATAGAAGTGTTCCCCATTAAATAGATCATAATGAACATGATACACAACACCATCTTAGGTCCCATAGAGCCTAAAGTGAAGGAGTAAAGATCATAGAGTCTTTTACTCATTAAGTTGGCCATTCATCTTGAGGATTCTTAATTATAGGAGTTGGCTACTCTTTAGAAAATTCTAAGGTTGTACTAGAAAAAACACCAACACAATCTTTATAAGACAAAAGTTCATGGGCTTGGAGAAAGAAGAAGATGAGTTATTCCCCTCTTTTAATCTCATATTTTCAAAGATAAAAAGAGAGATCCCTAAACACATTTGACCAAATGATGCAAAATTTGTATTCATGTACTTAGGTGCATTTGATAAGAAAATGAATTACCTATTAAGAGACAAAGAGCCCACAACATTGCATCAAGCAAATCAAATTGCAATGGATATTGAGAACAACTTGAAATATTCAATGATGAAAGAATATTCAGCCATCAGTATTTGTCCTTCTAGAAAATTTCATGCAAATAGAACCAGTGAATCAATCAATAAAGATCTATGTGAGAATAATAAATCTTCTACTGTTCCAATTTCCCCACTACCACAACATGAGGGCCATTGTAAACTATAGGAGGAAAATCCACAAGATCAAAGCAAAGTTGATCAAGTGTCTTATGTTAAAATATTATTTGAAATGAAAAGGAACAAAGGAGAATCACCTTATGATTTGTTCTCCATATTTTTTGATTCCTTGTTGGAGGTACCCAAAAGTTTCAAACCAGAAGATTCAATATGCATTGATCTATTTTGTGAAATGTACCAATTAGGATTGAGTACCTTACCAAAGAAATTGAAACCTCACAATCTAATTCAAGTAATTGGCTAGATAAAGATTGTAGAGGGAACTAAGAATGATTATGCACAACATGTGACAAATTGAAAAAAAAAGAAAGGGAATTGTCCTATTGAGAATGATGAGGAAAGAATGCAAAGAAATGTAGAAAATGCATTAAAATATGAACTTCCATTCTACTATACGGGAGAGTGTAATGATTGTAATCAATTCAGAAATGACGTATCTATAGATCATTATAGTAGTGATGGAGATCAAGATACAAAAAATGATAATAGAAGGGGTGTGGTTGACTTGCATCCTTTAGATGTATTTGATGGTGAAGAAGTGGAAGAGGTACAAGAGATCATCCCAACTCATGATTTCATCAATAAAAATGGTGCTAATGTTAATGATGCCTTGTCACAAACCAATGATCAAGGTATGGAAAATGAAAGTTCACACATCCAGTATAATGAACCTGAATGTAGTATGAGTATTGGTGAGTTTTCATGTTGTGGTAGTTGTGATGGCATTGATTCAAATCATTCCTCTATTGACTATGATTATTTCCATGGAGTGGATATTGAATCCTCTACTTCAAGGAGATATGTTGACAACAATGGGAATGTCTGTTTTCTTGGGAGTGGACAATTTTATTCAAGTGAAGTGTTCACAAAATGTGAGTCACTGATGTCAACTAAAAATGAGGTGGACAATTTTGAAGATGGTTCTATATGTTCTTGAATTGATTACAATAATTTTGATAGTGATGATGATTTGAAAGATTTAGATCTTCATGCTAAGGAGGTAGATGCTTCCATGACAACATTGAAGATAGTGGATAATCCTTTATTTGATAAGCCTACATCCCCACTAGCTAATAAAAGTGATGATCCTTATTGGTGTAGAGATAATCCAATTTTTGAGGATTTTGATGAAGCATTTGATGCTTGGTTAGGATATGGCCATGAGAAAATACAGCGGTACACTGATAAATTTTTTGAAAGAAGTGTTTATGAGTCTTTCACATTTGGGACTGATGTTGTAGGTAGGATTAAAGATCGTGATGAGATGAAATTTTATGAATGTTTCCCTCAATAATACAACTTCTCTTATGGGGATGATCTATAAATACTTCAATTGCTTGAGGGATGCAATGATTCAAGCATCCATAGTACCAATTGCTCGCAAGTGGATGGAAAAAATGCATTGGAAAGATACTTGGAATGTGATTTGAGTTTGCAATCAATGGAGTACACTACTAGAGTGAATGATGAAGAATTTGAAGATAACCATATATATGTTCAATATATTGATCTTGAACATGGTGCTAGAACTGATGAATATTTTGATGAATGTCCCTATGTCCTTGCTACTCATGATTGCTTGTGTGAGGTAGAACTAGAAATATTAGCCACATAAGAAGAGAATGGTGTGCACATTTATGAGAGAAAGGGTTTCATATTGAATGAAAAAATTATGCATCATGATATACATATGGATCATGGATTAGCAATATTGTCCATTGATAATGAGAATTTTTTTGATGAATTGTTAGCTATTGTTGATATTAAATTTTTTTTTGAGCCACATGAAGAGCAACCAAGTGATGCAAATGGCATGGGGTACGATGTTAATCAATATGAATGTGCAATTGAATTATTTGTTGATGCTCTTCATCGTCTTAGCATGATTATGGGTATGTTTTCATCTAGTAAGAATAAGATTTCTATGGTAGATTACAAAGATCTTTGTCCAAATATTAGTGAACAACATTTGAATCATGAAGCCCTAGATATGTACCCATGTTATAGTGACTAGTACAAAGATTCCCTTGAATATGAATCTTTTTTTTTGATATATTTAGGGATAATTGTTGGCGTATCATAGAAAAAAAATGTCTATGAAGGGTTCAAGTTTGATGTACAAACTAAATGTGATGTTGAAGTTCATGATCAAATGGAATACGAGTTTTTCACTTTTCTATTTCAATCAGATAAGCTTATATTGGAATAGACTAATGACCAGGGAAATTTTGTAGCATGTAGGGTTGATTGTGCTAATCAAATTGGATATGACTATGTAACATTACTTGGTATAAGTGTTGATCCACTAGAAATATTTGAGGATTAGGTCTTTGATAGAGGAAATGATTGCTTTTAAGTTTAGGGGGTTTGTGGCCTCCATTTTTTGTGATTGAAGCCTATGGGACTGAAGAGGATTCTAAAATTTGATTGGAAACATGTTGTATAGCCCTGTAAATACTATACATAGATTTAGTATATTTCCTTTTTGTTGTGTCTATTTGCCTTGTTTGGGCAGGCTCCTAGGTTTTTGTGCCTCTTTGCTATCCTACTTTAACCTGAGATCTGGATTCTGACCATACTCGCCAGGGGTATGCTTCCCAAAGCATGATCCACTAGTGGATCCTCTAAAATGTTTGAAAAATACCGAGAAAATCCTATTTTGGTCATGATTTCTAAGCTTTCTTTCCAAGGGAAGGTTAAGGTTTTGGCCTAGAAATCCTTATTTTAAAAAAAATTTATCATAAAGCCTTGGGCGTTCTATTCTTGCATTGACCTAATGCACCTAGTCACCAATCATTTAATTCATGACTTGGGCCATTCAAAACATTGTCGTTACTAGCCCCTTTGTATAGGCCTGTTGGTCACCCTATGCCTTTCATTAGTTAATTTTTTCCCAAAGTCAAGTGAAATATTTTCATGGTAAATGACCTATGTTCTAAGTCATTTCTTCAAGGGTCATAATCTCATCAGCCTAGTCATGGCCCCATTGTTATGAATAAATCTATTGGCATGTGCAAAAATATTAGTTGTCAAATCCAAAGATCAAATCCTAGTTGTTGCTCCCATACCTCACATGAATTAAACAATGGTATTCAAACCTAGTGTGAGGTCAGCAATTTCCTATCACGTGTATTCACCAAGGTGGGTCACGATCTACATTTGAAATTCTTGATGCCTAATGGTTATAAGATCGATGGTTGGTATGCAACCTAGTGATCAAATCTTAACCATTCACCGCTTACCTCACAACATTAAAATCATGCTTGCTGGTGACTTGTAAGGTCTACAATTGAATGACATGTGGATTCCTTGACTGTTGAGGGATAAATAGTGGAGCCTATGGATGTGTGTTAGCACCTATTTGGATGAATATCATTGGCTAGGATTTGGTGAGTGATAGCAATGCAAAATTTCAAACTAGGTTGACTCAATCTGAGATGTTCAACTCACCAACTCATTAGGATATCAATGGATAGCATTCAAAACTAGAAATGTGAATGTAATATTTTTTTGATCTATGTGAGTGAGCATTAAAGGCTTAAGTTTTGTAGGGGTAATCAACTTGATTTTGATGCATGCAAAATATTAATCTCTTGTAATCATTGAAGATGATACACTGATTTTCATGCACCTAGGAAATTAATGATTGTGATATGGATGCTAGTGGTTGATCATCTACTCGATCGTGCTAGTTTTCACTGAGCATTGATGATTAGCATGCTCAATTTTCTTAATAAATGAGAGATCAATTAAATTTTTTTCACCACTGTAATTAAGAGCTAAATTTTCTAAGTCCATGAGAAGAGTGTTTTGCATTTGTTAAGTTTTTTCCTTAGAAAAAATGAATAATTCAGTTGTTTCTACTTCCCTAATGCGGAAGTCTCCAAGGCTCAACTTGTAGGAATTGCACTGTGATATTCCAAAGGGTAAATAGAGCATAGCGGGCATTGCTACAACTCCAAAAGAAGGAGATAAGAAAGAGGCTCATTGCAAGAGGCCTTTCCAAGTTGCTATGAGGAGTAATTACTAGTTAAGGAACTGAGTTGTAATCAGAGAAACAATAGAGGTTGAGGAGAAGGAGCCTACAAATTTTCTAAGAGGAATAAGGAGAAAGATCAGATATGGTTGAGGCTCTCTAGGATGGCTCAATTCTCCCATTGAAATTTCAAATAGCCCCTTAGATAGAAAAATTAAGATGGATTTAGGTTATCACTGGTACCTCATGGATTCAATTGAATTTGAAAACTCAAATGAGGAGGTGGTAGTGGTTGCTCTAATTTCAGTGAAGACACCAAGTGGGCATACTTACTCTACTAAAACAAGGATGCAAATGAAGAAGAAGCAGTGGCTTCTCTAGCCTTCATGAGGACGTGAACTAGGTATGTGTACTTTGGCTCTGGTTTTGGCACTCGTTCTAGTTTTGATTGAGAGAGATGGTATGTGGGTCCTAATTTTCATGTTTTGGTATTAATACTATTGTGGTGGTCATTCTTACACTCTCTACATATGTGGGTTTTTGTCTTTTGTGCTAACTAAGGATTCCTTTTGGTTGGTATCATGAAGAAACTCTTGGCTTGAAATGGGTATGGAATGTAAAGGTTCATTGATAGATAATAGTGATTTTGGTAGCATCAACTAGTTCTTCTTGTCCAAATGGTGCAAATTTTGTTTCCCCTGTATATGAATGATTACAAGAAACTGTTCGAGGAATATCTAAAATGCAGTTAAAATTTGTTTTGAAATAAAATACATTTGATTCAAATGCTTGTTTCTCCCTCGATCTATAAAAGGGATTTCAGGGATCATTGCCAAGGGTTCGATTTTGAGTTTTGAAATTGTCTAGGTAGAAGCTAAGTTTAGAATCGTACTATAGAAAGTATCAATAAACATAGCAGTAATTTGTCTTGGTTATGGGTCATGTATGTAATAATCTTAAATTAGTTTTATAGAAGCCACAAATATAGTAGTAAATCTTAATTCTCGAGCATGTACTCTCCTATGCAATTCTCTTGCAGATTATAAATGAAAATGATCAATGATATTTTTTTTCATCTCCATTTGTTTAAGTTGGATGTGTGGTTTTTATTTTTCATAATTTCAAAGATTTGGTTAAATTCTTAAATAGTCACATGTATGTGAGTGAAGAGTGTAGGATTTGGTCAGGAGTGGTGTTCTTGATGCAATGAATAGAATACTACAAAGTAGTGTGACAATAGCCCATTAATGTCTAAATTAATTAGCTGATATGTTACTGGTTGTTTTGTATTTGACTCCATTTTTCCCAATTAATGAAGCATTGGTCTATTTGTTATGAAATCTTGTAGGTAAATGAACTAGTGATACACCTAATTATGGATTTGAAATGAGAGCAAAAAATTCATTATAAAATATTTCAACTATGAATTATGAATGTGAATTATTCCCTTATTCCTAGCAAATAAATGATAATTTACTCAAAGGGTTGTCACACCTTTAGTGAATTGTGCTATTTGAAATTAGTAGGAATCAATTTGTGTATAAATGTGTCCTCAAATAGAAAAATATCACTTGAGCATCATAAGGAACACCCTCCTAGGACCCAAAGATCCTAAAGAGTATCAATGAAGGTCTTAATATCCTTTACTCATTAGTTGGCCACTAGATTTTTTATTTCTTGAGCATAAATGTTGGCTACCCTTTAGAGGAATGGAGGGATCTACTAGAATAAACACCAATAGTTTTTATACAATAAGTATCCAAAATTTTGAATACATTTGTCTCAACTACATTAAGTGAAAAAAAATAAAAAATTCTAAGAGGATAATTAGTGTTTATAAGACTCTTCTAGGTAGGTTAAAAGTAACTAGTCTGATAATGTGACTATTTACATTAATACTCCTACTTAAGTGTGAATTAAGGAGAACTATATAAATATATGATGAGTTTTGGATGCTATTTTATGGTAGGTACACATGTAAAAATTTCTCATAAACTTGAAAGTAAATGAGAAAAAACCATTGGGAAATAAAAACCTCTCTAAAAGAGAAATGATGTAATGAAATATATAAGAGAAAAGGGTAGGAATCATAGTGAATCCCCAATGACTACTTGTGAAACACTCAGAATATTTAGAGGGGGGTGAATCAGTATTCCATTAAACCATTTGATCACAATCTATCCAATTAACAAAGAACATCCATGTAGTGCCCCTTCGTTGTGGCCCTTCTAGATATTTATGTAAGTGTTATTGTATTTTTAGTTGTTTAACGTGTTAATGAATTATTGTGGTGAAATTAATATTTTAGATGGATTGGGTAATCAGTTAATTAAATCAACATTACTTATGAAAGAAATTAAATAAAATTAGAATTAAAATAATAATTAATAAGTCAATTATATGAAATAATATGCATATGGTTATTATCAAATAATTAAATTAATTTTTTTACAAAAGTATTTAGTTGATAATATTGTGAGGATAATCATTAAATATGATAAATCAATATGATTTCAAAACTGTTTTGTTAAAAAATAAAAAAATAAAAGCAAGGAAAAAGACGGTAAAACACAAAAGTGTGCACATGCACAGCTCAAAACTGAAATTAGAATGGGATACTTGTTATTTTAACTGATTTTTGTCTTCGAAGCCTTCTCTATATAGTTCCTTTTGGATGGGATTTTGGGAGAGGAAAGTTATCGATGTATGGAAAAACAAGTAATTTTTGGGGGTTGGTTCTGTAATATTTCCCTGTACAAAAAAAAATAAGACAGTCGTTAGAATTGAAAAGAAGTTAATGTCCAGAGAACGGGGACTGGTCAGGAGGCAGGGTAAGAGGTCGATCTTGATCACCATTCCGTCAATAAGCGTTGGATTCGAGGTTAGTCATCAATTTCTTGTATGTAGTTCATTTTCACGAAACCCAATTGATTGCTTGGCGTCAATTTATCGGTTCTCAGCCATATATTTCACTTTCGACTGTTGTTGTTATGGGGTTCAATAGTCTTGTTTTCACTGCAATCGTTGATTGAAAATTCTATGCTTAGATATTCGATTTGTAGTTGTCTCTTAATTCTGTTATTGCATGCATAATGATTTCTTGAAAGTCACATATTCCAGCTGCATAATCATTGCCTTTAGGCTCTAGAGTTTGTACCAAACTTCCCTTAGCCACTGTAATCTTAATAATATAGTATGTTTCACATTTGGTTCCCTAGGGGGTTTGATTCTCCATGCTTGGTAATCGTCACATGTATCTTTTGTGTAGCATGATATTATTTTCTACGAATTCCTCCTTAAGGCCATAGCTAAACCTGGCATGCAGTATATTGTTTATTGATTCTCAATCTGCGAGCCTATTTCCATGTGTCCTGAATGATCAACTCTCCTTTGTAAGTGTTATAGATAGTACTGATGAGATGTGTATGTGCAACCCCATCCACTTAACCTGCACGATGATTTACATTTGCTTAAGAGTTGCAAGCCTTTCCGTCAAATCAATCCTTGTTCCTTCTTCTGGTGTGATTTATTCTATAGGCCCCTTAGCTCTATAAGTATATTTAGTGTTGGTGGTTTTTTTTAGTGATAACCAGCACCATAGATATATGGAGCCTTTCAAGAGAACACGGTTATGTGTCAGGTTCTAAAGCTTTTGGCTACTATTCACTTAGCATCTGTAATTGGTAGTCATATCATTCTGCTTTGGTGTGGTTTCTCTGCATGCATGATTTCAGTACACATCTTAGAATTTGAACCTTGCACTCACGTTTACCATGGCTATACCATCTTCCTTGGAAGCTTCTCTGCCTATAAAGGCCGTGCCCAGTGCATTCCTCCGTCCACACAATAATTGTCTTCCTTTTTACATCAGTCCTCCTACCATTAGAAGGGAGGGTACGCACGTCTGATCTGATTTATTAAATTATGTATAGGGGAGAATTCGATGGCTTGCATATATATTCCATATGTTATTTATGTTTGCACTTCATGTGCTTATATAGATAATTCAAGGTATGCATAGGGAAGTGTATCTTTATTAGTATTTCAAAGTCGAGCTAAACTTAGCATAGTGAGGAGCTTCTTTTAGGGGCCACGTATAACTTCCTTATGGAGACTTTTCCTATTAAATGGTTTTATTAGTTTTCTTTTCATTTATTCTTTATAGTAAAGCTACTTCCAAGGTGTAGGAAGAAGATCCTAGCTTTAGGAGAATTAAATAAATAGGTAATTAGTGACCTTAGGTTTTTAGAAAGAAAAGCATAAGTTTTGATAATTTTAAACGTGGTTTTTATTTTATTTATAACCTTTCTTTAAGATAAAATAGATGGAATATATTTTTATTATATTCATATGAATATACACATGTAATACAAGATGAGTAATTTGAATATAAAACATATATTTATTCATATGTCATGATTTTATTAAAAAGTAATTTGTATTTAAATATTCATAAAATATGTTTATATTCATATTTACTATTATTTAGAAATGGATTGTATTTTATATAATATGATTTCTTTTATTATTTTAAATGATTTTATAATGATGTTTAAATAATATGTAAATTGATTCTTTAGAATGTCTTTGAAATTAGTAAATTTGAATAAACGTATTGGTTAGTATTATTGTTTGTTAAATGTTTTGAGATAGAATGTGGAAGTGATGACTTTGCGATTACCAGTTATTTTGATCTGCTTTTTATAGTGTATTTCAGAGTTTATGTGATTATCCCTTAACTTCCTATTTATTTAAAATAAAGGGGTTATATGATGTGTAATTTTAATTGCATGAGTTGATTTATCTTGCTTGACCTTGAGTGATGGAAATTTGTATTTGATATGTCTTATGTTTAATTTAGGTTGAAATTTTGTACAAGTTTGAAAGTATGACTTGATTTGGAATAATGAGTTATTTTGGTTCTTGGGTAGATATTTATGTACCTTTAAGGGCTTGGGGAAGTGGTTTGTGTGTGCTCATTTGTTGTTGTTGCACCTTTTTTCTATCTTTTTACCTCATGAATTTTGGTGTGGGTGATACCTCCTAGTTTATGGGTTTTGATGCTTGGATAGTCACGAGATGGTCATGTCTCATGTGTTATGTTTTATAAAGAATTCATTTATGTCTTGAGGATTTACATACACCCATTGCTTGTCTTTGATTTAGGGTAACCGTAGGGGAGAGTGGCTCTTCTTGGGGCCAGTGTATAGGTGGTCACCCTTGAAAGAGTTTCCTTAAATAAGTGATAACCTAATTAATGTATTTAGTGGGTTGGGTTAGTTAACACATAACAAGATTAAAACATGCACCTCACCCCTGCCGTTAGTGCTCTCAAAGGCTAAGGATGGGTGGGAAGACCTGGTTGGTAAGGTCACTACCTTGTTTTTGTGAAAGGTAAGTGGCTCTGCATGAGTCACCTTATGGGGCGGCACCTTGAGATAGGATGTCTGGATAACCATAGATGGAGGTGGCACCTTGAGCTAGGTTTTTTGGATAATCCATGTATAGATGGAGGTGACACCTTGTGATAGGCTATCTAGATAATCCACGTAAGGCCATGCGATGACACTCTCCCACCGTGCCCTTTTTTTTCCTTGTTCGTGTTGCCTCTAGAGTTGTTTATTATCATTGTTGTTTATTGATGTGGATGAAGGGTGCCCTTGGATATTTATTGTTGGTTGATTTGCAATATCATTTGGAGAGCTTTGGATTCTATTGTTGTCGGCACCTCTTATGGTTATTTATTATTGATCTATAATATTGGTAATTGTTTCTTGTTGGACATTTCATTACTCTTTTTCTTGTTATGTGTTGGTAATGTTATGGGTTATTATCTTGTGATTTGCTATCCTTTTTGTGGAGTCTTGTTTACCATTGGTTTGTTTGACTTCTTGGGTGAGGATCTTCCTTGTTTACTCCTAGCACAGGGGTGGTCGGGTGGAACGTGCTATGGACCCCATTGGGTCCCTATCCGATGTTCGAGATGTGCAGAGCTGTACCTGTTGCAGTGACTTCTAAGTTATGTCAAAGTTTGATCCAGCTAGTAACTTTGTATTCCTACAATTTCAAATTTATCTTTCCATGTTATTATACTCTTCCCATTGATCTTGGGAAACAACATTGTATTAATGTTAATCTTGAGCAATGTATCTTCATATTGTTAATGTATGATCCATGTTCGGGTCGTTTGATTATTGGTGGATGTCTATCTCTCATGTAATGTAAGATGTTGATATGAAAAGTGATGCAACTATGTAACCCTGGAGGAACTTTGTTTTATGTTGTACTTATATTGTTACATTTCTTGTGATGTATTTTGTTGCATATTATATCTTGAAAAAAAAAATTATGCCTCATATGCGTGTATGATAGTTTCCTTTGGTGTTGTGTGGCGGGGCATCACAATCCAACTGTAAGAATGAATGAAAGAATAAAACAATCACAAGATCACATGACACATGAACACCAATATTTTAATGTGGAAAACTAAAAAAGGGAAAAACCATAGTGAGGATTAGCTCACAATATATTATAAAAAATTATAAGATATTGCAGAGGCCTGCTACTAAGACACATTATCCAATAGGTCTCATAGCCACAAAAAAAAAAAGATAGAAGATAGAAATGGCCACACATCTAGGATACAAAATGATAAAAAATGAACCTTCCTTGTTCTATATTATGTTCCTTTCAAGCTCAATATACTAACTCTATGCACTTCAACAAGTAAAAAATACAAAACACTACTCTTCTTTACATTCACTCAAAATTCACATCTCCGCTATAGATCTAATCATGCACATATAAAATTTTCATATTCACATCATATCAATCATATTTCATGCTCATAAAACCTCAATTTTTTTTAGATATATACCCAATACATCTGCATGCATCAATTAGGTCTTCCTAATTGGATGTAGCCCATATTCAATCAAAATTGTCTTGTCGGCTTCATTCTTGTACCAAAAACATATTCATACTCAAAGAAAATCTGAAAAACTTGATTTAGGTTGACATGGACCGAAAATAGATCTCACTAACATTCACAATACATATTTAATCACCACAACATATATCAAGCATTAGTCAACTAGGAATTAGACCTAATCATAAAATATGCCAACTAATCAACACCAACTATCAATTTGACCATATAACCACATGCCATCTAGAATATAGTGTAATAACACTTGTAAAAAATATCCCAAAATTGCAATGCATAACTCTTAACACAAGAGGAACATGGACCAGATTACTCATACCCAAATGCACTATATATAGCCAAAACTATATGCCAAACTACTGCCACTTGTAGCTTTCAAACTATAAATCCAAACCAACTAAAATCTTCAACATAGATGCACATAATGATCAGGAATAACATATTATCATAGGATAATTAGATCTTATCATATGAGAGATTGCAGATGAAAATACCATATTAAAATATCTTCATTTTGTTCACTAGATTAGTGAAAATATAAACAATCATTGTTGACATAAATGAAAAAAAACTAAGGGGCTCCTTAATTATTTCAAAAATCTCCCCCCTTGTAATTGATGGTAACATGTTCCAAAAATGAATCTCCAAGAACTAAAAGCTTACACTATCTCCATTCATCTCCAAAAACTTCAAACATACACCATCTCTCCCTTTGACATCAAGGACAAAGGGTGTGTCAATAACACACATGTGAAATCCAAAATTTTATGTATATGTACATGTGAAAAACTAAATGAAATTTACTGACTCCCCCTCAGGGAGTTAACCCAAAAAAAATTGATACATTTGTTTGTAATATGAAAGACTAGAAAACAACTAAAGCAATGAAAGAATATAAAAGTGAAAAGATGCTTAATCGAAGGAGGAGGCACCTTCAAGATCCTTAAGAATGGATTTCCAAGTAGGCTTCCCTTTAGTCCAAGTTTTCTTGGCTACTGCAAGTGATCTATACAATGACTCTATGACATAGATTTTGGTAACCTAAATGTTGCTCTAGCACTTCTAGGGTTTTTCACCTAAAAGGAGAGAGATCTAGGTCCAAAATGCTTATGTAACACTCAAATTAGGATATATGCAATATGATATGATGTAAATGAACTTAAATAAATTCAATTGAATAATTGAATTGAACTAAAATGAATGCAAAAGTGCAATTTAAACTATGTTTGAAAACACATTGTGATATGCAAATAACTATAAAAATGAAGAAATAATGCAAAACAAAAGGTACAAGGGTAAATCTGAGTGCACCTGGGAAAAGTATGATGATTATGGGATGTCTAGAATGCTAATGAAAATTATTGATTTTTTCACAATGGGACTCATTTGCCCAGGGTGGCAAATCAATCTTCCTATAGGTGAAAAAGTGTTGGGAATTGATTTTTGATAGTCAGGATCTGAGATTTGAAAAAATATAGATTTTTAGACTTCAGGTGGGACTCATTCACTAAGGGTGGTGAATCAGTCCACTCCTAGATTTCTAGAAAATCAGACAACTCTGCAACACCAGATTTGGGAATGTTTGAATGTCAGGTTGTTGGAGTCAGTTCTACAAGGAACAAACATAAAACACTCAAAATGCTTGAAATAATGATATGTTGACTTGAAGAAGCTAATTGACTTGATTTCCACTTTTCAACACCTTTAAACCTGACAAATCTACAAAACAAAGGTTGCAAAGACACATGCAAAAGTGGAAAAATGTTTAGGGTTAGTGAATAGGGGTTTGCCTTGGCCAAACCCCACTTTGGTAATCAAACCCAATAGAAATAAATGAAATGGAAAGGAAATGTAAACTAATAACATGCAAATTCTATTAAATCACCAAATCCTTGATCTTGTAAGTTTGAAGTAAAGTCAATGGCTACTCCAAAGTGCTTCAATAGTTTCTTCAATTGATGATGTATAATGCTTGAATACTTGAATGTATGGGTGAATAAGTGAACTCGATGAATTGGGGAGTTAAAATGAGATGAAAAAAACTTATTTATACAATTCTTGTGCCTTACTATCCATTGATACCTCATCACAGGCTGACATCAAGTGATTTTTAATAAAATTATGAAAGGAATTTTGAAATATTTTTAATTTGAGGCCAAGGGGGACTCAGTCGCCACCCATGGTGAATGGGTCCCACCTAGGACCTAAAACCATGTGTCAAGAAAAATGTTATGTTTAATGTTGTTTTTTGGGATAATATGTAAAAATACACTTAATTAAACATATGAGGGCATGCTGATAAGGGCGTGGTTTGGTGGTCAAGTCACTTGGTTGTAGTGATAGCCACCAAGGTTCAAACCTTCGTTAGGCCAAAGTGCTCACAGGCCTTGTGTACCTTCACTGAGCCTTTGTGCTCATGGGTTTTGTTGTTTCTTGTGGTTTTTTGTATTCGGTTCATAGCTCCAGTCAAAAAAAGCATTTACCCCTAATAATATGGGTGCATTGCACCTTTAAAAAAAAAAAACATATGAGGGCATAAAAAGACAAAATAAAGAATGAGAAGGGTGTAAATAGTGAAAATATGCCTAGAAGAGTGTGAAAGATTGTTACAAGACTTTACAACAATTCATAATAGGGCTTGTTGATGTGTAAAAAGGTGATTTTTAGGTAAATTGTATTAAATAAAGTCTAGAAGAGTGTAGAAATGTCTTACAACACTTCACAAAACCTTCAAAAGATGTCGTTATTTGAGTTTTATTACCTAAATAAGCATGTTCAAGCCATGTCACATCATAAAATTAGAGAAACATAGTATCAACACCATGAAACAAGACGTAAAAGGCCATGAAAATGACAAGGGCCCATTTTTCTATGGCATAGACTCTAGCTCTCCTATACACTCCTCTCCCTCATTTTGAGTGCTAGTATTTGGATTTATCTTTGTAAGATTCTTTGGATCAACTAAGAAACTTGAAATTGGTATATTCTTGGTTTTCACCAAGTCGCCAAGCTGTCCAAACCACCTTGTGATGTCTTCTTTATGCCTTTATAATGTGAAAGACCTATTCTGTAGATTAGTGATGGCAGTCCAAATGGTATGATCTCTATCCTATGTTGGGTCATATGTATTAGAGGCATTATTTATTTGTGACGCAATTAAGTACATTAAGAACTTAATGCCTCAAGTGGCATATGACCACTTCATACAATTTAGAAATAGAGGTTTTTGGTTCATCTTCTCATTCCTGAACACCTTTTATGCATTTCTCTACTTTATTATGTGCTAATGCACATCTCTCTTGTAGCTATAGTAGTCTCTTATTTGTAACCCTTATTTCAACTTCTTTTTCAATATGTTCCTTCAGACTGGACACATACTCCTTAAGAGAATCAACCAAAAACATGATATTTTCCTTAGAAGTTAAGGAATTATGAATTGAAGTACTGGCAGTAGCATCCTGAAAAGTCTTTATAGCTTCATTTATTAATTTTGTTCACTTATGATGAGTCTAAACTATATATTTTCTTCCATAGGAATGAAAACATCTCCCATCTCCAACTTTTGAATTGGTGAGATCTTCTCTAGATCCACACTTCCTTGATACATCGAGAGTTGTAATAGCTGAGGAGAAATAGCTAGTTGGAACCTTATTTGTATGGGAAAAAGAACCTAAAGAGGATTACTGAAAGATTCTCCAAAGGGCTTGGGTAGCACCATGGTCTTTTGTACATCTTATTCATTCTTTCCATCCTTAGGTTCTTCATCATTCTCTTCTTTCTCCTCTTCATCAGAAGAATTTTCCTTTTACTTATCTTTATCTTCATCCTCCTTGTCATCATCATATTTCTTATTGTCCTTTATTCTTTCTAATTTTCTTTCTTCACCATTTATATTTTTATTATCTTAATTTTATTTACCTGCATCTTCATTTTTTTTAATCAGAGTGGTCCTTAGTACCTTCTACATCATTCGTTTCTTTTTCTTTCTCTACACTTTGATTTTCATAATTACTAGTTGGATTGTAAATATCTTGTGGAGGAATAAAAGTCTTTGGGGAAGAATGTGTTTCTTCTACCAGTGGTGAGGACACCGCATTATTTATGACATCAAATAATGGTGTGTTTTTTGATAAATGATCATCTACTTCTTCCATGAACTCTTTGAATACTGACGAATTTGTATCAAGAGGAATATTTTCCTCTGCATTAGCAACCTTTTTTTCTTTACATTCTCCTTTTCTTAAGTAGCACCAAATCTTGAAGCAACTATCATCATAAATTTCTCAACAATTTTCTTAACAATTTTTACTATTTCCTACTTCAATTTTTCTACTTGATCCTTTTCTCTACCCATAAGAATAATAACTCTTTGTTTGACATTCAATTCCCTAGTATACACTTCTATCAATGTAGCTTTTTCATCCTCAAATAAGGAGGATCCAATTTCCTGCAAGGCATCAGATTTCATTTTATCCTCTGCTTCAATAGATTCATGCCTTCTTTCTATCAACACATCACACAACTCTAGGAACCTTCTTCTTGATATTACTCATGTTAGCCCCTAAAACAATAATGTACTGAATAATAGCTTCAATGATTATATTTCTATCAACTTCATCCACTTCTTCATACATTTTTGCAATATCTTCTAATCCATTATCATAATGTAACATATTATATAACAAAAAATCTACCTTCATAGGATTGTGTGCCCTTACCAGAGAATTCTTTGTCTTCTTTTTCTTTTGGTTTGAAGGGCCTTCCTCAACCTCTTTTTTTTCTCCTTATATTTCCTATGAATATGTAGAGTGAATGTTTCTTTTTGTTTTTCAATTTCTTCTTCATTAGAAGTTTCAACAATATCAACTTTTTTCTTTTTAACTTCGATGCTTGCCTCTTGTGAAGCACCTTCTCTACTTGTAGTAGCATTTATTCTCTTCCTTTTCAATTATTCTTCTTGTTCTAATCCTAGCTCAATATCTTCTTCAACAACCGCACTTAAATTATTTTCCTTGAACACATTTCATTTCTTTCTTCTTGTGGAGGTAGCACGGGTTTCTACTAGAGGCACATTTTTCTCTGATTTGTACTTGTGCTAGGTCTAGAGGGTGAAATGACCTCTTCAATTACTAAAGCACTAGGATCCACCTCCTCTCCTTTACCAATAATGGTTGTAGTAGTTCTAGAGGTCTTAGGTCATGTAGGGGTAGGGGTGGAAGTTTTTCTTCCTTATCTTATTGGTCTAGAGGTATCAGCTACCATGCTAGCTTCTCTTTCTCTTTCCTCCTTGATCTTTTCTTTTGTATAACCTTCTCTTCAATCCCACTCCTCTACTATTTTCCTTGCATTCCTTTTAATTTATGGTTTCTTCAGCTCCAAATGTACCTCTGGTGATTTTTCTTCATATGCCACATGTCTTTGATAGGAGGGGTCCTTAGGACTTTTGAGCAATAACTCTACATATCCATCAACCTAATTTTTATAAAATTCATAGCCAAGAGGTGAAATTCATACCATTCTTGGTTCAATGGCCTCAATGAAACACTCATCAGTTGTAACAAAAAAATTAATTTCCTTTGTATATTGCTCTAGAAGTTTGTGATGAATTATCTCCCTTTCACACATGTTCTTTTGAAAAAATGTCAAGAATGTAGTCAAAGCACCACCTTTAGCTTGTGAGTTACCTAATCTATGCATATAATCAATTATTTGATGTGATAATATTCCACTCCTATCCCATACAACACCTTTTCTTCTAGGAAACTCTTTCAAGAAGTAAAATAATAAACACACTACGAAAGTTCCAAACTTGAATGCATATTTCTTTTCGCTTGTCAACTTCATATTCTCAATAAGTTTTTTTTGGAGCAACTTACACAGATCAAAATACTTTACATTCACCACCATTTCATGTACAACATGAATAATTATTGTCGAGACTAAATTTTCCTTATTTGTGAAGTAGATCTTATGACCTATCATCATAGATGCATATTTTATAGTAGGATTCTAGATAGGTTTAGTTGTCAAAGCCCCTTTGTCATAAGTGGCACCTATGAGTTCTATAACAACTTCATTCTTTACTAACTTAAGTACCAATATAGGTCTAAAATCACACAATCCTATAACAACCTAAGTGATCCCTTCCTTGGTTATGAGTCTAGGCATATCGGTCCATATAAATTTTTCATGTAGCCTACTCAGTGATAGCTTGACATATTTATTGAACCAATTGCAAAAATCTAGTTTCTTTTGTACTAGGTTAATATATTCTAGTTTTATAAGGTTTTTTACTCTAATAAGATCAATGGCATAAATTTCTATGATTCTTAGGTGATTATAATCTTCCAATTTCCCATGTATCTATTCCCTAGTATCTCTATAGGTAAAACCCTATATAGAATATTTGAGAATGCACCGTCAAGGTCATTATCAAATATTTTCATTGGATACCTCTTGAATTCTACTCTAGACCTCTCAATAATGTTAACAACAATTGGGGTAGCCATTTTAAATTTGATTTGAACTCAAATGCTTAGGAAAAAAAATCTATTTCAAACCCACAAAGCATATTAAGCTGTAAATACCTTTTATGTACACAATGGGATCTAGGGTTTGCACCAAATTTCTTTAAATTTCCTTCAAATCTCCTTCAAACTCACTTTTATTAATTTGAATGCACAAATGTGATTATAATCAACTTGGAAAATAACTTTAAACCTTTCCAATTTTCCTTAATTTTGTATTAATTGCTTCAATTTCCATAAAGTTGATAAACCATTCATTAGTATTTTGTAAACCCTAAAATGTTCTACATTTCTTCAAATTTGTATATTGTTTTCCATTTTCTTCTTTAAAAGTGTAAGCATGTCATTTGGAAGCATATATCTTTATGTCACTCCTTGATACCTCATATTTCTAGGGGTTATTTTATTTTTCAATTAGTCCTTCCTCTAAGCCCATGCCTAAGTTTAGTTTTCAAGTGAATTATCTACACTAGAGGGAGGTACACATACATTTGATTCATCTTTGTTCTCAGGATCCTCTTTCTTTCTCCAATTTTTTTGCATTTCTTTCTTTACTTTAGTAGGATCAATTTTCTTCATAAGTTCATTTTTCTTTTTTGGATCAGTCTTTCTTCCATTCTAACTTCTAGAAAATTTTGAAATGTGTCCAAGTTTGTTGCACCTATAGCATACAACATTTTTTTGACCAAACTAACCTCTGTTGCATAGTTTGGATAATTGAGAGTGGGGGTGATTCAATTATTATAAAAAAAATTCTTGACTTTAATTAATCTAGAGAAAACTTAAATCAATTAGATAATAATTTAATAGATATGAACATGAAGGCACACAACAACACCATGCACAATGAACACCAAAATTTATGTGGAAACCCAAGAAGGGAAAAACCACATAGAATGCTAATTCTCAATATAAAACACTGGTTAAGGTGACACCGGTTAAGGTGATTTTTACAAGGGCTCACTACCAAATTGCTCACTATAGGTAAGGCTCACTATTGAGGGAATCACTACCTAGCTATTATAGCCAAAGATTAAAATGTTCACTTCCAAAATAAAAAAGCTTACTGCCAATAGAAAATGACTCACTACCAAAAGAATGATATTGGCAATCCATTACTGAAATAAATGTCACCAACAATGACACCGTATAGAATCTCACTGTCTGTTGCCTCCGGTCATATAATTTTGCATACTTCATAATGTCTAAATTTTTAGATTCACACTCATCACAATTTATTTTTTCGAATAGAGTCAACTTTTACTTATACCATTCCTTGCTTCCATAAACTTGTAAGTCAGCCAAACACAATTTGAATTAGGTCACCACAAAACATTCCTACGGTGAAAAGGAATGAAAAATGGACCAAATATAACCTCCTCACTCTAATCAACACACTACATATTAACCATGATATTTGAGACCAAAGAATAGGATATACACATTACAATGCAGATAATGTTCCAGAGCACATTAACCAATTTCCATATTTGTCCAGACCCATAAGAGTGTATCTCATTATGTTGCAAAATGAATGGGACTAGGAAAATAATGAGCAAAGATAAATCATCACAGCACAAAATCTGGAGAATTCCAATCCATATTACCAAATCATCAGAATCAATCAACCAAGATATGTTGAAATCAATGAAAACTGTTAGTGACAACAATCAACACCAACACATTCCAACAATCCCCCCCTTTGTAATTGATGGCAACATCAATCAACACCAAGCCAAACAACTTAATGTTAGCATCAAAAACATCAAGGACCTTATTTTCTTCTCCCCATGTGACATCAAGGAAAAAGGGAAAAAACTCCACCTGAAAGCCTTACTCTGCTCCCCCTATGAGGAAGCCACCCAACATTGATCTAGATAAGAGTGAACACATAATAACCTAGACCAATGCACACCTTGGTGCAAATTATTGTAGACTAGGAGGGGATAGAGCCCCTAACTTCTTATAGAGATACTCAAAAGTATCTTTTCTTAATGGTTTTGTGAAAATATCTACAATCTACTCTTTTGTGGGTACATATTCAATTCTTACCTCATTTTTGAATACCTTATCCCTCAAAAAATGATATATAATGGATATATGTTTCATTTTGGAGTGTTGTACTAGATTCTTGGAAATGTTTATTGCACTGGTATTATCACACATAATTAAGATTAGTTCATGAAATGTTATGCCAATGTCCTTTAGCATTTGTTTCATCTGCATTAATTTAGTGCAACTTGAGGATGTTGTAATGTATTTAACTTCACTAGTAGATAAAGATACATAATATTGTTTCTTACTTGACTAGGAAACCAACCAAGAGCCAAGGAAATAAGCTCAACCACCTTTTCTCTACCTTTTATCAACACATCCAGCCCAATCAATATCAATATAAGTTTTCAAAGTGAAATCTGAGTCCTTTGGATACCATAACCCCATATCTTTTGTACCCTTCAAATATCTAAAGATCTTTTTTACTACAACATGTGATTCCTTTGGTTCTTTCTGAAATCTAGCTACTAAACAAATAGCATACATAATGTATGGTTTGGTAGCAATCAAATATAACAATCCTCTAATCATTGACCTATACATACTTGCATCACCTTTAGGTGAATCATCTTCTTTTGTCAACTTCTATCCAGTAACAATAGGTGTAAAAATTAGTTTCGAGTTCTCCAATAATTATTTGGTATACTTGGATTGAGAGATGAAAATTATTTTGTTGTTCTAATTTACTTGTAGTTTAAGGAAGAAATTTAACTCACCAATAGTGGAAATTTTGAATTCCATTTGTATTTCATCTTCAAAATTTCTACACATATCATCATTTCCTCCAAAAATTATGTCATCAACCTAAACCACAATAATCATAATTTGATCTGAGTGAACTCTTTAGTATAACTTACAATCAACAGATCCCTTTTGAAATCCTTTTCCAATCAAGTACTTGTCTAATCTTCCATACCAGGCTCTAGATGTCTGCTTCAAACCATATAAAGCTTTCTTCAGCTTACAAACAACATCTGGGTCACTTCCAAACTTAAATCCCTCTGGTTTCTCAATGTAGACTTCTTCCTTTAGTTCTCCATTCAAGAATCCAGATTTTACATCCACTTGATAGAATTTAAAATACTTAAAAGCTACAAAATCTAAGAATATCTAGATCACTTCCATCCAGGCAATGGGGACATATGTCTCTTCAAAATCAATGCCTTCGATATGAGTGTAACCTTTGCAAACCAATCATGCCTTGTTTCTCTTTACCTTTTCATTTTCATCCAGCTTGTGTACCATAGAAAAATGGACCATTAACATTTCCATGGTCTCTTAGGTCTTTCTCCTATTATTCTTGATCTATTTTTCTTTGATTTAATGTTGCAATGTAACTTATGCATTCACATTAGGTCCTGAAAATTCAAATTATGATGTCTTGTGAAGGTGTTGTGAAGTGTCGTAACACATTTCTACACTTTTCTAGACTCTTCTCATTATAATTCACTTAAAAATTAGTTTTTTATCCCTTATCAAGTCCTATTTTAAAGTGTTGTAAAGTCTTGTAACAATTTTTCATGCTTTTCTAGGATTTTTATCACTACTTTCACCTTTCTTATGCTTTATATGACCCCTTTATGCACTCATAAGACTTAATTAAGTGTATTTTAGAATGTAAACCCAACAAAAAAAAATAAATGTAACTTAATTCTCAACACACACTTACAAGCCTAGAGTGGAACCCATTCGCCATGGGTGGCAAATGAGTCCCTCTTGGCTCCAAATTCAAAATAATTCAAAATTTCTTTCAGGATTTTATTCAAAAAGACCTTATGTCAGCCTGTGATGAGGTATTATTTTGTTATTAGGTCATAGGAGTGTATAAATAAGTGTTTCTCTACCCATTTTATTCCTAACTCACTTGCATTCACTCATTCAACATCAATTAGCATTCTTGCATTCAATCAAAGGATCATTCAATCAAGCAACTATCAAGTATCTTGGAGTAGTCGTTGACATAGCTTCAAACTTCTTCAATAAGGTTTTGGTGAGTTTAGGATGTTTGCATGTTGTTTATTCATCAGTCCTTGTTCATTTCATTTTATTTCTTTATTAAGGGCTTGATTACCAAAGTGAGATTTGACCAAGGAAAATCCCTATACTCTAACCCTTAACCATTTCCCCCTTTTTGCATGTGTGTTTTCAAATTTTATATGTAGATTTTTCAAGAAAATAAGTCTCGAAAGGTGGTCAACAAGTAATCAAAGTGTTTCAAGTCAACTAAACCCCAATTCAAGTTTGGATACAACCTATGGCCCATTTTCTACAGATTTGACTCTATCAACCCGACAAGAAGGAAAGTGCATATCTAGATCTACATAATTGACTCTTGAATTTGTAGATTTTTGGAGGAGGATTGATTCACCATCAGTGGCAAATGAGTCGCACCTAAAGGCTAATTTTTTTTATTTTTTCATAATCCAATTCCGGACAGTTGGAAAGTAGTTTCAAGTGATTTTACCAGTAGGAGGATTGATTCACCATCAGTGGTGAATGAGTCCCACTAGTGATTTACAATGGTTTCTTCCAGTTTCTAGAACTTTCTAATATTAGCATTCAACTTCCAAGTGCACTCTGTTAAACTTCATTCAATTCTATTTTCATTTGTTTATGCTTTTAATTCATTTTAGCATACCTCACTATATTTTCAAACATTGCATATTTCATTAGTTTTGCATTAATAATCAATAAATTTCATCACCTAGTTACATTTAGATCATTGCATTCATTCATAATTACATCATACATCCCTTAGTTTGCGTGAACCACCTCAATTTTAGTATTCCATCTCTCTCCTTTTAGGTAAAAGATCCTAAGAGTGCAAGATAAATCCATTAAACCTTCAAAATTTATAGTTCATTTTGGTGAACCTGCATTTTGAACGCATTATATTTTTTATTTCACTTGCATCTTACATCCTGGGTTTCCTTTGCATCAACATTAAATTAGTTTTTTTTTTTCTTTTTTCATCCTAGGGTTTCTAAAATTGCATTAGTGAAAGAATCATATAGATTTCATTTTTGCATATCAAATCATTAAAATTTTGAAAATTTGCATTTGCATCTGAAAAGAATTAAAATCACTTTAAATTTTTTGAAACACACAAAAAAATCTCATACTTGGACTCATTTGCAACCCTGGGCAAATCAGTCTAGCTGCATTTTCTGCATTAAATTTTTTAGCATTTTCAGAGTATTTTTTGCATTTTTGTTTTGTGTTACTTCCTTCTTGTTTCAGTTTATAGATTTTTTTTCATAAGAATTTTGTTATTCCTAGTTTCCATTTGAATTCACCCCATGTTTTGTGGTACTTGTATGAGTGTTTGGTGCCCTGTTGATAATAATTTAGTGAGATGAAGTTATAGACTCATGGCTTCCCGCGATATCACTTTCATTGTGGACCTTGGGATCTTAAGAGCTCCTACTCATGGTATTGAAAATGGTGCATTAGGCATAAATAATACCACTAGTATACCCTTACCTTCAAATACAATGCATGTTGACACACAAACTGATCAAATTCTGCAAGATAAAGTTATTAGTATTCATGAGGATTTTGCACATTTACATTAAGATTTATCCCTTGAAATCATTTCCACCACTACCATACCTTCCATAGAAAAAATTCATCGCTTGATTGAAAGTGACAATGGCTTACAAGTTATGAAAATAACTGTTGAGATATACAACAAAAATGTTCCTTCCACTTTCCCACTAGCAAACATTGTTGTTAGCCAAGGAGGATCTCACATTCCTCCTCCTTCAATCATAGCATCCATTCCCACCTATACCACTCCTTAAGTTACAAAAACCATGCAATAGGTTAGTCATGTGACTTCTTCTTTCACTATTCCAACTAGCATTCCTAGTTCTTTTGTGGCATCAAATGTTCCCTCTTCCACCTTCATCCCTCTTAGTGTCCCCTTCACTTCTCCTAACATTACATACACTCCATCACCATTTTCTCTTCCACCTCATACCAAATAACCAATCCCCTCATTACACAACTCTTTAACATTGTTTCCTCCATGCAACAACAAATATCCACCATTAGTCAAAGTCAAAATGCTCCACCCACATATCACTTCTATAGTAGACCATTATATCTAGAGATCTTAAGAACACAAATGCCACAAGGAATTTAGATTCCTAGGTTTGAGAAGTATGGTGGTAAAGGAGACCCTAATAATCATGTTAATGCCTATACAACATTGTGCACTGCTACATTGGAATGGTTCTCAAACTTTCCCAATCATTCAATCCAATAATTTAATGAAGTTATCAATGCTTTTATAAGTAATTTCCAATTCCATATGACTCCCAAAAAGACTATGGCTGATTTAATGAGATGTAAAAAAAATGAAGACGAAAAAGTAATAGATTTCATTTCATGTTATCAATCATTGTACACTCAAGTAGATGTCAAGATTCATGATTCACATCTTCAAAATATGTTTATTAAAAAATTCTACACTCACCTTCAGGATAAGTTGACTATGATGAAATTTCCTTCATTCATGCATTTATGCATGATCCTTTGTGACTATCACAACTCAGTTATTAGCCATGATTCAAAGTCAACTTCTAACCGAGCTGAGAAGTCTAAAAAAAACAACTAAAACAACATGAAAAACTTTAGAAAACCAAATAGAGGATTTTTACAGTTCAATCCACCTCCACCACAACCAACCCAACCAGTGCCTAATCAAGTGGTTGTTGTTAAAGTAGTTGTTCCCTTTTCCTATGGGGACCCAAAGAGACAATTTACCCCTTTACCCAATACCCTCCATAACACAAAGAATCAATTGCTACAACAACAAATGATCACTTTTCCTACCGTTAAACCCCTTGATACTACCAAGCCTTTACCACCCACCTTTAAACAAAATTCTTATTTTCATTTTTATCACCAAAATGGACATGACACTGAACAATGTAAGCATCTCAAACACTTAGTTCAAGACCTCATTGATTCTAGTCGTTTGTCCATTTTGGGTGTCAATGATCAAGGCAATAAGTCTATTGCACCTCCCAATGAGAACTTGCAAATTTTTACCAACCCTATGCCTAAAATAAATGTTTAATTTGTCAAATCCAATGAACCTTCAAACACTAATTTGATGAAAATTGATACAAATAATGAACAACATGCTAGTACTCCAAATGTTACCCAAGTTAATCCTATGGATGAACTTGTGGGTACAATAGAAATTATCCCCCGTAAGGTCCCAACCAAAAAATCTATTGACATTACTTTTTCTTCTCATGATATACTTAAAAACCTTCGTGATGGTCCTCTTTACATAGGCAACCATATCTATGATAATCCCACCAATGGGATATTAATAGATCTCTCCTATGGTGAGAATGTGATCATAGAAGAATTTTTAGTAATACATGATCTCCATCAAGATGATTATGATAAACCAACTGCATGGATTGAAAAAAATACTAGTTTTTAATTTCCTACAATTGGATCGATCGTACTCCCATTATAGATAGGACCCAAAAATTTGGATGTAACATTTTCTACTATTCCACAATTGGATCAGTTTCATTTGTGGCTAGGTCATCCTTGGCTTCACTCGATGAAATTTGTCCCTTTGGTTCACAAATGTTTGAATTTTTTGCATGACAATGAGATATTTACCATACACCATAGTGGCTTTAATCCATTGTCCTCTAAAGGTAATTTTTTCTTAGAAGCCTTTTGGACTAAACCTATGGAACCCATTACCCCTCAAAAATACTTCTTTTTCATTACTTATCAAAAGTTCAAATCCAAATGAATAGTCAAATGGTCTCTTCGCCACATGTCCTCATCCACTTCCGCTACTCCTATCTTAGATGAGACAATGCTTCAGCTTGAGTCTAAACTTGAAAAAACAATGCAACCTCATGAGTAACCAACCATAGACACTTCCCCTTTATCATATAAATTCCCAATAGATAAAAAAACAAACCCCATCATCCCTCCTCACATTAAACAAGTTTATAAAGCCCAAGATAAAGTGATTGATCCATCTTCTTTGGTCCCTTCCATTCCTCCTCCTTAGGAAGAAAAGGAGCCTATGGCGGATAAAACTAATCTTACACCTCAAAATTTCAAAATAAAATTAAAAGAAACCTTGGTGTTAGGGAGCATAGGCATCGTTGTTGTCTCCTTGCTCATCAAATGAAATTTGAAAAAAACAAGGAAAATCAACCTCCAAGTTTGACATACGACATAAATGACCACCCTCCTTCTCCTAACCTACCACAAGATAGCATGATACCATAATCACAACAAAATTATCAGATACAACAACCACAAATCCTGATCCATCCTTCACTAGAAATTACTCTTTGTCCTCCTATCGTAATTAACCTCAATGATGATGATGAGGAGGAGATCATTAAAATAGCTGAAGAAGTGGATAACGATTTAAAATCTTTATTTTAATCTACCATGAGCTTAAATGATAAATCCCCTACACCAAGTGAAGAACCTAGCACTTCCCCTAGTTCGACACTTGCAATTCTCCCTTTGGATAGTCATCTGCCCTCACAATACATTGAACATGATTGGGAGGTGGATGACTTGTTAGATGATTGAATTGCATTCTCCTTGCTAGCCTTTTACATTTATTTTTATTTTTCTTTTCTTTAGTGTTCTTGTATGTGTGTATCATGTTCCCTTGTAATGTTCATTTGATGTTCTCTCTCTTTGTGCACTTCCTCTATTTGTACCTCTATTCTTCTATATGCCATGCTTTATCTTTTCATTTCTTGCTTTTGTTTTGTGTTTTCCTTTTGGGGATGACACAAAGCATTGAGACACCCTATGTCTCTTCCATCTTGACCCAAAAGATCCCTTTTCCTTTTCCTTTTCCTTTTACTTTTTTATCTTTTCTTGTTTTTCCTTTTGGGGATGATGCAAGGAATTGAGACTGAAATGTCTCCTTCATGTTGACCCAAATCTTTTCCTTTTCTTTTTCCTTTTCATTTTCTTTTCACTTGTATTTTACTTTTGGGGATGATGCAAAGCATTGAGACCACAGTGTCTCTTCCATGTTGAGCCAAAATAGATCTTATTTTTCTTTTGTTTTCATTCTCTTTGTGTCATTCTTCCAGTTCTATGTATTTAGGGAATGATTACAATTCTGAGCTCTTTAATAAAAAAATTACAACAATGAACATACTGACCCGAAATACATAGATCCCTTATGTGTTTGGTGTGTTCCTTTCTGGGGGGAAACCCTCCTTTTCTTTTGTCTTTTTCTTTGTCTACATGAATCAGCCTTACTTGGAAACCTATGACTTGGCATAGAGGCTTTCTGAGTTGTCTCGCATGTATTGTTTTCTTTTTGCATTTTTTTTCCTATTCTACTTTAAAGTAATTTCTCATAGAACAATGTGCAACAATTCCTTTAAAATGGGGGCATACATTAGAATTATTCATTTGCATTCTTACTTCTCAGTGTTTCCTTGTTACTTCATATGATTCATTTGTCACTTTTTGGATGACATTGGGTGTAATTTCCCTCAAAATTGTGATCTATCTTAGCATATTACATTCCTCTTAGTGGCCTGATGTGACACATTACATACCCTAAGCTATGAAGATACTATTATTTGATTGGTATTCTCTCAGAGACATTAGACACAATGTTCCCTAAGTAACAAACCTTGCATGAAATTAACAAGACTCATTTGAACATATTTTACATGTTACATTTTTTTAGTTTACATCTTTTCCACCTTGGATAATGCAGCTTGCATGCATGTGGTACCATCTTGTTTTTTCATGAGTTCTAAGCATATGAAGCTTTGCTTGTCTCATGAAGCACAAACCAACATTTTCCTTTGTGTCTCCTTGTTAAAGTTATCATGTGGTATAACTTTGATATGGTTGAGTGGGAAGCCCATTCTGCAGCATGAATTTCCCCATAGCAACCTATGTGTTTGTGATTGCATACCAACTAGCGTGTGTTTCTCACATTTTGGGCCTTCTCACCTGGTAGACCACCATGAGTTTTGTTGCCCCAAAGTGAGTATGAGTTTTCCTTTTTTGGACAAATAGCCTAGATCTAATTCATAACTAGCTAAACAAATGATTGAAGCTTGATTTGACCTTTTCCCTTTTCATCTTCCTTGTCTCTTTCTCTTTAAAATTTGTGTTCCTTTGTTCTTATGCTGAGTTTTCCATGTGATTTTTATCCCAAGGGCTTAATGATCCCTCTTGATCATTGTCATTCCATCTTGATAGCATAAGTGCATTCTGATCCCTCTCAATATGCATGGCTACTTTAGTGTGAGTTTGAAGCAAGTTCATCCTCTCACTAAAGTGGGGGATAAATGTACAATAGAAAAATGGATCATTGACATTTTCATGGTATTTTAGGTCTTTCTCTTGTGATTCTTGATCTATTTTACTTTGATTTAATGTTGCAATGTAACTTATGAATTCACATTAGGTCTTGAAAATTCAAATTATGATGTCTTTTGAAGGTATTGTGAATTGTTGTAACATATTTCTACACTTTTCTAGACTCTTATCATTATAATTCACTTAAAAATCACCTTTTTATCCTTATCAAGTCCTATTTTAAAGTGTTGTAAATTCTTGTAACAATATTTCATGTTTTTCTAGGCTTCTTATCACTATTTACACCTTTCGTATGCTATATATGACCCCTATATGCACTCATATGACTTAATTAAGTGTAATTTTGAATGTAAACCTAACAAAAAACATTAAATGCAACTTAATTCCTGACACCCACTTACAAGCCTTGAGTGGGACCCATTCACCATGGGTGGAAAATGAGTCCCTCTTGGCTCCAAATTCAAAATAATTCAAATTTTCTTTTGGGTTTTTATTCAAAAAGACCTTATGTCAGCCTGTGATGAGGTATTATTGGATTACTAGGGCATAAGTGTGTATAAATAAGTGTTTCTATACCCATTTTACACCTAATTCACTTGCATTCTTGCATTCAATCAAAGCATCATTCAATCAAGCAATTATCAAGTATCTTGGAGCATCCATTGACATATCTTCAGACTTCTTCAATAAAGTTTTCATGAGTTCAGGACATTTGCATGTTTTTTATTCATCATTCCTTGTTAATTTAATTTAATTTCTTTATTAAGGGCTTGATTACCAAAGTGGGAGTTGACCAAGGCAAATACCTATACTCTAACCCTTAACCATTTTTTCCCTTTTGCATATGTGTTTGCAAACTTTATATGTAGATTTATCATGCAAATAGGTGTTGAAAGGTGATCAACAAGTCATCAAATTGTTTCAAGTCAGATAAATCCTAATTCAATCTTGGAGACAACCTACAACCTATATTCTATAGATTTGACTCTGTCAACCCACCAAGAAGACAAGTGTAGATATGGATCTACAAAATTTTCTCTTGAATTTGTAGATTTTTGGAGGAGGACTGATTCACCATCAGTGGCAAATGAGTCCCACCTGAAGGCTAATTTATTTATTTTTGGTCAAAATCTAGTTCCTAACATTCGGCAAGTAATTTTAGATGTTTTTACCACTAGGAGGACTAATTCGCCATCAATGGTGAATGAGTCCCACTAGTGATTTATAGTGGTTTTTTCTAGTTTCAGGAACCTTCAAAGATCAACATTCAACTTCAAGTTGCACTCTATTAAACTTCATTGAATTCTATTTGCATTTGTTTATGTTTTTATCTAATTTTTGCATACCTCTCAGTGTTTTCAAACATTTCATATTTCATTAGTTTTGCATTAATAATCAATCAATTTCATCACTTAGTTGCATCTATATAATTGCATTTAGTCATAATTACATCATATATTCCTTAGTTTGAGTGAACCACCTCAATTTTAGTGTTCTACTCTCTCTTTTTAAGTGAAAGATCCTAAGAGTGTAAGAGAAGTCTATAGAACCTTGAAAATTGATGATTCAACTTGTTTTGGAATACCCACTTTGTTCCAATTACATTTTTGTTTGTCGATCTAGGTACAAGTTCCCATGTTTGATTTTTCTCCATTTAATCAAGTTCTTCTTTTATTTCCTTTACCCAATTTTGATCATTTCATGCTTCTTCCAAACTCTTTAGCACAGTTTCTAAGAGTAGACACAATAATACTTTCTCTTGAGTTGCTTTGCTTCTTGTGATGATTCCCTTATTTTTTTCTCCAATAATCTAGTTTTCTAAGTGGTTTCTCTATACATACTTTTGGATTTTAGTTGTAGTTGTTGGAGCCTCCTTTGTCTCTTCTTCTTCTTTCTTATCCTTTTCTTCTTTGTCATCTAAGTCATCAGATTCATATTCAATATGCTAGTCAGAATTTATTTTAACATCTTCATCTACATTCACATTCACACTTTCAACTATCTTGTTCAATCTCTTGTTGTAACACTGGTACGATTTACTTCTTGTAGAGTAACCCAAAAATATGTCTTCATTAGCTTTTCTATCAAACTTTCCAATATTTTCCTCATCACTCCAAATGTAGCATTTCTCTCCAAATTTTTTTAATTACTTTACTTTGGGAGCTCTTCCATACCATAACTCATATGATGTCTTTCCATACCTCCTCTGGAACAATACTCTACTAAGAGTGTAAACTATTGTGTATCGCTTCTATTGAGTACACCTTTCGTAAACCTCCTTCATTGATCATTGTCCTACCTACTTCTTGAACTCTCTCGTTCATTCTTTCCACTACACCATTCTATTGTGGCATTCTAGGGGCAAATAGCTATCTTTTAATGCCATGTTTTTCATAGAATTTTTTGAATTCATTAGAAGTAAACTATCCCCCTCTTTCAAATCTTAAATAGGGTATGTGAAGGTTCATCATGGAAAAGGCAGGCCCTTAAGTGGCAAAAAAAATAGAAAAGATAGAGTTCAGAAACTTGGCGTAAAATTTTGAATAAGTTATCTATATTATTTCAAAAATATGTAACAATATAATCTATAGGAAATTGAATGTAGTATCTAAACAAGTAGGTTTATTTTTAATTTTTAAATCTATTTGGTGAAAATTTGAAATTTCAATCCAGTAGTACTTAAATTTTAGGGAAAAAGTAAGAAGTAGTTGTTTGTTTGACCACCCTAACTACAATAAAATGGTAATATTTTTTATAAGATTTTAGGTATAATTAGAGGACTCATGTCCCAATGTGATGCATTTTTTTTTGTAATTTTTTTCCAAGTAAATAATTAATTATGATTTTTTTATTACAACTTTTAAAAAATATAAAAAATCATATGTCTGACCACCTTAACTTAATCAAAACTTCATGAAATTCATTTTCTTTAAATCCTATAGTATGTGAAGCATAGAATGTCACACATTTTTCCGATTTAAAAAATGTGATACCGTTTGAAAGCTATAAATGTTTTTCAATCAACCTATCAATCAAGGCTTTAGTCGTAATTCAAATAGAAAATGAATAATAATAATTTATTAAATTCAAAGTAAAGAATAATTTATATTGGTGGAAAGTTGAGAATCTCCTTTAAAAACCCTTTTCATTTCATCAATTTTGGGTAAAAAAAATTTATCAGACACATACCCTACACATACCCATTCTATTGCCACTTTTTGGCATATCATGATCCTGCACATACCCAACACTTGATTCTCCTATCAACTTCATTCTCAACTCTTTCTTTGAAAATCTTGAATTTTTCTAAAGCCTCTATTTTTTCTCTTAAAAATGCAACCCAGGTTAATATGGAATAATCATCTATTAAAAGCATGAAATATCTCTCACCTTTTAAGCTCCTTGTTTTGGTAGGACCACATAGGGTAGAGTATACAAGGTACAAAAAACCAGTAGATGATTCTTCTTTTCTTCATAATGTATCTCTAGTCTACTTTTCTTCTTGACATCCTTTTGAGATAGTGTTGTCTAGTTTGGCCAATTTTGAAAAAATCTATGACTACTCTTGTTGAACTTATCCTTACCAAATTGTTGAATTTGATGTGACAAATCCTCTAGTGCTAGAGCCAACTATCATTGGATAGAGATAATAAGCATCTCCTTGTATTTCCTTCCAGTTGATACACGTCCCCACTTGTTCTTTTTTCAAGTGCAATAATAGTTCTAGATCTCTTTTGGATCTCACAACCATCATCCTAAAACACCACATTATAGCCATTTTTGCATATCTATCCAACACTCAGAATATTATGATATAAACCATTCCCATAGTAAAAATTGTCAGTGTTATGTTTTCCATGAAAGGTAATAGAACCAATTCCAACAATCTGTGTTGTTTTATCATCTCAAAATCTAAGAGAGCCTCCATCATATTTCTCAAGCTTCACAAACTTACTTTTATCACCAATCATATGATTCAAACATCCACTATCAATCAACCATTCATCTCTATTTCTTTTAACAAATAATGCAACTTCAGTGATATCATTAGATTTTGGAAAAATGTTAGAGGTATGAAATCTAGGTTCATCCTTTTCCACCAAAAGTAAACAATCCTCGTGATCTAATTCATCATCTAAAATATTTTCATTCTCATTAACATAATAGGCCTTCTTATTGATCTTTTTAAACTTTTTCCTTATTCCTTTTTCTTGACACTTAGATGCTAAATGACCAATCTTTCCACATCTAAAAAATTTAAGAGGTAACATACCTTTGTACTTGTTGGTACCTTTATTTATTTTCCTTGTGAATTTTTCTTCCAACTCATGTGAACATTCATTGTTTGGATCTTCTTCTATATTTGTGGCTTTGGAGGATGTTTAAGATTTCTCCTTTTCCTTTCCAAATTTCCTCATCTCAAATGTGGTAAAGGTTCCAAATAGTTGCTCTTTGGTGAATTTCTTCAGATCATAAACTTCATCAATAACTGAGATTTTGTCACTATAGCTCTCTAGTATGGTCATCAAAATATTCTCCATAACATCTTCATCTATCAAAGTGTCTCCTTGATTTTTTACTTAATTTACTACACTTTAAACTCTTTGAAAGTATCTTGCTATATCCTCACATTCTTCCATCCTTGAGATTTCATATTTGTGCTTAGCTATCAACTTCTTTGATGATTTGACTCTATCATTTCCTTCATAGATTTCTTTCAATTTTTCCCAAACTTCATAAGTGGTGCCCAATGAAATAACTTTTCTTAACTTAGTTTTAGCACTACTGAATTTGACACCATTTTCTGACGGTCGTTTGTCAGTCATTCGACAAATCTTTGTCAAAAGAGTGACGAAATGGAGAAAATATTTTCGTTGCTATTTTTTCGTCGAAAGGTTGACGATGAATTAAATGTCGAAATAATGGCGAAGAATCGTTAGTTGATTGCATCATGAAATGCCTCGGACTTTCGTCGGAATATCGACGAAAACTTTGTGTATCCACCAACGAATTACACCAGAAGTTTGTCACTAGTTCGATGAAATGGGCAAGCAGTAGTGTCAAAACAACAGCAGACGTTCATCGCCATTTTGACGAAATGGGCAAGGAGTCACTTTGAAACAACATGAAAAGTTCATCGAATGTGCGGCGAAATAGGCAAGTAGTAGCATTGAAACAACACCAAGAGTTCATCGACTTTGCGATGAAATTAGCAAGGAGTAGCGTCAGAAGAACACCAAAAGTTCGTCAAAAGTGTGACGAAATGGGCAAGGAGTAGCATGGTAGTAACACTGAAAGCTCGTCGAAATTGTGACAAAATGGGCAAGGAGTTATGACAAAATCTTCGTCGCAGCTATAGCAACTTCGTCGAGCCTTTCTGTTGATTCGTCGGTGGTTGTCCTCGAAATTGCGACGAAGCATCAAATTTTATTTTTTTTAAATACTTGTGGAAATGTACCATTGCGGAGACTGGTGATTGATCATACATACAGACTGCATATTGGTTTGATGCTTCAAATGATGCATTTCTTATATTGAAAAGTGCATTACCTTATTGAGTTTCTCTTTCTTTCAAGAATAGTTTAATATTCTCTACTTAACAGGGTCAACCACATGATGGTGGAAGCTCATTTGGCCCGTCCCCCCCCTCACATCACTCTCAATTCCACATACCCAGTCATATAACATTCATTCATTAACATATAACATTCATTAATTAACATATAACATTCATTAATTAACATATTCACATTCATTCATTAACATATAATATTCATTCTTTCAGTTTTTACATATTATCAAAAATATGGTTGTCATGATATGATTACAATCACTTTTTTTTTGTTTCTTTTGAAAGCTACATAAAGCTGAAGTGGAGTATCATTTTCTAAATCAATATCTATTCCCCCTTAGTTGTTCTACCCTCTGCTTGTGATCTTAATGTACGTGTAGTCGTCTGCTCATGACATGGACGCCGCTTCAAGGGGGGATCTACTGCAATAAGAAAGAAATGTTAAACGGATATGTTTTATTATTATTGTTACAAGTATTTCATTAATTAAAAGAACATTAGAGTGGTTCTCTTTACCTGATGGGTCCACATCATGTTCCTGAAATTTTGTTATAGACTCATGCTCAACATGTTGAACACCCTCTAAATCCTGATCTGCAGTTGAAACAGGAAAGGTTACATTAATTAATACACCAATTGAAATTAAATATGTTTAAGAGAACATGAGGGTGGTCCTCTTTACCTGATGGGGCCACATCATGTTCCTGATCTTCTCTAGTCTAATCATGCTCAACACGTTGATCACGCTCTACATGCTCTACAGTTGAAACATGAAAGGTTACATTAATTAGTACACCAATTGTAATTAAATATGTTTAAAAGAACTTTAGAGTGGTCTTCTTTACCTGATGGGGCAACATCATATTCCTGATCTTCTCTAGCCTGATCATGCTCAACATGTTGATCACGTTGTACATGCTCTAAAGTACTAGGATGCACACCATGACCTTCATCTCCATGTTTTGCTCCACCCTCACAAAGCTGCATTCTAATGTCATGTGCAGTATTATCATTGCTTGAATGTTTAAAATAGATAGGCATGTATTTAATTTATAGTGGAAATTATGCACAAGTATTTAATTTTAAATAAACTTTATTGAGTTTATTTACCCACGTGTCGGATGCAATGGAATATTGTGTTTTCTCAATCAAGACTCTTAGGCATTCAGCCACGGCTCCATAGCCTTGTTGGAAGGAAATCTTCAGGTCCTCTTCTATGGGAACTCTGTTGAATTCAAAGCCCTACATTTTTGAAAAAGATCATGAATTTTGCTTCTATTGTGTGATAAAACCAAAATTGTTTTCAATTTATTATAATTTGGATGCAATATTTCATTTATTGATACTTACAATTTGTGTGGCTAATTTCATATAACCACCAGAGCTAAGTTTGTGTTGCCCGTGCTTTTCTAGTCTTTCCTTTGTTACCTTCGATGTGTCGGGAAGCCTATGAAAAGTTTGAAATATGTTAGATTATGTAAAAAGAAAGAGTAATCAATATATAATTACATTGTTGATAGTATCACACATAACATACTACTTTAAAAAAAAAAATTAATGGAATTTCCATAGCATACAGACATTGAGAGCATATAAAATACAAAGTTCAATCCATGAATTATAGAAAATAGATTTTTGTTGGTTATATTCATATCGCTAATTACATTGCACAAAACATACTATAACTACATAAATATTAGATGGTGACAATTGTCTATGCTACCACATTTTTCATACATGTCTACCAAAGCATTTTATCAAACAGTTCACTGCCTTGCTGCTATGGCTAAAAGCCTAAAATAGGTGCTTTCAAACAAGCTATGGATGCTTGGAAAAAATCTATCAAAGCATAATAGTAAGCAATAGCATAAACAAGGTAGTGAATTGTTTCAAAAAATGCCTCAAAGAAATGTGGTCTCATGGTGATGGAATGCCATGACAATCCATAGCAAATTGCTTGTCATGGCATTCGTTATGGCATTCCATCACCATGAGACCACACTTTTTGAAGCATTTTTTCAAATAGTTCACTACCTTTTCTATGCTACCACATTTTTCATACATGTCTACCAAAGCATTTTATCAAATCAGTTCAACGCCTTTATGCTATGGCTAAAAAGTAAAAACCTCAAACATGTGCCTTTGAACAAGCTATGGATGCTTGGAAAAAATCTACCAAAGCATAATAGTAAGCAATAACATAGACAAGACAGTGAATTGTTTGAAAAAATGCCTAAAAGAAATGCAGTCTCACCTTTATGGAATGCCATGATAATTCATAGAAATTTTCTTGTCATGGCATTCGGCCATGGTATTCCATCACCATGAGACTACATTTCTTTGAGACATTTTTTCAAGCAGTTCACTACCTTGTCTATGCTACTGATTTTTCATACATGTGTACCAAAGCATTTTATCAAACAATTCATTGCCTTGCTGTTATGGCTAAAAGCCTAAAACAGTGCTTTCAAACAAGCTATGGATGCTTGGAAAAAATCTATCAAAGCATAATAGTAAGCAACAAGCCATGGTCTCATGGTTTTTTTTGCGTGAAAATAAGCTCAATCTTATTCACGATTTTTGGCTATTTTGAAGTTTGAAATAGAAAAAAATCATTGACCAAAAAGTCAATGATTTTTTCAAAAAATTAGTGAAAAAATCATCTAGCCTACAGTTTTTTTAAAAATTGCGATTAATCAGGATTTTTTTGCAGATTTATGCTTCTATATCACATACCTTCCTTGGCCCGGTGGTTTCTTTCCTTTCTTCTTTTCAGCCTTCTCCTTTCCATCGGACACCAGGTCCTTCCACTCCCTCTCCAAAATCATGGGGGGACGCTCATACTTTTTTTTCTTCTCTAAATGTGACCTATATTGGTCCCTCGCATACTTAGATAGGTACCATCTTTCTTAAGAACCTTGGTTCGGTTGAATGTTTTATCACCAAACAACACAACTAAATGGTTAATGAGCTCATCTTTTAAATCTTCATTTTGGGAATTCTACCATGTACATATGGTGGGCCCAAAGAGCTCCAATGTAGTATCACTTAGATGTTTATAAAAAACATCATTTCCTACAAAATGATCATGAGATCAATAGTCTAAAAAGAGTGATCAATAAGTAAATTTCAATTGGATTATATAGAATAATAATTAAAACATTTTAAGTACCTGGGACCTTCTCTATCTTTATGGGAACAAAATCCTTGGTCACCAGAAGTGTGACTGGCAATGTTCCCGTACTAGTAATACGGGAAGATCCAAAAAATGCTACTAAAACATCACTAGTACTAGTGGCCTTTGCATCCCCAGGTACATGGTCCTGACGCATGTTCTGGTATGTGTTCACTGCCAGAGGGTGAGTTAACGGATGCCTGCATGGTATGTGTTGCTAAAATTTTAGATGACAATATAGGCACGGATGATGGGGTTAGATAATGTGATGTATGCGTAGGAAGATCAAGATGGACACTTGTACCAACCCTTACTCCTCGAGAAGCACTTGCAGTACCCTATTCATGGGCAGGAGCATCATGAGGAGGCAAATAACCCTATAAAAACAACACAGATTTTAGTTCATGACATAAAAGAGTACAAAATATAAAACCATGAATGAAATTATGTTATAATTAAAGACCCCATGATAGCTTACTTGCAAGTTTTGTAATCTCTCTGTCAATACTTTAACCCTCTCTCTTATCTCATATGTTTGAGGCATTTTGAATATCCACTTAGTCATTTCTTCATTGCATTTTTTCATGAGATTCTTTATCGTATCGAAAGGGTTTGCTAAATAAGCCATGTCATCATCAAAAAATATTGACTGCACCTCACTATAGATGCTCTCCTCTAATGTTGATGCCTTTCCCCGATCAGTCGACTGCAACAAGAATATTAAAAAAATAATCAAAATTAACCCAAAAAACTTATGAAAAAAACATATTAATAAAACATTTTGCTCGTATCTAATTTGTACAATTACAATGAGGTAAACCCGTCAGGTAGAAGCATCTGAAGATACATCGTGAACTGTGCTCTCTGCTAGAGCCTTCTCTGTACGATCAATGTCCCCCTGTGACAAAAATTAAATATAAAAAACATTACCAAAATGAAACCAATAGACTTATGAAAAAAACATAAGAATAAAATGGTATATTGGAGTCATTAATTGGAGGTTGGGTAAAATGGTACATAGTACGTACCACCCCCATAGTAACTGTGTTTGTAACTAAGTGATTCAAATTGTCATCGATTAGCAACTCTTCCCCTACAGTTATTGATTTTATCGCACATACCAATACACGGTTTCCCTCGCACACCTCGAATATGCAATTGGGTTGCTTATTTGTTGACCCAGGTCGTGTAGTATTTATAAGCCCTGCAATATTCCCTGATGCTTTTGGCCTTCCATCAATTTACATAGCCACTCCTTTATTTTTATCATTATCTTTTAGTTGTATATAATTTGCTGACAGTGCATGCCTACGCATACTTCATGTATATCGAACCAGTTGCATGCAATCTTTGTAACTGTAACAGGGTCCAACATACTTCATCAATTCAATAACTTTGTCGTAATAGACCTTTATGTCGTCCATGCAAAATAGGCCCAAACCATGTAATGACGATGGTGCTATGCGATATATCCTCTCATTGACACAAAAATTAGTGTTTATTGGAGGAAGTTCCTTGGGTACCCATTGTTTCTTTAGATGTTTGTACCTCAAGGGCACCTCGATGTCACCTATACTCTCATCATCATAAGAACATGGCCCCCCTTCAGCAAGAAAAAATTCTATATGTTTACAACATTTTCTTCTAATCTTTTGACCTCTAGTTGATCTCCCTCTTTTAGACATACTACATGTCTCGCTTTCCTCTTCTCTTCCTGAATTTCCCTTGCTCGAGGAAGACAGATCTAACAAATACCTATTTGGTGGTACTTGCACTAGTAAGGATGTTGGATGAAGTTATTTCATGGTGGTGTGATCCCAAGGTGACATTATGATTAATCTATCATTTCATCACTAGAATTTCATAGGTTATAAGTTAATCAAGTCTTGATAGATTGCAAGCTATTGTTACTACCGTCCAAATGTGTCCATCACAAATCAAATCTACTTAACGTTTTAACTCCCAAACTTTGTAACAAGTGTTAAATGTGACTATGGTGCACCAGTTACACAACCAATGCCTCAAATGTATTCTCTAATTGTAATCAAATGACTTTTTCTCTTCATTCAAGTAAATAAACTTAAAGGGAAACACTACCAAGTGGTTTATTTGACACCTGCATGACTAAAAATTAAAGAAAATTAACATTTAATTTCCATATGTCTAAGTGGTTAACGGGGAGGGAGTGTGTACTAGGCCTGGTTAAGTCATCATAAGTTTATGCTTTGGCAATAATTTTTTTTTAAGTCATATTAAATCTTCCTATGTATAATTTCTAGGAGATTTTTGGTATGTTTTAAAGTAGGATGATTGATGAAAGAGCCCAAAGACTAGCCTTTCTCCATGGTATCCAAGTACACATAGCAGTGGTCTTCTCTTATATGGTTGGACATGATTTAAAGAACTTAGCTAGGAATTATTCATTTAACCTAAGGTTTTGTCATAATGCCATCATTGAAAAAGTATGATCAAATTATTCTATTATGAAGAATTGGTCTATGTGCCTCTAGTAATCACTATAAATGTTTGTAAGGATAAAATGACTAATTGCATCAAGTAGGAGAGAATCAACTTTGAGTTTTTCAAAGATTATATTCCTCTATTCATAATTTTTAAGGGTTGTGTGTGGAGGAGCTTATCACTACCAAAAAGGGAGGAGACCTTTCCTTGTATTCTTTTATAATTTTCATCATTCTTTTTTATTTTACACCTACATTTACAAATACACATACATATGTAGTTACTGTTTTCATTTATTTTTCATGTAGTTTAATAGTTTGATCGATTTCATATTATATGTGTTGAATATTTTAGAATTTCAATTACATTAATTTATGGATATGTTGTATCTATAACACTACAAAACCATATGCTCTTTGCATTTACACTTGCATTTACAAATACACATTTATATACATAGATATAGATTTCTTTAATGATATGTTGTATTTATTGTTCTAGGAGAGCATCTAATAATTGCATTTACATTTACATTTAAAAATACATATACATACATACATACATACATATATATATGTGTGTGTGTGTGTATGTATATAATTTATATTCAGTGTTCAGAAACAACCCATTAGGTCTGCACATGGATAAAAAATTTATAAAATCAGATCTCCATACATACTTTGTTGAAACTTACACCCTATTCATGAATCCTACAATTACAACAGTATCCATGGGGCCTCTTACATAAGCTACAATAATCACAAAAAGTTTAAGAGCCCGTTTATATCATGTTTTGACTACAAAACCCTCAAAAATAGGGTAACTTAGATTATGATTTGTTGCTGAGTTGTATGGACAAAATCATTAGCACCAGCTCATTCTTGGAGTCTTTTAAAAGAGAAGCGAATCAAGTGGTAGTTAAGTACAAACCTTATAGTGTCAAGGTGAATGAGGTGATCAATTTTGATTGGCCAACTGATGAAGAGTACAAGGCGGTCCAATTGGCTGGTGACACATGTGCTTTCTAGCCCGATGCTTGTTTGCTCCCTCCTTTTTCTATAAGAAGGATTTCAAGGCTGAAGCACGGGTTAGTAAGTTAGATATTTCTTTTGGCCTAGCTCCATGAAGTTGCAAAAGAAAATTGTAAAGTCCTGATGGTTTTAGGGAAAAATGCAATTCTAGGTTTTGAGTCATTCTAGTAGGTTTTGGAATTCATGGGGATTTGATGTTTTATGACAGTACTGGCATTTGAATTGATATGATTAATTCAAACTCATGTCTCTCCATTTTACAAGCATATCTAAATTTTGAATAAAATGATCAAGGGTTGTTTTGTTCATCTCACTGTTGTGGTGTGTATGATTCTTGCTATAGGTTTAATTCAAGGAATTAATTAAAATGTTTGAATGGAATTGTGGGTGGATATGTTCTGTATAAGCTATTTTATTTTTTCTGTCTTATCTTGTACCATTTTATGAGAATGGGGGTGCCAATGTATGAGAAGATCTTTGGAAACTAGGAATGAAAATTGAAGGTTAAAGAGAATGGGGTTGCCAAACTTACAGTACTCATTGCCCCTTGGTCGTCGATTTTCTGTGAGTGCCCTCAACCTCGTCCTCGGCGCTGGTATTGACCTTGTTTTCACTCCTCCAAACTCTTCCTCGACGCTGATAATTGACCTTGTTTTCACTCCTCCAAACTCTTTTTCGGCACTAGTATTGACCTTGTTTTAACTCCAAACTCTTCCTCGGCACTGGTATTGACCTTGTTTTCACTCCTCCAAACTCTTCCTCGGCGTTGGCATTGACCTTGTCTTCACTACTCCAAACTCTTCCTCAACGCTGGCATTGACCTTTCACTTATCCAATTTGATGAGCTACAACTTGGTTTCATTAGCTTTTACAGTATGTTAATTAAGTTCCAAATTTTGGTGCCATTTAGCTAGGTTTTAATATTCTACAATATCGTTAAGTATATATTAGCTATATTTTACATAATAAATAATATAATTATTCAACTTATTATAATTAGATATTATATTCTTTAACAAAATTATTAAATACGTATAAAATTATTATAATTAATAATTAATAATAAGTATATTTTTATATAATACAAAATATAATTACTATAATATATATTTAATATAATAGTAATATATATTAATATGAGAGAGAGAAACTAAATTTTGATTGGTTGTTTCATGTCAACAATCCAAGGATGGCATGTGTCCTTAGGGAGTTATGCTCAATGTAGCATGCCATTTGATTAAAGATATGATAGTTTTCCTTTAAGAACTCTTCAATGTACCCATTGCACACTTAAGGAGACAAAGATAAATATAGGGAAGAAAATATAGAGAGAGAGGGAGATAATGAAAAACATACAAATAGAAAGGGAGACAAAGAGATAGAGAGGGGTAGAGAGATAAAGAGATAAGGATGAATAGATAGAGATGTAGGGAGGGTGATTGATATATCTCTCCCTGTCGCTCTCTATATCTCCCACTATCTATGTCACTCCCGCCTCTTCCCCCCTCTATCTATTGAGCTATCTCTCCCTCTCCCCCCTTTCTCTCTCATTCAACCCATCTCTCCCTCCATCTCTCCTACTCTATATCTCTATCTCTATTTTATCTCCTCTTACTCCTCTCTATACACCCTAGAGTAATTAGAGGTGGAGGGGTGGGCAAGAGAGAGAGAGAGAGAGAGAGAGAGGGAGGGAAAGGGGGAGAGAGAGAGGGAAAGGGAGAGAGAGAGATGAAGGAGAGAGAGAGAGTGAGAGAATTAGGAGGGGTAATGGGGAGGGGAAGAGTGTTGAGGGTAGAGGATAGAATGTTTAAGGGTTTATTGTTGAGGAGGTAGGAGGGAGAGACTTGAGAGAGAGAGGGAGGGAGGGAGGGTTATAGGTAGAGGGTAGAGGGTTTATTAAGGGTTAAGGGTTAAGGGGAGAGAGATAGAAGGAGTGAGTGAGTGAGAGAGAGACCTAAAGGAGGGAAAGGGGGTAGGATACTGAAGATACTTGAGAGAGAGAGAGAGGGAGAGAGTGGGAGACAGATAGAAGGAGGGATGGTTAAGGGTACATGGTAGATGGTTTAAGGGTTTAGGGTTAAGGGTGGAGGGGAAAATACATGTTATTTATTGTGCTCACCTTTTATATTTGTGATAGGACAAACTATTAATATAAAATTATCCAATGCTTGTACATTTCTACCCCAATTGTTGTAGAGATAAGAACAATATTTTTTCACTATGATAACAACACTTGTTTCAATAAGTGTCTTATTTTATTAAATGACCATATTATTTTTTAAATGATATACTTATAGTGGACAGTTGTGATATTTTATTTGAAACAAAAAAATACTTATTTCACTTCTTCATGAAATATGTCACTTCTTTATGAGTTATGAGAGAGGGGAAGGGGAGAGAGAGAGGAATGGTTGTCACTAAATCTTGGCTCATCCAAATAGTTGATCATTGCACTAAGATGTGCATATTCAATCAAAAGTTAAAATTCTAAAACCTCAAACTAAAAGAGTGGAATATCCAAGTCTTTAGAAACCTTTTCAAAGAAAGGATCTTTTTGAAAGTAGAATGGCTAAGATCCAAAAAGACCTCTCAAATGACTTTTCTTACATCCTAATAGAAGAAGAGAGGAATCTCATAATTCAATTGTACGGTGTTTATAGTTTTAAATAAATCTATTGGAGACAAAAATCAAGGATTAAATGACTTAAATAAGGTGTAAAACCAAGTTTTTTCATTTAAAATGCAAAATTAGAAGGAAAAGAAACATAATATGAAGATTGAAGATGGAAAGAGGGAAAGAGGAGGAGGAGAGAGATATGGGTAGAGGGTTTAAGGGTTTAGAGTTTGGTTGGCATGGAGGGAGAGAGATAGAGGGAGGGGAGGAGGAGAGAAAGACCTAAGAGAGGGAGGAAGGCAGGAGAAGCAGACTGAGATAGAGCGAATGAGTGAGAGAGAGACCAGAGAGGAGTGGTGCTAGAGGGAGAGATCTGGAGAGAGACAAAGGAAGGAGGCTAAGGGTAGAGGGTAGAGGGTTTGGCTGGCTTTAAGTTGGCGGCTTGAAGGGCGGGAGAGAGATAGAGGAGGAGTGAGTGAGTGAGAGAGAGGGGGTAGGATATTGAAGATACTCTGAGAGAGAGAGAGAGAGAGGGAGGAGGAGAGAGATAGAGGGAGGAGGGCTAATGGCAGAGGCAGATGGTTTGGCTGGCTTAAGGTTAAGGGTGGAGGGATAGAGACAGGAGGAGTGGAGGACAGGAGAGGATACCTAAGAGGGAGAGGGGGTAGGATATTGAAGAGAAGCAGAGATAGAGAGGAGGGATCAGGAGAGAGATAGAGGGAGGAGGCTAAGGGTAGAGTGTAGATGGCTTCAAGGGCTCTGTTGGCAAGGAGGGATAGAGATAGAGGGAGGAGGAGGAGAGAAAGACCTAAGAGAGGGAGAAGGGCAGGAGGAGAGACTTGAGGAGAGAGACCGAGAGAGGGAGAGGAGGCAGGGAGGAGACTCGAGAGAGAGAGAGGGTAGAGGGCTTAAGGTTAAGGGTTATGTGGCATGGAACTTCAAAGTTTTGTTCTTTGTGTTCTATTTATAAAACAACACATATGGACTAATAGTTCTAACAAAATCACTAAGGTTATATAAAACAACACATAATGATTTAAAATACAACTTATATGAACAAAATTGGACCAATAGTTGAACACTATAACTTTTTGAAAATCCTTCACATTTAATGGGAAAATATATGTTATTTATTGTGCTCACCTTTTATATTTGTGATAGGACAAACTATTACTATAAAATTATCCAATGCTTGTACTGATGGAACTTCAAATTTTTCTCCTAATTTTCCACTCATGCCCTGACTTATGTCAGTGGTCTTTCATGGTGTTGGAAAATTTCTTAGGGTTGGGGTTTTAGCTTTGTCTTCATCTTAACCCCTTCTGTTTACCTAATGCCTTGGTCGGGATCTATTTTTCCATTACCTTTTTTGAAGGGTTTTAAAAACATCTTATGCCCCATCGTTCCATCTAGGCCTGGTCCCTTTGGTCTTAATATTTTATTTCCTCTATGGGTTTTATTTTCCTAAGTCCTGGTTGGCTTTGTGTTGAACGGTTTAAAAAAAACTTATGTCGTTGTTTTCCATCCACCTAGTTATGTCCCCTTGCCCTTTAATGAATGTTTTATTTTTCAGAAGGATGAAATTCGTGCTACCATCAATCAAAATGCCTTTAAGATCAATGGTTGCCCGCCATCCCGTGATCGGGAATTGTAGGATGGCGATATCACAAGCGGGCGACACGTGTCCCTTCTGGGGATCAAATTTGCGCTACTGTTCATCAATTGTCCTATGATCTGAGTCATTCCTCGCCATCCTGCAATGGTGCTTTGGTTGATTATGAAATCAAAGGCGGCTGCCACGTGGTCTGTACAAGGTGGGGCCCGAGGAAATTTTTGTGCGATATATTTGACAAGGCCGGGGGGAAATTCATTAAAAATGAGCAAAAGTGAAGAAATTAGGGCAGCTAGTGATTTTAATGGTATATTAAAAAAAAACATATTTTGATAGTTAAATACATTCAAAATATTTCTAATATATTTCTAATTTAAAAAATATATTGCTCAATTTTTTAAATATATTATACATACAAAATTACATAATCAATAATAGATAATAGATTTTGGTGAATATATCTAGGTATGTTAATATATGCTGAAAAACTAGTTTTAATTAAAAAACATACTAACATCATTAAAAGGTAAGTTTATAATTATAAAAATTTAGCATTAGAATTATTTAACATTTGAAATAGAAAATTTAAATATTATATAATAATAGTTTATAATTTACTTATATAGTATTTTGGATAATAGAAACAATTTTGATTGATTTAATATTTTCTAAGTTCATTATTGAATTTAAATCTTATAAATATAATTATATATCTTTAATCAATATTATAATTTAAAAATAATAATGAATATTGAACATCTTAGATTTTAGTATAACTTAAATGTTAAAAAATTTAATGTATAAGTTTATAAAATATAATATATATTTTTTTAAATAAAGATTTAAAGATTATTATATATCATGTATATTTAAAGATCCATAGAATTATCTTTTTAACTATGAAATTAATCTGATTAATTTCATTTATAATTTTATCTTATCTTATCTTTTTAACAATTTTTTGGTATCCTACATAATTTTTTTTCTATAAGTATCATGTTTTATACTCTTTATATGGAAGGTAGTGTTTTGTCATGGAGCTTAATAAGTTTTAATAATTTTTAGTCATTTTAAAGATTTTTATTTTTTTATAAAGCTAGGTATATTTAGACTTTTGATGGCTTATGTATAATTATGCATATTCTTTTATTTATTATATTTTTTGCAATATCATGTTATTCTTGATTAATCACATTATTTGTTTATCATTTTTATTTGTTTTGTTGAAAAATATTTTATCTTTACTTTACATCTATGATAATTTCAAAATTATCAAATTTAAAAATTATAAATAAAAACTTATTTTTATTAATCTCTCGAAGTACGTAGGTCCTAATCTTTTGTAGATTAATAACTATCTAAATAGCTATTTCTTTCCTTTATTTCTATAAATATGTCTCATGTCTCTATTGAAATTTATGAGATGTGTCTGTAATTCTTAGCACAACACTCTTAGAGATTAGGATTTATTTTTACATTTATCTATTTTATTGTCTGGCTGAAGGGCTAATTAAATCTTCATTGAAAACCTAAGCAAAGAGCTTGGGTCCTTCAACTTCAAAGCTTGTCTAATTTCTTGATGAGAATCATTCACATTGATTCCCAATATTGTGCGCCTTGCATGATACATTTATAAAATGCACTTAGTAATTTAGTATGTGGTTGAAATACTAGAGTTCTTTTCATTTTTGGCACATGATTGGCTATTTTACTATGTTAAATTTTATTTCAGCTTTATTTTGCTTTCATGTTGTCAAATTTTCATATACTTTAGTCTTTAGAAAAAATAAATGAAGATTCTCTATTATTAACCCAAATTCATAAAATCATGTATAGAGAGAGTACATATAAACTATTAATTATAGAGTATAATAACAACAAAATGAATTTAAAACTACTACATAGAAACAAGGTTTAGAATAATTCAAAATAGAGATACCATCTCCTAAGCAAATACTATGTATAGAAACCCATGTAGCCATATTTCTCACTCTCTCCCACTCTCCCACACCTCTCCCACTCTCTCTCACTCTCTCACACCTCTCCCACCTTCCTAATCTCTCCTCCTATCTCCCACTCTCTCCCATTCTCTCGCACCTCTCCCACTCTCCCACCCTCTCCCATTCCTCTTCCCACCCTCCCACTCTCTCCCTTCTACCCTCCCTCCTCCCTTAAGCCCCTTTGGGAGAACCATCTTGGTGCACTTACCTAAAGCCACCTTATCTTTCAATAAGGTATAAATATTTTTTTATACAACATGCCCCTTGAAAACTGGAGATAGGCACTGCAAAAAGAAGGTAAACACTAATGAAAATGGTCAGTGGTATTATGGAAGATGTGATAAAACTTTCCCTAAATGTGATTATAAATATATACTTCAATGCAAAGTGAAAGACCATACTTCATTCACTTGGATTACAACTTTTGAAGAAGTGGCAGAAGAAATTATGGGTGTAACAACAAAAGAATTGAACATTTTGAAGAATGAAAAACAAGATGATGTTAAGTTTTCACACATTATACAAAAGGTCCTTTTCAACAGATACATATTTAAAATTCAAGTGAAAAAAGAGACTTATATACTTGAACAAAGGATTAAATGCACAGTCATAAAAATCACAAAGTTTGATTATTCATCTGAGAGAAAAGCTTTATTAGACTCAATTGCAAAGCTATAGGTTTCATAACATTCAAATTCTTGAATGTATATAATGTTAACAATGTATTCAAACATTTGAAAAAAAAAATAGTGGATATATCTAAGTTAGTTAACGCCATTTTGTCATGATATACTTCTCTGATGCTATCAATACTAAATCTAATGATTGATGAACATTTCTGCTTTTAAATTTGTTGTTCTTGGTTGATTGTTGTTATAGAAAAGTTGGTATGATTTCAAATTTCAATGTGTACCCTTATATATGGGAATTGAGATAAACAATGACACAAACAATAATGAAATCAAATTGATTGCTTTCCAAATTCATATTCATGAAATGTAAGCATTTTTCAAGTCAATAGGCATCTTGATAAAGATAACTCTTGGCATGTTTTACATATATTATTAATTAATATAGGTATGTTAATTAAATTAACTATATTTTATTTCTATTATATATATTGAATCATAAAAGATAAAAAATCTTATCATTAAATATAGGAATGGTTGCAAAATTACATATTTTCAAAATAAAATATAGTGTGTAATTTAAAATACAAACTTCATATAATTTTATATATTTATATTATTATTTATTAAATATTTTATGCAGAATCCTAAACTAAAAATTAGCCTCCCCTCTCGCCTCCCTCTCTCCCCCTCTCATATCTCCTCTTCCCATCTTATCTCTCTACATATCTCTCCCACCTCTCTCTCTTTCTCTTCCCATATTTCCCTATCTCCCCTATTTTCTCTCTCCTCTCTCTCCCTCTCTCCATATCTATTTGTCTTTCTACTTCTCTCTATATCTCCTTATATCTCTATCTTGGCAATATTCATCTATCTCTCTCTCTCTCTATATATGTATATATCTATTCATTCCATCTCTCATATATTTATTTCTCCTCTATCTCTATATATCTCTATCTATTTTTTATCCTTCCTCTTCCATTCTATATTCATCTCTACCTCTATCTTCATCAACATTAACAAAAGTAAAAGGTATGTACTTGAATCCCATTTAAATTTTCATATATATAAATATTTTAATATTTTCCCCAAACCATAATATATATATTAGTGTGTATTTATTTATTGCAATAAAGAATTAACTAAGTAACACATTAAGAATTCTAAGGATTTGCAGTTTTGGAAAAATGTATAACAATTTTTTTGTTGATGTCATAAGAAGTTTAGAAAATCTCAAAATATGAATAGATTTTAAGGCCATATATTATGTAGCTTACAATGCAAAAGAAGGAAGGAAATTATTATCAATTTTAATTTTACAATTTAATACCATATGAAAACTATTGTAGTATTATCTAAATTAAATTCTTGACATATTAATTTTATAAACACACGGCTTCATTCAATAAATTCTCCCAAGTTAAAGCAAACCCTAAGTGAAATAACAAACTCAATTGTAGATTCAACTCTAATCATAACCTAAGCTTAACATCAATCCTAATAAACCAACGCTTAGCCTTGAAGTTATCATATAATCTAATTATCTCTTATCTAAATTTGGGTTGAATTATTTTTTCCTTATTTTAATTATATATTTTTATTTATTAGATCTTTTATTGAATATATGCAAATATAATTTTACTTCTACATTCATTCTATGCCCATTTTTTTCATGATATTTTAACATTCATTTTCTGGAATATTAGATCAATCTCACACATATAAATATGAAACCTCAACATTTTAAAACTGAATTCTACCCAAAACATAGACACACAATTGAACAAATTCTCAAAAGAAGAATGACAAAATCATTAACATTTCATTCAAAATTCACTCAAATCCACATAAGGAGAGAAAATATATTAGAATTATACGTTTATTCATTCTTATAAGTCATATCTGCATACAATTTAAGATAATTTGCATATATTCATCCAAAACTCAAAACAGTCTATCTATTCTATTATGTCCGCTTGGGGTTTTAACAGCCAATGGCACCACATATATCACTTCCTCATCAGAGCAAAAATATCTTTCTACCCATATATTCAACTCAAAACCTAGCTAGAGCTTTTGTCAGTTCTCTCCCTACAAATGAGCCTTGAATTCCCTTTTATATGACAAGAGAGCAACAAGCTTCGGGCTCAAATATAATTTCACCACAAATTTTCATTTGAACAAAATATCCATTGCATTTGAATTTCATTTCAAAACTTCCCACACATTGAATCTGCAAAACATAGTGGCACACGAATTGGGGAAACCTAAAAGAATAGGGAACACCAATTGTCATCAAAATCCCCTTGTCGCTAGGCCATGCAAAAAAACTAGGAAACCAACTTGCCACAAAGGCACACCACAACAAATTCTTGTTTACCCGCCACCCTGCCCTTACCAACACTCAGACATCGGTATACACACCCGCTTCTAGTTGTTGCCCAATACGATAGACCCTCAGCCTCCTCTTCTTTTTTTTCCTTTCCCAATATGGTTCTAGTCCATCCGCTTGGGGTTTTAACAGTCGATGTGCCCACACATATCATTTCCACATCAGAGGGTAGATCGTGATTGAAGTGACTTAAATACCGACAGTAGTCCGAGTCGGTCTCGGTTACATCATTAGAAGTGTTGCTCGTAAGGTCAATGGGCGAGTTTTGGCTTATAGAGGAGCCATGCCCATACCTTATTTTCCTACTGACACTAGTAATAGAGCACACCGACTACTTGCCTTTGTCATCTACCAGTTGAGCAGCAATGTCCTAGAATTGTAACCTTCTATTGCATCTAGTGGGCACAAGCCTGGTCTTGTCAACCAAAGCACCTTCCTGAATAGCAGGACCGAGCTTTTGTGAGATCAAACAAACAAACCTCCTTACTAACTTACTCATTTTCTCTTCTCAGACAAGCACTCAAACTTGATTAGAATCAGCCCACAAAGTGCTTAGATCTAACTGCTACAAGAATGACACTCTTAGCAGTTAATTCCTCTTGTATTTATTGTGCAAGGTAATGGAAACCTTCATCAATGCTTAGTAAATATGCATGTGAAAACTTGGCAATTTGGTGTCATATGTACTGTCACCGTTTAACTAGAGCTACATGAGAATCCAAAGATCACCCTTCATGATTGCCAACAACAACATCTTCAAACAGATTGAGATCAACGTGACTACACAAGCAAGGAATAATTCCTTAATGCTTCACCAACCTTCCTCTTCCTCCTGCGAGCTAGCAGGGAACAAAAGAGATTTACATTAGCTTTTGATCTTGGTTGTCGATCTAAAACCATGGGTTATGAGCTCAATAGTGGGGATTGGGCCCCACATTCCATACAGTACACACATCTGCCTTTTGCTAACCTTGCACCAAATAACAGGGCGACACCTTAGGTCTGCAAGTTGGCAGGGTACGATCAAGATCTTCTCCAATATCTTTGAATTTGGAAAACCTACACACTGCACAGTTAGTATTTAATGAAAGGCTTTGGCTAAGCCATCGGCGAAATGACCACTAGAGTTAATGGCTTAGGCTTACATCACTGGATTAAAATTAAAACCCAACTTTGATTTTAATACTTTATTTCCTTTGCAAGGTTTTATTTCCTAAGTCTCGGTTGGCCCCGTTAAATTCTTGTCCCAACCCTAACAAAGAACAAATGATTAAGCTAAGGATTGTATTTTTTGTTATAACTTTAGTTCTAGAGAATTCTTAATTACCAATTCTTATTTGTGCATTTGTATATGAATCCAATTGAATGCCTTTCCATATCATTATGGAAAATTTTATTATTGCAACCCTAACTCTAACACTAATTAAACCTTGACCCTAACATGATTGAACTCATATTATAACCCTAACTCTAACACTAATTGAATTGTATTCGTAACCCTAGGTATTGTTGAAACCTAACCCTAATTGTGTCAAAACCCTAGAGAACTCTAATTGAAGCCTAACCCTAAAATAGACAATAACCCTTACCTTAATTAAACCCTAACTCCAATCCTAGCCCTAATTTAAGACTAACCTTAACCCTAACCTTAATTAAACCCCTATTGAATTATAACCCTAATTGATCCGTAACCCAAATTGAATACTAATTGAACCTTAAACCCTAAGTGAATAGCAACCTTAATTAAACTCCAACCATAATCCTATTTGAATTTTGACCCTAATCATAACCATAATTCAACCCTAACCTTAATTGAACCCTAACCCTAAACATGAGTTCATTTAAGTTTAAGGTTCATATAGGGTTAGAATTTAATTAAAATTAGGTATAGGATTCAATTAGGATTAGGGTTGGGGTTGGGGGTAAAGATGAAGGTTCTATGATAGAGCTTGGGGTTAGTGTTAGGGTTCAATTGGGGCAAGGGTTAGTATTAGGGTTAGGGTTATGGTTCAATTAGGGTTTCATTAATCTTAGTTTTAGAATCATAGTTATGTTTAGGGTTGGATATAAATTTAGAGTTAGGTTTGAAGTTAATTAGTGTTAGTTTTAGGGTTGGTGTTATGGTTAGACTTATAATTAATGTTAGTATTGGGATTAGATTCTATCACTTTAATAAAAATAATCTTCTATAAATTCATTCATTTTTTTTTTGAAATTATATAATTTAAAATATTTTCAAATTTACCTATGTTGATATATGAGAGATATAACAATTCTAAACTCTATACAATTTATAGTTAACTTGACATTGTGTATAAAAAGGTTTCAGTTATGAATGTTATAATATAAAAAATAAATGTGTTTTCAATGTTTATTTGTTAATTTAAAAGATGTGCCAATAATGTTGTAATCACTAATGATTAATTTTTTCTTGATGGTTAAAATAGATTGGTAAGTAAATTTATATATAATAAGTAAATTTATCATTGATTTTTTCTTGATAGGTAAATCAATATTTCATAAATTTATCTATAATTCTTATTTAATTTTTCTTAATTATATTAAATTATATTTTATGAAATTGTTAAAAAATTTAAGTTGCTTATAAATAATTTTATGTGTTTTTTATAATTAAGTTGATATTGTGTATAAAAGGTTTAAGTTATGAATGTTATAATATAAAAAGATAAATTTTCTTTCAATGTTTATTTGTTAGTTTGATGTGAGAATAATGTTGCATAGTAATGATTAATTTTTTCTTGATTGGTTAAGTGATATTATGAAAGTATTCTATGTTAATTTAATGTTATGAATGCTATATAATATAAAGAAAAATATTTCTAATATATTTTTAATGCATCTCTATATTTTATAAACAAACATCTAAAATAAAAATGTGATTGTAAAAAAAAAAATAACTTAATGAGTGAACATACATTTAAAGTTAAAGGTGAAATTACAAAACAAATTGTAAATTTATTTTATTTTTCGTCTGCCTAGTAATGCCCACTTCTCATTTTAATGAATTTTTTATTTTGCAAGGGTTGATTTAGTGTTGTCGTTGATCTATTGCCTGCAGATATCAACGGTGCCCGCCATCCCATGATCAGGAATTGAAGGATCGCGAAATCACAGGTGGGTGCCACGTGTCCTATCCGGGGGATCAAATTTGAGCTATCGCTGATCAACTACCATTTGATTTGAGTCGTTCCCCGCCATCCCATAATGGTGCTTGGGTTGATTGTGAAATCACGGGCGGGAACCATGTGTTTCATCCAATGAAGCCTAAAGAGTAAAGGAAACACTAGTCGGCTTTAAATGTATTAAGGGGTGAATTACTAAAGTTTTCTTGAAACACACATGTTCTAAATTGATGGATATGTTATAATCTCACTGGAAAAGCTGCTTGAAGGTTAATGACATGGCTGGCGACTGTGTTAAAGGAACGAGATCAACAACACCCGCTATCCTGTGATCAGGGATTATACGGATCGCGATATCACAGGCAGGTGCCACAGGCCCTTTCTAAAGGATGAAATATGTGTGACCATTGATGAGCTGTCTCTTCAAGATTGATGGTGCCCGCCATCCCGCGATTAGGAATTTTGGGATCGCGATGTCGCAAGTGCCTACAACGTGTCTCATCCAATGAAGCCTAAGGAGTGAAAAAAGAGTTTTCCAGTTTTAAATGTATCACGAGGTGGATTACTAATGCGCTTGTAAGATGCACATGTTTTATTTCAACACAGATGTTATGATTTTAAGGGAAAAGCTACTCGACAATTAAAGGAAAGGATGACGACCATTTTTGAAGGAGTAGGATTTATAGTAAAAAGATTGACGGTGCCCACCATCCTGTGATGGTAAATCAAAGGATTGCGATATCACGGGCAATCACCACATGGCATTCCTTCACGATGTATGACATAGTGGGCCCCTTTATTGCCGTGTTGGTGATTATGTCAGCCTATTTTGAAGATGGTCGTTGACGATTTGATCAAATTGAAGGATCAACAACTCAAATTTAAATATGTATTAAATTATGGTTGGAGCCCTTCATGCAACCCGCGAGTGGGCTTTAATGGTGGATGAGACATCTACTGGCAGGATTTCATCAACATAAAATCAATTTACTCATCTCATTTGTATCACAAAGCATCCAAGTATTTTGTCAAAATAGTTTCAGAGCCAAAGGTGAAATTGCGAGCAGCTGCAGCCAAAAATTGGAGTTTGTGCGAAAAAATCCGTGAGTTAATTTTCTCTATTTCCCAGTCATTCTGCACCTAAATTTGGGAAGGTGGGGTCTGCTATGCTTGTCACTGAGTTCATTAAAATATTTTGTTAGGGATATTGTTTAATCATAAATTGTGAGGAATTGTGGTATTTTTACTCTGTAATTTCCTATCTCTACTTAGTCATAGCCACTTGAAGTGTAACATTGTAGTGAGGCCCTAGTTTGTCTAAAATGGTGCCAACCAAGCAGCACTCTGGCCACATTGAGTATTTGAAAAGAAACTTGTACGATGATTTCCTAGATCAATTTATATTATCAACAAATGAGAGAAGCAAAGGTTTGGTGTTGATGCGAGGGAAAATCCTAGGGGAGGGGTTGGTGTGTAATAATTCCAACATTGTTGATGCTAGAGTTCCACTCACAGGCTTATAAATGTTTAGATTATGGTATGGAAAGAGGAATTTTCCTCATCCTTTTTCAAATGGATGGATGTACGACATGGGAAAGATGGTTATTCCAAATGTACCCCCTGATGTGGACTTACTTAGAGTAGTGGCCCAAAGATATGACCCTATCACACGGGTAATCAGAGATAATGATGGAGGGGTTCTATTAGAAATTAACAGAGAAGTTATCCAACAAACTTTTGATTTGAGTGAGCGAAGTGATGACTTGGTTCACATTAATCTTGAAGAAATGAAGTAGGAGTATACAAAATTGAAATCTCTTTTTAGGGTTAAGCTTCTTCTGCCTCATCTGGTTAAGGCAAGGGGTTCACAATTTCACATCAGCCCTAGTGACCTGGAACCCTTTAGATTGAAATGTTTTGCAAAGCCTTTCCTAGCTACTTTCTATTCACTATGTCACATTTTGGGTTTCAACCCTGGTGCAGTAATGTCGATTGCATACATGTTCATGGGGGTGCAAATACAACACCCTAACTTCTCTGTAACATATGACTTTGCTTCTTTTTTGGTGGAGAGGATAGATGAAGGACTGTCGAAGCTATAGAATGGTGATACTAGTACTCAATTCTTTTGGTATTCCATGTTGATGCATATGCTCTTGTTTAGGAATGTTGATTTCTTTGTTGAGAAGATGAACTTAAGACAATCAGTTAATGGAGAAAGATTGCCAATACAGATATGGGCTATAGATTTGTCCTATAATAAGAAAAGCACCAGTTATGTGCAATTTGATAATTGTTTTGCTGCAAGATTAAGGGCTAGATTGATGGTAAATGTACCTAGGATCCCTGAGGAAGTGCATAATTTCCTTAGGCCGAAGGAGAGAAAACCAAAATTGAGGGTTTTACATAACTGGGGTGACATTATCCCATATTCAGTCAACATTGTCCTGAGAATATATGGATTTCAAGGAACCCCTCACATACTGCCATACAATGTGCCACTAAGACTATGGTTTGCAGAAGTTATGTGGCAGATGGGGTGTATTCATGAAGATAACCTAACTGGAAAGGGGAAGGGAATATTATTCCCTGATTATACAGTAGTGTCTAGCTTTACATTTTTAAAGGGAGGCTAGACACATTTTGACAAATTCTTTGTTGATTACCATTTGAGATTTGGTCTAAGGTGACAATATGATCTTGAAGGTTTCTTTGCTCTTTTCAGACAAAGACTAAAAGGTGGAAAATTTGCACATGAGTTCAATTTCCCTAAGGGCCTAATCAGGAATGAATTTAATTTAAATAGACATGAATTGAACAAGGAAAAGTGGATATCTTTTAGTAAGCTACTAGATATTGTGCATGAAATGGATCCGAAGTATGATCCATTGATGGAATTCACTGCATACCACAAGAGAGTTGATTTTTTAATGAATAATTTTAAGGAGATAATGGACACCTTGACAACCAAAAAGATAAATTTAAGGCTAAGTCTGGATATGCAAAAAAAAAGTGATATGCCAATTGAAACAAGGCTAGTATGTCAACCTACATAAAGGTGGCCCATCTATAGGAGGAAAAGGGATATTGGCAGTGATGAGGAAGAAGTAGACAAAAAAGGGAAGAAAATAATTAAGGCGCCTTCATGATTAGGCCCAAAATTCAAAGTACCTAGGGCTGTCAAAATCATTGAATTAAAATCTTCACCAGAGCATAGTCCCCCATCACCACCACCTGAGCCAAGCCCTAAGAGGCAAATAATTAATCACCTAACCGAGGATTTCACAGATGAAATTATTGTTATTAATCAAGACATGCATATTGGTATGCCATCCCATCCTAGGTCAGCTGAATTGGTTCTATCTGATTTAGATATGAAGGGTAAGAGTGTGCAGGATGCAAGAATGGAGGCTTGCAAGGAGTTCTTAGATGATAATGCATTTGTAAAGACTCATGTATTCTTGCAATTAGCATGGAGGATGAAATTTGAGGAATATCAAAATAAATGCAAGGAGAGAAGAGAACTAAGTCCCGACAGGTCAGATCAAGAGAATGATGAAGAAGTGAAAGATGAACTAATGGAAGAGTTCAAAAACATCACTCCTGAAGAAGGAAGACAACTAGTGAATCAGGCTAGTGTTTTGATTTTTCTTGAATGGGACATCACAGATGCAGTCGCTTTAAATTTCATTATAAAGTCCAAGAATCCTTTTTAGGATTCTGAAGAAGTTAAGGCAGCATTACAAAACTCTGCCTTTAGTGAAGAATATGAGACCTTGGCAATTTGGGTATTGGCTCCACAAGGAGGAAACCTAGACATTGCTGATATTAATCCAAATTTCAAAGGAGGATTAATAATAAAGAGGGATTTAGAGACTACAACAACTGAAGCCACTAGTTTAACTGTGAATGTGGCCAAGTTGGCCCAAAAGACTACTGAAAGGGAGGAGGCTAAAAGAAAGAGCCTAATGGAGAAGTATAACATTTTAATTGAAGAATATGGTAAAATGCAACAGAGGAATGTTGAGCTGCAAATTGAAGTAGAAAGGTTCAAGTATAGACATACTGGGGAAAAATCCAATGCTCCAGGAACTAGCACATCACCTCCCACAGCAGGGTCAATGCCTCCTGCTTCTCCAAATGTTTCTACACCTGTGTCTCCCATTCAAAATCTCGCTCTTACCCCTCCTCTAGAACAAGTTGATGAAAAAACAGAGTGCTCTGTTGATCCAACAAAGAGGTAGCTCATGCAGAAAATTGATCAATTATAGACATCACTAAGGGTAAAAGAGGAAGGTTTTCTTTCAAAAGAAAAAGAAATTTTTACTATTGTTTTAGAGCATTTAAATGAAAAGGTGGATAATAAACTGCCCTCTATACATTCTTTGTATTCTTTGCTATTTGAAGCAATAAAGAATATTGATAGGGATCAGGGGATAGTGATTCCAATCATTCAAAATTGGATCCCTAGGGAAAATAATCTAGATGTTATGAATAAAGCCTCAAGGTTTGATGTAAATAACATGCCCCAATCATTGAAGCCTACTTATATATTAGTTAAATAATTGCAAAGTTTTCAGACCTTACCAGATGATATAAGTAGGAAGATTAGGGAATTGGTAAAGAACTTCAATGATTGGGGTAACACACTGTTACCTAATATAACTGATGAGTAGGGGGAAATCATAACACTCCAACAATGGCAGGATCAAGCAAGTAAAGTCATCAATAATCAAATTAAAATAATTTGTGATGACTTAGATTATGATTTTTTGGTAAATTGTATGGATAAGATTATTGGTACTAGCTCATTTTTGGAATCTTTTGAAAGAGATGCTAATTAGGTAGTGGTAAAGTATTTTCCTTATAGTACAAAGGTAAAAGAGGTGATTAATTTTGATTGGCCAACTGACGAAGAATACTAGAGGTGGGTGGCTAAGTATTTGAATGATGATGAGTAAAAAGAGTGGGCTACCGACAAGTGGCAAATCAAATGTTGCGGTTACAACGTTTCCAGTTTTGTATGGATGAATTTCTTGGCGTGGGTTTCACGTGGTTTTATGTTATTACATGAACCTTCCTTTGCCGACATGATGAACAAGAATATGCTCCAGGATGATTGTTGTTGTAACGATTTTTGAACAAGAATATTTTTCAAGGTGGTGGCTGTTGTAACAAATTTTGGAATATCACCAAGTGCTCCAATTGGCTAGTGACACGTGTGCTTTCTGGCCCAATGCTTGTTTGCTCCTTCAGTTTCTATAAGAAGGATTTCAAGGCCAGAAGTATGTGTTAGCAAGTTAGATAATTTTTGTCGAGTCTAGGTGAAGTTGTAGAGTGAATTGTAAAGTTTGATGGATTTAGAGAAATGCAATTTAGGTTTTGAGTCATTATGTAATAGGTTTTGAGTTCATAGAGATTTAATGTTGTATAACAGTACTAGCATTTGAGTTGAAATGAAAATTCGAGCTCATGTCTCTCCATTGTACATGCATATCTGAACTTTCAATGAAATATCTAAGGGTTGTTTTATCCATCTCACTATTGTGTGTATTATTCTATTTTAGCTTTAATTCAAAGAATTAATCAAAATGCTTGAATGGGATTTAGGCGATATGTGTTGTATAAGGATTTGATAAGTAGTCCTAGAATGCATACTAATGAAATTGTAATGCAATATTGTCGGGATCTTATATGTGATGTATTAAATCTGTTATAAACCTCTAGATGCTTATGAATTTCACTCCTGAATGGATATATGGCACCGATCTAAGTTGTAATTATTTGTGTAGTTCAAGTATTTGTTTGTCTTTGCCTAGAGCTTGCTACAAATTGAAAATTATTGTCTATCTTATACAATGGATTGTGTTTAGTTATCTCACGCCTAGATAGTTGATATTGTCTATGAACAACCAATTCTAGTTGATATTATTATCGTTGAGCTATTATGAGATCATCTACTATTGTTAATGTTGTTTATAATAATGGTGCAGAGGTTGTAAACACATTAAGGGATCACCCTCCTGGGTCTTGCAGAGCCCGAAGTGTACGAGGCTTTTAAAGTCCTCATCAGTTGGTCCAGGTCCTTCGAGCTACCTTTGATTGGAATTAGAAATTCCATAGGTATATTAGAAGACAAACCTAGTTACATTGTAAAAAGAACCAACATACACATCAGCCACTGAACAACCACCTCTACAACTGACTTTTTAATCTTTTATGATCACATGAAACATAAAACACACTTATTTCAAGGTTGTTAACATCACTATTGAAATATTTTAATTTTTTGACCTTTCAAACATTAAAAAAGTACATCATTAAATTAATTATGTAATGGCATAAAAAATAAAAACATCAAGAATTAATTATGTAACCACATAAGTCAAATATAATTCTATCAAGAAATTAATATAAAATAGATAATATAATTGCATAACTTATACATTTCAATGCCATTGATCTTCTTCTTCATCCAACACTTTGTCTGTATCATCTGATCCAGATTCAACATTGTAAGGATTGGTCATATCATCATCGTCGTCATTGATATCATTTTCGATAATGTCATCATCCACACGGATGTCATCTTAATGAACATTAACTCCTACATCATCATCATCTAGTTCCTCCTCTTCGACATCTTCATCAAGGACATCATCAACTAACCGTTGATCCTGATCATCATCTACATCATCTTCTAGTTCTTTGGTATCTTCTTCTTCCACCACATTATACTTTATCGGCCTTCCTCTTGGATCATGTCTAACAACAAATGAACAACCTGGTTTACCTAGAACCTCTGAGTAAAATACCTGCTCACATTGGCTTGGAAGAACATAGGGCTCATTTCCAGCTTGCTCGATCAACCTTGTATTAACCATGGTAAATCCATTATCATGTTCAATAATAGTTCTCTCAGGATCATTTTCATTCAATCATAGCTTGTACCATAAGACAACAAACAAAATTAATCTGAAGGACTTAATGTCACACTCAAGTATATCATCCAAAATCCCATAGTATCAATTTTCTGAGACTTCTGGATGTATGTCGTATCTAGATGAAACATTAGTCACCTGAAAGACTATAGTTATACCAAAATCACAAGTTTTCTTCATGTCATCCAATATTTTGATTCGAAATTTATGACCATTGCACCACATAGCCTTGTGTTGTTTCACCTGCAATATGTCAAACATGAAAAAATTATTGCAATATCGTCAGTTGATAAACATATTTATTCTTGGCCAAATGTATGCAAAGAAAACAATCTCAAGATACATATACATAAATATACTTGAAAATAATTAAATAATATGGGTGATTAATATATTTATACGTACCTATTTATCTCTTAAATCATATTCTAAATCAATTTTCCTTTGTGTAACATTGGAATCTCCATTACGATGAGCTTCTTTAACCAATGAAGCCACACCTTCCCATGTTAATGCATGACCACATTGTTGACATTGTTCAATCCATACCGTCATCCAATCAAGATTTTTGATGACGTACAAATATAGTGCATCCCACTCTCAACCAACTGTACCAAAATAAATTGAAATTCACAAATGACGTATAATTAGTTAAATACCACAATATATGACGTTAATTTATAATTGATGTATATTGAAGATTAAAAATTAAATAAGTAGAATATACATAAAAACCATATGTAAAATGCATTCCAATTAATCTCCATGACCATCTTATAATTACCTCTCACTTTCCTCAATCTACCTTTCCCCAACAGGTATTCCCCTTCGAATTTGTTAATGGAGTTGGGATCCCAAATGCGATCTACATGGATCTTTGCTACAAACTTAGGAAGATATTCGCTAATGTACACCATGGTCTAGTATACCATATATCCCTCCACAATAGAACCCTCAGGATGTGCTCTTTGTCTAACGAAAACCTTCAAAAATTTCAAGTGCCTCTCAACCATCCACATTGACCTAGTGTGTACAGGTCCACACAATTCAATCTCCTCAACTTGGTGTATGAGGTAGTGTTCTTGTGCATTGAAAAATGTTGAAGGTAGGCACTTTTTCATTTCACATATTAGATGAGGAATTTTTCTCTTCCAATAATTTATATCTTCTTTATAGATTTCTTTAGATGATAGCCATCTACAAATGATTCAAGGCACAAATATATTAACGATATTTAACAAAAATATACAGTATATTACATAACAAGTAAAAAAAATGGCAATTATAAGATGTATACAACGAATTGAACAAATCTCGCTACTTACCTCATGTATTTCCAAGATCATATATAATTGCTTGACATTGTTGTCAAAGTTGTCTAGAAGAGATAGAGGAGAACATACTACAACAATTATAAAATGATTTTTCATTATTTTTCCAAAAGTAGTAAACACAATACATTGAAAAGTACATGCATTATACAAGTGTATATAATATACCAGAATAATTACCTTAATGAAGGTATGCCAATCATGCGTTTTCATTCCTAACCAAATTCACCTTTCTTTGTTATTATATTGTTTATGTTCGTAGAAAATCCTGTGGGAAATCATTTTTTGTATTTCTTTTATAGCATTGCTTTGCTACTCTGTTAATAACCAAGGAAGGGCACTTATATTAATTTGGTCTCCATCACTATTTAATTGAATGACATTTTTTATTGCATGATTGGCTTCGAATGTCACTACAAATTCCGATAATTTTTTCTTTTCATGTCTTCCATCCAATATTTTATAACGTTTATGTTATATTCTTTCCGATATGCATTGTATCAAACAAATGCACAATTTGTAGCTTCTCATAGTAGGGAAACCTACTAAATTTTCTAGGATAACTTTTCAGTCCCTGTGAAGCCGGCCATTAATGCCTTGATGACCTTCATGAAGCATATAAGTTAAAAAATTAACAATGACAATCATTGTCAATTACAACATGAGTAAACACAACACAATATAAAAATAATAAATTCAAAACATATCATATATGATAGATAAACAATTTGATCCGATGTATAACCTTGACGATTAATTCTATTATATTCCAACTTTCATAGGCGAGGTGACATTCTTCATGGTTTTGATGTAGTCTCCTCTTTCCCATTGAAAATATGTTTTTCAGTAGTTCGATACTTATGATTTCTATGGATGAAGTGCCTATACTCATCAAACACCTGCTTTCCTAAACTTGTTGAATGACGAGATTTCATCTTTGGACCACAAATTGGACATGCAAATTTTCCCTTTGTTTGAAGACCTGCAAGATGATATATAATTGGATTAAATATGTCAATTTTTATAATTATATATAATGAATAGATTATTTTAAAAACATTCATGATATCTACTTCATCAAATTAAATATTGTTAAAGTGCAGTCGAACGTTATAACATACCACAAAAATGTGTTAGCCCTGGGGCACCATGAATTGTCCATACAAGCATTGCATAGAATTGAAATTGTCTTTGTCCTATTGGTCTAGAGACGTCATACATAGTGACGCCATTCCATAACTTTAGTAACTCGTCGATAAGAGGCTCGATATATACATTCATATCTTTAACTTGGTACTTACCTAGTTGAATGAACATAAACATTACATAATTATTATAACCATTTTACTGCAATATATATAAATTAATGTACATGAATATTGAATGAAAAAAATATAAGTCATTATGCAACAAATAAGACAAATGAGATGCTACTACGTTAAAGAAAATTGATGTAAACAAATACTTGGAACAATCATTGACAACATTATGTGCTTCCTCTTTATTGACATCCATGGATGAATGTTATTGTTGATAACAAAAACAAGCTACACTGAGTAAATAGATCTCAGCTCTCCAAATGGATTGACACCGTCCGCTCCCAATGAAAGCCTGAGATTATGAGGTTCTTCTTTAAATGTGGCCATTTTTCCTCCATGTCCCTAAATGCAGAACCATCTGCAGGCATTCAAAGAATTTCATCTCCACTTATATTCCGTGCATGGTAATCCATCAATTGCGCTAAGCTTTCACACCTAAATAATCATTGCATATGTGGAATAATGGGAATATAACAAAGAACCTTGCGAGACACCTTTTTTGTTAGTTGATCTATTCGATATCTAATGATATGACATTCTGGGCATTCTATTGTAAATTCTTGTTGTTTATGATATATAATATGATCATTGGGACATGCATCTATTGCTTGATACTCCATTCCGATATCTTTCATAATGAAACATAAATCTCGGTATGAGGTAAAATATTTGATGGTGGTAACAAAAATTCACCAATCAATCACAACAAAAAATAATTTGTTCATATAAATAATATTAATAGTACATATTTCATCCTTTATTTACTAGTGATGAACTAACAACAATTAAAATAGATGAAAAAGATGACATATATGACATACCTTAACATCCATGAGATTGCTATGTTTGATAAACCATTCATAACCTTCAAGTTCAACAACAACAATACAACAGAGAGAAGAGTTGTTTTAGAGCCTTCATAAAGGGGCCTCGTATGCCTTGTCAAGTATAGGTAAATCATGAACATCATCAAAGTCATCTTGATTATCATGATCACTCGCCACTAAATGTGGCATGGATCAATGTATTTGTACCATCATCTTCAACTGTGTTTTTTGGCGCATGATCATCTTCTTCCATATGATCATTAACTTCATCTTCAATATTCACAACTCCATGTTCGCCCACTTGCAAAACCACATTCTCCGGGCCATGATAATCCATATCATCTACCCTAGGGTGCCCCACCTTTATAATAATGATAGACACAAATAAACCATGATCATCATCAAGTGATTATATATATATATATAATGTTAAAACAATATAAACATTTACAAATTCAATCAATATAAACACATATAATGAACAACTTACCAATGGACGATAATCATGCCCCCCTTCAACGTGACCATGCTGCCTACAATGTTTCTCAACTGTTGTGATTAAAATTATTGTTGTCTTTAAGCCCTTGTAATTATTGCAAGGACAATAACATTTCCCATCACCCTTTATTTTCAATCTATCCCACAATCTATCAAGTGTCTTCTTCATTTTGTTCTAGACTAATATTATTTTACATGATTTTTCTTTACCAAGCTTGACTATTTAGATATTCAAAAAATATCAAACTCACACTCCAATAATTTTTATTCATAGATAGGTAACATAATCTAATAATTCTGATATTTTACACCAAAAAAAATTGGCATGCAACCACTCCTACAAAAGAGAAGATAGTCTGAAGTTAATGACCCCAAAAAACACTTTACAATGCTAATTCCAAAACTTATTAAATTCTGATTTTACTATGATTTCCAACTGTTAAGACTCCCAAAATTAGAATATTGAACTTGATCACAAAATTCCTACAATAATGGAGGTAGCGAGCTAGTAAGAGAAAGTGACCCATTCCTAAGGAGCAACAAGTTGGAATCATCATTGCTAATGTCAATATGGATTTATCATTTTAGTTAAAGATGCAATGTGTCACTTCTTATGACGAGCTTATCCCTAGGGCCCTCAACATTGAGAGAGCCCTAATAAAAAATAACAAAAGCATTGGTAAGAGCATGATTAGGGTACAAACCCTAGGCCTCCGTAGAAACATAAACAATAACTATAGTGGATTAGTGAGGTTGCAATACTAGAAAAATTGAGACATTGCAGGTAATAAAAAAATCTTGCAACCTAAAGATTGTAGCCAATAACAAGAACACTATGTAGCTTAGTGACATTTGTAAATGCAATCTACAATAAGAAGAATGATAGTCACTTGAGATGTGACAGTCAAAAATAGGCTAAGCAGTGATAAGATAATAAATCTCAAACCTTGCATAGTAAACTGGAGATTTTAACAGTGAGTTTCCTTACCCCCTTGCTGACCTTAAGATTTTTTCAAATGCTTTTGGTAGTGTTAGACAGGGAAAATGCAATCAGGGAATGACTATCCAAATGAAGTAACAATGGTAATCATAGGTTCAATGTTTCTTCTTAGCCATTAATATTGTATAATGGAGGTAGTGGATTGCATGTTTGAGCAGTGTTTTGAGACTCACAAAGATGGGAGAATAGTGAATAATACCTTGTGGACTGTGAAGTAGTGTCAATAAGGTTGAAGGATATTAAGAACTACAATACCATGAAACAATGAGTCCCCTGTAGTAAGTAGGCAGTCTATAGGGCATAGTTTGATTTTATAGAAGGATGCTCATGAAAGGAATCTTCAAGTGATAGTGAGTGAGCTGTTTGAGATTGCAGCTGAGGGTGCAATACCCAGTCTTAAAGGAAGTTAGCAAAGCAGTAAATGTGCAAGAAAATTGAATCATACACAACAAAAAATTCATGATGTTATCTTCCATAATGCCTTGAGTTTGAAGGCAAAAATATCATTGTATCTTCATGATGAAAGTGGTGACCTTAATGGTAAATCACTGGCAACCATGATTTAAAACATACTATTGTGCTTATGGAGGCAACATTTTAAGCAAAGAAGTGAGTGGTGGTTTGGAACAATGACAGGTATGAAGGACTTGCTTTATATGCATACTATGTAGTCTAGCTTAAGACAACGTTCTTAGAAGAGATTGAAGGTGGATTATGAAACTCAAGGGTTACCATGAAAAGGATTAAAGCAAAGACTGGGACCTATTTAAAAGCCACGGTCATGAAGATATTAAAGATGTCACATGCAAAACCCTAGTAGCTAGAGTAATAAATACAGTGCCAAAGAGGATAGTGTGCTAGGGAAGATTTAGGAGATCTCCACATTATCTAATTACAGGGAAATACATCATTTATTTATTTTTTAATTAAAAGAAATCATTCTAAACTCTATATAGGATACATTGATACTTCTAAAGCCTCTGAAGGAATTTGAGATTATGCAAATATATGTCAAGTAACATTCATAAGGTTTAGAAAATCTTGATCACTCTCTAAAATAGCCCATTAAACATGGGTTGTGCTTGAATGCACTACATAATTGATATAACACAACCACTCTGCATATCAACTAGAGTTATAGGCTCTTTATTGCAGCAAGAGGTAATCACTCTTCGATCATGCTATAATTACATCCTAACCTGTTAAACTTGACACAACCTAAATGCACCCAATGATGATTGACATCTACATTATACAACCTGAATTAACTACATTATATGAGTGCCTCCATTTCTATCACAAAATAGCCACATTAAACTTGGGTCACACATGAATGCATCCTATATTTATTATAGCACAATTGTGCCACATGACCAATAGAGTTATGGATCACATAATTACAATCACAAGATTATGTTCCTCAGTTGTGCTCTTATAGTGATTCCACACAACAAAATCTGAACATGAAATTCTCAAAACCCTTAACCTCTAAAAATGAAATCTGATGAGATGTTGCTTTAAAATATGATTTTCAAACCTGGAACTACAAATCTGACTTCAAAACTAAATTATGCAAAAAGACAATGACTACCCTCAACCTGGCGATATCTTCTTGAATTTTTTCTAATTTTTCCCAAGAAAATTGTCCTTAGTTCTCCACAAACTGTCTCAAGTAGAGCAAAACATTGTTGCAATAAATTAGGCGCGAACTCACTTTTCTTTATGTCAGCCACAATTTGATTTTTTTCAATTTTTTATGTTTGTCAAAAATTCGACGAAAATGATAGGCGACATTTCGACGAACCCCAGGTTCATTGAAATTTCAATGAACGTCGGGGATAAACTTTAAAAAAATTGGAAATTACACATCAAATTTTACAAGCACCTGACGAACATCGAATTTTACATATTTCGTTGGACAGTTTCATCGGATTTTGTAGTCAAATGTATTAGTGTAGACAAAGAACTAAAGATTACATACCTTTCCTTTTCATTCTCTTAATAGGCTACAATCTCATCTGTAGAAGTAGGACTACTTTATGATTCAACAATTTTTGTCTGAATAGCTTTCCAAGTCTTGTAGCTTAGAGAGATCAAGTAACCTCTCATTTGCACTTTCTAGAAACTATATTCAGATCCATCAAACATAGGAATTGTCGATATGTGTGCCATTGGATCTACCCCAAGTTGTTAATCTCTTCTTTGAGGAACCATAGCTCTGATACTAGTTGTTGAAGAACATGGATAATCGAGAGGGGGGTGAATCAGTTATTATAAAATAATTCTCTTGACTTTAATTAATCTAGAGAAAACTTAAATCAATCAGATAATAATATAGCAGATATGAAAATGAAGGCACAACAACATGTACAATGAACACCAAAATTTACATGGAAACCCAAGAAGCGAAAAATCATGGAGAATGCTAATTCTCAATTATAAAACACTAATTAAGGTGACACTTGTTAAGGTGATTTTTACAAGGCCTCATTGCAAAATTTCTCACTATAGGTAAGGCTCACTATCGGTGTGATCACTAGCTAACTATTATAGCTAGAGATAAAAAGGATCACTACCAAAAGAGAAAGGATCACTATGAATAAAAAATGACTCATTGCCAGAAGAATGATGAAAGGGAATCTAGTGCTTAAATAAATATCACCAACAATGACACCAAATATAATCTCACTATCTATTGCTTCCAGTCATATACTTTCACATACTTCACAATGTCTAAATTTTTAGATTTACATTCATCACACTTTCTTTCATCGAACATAATCAACTTTTACTTATACCATTTCATGCTTCCATAAAATCCTAAGTCAACCAAACAAAATGTCTTCATAATTTCCTAATTCAGCCAAACAAAATTTTAATTAGGTCACCACAAAAAATTCCCATGGTGAAAAGGAATGAAACTTGGACCAAAAAAAACCTCCTCACTCAAATCAACATGCTACATATTAAACATGATATCTAAGACCAAAGAATAGTCCATATACACATTACAATGTAAACAATTTTTTAAAGCACATTAACCAATTTCCAAATTGGTCTGGACCCATAAGAGTGTATCTCATTATGTTGCAAAATGAAAGGGACCATGACAAGCACAACCAAAGATAGATCATCACAACACAACATCCAGAGCACACCAAGCCCGATCACCAAAGCATCATAATCAATCAACCAAGATATGTTGACATCAATGAAAACCATTAATGACAACAAGAAACACCAACACATTCCAACTACCTCTATTCATTCCAGATCTACACTAGTTAGCTTTTTGTTGAAATACATTGCATCATGTATAATAGTAACCATTGAAATATTGAACCATTCTACCAGCATTATATCTATTCATCATCTAATTTTTGCACTCAATTTAGCTCTGTCCAAATTTCTTACATGCAAAACACTTTTTGAAGAAGGATCCAACATTTTGATTCATTCTAATTATACACTCTATTGCCTTATGTTTAAATTTATTGCATAAAAAACAAAAACCTTTGAAATATTGGTACCTTTGAGCATTTGATTATCTGATAGGGGGTCTTTTAGCATGGCTTCTTTGATTCCTCATTTGTTTCTCATTTCTTTGAGTCCTCTTTTGATTATCAAACTTGTTTGAGTTCTAATTAGCCTTTGAGCTTTATCCTTCTTCAAGTCCCAAACCTCCTTTATTTTTAGATGGTTTTTCCCTACAATTAGTTCCTTAAGCATTATAGAACTTGTTTTGAATTTTTCCTCATCAAATATTTCTTTTTTGAGATCCAAATCTTAGATTTACCACTTCTTGTTCAATTATTGTGCATTCATTAGTCTTCCTTTTTACCATTGCATTTAGAAATTCCTCAATTATTTTCTTTTCTTCCACTATCACTTTCAGTTTGGTTATATCTTCATTTGCTTTTCTCAAATGTTCATTGAATTCCCTATGTCTTTCTTTTAACTTCTTGATTTGTTCTCTCAATTTTTTTAAGTATTCATTTGCTTCCTCTAGGTTTTCCTTTATATTTTTGTTTTCACCTTTAACCTTGTCAAGATATTCAAGAGAAAATTTAAGTTCTTCTTTCTCAATCAAGCAACCATCTTCTATGTATTCAATTACAAATATTTCTTCCAAAGGAATAGGATACTTCCTATCAGCCATGTGTTCAACCTCGAAGACCTTTCCCAAGTTGTTAGGCTTCTTAGAAGGAACCAAGCTATAATACCAATTTTTAAAAACTCAAAATACTCAGATAGGGGGTGAATCAGTATTCCATTAAACTATTTGATCACAATCCATCCAATTAACAAAGAACAACCAACTGTAATAATGAATGAAATCATGAAACAATCACAAGATCAAATGACACATGAACAGTAGTATTTTTATGTGGAAAACCTGAAAAGGGAAAAAGCACACAAAGGATTAGCTCACAACATATTATAACTAGTTATAATATATTACAAATGCTCACTACTAGGACACACTATCCAATAAGGGTCATAGCCACAAAAAGAAGAATAGACCAAAGATAGAACTAGCCACACAATTAGTATGTAAATTGATACAAAATTCACCTTCCTTGTGCTGGATTTAGTTCCTTTAAAGCTTAATATACTAACTCTATGCACTTCTTCAAGTATATAATACAAAACACTGCACTTCTTTACATCTGCTCAAAATTCACATCGCTACCATAGATTTGATCATGCACATACAAAATTCTCATATTCACATCAAATCACTCATATTTAATCCTCTTACAACCTCAAAATGTCTTACATATATACCCAATACATCCACATACATCAATTAGATCAACCTAATTAGATGTAGCCCTATATTAAATCAAAATTTCCTTTTCAACTTCATACTTGTACCAAAAACATCTTCATCCTCAAAAAAATATGAAACACTTGATTTAGGTTTGTGTGGACCTAAAATAGATCTCACTAACATCTACAAAACATATTTAATCATTGTAACACATATCATGCATGAGGTCAGCCATGAATTAGACCTCATCACAAGATATTCCAACTAATCAACATGAACTATCAATTTGATCATATAACCATGTTCCATCTTGAATATATAGTATACTAACACCTATAAACAATCTCCCAAACTTACAAATTGTGACTCTTAACATCAGAGGAATGTGGACCATATTACTCATACCCAAATGCATTGTATATAGCCAAAAATGTATGTTGAACTATGGTCGCTTGTAGCTTTAAAAATATACATCCAAACAAATTAAAATCTTCAAAATAGATACACATAATGATTAGGAATAACATATTATCATTATATAGGTAGATATTATCATATGGGAAATTGTGTACCAAAATACAGAATTAAGATATCTTCATTTTGTTCATCAGATTAGTGAAAATCTCAACAATAAATGTTGACATCAATGACAACACATTAAGGGGGTCCTTCTTCATTCTTTCAACACTTCTATCACATAATTTAAAAATACATGCATAGGAGAGATAAACAGAGGCTATGAATCCCCCATTAATATGATAGATCCTATAGTGTTGATTGATGCTTGAAGAAGAATGTAGAATATGATCCAAATGTGAAACAACATGTATTACTTGTGTAGGTAGAAAATTGTAGATAGGTGCATGAAATATTTCCATGTGAAAATAATTGAAGTTTCTAGATGGTTTGCAAGATCCAAAGAAAATTATGTAATCTTTGAAATTTATTGAAATGCTTCATATGAAGGTCGATGTAGAACATGAATTAAATATGTAAATGGGTTTTCAAGATTGTTGATATGGTTGTCATTAAAAATTCATACCAACTCTATAAAATGGGGTTCACTAAACAAGTTTGATGTTCCTTTTAATTATTCCTTTCAATAATTTATAGTAGAAATATAACTATGAAGATATTGCTAAACTGAATCATAAGTCTCCACATCAAATATATATCAAAATTAAGATTTCAAAAGAAATATTAAAACCTCAAATCTATATCAAATTTGACATTAAATTTAGAGAAAGAAAATAAAAAACATTAATAAATGTAATGTAGAAAAAAGTAACCATTTTTTAGACTTAATTTGGGAATAAATGATATGGAATTAACCTAACAATGCCTTCATTCAATGTTGTAATGTGTCGTACAAATTCATGTTGCATCTAGGGACCCTTTAAACAAAATGTACTTAATTTTTTCCTTATTTGTGGTGTTGTCATTTTTTGTATTACACTTTCACACTTATCTAGGGTTTCATTAATTAATCGTGGTTAATTGAGCTTAATTAATCCCTGTAATTCAAATTTAAGCCTTATTAATGACACTTTCCAAAAGATCCATCCTGACACCCAATAATGATATTACATGACATTTAATTTGGAAAATTCAAGGTCCTAGAAAATGGTGCTAGTACCCATTCACTTTTAGTGGCGAATGGGTCCTCTCCGCATAGGACGCCCCTTTCTTGGCATTTTTGAAATGGGTTTTTGATGTTATTTCATCCCCCCGAAGCATGGTCCTAGAAATTTGTGCCAGGACCCATTCTCATGTAGTGGAAAATGATTCCTCCTCACATTGGACACCCATTTTTGAATTTAATTGTAGTGTGATCATAATGATTTTAAATCCTAGATCTTGTGTCGAATTGAATTATTTGAATTTTTGGGTTAATCTCTAGATTTACTATAAATATGAGGTTAATTCACATAGTGTCATCCTAGATCTTCATGAGCATTCAAGTGTACTTTCACAAGAGCATTATAGTGTTCACAAGAGCATTTTAAATGAATTCAAAGGAATATTATTGAAGTCTTATCATAGAAATTTAAGATCATATCATCATGTCAAAGGAATAACGCATCAAGAATGTTGTTGAGCTAAAGTGTGTTGATGTATCATTGAAGATCCACATGCAAGCATTGTTTCACATCCAATTTGATATCAAGATCTACATTATACATGGCCACTTCATGTTAGTTTGCATGTTTACATTCCAATACAACTTCTAAAGTATCATCATTTCAAGTTCCATGTTTCATGTCCTCATTTAATTATTTCATCATTTGGTTTAATTACCTAAAAGGGGTTTGACTGAGGCAAACCCCTATCCTCTAACAATCAACAAGTTTTCTCCTCTTGAATATTTTATTGAAGTTTTTTAGGTTGTAGAGAAAGATTTGGAGAAAATTTTCAAAGTTTAAAAGTTGTAACAATTGTCATCTACATTACAAGATCATGAAAAGAGCCCTACAAAGTTTGTTTTAGACTTTCAGGAGTTGAAAACTTGGGAATTGAGAGTGCAAAAAATGAAGTACAAAACCTAGAAATCAGTTTTTTCAAACCCTAAAAGGACCCATTCATCACTAAAGGTGAATGAGTCCTCAATGAGGCCTGAAGCGGTGAAAACATGGGATCTAGGAGTGCAGACTAAGAGGAAGAAAACCCAAAAGTAATTTTCCAAAACCCTAATAGGGACCCATTCACCACTAAAGGTGAATAAGTCCTTTGTGACCTAAAAATAAGATTTTTTCAATAAGGTACACATTAATTCAAGCTCTCAAAACTCCCCTTATTGTTGGTATGTATGGGTATGTGCAGGATCATCATGGAAAAAATAGGCCCTTACGTGGCAAAAAATTCAGAAAAATCAGTGTTAGGCAACTTGACGTAAAAATTTGAATAAGTTATCTATATTATTGCAAAAATATGTAAGAATAGAATCTATAGAAAATTGAGTGTAGTTTCTAAAATACTAGGTTTATTTAAAAATAAGTAAAATCTATTTGGTGAAATTTTGAAATTTCAATGCAGTAGTACTTAAATCTTAGGGAAAAAATAAGAAGTAGGTGTATGTCTGACCACCCTAACCATAATAAAATGATAATATTTTTTTAAAATATTTTATATATAAGTAGAGGACTCATGTGTAGATGTGATTCATATTCTTTTGTAATTTTTTTCTAAGTAAATAATTAATTATGAATTTTTTTATTACAACTTTTAAAAAATATAAAAAATCGTATGTCTGACCACCTTAACATGGTCAAAACTTCATGAAATTTAATTTTTATTTTTTAAATCCTATATTATGTGAAGCATAGAATGTGACGCATGTTTCAGATTCAAAAAATGTGCTATTGTTTGAAAGTTATAGATGTTTTTCAATGAGCCTATCGATTAGGACTTTAGTCATAATTCTAATAGAAAATAAATAATAATTATTTATTAAATTCAAATTAAAGCATAATTTATTTTGGTGGAAAGCTGAGAATATCCTCTAAAAACACTTTTCCTTTCATCAATTTTGGGTAAAAAAATGTCGTCAGCCACATACCCTACAAATACCCATAATATTGCCACTTTTTGGCCCATCATGATCCTGCACATACCCATATATCTATAAATAGTTAGGATTAGTTTCTAATTATTATTCATGCATTTTGTCCTTCATAATTGAATGAAACACACCCTAGAAAAACATAGTGGGCCATCATCTTATTCATTCATTTTGGTGAACTTGACATGAATCAAACACACGACCTTTTGAAATCATAGAAGATTAAACAGTGATGACATTTCTAGCCATATTTCATGCAATGATTTATTTATTTTTCTTGTGATGTGTCCTTTTCTTGGTGGTTTCATTGGGTTTGATGTCCTCCAAGATTTTGATATTTTTGAGCATATGGTTTCTCTTAGTAGCATGATATGAAGCGAGAGGCATCCCATAAGTGGCTATCTAATACTCTTTGACTTTTACTCTCTTGGAGACATTAGGCACAATTTTCCCTAAGAAGAATACCTTACATGAACAAAGAAAAATACCCTTTAACAAAAAATTATAGAAATCACATTAAAAAGCATACAAAAGCATAACATTATGGTGCCCTATCAAAGTTGTGAAGAGGATAAATTCACTATGGTATGGGAGGCTAATATGATTCTCTCATTTACCACCTCATTGGTACAACTCACCTAGTGGAGAGACTAAGGTTCCACTACCCTAGATTGAACACACATGATTGGGATAACTCATCTAATGGAAATATTAAGGTTCCACTACCCTAGAGTGAGCAGTGCATGTTACAAACAAACAGCCTCATTCCACATCTTGTTGGAATGGATACGCTTGATACTTTTTTCTTTATTTTTATTGGTATTTTATAGGGTATGACTATGTACCTTTTTTATTTCTTCATACTTAAGTTTCTTGAATGTCTACTTTAGTGTGAGTTTTTCATGGGGGAAAACATTCACTAAAGTGGGAGAAAAATGTAATGTAGGAAAAAGTAACCCTTTTTCACACTTAATATTTTCCTTATTTTGGGTGTTGTAAAGTGTTGTATTACACTTTCACACTTATCTAGGGTTTCATTAATTAATTTTGGTTAAATGAGCTTAATTAGCCCCTTTAATTCAAATTTAAGCCTTATTAATGACACTTTTCAAAAAAGATCTATCCTAACACCCAATAATGATATTACATGACATTTAATTTGGAAAATTTAAGGTCCTATAAAATGGTGGTAGGACCCATTTTCCTTTAGTGGAAAATGGGTCCTCTCCACAAAGGACACCCCTTTCTTGGCATTTTTGAAATGGGTTTTTGATGTTATTTCATCCCCCCAAAGCATGGTCCTAGAAAGTTGTGCTAGGACCCTTTCACCTTTCATGGTGAATGAGTCCTCCTCACATATAACTCCCATTTTTGAATTTAATTATGGTGGGATCATAATGTTTTCAATCATAGATCTAGTGTTGGCTTGAATTATTTGAATTTTGGGGTTAATCTCTAGATTTAGTATAAATATGAGGTTAATTCACATAGTTTCATCCTAGATCTTCATGACCATTCAAGAGTACTTCCACAAGAGCATTTTAAAGGAATTCAAAGGTAGATTATGAATTCTTATTATAGAAATTTAAGATCATATCATCATGTCAAAGGAATGATGCATCAAACATGTTGTTGAGCTAAAGTGTGTTATGTAGCATTGAAGATCCACTTCCGAGCATTGCTTCACATCCAATTTGAGATCAAGATATACATTCTATATGGACACTTCATGTTAGTTTGTAGATTTACATTCCAAGAAAACTTCCAAGGTATCATCATTTTAAGTTTCATGTTTCATGTCCTCATTTCATTATTCCATCATTCAGTTTAATTACCTAAAAGGGTTTTTCCCTAGGAAAACCACTTTCCTCTAACAATCAATAGGTTTTCTCCTCTTAAATGTGTGACTATAGGTTTTTAGTTTGGAGAGAAAGATTTGGAGAAAATTTTTCAATGTTGAAAAGTTGAAAAATTTGTCATCTACATTGCAAGATCACGGAAAAGATCCCTACAAAATTTGTTTCAGAATTTCAAGAGATGAAAAATTGGGAATTGAGAGTGTAGAAATTGAACTACAAAACCAAAAAATCAATTTTATAAAACCCTAAAAGGACCCATTCACCACTAAAGGAGAATGAATCCTCAGTGAGTCTTGATGTAGTAAAAACCCAAGTTTTGGGAGTGTAGAATGAGAGGAATAAAACCCAAAAGTTAGTTTTTGGAACCCCAATAGGGACCCATTCATCACTAAAGGAAAATGAGTCCTTTGTGACCTAAAAAAATAAAATTTTCAACAAGGTACACATTAAATCAAGCTCTTAAAATCCCATTATTTTTGCTATAATAGTTAAGATTACTTTTTTATTGTTATTTATGCATTTTGGACTTCCTAATTGAATGAAACACCCCCTACAAAAATATAGTGGCTCATTTTCTTGTTCATTCATTTTGGTGAGCCATATTTTTCTATGTTTCAAAAAAATAAAATAATTTACCTAATTTCAATTCTTGATGTACTTGCAAAAGATGATTTGTATAAAATTATAGGAATGTGGTTGCTGAAACCGATAACATGACATTGTATAAAGATTCAGGATCCTCCTCAAAATGTCTTATGAGGGTAGATTTATAGGATTAAAAAGATGAGATCAATGGTTGAGATCTGATAAAATATGGATGGCTTAGATTGAGTTTGTTGGGTAGTTGAAATATGAAGGGAGGAGATTAATTCAGAATTATTTGATTAAAAATTAACTTTTTGGAGATAGTTATTGTATTGTAGAAAAAGTGCCCTTTGCTTGAAATGGGAATAATTCATGCTAAATTAACTAAATGAGGCCTTGACTAAGGTTTTGTGAGGAATTTTATGCATCCACAATAGGTCTTGGACCCTTGCACACTGAATAAAATGTTTTTATTGACATCTGATGAAGATGTTGTAAAGTCTTGTAAAGGACTTTCATGCTTTCCTAGACTTAATAAACTTATTTATCCCTAATTCAACATTATTAAATGTGTTTAATAACATTATCACATCAATTTAGAAGTCTTTTGAATTAAAATTAATGTTAAACTAGTGTTGTAATGTGTCTTGCACATTCACATTGGTTCTTGTGCCCTTTTAGGCTATGGACCATATTTTAGTGTTGTAAAGTGTATTTAATCACACTTTCACGTTGAATGATGTGCCCCAAGCCCTATTTGACATTCGCATCATCATTAATAGGCCCCTATTAACCCATATTGTTCATTCTGAGGCTTAAAATGATCAAATACCTGACAAAGTTGTAATGTAATCCTTATTTCCTTATCTCCTGGATTCCTAGCTGTCAAATTGGCCCTTGTGGGACCCATTCACCATGCATGGTGAATCAGTCCCATCCAAGTGGGACCCATTCACCATGTGTGGCGAATCAGTCCCATTTGGCCTAATTCTAACATTTGAGTGAGAAAAAAGGGAAATTTTAGTTTAATATTGCTTCATGTCAGCCTGTGATGAGCTATTAACAGGTAAAATGGGTGAAATACCTATAAGTATAAGTATTTTAACCCTAATTCATATCTCTTATCATTATTCATCCATTGTTTTTCCATCTCAAGTCAAGCAACTTAGGGTTTATCATTTCAAGTCACTAAGATATCAATTTTTAGAGATTCAGTGGTAGATTCTTCATGGATTCCTACAAAATTTCAAGATCAATTATCATGGAAAGGTAATAAACTCCATTATTTCATGTTTCATTCCATTATTTCATCATTTTGGTTTAATTACCTAAAAGGGGTTTGACCAAGGCAAATACCCATGCCCTAACATTCAACATTTCTTCTTCTCTTCTTATGTGTTTGTAGATTTAGGACTCTGGGAATCTTGGAAATAATTGGAGATAAATTTACAAGGTTTCTAAAGTCTTCTCTTCATTCAACAAGTCAAAATATCAACAAAATCTCACTTTAAGACTCGTAAACCATATTTTTGGAAGTAGACACCTGTAGGAAGTCAAAGTGTAGACCAAGAGCTTCGAAATCCTTCTTCAAATAATAAAAAATTTAGAAGTGGAATCATTCTCCATGAGTGGTAAATGAGTCCCATTTCTAGAGCAATTTTTTATTTCTAGACTTTTAGATACCCTTTTGTCAGAAATATGTTCTAGCTTAGTTTTGTAGAACTGGGACTGATTCGCCCAGAATGAAGAATAAGTCCCACTAGGCCTGAAAACAACATTATAAAAATTTAGGAAGAAATTCCCATACTTTATCAAGATTCCAGGAGGACATTTTTAGTTTGGTTCATATTTGTTAAGTTTTGCATTCATTTCTAATTCATTTATGCATAACACAATGTTTTTTCAAACATCACTTGTTTCTTAGGTTTTGCATACATAATCAGTCATTTAGATCACTTAATTTCATTTATTTCATTTCATTTATTCTAAATAACATCCTACATTGCATAATTTGAATGAACCTAGCTAGCATTTTTGGCCTACCTCTCTCCTTTTAGGTGCAAAACCCTAGAAGAGTTAGAGAGTCTTGTGGTGCCAAAAATCTATAGTTCATTTTGGTGAATCTTCTTTTTGAACATCTTATTTTCTGATTTGGAGTCCATTTTCATCCTAATCCTAGCTTGTATTGAATTTTCATTATAGTTGCATTTGTTAATTTGCATCTAGGGTTTCAAAAATTTTCATTAGAAAAATTGCCTTTAGATTGCATTTTTTGCATAAAATTTCCTTAAATATTTCTGAAATTTTGCATCTCCATCTTAGGTATGCATCATAAAAGCTCAAACATATCATAAACAATTCAAAAATTCTAAAAATTCTGCATAAAACCAATACTGGGACTCATTCACTATGCTGAGCGAATAAGTCCTTGTCCAATTTTTTGACTAACTATTATAACATCAAAGACCTCATTTTTGTGCTTCATAAGCCTCCTAGTATCATATAGTATAAGTCTAGAAAGTTTTTACAACTTTTTTTTAATTCATTTAGCTCAAAAACATCATTTTAAATTCCTCATTCTTCAAATCACTTCAATTGTAAACATTTTTATTGAAAATGCTTCCATTTCTACAATTTTGCATAACATTGATAATATTACTTTTCAATTTTGCATATACAATTTTTCTTTTCATAAAAATTTTCATTCCTTAGGTAAAATTACTTTTCATTCTTGCATATACATTTTTTTCATTCTTCAAATCTTGCATATATTTGATAAGAATGTTTTATACCTTTGCATATACATTGTTCATATTGTTGAAACATTGCATGAAATGGTTGCATGTGCTTTTCATTCTTATTCAAACAATCTTTGTACCTTACATATGTAAACATGTTAAGAAACATTTCCTACCCCTCCCTATGAGAGTTTTTTGTGAAAGAGATTACAACCTTGGACATTCCTAATGCTCATATTTGTTCCTCTCCTGATATCTCTCCTTGTGCTGATGAAGATATTTTGGTAGACGAACCAATTCATAAGAGTTTTGAGTATCATAGTTTTTTCTCTCCTCTTACCTCTCTTAGTGGACAAGACATTGATCAACAAGATAATACAACCATAGGTACTCCTAAAGAAAACATTTTTTCTTTTTATAGCCTCTCTCCTAGTTGTGAAGTAGATAATTTGATGTTAGACAACACAATTGATGAAGTCCATGAATATCTTAGTTGTCCCGCTTCACCTAGGGAAAGCCCTATTGAAAAAAAATATTACACCATTGATCATTACCCTACTTGTGATGAATTTCTTTTAGAATAACCGATCTATGAATTCCAACAACATCTAGCTTGTTGTTCTCCTAAAACCTATCCCACTAGGGAGAATCTCATGGTTCAAAATCATATGAACATTGGCACATATCCTTCAACTACTAAAGCTTCACTAGGTGACGATAATCAAGTGACATTTGAATCCACTTCACCAACATAGATGCCAATAACAAAAAAAAATTAGGTTATGACGACAAAAGTGGGATATCCTTTAATTAATGACCTTCCTAAGTCACCTTCAATTAGTGAATTAGACAAAAAATAGAGATGTCTTGAAATCCATAATGCAATCTACTCATAACAATGTTTTACAGCCGCTAAGCTATAACTTAGTGACTCAAACATCAAGGGGACCACACAACACTCCTACACTATTACATTTTCCTCAAAAATCACCTAGTGTTGAAGACCTTAAAAATACTCTTGCTAATATATTTGTATTCGAGCTCATTCAACTCTCACCGACAGTGAAACTTTATTTTCATTAAATGTTGCAAATACAAAAGGAAGAGATACAATCTTACATAAAATTGAATCATGTAACATCCTCCTCTCATCCCATGCAAGCCACCCAATTAGAAATAACATTCCCTAAACATGAATTACCATCACTTGAGATTCAAAAAAAGAATGATCCCTTGATGATTTTAGGTGATCATTAATGAAACTTTAATGAGGCACTCTCTCATTGACAATCGAGTGGAAATTAATGTTTGTATCATGGACCTCAACCAAAAAATTGGCATGGAAAAAAAACTCATTCAACTTAATGATTTCATATTCATGGATTTGAAAATGTTCATAGGAAACCACTTGGGATGATCACATTTCCTATTGAGGTTAGACGTATAGTGTTTCCTACCTCTATTCATATCATGAAAGAACCCCTTCCATACAATCTTCTTCTAGGGAGTCCATGGATTCATTCTATGAAAGGAGTCTCATCTACCCTTCACCGTGTCATGAAATTTGAATACAACAAGAAGATATACATGATTGATCTAGATGAGCAAAGCTATGCCTCAAATGATCACAACACTTCCAATTCCCCTTCTCCTTTCATTCCTAGATCAAAACTTGAACCTATACAAGTTGGTCCTAACTCTTCACCCACAACAAAACTCTTTCATGATAATTGGGGGTCATTAGATTCTACACCTCCTTTCCATAAAATTTCCAAACTCTCACCCTCGTGGTCAAAAGACCCATATACACATGATTCATTTTCAGACACAAGCTCTAGTAGTGATTGGATTTTCACAACTACCTTTAAGGGAGGGTGCGCACTATCCCAATATCCACCCAAACAACCCTGTGTTCCATTCGCTCAACTTAGTTCTACAAAATTACCCCATGTCCTGGTGAAGGGGGCTATATAACTCCCATCCCTCATGAATCAATGACACATAACATTCAAAAGGATTTGTGTTCTTGTAAAGTAGCCAATCCTTCTCACAAACACACAACCCCTACATCTAACTTGGAAGATTGTTATGGTATCATTTGCAATCGTCCTGCTACACATGGATGCAATGAACACATGAACAAAATTGACATATCATACACTTTTAGGAAAGATCTAGGGGTATCTCCCTTATCTCCACTTTTATCAAGGCTTTTGCACAACAATAACATTCAACCTCTCAATAAGTGTGGTACTCTTCCTTGTGATGGAACACCTAATTCCTCTACCTGATACTTCCTTTCATCCATTCTAGGATCAACTTTTTCCTAGACTAAGTGGAGGGCAAGGGGTTCAATAGCCTTGTTCTCGTATGTCAATTTTTGCTATCTATTTTGACCTATTCGTTAACATTTCATAACTGTATAAGAGCAAGCTTGTCATCTAGATAACATGTCTTACGATTAACTTGCATGTGACATACTCCATTTCCTTATGATGCAACTTATTGAAAACATATAGGGATTTTCGAATAAGCTCCCATAACCTATTCTACTTTAAAACAATTGCTCATAGTGTGGGTTCTCACAACCGCTTTAAAGTAGGGGGTGTACATCACCACTCACATTTCATTGTGCAATTTATTTCTTCTTGCAATGCATCTTTTTCTTACTGGAGTCTTTGGGCTTGATTCCCTCCAAGAGCGTGATACTTCTTTTGCACATATACTTTCTTAGAGATATTAAGCACGATGTTCCCTAAGATGAGACCTTGCACGAATTAAGAAAATCCCCTTTCAACAATCTTTATACTATTTTGCATTAACAATGTCTATGAGTGTCAAGAATACAAAGTTTTTCCTACCTTATAGATGGGTATGTGTAGGATCATGATGGGCCAAAAAGTGGCGATATGATGGGTATGTGGCTGACAACTTTTTTTTTACCCAAAATTGATGAAATGAAAAGGGTTTTTAAAGGATATTTTCAGCTTTCCAACAATATAAATTATGCTATACTTTGAATTTAATAAGTTATTATTATTCATTTTCTATTCGAATTACGACTAAAGTCCTAATTGATAGGATGATTGAAAAATATCTATAGCTTTCAAATAGTATCTCATTTTTTGAATCCAAAACATGCATCACATTCTATGCTTTGCCTATAGGATTAAAAAAAAAAAAATTCATGAAGTTTTGACCAAGTTAAGGTGGTTAGACATAAGATTTTTTATTTTTTTTAAAATTTGTAATAAAAAATTCATAATTAATTATTTACTTGAAAAAAAATTACCAAAAAATATGCATCACATCCAGACATGAGTCCTCTATTTATATATAAAATATTATAAAAAATAATTATCATTTTATTGTGGTTAGGGTGGTTAGACAGACACCTACTTCTTATTTTTTCCCCAAAATTTAAGTACTATTGCATTGAAATTTCAAATTTTCACCAAATAGATTTTTTATTTTTTAAATAAACCTAGTAGTTTAGAAACTAAATTCAATTTTTTTACAGATTCTATTCTTATATATTTTTGAAATAATATAGATAACTTATCCAAATTTTTACATCAAGTTTCATAACTCTGATTTTTTTGAATTTTTTGCCACTTAAGGGCCTGTTTTTTCCATGATTATCCTGCACATACCCAGATCTCGAAAATAATTTTCCTTTGAACCAAATTATTAAAAGTTATTGAGAGGTATAACTTTGGAATGGTTGAGCAAGAAGCCCATTTAGCGGCACAGATTTCCCCATACCCACCTATGTGTTTGTGAGTGCATACCAACTAGTGTATGTATCTTACCTTTTCAGGTTATCTCAGCCATTGGAAAACCAAATGTTTTGTTGCTCTAGAGTGAGTATAAATTTACTTTTTAGAAAAATAGCCTAAATCTGATCCACAAGTAGTTGGAAAAATGGTCAAATATTGATCTACCTTTTTCTTTTTCAAATTACTTCTATAGGATAACTCACCCTATAGATGACCTTATGTTCTATGGCCTCAAAGTGAGCACATCTTTTCCACCTTTTCTTCCTTTCTTTCCATTGTATGATTATGTATCTTGATCATTTTACTTAGGATCTTGGATCCTAGGGTCTTGAATTCCTTCTTGATCTTTGTCATTATTTGTCATCTACATCTGTACACTCAGATCTCTCTTGAATGTCTACTTTAGTGTGACTTTGAAGCAGGTTCATCCTCTCACTAAAGTGGGGGATAAATGAGCCCTAGAAAAAATTACCCTCCACTTGACATGGGAATAATTCATGATAAATTGACTTAATGAGGCCTTAATTAAGGTGTTGTGAGGCATTTTATGTATCCACACTAGGTCTTGGACCCTTGCACACTGAATAAAATGTGTTTATTGACATCTTGTGAAGGTGTTATAAAGTCTTGTAAAGGAATTTCATGCTTTCCTAGACTTAATAAACTTATTTCTCCCTAATTCAACATTACAAAATGTGTTTAATAAAATTATCACATCAATTTAGAAGGCTTTTGAATTAAACTTAATGTTAAACTAGTGTTGTAATGTGTCTTGCACATTCACATTGGTTCTTGTGCCCTTTTAGGCTATGTGGACCACATTTTAGTGTCGTAAAGTGTATTTAATCACACTTTCACATTGAATTATGTCTCCCAAGCCCTATTTTCACATTCACACAATCATTAATAGACCCCTATTAACCCATATTGTGCATCCCAAGTCTTAAATTGATCAAATACCCAACAAAGTTGTAATATAAACCTTTTTTCCTTATCTCTTAGCGTCATAGCTATCAAATTATCCCTTGTGGGACCCATTCACCATGTGTGATGAGTCAATCCCATTTAGCCCAATTTAAGTTTATTATTACTTCATGTTGGCTTGTGATGAGGTATTAATGGGTAAAATGGGTGAAATTCTTATAAATATAAGTATTTTAACCCTAATTCATATATCTTATCATTATTCATCCATTATTCTTCCATCTCAAGTCAAGCAACCTGGGGTTTATCATTTCAAGTCACCAAGATATCAATTTTTCAGAGATTCAATGGAAATATTATCATGTATTGTTGTAAAATTTAAATATAAAATATCATGGCAAGGTAATCAACTCCATTATGACATGCTTCATTCCATTCTTCCATCATTTTGGTTTAATTATCTAAAAGTGGTTTGACCAAGGCAAACCCCCATGCCCTAACATTCAACATTTATTCTTCTCTTCTTGTGTGTTTGTAAATTTAGGACACTTGGAACCTTGGAAATCATTGGAGATCAAGTTTCAAGGTTTCTCAAGTATTCTCTTCATTCAAAAAGTAAAAATATCAACAAAATCTCACTTTTAGACTCGTAAATCAAAGTTTTGGAGGTAGACACCTGTAGGAAGTCAAAGTGCAAACTGAGAGCTTTAGAATCCACCTTTGAATAATCAAAAATTTAAAAGTGGACTCATTTTCCATGAGTGATGAATGAGTACAATTTCTAGGTCAATTTTCTGATTTCTGCATTTTTAGATACCCTTTTGTCAGAAATAGGTTTCGGATCAGTTTTGTAGAACTAGGACTGATTCACCCAGAATGGTGAAGGAGTCCCACTAGGCCTAAAAATTAGCATCATCAATATTTCAGAAGCAATTTTCAGCCTTCATCAAGATTATAGGTGTACACTTTCAGTTTGGTTCATTTATGTTATGTTTGCATTCATTTCTAATTCATTTCTACATAATACAATGTGTTTTCAAACATCACTTGTTTCTTAGATTTTGTATACATAATCAATCATTTAGATCACTTAATTTAATTTATTTCATTTCATTTAGTCTAAATAACATCCTACATTGCATAATTTGAATCAACCTAGCTAGCATTTTTTGCCTACCTTTCTCCTTTAGGTGCAAAACCCTAGAAGAGTTAGAGAGTCTTGTGGTGCCAAAAATATACTATTCATTTTGGTGAACTCTCTTTTTGAACATCTTATTTTATGATTTGGAGTCCATTTTCATCCTAATCCTAGTTTGCATGGAATTTTCATTAGAGTTGCATTGGTTAATTTGCATCTAGGGTTTCCAATTTTTGCATTAGAACAAAGTGCATTTAGCTTGCATTTTTTGCATAAAATTTCCTTAAATATTTATGAAATTTTGTATCTCCATCTTAGGTCTACATCATACAACCTCAAACATATCATAAAAAATTCAAATTTTTTGAAAATTCTACAAAAAACCAATACTGGTACTCATTTTGCATGATGGGCGAATCAGTCACTATCCAGCTTTTTGATTGACTGTTACAACATTAGAAACCTAATTTATGTTCTTCATAAGCCTCCTAGTATCATATAGTATAAGTCTAGAAAGTTTTTGGAACATTTTTTTTATGCATTTAGCTCAAAAATATCATTTTAGATTCCTCATTCTTCGAATCACTTCAATTGCAAACATTTTTACATCTGAAAATGCTTCCATTTCTACAATTTTGCATAACATTAATAAAAGTAATTTTCACTTTTGCGGGTATGTGCGAGATCATGATGGGCCAAAAAGTGGCAATATGATGGGTATGTGTAGGGTATGTGGCTAATGACTTTTTTTTTCCCCAAAATTGATGAAACAAAAAGGGTTTTTAAAGGAGATTCTCAGCTTTCCACCAATATAAATTATGCTTTACTTTGAATTTAATAAATAATTATTATTCATTTTCTATTTGAATTACAACTAAAGTCCTTATTGATAGGATGATTGAAAAAAATCTATAGCTTTCAAATGGTATCACATTTTTTGAATTTGAAACATGCATCACATTCTATGCTTCACATACTATAGGATAAAAAGAAAAAAATATGAATTTCATGAAGTTTTGACCAAGTTAAGGTGGTTAGACATACGATTTTTTATATTTTTAAAAATTTGTAATAAAAAATTCATAGTTTAAAATTAATTATTTACTTGGAAAAAAATTACAAAAAATATGCATCACATTGGGACATGAGTCCTCTACTTATATCTAAAATATTATAAAAAAATATTATCATTTTATTGTGGTTAGGGTGGTTAGACAAACACCTACTTCTAATTTTTTCCCTAAAATTTAAGTGCTACTGCATTGAAATTTCAAATTTTCACCAAATAGATTTCTTTTTGTAAATAAGCCCAGTAGTTTAGAAACTACATTCAATTTTCTACAGATTCTATTCTTATATATTTTTGAAATAATATAGATAACTTATTCAGATTTTTAGGTCAAGTTACCCAACTATGATTTTTGCTAAATTTTATTGCCACTTAAGGGCCTATTTTTTCCATGATGATCCTGCACATACCTTTTGCATATACAATTTTTCTATTAATAAAACTTTGCACTAGTTTGGTAAAAGTACTTTTCATTCTTGCATATACATTGTTTTCATTCTTCAAATCTTGCATATATTTGATAAGAATGTTTTGTACCTTCACATATACATTGTTCATATTGCTAAAACATTGCATGAAATGGTTACATGTGCTTTTCATTCTTATTCAAACAATCCTAGTACCTTAAATATGTAAACATGTTAAGGAAAATTTCCTACCCCTCCCTATGAGAGTGTTTTTATAAAAGAGATTACAACCTTGGACATTCCTAACACTCATATTTTCTCCTCTCCTAAAATCTCTTGTGGTGACAAAGATATTTTGGTAGAAAAACCAATTCATGATAGTTTTGAGAATCCTAGTTGTTTCTATCCTCTTACCTCTCTTAGTGGACAAGACATTAATCAACAAGACAATACAACCATAAGTACTCCTGCCAACAAATTTTGTTCTTCTTCTTGTATCTCTCCTAGTTGTGAAGTAGATACTTTGATGTTAGACAACACAATCAATGAAGCCCATGAATATCTTAGTTTTCCTTGTTCACCTAGGGAAACCCCTCTTGAAAAAAAATATTACAGCATTGATCATTCCCCTACTTGCGATGAAGTCCTTTTAGAAGAACCAACCTATGAATGTCAACAACATCTAGCTTGTTGTTCTCCTAAAAACTCTCCTAATAGGGAGAATATCATGGTGCAAAATCATATGAACATTGACACATCTTCTTCAAATATTAAACCTTCCCTAGGTTGGTGTAATTAATTATTTAATTACACTTTACCATAAGTTTAGTTAGGAATATTTCATTTCCTAGGTTAATTATTATTTAATTGTCCTTATCTTGTTGAGCTGTCTTTTGCTCAAGATAATATTAGGGTTGTGTTTTTCTCGCTTTATTGCATCATTTCCTTTTTGAAGGCTTTTGTATTATTTATAAAACAATTACTTTCAATAATCATTATGCTGATTTTTTCTTGCACAAGTTTTCTCTGAAGGTTTACATATTTAGTTCTGAATATGTGTTGCATGTGATAGGTGATTGCTTACAGGTGATTCTTGGGGATTGTGAAGTTGGTTTTTCAACTTCTACATAGGTGACGATAATCAAGTGACATTTCAATCCCCTTCACCAACATATCATTCCAATAAAGAATTTTTTTTTGAGGTTATGACAACACAAGTGGGATCTCCTTTAATTAGTGAGCTTCCTAAGTCACCTTCCATTAGTGAATTACACAAAAAAATTTAGAGATGTCTTGAAATCCATAATGAAATCTACTCATAACAATGTTTTGCAACCGCTAAGGTATAACTTAGTGACTCAAACATCAAGGGGACCACACAACACTCCTACACTATTACCCTTTCCTCAAAAAGAACCTAGTGTTGAAGATCTTAAAAAGACTCCTACTAATATATTTGTATCTGAACTCATTCAACTCTCACCGACAATGAAAATTTTCTTTCATGAAATGTTGCAAATATAGAAGGAAGAGATCTAATCTTACATAAAATCAAATAATGTAACATCCTCTTCTTGTCCCATGCAAGCCACCCCATTAGAAATAGCATTCCCTAAACATGAATAACCATCACTTGAGATTCAAAATAAGGATGATTTAACGTTTGTAGTATGGACCTCATCCACAAACTTGGCATGGACAAACATCTCATTCAACTTAATGATGTTCATATTCATGGATTTGAAAATGTTCATAGGAAACCACTTGGGATGATCACATTACCTATTAAGTTCAGACCTGTAGTGTTTCCTACCTCTATTGATATCATGGAAGGACCCCTTCCATACAATCTTCTCCTAGGGAGTCCATGGATTCATGCTATGAAAGGATTCTCATCTACCCTTCACTGTGTCATAAAATTTTAATACAATAACAACATATACACGATTGATGTGGATGAGCCAAGCTATGCATCAACTAATCACAACACTTCTAATTCCCCTACTCATTTCATTCCTAGATCAAAACTTGAACCTATACAAGTTGGTCGTAACTCGTCACCCACAACAAAAATCCTTCGTGATAATTGGGGGTTGTTAGATTCTACATCTCCTTTCTAGAGCATTTCCAAACTCTCACCCTCATGGTCCAAAGACATATACAAATGATTAATTTTTAGACATAAGTTATAGTAGTGATTCGAGTTTCACACCTACCTTTAAGGGAGGGTGTGCACTATTCCAATCCCCATTGAAACAACCTTGTGTTCCATTCATTCAACTTAGTTCTACCAAATTACCCCATGGTGGTGAAGGGGGCTATATAACTCCTATCCCTCTTGAAGTAATGATGCATAACATTCAAAAGGATTTGTGTTCTTGTACAACAACCAATCCATTTCACAAACACACAACCGATTCATCGAACTTGGAAGATTTTTATGGTATCAGTTACAATATTCCTCCTACACATTGATGCAATGAACACATGAAAAAAAATGACATATCATATGCTTTTAGGAAAGATCTAGGGGTATCTCCCTTATCTCCACTTTTATCAAATATTTTGCACAACAATAACATTCAACCTCTCGAGTGTGGTACTCTTCCTTGTGATGGAGCGCCTAATTTCTCTACCTAATACTTCCTTTCATCCATTCTAGGCTCACCTTTTTCCTACACTAAGTGGGGGGCAAGGGGTTTGATAGCCTTGTTGATAGGGTAGGGTTGGATGGAAACACTCACTGTTCCATGCTCTGGGTCTCACCTTGGAAAACCCCCTTGGTGTCACTCTCCACCACCCTAACCTATAGGCCCTAATGCTTGTTAGGCACCCCTGGTTCTCCTAGCCAACCCTACTATCATCTCCATTTCCCTAACCAAGCCAATCTTGGTGCTCTCTCTGCCATTTTCTCCTTAGCCCTTAATCTTCCTAAAGGCTAGCTAAATCTCCAACCTTCACTAATTCAATGCAAGGGTGTGTGATGTCTCCCATGGCTTCAAGATCATTCCTCTAGGGTTCTTGATCATCCACCAATCTCCAATTCTCCATCGCTCCCACTGAACCCTCTTCTAGGGTTAAAAAGGCTACTAGCCCTTGAGCCCCAATTAGGTCTCCTAACCTGGGAAAAGTGGAAACCACTGAAAAAACCTCCAAATGACCTAGGATCTTTTCTTGGGGTTTATGTTTCCTATGGCCACACCTTGAATATTTTCGGGGTTTGATGCCTGTACTGTCCGTACACTGCCCTAGCCATGAACTTATCACTTTTAGGCTTGTTTTAAGCCAATTTCTGACCTCCTCGAGATCAGTCAGTTTTTTTGCCACTTCCCGGTCTGTGTTAAGCCTTCTTCTTGTTACCAAGCCTCTATAAGGAAATCCACATCCTCTCCACACCATGGTTCACCAGGAGATTGGCACCCCTACAACCTTAGTGCTCTGCACTCTTTGACTGTCCTAGCCAGGCACTGCCAAGATCACCTAGGAACAATCTTTTGCCATGGATTTCTGACTCCTAAGGACTCCTACCTCTACCTTATGTACAAACATGGAGTCTAGCCTCTATTTCCAAGAACCCATACACTAGGTACAGGGGAAACATGGTCTAGAGCTTCATCTCTGCTAGTCTGATAGTTAGAACAGAAAAATTGCAAGAAATGAACTAACCTAACAAAACAATGCTTGAACTGATGCAACAAGATAACTATTGAACTAAGCAATGCCTAGAAAGGAATTACACTACCTATTCTACTCTTAGCATATGATCAAAGCATCAATGCATAAATACAAAACCATAAAACCAAAGATGTTCTTCAATATCACAGTCTTAATTTCCCTCCGTGAAATTATTACAAATAAAAAAAAAAACCCAACCAACCTTCCTCTCAGCTCGAGCAACTCCTTATAACTCCTCTCCAAGGTAGTTACTAATCCCTTGGGTCAGACATTTCCATAATCAATTGGAAAAAGGTGCAAAATGTCCCATTTTTCCACCTTTGCCAATTATTGTTAACTCCTAAACAACTAAGGAACATGAGTTACAAACTCCCTCCTGATCACTCCTGATCAAGAAAAGAAAACACTCTAACTCAAATTCCAATGGTCAACATGACCTTCTTAGAAAAGAATTTACACTAATTTATCCTAGACTACCCATAGCCTAGTGTTTCCTAGGTGCTCCTGCACCACTTGTTCTCGTATGTCACTTTTCGTTGTCTATTTTAACCTAGCCATTAACCTTTCATAACTGTATAAGAGCAATCTTTTGATGTGGATGACATGTCTTAAGATTTAATCGCATGTGACATACTCCCTTTCCTTATGACGCATCTTATCAAAAACATATAGGGATTTTTGAATAAGCTCCCATACCCTCTTCTACTTTAAAATGATTTCTCACAATATGAGTGCTCACAACTACTTTAAAGTGGGGGAGTACATCACCATTCAAATTTCATTGTGCGATTTATTTCTTCTGGCGGTGCATCCTTTTCTTGGTTGAGTCATTAGGCTTGATTCCCTCCAACAGTGTGATACTTCTTTTTCACTTATCCTTTCTTGGAGACATTAAGCATGATGTTCCCTAAGATGATACCTTGCATGAATTAAGAAAAATCCGTTTGAACAATCTTTACACTATTTTTCATTAATAATCTCTATGAGTGCCAATCATATGAAGTTTTTCTTACCTCATAGAGCTCAAAAATAATTTTCCTTTATGGCACCTTCTTAAAATTCATCAAGAGGTATAACTTTGGTATGGTTGAGTTGGAAGCCCATTCGGCAGTACAAATTTCCCCATACCAAGCTATATGTTTTTGAGTGCATACCAACTAGCGTATGTATCTTACCTTTTTTGGTTATCTCACCTGGTGGATAGCCAAGTGTTCAGTCACCTAGAGTGAGTATGCATTTCCTTTTTAGACAAACAACCTAAATCTAATCCACAACTAGTTGGACAAATGTATGAAGCTTGATCCACCATTTTATTTTTCAAATTACTTATGTGGGATAACTCACCCCATAGATGACCTTATGTTTTGTGGCCCCAGAGTGAGCGCAACTTTTCCACCTCATTTTCCTTTCTTGCCATTGTATGATTATGTATCTTGATGGTTTGACTTAGGATCTTGGATCCTGGGGTCTTGAATGCCCTTTTTATCTCTTTCATTCTTTATTATTTGCATATGTACACATGGATCTCTCTTGAATGTCTAGTTTAGTGTGAGTTTGAAGCTAGTTCATCCTCTCACTAAAGTGGGGGCTAAATGTGTCATAGAAAAAAGTACACTTTACTTGCAATGGGAATAATTCATGATAAATTGACTTAATGAGGCCTTGATTCAGGTGTTGCGAGGCATTTTACACATCCATAATAGGTCTTGGACCCTTGCACACTAAATAAAATGTATTTATTGATGTCTTGTAAAGGTGTTGTAAATTCTTCTAAAGGACTTCACGCTTTCCTAGACTTAATAAACCTATTTCTCCCTAATTCAACATTATAAAATGTGTTTAATAATATTATCACATTAATTTAGAAGGGTTTTGAATTAAACTTAATGTTAAACTAGTGTTGTAATGTGTCTTGCACATTCACATTGGTTCTTGTGCCCTTTTAGGCTATGTGGACCACATTTTAGTGTTGTAAAGTGTATTTAATCACACTTTCACATTAAATTATGTGTCCCAAGCCCTATTTGACATTCAAATCATTATTAATAGGCCCCTATTAACCCATATTGTGCATCCCGAGGCTTAAATTGATCAAATATAAACCTTATTTCCTTATCTTCTAGCTTCCTAGATGTCAAATTGTCCCTTGTGGGACCCATTCGGCATGTGTGAAAAATTAGTCCCATTTGGCCCAATTCTAACCTTTAAGTGGGAAAAAAGTGAAATTAAATTTTATTATTACTTCATGTCGGCCTATGATGAGGTATTAACAAGTAAAATGGGTGAAATTCCTATAAATATAAGTCTTTTAACCCTAATTCATATCTCTTATAATTATGCATCCATTATTCTTCCATCTCAAGTCAAGCAACTTAGAGTTTATCATTTCAAGTCACCAAGATATCAATTTTTAGACATTCAAGGGCATATTCTTCATGTATTGCTACAAAATTTGAAGATAAAATATCATGGAAAGGTAATAAACTCCATTATTGCATGTTTCATTCCATTCTTTCATCATTTGGTTTAATTACCTAGAAGGGGTTTGACCAAGGCAAACCCTAATACCCTAACATTCAACATTTATTCTTCTCTTCTTCTTTGTTTGCAGATTTATGACTCTTGGAAGCTTGAAAATCATTGGAGATCAAGTTTCAAGGTTGATCAAGTCTTCTCTTCATTCAAAAAGTTAAAATATCAACAAAATCTCACTTTTAGACCCATAAATCAGAGTTTCAGAAGAGGACACCTATAAGAAGACAAAATACATACCGAGAACTCCAGAATCCACCTTTGAATAATCAGAAATTTAAAATTGGATTTATTCTCCACAAGTGGCAAATAAGTCTCATTTCCATGTCAATTTTGTGATTTCTGCATTTTTAGATACCCTTTTGTCAAAAATAGGTTCCAACTCAGTTTTGTAGAACTGGAGTTGACTTGTCCAGAATGGCAAGTGAGTCCCACCAGGCCTAAAAATTAGTATCAGTATCATTTTAGAAGCAATTTCCAGCTTTCATCAATATTTCAGGTGCACACTTTCAATTTGGTTCATTTTGTTAAGTTTTGCATTCATTTCTAATTCATTTATGCATAACACAATGTGTTTTCAAACATCACTTGTTTCTTAGGTTTTGCATACATAATCAGTCATTATATCACTTAATTGCATTTAGTTCATTTCATTTAGTCTAAATAACATCCTATATTGCATAATTTTAATGAGCCTAGCTAGCATTTTTGGCCTACCTCTCTCCTTTTAGGTGAAAAACTATAGAAGTGTTAGAGATTCTTGTGGTGCCAAAAATCTATGGTTTAGTTATGATATGTTTGGTGAGAAATAAAATAAATTTTTAATTTATTTTTTATTTTATTTCTTAGGTTGTTATCAGGGGGACTGAATTAATTAAATCATGTGGAAGGGGACATGAATTAGGAAATAGGAATTAGGAAAATTATTTAGGACTTAGGAAAAATGGATTTAATTAGGATATAGGATAGGATAAGGACATGCATATTTTTAGATGTCTATAATGAGAAACCTTGATAATGTGAGAATAATAAATATTGAAGAAGTAAGAGATAAAGTGGATATAATATTAATGTAAGATGTAGGAACTGATGAGGAGGATAGAATTCCAAGGTTAAAATAACTAAAATATATGCCCTTATACATGTTGAAGGTATTAGTGACATATATACTCAAACCATCTTCAAAGTAAAAAAAATGAGGAAGAAAATTATTATAATTTGGAATAATTATCAAGATGTCTTGTAAAAATGATGTTACTTTTCAAATCTTTGATGATCATGAAAATGTGGCGTGAACTAATTTTTTTATTTGAGTCATTATGTGTGATCTAATAAATAGAAATAAGATTATTGGATATGGAAGGAACATAAAGTATATCATTAAATATTCCTTCATCAATCTTAGTATATCCTTATTTATGAGCTAACATATAGCTTTTATTTTCCATGAAAATAGGTGGGTATGAACAAGACTCAAATGTATAAAATATTTCCTTGGATATATCCATGTGGTGTGATACCTTGTGTGAATTCTTTTGTAGAAGAAAATAGTGGCATACCCTTTTTCTTATCTTTGTTTGAATGTGTGGTTGATGTAAATGAAGAGGAAGAACCACCTACCTTAGAAGTAGGAAACTAAATTTGGTGTTGTTAGAGAATATGTCTCAATTCATCATATTACTCTTTACAACTTTAGTTTGTTGCATCCATTATTTATTACAATAATTATGTGTAAACCTCTCCTTTAAAAAATTCTATTTTGGTGAGTTAGTTGAATCAGATGGAGTCTCTAATTTTGGTCCCTTACCTTGATAAATTAATTTTTTTCTTTCCCTTATATTTTCAAGTAATTTTTATTTGAAACAAAAAATGTGGCTCATAAGGATTCATGGTACCTATTTGAATTTTTTCAATTACACATTTGTGAGGAAAATAGAAAATTTTGAAAGTATTAAATTCATAATTTAGTGTGCACCAAAAGTATTATCCATTATATGAGAAGTAGAAGAAAATAATGAATAGTTAGGACCTAACTTTGATAAGACACTTAGGACCAATTGATCAACTTGATTTTCTATTCCATATTTTTTGAGCTAGAACCTTAAAAAGTTAAATTTAGTGAAGAATTCCTAAATTTTGTTAAGTTATTTCTAATTAAGACTTATTGATTCACTCTCTAGTTGATTTCTTCTCATTATATCTTTCTTGGGAAAAAAAATTATGTTTCCCATACAACATTAGTTGATGTGGAAGATTCAATGTGAAAGAGAAGGTTAGGATAACTAGGCATACATAATGTTACATAATATTTATCATGGTAATTATACTATTTTAACTTTCATTTACTATAATAGGTTCAAGTTCTAAATGCATAATGACATGTTGTAATCGTAGTTTCTTAATTTTTATCTCTATTGATTTCTATCCTTAAAATAAGTTAAATGGAGTAAGGATTGGGTAATTTTTGTAGAAAGAAACACAATACACCCCCCCTCTTAATTTTATTATTACTAATTTTAGTCCCCCAAAAAATTTAGCAAGAAAAAATTACAAGTTTATTGAGATTGAATCCCTATAAACCTTTCATTTATAGCTCACAAAATATTTTAATTTTTTTTTTAAATGACAATCCAAATATATATTTTTTAATTTTTACATGAAAAGTTGAATTCCTTGTGAAATTATGATAGGAATAAAAAAAGGTTTAATAAATTTTTATAATCGGGGTGAAATTTATGCCCCATGAAAATTCACTCACAAAATATGACTTTAAAGGAAAAATTATAGTTAAATAGAAAAAAATTATAAATTTTAAGATACCACTATGTTCATCATGGAACCAACAATTCATAAACTATATAAGTTTTAAAATATTACTCATTTTTTGCAAGTTATAGAAGAATGGAAAGAAATCCCTTTCCAAACTTTAATATGAGCTGATGATTAGTTTCACGATCAACATAAAAAATGAAAATAGTCTAGTAACCATGTATTGGTAGTTAACTAACCACTAGTGGTTAATTTTTATAAAAAATATAATTATTAATAGTTTATATTACAATAAAAGTTTAGATATGAATAAAATAGAGCTATTTGAAATTTTGACTGAGTAATAGAGTTTTCCACCATTTCTTTAGGAACTTGTTGGATGATGTGCTGGTGAAGCCATTGTTTAATAGAAAAACTATTGGTAGTATTTTCTTTATGTGGTTGAGGTGGCAAGGATTCTTCTATAGAATAAACAAAAAAAGATGTTCCTTCATTATCCCCTTTATTTCTGATGGTGCACACTCTGATGAAATACCTTTTTTTTTCCCTCCTTTTCTATTAGTTCTTTTTTTAAGATCATTGGGACTTACTCAACACATATTTCCATAAAAAACTCTCAAAAATCTAATATGGTGAATAAGAATACATCAACAATAAAATGAGATAAATGTCAACAAAAAAAATCTTATTTTTTGACACTCGCTTGCACTTCAACTAAGAATACAATATGGTGAATAACAATACCTCAAGCTAAGTTATAATATGTGGCTTTACAGTCCATAATGAAAGAAAAAATAGAGGGGAATCTACAAGAAATATTTTCCTTATGTTTTATATTAGTCATTTATTAGGTAATAAGTTTATACAATTAATATTTAATTGATTATTAAGATAATTCCACTTTATGAAATTAAGCTAAAATTAATAGTTTTTTTTTTAATTTTACTAGAGTGAGATATTATTAGACCATTCTATCTCATCACATAGGATGATGAAACTTGAAATGATCTAATCCCTTTATTATATAGGGTTTTATCTTATAAATGTGTTCTCCTTCGTTGTAATATTTGATTTTGTAAGTTCATTTTTTTAGGAAATAGAAAATCATTATTCACAACTCTTGTGTGTGGAAAGTGTTCTTTTTTTTGTTGAAATTTTTGTTTGTCTCATCACATAGGATGATGATCTAATTGTCATGATCTAATCCCTTTATCATCTTGGCTTTTTTCTTATAAGCACTCTCATTCATTGTATTACTTCACTCTATAAGTTCCTTCTTTTTAAGAAATGAAAAATCATCTTTTGCAACTCTTGTGTATAAAAGGTGTTCTCATTTTTTATTTGATATTTATTTTTGTTTTTTTTTCATAAATATAACATAGTATCAAATTATGGATTCAACAAATCCCTTCTCCATTTTCAAAGGTTTTTTCTCAACTAGGGTTACAAAAGAAAAATCTAGAATATTCATTTTTTTTTCTCAGTTTTGATATAAATTTTCCCATATTTAGTTATAGGACCTATTGAGGAAATTTTTTTACTTTGGAGGTCATATGGTGCCCCAATCTTTGTAACATACAACTTTTTCATATATATATATAATAGTGTAGAGAAGTTTTTAATAGAACATAGCACTAAAATAACCACTCCACTTTTGGGGAAAAGTACAATGTGGGGTGGCCCCACACACATAATGTTGCAAGGTCCCATGTAATGTCCCCATTTGTGTTTACGTCAGTGATGATTGTAGCATTGGTTTTCTCAATGACAGTCAATGTTGACAAAGTGATTATCATTTGTATGAGGTGTTCTAGAGTATTGTTGGCACCTTCAATGTTATTTGTATTTGAAGTTTGTGTTTCTTGCAGTGTTAGTGCTAGTACATAAATATTTAATACTTTTAAAATAATTATTTAAGTTGTCAAAAATTCATAAATTATTTTATTAGTGATAAATAGGATTTGAAGGGGCCTTGAAACCCTATACAAAAAAGAGCAAAGGCAACAAAGATAAAGAAAATTGGCTACCCAACCAAACACCAAAAAATAGGTTGATTACAAAAAAATCAACATGGTGCAGGAGCACCTATTTGATCACATGCCTCCATGAGGCCATATTGATTCATTTGTTCCATTTTTATGTTTTTATATTGTAATAAGGCCCAAGAGGCCACCTTTTTGTGTTATAAGTCCTAGGATGTTGTTCATTTCTCATATATTGTAAAAATTGTCAAAAGTTTAAAATTAGGTAGATGAAGTGTCATTAGGGTGTTTTGTGAACAAACTAATCAAAAAGTGGTTGGAAACATTTGCCTTTGGTTGAAAATGTATAAATAAACCCTCCAAAACTCGAATTGGGGGTTGGAGACATCATTTTTGAAGATTGATGAATGGAAACCTCAAATGTTGTGCATTTTTTGATTTTCACATTGTTTCCAGATTGAAGTTGTGAATTGTACAGCCTGGTATGGACTAAAATAATGGAGTATCATATATGGATGGAAAGATCTCTGTTTCTAGTTTCCAATTCTTTTTGTATCATTGAATTTTATTGAGTTTTGTGGAAGATATGATTATTTTGGTGAGACTGCCTATTCTAACAATATTATGCAGAATTTACAGTCTAAAAAATGTGATGGTCTGAACCCTACCTAGGGTTTGTAGTTTTGGGAAAAATACAATAAATTTCATTTCAACCGTTGGATCTTCATAAGAATTGGAGGAAAATTCTATAACTATGTTTTCTTCAATCTCACCAGACAGATTTTCTTCATTATTTATTTTGTAGAAGTTATTAATGACTGTTCATGGCAATAAATTGTAGGCTGCCATAGTTATGTTTCCAATGTGATATACAATGCCAAATAGCATGTGTTATACAAAGATTATTTTGGATTATTATTGAAGTTTTGTGAGATGTGTTGTGAATCCTCCTAGCTCTGCATCACAACACCCCATCAGTAGATAAGGACAAGCCAAAACAATAAACCTAGCAAAAAAAGAGAACAAAACAAGTAGCATTTAGAGAAGTTCCTTAAGCATTATGGCTACTTCTAGGTCCTTAGAAATCACCTTCTCATGCATTTCCATGATTACAAAAAGTCATAAAGTGAAAGGAAAATTAAAATTAAATATTTTAATTTTTACAAGTGATTTAGGTGAAAAGTTAATTTTTTTTAAAAGTCACTTTTTGGAGAAATAGGAAATTGAATTAATAATTAAATAATATTATTTCAAAATAAGGGAGAGTAGTTATGAAAAAAAAAAAAAATATACTTTGTAACAATCTTTGTAAAATTAAATTTAAAAATTATATATATTATTCAAATTGAGCATATAAAAGTGACACATGTGTAATAATGAATGGAGACAAGAAATTATATTAAATAGAAATTTGGGCTACAATTTCCAATGTTATGTAAAACATTAAGGAATGTATTCCTTATAATATACCACATGGTTGAGTACAAGATTATATAATGTAACATAATAAGGACCTTCCTGATAGGATTCTTCTGACATTAAACTCCTTCAACCACTTCAAGGGTGAGAAAATTTATTTTGCACATTTTCAGCCTACCAAAAAGTGATTCGCTTCCTCAAAATTCTTCCTGAAAGGAGAATACCTAACCTAGCATAAGGAAAAGCTAGCAATGAAAATCTGATTGGAGTAATGGAATAGTGAATTCAAACATCTACACCTAATGGATTCATGTATGTCAACTCAAAAGAGGGACATTTGGAATACAATTATCAAGAACATAGGTTGACATAGCAATTCATCTTAACCACTATATGATCACCATTTAATTTTATAATCAAGGTAGAATCTTAACAAAAGAAATGAATGTATTGTGAGCATAGTTAAATTCTTAAAAGTATGTGAAAATATAACTAATTTCATACCTCCATTAATCTTAGAAATATGGAGCTTTCAAAATTGTAAGAAAACATAAATATTAATCTAAGAACGTATATCACATGTATGTGTATATAATATACATATATAGTCATATTATATGTATTTATGTGTATACATTCTTATAAATCATGCATGCAAATAATCTATTATATCTAATAAATTTCTCCAACAAATTAACTTCTCTAATTAATTATGTATGCAAAAATATGTTATTAGAGGAAAATATAAGAAATAATCTTAATAAGGTAAGTGAGGAAGAAACAAGGTCACATTACTCATCAAAAGTATAGGATTATAATCTAAATATGATTACATACCAATTAAATGAAAACAAAATCATGGTTTCATAATAAATTGAATGAGAAGACATCTATATGTTTAAAATTGAAACCATATCTAGTCACAATAATATTTTAAATGATTAAGATGCCCCACAAAACATTATTACATCCTATCAAACTCTGACTTGGATCTTTCCCAAACTTTCCTAACTTGTTGTGATAGGAAAAGATAATTTTTCTGGTTATCACCTCATTAACATATGATAATAGCAATTAGCACATTAAAATTGTATTTTCACAAAAATTGAATAATGTAAACATATATTGAGTTATTTCTTTATCAAAGATTATTATTATAATAATGGTAATTATAAAATGATAATAGGTACCACTTGACAACTATGCAATATTAATTAATGTAATTTCACAACTAAGAAATATTAATGATTATTGAATGAAACCTAAAGAATGAAACACTTATGTCTAACAAATCAATCTCTATATATAATGTAATATAAATATTTTCCACTCTCCCAAATAATGAAATAAGATAAGGATATAGAAACAAACATTCTCCAATAAGGATAAAGTGATTCAAAATGACAAAAGAACTAACATTCTATTACTGGTCTAATAAAAGAAACAATTGAGGGAAATTCAATTTGAAAGAGGTTGAAATAATAGCACATGGAGAGAAAATAAATAGAAGGGCCTGTGATAGAGGTGATGGAACCTCTAAAATATTTTTCATGTTCCATCTAAAAATTCTTTAAAATTTTGGTCAAGGTCTATATCTGAGGGCTTAGGGTTTTTTATTACCATCATTGTTTAGGATTTTTGTGCTATTCGATACCTTTCTTAAAAAAAATTATTTCCAGTTCCCGATCTTTTACTTCACATCTTATGCCATAAAAACCCATGAAATAACCAACCCTTTGGTCTATTTTTACTAGTTGTCATGTGTTGGACCATTGCTTTAATTTTTCCAAAGTTGAGATAAATATTTCATGTTCTAATCATATGATCCTTAAGTCATTAATCCCATCAGTTTTGGCCCCATCGACCTAGTCAAGGTCCCTTTTTTTAAGACTAAAATTTTTGGCATGTGCAGATATTAAAATCCATGATGATCATTTGATTGTCTTGATCAGTCACCATCATTCCCCATTTGTCTATTCTATTTTATTGCCTATTTTTTTATTCTCATGGGCTAGCAAGCATAAGCCATGTGACTTGTGCATTGGTGGGCCTCATTCCTTCATTAAAGATTATAGGAAAGAATAAAAGGAAATCAATGATGGTTGTTGAATGATGTGGCTATATCTCAATTGTTCCCCGTGTGCCCGCTCCTTTTCATTCTTCAATAAAATAATCAAGTGGACTGTTAGGTAGTTGCCACATGTCTTGTTTAATAGTGGACCCAGTGTTTCCAAGTGGTCAACATGCAAAGCTTTGAAGAGAATCAATAGTCGATAGCGTGTGGCATGTCTTCATCTAGAACATTCCCTACTATCTTGTGTGGTTCCCACCCTTTCTACTTGGTTCTCAATGGGGAAGTGGGTGATAGCCACGTGTAGCAACCTAGAGAGAGTGGAAGACATTAGAATAAAGGAAAATATTCATCAAGTTTTCAGCACGGGGCATGGAAAATAAAGTGTACTCTACTAAAGGGAAATATATGGCACATGTTTTAATGACATCCAAGATCTTTTAATCTGGGCCATTGATTATGTTAGAAGAATAAGGCCATAGGAAATTGGTCTTTGATTAAGGTATGAGTATATTAAGATTGAGATATTTAATCTTAGCCCTCCCCCATCTCCCCATTGATGAAAGTTGCACACAATTTAAGAATCATGGGGGAAAGGGAAAGAAGACACATGGATCCTAGCTATAGTGACAAAGAAATGGTGGAGCCGAAAAATCATAAATAGTGGCTCCATGTGGCTTATTGTCATTTGATGAGTATTGTGGCTACGTACAGTCATTTTTTTCAAATCAAGCCTACTAAATATTGATCGTCCATCAGTTAACACACCTATGTGATCAATGGCTAGAATTCAACATTCATTTTGAGGGAAAGTGAGCCATTTTGGTTCACACAAGTGAGCCTTAATAATGGAAAGGATGTCGAGCTACTGAAGCAAGAGGTTGCATAGCTATTAAAACCTATCTTAAAATCATAATTCAGCATTGTGAAGGATATTCTACACACTTGGAGAGCTTGTGCTACAATTTTTAGGCTTGTCTAACATTAAGGCTAGAGTTATCAACTTTTAGAAAAAACTAGTAAGTAAATCACTACCTTCCCATCAGAATTATTGATAAATTGTGATCTCCAATCCTAGTGAGTCAATTAGGGTTTTCTCAAATTTTCATTTTAAGGTTTGATGTTCATAAAAATTTGTTGGTCCTACATTTTTACAATCCACATCAAACATGTTTCTAAATTGTAGGTCTTGTTCCAAGAAACCAAAAACTTTATTTTATAAAACTTTTGTATCATGGCTCCCAAGGTACAATTAAAAGCATCTTCATCTAAAGGGGAAGCTTTTGTTCCCAAAATGATTTTGAGTAGAGATGTTAATGACCAGTTTCCACCCTCAACAAGTGAAAAACCTAAGGTTCAACTACTTCTCTAAGGTATGGAATTAGTTGAGGGTTTGATTGATAAGAACAGTTCTATTAGAGATGCCAAATTACCCTATACTAGGTGGGAATTATTCTTTGGTTGGTTCAAAAATAAAAACATGGGTATTCCAATGGGTAACCCCTCGAATTGTGACCTAGGGAAGTTGATTGTACCCAATGTCTACATGAATGTTGAATTTCTTAAAGTGGTAGCCACCAATTATGATCTAGTTACAAGGACTATAAGAATGTATGATGGGAAGGAAATGGTTTAAATTACCAAGGATGAATTTTCTCATGTTTTCAAACTCACTAGGTGGAGTGATGAAAAGACAAAAATTAATGAAAAAATCCTTAAGGAGGAATATGCAAAGACTAAGATTGCAATTTGAGTCCACATACTGTTGACATATCTAGCCGAGATTGGGGGAAAAATATTACATTGGGAAAATTTGATAAGGAGCCTTTCCCTATTAATTATTTTGTTTCGTAATTCCAAAGAACCTTTTAATCCATTTTCTAGATAACTGGGTATGTTCCTATCATTGGAATGCCTATGGCATGGATGCATATGGCAGCTCACATTTAGTGTATACACCTAAAAATGGTCTAGATAATCTAATTAATTAAATACAAGTTTTTTCATTAATTAACCCTTCTATTTTCATCTTAATTAAATAAAAAAAATTAATACTTTTTTTTATTTAATTATCTACTTCTTCTATAATTATTATTTAATTATTTTATCTTAATCACATAAACAAGTTTAATACTTTGTTTTATTTAATTACCATATTTCTTCTATGTTTATTTAATAAACAATTTTTATAGTTTGTTTTATTAAATTAAATATCCATTTTTGCTAATTTGAATAAATCCAAATATTCAAATAAAGGAATATTTATACAACTATTTCCTCTTTTCACTCATCATGTCCACCTAAGAAATTAGATATGATATATCTAATTAATTCAACTCAACCTTCATGGATAAATTTGGAGACAAATTGGAGACAAATTACAGGAAAACTTCTTCATCTTCTTCCTTTGATTCTTCCTATTCTTTGGATGAATCTTTTTATGAGGAGTAACAAATCTCCATGATTTTCTCAATCTTCTTCATCCTTCACCATTGAATCTTTCAAATCAAAACCAATCCCTTACCTGCTGCCACATCACAAATATGTTGTAGGGAATCTATAAATACAACTTCTTTCCATAGAGAAAAGGATCCAAACTTTGTGCAAACGTACTCTACAGAAATAGCATTAGAGAAATCAAACAATTAAGCAATAGCAATAGAAAATAATTCTAAAATAGCAATCATATAGCATTCATGGCTTTTCATTTCACTACATCTAGGTCTATAGTAGTTTTTTTTAATCATTTTCGTGCCATTTTCATCTATAGTATCATCATCATATAATTTAACAATTATCATATAGGATTAGTTTCCTCCATCTTACATCATCTCATTCTCTAGATTGGAATTTTAGCAGTCATAGTGCTTACAAAATCTTAGATCCCCTATGATTTAATGAATCTTTGGAGATAGAGAGCAATAAGATGCTTTTCAAAGATTTCTTGCTTTAATAGATTAATTGTTGTTTAAATATCTTCATATAATGATTTATTGATTGTGTTTTTTATTCATTTATGCATATTTTAGTCACACGTAGATTGGCACCCACTGTGGGTCCCAAAGACCCCATTTTTAACATCTTTTTATGAAAAGTATGCTCGTAGGTTATTGACGTGTTTTGTTTTATCACGATTGAAAGTTTTTACAATGCATATGACAGATATTTTAGTGTATCCAAGTACTATTTGGGTGCATCTAATAGATATTTTGGTGCATACAATCACTATTATGGCACGTCCAATATTCTATTTTCACCAATCAGAGGGGTCTTCTTTTAGCGCATACATCAAATTCTATAGCGCATAGAACTGTTACTTTAGCACATTGATATATCGTTTTAGCGCATCTAATGACTATTATGGAACACCTAACTGTTTGTCAAAATTTTGAAAAATCTGAGAATTAATCACTATTTTCTTTGTTACAGGTGTGATATACACTTGTCAAGAAAATTGTTGGAAACACTTATGCCTGTCAAAGACAAAAAATTACAAATTACTAATGGTGTTTGCAAGGATTTGATTTTATTAGTGCTTTTCCTTTGGTTAAGATAGTGCATGTAGCTTAATTAAAGAAATAGTTTGAACCCCATGTCTACTATGTTTCGAAAGCAATAGGCCTATGCTCTCCCCTTAATGGGGTGATTAGAATGCTAGAATTTCTATCCTACTTTATTAACACCTTTAGAAGGCCTGTTGTAGTGGGAAAATTACTCACCCTATGGGAACAACGTGAGTGGGAACAACCAAAGCTAGGTTTTCCAACCCACTATAAAACAAAAGTGAATATGGGTAAACCCACATTTACTGGAAGTGTCCAAGATAACCATACCCAAAGTATTTGTTCTAAAGATTGGGAGGTATCATGAGGGAGTTTATCATTTTCTGCTCCAAACAAATACCCTGTATATGAACTTTAGTGTAGAATCCAACTATGTTAGTTTCAAAACACTTTTTATATCATAGTGCAAGGGGAGGGAAAAATTTTCCCCTAATATGTTCACCATATAACTATTAGAGACCCTAGCCAAAAGTGGAGGATTCAACTTTGGTTAAGACTCAGGAAAGGAAAAAACATGGGTGCCCTCTAGGGGGTGATAGGGCTATGTGAGCTGTGATATTCTAAGTGACCTACTTGACAATTAGAAAAGTTCTTGAACTATCTCTATTTGTGTCAAACTAGTAGAAATTGAAAGAATTAGACCTGATTCTATAATACACACTCTATGTTTAATGTGTAGTCTTGGAAAAAATGTTTACAAACTTCTTATTGTTTATGTAATATCATTTCTGAAGGAATCATCCAATTAAATCATCAAATTCCAAGATTTACAAGCAAAACTACCCTCCAAGATCTTCATTATTTAGAAAATCACACCCTAGAATCAATCCTTTTATTGAGAAAAAGTATAACAAACAAAAAAAACAATGAACATACTGACCACTTCTAGTTTGGCACATTTACACTCTATTTTAGCACATCTACCTTGTTTAACCAATGCATCAAACCTCTGCTTCAACGCATCTATCATGTCTTATAGTGCATCTACACCTAGTCTGTTAGCACATGTACCCAGTATTTTAACACAACCAACCTTTGTTTCGGTGCATATACTTGGTTTGTTAGTGCATCTACCCTATTTAACAATGCATGAACCCAGTTTACCAACACATTTACACTATGTTTCAATGCATACACCTAGTTTTTCAGTGCATTCAATTAGTTTACTAGCACATTTACACTATATTTTAGCACATTTGAGGTCTGCTATAGTGCATCCACAAAATCAAAATCTAGAGAGTTACTTTTACCTATATCAGACAGTTGACGTCAAAATTCAAATCTTTACTAGAACAAAAAATATTTTCTCAATCAAACCAGTGTCTTAAACTTGGAAAAATAGGACCTTACAAGTCAAACTCTTCCAAATTAAACCAAGATCTTACACTTTTTCAGTGCCTTATCAACAACTCTTGATTATTAAGTTAAGTTTCCTTATCAGGATCAGTCATCCTACAATCACGAAATGAAACAGTATAAAAAGAGAAAATATAACTTAGTCTCATTAATAGAATTTATCATTCTATTTGACTCAATTATCATCCTTTGCACTACTTCACAAAAGGATCAAAGTTTAGTGAAAACCCCAACACTTGTATGCCAATTCTAACAAGGTTACAAAGATTAAAACTCATAGAAAAGGAGATTGAATCTCTAAATACCATGGTTGAAGAAAATCCATTTCATATATTCAATTGATCCAAACCTAAAGAAATTACTGAAGAGGACATCCAAACTACACAACAAGATCCTAACTTCCACCAATTCATGGAGAATGTTTTGGAAAAGGATGGAGTAAAATACATTTTAATGCTAACTGAATTAGGTGAAAAAATTCCAAAGGACTTTGACATTAATCATCTAAAGGAAACACCTATAAGAGTTGAAACTGAACCACAAAACAGAGATCAAGTGGTTTCCCTAACACATCAAATGTAAAAATTACAAAAAATTCATGATATATAAAAAGGGACCACTAAAAGGTACTCCTTACATGACATTTGTCTATATCCTTTTGATCCAAGTGTGGACATGATACCATTTCCTAGACATTACAAATTCCCAAAATACGATAAATACAATGGAAAAACTTATCCAATAGATCATGTGAGGGAATTTAGAACCATGAGTTTAGAATTTGAAAAAGAGGAAACTTATTTGATGAGGTTGTTTCCAAGAAGCTTAGGAGGTCAATGTATGGAATGGTTCTCTAAACTACAACTAGGAATTTGATCCTTTTATGAACTAGTCAACAATTTTATCTCACAAAACTCCTATAATATTCAACATGCGATAACAATAAAGGATCTTTATGACACAAAATAAAAGAAAGAAGAAACATTCCTCTCATTTCTAAAATGATGGTGAAGGTTGTTTGCTATGTATCCTTGTTCGATACCTAAAGAGGAAAAGATGGAACTATTCATTGACAACTTAACTGATGAGATGAGTTATAGGCTTAAGCTAAAATGTCCACCTACATTGGAGAAAGCGATTGAAAATGGGCCCAAGATCGAAGAGGCATTGGTTAAGAGAGGATTAATAAATCACTACAATGAAGGATCAACTAATACAAACTCCTTGAATCACTACAACAACAATGATAAACCAATTTTTTGGCAAAAGAGTAGAAATATTGGTAATAATGATGCTGCAAATGAAACACAAAATTCTAAACTAGTATTTAATTTGACATCAATTACTGCAAATACCAATCAAAACAATCAAAAAAGCATCAATAAAAGTGTTAATCAAAACAACAATCTGAACAATGGTGAATCTAAACCGTAATCATATCAAAATCCATCAAATCAAAGAAGATTCGCATAGTTGGATAGATACTAGAATCAACAATAAGAGAACTTCTTACACATAGACTTATCACATTACTTGAAGCAAGAAATTGGGAACCAAAGGTAAAGCCATCTTGGTGGAATGATGTGGACTACTGTGAATTTCATAAAAAAAAAGGATGTACAAAACAAACAATTGTATGTAGTTGAAGCATCTAGTACAAGATTTGATTGACAACAAAAAATTATTTATAGGATATCAAACGAACAATGATCATAGTACATTTAAAAATCCCTTACAAAATTATGAAAAGGGAGAATCTTCTACTACAAACAGTAAAGGTAAAAATGTAAACTACATTTATGACAACACTATTCATTGTATTTTTGGGATTGAGAATAATGATGTCACGGACAGTCAAACTGATAACGTTGAAATCATTGACATCATACCAATAGATATGATCCCAAACATGGTCACATCCAAAAATCAAATTAATTTCATAAAAGTTAGGGAAAAGCAAGAGTATCAACTAGTCAACATGACAAGGGGGCAATCCAAGGTAATATTGAAAGGATTTTCATCTAAAACCATTGCTACCCCTTCAAATCAGTACAACATAGTCAATTTTGAAACTCCTTAAAATATCACCATCTCATAAGGAGGTTTTGGAACAAGCTCTTGTGGCCACAAGAGTACCCAATAATCTAGATGTTTTCCAATTCCAGGCTATGGTGGGACACTTAAGCATGCCTCACTACCTATCATTTTTTGAACAAGATGATGTATCACTTAATCATCCACATAATTTTTCCCTTCATATTGCAGTCTTAATCCACAAAAACCATGTTAAATATGTCCTAATAGATGGTGGAGTTGGTTTAAACATTTACACTTTAAAATTGATCTGTGCACTAGGATATTCTGATAATGCTATTGATGCCAAAAGGAAAATCACAATAAAATCCTATGACGAAGAAGATAGATCCTCTAAGGGATTGATCGTGTTTCCTATTCAAGTAAGAAAAATTGTGAAGAATGTAGTTTTCCAAGTGTTAGACAAAGAGCTAACATATAATATACTCTTGGGACATTTCTGGATTTATGAAATTCAAGTACTACCTTCAACTTATCATCAGTGCTTAAATTTTCCTATCAATGGACAAGAAGTCACTATTTTAGCTGACTACAATAATCCCCAATATTGCAACACACTTAAAAAAATTGAAGAAACTTTGGTGCCCCATAATAGGGAAGCAAACACTTCAAGTTCATCCAATAGTGAAAGGAAACTAAATGTTGTATCTAAATGTGTTGAGAAAAAGGACCAATCAAAAGAGACAAGTGTTGTTGACTCCACTCCATAAAACAATGAAGCTCAACTGGATTCTCTATCACAACAATTAAAAGAAAATATCTAGTTAAAAGACAAAGGCATGGGAGAGTATTCCATTCAACAATCTGTATGTTTTTCATAGCTGTTGCCATCTCCAAGATCATATGGGAATCTGTCAACATTAACACAAAAATCATCACAACCTACCATGGTTTTAGATGATATATTTATAAAGGTAGGTACTTTAGAAGATGAATTTGAAGATAAGGCTATCCTTAATTGGCTCTACAAAGATGAGGAAGCATCTACATCAACAACTGTCATTATAAAGATAGATCAATATGGAAAGGGAAAAAAAATATTAGAGAAAATGGGGTATGAAGGACAAGGACCTATTGGTAAAAGAAAAGAAGGAATTTTAGAACCCATTCAACCTCTCACACTTCATTCAAAAGACAAAACAGGACTAGGTTATACAGAGGAAACAAAAGAAGAAAACACTCATAGAGTTGTTGAAAGAATCCTTCAGATAAGGGATAGCCCTAGAATAGATTCTAATGAGTATGAGTGGGATTCTTTATCAAAAACATCATACAAGGACATACCAATTGATGTCATAAAAGATTATGCACCCACACATGAGGTGGGACAAATCTCAAGGACTAGACCCCTTGTATTTGGATCACAAAATACCAATGACTCAAGTGAGGATGGACAAATATTGAGTGAGATATGACTTAGAAGAGAGTAATATCACAGACCTTGACATCTCCATTGAAAACCTTGATAACATAGCTATCAAAACCCTCACTATCATTAACCTTATCCAATATAATGACCTTTTACCATTAATACATCTTGAACTTATTGAATAGGAACCAACTAAACCTGTCAATGTGATCATTAATTTCCTTTGTGGTGAAAATCCTGACACAAATTCTAACCATAAATCTCATAACGGTGCTTTGAGGAAGAAGGGAGTCAAATTTTTTAGTTACAATAATGAAAGTACGAGTAATTGATCTAATGGTGAAAACCATTTAATGGTAGCATTAGATCTTGAAAAAGTGAAAATAAAGAACACATCTAATGATGAAAACCTCTCTGAGGCACCAAAGGATGGGATATTTGACACCCTTCCAGAAAACTACCATGAAATATCATTAGTTTTGGTGGAGCCTACATAGTCTATCAATCTTGGCACAACAGAAAAGGAAAAAACACTACATATGGTAGTATGTATGACTAAACAAGAAAAGACTGAATTCATCAACTTCTTTGAGGACAGACATATTAACTTTTCTTATTCTTACTCTGATATGCCAAGTTTAGATCTAGATCTTCTAATATATCATTTATCTCTACCATCAGGAATAAAACCTATGAAGAAAAAAATAAGGAAAATGCATCCGCATATTTCCTTGTTGGTAAAAGCAGAACTGAAGAATTTGTTAGATGTTAGATTCATTAGATATATTGATTATGTTGAGTGGATTTCTAATATTTTACATGTTTCTAAACTAGATAGTAGTATCAGAATATGTACGGATTTCAGAGATCTCAACAAGGCCTATCCAAAGGATGACTTTCCTTTACCAAACACTGGCATTATTGTAAACTTAATAGCAAGACATGCCATGTTATCACTAATGAATGGATTTTTAGGTTACAACCAAATCAAAATAGGACCATAGGATTAGGAAAAAATAACATTCACATATCCATGGGGAACATTCTACTAGAATGTCATGCGCTTTGGGTTGAAAAATGTAGGTGCCATATATCATCGAGCAGTGACCACCATTTTCCATGGCATGATGCATAACTTTATGGAAGATTACATGGATGATATATTAGTGAAATAATATACTAGAGAAGGACATCTAGATATCCTAGGAAAAGTCTTTACCATATTAGAGAAGTTTAATGTTAGATTAAAAATCCTAAGAAATGTGTGTTTGGTGTTATGCCAACAAAACTTCTAGGATACATAGTTTTAGAAAAGGGAAACGAAGTGGATCCTACCAAGTTCAAGGAAATAATGGAAATGCCACCACCAAAGAATATCAATCAACTATGGTCTCTACAGGGTAGGCTACAATCAATCAAAAGGTTTATCTCTCAATTATTAGAAAAAATTCATCCCTTCAATCATTTGCTACATAAGAATGTCTCTTTCAAATGGGATCAAGGATGTGAAACAAATTTCAATCAAATAAAGTGATATCTAATGTCACCCCCATACTAATTCCACCTATAGAAGATAGACCATTATTACTATACATTGCAACAACTAAAATTTCTTTGGGCACTCTATTAGCAAAGGAAGATCCTATGGGAAAGGAACAAGCTATATATTATATCAACAAGAATTTTAATGGTTATGAGATAAATTATACCTTCATCAAGAAAGCTTGTTTGGTGGTGGTACTTTCTACTCAGCAGTTGTGACATTACATGTTAACCCACACAGTCAAAATCATAGCGAAGATTGATCTATTAAAGTATTTACTCAACAAGGCTACCCTAATAGGAAGATTGGCCAAGTGGGTCATGATCTTGAGTGAATTTGATATCTAATATGTGGATTGAAGAGCCATCAAGGGTCAAGTGATATTTGATCAGTTATTTGAAGCTCCACTACCAGATAATCATCCAATGAGCATTGAGTTTCCTGATGCAGACATTCTTACTATGACAACACAACAATGGAGGCTTTATTTTGATGGGTCCTACACACAACGTGGGTCGGGTGAGGGAATTATATTTGTTACACCTCAAGGAAATACCATCCCAAAGTCCTATAGACTCATGTTTCAATGTACAAATAATGTGGCTAAATACAAAGATATTGATCCTATGGCAACAATTGATTCTCTATTACAGATGCCAAAAAATCAAGGTCATTATCAGTTTATGGTGGAACAAGTGTCTAACCCTACTTATGATAATCCTGAATCTCAAACTATATGCCAATTATTTTGCATTGAATCCTCAATTTATGGAAAGACCTACACTTACCTAAAAGACAATATCCTTCCTCCTGATTTTTTAGAAACCAGAAATGCAACTTCATCTGCCAGAATACATGACATACTTTAATTGCTGACATACTTTACCATTGAGCTCTAGGTGGCACTCTTCTTCAGTGTCTAGAACATAATGAGTCTATGATAGCTTTACATGAGGTTCATGAAGGTATTTGTGGAACTCATTCAAGTGAACTAACCCTAGCAAATAGAATTCTTTGTTTGGGGTATTACTGGTTGAACATGGATAGGGAGTCTTTTTTAGTTTTTTAAGTGCCAAAAATTTCCAATACATGGTAACCTAATCCATGCACCAGCACAAGAATTTCAACTGTTCACTTCAACATGGCCTTTTTGTCAATGGGGACTAGACCTAGTAAGAAAGATTAATCTATCTTAATCCAATGGACACAAATTTATAATCACAACAATGGAGTACTTTACAAAGTGGATAGAAGTGGTTCCCTTAACAACAATCACTCGAAAAATGATTTCTTCATTCATGCTGAATTACCTCATCTGTAGGTATGGAATTCCTCAATCCATTGTCACAAACAATGGTAGACCTTTTAAGAATCAGGATGTTTAGGATTTGTGTGAGAAGTTTCATATCCAACATCATTTTTCTACCCCATACTATCCTCAAGGAAATGGCCAAGCAGAGGCCTTAAAAAAAACTATTTTAAAAATCCTAAAGAAGATTGTCAACGATGTTGGATGAGATTGGCACATTCAATTGAACCCTGCTCTCTGGGCATACCAAACTAGCATCAGAACACCTACAGGAGCTACACCATATGCCTTGGTATATGGACCAAAGGACATACTACCTATTGAGGTTGAGATACAATCACTCTATGTGTCATTTAAGGGGATTATTTCAGGTGAGGATTATAGAGTGTTTAAACTTCAAGAGTTGGAACTGTTGGACAAACGTCGTAAACAAGTTGTGAACCATTTGAAGGGATATCAATAGAGGATGTCTAGAAGCTAAAATCATAGAGTAAAACCTAGAACAATCTAGGTTGGTGACTTGGTCTTAAAGGAAAAACCTCGAAATCAACGAGACAGGGAAAAGAAAGGGAAGTTTGAACCTAATTTGCTAGGTCCCTTTGTTTTCATATTAGTCTATGGATCTGGAGCCTATCAATTATCTATACTTGAAGGGGATTTGTTTGATGAACCTATCAACAATATCCATCTTAGGAAATTCTATACCTGAATCATCTAGTGTAAGGTTAAAATGGTCGCTTTGATGAAAACCTAGCAAACATGCATCTTGCTGACAAAAAAATTCGAAAAAGAGAAAAATAAAAAAAATCTGAAAATCTGAAAAAGTTCAATACAAACATGTAGTGAAAACCTAGAAATAGGCACTACTTGTGATTTCAACTAGCTTTTCTATCTATTAGATGCATATTTTGATTTTTCACTTTTGCCATCTTTTTTTGCCTATCATTGAAGGGAAACATCATGTACATATCCTAGCAAAGTAGTCGTGTCTCACCCTAGCTTGGGGGAAAATTCCTGAACTCACCAGGGGAAATAAAAATTGAGCTTAAAAAAATGGACAACAACAATATGACAATGCAGCAAACACAATGATCATAGGGAAACTCAACAATGAACATACATAAAACATCAAAACATTTTAGAAAATCAACCATCCACATCAAAATATCTGAAATCAAATCAATCAAAAAAACTCTAGATGGATGATATTCTTTTGAATCATGATTTTATCGCTTTAGCTTGAATGTTCAAATGTTGTACTTTGATTGTTGTTATCATTTATTTGGAGCAACTCAATGTTGTATTGAACTAGATAAGATAGGAAGGAGAATGGTATTTTCTTTGTCTACTTCATTTGAATTGATCATTATTATTGTGTGAATTTCTATGAGATGTGCTCTACAAAGTATCACTAATCACATTCTGAATTCACATAAGAAAGTGATTGATTCTTGTATGTTTATGCAAGAAATGCTCAGGTCATCTCAGTTTAATAATACCTAGACTCTTGTGTTAACTTGCAATATCAAAAATCATGAAAGTAGTACTTAGGTCATTATTGGTCTACATTATACCATTGATGCTTGTACTCACTTTCAACATTTTAAAAGCTGAATGATGATAAAAATAATGATAAATGAACTATTATGATGACAAAATAGCATATGATGTTTTGCATGGTTAAATTAGATTGCATTTATGTTAGTTTGCATTTGTAGAGTAATTTATACTTAAGACTGTTGGGAAATTAAAAAATGATGTTATATTTTATCATTAAAGGAATGAGTATAATTGACATTAACAAAAACATTATCATTATCATGTATCTGCATAATCATTTTCATTGCATACATTGGAAAGAATTATTATTATATCATCTTATCATTTATACATTTGATCATATATTTGTATTTATCATATCACATTTTTCATTTGTGCATCACATCCTCATACTGCATAAGAAAGTATCAAAAAAGATCATAATCATAGTTGTATTTTCATTAACATTATCATGTCATCCATTCTACATTATAATTATCATCATATTTTATCATTCATTCATCCATTCATTACATAATATATTTGCATTTGAAATACCAAAAAAATAAAATGCATCGCATCCCATTTGCATCATCATGTCATATATCATAGAAACATCATATTAAAAATTATACATATAGTTGCATAATCATATCCCATTTGCACCATGCATCCATATATCATCATTATAGGCATAATCACATTTAACATCATAAATAAAACATCATAAGATCATAGAATATTATCATGAACATAAATTGCATCCATAACATAAACAAATAAATCGCACATGGCATATAAGACAAGAAATTAAATTCATCATAAGCATCCATCATAGAATCATATAGAACACATATAGATCAATAAATCTTCTGCATATCATATAAATCTCAAAACTCATAATGTTAAGTATATAATGATGTTTGAAAGGTAAAGAGATACAACATCAAAATGGTTGTGAATCACTAAACCAGAGTATACATCATGTATCAAATATATTATGGAAACCAATCATGGAGCTATGTTGTACTAGCCCAAGATGGTGTTGGCATCTTTGGAATAGTACCTCCTCCACCAAATGTACTAAGATCTCTTAGATCTCTCTATAGAGGCTATGTCACACTCGCACTAACACTTGGAATGAGTCCTGCCTGATCGAGACTGAGTATAACTAACTCTCTACTCTGTAGGAACTACATCATGATATCATCCTCTATATTACTTAGCCTCTCTCATATAATTGGCTATGAAGGTACTAGCAACTAATCTCTGCAATCTATCAGCCACTACCTGAGCCTACTTTGCAGTCCGTCTAGTTGCATCTCTCTCTACTATCAAAGAGGTTATTTATGCATGTGCAGCTATCAACTATGTATGTACTTGAGAGAGAGCATGTGCATGAGAATGTGTCTGTGTCTTCATTTATGTCTGAGTCTGGAGTAGTAACCCCCTGGGCCTATGCCTACTGACCATGTAATGTTTGCACTTGAACCTGTAAAGTGACAATCTAATTTTGTTGATGCTGGGAGGGTACACCAATCTGTACATGCTGCTCTGTTTGAGCTACTAGTGATCGCCTCTTATGAGGCACCCTCAAGTCTCCAACATCAAATGTTGGCCCCCTTCACCCTTATCTCCTCCATCATCCCCATCTCTATCTTTGTCTCCATCTCCATCTCCCTCATCATCATCACTGCTCTCCACATCCTCTGACTCCTCATCTCCCTCATCCCCTTCATCTCTCCTCTATTGGCGCCTATGTGCAAATTCCATCTCCTCCTCACCTGGTATTGATACTGACTCATTTAGAATGAAGATCCATGGGAATGGATGTAAAATAGGGTATTGTGCATAATCCATAGTAATCAGAGAGTCGATGATCTTAGGATGAATCTCCCAAATAAAGGCTTGTAAACCTTGATACTCTTGCACTATAGTATCATATGATAGGTCAGATCCCTAACCAACATCTACTTGACACTGGGCATTATGTGCAACGCCCTGGGGCATGCCATGTACATTGCCATACTATCTAAGTACCCTCATCAACACAAATATCTTAATGAAAAAATATGTCCTACCAATTAGGTACATGGATTGACATAAGTATGGCATATTTGTATCATCCTCTAGCCAATGCTCACAATCAAGATAGGGCCACCATGTAATTTCCTCTACATCATCAAGGACTCTCCTCCAATGCTCCAATTTTCCCAATCTAGGCTGAGCAAGTGGACCTGCAAATGCGTGAACGTATGGTCTCATGGTAGGTCATTGTCTGACTATAACTAGATGAGTAATTTCTATATGCTCCCATGCCCACATCTGAAGTAATGTAAATCTTGAAGAAAAACTGGCCCCTCCAAGGAAAACCACCTAATGCAAATTATGGTATAGGTGGGCAAGCATGCACATACCCCAAGAATATTTGGTACCATTGATGATCATACTCTCCAAGATACAATCCCAACCAACTGAAAGTCCCTTTGACCTATGATCGGGACAAAGGAATCCTCCAATGAAATCAGCAAGTACCGATGGCAAGGTAACATAGACATCTACCATCTCTCACCATAGGATATCATATCCACAAATATGGTCATCCTGAAACACTCAACGTAGTGCATCAGTCCCACCCTACTTAGAAGAATCATAAACTACCAACTCCCCAACAATAGGTATCTACAAAATCTTCCATACATCCTCGGGAGTCACTGTCATCTCACCAATAGGAAGGTGGAAGGTATTGTGCTCAATATGGCACCTCTTTGCTAAGGTTGTCAATAGTCCCCAATGAATCCTAATCTAGGGCATATCTAGAAGAGAAGGAAAACCACATCATGTGATAACTGTTGTCTTAGGCTGCACTAGCTGTTATATCAAATCAAATGTCCTAGGAAACTACTCTTGGATCTATAATTTTGTTAAATACTTCTATCATCATAGAATATCGAAAGTTAGTAATCTTTCTCAATTAATCAACATCAATCAGCCTATCAAATCTAATTAGCTCTGGTGATAATTTTGATCAAATATCATGAGCATCTATCAATGAACCTCTCCTATCATGAGGTTTATCAGTCAATCTATCAATCAATCTCACCTATCATGACGTCAATCATCAATCTATTATTGCACCTCACCTATCATGAGGTCAATTAATCAAATCAACCTCACTTATCATGAGGTTTATCAATCAAACTATAATTATTCCTCACCTATCATGAGTTTAATTATCATCAATCAATCATCAAACCTTTCCTATCATGATATCGATCATTATATAATGTATCAAGATTATCAATCAACATCAACTCAAAGGCTGACGTGATTAAAAATCATCAAAATCAGGTCCAGTTAATGAAAAATTTCATCATTCTAACTTGGATGTGCTAAAAAAAGTGTTCATTGCACTAAATTAGAGCATGCACCATTTCAGGACCTTTTATGCACTAAAATAGGTGTTGATTGCGCTCAAACAACATATACACCATTTAAGGACATTCATGCTCTATTTCAGGAGACCAATGTGTTGAACTAGTCTATGCACCATTCTAGGTGGTCAACGTGTCGAGTTGGTTAATGTGCTAATCTAGCCTATGTATATGCTACATTATCTATTCAATGCACTAAATTGTCTATGCACTAATTCATCGAATCAATGTGCTAAAATAGTTGACCTATGCACTATTTCTATGGATGCTCTAAAACATTAGTTCTATGTGCTACATCGGCCTATCAATGCACTAAATCAAGGAAAACTGAATTCAAACGAAATAAATTTGTGAAAATCAAAATGCAAAAAACATGAGATTTCTAGGGTACATACCAGAGGTCCACACACAACCGGGTGGTTGGGTTGTCACATGCGCTTGGATCAGTGAGTGTGGTATGGAATGGATATTTTGCTCCAAATTGCACAAGATCACTCTCACTCTCAAATTTCAAAATAACAAAGTGCAAAAATGAATTATAAATCCACCTTTTTAGCTTTTTAATAAAGTGATTAAGGGGTATTTTGGTGGGATTTATTTAATTTATTTTCTAGCAGGCTTCATTCATTATTTCATCATAGAGGCATTTTTCACATTATTTGTCAGGAGATAAATCATTTAATCATCAAGTTATCATTGAATCATCATGAAAATCATAAAAAATTGAAAATTCAAAAAATCCAAAAAAATAAAAAAATCATCTATTTATCTCCCGAGGGGGCATATATCCATCAATACCTAAAAAATCAACATGTGGGGTATATCAAAAAACTTCGTCAGTACTAGCAACAATAGCAAAATTTTATTTGAAGCCATGCATAAACACATCACTTCAAAGAGGGGAAAAATGCATACACCTAAAAATGGTTTGGATAATCTAATTAATTAAATATGATTTATTTGATTAATTAACCTTTCTATTTTTGTCTACTATTAAATAAATTAAAATATTTATTTATATAGTTCACTTCTAACTCTTCTATCTTTATCATGTTATTTAATATTAATTAAATAAATGAATTTAATAATTTTTTTATTTAATTATCTACTTCCGTAATTATTATTTAATTATTCTATCTTAATCACATCATTCTCTCTAAATAAAATATACAAGTTTAATACTTTGTTTTATTTAATTACCATATTTCTTCTATGCTTCTTTAGTAAATAGATTTCTATAGTTTTTTTTTATTAAATTAAATATCCACTTTTACTAATTTGAATAAATCCAAATATTCAAATAAAGGCATATTTCTACAACTATTTCCTCTTTTCACTCATCAAATCCACCTACCAAATTAGATATGAAATATCTAATTAAGTCAACTCAACCTTCAAGGATAAATTTGGAGACAAATTGGAGACAAATTATAGGAAAACTTCTTCATCTTCTTCCTTTTATTCTTCCTATTCTTTGGTTGAATAATTTTATGGGGAGGAACAAATCTCCATAATTTTCTTAGGCTTCTTCATCCTTCACCATTGAATCTTTCAAATCAAATCTAGACCCTTACCTGTTGCGACATCACAAATATGTTACAGGGAATCTATAAATATAACTTCTTTCCATAGGGAAAAAGATCCAAACTTTATGCAAGCTTACTCTTTAGAAATAAAATTAGAGCAATCAAGAAATTAAGTAATATCAATAGCAAATCATTTTAGAATAGAAATCATATAGCAATCATGGCTTTTCATTTAGCTACATCTTAGTCTACAATAGTTTGTTTTAATCATTTTCATGTCATTTTCATCTACAGTATCATCAACATATCATTTAACAATTATCATATAAAATTAGTTTCCTACATCTTACATCATCTCATTCTCTAGATTGGCATTTTAACAGTCATAGTGCTTACAAAATTTGAGAGCCCTTGTGATTTAATAAATCTTTGGAGATAGAGAGCAATGAGATGCTTTTGAGAGATTTCCTTGTTTAATAGATTAATTGTTGTTTAAATCTCTTTATATAATGTTTTATTTATTTTTTTTGTTATTCATTTATGCATATTTTACTCACACATTCAACACCCCCAATATTACATAGTATATGACTATGCGGGGTTTCTTGTAGAAAAAATTCATGAGGGTTTGATAAGATTTAAGAGAGGTGCGGATGGAGTAAGGTTTAGTTGCTACTCATTGTGAATGCATATGTTTATATTCAAAGGTCCATCTTACTTTGGGAAAAGTATGAATTTGGATAGGATGGAGGGTACTTTCGATCTACCTGTTCAATGTTGGACTAATGTCCTAGACAAGGATTATAGGACATATGAATTTGTGGTGTTTAAGAACTTGTTTTCCTCAGAGTTAATGAGAGCCCTAGTTATGAATATACCTAGAATTCCCAAGGCCCTACATGACTTCTTGAGACCCAAGGAAAGAAGGCCTGAGTTAGGAGTTGATCACAATTGGGGAGATGTTATCCCATATCCTAATCACACTGTTTTAAGAGTGTATGGTTCCACTATTGTACCTCACCTGCTACCAAGATGTGTGTTAGAGAGAATTGGTTTCCTTGAAGTAATATGGCAATTGGGAAGTGTGGAAAATGAAAATCTATTGAATCAAGGAAAAGGAACATTTTTCCTTCATACACATGTTTTTTTTATTTTTTCATGACAAAGGGAGGCTGGAATAAGATACTTGATATACTCAAAGTCTTCTACATGAAAAGAGAAATAGAGAGGATCAAGTATGATCCCAAAGGTTTCATGGCCTAGTTGAAGGAAAGGAACAAGAGTTACAAATTTGTGCACATTTTCCAATTCCCAAAGGATATGATAAGAAATGTGTTTGATATTTTGGAAAAAGAAAGAAGAAAAGTAAAAGGGATTGCTTTCAAAAAAAATGAAGAGAAAGAAAAAGAACGGAAATTCTAACTTCAATTTTCTCCAAGAGATTGAAAATGTAATGCAAAAGGTGGAACATCTATCCCAGAATTTTGAGAAAATAGTGGGCCACCTTGAAAGTAAAGGGATAATTAAAGATAAGGGGAAATCCCCAATTGAAGAAGAATAGGGTGGGGAGAAATCCTTCTTATGGAAGAGAAATCTACATCTCAAGACCTTGAAGAACCAAAAACAAAGTTATTTATAAGGAGAAAGAGTAAGGAAAAGAAAAGTGGTGGAATTACTACTCCCTCCCAACAAGAGGAGAAAAAACCATTTCTCCTGTGCCACAGATACCTCCACCATCTCCTCCAAGTCCATTAGAGCTTGAAATTGTGGATATTTATCATCCACCACTACATGCATCACTACCAAAGGAGCTAGCATTGAAGAAGTAGAATGTTGAAGTAACTGGTTTGGTGGGTTTAGTGGACTATGTTGATGAAGAATCTAATTATGAAATTTGGGTATTAAAGAAGGAAATGCAAGAGGGAATTCCCACTGCACCATCCATGATGGAAACACAAAAATTAAGTATGAGATTGATTACATTTGACCTCACTGGTTTTAATGGTAAATATGATATTTGGGTGGAAGACTGCACAAAGTTTCTAGATGATGATTCATTTGTGAAGTCTCAAGATTTTATGGAGTTTGCATATAGGGTTAAGAGAGATGAATGTGTCAATAGCCTTGCCAAAGGAAAAAGTATTCATCTAGAATTTTTTGATGCTACAATCTAGGAGATGGTTTTGAATGAAATGAGAGCTAAGTTCTAAAGGATGATTGCTATGGAGGGTAGAGAATTGGCAAGAAGTATTGGTATTTTATTACTAACAGACTGGGATTTAGCTTCTACCATAGCCTTTGATACAATAAAAAATTATGAGAGACCCCTCTACAATTTAGAGGAAGAGGTTAAAATTGTATTCTAAGGCTCTATCTTTAGTGAACAATGGGTTGCATTAGCCATTTGGTCTCTAGCCCCAAGTACAAGGAAGCTAGACATTGTTGAGCTTGCACCTAACTATAGTGGAGGCCTAATAATAAAGAGGGTGTAAGAAACATCAAATCTAGAAGTGGAAAGAATGTCAATAATTATTGCATAGTTCACAAGAGACACTATGGAATTTGTAATAGTAGAAAAGGAAAAGCTCAGAATGGAATGCAACAATTTGTTAGTTGACTATGGAAATATGGAACAACACAATATGCAGTTACAAACAAAAGTAGCATTGTTGGAGGAAAAGTAGCAAAGTTTGGAACCAAAAAAGCATAAGAAGACTTGTTCTGACATCCCTACCACTTCACAAGAAGCTACACCCTCTGAATTTACACTAGAAGCAAGTTCCTCATGGGAAATTGTGCCATAAAATATGGGAAGTGTTCCCATTTCAATAACAAAGCCTACAACATTAGAGGTGCCACAAGCTAAGGAAGATATAAGCAAAGAGGAGTTTCCCAAGTAGCTATATGAGTATAAGGAAAAGTGTGGTAATCATGATAGGGAGTTTTCAACAAAATAATAGAGATTTTTCACTACAATCTTGGAGCATTTGGAAAAAGGAGTGAATAATAGATTGAATAGAATCCATGATAACTATTCCTTTATGGTGGCTACTATAAATAATTTTGACAATAATACACAAAGAGCTATTGCACTTATGGAAACAATGATCCCTAGAATGAAGGAATTAAGGTTGATGTCAATTGGAGCTAAGAAAGTTGCTAAACCCGCTAAAAAGTTTAAGCCCATTGTTGCTCTTGTAAGTAAAATTGAAGGGTACATGGGAAACATTGAACCTTTGGAAGTAAAAATAAGGGAATTGGTGAAATCATTTCATGAATCACACCATGGTATCCTCCCATAAATTCTAAGGCATGATGTCAACATAGAAAGCCTATAGGAGTGGAGAGATGAAATTAATAAAACTATTTTAGATCAGGCAGTTTCAATTTTCCAAAGATATCATATGGATACATTGAAAAGAAATAAGCATATGTTGGATCATACAAAGATTGTCTTGTTAGAATTTTATAGGGAGGCCAACCAAATTGTTACCAAGTATTCCCCTTATAGAGAAAAGGCTGATGAGGTCATGAATTCTAACTAGCCTACTGAAGAAGAATTCTTGACATGAATAGACAGATACTTGGATGAGGTGATAGATTGATTTGAAACTGTGGGGTGATCATTTGAATTTTTATTTTGAATTCTAGAAATCTTGGTGAGTAATAGATAGGTGAAAATGCATTGCATAGCTTGGATTTGGTACAAATTAGGCTTTTGCTAGAGTATAGAAAATATAGTGCATTATTTTAAAAATTGAATTGATGATAGGTCTGCAAACATGGACATATTCTTTGTCCTTTCCTTTCCATTTTTTTCATGCTTTCTTTCATTTTCACTTTGTGTGCATTGGAATTTTTTTTGAGGAAACTATTCGAATATGCCTTTTGAAAGGTGAGACCAGATCTCCAATGACGAATGAGGATTACTCTTTCCACATACATGTTTCCCACCGCCTTAGAACATAGAGTAACTAAAAAAGGAATATTTTTATAGTGGTCCAAAAGGGTAATGACATGTGTACTTTCTAACCCGAGGCTTTTTTTTCTCCTTCATTTCTATAAGAAGGAATTTAGGGCTAGAAAGTAGGGGTTAGTTGACTTGTAATTGACACAATGATTTGTTAGAAAAATATTGAGCATAGTTTGAGTTTTTTCTTAGGTTCTGAGTCTACAGTTATGTATATAGTTTTGATAATAGGATAACAAATACACTATAGAATGATATCAATTTCATGGATATTGTCTCTCCTTTATACTTGTTTTATGAGTTATGAATGAAAATAATCAAGGATTGTTTTTTTTCCTCTATTGTTTCCCAATGGATGTTTAATTTCATTCCTTATTATTACTTCAATGAATTAATGTAAATGCTTGGATGGGATTGTTAACTCATATGAATTAGGTGCTAGAATATTTGTAAGTAGTGAAGGTTGTGAATGTTATGTGGGAGTGTTGTAATGTAGTGTTTCTTGTGCTTATGTTACTTTGGTTGAGTTGTTATCTGGTTGCATAGGTTGAGATTGAATTCGTGTTTAGGGTAAGGCACTGGTTTAGGAGAGGTATTCATAATTTAGTTTATGGGTCAATTCATCAACAAATCACTCTTTATTTACAAACTTTCAAATGGGTTACCACAATATTTATGTTGAGTTTCACTATTCTCATGCTCCAAGTGTAGGGTATTATTAAAAGAACTACCAACTATTTTGATACACTATGTTGTTGAATGGTTATTTCAAAATTATTTTTCATTTACAATGTATTTAAATATTGATCATTAAAATTCTTAAGTATAAATTGTGGGATTACCCTCCCAGGTTTCATAGAGCCCAAAGTGTAGGAGTAAATTTTTTGTAGCTTTTACTCATTTTTTGGCCATCCCTTTATATTACCAAATATTAGAAATGGAAAAATCTATAGGTAATTCTAAAGACCAGCTTGGTTCTTAAAAAATAACCAACAGATTGGAAACTCTATTGGGGACGTGCTAATTCCAAAGTCTCTAGTTCTGATTTGGTAATAGTTAGAGTCAAGTATTATATTATTCTTCATTGTTGAAGATTAATTGGTTCAAAATTGCAACATATAAGCCATGTCCAGTTTTATGCATCAAGTCCTGGTTAATTTGTCACTTTCTATTTTTTTATGTTCAAAGTCTTTCCTAAAATTACAATTACCAAGTTGAAATGCAATCACTTCCTATTTCCTAGCATTCTTGGTGGCGACTCTGAGGTCTCATATACCAGTGTAAAGATAAATTATCAAATATAATGTGAGAATAATTATTTTGATACATTTGACATCATGAAGAAGACCAGAAGCTATATGAAAGAAGCATCTAGAGAAGAAGTTGGAGCCTGAACTTACAAAGGACAAGCAACCATTATGGGTGAAGAAAACTACTGAATTGGTTAAGTCTATCGAATCCCTTGATGAATAATCTCCTACTTTTAATAATGAAGTAGATAGCATAAATACCCAAGGAGAAGTACATGAAGTTGAAGAGTCTAATGTAGATCAGGGGAGTTTTCCTATTGAGAAAGTCTTTAACAATGATTTTGATGTGTCAAGAGAGGAGGATAGGTGGGAGTTTTGGGATAAGAATAAGAAGTTCTTAGAACCTTTAACCCCTAGTGTTGGATCTGTCTTCAATGGAAAAAAAATTAAACTAGTGGGGGAATCTCCTAATATAGAAGTGCACTTTTCCCTTAAGGAAGATCAAGTTGGTCAAGCCTATTATACTCCTACACCTATTGAGGCTATAAATATCTTAGAAAATGAAGAAGCCATAGATAAAGAAATAAAATCCTTAAAATAACTTAGGCTTGAAGAAGAAGAAGATAATAGAAAAAAAGGAGTTGAAGGAGAAGAAATATAGGATTAGAGCTAAGCAACTTGAGAGAGATGATCAGAAATAAAAAAATAGAAAGGATGAGAGAAGATCCTGCTAGGTAGAAGGCATTTGATGAGAATGTCTCTAAGTTGATTGCTAAAATTACCCTTGAAATTCCTAAAGAAATAGTTCATATGGTAACCTTTGATTCTAGTACCTATACCATATCTGTTGCAACTACTAAAGCCTTAGATCCCCTTCTACTGCTAATAAATCATCATTTATAGACCATGGAAAGAAACCCATTGATTAGACAAAGAGTAATACCTTCAATAATTTTAATACCAACACCAATGTGAATTCTCATACTTCCTCTTTTAAAATCCCCATCAATAATGCTAAAATTGATCCTACTCCATCCACTACACTCCCAAATCCTAAGATCTTGAAATTGTAGTTGAAGAATGACAAACTGCATGAAGATTTGAGGAAAGTTGAAATAGAAGCTGTTAATGCATAAATAGCTAGAAAGATTGCTTTTCTTAAGATCTCTACACCAAATCTAGAGGCTTCAAGCTCTAGAAATGATAATAATGAATCCCAAAAGAATAAATATAGAGAACACACTACTAGTGGAGGTGGTGGTGAAGATCAAGGTGGTGGAGGTGGAGGAAATAATAAAAACAATACTCTAAAGATGATGAGGGGAACTAGAAGAAAGGAGGTTGTGATGATGGAAGTGAGAAGGGTAAGGATAAAAATCAATCTGAAAACCAAAAGGATGATGAGCATAGAAATTCTCATAGAGATAGACATACTAGGAGGCCACTCCAAGTTGATAGGTATTAGTAGTTATGTTTCACTAGGATATCTAGTTATCCTAACCCATTTCCTGAAGATTTCAAACCTACTCTAGTCATATTCTCTAGAAATAATTCCTTGAGGGGTGAAGATCACCCCAAAGAATTTGCAAATGTTATGGATGAATTTGAGGTAGAAGTAGAGGATGTAGGCATAGGCGATTTCCTACTGAGAGTATTTGCTCATGGGAGGAATTCAAGAGAATGTTCTAAGAGAAATATGGTGATAAGACTAACTCAAGTTATTTATTGAATCAATTTAATAACATTGCTAAAGGTTATAATGAGTCTATGGCTAGTTTTAATACAATGTTTGAAAAGGAAATGAAAATTTTTCCTCCTCATTTACAATTGAATGATCATGTGTTCCTGGTAAATTAATGCAATTATTTTGATGTGAAGATGAACTATCATTTAGTTGATAAGAATCCTCAAACATTGAGGGAGGATTATAAGATGGTAGAACATATTGATAATATTAGCAAAGCCATTGGTAAAGTTGTCAAAAGAGATGATACAAAATTCTTTAGAAACCCATAAAAGGAGGATAAGAGTTCGGGTGCTAAAGTGGGTACCCTTGAGGATAAGATTTAGAATTTCATGAAAACTATAAATGAAAGAATTGCAAGACAAGAAAAGGATTCATCAAAAAATTATCAGAGGAATGAAAGACCTCCTCAATTGCAATATCATCCATATAATGCCAATCAGTATAATGGGAAGCTTGTTTCTAACAATCAAAGAAATGCTCAAAAAAGGTTCCCCCAGATCCTTTGCAGAAGAATTCAGGGAATTTTGTTGATGAAAATCCTTGGTGCATGGTTTTATAGATGTCTCATTCTCCTCATCAATGTGTAGTAGCAAAAATGGTTAAAGTTGAAGAAGATGTACCTCAAGAATGTGATCAATCAAATGAGGAGGATATAGATATAAATATGATTATGGATGGTTCTAACTTGGCTAGCAATGAATTCCCATCTAATATGAAGTCCCATGAGATGGATGTATATCACCAAAGGAAAATTTCTAGTGCATATCACTAGCAAGATTTCTCTGATGAGGATATTGACATAGATAATGAACTATATAATTTGGAAGAAATTGAGGATGGTGTATCTCTAAGAAGGCCTTAAAATGAGGAAATTACAAGATATATTGTGGCTTTGGCTGCCCAAGACAGAAGCTCATATCACTTAAGAAATATAATAGTTGGTTGTGAGAAAGGTAGTCCCATTGGTCTTTTCATGAAGGAGCATAATGCCAAAGGTAAAGAGCAAAAAATTGATGGAAAAGCAGAAGCAGTCAAAGCTAAGGAAGTCAGGGGAGATAAAATTTGGGCTAAGAAAGTAGATAATCCAAAAGTTAATGGAGAATCTAAGTCCCTTACTGCAAATATGAAGAAACATAAGAAAAATCTTGAGGTTATAGGAAAGGATTGCAAGCATAGAACTGAAACAACCAAGAATCAATAGAATGAGAGTGGAACAAAACTAGGTATGCTCCCAATTGAATTACCTAAGTACACCCTTTTTGACTTTTTTATATTACTTAGTCAAGTAAAAGTCCATGTTACATTTCTTGAGACGATGAGAATAGATGAATACAAACAAAAGGAAGTAGCCATCATCAATAGATATACTATAGCCTACAATGATTTAGTGGTTCCCACTCTTCCCAAAGTGAGTGAAAAGGATAAGAAAGATAAATAAGTTGAGGGAGTAATCACTGAAAGCCCTCATATCTTTCTAGGAAATTTAGTAATTTCTTGTGTTGGGAAGATAGATCTATTTTTCCTCATGTTGGTTGTTGAGGGAAATTTTCTAAAAAAATGTATTATTGACTCTAGGGCATCCAACAATATCATGCCAACCAAAGTCATGGAGGCATTGGGACTGAAAGTTGATAGCACTCATGGCAAGTTCTATGCAACAGATTCAAGAGAATTCCTTGTTACAGGTGTTATCAATGAACTTCCTTATAGATTAGCAACATATCTAGAAAAGGAGTTTAAGATGAATTTGTTTCTTCCCAAGGGAAGATGTGTTGCTTGTAGACAATGGGTCATCTTTTGTTTTCAGGCATTCTTCATCGGCTTTGGAGCTTCTTCATCATGGGGGAGACATCTTATCTCTCTACTACCCTCTTATGGGGGGGTATTTGATTGTATATACATGATGGATGTAGTCCTTGGGTGTATCATTGACTTCTCCATAAATCATGTTTCTTTTGTTTTGTTTTTCTCTCTTTTGGAGAGGATTTTTGTCCCACAGGGTTTTCTCCTTTTCTCCGCTTGTGAGAGATTTATTTGCATTTGTATTGTAAATGGGTACCTAACATGGCCTAGTAGCTGGGAGCCATGGTCATAGTCTTTGCATAGTGTGCATAATAATCTTCTCCCTAAGTTGCACTTAAGGGGGGGTGTTGGTGTGAATAATTGCCTTGTACCTAGCTAATTCATTCACTAGGTAATTAGGGGACATATTCACATGATTAAGTTTACTTAGGAAAAAATTCTTTCTAGAAGCCTTTGTTGGCATTTATAAAACTTATCTTATCTAGCTAGGATGCATCATTTCCTAGGTGATTAGGTTGTTGGTTGCCTCATGTCATAGGATTATGGCATTTTTCAACATCATGTACATTGCTATCTCTCAACCTTGCCCATATAAGCAAGGAATCTCTTGTACATTTACATATCAATTCAATCAATTCAGCCATTAATCAATCTTCCATTGTGAAGCAAGCTTTCTTTCCATTCTCTCTCTTGTGGAAGTGGTTTTGGTCACAATTGTTCTTGGGGGCTGGTAGGGAGTCACCATTTACTCCCACAGTATGTAGTGTGACATGTCCTATGTCAGCTTCCCTATTGATGGTAAGGATGTCCAAGTGGTACAAGATAAAAAGGTTCCACACATACTGGAGCAGACTCCTAAAGATTATACAATTTTTTTGTAGACCACTAATATCAGTGATTTTAAGGTGGAAGAAGTACCGAGAGAAATTGAGCGATGCCCTGCACTTATAGATAATGAAGTTGTGAGATTATCTAACATGGATGGACTTTGGAAAATGTACTTTGATGGTGCAAGTTCCATGGAAAGATTTGGTGCAGGAATATCGGTGGTATCACCTATTGGAAATACATACAAATTCTCTTTCACTCTGTCTTTTGTCTACACCAATAATGTGGCAGAATATGAAGCATTGTTGTTAGGATTAAAATTGGATGAAAAACATAGGACAAAAAGGTAATTGTAATTGGTGATTCCGAGCTTATGACATCCCAAGTAAGAGCTAGGTATTCTTGCAAGAACAACAAGCTAATGTTATATAGAAATGTTGTATGGGATTCTATTGATCATTTTAATGTTTTTTGGTATCGACTAGATGGAGAGAGGATAGAATAGAGTGGTAGACTTACTTACAATATTGCATTAAGACAAGATGATATAAACTTTGCATGTATCTTTAAAGTTGAGATACAATCAAGGTCTTTCATTTCTGACAACATACATAATTGGAATATCTTCAATGATGATGAAGATATTCTAAAATTCTTGAGATGTGTAGATGAATATGAAGGTTAGGAGATTGAATTCTGGGTATTTGTGGAAAGTACAAATTGTAAGGATACACTTTTCAGTAATGAGGTCATCCAATTAAAGACAAAAAAAATCCAAAGAACTTGTAGCACTTGAAAGGGTCTTTGATAGTCTAGACAAGAGCAAGATGAAAACAACTACCACTCATCTAGAGGACCTGGAAGAAATAAATTTGGGGACTAAAAATGCCCCTAAGAAAGTGTATGTAGGAAAGAATATGAAACCAAAGGTGAAGGAAGTGTTGATTTCCTTATTGAGAAAATATAGACATGTATTTTCTTGGTCATATGATGACTTGAAGGCATATAGAGAAGAACTATTTCAGCAGGAGATTCCTCTGAAATAAAATTCCAAGCCCTTCAGAAAAAATCAAAGGACCATTAATCCTACTCTAGATCCAAAGATGAAGGAGGAGCTAATAAATTTAATGGATTTTGGCATAATAAAACCAATTAGACATTCCTCATGGGTGTCTAATCTGGTGCCAATAAAAAAAAGAATGGTGATATAAGGTTGTGCGTAGATTTTAGAAATATGATGGTATCATCATTAAAGGAAAATTATCCATTGCCAAATATGGAAGCCATGTTAAAGGTAAAATTCTAGGTCATATTATGTCCAAATGGGGAGTGAAGATTGACCCTAAAAGGGTAGAATCCATAGATAAGATCCCTCAACCAAAGAACATCAAGGGAATTCAATCATTCTTTGGACATATCAATTTCTTGAGGATATTTGTGACTAACTTTGTAGAAATCACAAGACCCATCTCCAAGATGCCAAAGAAGGGAGAGATGGTGATTTGGAGTGAGGAGCCTAGTCAAGCATTCAAGAAAATAAAAAAATCTATTAAGGAAGCTCTAGTTTTGAAATCCTTGGATTTCTCTAAACCAATGCACATTTTCTCCTTCTCTTCATTCCATACTATTTTTGTTGTCTTACTATAGAAAAATGATGATAACTATGAGAATCCCATTGCATTATTTAGCAAATCTTTACAGACCACAAAGCTCAAGTATGATATGATGGAAAAACAAGCATATTCTCTAGTTAAGGCTATGAATAATTTTAAAACTTATTTAATTGGAGCTACTATAATCGATTTTGTACCAAGTGTTGTGAAATATATATTCACTCAGCAAGAAAATATAGGAAGAAGGTGTAGGTGGATCAAAAATATCCAAGAATTCAACATTGATGTCCAAATTACAAGTTAGTAAGAGGGTAGGGCTTAGCCAAATTAATGGCAAAAACTAATTTGGAAGCTAATCAGATTAATCACATAGAGACTATTAATGTTGCACCTATTTGTTATATGCAAACATGTGGATGGCATAGAAGGATTTTCCAATATTTATAGGCTATGAAATCTCCTTCATATACGGCTAAAAATGACAAGAGAACACTAAAGTTGCATGCCATTAAGTATGGGATTATTGAAAATGGGCTATGGTGAAGAAACTTGAATGGTTTGTTGCTTAAATGTGTAGATGGAAAGCATGCATTAGAGCTCTTGTAGGAAATGCACAATGGAGTTTGTGGTGGTCATTACATGGAAAATACCACTACTCATAAGATCTTGAGGGTAGGATTTTGGTGGCCTACTATTTTTAAGGATTCCCACAAGTTTTTTAAGACTTGTGATGCTTGTCAGAGATTTATAAGAAAACTAAAGTTTTCAGGAAAGTTTCCACTTAGGCCTATTATTGTTCAGGGCCCTTTCCAACAATGGAGAATTGATTTCATTCGGAAAATACCAAAAAATTCTAGTGGAGGAAATTCATGGATCCTTTTTTCCACTGACTATTTCAAAAAATGGGTAGAAGAAATACCTACAAGGCAAGCAACAAGTAAGGTTGTAATAGAATTCCTAATGAACAATATTCTAATAAATTTTGGAGTCCCATAAAAGACAATTTTAGATAATGCTATGTGTTTTAGATTTGAGGAATTTAAATATTTTTGTGATAAACATGGCATACAAATTTCTTATTCTTCACCTTACCATCCTCAAGGAAATGGTTAAGATAAGTCTAGTAATAAGAGCTTAATGAAAATCATCAAAAGGGTGATGGAGAATCTAAGCAAGAAAGATTGGGACTCAAAGTTGAAGCTAACACTCTGGGCAGATAGGGTTACTGTGAAAAATCCTACTAATTATTCACTGTTTGGTTTGGTATATGGCTTAGATGCTAGGCTGCCACAAAATAACTTGCTAAACATGCATAAATTTTTGTAGGAATATGATGATGATATATGTGATGATATGTAACATAGAATTGATAATCTAGTGCAATTAGATGAAACCAGAAGAGAAGCTCATGTGAAAATTCCAAAGATGCAACTACAACTCAAGCATTTGCATGAAAAGTGGGCTTCTCCCAGAAAATTTGAGGTGGATAGTATGGTACTAGTCTAGAATGCAAGGGTTGAAGATAAGGTACCTAAACATGGAAAGTTTGAAGCATTAAGTTTAGGCCCTCATCTAATAGTCAGTACACATGGGGAGGATTCATACTTCATCCAAATATTCACAGGAAAACTTCTTGAATTTCCAGTACATGGATAGTTTTTGAAGCCATAATTCTCCTAAGTATGTTATGCTCCATGTACATTGTAGGTTTTGTAAATTTTGTATAGGTTTGTTTAATTTGGTTGTGTTGGTTTGGTCCTACTACCTGGTCCAGGTAGTTCCCTAGTTTTTGGTTCACTGTGTTTGGTTGGTCTGCTTCAACTTAAGATTTTAGGATCTCACCATGCATGCGAGAGGTATTCCTCCCCAATCGAAGCCACTGATGGAACCCCTAAAATATTTTTCATGTTCCATATCAAAATTCTACAAAATTTTGGACAAGGTCTATATCTAAGGGCTGAGGGTTTTTTATTACCGTCACTCTTTAAGGGTTTTGTGTTATTTGGGACCTTTCTTAAAAAACCTTTGAGGTTATATACTATCTAGGGTTATATTTCTTCCTTGAATCCTTATTTCCAATTCCCACTCTTTTAGGTCACATCTTATGCCATAAGAACCCACAAAATAACTATCCCTTTGGTTTAGTTTTACTAGTTGTCATGTGTTGGGCCATTTTTTATTTTTTTTCGAAGTCGAGCTAAATATATCCTATTGTGATCATGTGAGCCTTAAGTCATTAATCCCATCAGTTTTGGCCCAATTGACCTTGTCAACGTCCCTTTTCTTTAAGACTAAATTTTTTGGCATGTGCAGATATTGAAATCCATCTAACAGTTTGATCATCTTGAGCGATCACCATTTTTCTGCATGCGCTCATTCTATTTTATTCTCATGGGCTAGTGAGTGTAAGCCATGTGTCTTGTGCATTGGTGGGACTGGTTCCTTCATTAAAGATTGAATGAGGCATTAAAAGGAAATCAAAGGTGGTTTGTGAATGATGTGGATATATCTCAATCGTTCCCCATGAGCCTGCTTCTTTTCATTCTTCAAAAATATAACCAAGCAGGCTAGCGAGAAGTTGCCACGTGTCTTGTTCGATAGTGAGCCTAGTGTTTCCAAGTGGTTAGTAGGTGGAGCTTTGAAGAGAATAAATAGTTGATAGTGTGTGATGCGTCCTCATCTAGACCACTCCCTAGTATCCCATGTGGGTCCAACCCCTACTACCTAGTTCTCAACAGGGAAGTGGGTACAAACCATGTGGAGCAACCTAGAGAGTGTGGAAGACATTAGAATAAAGGAAAATATTAATAAATTTTTTAGTATAGGGCATGGAAAATAAAATGTACACTACTAAAGAGAAATATATGGCGTGTGTTTTAATTACATCCAAGATCTTTTAATTTGGGTCGTTGATTATGTTAGAAGAATAAGGCCGTGAAAAATTGGTATTTGATTAAGGTGTGAGTATATCAAGCTTGGGAGATTTAATCTCAGTCGTTTCCCATCTCCCCACTGATGAATATTGCACATGGTTTAAGAACTATGGGGGTGAGGGAAAGAAGACACATGGATCTTGGTTGCAATGACAAAGAAATGGTGGAGCTCACAGATCACCAATAGTGGCTCCATGTGGCTTACTATCATTTGATGAGTATTGCGGCTATGTATACTTAGTTTTTTCAAATCAAGCCAACTAAATCTTGATCGTCCATCAGTTAACACACTCACGTGATCAATGGTTGGCATTCAAAATTCAGTTTGAGAGAAAGTGAGCCATTCTTATTCACATGAGTGAGCCTTAATAATGAGAAGGATATTGATCCACCAAAGAAGGAGGTTGCATAGCTATTAAAACCTTTCTTAAAAGAATAATTCAGCATTGTGAAGGATATTCTACACACTTGGAGAGCTCTTTTTGTGGTTTTCAAGCTTCTATAATGTTGAGATTAGGGTTATCAACCTGCAAAAAAAACTAGTAAGTAAATCACCGACTTCCCATCAAAATTATTGATAAATTGTGATCTACAGGCCTAATGAGTCAATTATGATTTTCCCAATTTTGAATTTTAAGGTTTGACATTCATAAAGAAATTTTTTTGGTCCTACATTGTTACAATCCACATGAAACCCATGTCTGAATTGTAAATCTTGTTCGAGGAAACCAAAAACCCTAACCAAATGTAAGGCCACCTAGCCACTCTCCTTAGTGCATCTAAGTGTCTTCTAATATCTAGTAATAAATTATCTTGTGCATAGAATTCACAAAATTCATGATATATTTATTTGTCAATTATAGATTTAAACCTCAATTGATATAGTCATTCAATAGGTTACTAGAAGATTATTTTAGAGCTCTCCCTTATAAAATCTTACACAACTCATAACAATATTGTCATCAAAGAGTGTCCAGTTTCTAAACTTTACTAATGGTAGTATTAAATATTAAAAAGTGAAATAATATACTTATTTTACTATTTATAGAAAATTTGTTTAATACGTGCCTAAGTATTCTTTCATGTATTATTCTTCCATGTAAACCCAAATTTATTTAGAAGGTTGTAATGATATCAAAATTTCTACTTTAAAGGAACTCTTTATGGAAACTTTTAACCAATAACTAAAGATTAGCAAAAAGATATTTTTATAGTATAATAGACAATATCCAAATTTAGAAGTAGGTTTTGATAAGAAATAAATAAAGCTTTAAAAAAAAAAAAACTATAGATTAAAACTATTAGTATCATTCCATGCAACTAAGAAAAAAACAATAGAAAGGATCCCGTATAAATCGATGCGTAGCTAGAAGAAGGCAAACATGCAATAAAATTTGTAAAAAATAGAAAAAAAACTATCGATGTCATCCCTTGAAATCAGGAATTATAGAGGATGCTAGGTGGATTGGAGGATTGGATAAGGATTACCATAACTCTTGATCGGACGGATAAAAATTAAAAAAATAAAAAAAACATTGCGTATAAAGTCACTGGAATTGGCCAAGCGGAAAAGAGGCAGAAGGGGGGGTCACGCTGAGCTCTGAGAGAAAAATGAAACATGAGGATTTTGATGTAGTACTTGCAAGATTGAAATAGCACACAAAAAGATTGACCAGCTGAAGTATTGAGAATCAACCAAGGATTAGTACAACCACTTCCAGAGCAGCTTCGGCTTTCATCTTCATCATGCACAGATACGCCCTTAACAGGTATGTGCTCTGTTGTTTTATTTATAAAGGATTTAAGTTTTTGTTTTTTTTTAATCTAGTGGCTATGTAAGTTAAATTATGACAGAATTTATATTATTCGTTATGCTTCCACAGAAAGCAATTGTCTAAAACATTATTATACGATATAAATCTGAATGTTGAAAAATGATATTGTTGAGAAAAATGAATTACACCATTTACGAAACAATTGGCACATTCAAATGTGCATGAACATTTATTTTGAATATTAAAAAAAAAAAAAAAACAAGACAATCATGAAAACACTAGGTAAACTGATAAATACTCACAGGAGTACCATTAAATAGATAAACCGTGCATAAATGGCAATGGTGTGGTGTGCTTAAGAAAATGTTTCCTTCTATGAAAACAATGATTAATCAACATTCCTATTTTCCATTATGTTGTCGAATGCCAAAAGTCCATTCTAGCATCGGCAGGGAGGAGGATATTAACAAGATATTAATATTTGGCCTTCTACCTGGAGATCACATCTGTCTGAAAGTTCTAAATCGATCCTTTTATTGTTTCCAACAATATCTTTCCCTTCAGTGTGGGTCTAGTTTTCTGTCATGGACTTTATCTTTTCTTTTTTTTGTATTGTGGATAAGATTAATGACCTTAATAGGACGAATGAGGAAACCTCCACTGTCAGAGAAAATTGATTGTTCTCTTTTATCTTAATTAGTATGGATTAACACAAATTTCAAAATGCTTGACACATTAAATTTTATAAACTTTATTTGTGGTAGTGGTAATGATCTTTAAAATTAAATAAAATACATCTATATATTCTATGATTATTGATTTGGAAGAAATAAATAATATATCATTTTATCTGAAGATGACTGCTTCTACTCCTCTACATGGACATATAGAAAAGACTAATCACACCTTTGCTTTCTTCCCCAGCAGGCCAAAAGTTTCAGCAAAATGGACTTTTGATAGAATCAAGTCACTGTGAATGTTATTATGTACAACTTGCCTTACATATCTCCTTAGTTGCATTATCACACCTCCTGCAGTAAATTATTTACTTCCTTCTAGACTCAAAATTCAGTTTCAAATACCCTTGATGCTATTAATAACCATTTACAGAATTCATGCTCGTTAAAGGTAATTTTATTGCTTACTTATTAATAAAAAAACCTCATTTGCATAAAATGATCTATTGAGTTCTTCTGATGTAGAACTGTAAATTTTGAACAATGGTTTAAATTCTGGAGTTCCTACTTCAATTTGAGCATCCAAAGGAAACTGCAATGTTAAATGACAAAATATTGAACAAAACATCTTTTGAATGCAATACTTGCACCAACAGTCATATAACATTGCATAATTTAAATTGTTATGATTTACAGCTGAAATTAGTCATACATAGATAAGCTTTTGAAAGTCAGCCATAATCTTATAGTTACCCAAATTGTTTCCAAACTATACTTAATTATACCTTTTTAACTACTAATCAAAATATATCTTCGTACTTTTGTTCTCTGTATAGATAGTTAAACTGGATGAGTATATTAACTCCTTTAATAAAATAAGATGTATCTAAAGGGAGATTTATAATTATTGACATAAAATTGAACTTCAAACAAGCGTAAGAGGAAATTATAGGAAGATTTTTTTTGTTTTTGATAGTTGAAATCATGGAAGCAAAATGAAATATAAATATTTCATAAATGATAAACTATCTTTTAACTCCTGCTGCATGTTAGTTGCAAAATCATGTGCTGAGAATATTAAATCATTTTTCATTACAAAGATCATTTATATTTTTTGAGATTGATGTAAAATTAAAATCTAATATCTATAGTATGGCATAAAAAATTAGAACATTAGAATTGAATTGAAATGAGAAACTATTGTATGAATTTTCACAACTACGTAGGAAATAACATGCTGAATTGCAGAAAAAACTGCTCATACACACTTGAGACTCATGCCAAATATTTTCTGGGTTTTATTTATCATTCTTTCCCCTTTGCGAAACATATTGAAGTTTTAATTTTGGCTAAGATATGCAGAAGTTACGAATGTTTCAATGCTGTTTTTTTTTTAACTAGAATTGTAGATTTAATGACATGAATTGATTTATATGATGCAATTGCTTTTCTTACTTTGTTTTATTTTCTTATTATTAAGAATATGCTTTAGGAGTATTTGGTGATCACTATTCTCAACAAGTCTTAATCCACTATTGAATGTGTTGGATTGTTCTATTGGTCCTATGCATGCATAGAGAAGATCTATTTTATGGAAAATCAGCCTAGTTACACATAAGGATTGTGTGAGTCATTTAGTTGTTTATAAGAAAGCTTGGGAGATCCTTCATGGGTGTCTAACTATTGTTTCCTTATATCATAGAGTGGTATAGTGATATTGGGGATATGATTGAACTATTGTCAATTATTATCTCGAGAATTGAACCTAGATGGTATATGTGGTTTGTGTCGATTAAAGTCTCAGTTGTTGAACTACGATTCCTCTGCGCTGCACATACGTAGGCAAGGCCATCAGAGATGAGCCCCCGAGGAATTACGTCTGGCCCCTTAGGTTTCCCATGCGTTTGCTTGGAAGCAACTGTGTATAGGTTTGTTTTGTGTTTACAGATGTAATTTTGAAAGTTGTGTTGTGTCCTTAGCTTGGTTTTTGGTTGTTAAGCTTGGGGCATTACATTTTGGTATCAGAGCCAGGTTTGTAGCACTGGGATCTCTGGTTAGTGTTGCCCATGTGGTGTTGGTTGTGTGAGTTTTCTTGATTGTGTTTGTCTCCTTGTTGTGATTTATTATCGAAATGACCTTTTGATGTCGTGAGTTTTCATTCTTTTCTTTTTTATAACTATTGTTAGATTTAGTAGTAGGCATCTTCATGTGAACAATGCATTTATTTGTTAAAGAAATGATAATGTGTTCATATCCTTGATATGGAAAGAGAGTAGTGAAATAGTAATGTTTGTTAAGGGAATCTCTTATTAGGTATTTTAAATGGGATAGAAAAGGTCGCAATGAGCTCTTTCTCTACATGTTTTGGAGTGGTTTGAAAAGAAGATTCTTTTCTTGTGTGGATAAATTGAGTGTTTTCTGAATAAGTACAATGTGCCTTGAAATCAAGTGAATGTGTGTGTGGTGAAAACTTATCCTTGTAGATATGAAAGAAAGATGTTTGATTAATATAAATGGTTGGGTGAAGGACTTAGGTCCCTAAGTTTCATTATTACAGATAGGAAGCTATATAAATACTAACTCAATAGAGATATAAACGTTAAATGCGTGAGTGAGTGGAAAAATAAATTTGTGCTTGTGATGCTAATGAATTAGATGATATTTTTGTTGACGTGTTGAGCATTGAGTACACTCGATTGAGAAAATATTTTGTTGGATGACATTAGATAGAAAGATTCATTGTTAAGAAATTAGAATTGAGCTATCTTGTTTGAAATCAATGAGATGTTGACTTAATATATAATGTATTATGTACGTGTGTGTTATGATACACCATCTTGTGAATAGGGATTTAATTCATGGATCTTGCATAGTTTAGTATATTTACTTTTGTATGTCATTGAGATAAATTGGGATGTGTGGTGATCTATGAGTATATTTTGCATATATTGGAAGGAGTAATCTTGGTGAATGGTTCTAGAAGGGGTTTATGGAGGCATGGTTAATTATGTGTCAGGAAATGGTCACTATTGTATAAAAAGTGAAAATTGGAAATAAATTAGCTTTGTATTCTCTTTATATGTGAATACCACGTAAATGTGCGTATGTTGTGTATTATGCCAAGATGTGTGATTGACCAAGTTTAAAAGTTAGTGTAAGTTATGCATGTTTGGTTCATGTAGAAAGAAGTGAAAATTCTCGATAACGAATGTGATTTGACATGTGGAAACCAGTTATTGATGTGTACCCTTTGTGATTTTAGTTTGTGTGAGCTAGTCAATTGTGCAATGAAGTAATCATGTTATGTGTTTGTATGTGTGCATACTAAATGAAATGTGATATCTCCTTTTTGTAAGTCTTGTTCTTCTATTAAATATGTACCCCTAGTATATGGCTCCCCTATGGGATTGAGAGCCTGCTAGTGTAATTAGGGGTTGAGAGATGGAGAACCTCCATTGAAATCTTAGGAATTTGAATGGACGTTAGTTCCCATAAGTCTCCCCACACTCTTGGATCACGCTAGTTGATTCATCGTGTAAGCCTAATTCCTTAATGTCTACCTATGGATTGACGATGGACCTAAGTGTACCCTAGATATATATTATTGATATTCAATTACTACATGAATTCTATGTGGTTTGAGACCACTGTGGTTAGAGACCACCATGTTTCAGCATGCTATTTTATTTCGTGGTTTGAGACCACTGTGGTTAGAGAACCACTATTCCCCTCCTTCCCCTTAAGTGACTTATTTAAAAGTCACGTGGTGATTGTGATGTGAAAATTGTGAAACTGGTTGACACATATATTTTTTTAATTTATTTATCATTATTGAGAATTTTTATTTGATTGATTAAGCCAATAGTGTTGAAATTCTTAAAGTTATTCGATTGGTTGAATTTTAAAATTGTCCTTTTCGCTTCAAGGACTTGTTAAATTTCTTTTTGAAATTAAGATTTGGATGTTGCAATGTAGCTTCGATTGACTTTTATCTTTGAATTTATAATTCTCTCCTTTTTATGGGACATTTATCAAAAATTTTGGTTTGATTTTACGTTACTTGGTTTGAGGCTTTAATTTTTAATTGCAAACTGTTGGCATGTGTAGTAATGTAACTGTGTAACTGTCATACTCATGAGGGGGTCCCTGACAAGCTATATGGGGGGAGTAGATGGCCTGGGGAATTATTGTTAAAGGGGTTAATGAGACCGGTATGGGACGGTTATAAACCATTTCCCCTTGATCTATCTAATTTTTATGTGGCACTATGATACTAAGCATTCTCAGAGGAGAATTTTGTACACTGGTCATCCTCATCCTCAGTCCATTTTGTGTGAGTTCACAATGTGTTTAATGTGGATACAATAGAGTATAACAAATATGTGAGTGTGGAGATTGACTATTGACCATTGAAATATGTATGGTTACATTGAGATATGTTGTGGAAAACTATGAAAAAAAAACAAATTGATAAATGAGGATTGAGATACGTTGTTATGAAGTCAGAATTTTGTGATGCATATGATGTAATACAATATATAAATTTAATTGATTTGTTGTTGATGTAAAACACATGAATAGAAATAAAAGTGAGAAGTTTTCTAGTATGTATTAAGTGAATTTGAACCAATATGGTTGATTATATTTTATTTTTCTTGGAACAATTATTGTTTAATGACAAATGTGTTAGCGTGATTTTTTATTTATTTTTTACTTGTTTCTATAATTTTACTATGTGATGTTGTGTGGGAATTCATTCCCAAACCTTAGCAAACTTCCAGGAGGAAGTTTAAACTAAGGGGAGGGGAATGTAAGACCCTCCATTCATATGACAAATTTAACTCCTTGTGTTATAGCTTAAAATATTTATGATATCTTTTTATAATATAGGATTGTGCCAATAGTTAAGGTGTCATTTAGTTATAAACATATAAATGAAATGTTATTCACATTGTTGTGTGTTTCTTTAATGATGTTAAGTCCCTATCCTTAAGGACTTCCGGGAGGAAGTCAATATAAGGGGGGGAGAATGTAAGGCCACCTAGCCACTCTCTTTAGTGCATCTAAGTGTCTTCTAATATCTAGTAATAAATTATCTTGTGCATAGAATTCACAAAATTCATGATATATTTATTTGTCAATTATAGATTTAAACCTCAATTGATATTGTCATTCAACATGTTACTAGAAGATTATTTTAGAGCTCTCCCTTATAAAATCTTACACAACTCATAACAATATTGTCATCAAAGAGTGTCCAGTTTCTAAACTTTACTAATGGTAGTATTAAATATTAAAAAGTGAAATAATATACTTATTTTACTATTTATAGAAAATTTGTTTAATACGTGCCTAAGTATTCTTTCATGTATTATTCTTCCATGTAAACCCAAATTTATTTAGAAGGTTGTAATGATATCAAATTTTCTACTTTAAAGGAACTCTTTATGGAAACTTTTAACCAATAACTAAAGATTAGCAAAAAGATATTTTTATAGTATAATAGACAATATCCAAATTTAGAAGTAGGTTTTGATAAGAAATAAATAAAGCTTTAAAAAAAAAAAAAAGCTATAGATTAAAACTATTAGTATCATTCCATGCAACTAAGAAAAAAACAATAGAAAGGATTCCGTATAAATCGATGCGTAGCTGGAAGAAGGCAAACATGCAATAAAATTTGTAAAAAATAGAAAAAAAACTATCGATGTCATCCCTTGAAATCAGGAATTATAGAGGATGCTAGGTGGATTGGAGGATTGGATAAGGATTACCATAACTCTTGATCGGACGGATAAAAATTAAAAAAATAAAAAAACATTGCGTATAAAGTCACTGGAATTGGCCAAGCGGAAAAGAGGCAGAAGGGGGGGGGTCACGCTGAGCTCTGAGAGAAAAATGAAACATGAAGATTTTGATGTAGTACTTGCAAGATTGAAATAGCACACAAAAAGATTGACCAGCTGAAGTATTGAGAATCAACCAAGGATTAGTACAACCACTTCCAGAGCAGCTTCGGCTTTCATCTTCATCATGCACAGATACGCCCTTAACAGGTATGTGCTCTGTTGTTTTATTTATAAAGGATTTAAGTTTTTGTTTTTTTTTAATCTAGTGGCTATGTAAGTTAAATTATGACAGAATTTATATTATTCGTTATGCTTCCACAGAAAGCAATTGTCTAAAACATTATTATACGATATAAATCTGAATGTTGAAAAATGATATTGTTGAGAAAAATGAATTACACCATTTACGAAACAATTGGCACATTCAAATGTGCATGAACATTTATTTTGAATATTAAAAAAAAAAAAAAAACAAGACAATCATGAAAACACTAGGTAAACTGATAAATACTCACAGGAGTACCATTAAATAGATAAACCGTGCATAAATGGCAATGGTGTGGTGTGCTTAAGAAAATGTTTCCTTCTATGAAAACAATGATTAATCAACATTCCTATTTTCCATTATGTTGTCGAATGCCAAAAGTCCATTCTAGCATCGGCAGGGAGGAGGATATTAACAAGATATTAATATTTGGCCTTCTACCTGGAGATCACATCTGTCTGAAAGTTCTAAATCGATCCTTTTATTGTTTCCAACAATATCTTTCCCTTCAGTGTGGGTCTAGTTTTCTGTCATGGACTTTATCTTTTCTTTTTTTTGTATTGTGGATAAGATTAATGACCTTAATAGGACGAATGAGGAAACCTCCACTGTCAGAGAAAATTGATTGTTCTCTTTTATCTTAATTAGTATGGATTAACACAAATTTCAAAATGCTTGACACATTAAATTTTATAAACTTTATTTGTGGTAGTGGTAATGATCTTTAAAATTAAATAAAATACATCTATATATTCTATGATTATTGATTTGGAAGAAATAAATAATATATCATTTTATCTGAAGATGACTGCTTCTACTCCTCTACATGGACATATAGAAAAGACTAATCACACCTTTGCTTTCTTCCCCAGCAGGCCAAAAGTTTCAGCAAAATGGACTTTTGATAGAATCAAGTCACTGTGAATGTTATTATGTACAACTTGCCTTACATATCTCCTTAGTTGCATTATCACACCTCCTGCAGTAAATTATTTACTTCCTTCTAGACTCAAAATTCAGTTTCAAATACCCTTGATGCTATTAATAACCATTTACAGAATTCATGCTCGTTAAAGGTAATTTTATTGCTTACTTATTAATAAAAAAACCTCATTTGCATAAAATGATCTATTGAGTTCTTCTGATGTAGAACTGTAAATTTTGAACAATGGTTTAAATTCTGGAGTTCCTACTTCAATTTGAGCATCCAAAGGAAACTGCAATGTTAAATGACAAAATATTGAACAAAACATCTTTTGAATGCAATACTTGCACCAACAGTCATATAACATTGCATAATTTAAATTGTTATGATTTACAGCTGAAATTAGTCATACATAGATAAGCTTTTGAAAGTCAGCCATAATCTTATAGTTACCCAAATTGTTTCCAAACTATACTTAATTATACCTTTTTAACTACTAATCAAAATATATCTTCGTACTTTTGTTCTCTGTATAGATAGTTAAACTGGATGAGTATATTAACTCCTTTAATAAAATAAGATGTATCTAAAGGGAGATTTATAATTATTGACATAAAATTGAACTTCAAACAAGCGTAAGAGGAAATTATAGGAAGATTTTTTTTGTTTTTGATAGTTGAAATCATGGAAGCAAAATGAAATATAAATATTTCATAAATGATAAACTATCTTTTAACTCCTGCTGCATGTTAGTTGCAAAATCATGTGCTGAGAATATTAAATCATTTTTCATTACAAAGATCATTTATATTTTTTGAGATTGATGTAAAATTAAAATCTAATATCTATAGTATGGCATAAAAAATTAGAACATTAGAATTGAATTGAAATGAGAAACTATTGTATGAATTTTCACAACTACGTAGGAAATAACATGCTGAATTGCAGAAAAAACTGCTCATACACACTTGAGACTCATGCCAAATATTTTCTGGGTTTTATTTATCATTCTTTCCCCTTTGCGAAACATATTGAAGTTTTAATTTTGGCTAAGATATGCAGAAGTTACGAATGTTTCAATGCTGTTTTTTTTTTAACTAGAATTGTAGATTTAATGACATGAATTGATTTATATGATGCAATTGCTTTTCTTACTTTGTTTTATTTTCTTATTATTAAGAATATGCTTTAGGAGTATTTGGTGATCACTATTCTCAACAAGTCTTAATCCACTATTGAATGTGTTGGATTGTTCTATTGGTCCTATGCATGCATAGAGAAGATCTATTTTATGGAAAATCAGCCTAGTTACACATAAGGATTGTGTGAGTCATTTAGTTGTTTATAAGAAAGCTTGGGAGATCCTTCATGGGTGTCTAACTATTGTTTCCTTATATCATAGAGTGGTATAGTGATATTGGGGATATGATTGAACTATTGTCAATTATTATCTCGAGAATTGAACCTAGATGGTATATGTGGTTTGTGTCGATTAAAGTCTCAGTTGTTGAACTACGATTCCTCTGCGCTGCACATACGTAGGCAAGGCCATCAGAGATGAGCCCCCGAGGAATTACGTCTGGCCCCTTAGGTTTCCCATGCGTTTGCTTGGAAGCAACTGTGTATAGGTTTGTTTTGTGTTTACAGATGTAATTTTGAAAGTTGTGTTGTGTCCTTAGCTTGGTTTTTGGTTGTTAAGCTTGGGGCATTACATTTTGGTATCAGAGCCAGGTTTGTAGCACTGGGATCTCTGGTTAGTGTTGCCCATGTGGTGTTGGTTGTGTGAGTTTTCTTGATTGTGTTTGTCTCCTTGTTGTGATTTATTATCGAAATGACCTTTTGATGTCGTGAGTTTTCATTCTTTTCTTTTTTATAACTATTGTTAGATTTAGTAGTAGGCATCTTCATGTGAACAATGCATTTATTTGTTAAAGAAATGATAATGTGTTCATATCCTTGATATGGAAAGAGAGTAGTGAAATAGTAATGTTTGTTAAGGGAATCTCTTATTAGGTATTTTAAATGGGATAGAAAAGGTCGCAATGAGCTCTTTCTCTACATGTTTTGGAGTGGTTTGAAAAGAAGATTCTTTTCTTGTGTGGATAAATTGAGTGTTTTCTGAATAAGTACAATGTGCCTTGAAATCAAGTGAATGTGTGTGTGGTGAAAACTTATCCTTGTAGATATGAAAGAAAGATGTTTGATTAATATAAATGGTTGGGTGAAGGACTTAGGTCCCTAAGTTTCATTATTACAGATAGGAAGCTATATAAATACTAACTCAATAGAGATATAAACGTTAAATGCGTGAGTGAGTGGAAAAATAAATTTGTGCTTGTGATGCTAATGAATTAGATGATATTTTTGTTGACGTGTTGAGCATTGAGTACACTCGATTGAGAAAATATTTTGTTGGATGACATTAGATAGAAAGATTCATTGTTAAGAAATTAGAATTGAGCTATCTTGTTTGAAATCAATGAGATGTTGACTTAATATATAATGTATTATGTACGTGTGTGTTATGATACACCATCTTGTGAATAGGGATTTAATTCATGGATCTTGCATAGTTTAGTATATTTACTTTTGTATGTCATTGAGATAAATTGGGATGTGTGGTGATCTATGAGTATATTTTGCATATATTGGAAGGAGTAATCTTGGTGAATGGTTCTAGAAGGGGTTTATGGAGGCATGGTTAATTATGTGTCAGGAAATGGTCACTATTGTATAAAAAGTGAAAATTGGAAATAAATTAGCTTTGTATTCTCTTTATATGTGAATACCACGTAAATGTGCGTATGTTGTGTATTATGCCAAGATGTGTGATTGACCAAGTTTAAAAGTTAGTGTAAGTTATGCATGTTTGGTTCATGTAGAAAGAAGTGAAAATTCTCGATAACGAATGTGATTTGACATGTGGAAACCAGTTATTGATGTGTACCCTTTGTGATTTTAGTTTGTGTGAGCTAGTCAATTGTGCAATGAAGTAATCATGTTATGTGTTTGTATGTGTGCATACTAAATGAAATGTGATATCTCCTTTTTGTAAGTCTTGTTCTTCTATTAAATATGTACCCCTAGTATATGGCTCCCCTATGGGATTGAGAGCCTGCTAGTGTAATTAGGGGTTGAGAGATGGAGAACCTCCATTGAAATCTTAGGAATTTGAATGGACGTTAGTTCCCATAAGTCTCCCCACACTCTTGGATCACGCTAGTTGATTCATCGTGTAAGCCTAATTCCTTAATGTCTACCTATGGATTGACGATGGACCTAAGTGTACCCTAGATATATATTATTGATATTCAATTACTACATGAATTCTATGTGGTTTGAGACCACTGTGGTTAGAGACCACCATGTTTCAGCATGCTATTTTATTTCGTGGTTTGAGACCACTGTGGTTAGAGAACCACTATTCCCCTCCTTCCCCTTAAGTGACTTATTTAAAAGTCACGTGGTGATTGTGATGTGAAAATTGTGAAACTGGTTGACACATATATTTTTTTAATTTATTTATCATTATTGAGAATTTTTATTTGATTGATTAAGCCAATAGTGTTGAAATTCTTAAAGTTATTCGATTGGTTGAATTTTAAAATTGTCCTTTTCGCTTCAAGGACTTGTTAAATTTCTTTTTGAAATTAAGATTTGGATGTTGCAATGTAGCTTCGATTGACTTTTATCTTTGAATTTATAATTCTCTCCTTTTTATGGGACATTTATCAAAAATTTTGGTTTGATTTTACGTTACTTGGTTTGAGGCTTTAATTTTTAATTGCAAACTGTTGGCATGTGTAGTAATGTAACTGTGTAACTGTCATACTCATGAGGGGGTCCCTGACAAGCTATATGGGGGGAGTAGATGGCCTGGGGAATTATTGTTAAAGGGGTTAATGAGACCGGTATGGGACGGTTATAAACCATTTCCCCTTGATCTATCTAATTTTTATGTGGCACTATGATACTAAGCATTCTCAGAGGAGAATTTTGTACACTGGTCATCCTCATCCTCAGTCCATTTTGTGTGAGTTCACAATGTGTTTAATGTGGATACAATAGAGTATAACAAATATGTGAGTGTGGAGATTGACTATTGACCATTGAAATATGTATGGTTACATTGAGATATGTTGTGGAAAACTATGAAAAAAAAACAAATTGATAAATGAGGATTGAGATACGTTGTTATGAAGTCAGAATTTTGTGATGCATATGATGTAATACAATATATAAATTTAATTGATTTGTTGTTGATGTAAAACACATGAATAGAAATAAAAGTGAGAAGTTTTCTAGTATGTATTAAGTGAATTTGAACCAATATGGTTGATTATATTTTATTTTTCTTGGAACAATTATTGTTTAATGACAAATGTGTTAGCGTGATTTTTTATTTATTTTTTACTTGTTTCTATAATTTTACTATGTGATGTTGTGTGGGAATTCATTCCCAAACCTTAGCAAACTTCCAGGAGGAAGTTTAAACTAAGGGGAGGGGAATGTAAGACCCTCCATTCATATGACAAATTTAACTCCTTGTGTTATAGCTTAAAATATTTATGATATCTTTTTATAATATAGGATTGTGCCAATAGTTAAGGTGTCATTTAGTTATAAACATATAAATGAAATGTTATTCACATTGTTGTGTGTTTCTTTAATGATGTTAAGTCCCTATCCTTAAGGACTTCCGGGAGGAAGTCAATATAAGGGGGGGAGAATGTAAGGCCACCTAGCCACTCTCTTTAGTGCATCTAAGTGTCTTCTAATATCTAGTAATAAATTATCTTGTGCATAGAATTCACAAAATTCATGATATATTTATTTGTCAATTATAGATTTAAACCTCAATTGATATTGTCATTCAACATGTTACTAGAAGATTATTTTAGAGCTCTCCCTTATAAAATCTTACACAACTCATAACAATATTGTCATCAAAGAGTGTCCAGTTTCTAAACTTTACTAATGGTAGTATTAAATATTAAAAAGTGAAATAATATACTTATTTTACTATTTATAGAAAATTTGTTTAATACGTGCCTAAGTATTCTTTCATGTATTATTCTTCCATGTAAACCCAAATTTATTTAGAAGGTTGTAATGATATCAAATTTTCTACTTTAAAGGAACTCTTTATGGAAACTTTTAACCAATAACTAAAGATTAGCAAAAAGATATTTTTATAGTATAATAGACAATATCCAAATTTAGAAGTAGGTTTTGATAAGAAATAAATAAAGCTTTAAAAAAAAAAAAAAGCTATAGATTAAAACTATTAGTATCATTCCATGCAACTAAGAAAAAAACAATAGAAAGGATTCCGTATAAATCGATGCGTAGCTGGAAGAAGGCAAACATGCAATAAAATTTGTAAAAAATAGAAAAAAAACTATCGATGTCATCCCTTGAAATCAGGAATTATAGAGGATGCTAGGTGGATTGGAGGATTGGATAAGGATTACCATAACTCTTGATCGGACGGATAAAAATTAAAAAAATAAAAAAACATTGCGTATAAAGTCACTGGAATTGGCCAAGCGGAAAAGAGGCAGAAGGGGGGGGGTCACGCTGAGCTCTGAGAGAAAAATGAAACATGAAGATTTTGATGTAGTACTTGCAAGATTGAAATAGCACACAAAAAGATTGACCAGCTGAAGTATTGAGAATCAACCAAGGATTAGTACAACCACTTCCAGAGCAGCTTCGGCTTTCATCTTCATCATGCACAGATACGCCCTTAACAGGTATGTGCTCTGTTGTTTTATTTATAAAGGATTTAAGTTTTTGTTTTTTTTTAATCTAGTGGCTATGTAAGTTAAATTATGACAGAATTTATATTATTCGTTATGCTTCCACAGAAAGCAATTGTCTAAAACATTATTATACGATATAAATCTGAATGTTGAAAAATGATATTGTTGAGAAAAATGAATTACACCATTTACGAAACAATTGGCACATTCAAATGTGCATGAACATTTATTTTGAATATTAAAAAAAAAAAAAAAACAAGACAATCATGAAAACACTAGGTAAACTGATAAATACTCACAGGAGTACCATTAAATAGATAAACCGTGCATAAATGGCAATGGTGTGGTGTGCTTAAGAAAATGTTTCCTTCTATGAAAACAATGATTAATCAACATTCCTATTTTCCATTATGTTGTCGAATGCCAAAAGTCCATTCTAGCATCGGCAGGGAGGAGGATATTAACAAGATATTAATATTTGGCCTTCTACCTGGAGATCACATCTGTCTGAAAGTTCTAAATCGATCCTTTTATTGTTTCCAACAATATCTTTCCCTTCAGTGTGGGTCTAGTTTTCTGTCATGGACTTTATCTTTTCTTTTTTTTGTATTGTGGATAAGATTAATGACCTTAATAGGACGAATGAGGAAACCTCCACTGTCAGAGAAAATTGATTGTTCTCTTTTATCTTAATTAGTATGGATTAACACAAATTTCAAAATGCTTGACACATTAAATTTTATAAACTTTATTTGTGGTAGTGGTAATGATCTTTAAAATTAAATAAAATACATCTATATATTCTATGATTATTGATTTGGAAGAAATAAATAATATATCATTTTATCTGAAGATGACTGCTTCTACTCCTCTACATGGACATATAGAAAAGACTAATCACACCTTTGCTTTCTTCCCCAGCAGGCCAAAAGTTTCAGCAAAATGGACTTTTGATAGAATCAAGTCACTGTGAATGTTATTATGTACAACTTGCCTTACATATCTCCTTAGTTGCATTATCACACCTCCTGCAGTAAATTATTTACTTCCTTCTAGACTCAAAATTCAGTTTCAAATACCCTTGATGCTATTAATAACCATTTACAGAATTCATGCTCGTTAAAGGTAATTTTATTGCTTACTTATTAATAAAAAAACCTCATTTGCATAAAATGATCTATTGAGTTCTTCTGATGTAGAACTGTAAATTTTGAACAATGGTTTAAATTCTGGAGTTCCTACTTCAATTTGAGCATCCAAAGGAAACTGCAATGTTAAATGACAAAATATTGAACAAAACATCTTTTGAATGCAATACTTGCACCAACAGTCATATAACATTGCATAATTTAAATTGTTATGATTTACAGCTGAAATTAGTCATACATAGATAAGCTTTTGAAAGTCAGCCATAATCTTATAGTTACCCAAATTGTTTCCAAACTATACTTAATTATACCTTTTTAACTACTAATCAAAATATATCTTCGTACTTTTGTTCTCTGTATAGATAGTTAAACTGGATGAGTATATTAACTCCTTTAATAAAATAAGATGTATCTAAAGGGAGATTTATAATTATTGACATAAAATTGAACTTCAAACAAGCGTAAGAGGAAATTATAGGAAGATTTTTTTTGTTTTTGATAGTTGAAATCATGGAAGCAAAATGAAATATAAATATTTCATAAATGATAAACTATCTTTTAACTCCTGCTGCATGTTAGTTGCAAAATCATGTGCTGAGAATATTAAATCATTTTTCATTACAAAGATCATTTATATTTTTTGAGATTGATGTAAAATTAAAATCTAATATCTATAGTATGGCATAAAAAATTAGAACATTAGAATTGAATTGAAATGAGAAACTATTGTATGAATTTTCACAACTACGTAGGAAATAACATGCTGAATTGCAGAAAAAACTGCTCATACACACTTGAGACTCATGCCAAATATTTTCTGGGTTTTATTTATCATTCTTTCCCCTTTGCGAAACATATTGAAGTTTTAATTTTGGCTAAGATATGCAGAAGTTACGAATGTTTCAATGCTGTTTTTTTTTTTAACTAGAATTGTAGATTTAATGACATGAATTGATTTATATGATGCAATTGCTTTTCTTACTTTGTTTTATTTTCTTATTATTAAGAATATGCTTTAGGAGTATTTGGTGATCACTATTCTCAACAAGTCTTAATCCACTATTGAATGTGTTGGATTGTTCTATTGGTCCTATGCATGCATAGAGAAGATCTATTTTATGGAAAATCAGCCTAGTTACACATAAGGATTGTGTGAGTCATTTAGTTGTTTATAAGAAAGCTTGGGAGATCCTTCATGGGTGTCTAACTATTGTTTCCTTATATCATAGAGTGGTATAGTGATATTGGGGATATGATTGAACTATTGTCAATTATTATCTCGAGAATTGAACCTAGATGGTATATGTGGTTTGTGTCGATTAAAGTCTCAGTTGTTGAACTACGATTCCTCTGCGCTGCACATACGTAGGCAAGGCCATCAGAGATGAGCCCCCGAGGAATTACGTCTGGCCCCTTAGGTTTCCCATGCGTTTGCTTGGAAGCAACTGTGTATAGGTTTGTTTTGTGTTTACAGATGTAATTTTGAAAGTTGTGTTGTGTCCTTAGCTTGGTTTTTGGTTGTTAAGCTTGGGGCATTACAGAACGTCTGGGATGTTGTATCAATTGGTTGGGGTTTCCCATGGGACCTAGGAGATTGAGGTAACTCCCCTATCACAAAGGCACTCTTTTTCCTTTTGCAGTCTCCACAACCATTATCTTGGATAATAACTTTAATATCGGGGATGTCTAGAATGGGGGTGTCTTTGTCTCGAAAGTGGAGGCTAGAGTAGACGAGTCTATATAAGGAGATGTGGGTCCATCATAATTCTTGGGGACTTGAGGGATCTTGTAGTACTTGGCCTCTAGATTTTTGCAATAATAAAATGGTTTGGGATCACCATGGACTGTGACTTCTTGATTCTGATACGAGAACTTGACACATTGATGGAAAGTGGATGCAAAAACTTGCATCCCATGGATCCATGGGCACCCTAGGAGGATATTGTATGGTAGATCAAGGACTTGGCATGTAGTTTCCATGATTGCTAGCCCTACTTAAATAGGGAGTTGAATGGTGTCTTGAGACACCTGTTCTTGATCATCATAGGCCTTGATAGTGATACCTTTTCCGTTCTCAATGACATCTTCAGAGAATCCCAAATTCTTTATTAGCTTGAGAGTACAAATATTCAAACCTGCACCTCCATCCACCAAGAATCGTTTGACTTTATTCTTATAGACTAATACTTTGAGAGGGAGTGTGTGGTTATGAGATGGTTGGGTTGGATGATCCTGCTAAAAGAATGTTAGGAGATGTGGTGTCGTGATATGTCTAAACATAGCTTGGAACTGGTCTGCATCAAGATCTGTTGGGGTGGAGGATGTAGCTAATGCCTTTTCTAGGATTTCCCTATGTGTGGGTGAGATTTTTAGTAACTCCATGATGGAGTTCTGGGTGGGGGTCCTTTTCAATTGATCTAGGACATTATAACCATTAGGTATTAACTTTGGATTGGTGGTGGGTTCCTTGGGTGGTTGTGATGGTCCTAGAATGGTAATTCTTCCATCACGTGTGGTGACTCCACACTCAGATCTAGATCCCTTCATGTTGACAACTATGACCTGCTCATCCAAAGATGCAACAACATGGTTGTAGACATGGTTCACATTATTATACTTTTCCTTACCATTTTTGTTTCCTTTATTGTGATCTAGCATCAAATTTGTGTATATCTTGAGGTCTTGATTTCCAGCTAGTTGTTCAATGGTTATGGCCTTATTGTTAATGAGATCTTGGATCAAGTTTTTAAGTCGCATACAACTACCTTTCGTGTGTCCCTTTATCTTATGAAAGTCACAAAGGTGTTTCTCATTATACCATGGTGGTTTAGCTTGAGGCTCTTGAGAATTCTCATAGATTGGGATTTTGATGAGATTTTCTTGTACTAGTTGTTGCATGACTAATTTGATTAGTTCCCTAAGTGGTGTGTATTTTCGTTTAGGGGGATACTTGTTCCTTGGGGACGGTCCCCCTTGATCATTTATATTGTCGACAATTTTATTGGTGGGTTGTTGTAATGATAGGTTCATTTTTGCATTGTTTTGAGCATTGACTTGTGGTTGTTGGTATGATTGTTGTTGTGTATTTTTCCTTGGGGAATTGATCATAACTTTGGCATCAACAACACCATCGTTAATGAAACTTTTTTTTTTCCCACGTGTGAGGTTTTTCATTGTAACTGGTTGATGGTCAATTGTCTTGATATGTACGTGTGCCCCCTTATGTAATAAGGGATCTTTCAATGTTGAGTGCCTTAGGTATCAACTAGTCATATGCTATTATGCATTGCATTTTCAAATGGAAGGATAAGGTCCTTTCAAGATTGGAGATGATAGTCCCAATTTTTTGTTCTTCTGACATAGCCCATTTGCTCCTGTTGGCCTTGGATCACCATCGTTGCAAGAAGGATGTGAATGTTTCCCCCTTGGCTTGTTTTAGGGTGAATAGTTCTTCTAGAATCACATGCATGCCTATGTTGAATGAGTAATTTTGTATGAATAAGTCCATAATTTCATGGAACTTTTTGATTCTAGGGGGAAGGCGGGAGAACCATTCCATTGCTAGACCAGCCAAACTTCAAGGAAATAGTCGCATTAGATAAGAATTGTCGTATGAAACTTCTATACACTGTACATGGAATTACTAGATGTGATCTTCAGGATTTTCAGTTTCATGGTATTTGTCAAAGTTAGGCATCTTGAATCCTTGTGGGAATGACACCATCACAATGCTTCTATTGAATGGATAAGGGCACCAATTCCCTTTTGATTTTTTGGCCTTTCCTAATTGTAGATCTAGCACTTGTTGTGAAAGAAATTTAATTTGTGTAGACAAATCATTTTGTGGATTAGGTGGTGGGATGAATGTGTTTTCGGGTGTTTTGGTTGTTTGAGTGACAAGTGGGGTGGTTGGTGTGCTCATTGGAGGTTGCTACAAGTTTTTCTATGCTAACAATGCTTGTTGGTATGCTTGCAGTTGTTGCTATACCAACAATGCTTGTTGTTGGTCTTGTTGTTGTTGTACCAACAATGCTTGTTGTTGGAATTGTAGCTAAGCTGCTTATTGTTGTGCTTGGTATTGTTGGAAATCTTTTTGATAGGACTGTTGTTTTAAAAAATCTTGTGCTTGAGCTTGTTGCACTTGGTATTGAGCTTGTGCTTGAGCTTGAGCTTGTTGAGCGGCTTGGGAAGCCTATGCGGCTTGTGCAACTTGTGCGGATTGTTGTTGTTGCAATAAAGTTTGGGCTTGTGCTTGGATAGCATGTTGTGCTTGTTCTGCTTGATGTACTTGATGTGCTTGTTGTGTGACTTGTTGCACTATGATTTTTGTGTAGTTTACTGTGCAGATTGTGTGGTTTGTGCAAGTTGTGTAGTTTGTTGAGCTTGGAATTGTTGAAGATCCTTTTGATAGGCTTGTTGGTTTGCTTGCAGTGTAATGTTGTATTGATTTTCCATGTTTGGATTCCGCGGTGGTGGTGGAGGATTTGGGATGTTGTGGGATGGTGTGATGATATTTTGTTGAGGTGGTTGTGAGGGTGCTATTTGGGTGATGATAAGCGGTTGTGTGGTAGATGGTGAGGTTGATATGCTAGGTCCTTGGGGGACCATGTTTTGAGGTGTTATAGATGGTGTAGTGATTGATTGTGTTTCTTGGATTGATGTCACCTATTGTTGTGATATCAGTGGCATGCTCAGAGGATTTCGTATGCTGACTTGATTCATGATTGGAGGATTGTTTTGACTTGATTGATTTTGGATCGGTATGTTATGCAAAGTGGGTTTCCCTCAACCCAATATTTGTGTGGATGTTGATGTTAGAGGGGGAAATGGTGGGAAGATTGGTGGTGTTTTTCTTTGGAAAAGTGATGATGATACATTAAAAGTTCCCATTTGTCCAAATGAATCTACTTGTCCTTGCAATACCATGGGAAGATAGACTTGTGTGTCAAGAGAATAAGTTGGTGATGTAGCGAAGGTGGATGAATTGTTAGTGTAATAGAAAATGAGTGGAATGCATAGATGCTTTGGGTCTTGAGGGATGATATTTGGTACACCAAAGATGGTGTTTGTGTCTAAGTCTTGGTTACTTACAAGGGGATGTGTTTGAAGAGCGTGGAGCAATGAACTCTCCTTGGTGATTATGGGTTGACTTGGAGCATAAGATGATGTAGGTTGTATGATGGGTTAGATTACATTTTGGAAGGATAGTGTGAATGACACTATTGGCATATTCTCCCGAGGTTTTTCCATAATAGTTCTCACATTATAATCAAAGGGGAGTTTAGCCCCTTCCTTTGCTAATGCTAACATGTATTGTGTAGGATTGAGTCTCATCATTGTGTTGACAGTCTTGTGGTTCTCGATATTTTTGAAAAACTCCATTATCTCATCTTGGGACATTCCTTGATAATTTTTGGTGACATCTTCTACTTAGCAACCTCCCTCTTGAATATCTTGTGGTAGTTGGGGGGGGGGGTTAAGTTCAGATGTGGTTTAGCTCAAGTTGCTTGAAGTGGATGTTTCTTTGTTTGGTTCCATGTTCTTCTAGTGTTGAGATCTAGTTTGGACCATAACATAAGGATCAACTTTCAAGAATATGGGAGGTAAACCTCTAACTCCTTAGGTTGGTCTAAAATTTAGGTACAAAACAATAAAATATAGGGTGTTAAGGATCAATGGTTGGTGATGAGGCAAATGAGAGATGAGTGATGTGGATGTTTTGAACTTTTAAGACCCTTCGAGTAATACTAGACTTTAGGACTTTTTGGATTTGGTTTGGATTTGGTTTGATTTGGTTTTGGATAATGAAATTATAATCCCCAAGATGTTAGATGTTATCTTGGAATAAACTTGCCCACAAGGATGATAATTTAACTAAGTATATGAGGAAGGATTCATCCACACATACTTAGTCGAACAAGGTGATTTTGATTTTGATTTGAAGGATTTTCCAAAAGTCTAGTATGAATGATTTTTCCAATGGTTGAAAAGTTGTTTGTGAGATGGGATTTGATTGATGGTATGACAAGTGAAGGTGTTTATTTTGATCCTAGATGAACCTAGAGAGAATTTTTTTTACAAGACCTAGGTATTGAAGAACATTCTATTCTTCTAAACAAACTTTTTACCCAAGAAGTGGTTCAAATTGAGCATACATATCTAGATTGTTCAAAGGAATGAGTCTATAAAACCTTGTGAATTGCTTGCTTATCTTGAGATGTTTTTGGTTGCACTTCCTAATGTACTTCTTTATGGCTTTTGAGTATGACAACTAAACTTGAAGGTTTTGCACAAAGACTTTTGTTTTGGGATATTGACCTTCCTGGAAATCATGAGAACAAACACATATGTGGGGTCCAATTGTTTTTTATCTTGATTAAATACCTTATTTTTACCACATAAAAATTTCTTGCTTAGTTTTCAAATTGAATGTTTATGCCTCAATTTCCTTTCATTCCACAAGGTCTATTATGCGAAAATCAAGAGAATCAAGGCAATAGTTTTCCTAAGTTGACTTTAGAGAGAAAATTGAGATATAGGCCCAAATATTTAGAAGCCTCTAAGGATAGAATCCCCAGGGACAAGAAGTAATATGAAAACTTTTCAAAGGTATTCTCACTTTCTAAAGGGTTTGAAATTTGATGACCTTGTTGAATTTTTGTTTCCAATTTTTGAGATTTCAAACAACGTGTTTGACTAACTCATGAATTGTACAACCCTAGGATAGAAAAGGACAATATTTTTTGAGTCTCCACTCAGATTCCTCCAAACACTAGAAAAAGTGAACAATTAAAGATTTGGCGACACTGACTCTCCTCCACGAAACACACTTCTCGAGACCACAAATCTCAAAATCCTTAAATTTTGGTGATCAAAAGGATTTTTTTGTTTCTAGTATTGAATAATACAGGTGTGAAGCGGCTTCAAAAAAACCGTTCCTGCACCAACAAATAGAAAGGATTTTCACTTTGACACAAATTATCTCTTAATCAAGGCACCTGTTCAGGTAGCCACACAAGAGGCAAGAATAACTTGCTTGTTTGTAGGAGCACCTATAATACTAAGATTTCCTTAGCATTCAAATTTCTATATCGGTTGGGAGTAGCTTGGCTTTATCTCCTTACTGGTTTGAGTCATTCCCTTGGGGTGAATACTTTTTTCCAACCAAGGTAGGCTCTTTAAAGATACACAATATTGAAGCAATACATTTGTAGTTTGACCGCCTAGTTTGCGTAAAGCACTTTAGGAGGGAACACACACAATGCCTTTTCTTCACACTCGCATGATTTGTTCAATTTTAAACCCCAACTTGAAGTGTGTAGGTAATTTTTTAGGCAATTGATGTCACTAAAATGCTTTTGATTCTCAAGATCGTCGTGAAGCATGAGAAAAGTGCATACACATTCGAATGACACAACTTGCAAAAAAGATTACAATACAAAGAAAACACAAGTTATTTTTAAATCCTCAAAGTAATGATGAGTTCTTTTTAGAGCACCAAGAATAAGTATGAAATTTCTTGTTCAATTTTAGCCTCAAAATCCAAATTCTAGTGAGTTTCTAAGGTTCAATTGTAACCAACTTTGACAAAGCTTGAGTTGTAGCTTAATTTTAAGCCAAAATTGAATTAGTAGGTCCTAGACCAGGAAATAAATTGGAGAAATAGAATACCTAAGTTATTACAAAGAGCATTAAAAAATTATTTTAGGCTTCCAACTCCATTTTTCTCTGTTTCCTACAAAAGTGATGCTTTGTAACTTGCAAATGTGATGCTTCATGCAAATGCAATGCTATTTTGAATGCAAAGGTGGTACTCTGCAGTAGGTAGAGAGTGTGAATGCAGTGTGATTTTGAAGGCAACGCTTTGGGAACAGAAAGTTAAGATAGAAGACAAAGAAGGAAATTGCGACACTTTATCGAATGCGGTGCAATAGAGACGTGCAAATGCGACGCAATGCAACAAAGGTGATGTTCCAAAACAAAAGTGATGCTCTATGGGCTCACAAATGAACAAAGGTGATGTTGCATTCTATGTCTACAAAAACTAGAAAAATCAATTAAAAATCAACAAGTTAAGATGGTTAGCCCTCCTTCTAGCGCCAAAATGTGAACGATGATCTGTACCAAGCTAAAAAAAGACAAGAAAAAAAGGTTAGTCATTCAAAATAGTACAAACATCATTCCCTATGAGATTCTTGATCAAACAAATATGAAAACATGAAACAAAAGCACAAAATAAAAAAATGAAAGCATGTTAACAAACTAAATAGATCAAACCTCCATCCCATAGGAGGATTGATGTCACTTTGATGTGGAAAGTGGCCCTTTCCCAATCCCTTTGATAAGCTTCAAGATCCTTGATGAATTTGGAGTAGAGTAAAAATTCCTAAGATTGTGTATGAAAATGGATTTGATAATTCCAATTTCCCTCAAAGATATTGATAGCAATTGGATGATTGATGGATGAAATAAGAATAATGACTTTGCAAGGATTGTGGATCCATATTATGAAAATGATGCCTCTATTTATAGAAGCCAAGGGTTGAAGTTCATGAGAGGAATTGATGAATGTGGCTTAAAATTAGAGCCAATGAGAATGTGTCAAGTGTTACAATTCTATTATCGAGGAAGTTGGAGCACATTTTGGGAAATGTGTGAATGGAGGAGGATGGAAGATAAATAAATGAAATTGGTTGAGGATTTGAAAGGGTGTAAGAGGAATTGAATGAAATTGGTTGAGATTTGAGAGGATGTAAGAAAATTTATTGGAAATGTAAGAGGATGTGATAGATTTTTGAAAACCTTTGGACGGAAATTGAATGAGAGGTTGTTGAGAGGAATATTATTTGGAATATTCCTTTGTGAGGGAAATTAGAAGATTTAAATAATTAATAGAAATTATTATCATATGCAACTTGGTTAGTTGACCATGGGTTGATTTAACTCTTGAGTTAAAAGCTGGAGGAATTAATAATGATGGTTAGAAAGGGGATGTAGGATTAATTAATCCAAAATTAATTAATTATAGTGAATTAGGAGATTGTGACATTTGATTGATTTTAATCAAATGAGAGGATTTAGGAGGATTTAATTACATAATTTGATTTAATTAAATATGATGAAATTAGTTAGAAGAGTGAATTAATCCAATAAATTTAATTATTTGATTAATAGCTGAATTTAACTAAATAATGTTGATTATTTAATTAATTGGTTAATTCAAAGTGATTTAGGAAGAGACAATGTTAGTTAACTAGAATTAGATGCATAGTACCAATCAGGACATATTTAGTGTCTACACAATGTATTCAATTTTTTATGCACTTTTTCATCAATCTTTGCAATATCAATGCCATCATCTTGATTAATCACAACAAGAGGTCAAATAATAATCTCTCTTGAAGGTTCTTGTTTATGTTGAAGTGAGGGTATAGAGTCAACATGAATTACTTCAAGTAAGTTTAGATTTATATTTTTTGTGTTGTTATTTTCTTCTTTAGCTTGTAACATACAAGCAATAACACGTCTATGCCTAAACTCTCTAGCATTTTGATTTCATTTCAATCTATTGTTGATTTTTATTTTTGTAGGAGTTGGTTTGTCAACTATAGGTTTCTTCTCTTCCTTGGGTGGAACAAAAGAAATAATAGGAGGTTGTTCAACCACTTTCTCTTTAGCTTTGTAAAATTGTTTAACTTTAGGAAGCACAACAGGATTTTTTTGGTTGTCTCGTGGTCTTTTATAGGAAATCCTAGGAGTTCTTGTCATAGGCTGCTCTTAGGTGGTTGGAAGGGCTTTCGATTTGATCATTGTTTTGTCAAGGATAGGCGGCTCAATCATGTGTTGAGACATATTTCTAAGGGATAATTCTGCTATAAGCTTTGCCTTAAATTTTTGATAGGATTTGAAAAAGAAGTCCTCACGAGGTCTAATAGGTTCAATAGGCTCAAGCCAAAATAAATCCAATGAAAATTTCTTTTGGGAAGACATAAGATTAAACCCATTATGATGCACATTAAAGATATCATTTCCAAAGGGAAAAAAATTCATGGAGCAAAGCCATGGATAGCCTAACTTCACATGAAACTGGTCTGATTGTTGAATGATGGTGAATGCAACATTTAATTGTTTTAGTCCAACTTTTAAAGGTAGATCTATCAAGCCAATTGTAGGACAATCAAAACCATTGTGCATCTTGATCCAAGCTTTTAGTTTTTTGTATGTCTCTTGATATAGTTCATGCAAAAATATGAATTCTTCGGTGATCACATTCTCTCCACAAATGGGATCAATTGATATCCCATTAGTAGGCTTGTTATTCATTCTTCGAGCTATGTAAAGAGTACCATCAGGTGCATGCTTAAGTATGTATTTTTGTTAGAAAACAATATCAAGAGGCCTTTTGGTTGAGCCCTTATGAGTTCAACTTTGATAAATGCCACCATTTAAGTCGGTTCTTCATTGTCATCTTTTATGTTTTCATCATTTTTGTCAAAATTTATCACATCATTATTGGTTTAACTAGCTTTGACAAATGAAATAGTATATTTTGGTATGGGATTGGTAAAGATTTGTAAATTTTTGTTAGGATGGGATATAGACTTATTTCCTTGATCGTTCACACCTCCAATTTGAAGTTTACTATTATCAATAAGGTCTTGCACAAGATGTTTAAGAAACTTACAATATTTTGTACCATGTCCATTTTTTCGATGATAATGGCAATAAGACTTTTGTCGAAAGCTTGCAAGAAATGGTAGATTAGGATCAAACTCTTTAATCTAGGAGGTAAGTTAACCATGTTCTTATCAATAAGCTTCAATATGATATTATGAAGGGTGTATCTAGATAAAATGGTTAAAGCATACATGATATCAAAATGCTGAGACCACAAGAAAATATCATGAAATAGAACCCCAATACATCAAAAATTATGAGAATGAAATGCATAAAGAAAGAAATAAAAAAACAAACCCTTGTGATGTGCTTCTCTCACTCCATTTTGTTGTCCTTATTATTCCTTCAATAGATTTGATGTGTAGCTCTCAAATGTGATCAAATGCACTAAATATTGAAAGTAATTTGATAGAATGATCACAAGGAAATCGAAGATGTGGTTTCTGTAAATTGAGAAATAAGTCCTCAATTTATAGATTTCAAAAAGATAATTGAAAGGACAAGATTGAATGATAATCAATGGACAATATTGAATGCGAAGATAAGTTAGAAGGGAAACTTACATTTAAAAGTGCAGGACAAAATGAGTCAATTGAAATTAAATAAATAATTATTTTCATCAAAATATACTTTTTCGAAAGTGGAGGAATGAAAGAGTGAAGGATGAGTTAAATTGAGAAAGAGAAGAGTTAATTGAAATTAAATAAGGAAACTATTTAGTTTAAACTATAAGCTGCCATTTCGAAAGTGGGGAGTGGATTTGAAAATTAAGAGTCATGAGTGGAAAGGGGAAAGAGTTAAGTGAGATAGAAATTAGAAAAATGGAGGTGATAAATGGGAATGAAAATTGGAAAGTGGAAAAGAAAAAGCGGAAGTGAAGTGAGAGAAAGTGGGAGAGATAAGTGGGAATGAAATCTAGGCAAGGATAATTAAAGATTTTATAATTAAATAAGATAAATTATCCTCACCTTTCAAAATTAGCAAGTTAGAAGGATAAATGCAATAAATTAATAAATATAATTTATTAATTTATGATCCCATATTAGGTAATTAAATAAAATGAATTTATTCAATTACAAAGAAGATAAAAGGGAATGAATACATAAATATTATTTATTTATCACACTAGGATATGGGGGGAAAATGAATTAAATGATTAAATCTCCTAGGACATGTTAATGTTGAAAGGGTTAGTCAATTGAACAAATTAATCAATTCGACTGATGCGAGGGATGATTGAAATTGGAGACAAATCAAATAATTAAAGAATTATTTAATTTGAGAGGAAAGATTAAGGGATTAAATAATTAAAGAATTATTTAATCTAAGATGAATATAGTTAGGAAGAAATAGTGAGGAACATTAATTAAATAATTTTTTTTTTTTTTGTAGACAGCAAGAATCGGGTAGCATGACCCCCTATAAACTGCAATCCACCTGGTAAACTTTTTAATGTGACCGGTGGCACTAGTGTTGTAACACCCCTCCATTTTTATCTTTTGATCGAACAATATTTCTCTATGTATGTTTGTTTTTTTATCACTTTGTTTGTGGAACTTGATTACTTTTGACCGCTAATTCTAAGCGATGTAAACATTATGTTTTGGTGTGATGGTATTTTATTTGGTTATTATTATTATTGCATGTCATGGATTAGATTAGCATGTATGTGAATTAATGATGCTTTACACTTTCGATTATATCATGGATTTTATATGTTTCAGTTAGCTATACTATATTGGTGAAGGGGAAGGGATCACATCACTCACATGCGAGCGCCCTGTGATTCCGCGATTCCCTTTTTCATAGTGTGTTTTAATATATTATATGCATGTTTCGACACTCGTATTGTGTGCAGGATGTAGGTATAGGACATCGACTCCACCTGGTTTCACAGGTTTGACTGTGTCCATCGACCAACGGTATCGATTGGGAGATAGCAACTAGGTTTTCTATGTCAAACCATCACCCTAGCCATAGTGTCTCGTTGGTTTTAGTCGGGTTCGGTGTTTTATGTTGTTAGTTTACCCATTGGCTTTATATTTAAAATTGCAAGTTAAAAGGGATTAAATGGCTTTTGAAATTTATAAATGATTATTGTTTTGTCTTATTGAAATGTTGGGAAATTAGTGATTAATTAATTAATTTAATTTAATTAATAAAATAATCTAATTTTGAATTAGATTTATTTTATTGACTAATTAAATTAATAGTGATAAATTAAACCAATTTGGTTGGGTTGGCACCTTTAGATTTTTGGATTAAGTCAAAAATTAGAATTATGCTTTATATTTTACTTTTAGAAATAAAAGTTGAAAATAATTTTATTTGTGAATTGTTAAATTCATTTGGTTAAATAAATTTAATTACCTTTTTGGTTGAAAATGAATTTTATTTAAAATGAAAATTATGCAAAATGCATTTGGGGAAAGCAAATTGTTTTAAAATTGAAAAATAGAAAATATCTCCATTTTGGCAATAAATTTAGTGGGTGAGTCAATTTTAGGGCTTTGAAAATTTTGGAGAAGAAAGGGCATAAGATAATTCATGTTTATTGGAGAATTTTTAATTTTTGAATTTGGAAGAGAGAGCAAAAACTTGGTTTGAATTCTTTGAAGAATTCTTGGTTTGATTTTGGTGGAGAGCTTAGAAGAGGCTAAAATTGTGGAATTGAAGGAGGGCTTGGAATTCTCCATTGTTGAAAGATTCCAAATTTGGAGGAAACACAAGGTTCCATCATTCTTTCTTCTACTTCTTGCTTTCTTTTGAATGAGGTTATATGATTGAAAATGTAATTTTAGACTCAATGAAATTCATGGAAAAGGCTCTCAAATTTGCAAAATTATAGATAGATTTGGAAATGGGAACTTAACAAGAAATTTACACCAAGAAATAGAGAAAAAAATCAAAGAAAAATCTATTGTAGAACTAGATTTTGAAAACCCATTTTGTTGTTTTGAAAATGAGTTCTATTATTGAAATGGGTTTGGATTATTTTCACAATTTAAGTTTGAAATCAAAATCTGGGTATATATAAATGTAAATATACCCATGCATATCAATACATGGATATATTTACTCATATATATACAAATATATATTTATTTTATTTGAAATTTTAGATTTTGGGATAAACCCAGAAAAATGACATGTATTTTCGCCATAGACAATGGCTGTGAAAAAAATAAAAATAAAAAAAATTGTTTATTGTTGTGGGGTGGGTGGTCAAACCCCACTGCCACCACATAGGTCACACCCATACGCCACATACTGTTTGAGGAACACACAGACCGCGGCCGGAACGGCCATGAGCTGTCTGAACCCCACACAGGCCACGGTCGTAAGCCACGGACTGTGTGAAGCTTCACATAGGCTACGGCCGGAATGACCACAGACTGTGTGAAGTTAACACAGGCCATAGCCTTTAGGGCTTCGTGGTTTCCAACGAAACTTGGATTTCATTTTTTGTTTTTTATATTTATGATTTTTAAATAATTCGTTAAGTGTTATTAAATTGTTGGATTAAGAGGATTGAAATATTTGATTAAATAGATGTTTTTTAAGTGGAATTTATATATATTTTAATGAATAAGGAATTTTATTGTGAAATAGGTTTTATTGAATAAGATGAATGCCTTGATTTTTTTAAAGGTATTGAATATGGAATTAATAGGAAATTTAGAGTAAGTAGATTGATTTAGGTGTTAGTTGAATGACTTTATTATTTAAGTGTTTTGATTATAATTATAGTTGCGAAATTGTGAATCAATGAAAGACTTATTTTAGACAAATGTTGTTAGTTAATAAATTGTTTGATTATGAATTGGTTGTGAAACTAAGGATGAAGGAATGACTTGATTTATTGCAATGACGTGGAATGAAATTTAGAGTTTTAATTAGATAGATGTAAGGAAGGAAAAACTGTGATTGATTAGATTTAGGAAATCTAAATATTAGTTTATTTAATTTGATTAAGTACACTAATGCGATGACTAATTGGATTTACGAAATCCTAAAGTAGATTACCTTATATTGTTTGTAAGCTTCCTTTCATCGTAGGGCGTTCATTCTTGTTGGGATTTGAGTCATATTTTGTAATTCTTCCTTTGAGGTTGTCATTTTAAAAGTAAAGGTTTTCGATATGTCAGTCAACCTTGTGATTGTTTTGGGTAGTGCACATGGTGGTAGTTGTGTTATCACCCAGTTATAATAAACGAGATATGTGGTATGTCATGGATACCCAAGTACTATGAACGGGTTGTGTGACCTTATGTGTTAAGGTCGAAATTGGTCATCAGTTTGTGCATGTTGTCTACCTTTAGATTGGGGGTTTTGTATCCCCGTGTTGTTAGTAGGAGAGTGGCCCTTTGTGAGGGTCCGATGCCCAAAGTGGTCTTAGGGTAACTCACCTAGGGTTTAATCAAGTGATAATTTAAAATAATTAATGGGGAACTTCACACTAATAAAGTTAAAGAATGCCTCTCTCATGGAACATGCATTGTTAAGACTCGAGATGAGATTAGACACATAGTTTTGCATGAGGGTCCGGCACCAGTAGAGGCAAGCCAGGGTAACCCATGATGGGAGTCCAGTAGCCTAGGAAGGTTGAGCTAGGGTAACTCATGGAAATTTATGTATGACACTCTTCCTACGTCAACAGTTAGTCAGTTATTGTGTGTTGTACAATGGTGTACTTGTCCTATGTAACCTAGAAGCAATGTATTGTCTTGTGAGTTTTCCTACTGTGTTAAGTGATGTTGTTGGAATTTGAGTCGGTTCAGTTATGTTTAGCATTTGTCTAGGGGTAGTTGGTCTTGACCAGAAGTCCTTGTTACTATCTCCTAGCACGGGGGGTGAGCCTTTGGGTTTCACTTGGTTGGGTGGAACGTGCACCTTACACTGTTGGCTTGTTCGTGATCTTGTGGATGAGACTCTCATGTTGGGGAGCTCGGGGGTTCCTATTTCTCTTCTAGTTCTTTCATTCCAGTTATTCTTGTATTTTATTACCCCTCATTTGTATCGAGGTGGAAAGTGTAATATTTTATCATGTTATTTGATCTACCTCATTCAGGGAATGAGTGTTGTAATTATATTGTAAACAATCATTATTGGATATCATGTTGTATCTTTTAGTCTTTGATGTAATTATCATGTATGGAATGTATGTACTTTAATTCCTTAATTGAATGATGCTATGTTTTCATTCCTTGGTTGTTTAATTTGGGTTTAAGTAATCTTTGTATCGTAGCCTTAGGGGATGTTTATGTTATTGTTCTTTAAAAGAAAAATAAAATAAAAAAATTGTTGCATTTGGTTAGTGAATTGCAACTTCCCCTAGGGTTGCGTGGCTGGGAATTACACATGGTATTAGAGCCCAGGTTTAAACACTGGGTACTCTGGGATTATGGTGGATCCATTATGCTTGTAACTTGTGTAGGTTTTGAGTGGTGTGTCTTGCCTAATACCTTGAGGTGTCTATGCAGGAGTATGCCTCCTAGACGCAGAAGAGGTGGGGGCGTAGACGTGGTCATTTAGGCGATCGCGTTGGGGAACAATAGGACTCACCTCCACATGTTCCTCGTGAGCATGACCATGAGGAGCAACAGGCTTCTCAGAACATTCTGGGAGAGGGTAATCAGAATCTAGATCCACGAGGGATCAAGGACACTCAGTTGCGTCAGTTGTTAGAGGAGACCCTTGCCCATCTTGGGCCTAGGCAGGAGGTTGAGCCAGTTGTGGTTAGAGAGAGAGGAGTACCAGATCAGTCTGATGCAGAGGTAACAACCCATATGAGGGACTTGCTTAGGGCACGTCCACCCATATTTGATGGATCAGGCAGTGGTTTGGAGGTAGAGACATGGCTCATTGACTTGACTAGGTGTTTTTCTATGCACCCATATAGTAGCAACACTCGAGCTAGGTGCGCTATCATGCACTTGAGGGGATTTTCCTCCACTTGGTGGAGATTGGAGGAGCAGAAACTCCACATGGATATTGGTACGGTATCTTGGGATTTGTTTCTAGAGAGGTTCCTAGCTAGATTTCTTTTAGAGCATTGGAGGCAGCGTCGAGGAGACAAGTTCCATGCCTTGCGGCAGATGGATATGACAGTAGAGCATTATGAGCGTAATTTTTACGAGCTCAAGCAGTATGTCGGTATAGGTGACGATGAGGGTATGCTTGTGCAGCATTTTGTTAGGGGCTTGAATGCCCAGATCAGTGGTGGAGTTCAGATATTTGAGCCGAAGACCATGGAGGTAGCTGTGGATAAGGCTCGAATTGTGGAGGAAATTTTAGCTTTGGCTTTCGGTGGTCAGTCGGGAGTTCAGTTTGGCAATGCACCTTCCTTTGGTGTTGGATCTCAGGGTGGACAGTCTCAGGTTGCAGGCATTCCCAAGGGGAATCAGGAAACCACAAAGAGTGGGCAACATCAACCTTCGCAGTCAGGGCAACAGAATTCTCAGTCCCAGCACGGTGGTAGTTGGAAGCAGAGGAAGAGGGATCGGAGTTGGATTCGAGCTCATTGTGATCGCTACGATCAACCTGCTCAGAGTTCCCAGTCAGCGTATAGTGGAGGTGGCTTTTCGCGACCTAGTGCATCTCCTGATGTTAAGGAGTTCAGTAGAGGGATAGGATGTTTCGCTTGTGGTCAGCAAGGCCACATTGCTCGTCAGTGTCCTCAGCGGGGTGCTTCTGGTCTTAGTCAGAGACCGTTGGCTTCTCAGCCAACGGTAGGAGATGCGAGCAGATTGCATAGGGTACTTGCTGCAATGGATACCCATCAGGCTGGGCATCAGGGGGTAGTTCATCCTTCAGCATCAGGAGTTCATCCTTAGGGATCTAGTTTTTGAGTGTGTTTGAGGGAGCTTTATCCCTTCTTGTTTGCAGGCTTCCAGGAGTAAGCCTGACCCTACGGGGGGAGGATGTAACACCCCTCCATTTTTCTCTTTTGATCAAACAATATTTCTCTATGTATGTTTATTTTTTTATCACTTTGTTTGTGGAACTTGGTTACTTTTGACCGCTAATTGTAAGCGATGTAAACATTATGTTTTGGTGTGATGGTATTTTATTTGGTTATTATTATTATTGCATGTCATGGATTAGATTAGCATGTATGTGAATTAGTGATGCTTTACACTTTCGATTATATCATGGATTTTAGATGTTTCAATTAGCTATACTGTATTGGTGAAGGGGAAGGGATCACATCACTCGCATGTGAGCACCCTTTGATTCCGCGATTCCCTTTTTCACGGTGTGTTTTAATATATTATATGCATGTTTCGACACTCGTATTGTGTGCAGGATGTAGGTACAGGACATCGATTCCACCTGGTTTCAAAGGTTTGAGCGTGACCATCTACCAACGGTATCGATTGGGAGATAGTAACTAGGTTTTCTATGTCAAACCATCACCCTAGCCATAGTGTGTCATCGGTTTTAGTCGGGTTCAGTGTTTTATGTTGTTAGTTTCCCCATTGGATTTATATTTAAAATTGCAAGTTAAAAGGGATTAAATGGCTTTTGAAATTTATAAATGATTATTGTTTTGTCTTATTGAAATGTTGGGAAATTAGTGATTAATTAATTAATTTAATTTAATTAATAAAATAATCTAATTTTGAATTAGATTTATTTTATTGATGAATTAAATTAATTGTGATAAATTAAACCAATTTGGTTGGGTTGGCACCTTTAGATTTTTGGATTAAGTCAAAAATTAGAATTATGCTTTATATTTTACTTTTAGAAATAAAAGTTGAAAATAATTTTATTTGTGAATTGTTAAATTCATTTGGTTAAATAAATTTAATTACCTTTTTGGTTGAAAATGAATTTTATTTAAAATGAAAATTATGCAAAATGCATTTGGGGAAAGCAAATTGTTTTAAAATTGAAAAATAGAAAATATCTCCATTTTGGCAATAAATTTAGTGGGTGAGTCAATTTTAGGGCTTTGACAAATTTGGAGAAGAAAGGGCATAAGGTAATTCATGTTTATTGGAGAATTTTTAATTTTTGAATTTGGAAGAGAGAGCAAAAACTTGGTTTGAATTCTTTGAAGAATTCTTGGTTTGATTTTGGTGGAGAGCTTGGAGGAGGCTAAAATTGTGGAATTGGAGGGCTTGGAATTCTCCATTGTTGAAAGCTTCCAAATTTGGAGGAAACACAAGGTTCCATCATTCTTTCGTCTACTTATTGCTTTCTTTTGAATGAGGTTATATGATTGAAAATTTAATTTTAGACTCAATGAAATTCATGGAAAAGGCTCTCAAATTTGCAAAATTATAGATAGATTTGGAAATGGGAACTAAACAAGAAATTTACACCAAGAAATAGAGAAAAAAATCAAAGAAAACTCTATTGTAGAACTAGATTTTGAAAACCCATTTTGTTGTTTTGAAAATAAGTTCTATTATTGAAATGGGTTTGGATTATTTTCACAATTTAAGTTTGAAATCAAAATATGGGTATATATATGTGTAAATATACCCATGCATATCAATACATGGATATATTTACTCATATATATACAAATATATATTTATTTTATTTGAAATTTTAGATTTTGGGATAAATCCAGAAAAATGCCCTGTATTTTTGCCATAGACAATGGCTATGAATTTTTTTTTTTTTAATTTTTTTTTGTTTATTGTTGTGGGGTGGGCGGTCAAACCCCACTACCACCACGCAGGCCGCGGCCATAAGCTATGAACTATGTGAGGAACACATAGACCACGACCGGAACGGCCACGGGCTGTGTGAACCCCACACAAGTCGTGGCCGAAATGGCCACGGGCTGTGTGAATCTCACATAGGCCGCAGCTGTAAGCCACAGACTGTGTGAAGTTCACATAGGCCACAGCCTTTAGGGCTTCGCGGTTTCCAATGAAACTTGGATTTCATTTTTTGTTTTTTTTATGTTTATTTTATAATTATTATTTAATATTATATTAATATATATATATATTATATACAATATAATATATAATGTATTATACATATATAATATTATTATAATATTTAAATAATATTTATTTAAATAATAATCAATTTAAATATATATAAATATATGTAATATATATATTATGCATATATGTTTAATTAGATAAATATATATGTATAGTATATATATATATATATGTATATTTTTATATTTATGATTTTTAAATAATTGGTTAAGTGTTATTAAATTGTTGGATTAAGAGGATTGAAATATTTGATTAAATAGATGTTTTTTAAATGGAATATATATATATATTAATGAATAAGTAATTTTATTGTGAAATAGGTTTTATTGAATAAGATGAATGCCTTGATTTTTTTAAAGGTATTGAATATGAAATTAATAGGAAATTTAGAGTAAGTAGATTGATTTAGGTGTTACTTGAATGACTTTATTATTTAAGTGTTTTGATTATAATTATAGTTGCGAAATTGTGAATCAATTAAAGATTTATTTTAGACAAATGTTGTTAGTTAATAAATTGTTTGATTATGAATTGGTTGTGAAACTAAGGATGAAGGAACGACTTGATTTATTGTAATGACGTGGAATGAAATTTAGAGTTTTAATTAGATAGATGTAAGGAAGGAAAAACTGTGATTGATTGGATTTAGGAAATCTGAATATTAGTTTATTTAATTTGATTAAGTACACTAATGTGATGACTGATTGGATTTACGAAATCCTAATGTAGATTACCTTATATTGTTTGTAAGCTTCCTTTCATCGTAGGGCATTCATTCTTGTTGGGATTTGAGTCAGATTTTGTAATTCTTCCTTTGAGGTTGTCATTTTAAAAGTAAAGGTTATCGGTATGTCATTCAACCTTGTGATTGTTTTGGGTAGTGCACGTGGTGGTAGTTGTGTTATCACCCGGTTATCATAAATGAGATATGTGGTATGTCATGGATACCAAAGTACTATGAATAGGTTGTGTGACCTTATGTGTTAAGGTCGAAATTGGTCATCAGTTTGTGCATGTTGTCTACCTTTAGATTGGGGGTTTTGTATCCCCGTGTTGTCAGTAGGAGAGTGGCCCTTTGTGAGGGTCTGACGCCCAAAGTGGTGTCAGGGTAACTCACCTAGGGTTTAATCAAGTGATAATTTAAAATAATTAATGGGGAACTTCACACTAATAAAGTTAAAGAATGCCTCTCTCATGGAACATGCATTGTTAAGACTCGAGATGAGATGAGACGCATAGTTTTGCATGAGGGTCCGGCACCAATAGAGGCAAGCCAGGGTAACCCATGATGGGGGTATGGTAGCCTAGGAAGGTTGAGCTAGGGTAACTCATGGCAATTTATGTATGACACTCTTCCTACGTCAACAGTTAGTCAGTTATTGTGTGTTGTAAATGGTGTACTTGTCCTATGTAACCTGGAAGCAATGTATTGTCTTGTGAGTTTTCGTACTGTGTTAAGAGATGGTGTTGGAATTTGAGTCAGTTCAATTATGTTTAGCCTTTGTCTAGGGGTAGTTGTTCTTGACCAGAAATCCTTGTTACTATCTCCTAGCACGAGGGGTGAGCCTTTGGGTTTCACTTGGTTTGGTGGAACATGCACCTTACACCATTGGCTTGTTCGTGATGTTGTGGACGAGACTCTCATGTTGGGGAGCTCACGGGTTCCTATTTCTCTTCTAGTTCTTTCATTCCAGTTATTCTTGTATTTTATTACCCCTCATTTGTATCGAGGTGGAAATTGTAATATTTTATCATGTTAATTGATCTACCTCATTCGGGGAATGAGTGTTGTAATTATATTGTAAACAATCGTTATTGAATATCATGTTGTATCTTTTAGTCTTTGATGTAATTATCTTGTATGGAATGTATGTACTTTAATTCCTTAATTGAATGATGCTATGTTTTCATTCCTTGGTTGTTTAATTCGGGTTTAAGTAATCTTTGTCTCGTAGCCTTAGGGGATGTTTGCAAAGTATAGTGAACTTGTATGTTATTGTTCTTTAAAATAAAAAAGAAAAATAAAAAATTGTTGCATTTTGTTAGTGAATTGCAACTTCCCCTAGGGTTGCATGGTGGGGCATTACAAGTGTGACATGACCTTCGATACCACGTGGTTGGGGGAGACTAGACCTCATGACCAACCTCATGCAATATGAAAGATTTAGCCAACCGAGCTAGGGCCCCCACACTAAAAATTATTTAATTAATGGTTTAGAAGAACAATAATTAAATAATTAAAAATTATTTAATTATAGGGAATTATAAGAAGAATATTAGCGCTAATTAAATAAAAAAATATTTAACCAATTTTAGATGAAATATTAGTGAAAAGTGTCATTGAAGACCTAGGACAATTTTTAGTGTCTACATTTTTCCCCTCTTTGAGACAATACAATTTTGAGTGTTGTTTCAAAGAAAAATTAAAAGACCATGCCCTAGTAGACCAAGAGATGGAGGTAGGATGCCCCCTCAAGAGATTTTGTGTGTGTTAAAGGCATGGATGATCTCTCAAAATAAGAAGAATGTAATAGAAAGATGAAATGCGATGAAAGAGATGAATGGTTATGAAGGAGTGAAATATGATGGTTGATGGTTGATCGATTGATTGATAGATTGACCAAGTGATGAATAATTGATTGATTGGATTGAAGAAGTGTTAGTAAATAACCAAAAATTAGACGAAGAACAATTAGTAGTGATGAAACTCTTGCTTTCATAAGTGCACTTTATTTTAAAGAGCCATTTTTTATTTTGCAAAATGGATGTAGCGTACCATGGCACATAAAGCCAAGGTGATGATACAGTCCCTTTTGAGTAAAAATTGACAATTACAGACAAGGAATACACTAACTCATACTAAGGTTCATGTTGCTCCAGTCTTTTGTCAAGACAAACCATAGACAACAATCAAGTAAAAGACAATTCATGAGACATCCTCACTCCTCTAAATCCTTTGTGGGACATCCTTGAGGATCTAGTAACATGACCAAAGAAAATCCAAAAGATAAGAAAAAATAAACCAACAAGACCAATAGTCATTCAAATTATTTTCCAATAAGTGTTTTTTAGTGTGTTAAGGGATGAAGTGAGTGATAGGTTGACTATTTTGACAAGGCTTGGTTTTAGGAAAAGAAACATGCCATATAACACATCAAGTATGGTTTTGATCATTCAACTACCTGTATAAGGAAAATGACAGATTTTGACAATGACAAGGTCTGGTTTAAGGAAGGACACATCCTGTATAAAACCATTGGTTTTGATTGATTTGACAAATGACTGATTTGACTTGGAGACTTGTTGGCTTGCTTGTCTTGTTGATTTAGTATTTATGTTTGAAGTTTACATGATGATGTCACGTCTGAGTTAACAATGTTTGATTTATTTTGACTGACCTAACGGACCCTAAAATACTAACCTATGGGGCCTCAAGGGCTCATTGATAGATGGCCTTGCCTACATAGTAATGTGTAGAGACCTCGTAGTTTGGCATGACCCTTAACTTTGTATCAATGACAAAGGACCAAATCATGATTTTATTTTAAAACACCTTAAGGATTAACCTAGTGCCTCAGGGGCACATCGACAGATAGTCTTGCCTACGTCCAGTCGCAGAGGCAACATAGTTTGACAATGACAAAGACTAACATGACTGACTCTGACTCTATTTTTGGGATTTTTTTGAAAGTTACTTAAATGTTTTTGGGTTTTGTCATGTTCTTGGATTTTTGAAGTTCTATAATTTTTTTGGATTTTTGGAATTTTTGACTTTTTTGCCTTTTTGAAATGGATTTTTTTTGTCTTTTGAAATGTTTTGATTTTTTGGATTTTTGAAGTTTTATTATTTTTGGATTTTGAATTTTTTTAATTTTTATGTTTTTTGGGAATATTTGTTTTTTTGTCATTTTTTTTGTGAAATGTTTTTATATGGGGAAGTGTGGATTATGTTATGGATGATACACTATAATGACCATGAAAAATGCATATGAATGATGCCTACAATAAATTGAGCCATCATACACAAGAATCCAAGGACAAACATGATCTTGCCCCTAGTCAAGCTGAATACCAATTGACAGGTGATGATGATGATGATGATGATGATGTTTGACATGGGAATGACACATCCCAAAACAATGTGAGGATGATGATAATGTGACTAAAGGATCAAGGTTTGCAGCAAGGTAGGAACAAATCCAAGGAATGTTTTGGATGATGTACAAGGTTTCATAGCAAGATTGTATGGATTAGGTTGGTTGCATTTGGAATGACTTCTTTTTTTTATTGAATGGGATGATGGAAGGATGTTGGATAAGTGGATTAGAATCCTGAAACCAATGACAAGGGAAAGCCAAGTCCAAAAATATGTATGGAAGGATAATGGATGGTTTTGGTAAAAGATAGGAGACATGAGGATTATGGGTTGGAAGAATTATCATTTGGTCTCCAAGGACAATGTCACATAGGGATAATTTTTTTTTCTAAGGTATGGGTTTGGACAATGCTATGAAGGTTATGACATGATATTTCATGGATAGTGTATGACCAAACGATAAAAATTTCAAGATTTTTCCCAAAGCATGATTTATTTTTGTATCCCAATCCTCATCAAGATCAAAGTAGGTGGGAAAATGGATGGAAAATGGTATGGATGGAAATGTCATAAAATTTTCATGTGAAGGGTATGGGAGATGAGACAACTTGCACCCAATTGTAATGGTCCACATAGATAATTGATTGTACACATGATTCCTATTTTCCAGGTTTTCATCATGGTACTTATCCAAAGTGCCATAAAAATGGTTTTCACTATTGGACGAATTTTTTCTCTTTACTATTTTTTTTTCTTCTTCTTTTTTTCATTTTTCTCATTTTTGGAATTTTTGATATTTCATAATGTCCTTGATGATTTAGATGATCATTGATTTTTTTTAATCCTTCAATGGTGTTGATGGAGAAACTGGTGCCATGATATGCCAATAATAACCTTCATGAAGCAGTTGCCTTGTCAAGATCATAGTGCTAGCATATAACTGATTGATGTCATTGTGATCCTTGTTGAAACTAGAGTTAGCCTTATCAAAATACACACATCATGATAGAGTGTCAGGGGAGTCCTTATGATAAAGAGTTGTTGCCAAGATGCAACAGTTTTGTGACATAGGATTTTTAGACTTTAGGCGAGAGGTAGGATTATGATGGATGATGGTAGATGTTGTTGGTCTCCTACAATGATTTAATAACTAAGCCTTTATAGCATTCAAAGATTGGATATCTAACATAAATATCTATCTCAATCATCATGAAGGTGCATTTAACTTGTCAACCCAGGGATGTGAACTTGAAATGGGTTAGCACAGTATGTGCACTAGGAACTCAAAGTAGCCATTTTCAGTCTACAGCTAAGAAAGACACAACGATGAAAGTAAATTGCTTGGAAAGGAATAACATAAATGTTGAACATAAACCAACAACTATACCAAGATAAAATGCATGACAGGGATGAAAATCTGAGCAAACAAATAAGAAACTACTATGTCTGCTTTGGCTACAGGTTCATTCATAGAAAGAGATTATAGTGGTTGTAGGAATAGTTAGCTCCAAATTCTTAACTAGTTACTAAACAAAAAATAATAAATAAGCTAAACTAAACTAGAGTATGAATTTCTCACCAAGTGGGCCCCCTTGGATGAGTATCCTCTAAAACTAATGTAGACTCAAATGCTCAAAATTAGAACTTCATTTTATTCATTGGAAAATGTGAATACAAAATAGTAGTACAGTTGTATTGTAGGAAACTAAGAATGTAAGTGCACCATCAAATCACAACCTCTAGAGAGGGGCATTTGATCCTTATTTATACTACCAACTAAGCAAGGCGGTCAATTCCCACTAACTAAGAGGATGCCATTTAGGGAAAACAAAGAAAAGAATGGAAGGGCAGTTACACTTGCATGGAATCTGGTCAAACATGCATGTACAAATGTAGATTCAAAACTACAGTGACGCCCACATTTGCTCAACATCATTAAAGACTAATACAAGGTGGTTACATTCGATTTGCATGGGGAATCTCCTACTGTTGACCTCCATTTTACCTTTGAACAATTCCCTTGTTGAATGCTATGATGCATGACCGGCTAGTGGTTGTCTTTATCAATTTAGTATCCTCAATTGATATCTACATGGCAATGTTAGTACACTCAATAATTTCATATCTACAACCACCTTAAAGAACATTCATTAAACACGTGAAAAATTAATATAGATAGTTCATATAACATGCCAATCTCATTAAAATTTCACAAAAATAGGATTAAGCCCAATGTTTATGGTTTGAGGGAATATTATGAAAATATCAACACTTAACATGAGTCCATGTCAACTTTCAACAAATAAACCATAAGTTATACCAAAAATTGGACCAAAAAATAGAATCATCACTCCCCCCAACCTAATGTTTTGCTAGTCCTCCAGTAGGGGAATGGTTGTTCTTCTGCTTGGTTAATGCTCTAAAATTTGCAACCAATAGGTGTCTAACAACAGTGTTGGTTGTGCGTAAATCCATGTCCCAATAGAATCCTCCCAGTCTGTCAAATTTGCTCCATCTTCTTCTCTCTACAGTAATGTCGTAGTGGTAGAATCTAAAATTTGGCACAGGCCACGTTAGGATTCCAACTTATCTCATTTTACACCCAAGACATGAATGCCCTTAATTGGACATCCCCAACATACAACAATAGATTCCAATCATGATCTTGAGTCACAACATAATTATACAAACAAAACTCACATAAAAAATTCTTCATTTCAAGGGAGGCAATCTGATAAGTATTAAAAAATTCAATAGGAGTGTCAATAGAAGGATTCAAACCTAAGAAAATCTTTGAAAACCTAAAAGAGAGATATTTCTTTTTCAGATGCAGAGCATAGACCCTTGGAGGGGTCCTATATTTTAGAATCTGTGTTACCAAGGTCACAATGTTGTCCACATTCTCCTTCAAAGAAACAATTTCCTCATTCTTTTCTTCAATTATTTCATCCCTTTTCTAAATTTCTTTCTTTAGCCTTTGTTTCTCCTCTTTTCATTCTTCCTCCCTCCTTTATATTTCTTTCCATAAATTCAAAAATGTTGCATGTACTGTAAAATCAGGAGGGTTATGAATTCTTACTAATATTTTTGATGATGCATGCTCTTTGTATGGTACTAACTACAAGGATTTAGGCTGTTTAGTTGGCTTTGGCTATAGGGGTACTATTTCTTCTGCCATTTATTGTTGCAGGGCCTCTTGTTCTTGTTCTTGTTCTTGTTGTTGTTGCAGGAACTCTTGCTCTTGTTCTTGCTCTTGCTACAAGAACTCCTGATTTTCCTCAAACTCTTCTGCAATGTTAGCAAGATCGGCCAGTGTTATGTTTGTGGCTCTCTCAAATTTTTCATGTTCTTATTCAACATTCACTTGCCCCATTGGAGCTTCTGTTTCCCTTTGTGATGTTTCTCTAAACTCAAGGATTTCTTGTAGAGTCATGCCAAAAGTTGGCCCGACTGGTCTTGATTTTCTAGGAGGGCTCTCACATTTTTCTTTGGCTGCAAGATGAAAAGTGTCATCGTTTCTCTTCTTAAAGCTTGGAACCTCTTTTTCTATGGATATGTTTTAGTTTTTCCTTTTCTTGTTTTTGCCTCCTTCTTTTGTGCCTTAGTTTTAATTACTGTTTCAAGGGGAACATCGTCATCAAAATTTGATGAAGAGCTTTCTTTTTTTGAGTGCTTTGTTTCAAAAGAACTAATATCTATATTTTTTTCTATTGTAGGAGGGTTTACAGTAGTGCCTGCACCAGAGGTTGAAGCACATGGAGTGGATTCAATTGTGCTCAATCTCCTGCTAGACCTATGGGGTTGAGGTAAAACCCTTGGCCGCAAGTGCTCAGGTCTAATTTTATCAACATTAATGAATTCTTCCCAGGTCATTCCAGATATATCATGGAGAGATTTTTCAACTAGTAGTTTAATCATGCAATGGTGGGAAACAAAATTGTCCCTACATTTTTGGGTCCCGACCACCATGATGGAAATGAGGTTGTATAGCACATTTGACACATTCATCCTCCTCTTGTGCCTCATGTGACTCAAGAGTTTGAATTGCACAGAATGTAGGTTTGACAAACAACCTTCACAGGTGATGTATCTTATAGTGTAGACAACTACCTGCTTCCGTAGCTCATGCAAAGAGGTTCTTTTTGCACATAGTTTTTCCACACTAATTGGAGGGTCACCATGTATTGTAAATTCAACTCTAGCTGACCTAGAATCTCTGGTGAAAAATCCCAATCCCAGATATGAGAAAATCATCCATCTCATCACCATATCTAATAAAGTCTTAGTGGATCATGGACTTGTTGGACTTTTTGAATCAATCTCAAAATCAATGGTCAAATCATTAATTTTATTCTTCTATCTTCTTTCCATGCTAACCTAGTATAATGACAATAAACAAAAACATCATCATGCATCCATCTTGTATCCAAAAATCGTTGGCATACATACATTCCGCATCATCACAACATAAAAATAATTATGGGAAACATATTCTATTGCATCATCATTATCATTTAAGTTGTTTCAGACAATATAGATTTTTTATTCTAAGCATCTTAATACATTGCATTATCATCCATAAAAATCCATATCATGAACATTCATAGCATCCATACTAAAAACACCATCCATATATACATCTATATACATCCATATGCATGTATACATCATGACATCACAAATCACATTGGAAAAGTACACAAAAAGAAATGCATCCATCCATACATCCTGCATATCATAGCATATCATACAAAGATATTGAAAAAGAAGGCAACACATCCATCCATTGCATTGCATCCATCTCATAAACATCTCACATAATAAATAAAAGAAGTGCATTCATCACATTGCATCCATACATGATTATAATACATAAGCACATCACATCACATCATACCGTATGCATCCATCCATTAAAGCATGAAATAAAAGGCACATCACATATCAAATCCAAATCATCTTGTATAGTAGGGTAATGTTCACCATTAGCTGGTAACCCTATAAATTATGCAATCCTTTCCTCAGTCGCCATGACCGGAGCCAGTCTTTTTACCATGGCTTGTCCTTTAGAAAATGTTTAGGTGAATTCTAGTGCAATGTCTTAATCAAAACCATCCAGCTTTAAGAAGTAGTCTAGCCACCCATAATTTCTAATTTCGGCCAGGAAAGGTGCATCCTGCAGTAGAACATCATGCGCAATGGGTTCATTTCAAATTAACCCACCTCCCATTCTCTACAATCAAGCTATCACTGCAAAAATTTCTTCCCGCAATTCTTGTGTAAAAGCCAAATTCACCTTCCTACAAGAGTTGCTAAATTTCCAATGACAATGTTGTTTTGAATTTTTCCTTTTTGTTTTTCCTTTTTGTACTTGCAACTCAAGATTATGACAAGGTCAATAATGGAAAGGAAGGTGTAATAAAAGAAAGTTATGATGGGAATAAATGGTTGTTGCAGTTGGTGTCACTTCACACATGTGAGTTGTCTTCTCACTCAAACTTCAAATTGTCTCAATTTAAATTTTCTAATGTAGACCAACATGGACTGACACATGAGCAAGATATTTACATCTTTTTCCTCCCCCCAACCTAAATTTTGGCATGTGTCCTCACATGCAAGATGGGAGTGGTAATTTGACAAGGAATAATGACATGCTATGGTGGACATCCATATTAACATACTACAATTAAATGAATGAACTAAAAGATAATTAAGATGTAGCATTTAATTTGCACATACTTGAGTGTGTAGAGGATTCATTGCAACTATTGTGGAGAAAGTATCGTTCACATTTTTAGCAAATAACTTGAGCAATTAATGAAGATGAAGTGGAATGAGGTGAGGTTGAATGAAGTGAAGTAATGGAAGAGAGAGAAAGGTGGTGATGGATGGGTGAATGGGTGGATGGGTGAAGAAATGGACTCCCAAAAAAGTTGAAGTCTTTATTATGACAAGTACATGTACCCCAATTATCCAGAAGGAGGGACACTAGGTCCACTTCCTTCAGCGGTAGGAAGCTCGGGTGTTGCATGCTGAGTGAATTGCTGCAGAAACTCTTCTTTCAAAGATGGCTTGTGGTATAATCTAAGACGATGACCAATGGCAAGCAACTTAAATATAACAGGGTCAATGGTAGTAAGTTGAATAGCACCATTGGGAAAGACCTTAGCAACCTCATATGGTAGTAGCCATCTTGTTTGCAATTTTCTTGCATTATCTTAATACCTTGAGCCATAGAGCAGTGCCCAATCACCTGGCTAGAATTTCTTCTCCTTGATGAATTTGTCATGCCATTTTATTCTTTTATTTTTCACTACCTTTGTGTGATGCAAGGTTGTCTTCCTCATCTCATCCAAAGCATTCAGTTGCATGATTCTTTCTTTTTGTGCCTTAGAGATATCCAGCCCGAAGTCTAGTCCAATCCTAAGAGTCTTGTGCTCAAATTCAATGGGCATCATAGCTCTCTTCCCATACAATAACTCAAATTGAGTGAAGCATGTAGTTGTTTTCCAGGTAGTTATGTAGGTCCAAAAGCTTCTAGTAATCTATTTTCCCAATCCTTTTTGTGGATAACCACTATTTTGGTCAGAATGGCTTCAATTTCTCTATTGGTCACCTCAACTTGGCCATTGGCCTGAGGGTGATAAGGAGTATACTTCGCATGCCTTATGTTGCACTCATTAACTAATGTTGTAACAAGGGTTTAAGTGAATTGAGCTCCTTGATCAGTCACTATTTATCTTGGGACTCCATACCGCATGAAAATTTCTTCATAAAGAAATTTTGCAACCTTATTGTCTCTTGCATGCTTCATAGCCTTAACTCGTACCCACTTAGTTACATAATCAGTGCATACCATGATATAAGATGTACCATTTGATGGAGGGTCAGTGGGTCCTACAAAATACAATCCCTACTTGTCAAAGGGAGTGATCACTACTTGAGGATAAAGTGGCATCTCATCAGATTTGGTTGGATAGCACATCCTTTCAAACCTATCACATTTCCTTGTATATCTTCCAACATCCTTGTGGAGTGTGGGCCAATAGTATCCTATATTCAAAATCTTCATTGTTGTCATCTTGGCTAAAAAATTCCATCCATAAGGTTCATCATGGCATGCATGCAAAATGTCGCATGTATGTCTCATCTTCCCTCATACATCTTCTTATGACATGATCTAGTCCAATATAAAACAAACATCTAACAATCCATGAAAAAGGGAAAAAAAATCAATGACCACTCTTCTCTCTTTTGGAGAGAAGTGAGGAGGAACTCTCCCTATCACAAGATAATTAGCTATGTCAGCATACCAGGGAGTTTGAACACTGATGGAGAATAGATGCTCATAAGGAAAAGGAGTCATCTATGGCTTGATTTTCCTTTGATGTGGTCAACCTTGAAATAAAATTTGCAACAACATTGACCTTCCCTGGTTTATCCATAATGGTTATGTCAAACTATTGCATCAACAATAGCCATCTTGTTAATCCACCTGAGATCAGGGGTTTAGTCATGAGATATCTAATGGTTTCATGATCGGTGTGCATAAAGATTTGATAGCCTGTTATGTAGTGCCTGAATTTGTTCAAGGCATATATCACTGCCAACATTTCTTTTTATGTCACTGTATAGTTGAATTCAACTCCCTATAAATTTTTCCTGACAAAATAAACAGAATTTTCAATGGATCCTTCTTTTTTTCCTAATACTACTCCTATAGTATAGTATGATGCATTTGTATGAATGTGAAAAGGGATCTCCCAATTAGGTCCTTTTAGTACAAGATCATGGGTCAAGGCTACTTTCAAGTCAGAAAATTCCTTGTTAATATCTTATGTCAATTGGAATTCAACATCTTTGGTCAGGAGAGTATACAATGGTGCTGCCATTTTGTTGAAGTCTTTGATGGCATTCCTATAATATCCTATATTTCCCAAGAAACTCCTAACATCCTTATGTTTTGTAGGTGTAGGTAGATTAGTAATTACCTCAATTTTTGTAGGGTCTACTTGAATTATTTTGTGAGAGATGTAGTGCCCAAGAATTACACCTTCCTGCATCATCATAAAGAACTTTTCACTGTTTAAAGACATATTGTGGTCTTCACATCTCTATAGGACCTCCTTGAGATTCTCCAATGCTTCATTGAAATCAGCACCATAGGTAGTAAAGTCATCCATATAGATTTTCATGTAGTCAAGGGAAATGTTTGAAAATATGGTAATGACTACCCTTTGAAAATTTGCAGGTGCATTGCATAAGCTAAATGGAATTATTGAATAGGCATATATTCCTCATAGATAGGTAAAGGTTGTCTTCTCCTGGTCCTTAGGAGCAATTTGCATCTAGTTATAGCCACTGAATCCATCCAGAAAAGAAAATTATTGATTTCTTGCAAGTGAGTCAAAGACTTGATCTACAAAAGGCAAGGGAAAATGGTCTTTTTTGGTGGTAGCATTGAGTTCTTTGTAATCAACGCAAACTTTCCATTTTCCTCCTTTCTTGGGCACAATCACAAATGGAGACACCCACTAGCTATCTGAAATGGGGTACGTAAATCGTACATCTAGAAACTTCTGCAATTCTCCTTTTACAATCTCTCTCAATGTAGGGTTGATTCTTCTTTGTGGATTCCTTACTGCTTGAAAATAATCTTTGATGTATACACTATGAGTGCAAAGCTTAGGGTCCAGTCCTTTCATTTCATGATAGTCTCATGAAAATGCATGTTGGTGAGTCCTTAGTAAGTTGTCCAATGTCAATTATTGTTCTTCACTCAATATTCTATTAATATTCAAATATTTTCCTTCTAACCCCTGTACTTGTGTTGTTAACTCTATCATAGTTGCTTCATTAATACATGGGACCTTCAGTTCATATGGCAGCATTATGTGGAACATACCTATTGTTGCAGGAAGTGTCTGTAGGAAAAGTGGCTACAAGAAGAGTGGTTGTAGGAAGTTTGTCTACAGGAAAAGTGGTTGCAGGAAGAGTAAGCAGAAGTGTCTTCACAGGGTTAGCAGAAGTAGATGCATGAGAGGACGATGCCTCCTCTACTTCACAATGGTTTTGAACTATGTTAGACAACACTTCATCTTCATCATGAAGTTGTAGGAGAGGGATTCTTCCTAACATCATAAGTTGTGCCACAGAGTTAACTTCCTCGCCTTCTTCACCAACATGTGGCCATGCAAAATTATCCTCATCATGGGATGGCTGAGCAAGAGGATAAATAACAATATTTTTGGTGTTCCTACAATCAAAAATGGTCATGTCACTGTTGATGGTGTTTTTATGCACTTCTCAACACAGGCAGTGCGTAGGTGCACTACCTCTCTTAAAAGACAATCTTCCACAATCGAGTTGCAGAACACTATCCCAAGGTCTCTCGGATGTCAGGTCATGACAGTGCTTAGATACCTCAGTAGTATGATGTGATTTGCTGGAATCACAAGGTGGTCTTACAGAAAATAACAAGTGTGGACATAAAGTATGAAGTTGGATTTTAGAATGGAATTCTTAGAATAAAAGCTATTATGAGTTGGCTGTAGGTTTAAACAGCAATCTTGAACTCCATCTAGTTGTCAGATTTGGCTTTACAATGTGTAATGAACCTTAGCATAGGTCAGTTACTAAAAAAAGGAAAAAGAGCGAAGGAGGGAAAAAGTTCTTAAGTCTGAAGCTTGCTATGAATAGTGACAATGGAGTTCCTGCAATGGAGAATTACTCAAAATAATATCCCACTTAACCAGGGATTTCACAGTATCATGGAAATTGTGCTATCTTCTAAGGGCTGCAGATATTTCACCCTTCATCCACCACATACATGCATGAATCAAAGATAAATTTTTAGGGTAGCTTTACAATCAAGTCCAAGCTAACTTTGCATAGCTATCTACCTTCAACAAACAGCAAAAAGTATGGACTAAAGGATCATCAACAAGGCAGGAATTTTCACAATCACCCAACAACATTCCTAAGATTTATCCAAATAAAGTAAACAGCTAACTAACAGCCATAAGATCTAAGCTAAACATGTAATATTGGAGAATGAATCAAGTAACATGAGAGAAATCAATAAAATACATCAAGTCAATGATATTTCTTATAAATTTCTGCAGCATGCCTTTACAACAACTCAACTCTCTTTGCAAATGAGGGGAGTGCTCTATTTATAGTTTTCCAAAAGTTAAATGAATGGCCAAAATTCATTACAATTGTGTGGCCAAGATTCATTACAAAATAGGGTTTCACCTACCCCCAAATAGATTTATAATATAAAAAAAAAAATTGTCTCTTCCTTGTTTCGTCATCTAGTGGATGGCACTATTGCTCTTTCATCCTATAGCTAATTGTTGTTTTCTTGGCTGTAGCTACTCCTCAAGGAGATCTTCTTTGGCTGGGCTGTCATCTTGCTCCTCGGAAGCTGCGTGTTCAATGTACTTGAGGATGATGGCCTGGAGCTTGTCGATCTCAAGGATCTCACATCTTAACGCCTGGTAGCTCCATTCCTTAGCGTTCTCTTCCAGCCGCTTCCAGTCCTCATCATACTTCGAGCCTTGGTCTTTGAATAGCTCTAATCAGTCTAAGGCACGGGCAGCAAAACTCAAGAACTCCGTTGTAATTTCTCCGGCTGTCCCGTCCTTCATCTTTTCCTCAAAGTATGGTTTGACCTTCTCGGCATCCATTTGCATTGTGGGCATATCATAGCCCATCATCAGCTTGAGATACTAAGCGCATTTCGCCTGGATTTCCTTAATCCACTCAATATCTGGATCCACCTTGTTGAGGATCTGCTCCAACCTTTCTTTCCGATTGACGGTCTCTGCGCCACACATCTACCAACCAATGATCCTCCGTCTTCAGCTCTAGTTTCTCCTCCCATGTGTCCTCAGGCATTTGAAGGATGGATTCAATTCTCAGGAGGGTGGAGTCATATATGGTAGGGAAATTGGTGCAGAGCCTCCTTGTTCTCTCCAGGGACTGGATTAGGTCCAAGAACTTGTTGGATGTCTGCATAGCCCTGCTGATTCCCATGTTTCCGACATATGCGACCCGTCGGAACCAATCCTCAGTGGTTTTCTCCAAGTTCTTTCTTTTCTCCATCTTGTCAATCTGTTCTTTGGAGAGCAACTGTGGCGTGGCAGCAGAGGTGGTGGGCAGGTCGTCCACTGAGGACCACTACTGTATGTAGTCGGTTAGGGCAGCAACCTGCGCTTTGAGCTCATCCTTGGAGACCTTGTCCTGCTTTATCAGGTGCACCACCGTGGCCACTAACTCCTCAAGGTGCTCAACCTTTTGTTCCCTAGTTGCTGTCCCCAAATCAATAGTGGAGATATTATAGCTCACCTCTGCCTGGCCAACTATAGGCGTTGTAATTTACGCTGCTTGGGAGCTGGAAGCATCCATTGTTACCTTGGATCAGACCTTGGGCTTCTTTTCTTTCTTTGTCGCACTCAGGGATCGAGCCAAGATGGCCTCCAATCTCACTCTTGGGTCCTTCAGCACAGGAGTATCCTTCTCGAGTTTCTTCTCCAACCAATCAGGCATAGCAGATTTATCCCTGGGTGCATCATGGCTGCCCTCACCCTTCTCAGTCAAAGACAAGACTTCTGCCTCCTTTTCCTTTTGGGGCTGCTCTTTCTCTTTAGTAGCATCCTCCTCCTCTTCATCAGAGTCGTGAATGAATATGAGGCATTTGACGGGAAACTTGGTGGACAATTGCCGAGTGGGACTGTCTTCTTTTGCTGCCTCCTCTTCTTTCTTCTCTTCAGTAGCCTCGGCCTCGGGGCTCTTTACAGCATGGGTCTCAGCCTCAGATAAATCCTTTTGCGGTTGCTCCTCTGGCGGCTACCCCTCCTCATCATGTGGTGACTTTTCAGCTTCCTCCCCAACGTACTTTGGCTGATGCTCCATCTCCTCCTCAAGGTCCTCATCAAATGTTTGGATGATCTCCTTGGCACCCGAGCCATCCTCTTCATCTCCGCTCCCAGAAGAGCCTGTCTCCTCTTCCTCATGGACCACCCTGTCGATGGTTCGGTGCTCGTACTCGGGGTGTTCGTGATACTCGTCAGCCTCCTCCTCAATAGACTTCGAGGCTTCCTGCTCTCGCTTCTCCAACTCTTTTGAAATCTGCATTGTGGCTTCCATGGCTGGTGGCCCTGTTGGTGGTTGTGAAGGCTGAGCCGTCGCGAGGACTTGGGCGAGGGCCGCTTGGAGAGCTGGATTCATCAATATTTGGGAGAGCTTAGGGGGAAGGTTCTGCATATTTCTGGTAAGGGTCTCAGGCATGGCGGCGATAGGAATGGGCGATGTTATTGTAGCTAGAGGGAGGGATGTAATAGGTGACATGGTGGTAGAGGAAGGAGGAGTGGTCATGCCAGAAGAGGAATCAATGACGACCATTGACCCGGCCGGGGGCGAAGGGGCGAGATGGACAGAGATGTCCACAACAGGCGGAGATGAGGCGACCGTAGCCAGGGAGCCGGGCGGTGCGCCAGGAGGGGCAGGGAGGAGCAAGGTAGGCTGCACTTCTGTCGTAGCCACCGCCTGCTTGAGCCTTTTGGGAGAGGAGCCTCCTGTTTCTTTCTTTGTTTATTCTTTGGGATCTCCAGACTGTGCGATCTCCGCCCCTTTCCTTTTCTGGGATCTGGTGACGGGGGGAGACTTGGAGGTCCCACCAGTTGATGTGGTGGTGGCAACATCCTCCATGGTACCCGGTTCGCTCTTAAGCCCTTCATATGTTAGGACTACTCCTTGTTGCTTTAGGCGTGCCACCTGCCCATCGACCCACTCCTTAGTACGAGTTATGATTGGCTGGGTGATGGTATCTAGATCATCGACCTCTTGTTCATCCCAGTCAATGGAGGGGATTGCCAGGTTGGCAACCGCAGGGTATCTTGGGTGCATGATTGTAGACTCGTCCTCCTCGAGTTGATCTGGTACCGGGAATGGTTGCACCCTTCTCAAGAACTGCACGGTCATGTGAATGCAGTACCTTGCGCAGACCTCCTTGTCATCTTTGCAGTCTACCTAAAATCTTCAATGTGGTATTGGTGGGCATACGCCGGCCCCAGTTCCTTCCTGACATGGTCGTGAGGATCCATCTGTGGGCGCGCAGTGTACTAGTCAAAGTGATATTCTTTAAGCTCCTTCTTAGAATTACCGGCACATTGAGAAGTCTGCAACTGGTACAGGCCCTGGCCGAGGGTCATGGGATAGGGGATCCATGCTACGTGTTTGTTGCCAAAGACGGCTTGGATATGTTGGAGCTGTCGAGAAAGCTCCAGGAGGATGATCCTATCATTTGGGTACCTCGGCAATCTGTTTGGCCGTTCTGTGAAACCCTGAGCCCGAATGTAGGTAAACTTGGGGAACTGGATGAACAGGAAGGCATATTCCTTTAAGAGTGCCCTGGCGCTGTGGGAGACCCACCTTTCAAAGTCTCCAGTGATTAATCTGATGATGTGGCCGGTGAAGGCATCATTGACTCAGCAGTACTCCTTCTTGAAATTGCGGTATTGGAGTTGAGGGTATTTGTGGAATGGCTTAAGCCATCGCTTGTGCCCCTGATCGGGCGCTACAAATAGCCCGCTATATTGTCTTTGACTTGCTAGGGAATATACCAGGTAGGAAGTCATGTAGAACTTAGAGCTCTTCTTGACGTTGACAAACTGCTCATGGAAGCAGTTGCTAATGATGCCTCCCCAGTCGAATGAGACCTTGGTGTTAACGTCCTCATTCCCCTGCAGGATCTACTTAATGTAATAGGCCATCCATTCTTGGAAGTAGGTGGCTGCTGAGAGACCCATGACCCTACTCAGCATAGTTACCAGGTCGTGGTAGTCTTCGTGGAAATCGCTATGGAAGAGTTACCAGGGCATTTTAGGTCATCAATTTTTCATCTCACATCTTTCCACGTCAATTTCTTCGCATCATAATTTTCGAACGATGAATCAACATCTTAAAAATCTAAAAATTCAAAACTTTTCAAAATTCCAAAAAATCTAAAAATTCAAAAAAACTCACAAATCTTATCGATTCATCGTCTGAAGGGGCATATACCTATCGACATTCGACAATCAGCATCTGGGGAAAATTTTAAATTTTTTTGAAGCAATGCATAAAACACATCACTTCAAAGAGGGGCAAAATGTATACACCTAAAAATGGTCACATCACAATAGTCTGGTAATTAATTAAATATTTTTAATATTTATTTAAATCTCTACATTCAATCTGCGTATAAATAAATTTAAATAATTTATTTATATTGTTCATTCTTTCAACACCAATTAAATAAATAAGTTTATTTAATCACTTTTCTTATTTATTTCTTAATTAATTAAATAAACATTACAATTTATTTATATTAATTATCATATAATCTTGCCTTGAATATTTTATTCAAATAAAGATTAAATATTCTTCTCTTCTAAAAATCATTTAAATTCCATTCACAATTAATTTTTAATTAATTCTTCTAAGTTCCATTCGCAATTAAATATTTCAAAATATTTAATTGATTCTTCTAAAGTCTTTTCGAAATTAAATTTTCCAAATATTTAATTAAGTCTTCTATAGTCCTAAAATCAAATATCAACTCACATAAAATTAAATAAATTTATTTATTTAATTAATTTGGATTATCTTCAACAACCGTGAAACAAACTTCCAAAACAAAAAATTAAATTCCTCTGTTCATGAGCAAGCTTGTTCCTATGGGTTGAAGACAAACCTCCTTTCTTCTCTCCAACCTCGCAACATCTTCCATATTCTTCTCAACCTCTCCATCTCTCACCATTCAAAATTACCAGACAATCTCACAGCCATTGATCTTTGCCAGCCAGGCTCTTGCCAGCAAAAAATCTATAAAAGGGACTGCCGGGTCTTTGAAATCGGAAAAGCTTTCATACAAGAAAACTATAGCAAATTTGCAGTAGCATAGCCTTCTAGTATTCATAGCATTCTAACATCATAGCATAGCATAGTAGTATTCCATATCATGGCCTATCCACCTCATATCATAGCATCTATAATCCACAACCCCTGTGCATAATTTACATCCCTTGTGCATATCCATATATCACATTTCACTCCATCAGCATATAGGATAGAGAAGTACTCTCCCTTTGCATACTCGTTCTATAGGTTGCCATTTTGAGAAGCTTTGCTTACACAATCTGAGAGCAAGCAGCTTCAAGCAAATCCCTAGAGATAGAGGACAATGGAACGACTCTGAAGAAGCTCTATTTGATTTTATTTCATATTTTATTTTAGTTTTCTTTGGTTTAATGTTTCATTAGTGTTTTTTTAATATATCTTACTTTGATACTAACATTTCCCACACACAATAACCTTTAACATTTTCACCATAACCTACAAAGATGCATTTATGAGATTTGGGATCCAATTTAGACCGCTTCTCTTGAGGCACATGAACAAAATCCTCACAACCAAAGACCCTTAAATGTGAAACTGAAGGATTTTTACCCAACCAATTTCATAAGGAGTTTCATCAACAAGATATTTACAAGGAGATCTATTAATTAAATAACAAGCAGTACCAACAACTTCTGCCTGAAAGCATTTATCTAACTTAGCACTACTTAACATGCTCCTAGCTCTTTCCATTAATGTATGGTTCATTCTTTCTACTACCCCATTTTGTTGGGGTGTGTAAGGTGTAGTTTGTTTCCTAACAATTCCTGCATGTTTGCAAAACTCATCAAATTCCTTAGAACAATATTCACCCCCATTGTCATTCTCAATACTTTTATCTTATAATCTGTTTGCTTTTCAACCAATGCCTTAAATTCCTTAAATTTGGTGAAAAATTTAGATTTTGTATGCATAAAATAAATCCAAGTATATCTCGAGTAATCATCAATGAAGGAAACATAATAACGAGATCTACCCAAAGAATCTGTATCCACTGGACCACACACATCCGAATGAATTAGTTCTAACAATCCATTATCTTTATTAGTTCCTTTAGGAAATGACGACCTGTTTTGTTTACCAAACACACAATCCTCATAGAAATCATTTTTACCAACAAAATAATTAGAAATACCATCTACTAGTTTCTTATCAAGTATGGTCCTAAGACCTTTTTCACCAATATGACCCAATCTATGGTGCCACAACATACATGCATTTTTAGTGCTAGTTACAAAAGAGGAGTTACATAAAGTAGAGGAATTAAGCATAAATAAATTCCCTGTCTGAGATCCTTTAGCAACCACCAAACTTCCCCTTATCATCCTGCAACCAGACTTGCCAAATGTCACATGAATCCTAGAATCATTCAACTTGGAAACTAAAATTAAAATTTTTGTAAGTGGGTATGTGTAGGATCATGATGGGCCAAAAAGTGGCAATATGATGGGTATGTGGCTGACGACTATTTTTTTACCCAAAATTGATGAAACGAAAGGGTTTTGTAAAGGATATTTTCAGATTTCCACCAATATAAATTATGATTTAATTTTAATTTAATAAGTAATTATTATTCATTTTCTATTCAAATTATGATTAAAGTCTTGATTGATTCTGATTAAAAACATCTATAGCTTTAATAGTATCGCATTTTTTGAAACCAAAACATATGCTATGATTCTATGCTTCACATACTATAGGATTAAAAAAAGAAAAATTGAATTTCATGAAGTTTTGACCAAGTTAAGGTGGCTTCTACATACAAGTTTTTTATATTTTGTAAAATTTGTAATAAAAAATCATAATTAATTATTTACTTGGAAAAAAAATTTACAAAAAATATGCATCACATTGGGCATGAGTCCTCTACTTATATCTAAAATATTATAAAAAATATTATCATTTTATTTTGGTTAGGGTAGTCAGATAGACACCTACTTCTTATTTTTTCCTAAAATTTAAGTACCACTGCATTGAAATTTCAAATTTTCACCAAATAGATTTTTTTTTAAGAAAAAACCTAGTAGTTTAGAAACTACATTAAATTTGCTACAGATTCTATTATTACATATTTTTGAAATAATATAGATCACTTATTCAATTTTTTATGTCAAGTTGCCTAACTCTGATTTTTTTGAATTTTTTGCCAGTTAAGGGCCTGTTTTTTCCATGATGATCTTGAACATACCCAAGTCCTAGAATATGTAAAACATCATCAAGGATTTTAACCTTCCCATCACTAAAACACAACTTTACCTTTCCTTTACCAATAACCTTTTGTGAGCTATTGTCACCCATGAAGACCTTTCCTCCATCATATTCTTTATATGTGGAAAACCACTCCTTATAAGGAGTCATATGGAAGGAAGCACCTGAATCAATAAGCCAAGCATCATTACAAACTATGTTAGCTGAAATAATCAAAGAATCAAAATCACCGTTATCAGAGGACTTTTCCATGGAGGAATCTGCATTCTTTTTCTTGTTTCTACATTCCTTCTTCACATGTCCCCATTTACCACAGTTCCAACAATTCACTCTACTCTTTCCAGGGGTCTTAGATTGTCCTTTAGACTTATCCTTCTTCTTATCCCCTTTAGGCTCTTTCTCCTTGGGCCTACCTCGCACATGCAACACATCTTGGAAGCCACTACACATGGTCTTTCTCCTCATCTCCTTTGAAAGAAGTATGGGAATAATATCATCCATCTTAGGTTCTGCACCACCACTTGTTATAGCAATAACTAAATTAGAATGATGGAAAAATGGTTGGATAAGCTTAATCGGGAGGTTGATGATATTCAAGTTGAAGGCTCTAAGATTCATGAAGCTGCTCTCAAGTTAGCAGAAGATCTAGACCAGCAAGGTAAATATTTGGACAAGCAAGATGGTGAATACAGAGATTGTGTTAAAAGGCTAAAGGATATTAGCAAAGTTCCCAAATCCGTCTTGTTGGAATATTCAATTCTTGAGCAAGGTAACGAAGATTTTTTGGAAAAGACTACAAATATCATAATATACAAATCTAGAGTTATGCATGGGCAGTAGGAAGAGGTCCGAGAAATGACCAAGGACTTGCATCAACAGATGGTTAAGTTAGAAGCAGTGCTAGCTATTATAATCAACATAGATCCCTCAAACAAAGAAGGCCTATCTTTGGATAAACTAAGGGAGAAATGGAGGGGCAGGTTTGAGGAAATCATGCAAAAGGTAGATGATGGAGAGATTTTATTACTTGATCAGTTTATGGATATTTGGGAAGAGGTAAGAATTGGTAGAAAGGAGCTAATTGAGCTAAAAGAGACGCAAAGTTTGGTTTCTACACAGTTTAAGAGAATCAAATTTGAAGGTGATTGGTTGGACGGCCCGGATTTGGATATTCTTCAGCAGGTATTCTCCAATTACGACGAGTACATTCAGGAGCTTTCAGGGCAAGAGTAATTGATTCTTGGCATCATATTCCATTTGCCTTTTCTCCCCTTTCTATGGATGTTAACATAAGCTTTACTCCAAGTCTGATCCGTGTGCTTTATCTTCTTCTTGAAGTATCAGATTCTCCTTCTTACAATGATGTAATCAACCTTGAAAAGGGTTGTTCACTCATCATTCAAAACACAGATCAAAATGAATACAATAGCAATTCAACTCATAGATAATCCAATGATATGACCTTGAATCCAGTTCCTTCTATTGAATTTCATCAAATAAAGAAGAATTAAGCACAACAAAACACTGGCGTATGGATTAATCATATATCATTAACCTTATCCAAAATGGATCCAAACTTTAACAATCTTGACATGAAAACATATGAGAACTTGTAAAATCGAGCCTTTTACTAAACTACTCAGAGTATCTTCCTAAAATCTTGAAAATCCTAAATCTAGTTTCTTTTAATCTCCTATTCTCAAGTGGCTGATCTTTCTTCAATTAGCTGACCTTTACAAAGTAGATTCTAATGGTACATATAGAGTGCCATGTGCACAAATTTCTCAATCATAAATCCAGATCCATAATTCATGGAATCAGAACTGAACATAGAAGTGGACCTAAGAACCTCTTTTCAAGGTTGATTACATCATTGTAAGAAGGAGAATTTGATACTTCAAGAAGAAGATAAAGCACATAGATTAGACTTGGAGTAAATCTTATGTAAACATCCACAGAAAGGGAAGAAAAGGAAAATGGAATATGATGCCAAGAATCAATTACTCTTGCCCTGAAAGCTCCTAAATATACTCATCATAACTAGAGAATACCTGTTGAAGAGTATCCAAATCCGGGCCATCCAACTAGTCACCTTCAAATTTGATTCTCTTAAACTTCGTAGAAACCAAACTTTGCATCTCTTTTACCTCAATCAACTCCTTTCTAGTAGTTCTTACCTCTTCCCAAATATCCATAAACTGATCAAGTAATAAACTCTCTCCATCATCTCCCTTTTGCATGATTTCCTCAAACCTGCCCCTCCATTTCTCCCTTAGTTTATCCAAAGATAGGCCTTCTTTGTTTGAGGGATCTATGTTGATTATAATGGCTACCACCGCTTCTAACTTAACCATCTGTTGATGCAAGTCCTTGGTCATTTCTTGAACCTCTTCCTACTGCCCATGCATAACTCTAGATTTGTATATTATGATATTTGCAGTCTTTTCCAAAAAATCTTCGTTACCTTGCTCAAGAATTGAATATTCTAACAAGATGAATTTGGGCACTTTGCTAATATCCTTCAGCCTTTTAACACATTCTCTGTATTCACCATCTTGCTTGTCCAAATCTTTACCTTGCTAGTCTAGATCTTCTGCTAACTCAAGAGTAGCTTCATGAATCTTAGAGCCTTCAACAAGAATATCATCAACCTCCAGATTAAGCTTATCCAACCATTTGTCCATCATTCTCACCTTACTCTTCCTCTGAATCAAATCATCAGCTTCCCTCTTTGTTAGCAAGACTGGGAATTCAGGAGATGCAACCTGTTGAGAAATGGGACTAAAAACATCCTTCAAGAAACCATGAAGCTGATCCAACTGAGCCTTAAGCTCATCTTTCATTTTCTTGTCCTTGATCATCCACGTTTTGGCTGAAGAAGCCACAATATTGATCAAGCTCATTTATTGATTCCTTGTAGGCTTTCCCAAATTTACCGCTCCCAACTGATAAGCAATAACTAAATTTTCCCAAGATTCTAGCAAAGAGAAAATCAATAAAATGCATTTATCCTCATCTTCTATTTTAACATCAATAGATGCAAGCTGACTTATAATCAATTTAAAAGCATTCAAATTTTCAACAATAGATTCACCATCTTTCATCTTTAATGAATATAAACATCTTTTGAGATACAACTTGTTAGACAAACTCTTAGTTTGGTAGATTTCACCTATCTTCCTCCAAAGCTTGTATGTCATGTCTTCTGAAGAGAAATTCAGGAGGACATAATCTGTGAGACACAACCAAATAGTCCCTCGAGCCTTCTTTTCTAACTTATTCCAATCTTCATCGGACAAGGTTGAAGTAGATGGATTCTTTTCAACTGAAATTGGTAACCACTAATCTCTCTCCTCAAGAAGATCCTCCACTTTCATCTTCCGCATCTCTTAACTAGTTCCATTGAACTTCTCAATATCTAGATGAGAGGTGGAGGCCATGGTATGCAATCTTTCACAAATATACAAACCCCACAACACAAAAGCTCCCACTACAGCAAAAAACCTTCAACACTTTAAAAGGAAAGAGTCCCTTCCTTAACAGAACCGTTAGCTTTGATACCAAATGTTGATAATCAAGGTGAAGAAAGCTTGCAATATGAACTTAAATAATTGAATGCAAATCTGAAATATGTAGATTAACCTTTTTCCTTAGTGTAAAAAAAGAATGAGAGAGAGATATAAAAATCATAAAACATGCAACAACATATTTACGTTGAGAAACCACGAAGGGAAAAAACTCCACCACAGAAAGAGAGGCAAGTATATTACTGATAATCTCCAATATTACATGCATAAATAGATTTATCTTATCATTCCCTGTAAATCCAGCAACACCCTATTACCCTGCAAAAACTGAATTCTAATAACACTAGCTCAAGGCCCCAATATATAGAGATTTGTGAGGATGAAAATCACCATGGTTTCACCAAAAAATAGGCAGCAATACCACCTAGGAAAAACCATGCCTCCCTCCTTGAAATGGTCAAAAAATACCAAAAATAGCCCTTTACAGATGCTCTTACAACTGTCATAAGGCATCTTTCATGCATGGGCCCCTGGGTTCCAAAAATAGCATATTTTGTCATAGGAATCTGTCATACTATCATAGCATCTTATGACAACTACCATGCGTGTCATAGATGCTCTTACAACACCCTATTTTGACCCAAAAACCTTATTTTAGAAGATTCCAAGGTGGGACACCTAGCTATTTTGTCCTTTTCCAAAAGGACAAATGGTAACGGTAACACTGCATTTACATTGTCTCTTTCACCATTGTTGGTCAAATAGTTTCACCTCTTATGGGTAAATGTACAAAAAACTTTAGGAGAATAATAAATTAAATGATTTACAAGGTTGATGACACCTAAATCCTAACAGATTCAAGGTTCCATTTTTTCTGCACATGAGGAATCTGGAGGAGATATGCCATGAGACCTACTTAGTAGGATTTCTAGATTAAAAACTCAAGATTACAATTGCCCTCCTAGAGAACCAAGTGTTGAAGAGAGCCAAGATACAAACACCAAAGAGATGGCATATAGGTCATTTGTAGCGGAAAATGAATTTGTGAATTTTTCATAATTCAGATCTTTCTTGTATAAGCAAAAGGGAAAGGAAATAAGGGAGACAGTTGATAATATTATACCAAGCAATGAGGAGCAGCTACTAAATAATTTGAAATTAATTGTTGATAGAGAAATGGCTAATATGACCCCCAAGAAAGGAAGGAAAATGTTAGAGTATGTTGGAGTTATGATCTTTCCAGGGTTGGATTTGAATTCTACATTGGTCTTTGATAGCTTCTTAAAGGATAATAGTGCCACACACAAGCTTAGTCTAGAGGGGGTGACATAAATATATGCCAGATCCAAATATAACCTGGATGAAGGATCACTCATCATATGGACCTTGTATCCACCTCATAGAAAGTCAGTGGTGATTGATACTAAGAAAGAATTTGGCCATGTCATGACTCTAAAGGTTAGAGAGGTAGATCCTGTGGTGACTACAGACATTGGTATTAATGTGGAAAAACTCAATAAAGTCCAAATACAAATGTTGATCAAAGAAAAGGAAATGTACAAAATGAGTAATGAAAGGATCATGAGAGAAAATGATCGTTTGAAGGACATGCTAGGAGTCACAATGGGACATCCTAAATTAATAACACATGATGAAATATCATAGGTTAAATATCATTGGGAGGAGTCAACTGCATATTCACAAGGTAAATATGATACACTTGCTGCAATAATCAGAAAAAGGCAAGCCAACTTACTGATTTGGTTGAATAAGCTATGGGGAGAATATTCAAAGAACCATGTTATAGGGCAGGAACACAAGAGAATTGATGGAAGGATTCAAGAAAATTTTTGAGAATTAAATGAAAGAGATGTTCCTATTAGTGTGGCCATTGGTATGGGTAACCAAATTATAAAGAAACACAGGGACCTTTATGAGGAACTGCAAGAAGATTCAAAGGGGTTGGTTGATGTTATGAATATGGGATTTCCTACACTATTTGAAGATGGAGAAAATTTGAAAGAGAAAGCCAAGTGGATCAAAGAATATGAATTGATGTCTGAAGAGAATTATGGAAAATGCTATAGGGAAGGATTCAACATTGGACGATAGCTGTGAGCAAAAAAAAAGGATGATAAAGGTGGAAACATTGGCCAGGAATGCATTAGGAGATGTTGATACTCATCAATGGCATGATTATCTAGATCATTTATCAAATGTTCATCTATGGCTAAATAGAGCCTAATCTCTTGTTTTAATTAGTTAAGTAAAATAAAACATTTGTGAAGGGACATGTCCCTTCCAAGTTTTGATGTATTCATATATGTTCCATAGTAATGCAAAAGATATAGGCGTTAGGAGATATTCATTAGATAACTTTCTAGCAAAATTCTTTCATATACAAAGACTCAGATGCATGTATTTTGATGGAGTGAATGAAGATATCTAAGTCATAGATTAAGATTTTTGTATGAACTATTTGTTAAATTTATGCAGTTATTTGATTGTCTCCATTATGATTCCTCTCTATTGTTTAAATTGTTATAACAAGTTTATACTTTGTTTATCATTGTACGTTTTCTATATATGTGTGATCTAGTTATTCGGTTCTCTCAAGTAGGGATTAAAATATTTTAATCAATCACAACAATTGGGAAGTGTTAGTTGGATTAATAAGAAGAATCACATAACTAGAATTTTCATTCTATCTCAAGAATATTTTGTCAATTATTCACTTGCATGTTTAGACAAGTTGTAAACAATTTTTGTGCCTGATAGTTTGAATTATTTCCATTATTGAAATCCACATTTGCAGATATTCATTAGACTCCATATACCCAATAAGGACTGGTCTCCCCTTGTCCATCCATAAATCTAATTGATTTTATACATCTATTAACTAAACATATTTCTAATTTAGTTCATGTTAGATTAGGATCACATCTATTCACTATAAACTTGCCATTGTGGATAGATTACTATAGTTAAATAACATCAATTAAGTATGCTCAGTCAGTATAGGTAGACCCACCTAGGTTCAACAATGCCAAAAGAGAAGAAGGCTCGAGTCACTAAGCCTTGTATGTTACCCTAAAGCATACCAAGAGATTGGGAACCTCTTGTGGTTTTTCAACCAACATTTTTGAGTGCTAATATGGTCCACCACGAAAAGGATTTGATCCAGATACATATGCATTTAATGTTTTCATTTATTTCTCATGTAGTTTAATAGTTTGATTGATTTCATATTATATGTGTTGAAGACTTTAGAATTTCAATTACATTAATTTATGGATATGTTGTATCTATAACACTACAAAACCATATGCTCTTTGCATTTATACTTGCATTTAGAAATACACATTTATATACATAGATATAGATTTCTTTAATGATATGTTGCATTTATTGTTCTAGGAGAGCATCCAGTAATTGCATTTACATTTACATTTTCAATTACATATACATACATACGTACATATGGTTGTATGTGACATGTAATTGATTTCACATCAAAATATGGCTATATGTGACCGTACAGTGCTACAAAATAGGAAAAATAAAGAAATTTTGAAGAAAAAAATAGATTTCCGAATGTCAAGAGCTTGTATTTTAAATCCTCAACCATCAACAACCATTACAATGATCACTTTATGCCTTTTAAAGGCCTTTACACCTCAACCACTGAACAACCACCTCTACAACTGACTTTTTAATCTTTTATGATCACATGAAACATAAAACACACTAATTTCAAGGTTGTTAACATCACTATTAAAATGTTTTAATTTTTTGACCTTTGAAACATTAAAAAGTACATCATTAAATTAACTATGTAATGGCATAAAAATTAAAAACATCATGAATTAATTATGTAACCACATAAGTTAAATATAATTCTATCTAGAAATTAATATCAAATAGATAATATAATCACATAACTCATACATTTCAATGTCATTGATCTTCTTCTTCATCCAACTCTTTGTCTATATCATCCAATCCATATTCGACCTTGTAAGTATTGGTCATATCATCATCATCATCATTGATATCAGTTTGATAATGTCACCATCCACATGGATATCATCTTCATGAACATTAACTCCTACATCATCATGATCTAGTTCCTCCTCGACATCTTCATCAGGAAAATCATCAACTAACTGTTGATCCTGATCATCATCTTCTAGTTCTTCGATATCTTCTTCTTCCACCACATTATACTTTACCAGCCTTCCTCTTGGATCATGTCTAACAACAAATGACCAACCTGGTTTACCTAGAACCTCTAAGTAAAATACCTACTCACATTGGCTTGGAAGAACATAGGGCTCATTTCCAGCTCGCTCGATCGACCTTGTATTAACCATGGTAAATCCATTATCATGGTCAATAACAGTTCTCTTAAGATCATTTTCATTCAATTGTAGCTTCTACCATAGGATGACAAAAAAAAAATAATTTGAAGGACTTAAAGTCACACTCAATTATATCATCCAAAATCCCATAGTATCAATTTTCTGAGACTTCTGGATATATGTCACTTTTAGATGAAACATTAGTCACTTGAAAGACTGTAGTTATACTAGAATCACAAGTTTTCTTTGTGTCATCCAACTTTTTGATTCAAAATTTATGACCATTGTACCACATAGCCTTGTGGTGTTTCACCTGCAATATGTCAAACATGTAAAAATTATTGCAATATTGTCAGTTGATAAACATATTTATTCTTGGCCAAATGTATGCAAAGAAAAAAACCTCAACATATATATTGGTGCAGGAGCACCTAGATCTTGTAAATTCCTTCAAAAGGATAATATGTTAAATTTACATGTTCAAGTCTAAATTTTTGTGTCAAGGCCATGAAAAGGATAATTTGAATGTAATCAATTCATAAAAGAAATCACTAGGAGGTGAAAATGCAAAAAAATGCAAATAATGCAATATTATGTAAACAAAAAAGAATAAATCAAGAATATTAGGAGATAAGAGTCAGTTTGAACCAATGAGAAGTTAGAAAAGGTAGTTATTAAGAGGGAAAAAGTTATTAAAAGCATGGAAAGGCGTGGAACAGTAGAATCTTGAAATTCTGGTACCAAAATATTAAATAAAAGCCCTTTTGTTTGAGTTATCAAGCATTCTTTCTATTTCTCCTAACTTGTATTGCTAATCTGGTAACATCCAAGAGTTAGTTCTTGTGTAATCTCATTTGAGAAAGAGTAGTTTTCATTATCAAAGAGTTTGAAAGTTAGTTCTAAGCAGCAAAAGAATCTAAGAAAATCTTGTGTCTCGGGTAGAGTTAGTTTCATTGTGATTTTGAGAATCCCTAAAGAAGTTTAAGGCCCATCCCACCTATGTAAGCCTAGTAGAAATGGTGGGATGGGATAAGTAGGGTGTCCTTTATGTGATTTTATTTTGTGTGAGTGCAGGGTATCGAGAATATGGTGATGTGTTACTAATTTAAAGTTTATTTTTTGTGATTTCCTCTTGAAAATGAAGGTTTCCAATAGGGTATTGGAGAAATAACATATGCATGTCCAAGGAGATGTTTCTAAAGGAATTTTCAAACATAATGGAGATTATTAATACAATTTCTAAATGAGTCTTTCAATCTTTGAAAGTGGATAAATCTGGTGTTTTGTGACCTTTACTTTGACTGTTTGAGGTTGTCTAACAATTTGGAGTTGGAAAAAAGGTGGATGCTTTGTAAAATAGCCCTATTCTACTAGCCTTTCTTGGGCGTACAATATGAAATATGCTAGTTTCTCCAATATAAATCATTTTGAATTTTTGATATGATGATATGGGCATTAAGAGGTCTCTAAATGTGCCTTTAGATCTTGGTTTTGAACCTAGCGTGAGTGGTTCACCTGATCTAGGGTATGGAGGTCTATTGCTAATTAATGTTTAGATTTCATGGACAATGGAAATTTGTGTGTACAAGGAAGTGAGTGACCCTACATACTTGAATCTTGCCATTTGGATGGAGTTATAGTAGAATTTATGCTTGAATAAGGTTGTAAAGGAAATGCATATGTTTTGAGAATGATGATTCTATTGTGTTTCTTGGTATCTTTACAGAGCAGGAAGATATGATATTTATACACTGATGCATTGAATTGATTTCTCTCAAAACATGATGAATCTTGTGTCTTGAAGGACTGATTAACTAGTTGATAGCAATAAGGATTGACCTTTGTTAGTTTTCCTTGTAAGGAAAATGAATTGGTGCTATTTGAGAAGTTTAGACTATGAATCTAATTGATTGAGTCAAAGTTTTCTAATATGGTTTTTACTTTGAATGAGTCAATTGGAATATTGATAATGACATATGGTTTATTGAAATTGGAGTGCTAACTTGTTTCCTTGAAGTCTTGTAGAATTCAAGAATCAAAAGAAGTTGTATGAGTTTTGAGGAAAAAGAAAGTGAATTAAGAATTTGATCTTCTCCTGATTCTAATTGGGTTTGATTTACCCTCATCAAATGATGTTGGTGTTGTTGTTGGATTCTCTGCATCATATATACATTAATATAATTGAAAATAATTAAATAATATGGGTGATTAATATATTTATATGTTCTTTTTTATCTCTTAAACCATATGTTAAATCAATTTCCCTTTGTGTAACATTGGAATCCCCATTACAATGAGCTTCTTTAACCAATGAAGCCACACCTTTCCATGTTAATGTGCGACCAAATTTTTGACATCGTTCAATCCATACCATCATCCAATCAAGATTTTTTGCAACATAAAAATGTAGTGCATCCCACTCTTGACCAATTGTATAAAAAAATTTGAAATTCACAAACGATGTATAATTAGTTAATTACCACAGTATACGACCTTAATTTATAATTGACGTATATTGAAGATTAATAACTAAATAAGTACAATATACATAAAAACTATATGTAAAATGTATTCTAATTAATCTCGATGACCATCTTATAATTACCTCTCACTTTCCTCAATCTACCTTTCCCCATCAGGTACTCCCCTTTGAATTTTTTAATGGAGTTGGGACCCCAAATGTGATCTACATGGATCTTTGCTGCAAACTTAAGAAGATATTCACTAATGTACACCATGGTCTAGTATACCATATATCCCTCCATCATAAAACCCTTAGGATGTGCTCTTTGTCTAACCAAATCCTTCAAAAATTTCAAGTGCCTCTCAACCATCCACATTGACCTTGTGTGTGCAGGTCCACACAATTCAATCTCCTCAACTTGGTGTATGAGGTAGTGTTCTTGTGCATTGAAAAATGTTGAAGGTAGACACTTTTTCATTTCACACATTATACAAGGAATTTTTCTCTTCTTTATGGATTTCTTTAGATTATAGTTATCTACAAGTGATTCAAGGCACAAATATATTAATGATATTTAACAAAAATATACAATATATTACATAGCAAGTAAAATAAATGGAAATTATAAGATCTATACAACGAATTGAACAAATATCTCTACTTACCTCATGTATTTTCCAAGATCATATATAACTTGCTTGACATTGTTGTCGAAGTTGTCTGGGAGAGATAGAGGCAGAACGTACTGCAACAATTATAAAATGATCTTTCATTATTTTTCCAAAATTATTAAACATAATACATTGAAAACTACATGCAATATACAAGTGTATATAATATACTAGAATAATTACCTTAATGAAGGTATGCCAATCATGCATTTTCATCCCTGACCCAAATTCACCTTTCTTTGTTATTGTTTATGTTCATAAAAAATCCTATGGGAAATCAAATTTTTCGTATGACTTCTTTTATAGCATTGCTTTGCTGCGTCATTCATAACCAAGGAAGGGTACTTATGTTAATTTGGTCTCCATCGCTATTTAATTGAATGATATTTTTCATTTCATGATTGGCTTCCTAAATGTCACTACAAATTTTGACAATTTTTTCTTTCACATGCCTTCCATCCAATAGTTTCCATAACATTTATGTTATATTCTTTCTGATATACATTGTATCAAATAAATGCACAATTTGTAGCTTCTCATAGTAGGGAAACCTACTAAATTGTCTGGGATAACTTCTCAGTCCCTGTGGAAGCCGACCATTAATGCCTTGATGACCTTCATGAAGCATATAAGTTAAACAAATTAACAACGACAATCATTGTCAATTACAATGACAATCATTGGCAATTACAACATGAGTAAACACAACACAATATAAAAATATAAATCCCAAACATATCATATATGATAGATAAACAATTTGATCTGATGTATAACCTTGACGATTAATTCTATTATATTCCAACTTCCATAGGAAAGGTGTCATTCTTCGTGGTTTTGATGTAGTCTCTTCTTTCCCATTGAAAATATGTTTTTTAGTAGTTTGATACTTATGGTTTTTGTGGAGGAAGTTTCTATACTCATCAAACACCTACTTTCCTAAACTTGTTGAATGATGATATTTCATCGTTGGACCACAAATTGGACATGAAAATTTTCCCTTTGTTTGAAGACCTATAAGATCATATATAATTGGATTAAATATGTCAATTTTTATAATTATATATAATGAATAGATTATTTAAAAAACATGCATGATATCTACTTCATAAATTAAATATCGTTAAAGTGCAGTCGAATGTTATAACATACCACAAAAATGTGTTAGCCCTAGAGCATCATGAATTGTCCATACAAACATTATATGAAATTGAAATTGTCTTTGTGCTATTGGTCTAGAAACGCCATACATAGTGACTCCATTCCATAACTTTAGTAACTCGTCGATAAGAGGCTCGATATATACATTCATATCTTTAACTTGGTACTTACCTATTTGAATGAACATAAACATTACATAATTATTACAGCCATTTTATTACAATATATATAAATTAGTGTACATGACTATTAAATGAAAAAAATATAAGTCATTATGCAACAAATAAAGAAAATTTATGTAAACAAATGCCTAGAACAATCATTTCCAACATTATGATCTCCCTCTTTATTGACATCTATGGAGGAATGTTATTGTTGATAACAAAAAAAGGCCACACTGAGTAAATAGATCTCAGCTCTCTGAATGGATTGACACCATCCACTGCCAATGAAAGCCTGAGATTACAAGGTTCTTCTTTAAAGTGTGGCCATTTTTCCTCCATGTCCCTAAATGTAGAACCATCTGTAGGCATTCAAATAATTTCATCTCCATTTCTATTTCATGCATGGTAATCCATAAATTGTGCTAAGCTTCCGCACCTAAATAATCATTGCATGCATGGAATAATGGAAATATAACGAAGAACCTTGCGAGGAACCTTGTTTGTTAGTTGATCTATTCGATATCTACTGATATGACATTCTGGGCATTCTATTGCAAATTCATGTTGTTTATGATATATAATATGATCATTGGGACATGCATCTATTGCTTGTTACTCCATTCCAATATCTTTCATAATGCTAGATAAATCTTGGTATGAGCGAGGTAAAATATTTGATGGTGGTAACAAAAATTCAGCAATCAATCTACAACAAAAAAATAATTTTTTAATATAAAGAATATTAATGGTACATATTTCATCCTTTATTTACTAGTGATGAACTAACAACAATTAAAACAGGTGAAAAAAGATGACATATATGACATACCTTAACATCCATGAGATTGCTATGTTGGATAAACCATTCATAACCTTCAAGTTCACCAACAACAATACAATAGAGAGGAGTTATTTGGGAGCCTACATAAAGAAGCTCGTATGCCTTCTCAAGTACAAGTAAATCATGAACATCATCAAAGTCATCTCAATCATCATGATCAGTTGTGCTACTAAATGTGTCATGGATCAATGTATTTATAACATCATCTTCAACTGTGTTTTCTAGCGCATGATCATCTTCTTCCATAGGATCATTAACTTCATCTTTGATATTCACAACTCCATGTTCCTCTACTTAGAAAACCACATTCTCCAGGTCGTGATAATCCATATCATGTGCCCTAGGTGCCCCACCTTTATAATTATAATGATAGACACAAATAAACCATGATCATGATCAAGTGATTTTATATATATATATAAAATGTTAAAATGATATAAACATTTACAAATTCAATATACACATATAATGAATAACTTACCAATGGATGATAATCATGCCTCCCTTCAGCATGACCATGCTGCCTACAATGTTTCTCAACTGTTGTGATTAAAAGTCTTCTCATCTTTAATCCCTTGCAATTATTGCAAGGACAATAACATTTCCCATCACCCTTTCTTTTCAATCTAGCCCACATTCGAGCAATTGTCTCTTCATTTTTTTCTAGACTAATATTATCTGACATGATTTTTCTTTACCAAGCTTGAATATTTAGATCTTCAAAAAAATTCAAACTCACACTCCAATAATTTTTAATCATAGACAGGTAACAAAATCTAATAATTTTGATATTTTACACCAAAAAAGTTTGGCATGCAACCACCCGTGCAAAAGAGAAGATAGCCTAAAGTTAATGACCCCCAAAAACACTTTAAAATGGTAATTCTAGAACTTATTAAATTCTGATTTTACTATGATTTCCAACTGTTAGACTCCTAAAATCAGAATAATATTGAACTTGCACAATAAAATCTAGAAATGAAATTCTCAAAATGCACATGTCTAAAAATGAAATCTGATGAGATGTTACTTTAAAATATGATTTTCAAACCTTGAAGTACAAATTTATCTTCACAAATGAATTCTGGAAAAAGACAATGACTACCCTCAACTTGGCGATATCTTCTTGAATTTTTTCTGATTCTCCCAAGAAATCATCCTTAGTTCTCCACAAACTATCGCAAGTAGAGAAAATTTGCAAGTATAGCAAAACAATGTCACAATAAATAGGCAAATTCACTTTTATTTATGTCGACCACAAATTGATTTTTTATTTTTATTTTGAATGTTCGTCGAAATTCGATGAGACTGTTCGTCGAAATTTTGACAAACCTAGGTTTCATCAAAATTTTGACGAATGTCGAGGATAAAATTTGAAAAAAATGAAAATTACACATCAAATCTCGACAATACATCAAATTATACATGTTTCGTCAAAAAATTTCGTTGGATTTTGCAGTCAAATGAGTTAGTGATCATTTACATGTCTTCATTGAAAACCTATGTTTCTAAGATCCTTGTAAGCTTATTGTTCACCATTCTCTAGAATGTCTTCAAACTATTCCCATTGACGAAATCATTCAATACATATTGGACAGCAGTAAACCATATGGAAAACTACTATAGCATGGGAATTCCATCATGAGAAGATGCATGTGGATATCACTTTGAAGTTATCTTTGTTATCCTCACTTATCTCTTTATTCCATATAGACCTCTGAGGTTGTTGTCAATAGAAAACAATGCCTATCTTCAACACTACAACACTATGAACTATCCTCCATCTACTATATCTAGATCATGGCTTGTGATAATGGTGAAGATATCTCAACATTGATCCTTGTGAAACTTTGGCTACTTGCTATGGCTCTATATAGTCTCCATGCAACTTCAAGGTTGGGAAGACTCAAAGAACTTACAAACTAGTGATGGCTAAAATCCCCCTCAATTTATGTGGTATTCTTTATGCACTTATGGATATTACTTGTGCAGTATGCACAAGATCAAATTATTTCTTTTCTTTTTCTTGTTTCCTTCTCCAAGCTATTATAGTCCTTGTTTTCTTGTGATGGCTAAAAGGTTTCACCATATTAATCTTACATAATAATTTTTTATGTCCAAAATTGTGGCACTTATAGCATCTAAATTTATGACCAACTTTATTATAGTTATAACAAACACTATTATAGCCCCGATTTAACAAACTGTCAAAACTATTTTCCTTATTCCATCCAAAACCATTTTTTGAGTGATTTCTACAATCTCTAGCTCTATGACCATAAACATGACAAGAATAATAATAGCCATGAAATTGAGAGTAGTTGTACAGGTAAAAGATGGAGTTCTTGATGGCCTTTTTTTCATTCTACCTTCACCAACACATTTATATTCTGTCTTTTAGTATGTGTAGGATCATGATGGGCCAAAAAGTGGCGATATGATGGGTATGCGTAGGGTATGTGGTTGACGACTTTTTTTACCCAAAATTGATGAAACAAAAAGGGTTTTTAAAGGAGATTCTTAGCTTTCCACCAGTATAAATAATTCTTTACTTTGAATTTAATAAATAATATTATTCATTTTATATTTGAATTACATCTAAAGTCCTGATTGATAGATGGATCGAAAAACATCTATAGCTTTCAAACGGTGTCACATTTTTTGAATATGAAACATGCATCACATTCTATGCTTCACATACTATAGGATTAATAAAAAAAATGAATTTCATGAATTTTTGACCAAGTTAAGGTGGTTAGGCATATGAGTTTTTATATTTTTTAAAAGTTGTAATACAAAAATCATAATTAATTATTTACTTGGAAAAAAATTACAAAAAAAATGTATTACATCGGGACATGAATCCTCTACTTATATCTAAAATATTATAAAAAAATATTATAATTTTATTGTGGTTAGGGTGGTCAGATAGACTCCTACTTATTTTTTCCCTAAAATTTAAGTACTATTGCATTGAAATTTCAAATTTTTACCAAATAGATTTTTTTTGTTTTAAAATAAACCTGGTAGTTTAGAAACTACATTCAATTTGATACATATTATATTCTTACATATTTTTGAAATAATATAGATAACATATTCAAATTTTTATGTTAGGTTGCCTAACTTTGATTTTTCTAAACTTTTCACCACTTAAGGGCTATTTTTTCCATGATGATCCCGCACATACCCCTGAATTGTAGGAGTAGCAACATGATTACCCAAATCTATCTTCTTCCTTGGTGTATTCATAACTTTTGAGCATTGTCCTTCTTCATAACCTAATCCAATAGTGTCTTTATAGTGTTTTTGTTTGCTCAACATGTCATTCACACATTCAATACTCTTTTGAAACTAAAGATTCTTGTTCAATTCAATAGATACCTTTTCCAATTCCTTTTTCAAAGAAACTATGTCTAATTTTAATCTTAAACATTCATTAACTTTGAATTCTAGATCAGATTTGGTATTAAATTCAACAACTCTTTGAGTTTCTTCTATTTTATTTTTTAGACTTCTAATCAATTTGTCAGATTTACTGACTTGACTCTTTAATTTTACAACCTAGTTTCTTGCTTCTTCAAACTCTAAAGAAACTTTTGAAAAATTTGAAAGTACCTTGTCCTTGGAGTCTTTTTCTTGTTGAAGCCGATCTTCTAGTCTCCTGTTTCTTTTCTGAGACGCTTGATTGTATCAAGAGAACAAAAAATTCACCTTCTATATCAACCTCACATTCCTATTCATCATATTCTTGTTCATAGTAATTTTCATCCACAAAGAGTTCTCTTTCTTCACTTACAATGAAGTCTTCCTTTTTACCAAAACTCTCAACTACAAGACCATTCTTTCTATCACACTTTATATCAACATTCAGGAGAGACTCATGCGATAGCTCATCACGTGACTTGACTGAGGCTTGTTTTACAATATTTTGATCAGTATCTTTCTTTTCTCTATTTGAGGCCTTATTTCTATTCTTCTTACCCATAGTACTCCACTTACTAGGAAACCTTAAGTTACTTAAACTTCTTGCAATGGTTTGGCTCTGATACCATTTTTTGGAGTACTAGGACCATTGAGAGAGGGGGTGAATCAGTGGTCTATAATATTTTAACCTTTTTACACCTTTAAGCTACTTGATTGGAAAGAGTGAGAGAATCAAGATACTTCAACCAATTTGAATTTGACTTGAACAAAAAAGAAACAAAATTAAAAACTTGATCATGCAAACCAATTAGACCACAAACAAGGAACACCATAACACAATAAATTTTAGGAGTGGAAAACACTCATGGGGTAGAAAAAGCACTTAGAATTGACTCACTAGCTTAATAAGAATTCCTCACTAGCATATGTACATTTTCCTCACTTGCATACAAAGCCTCGTTGGCATACACTTTCCTCACTGGCATACACTTGCCTCACTGGCATACAAATCCTCATTGGCCTACAAAGCCTTCTTGGCATACAAAGCATCATTGGCATACACTTTTACACAAGAAAGGAAAATAAACACTCAATTCAAGGGGTTGCCCTCATTCACTGCATTGCAATACACCTTATATCTCCTTTAAAAATAAACAAGAGATTTATTACAAGATTATCCTTATATCACCATTACATCAATAAAACTGATACAAATAGACATAATGACTCATTGCTCCCAATATTTCCTCTTATTTGAAGTAACCCGCCATCATGATTTGAACTAACATAAACACTACTTTCACCTTTACAAAATCTACATCTAATGCACAATCACATCAGTACAAAATGAAAACACTTGAGTTCACAACATATTGTCATATATATTGAACACCTCCCTCTTTACATAGAAAATCTAACCATTATGACATTACATTTTGTATACATGAAGATTCCCCAACTCTATACCACATTTTCCTCATCAATTTTTGTAGGTCATCTTCTTGATACACTCTAACCATTCCAAAACACTCCCAATAGAGACTCTTTAAAAATTTCTCTATCTCTACAATATTTACTAACTTTGCTTATATCGCTTCACATAAACAATGTTCTCAATCATAGATTTCTATCACAATACAATTAAAAGAACTATACTCTCATCTGCAAGAAGATCATATAACACAGAAAAAAATATTTCAATGATGTCTATTTCTAGTGTGTCTCATCCATCCTCTTAAATCTCTGCATACCTTTAATAATACAAACTCCATGTGCATTTTCCACTTAGGTTTGACAACCACCATCACAAATCACTAACCAAAAATCTCACTATGGTCACACTAATCTATGTTAAGAGAGAACATCTCATAAACAGTATCAGACAAAGACCTCTCTGCCAAAACTCCTCGTCAACATACTGTGAACAAATTGATATAAATAATGACTAATGATCTCTTATACACCTTGACTGAAAATATTCTTAAAATGAACATCCTTTTTCTGCAATTTTTGTGGATCCAATCCTTCTCCAAATTCAATTGATCATTATATGGGTAGAGATCCCTTCATGGGTGGTTGCAACTGCTCCTACTTGGTTGTTAGAGCCTTCCAAATATAATTCCTTGTGATGATTGTTTTTTCTTTTAAAAAGATTGAATTTGGACCTTTGATCTCAATTTGGTGCTCTCAACCTTAGAGGATACCGGTTTCCCTAGGCATAGCAACTAGTCACAAGATGTTCTCAAGACCCTTAAGTGGTAACTTCAATTGCTAGTAACCTGTGATAGCAGGTCAATTCAAAATTATATCAAAAGTGCATACATTTTAGGAGAGCTTAAGTTTGACTTAGGTTTTAGGAAACTTAGGGTTTTAAATGTTTGTCTTTTTAGAAAACCCTAATGCATGGAGATTGAAACATTCACTTTTGTATCAAGTTCTAAGAATACTCACTGACAAATAGGACCCACCATAAACTCACATCACAAACTCTCTATGTAAACATCTGATCAAACAAGTTGAATGCCTATGATCACAAGCAAGTTGATAGTAATTCCAACACACAATATGCCAGTCAAGCCAACAATCAAAGATCAAACAACACCAATTTCATGAAGTGACTATGACATAATAAGCATCATAACACCACCACTGTATCACCAATCAAATTTGGACCCCTTCTCAAAACCATGATCACCAAGATAGTTAAAGCATCCTAGTGTACATATTGAACATAAAGCAACCATATGAAGGCATTGATATTTCTTGCTCTTGACATGAGAGGACTGTTGTCACCTAGAATTGCACCCTTTACAAAGTATACAATAAACTGAGCATTCTAGAGCAACATGGGATCATTTCAAGGCTGTGGGTCACCTATAGCTGAAATGAACCTCCGGAGAAGGCCGACATCCTTTGGGTATCACCTAAACTATTTCTTATTTGAGGGGAAAGAGGGAAGAGATGCATAAAAATGAAAAGTAAACCTATGGTGATACACTGCAATAATGAGAAATCATGAAATGAAAACAGCAAAACACACACTTGAAAGCTTGAATTCAATTGATTTACATACCCAGAACAACCTCTTTCTGACTTAATGCTTTAGTCCTAATAGGTTTGGCCCACACATACACCTTGGGAAGGAAAGATCAATTTCACGACCTTAAGATATAAATGCAGAAATGTGAAAACACAGTTATAGACTTGCAAGTGCAAAAGAAAGATATAGAAATGAGAATCAATACCAATATGAACATGAACCTTCAAGGTAAATTATGTGTTTTATTCAGGATTTCGATTGAGTTACAAAAAACCTACATTGACTGAGAAAGGATTGATTGAAAATCATTAACTCTTCAGAGTGTGCAATTAGAATTGTTTACAAAAAGGAAAAAATGCCTTATATACAAATTCATAACGGCCCATTAGGGCTTACAAAAATATCGGAGCTCAGAAAGATCTACCCTCAAATCTTTTGGATGAGAATAAATGCAGCACCGCTGCATGTCCTGGCTATGAAGAGTCATCCCCGAGGAAGTCTTCTTTAGATATTCTTCAGCTACTGCATTCACTCCGATCCTGGCATCATGTCCTAGCTGAACCACTTCAGATGAACGCCTTGAATGCCCTGAGTCCAGAACAGAAAACATGTTTCCTTTCATCCCGTTGATGCTCTTTAGATTGCCACAGCTTACCCTCAGATCTTTCTGATTGGTTGGGCACACTACATGCAGACTCCCAGGTGGTCAAAACTTCCTCTGTAGAATCACATCTCGGTGAGACACTAAAAGTGTCTTGCCGATGCGATTACATCATTTAGCAGCTATCTGCGTAGCATGGATATATCAGCGAGAGTCCTATCGAGCTTCAAAACTCATACCAATGTTTCCTCTATGGTTGCTAAGACAAACGCTCGTCGGTAAGACATCATATCGAACATACAGCCTCCTCCCAAAGTCTCCTCGAGCTTGGTATTACAAACCATATCAGCCAAAGTCTATCGAAGTTACCCAGAAGCACCTTTGTCCTACCGAGCTCTTTATTTCCTTCCTTGGCCAAGAACATGGAAAATCAAGAAGACTCTTGGTGAGACTCCCTATCTCTCGGCAATGAGCCTCTTTTGTTTTGCTGAGACCCACGCCAAACTCCCACATTCTTTTGGCTCTTCATTCTTGGGAGACTTGGGTGTGTCGGTGATACATTCACCCAACTCTACTTTTCTGCTCCAGCCATTCTGCATCGGCAGGACCATAGGGCATCACTGAGATGCCACGGTGACCCCTCCATCTTTTTCCAAAACCAATATCATCCGCTGGCCTACATTTGCTGTCGGCGAGACATTTCCACTTCGACAAGAGGTTGTGTCGAAGGAACTTTAGCTCGGCGAGGCCCTATTTCATCATTTGGGAGGAGGCCATTAGTTTTCCCTCACCAAGACATCATGCAGTCGGGAAGAGGTTGTAGCGAGGATCAAATGTTGTCCCAATATCTATTGTTGTCACTGAGACGCCTTCCATTTGCCAAGACCTCTTGTAGACCTCCCTATCCTTTGTCAAGAATAACATCTAGTGCCAAGGCTTGCTTTATCTTCTATCGGCAAAACTTTGGCCTATCGGCCAGACCTCTCGCCAAGCACACTAATCTTCCCGAACTCACGTCTTTTGACTTTTGGTGAGACCCTTGTCGAAAACCCTCTACTTTTTCCAAGCTTCGCTTGTTGCCATAGCACCCTCGGGTCGCTGAGACCTCTTGTCGAATGCTCCGCTATGCCGAAGGCCCTTCACTTCATTTCGGGGAGACCTCTTGCATCGACCAGACCTGTGGCGATAGCCTCCATCCTGCTCGGTGATGTGTTTACTTTCCCCTTGGTGTCGGTGTGATATCTCCCTCGCTTTTTCTTCGATAGGTTCCTTCTCATGTCGGGGAAACATCCTCACCTCGGCATAACCTTACGCTGAGGCCCACCTTCTTTGTGGATGCCGCTCTTCATTTGGGAGGCTCCACTGGTCAGTGAGACCTTCACCAACTATACCTTCCATGTTACCAAGACTTCCCGATGTCGGCAAGACCTCAGGGTGAAATCTTCAACTGTTGGCGAGACCTTTTGGTGCATGGTCGGGGAGACATAACCTTGTCATTGTGACCCTTCACCAAAGCCTTAAACTTCTGCCGATATGTTCCCTTTGTTGTACCGGTCGGTAAGACATAAAGTGCTCGATGAAACAACATGTCGATAGGGATTACTTACGCCGATGAAGCACCTCATGAGTTAGTCGGTGAGACTCGAATCATTTAGTAAGACCTCTCAGTGATGAAGACAACTCATGCCGATATATCTTTCCACTGTCACCAAAACTACGTGAATGTCATGTCGAAATCTATTTGTATGTGAAAAAAAATAATTATGATATCAGAAATGTCTTGCCAATAATCAACACAGACATTCCAAAAATGGATCGGGGGGATCCTGCCATTATCAAACTGATATGTTCCCTAGTTTGAAGCATTCAAACCTAATGGAAACCTTGTCACATTATATTCTACCTGATTGAGCCTGAGGGTGAAAATTAGGTAACAAGGACCAACAACTCCTACACCACAACAACTTCTGACATGGCCAACTCATTTGACATCAATGAAAAACATCTCAACAAATGTTATATATATATGTACATAAAATCATTCTTGGGTATTTAAATATATGCACAATTATATATATAGTATATATATATATTAATATGTATATGTATATACATTAACACACTTAATATATATAGGTATATAGATTAATCTACTCTTATACATATATATTGATATATATATTATATACATATACCATTATTGGGTATGTGGAGGATCATCATGGGCCAAAAAGTGGCAATATGATGGGTATTTGTAGGGTATGTGGCTAACGAGTTTTATTTTACCAAAAATTGATGAAATGAAAAAGGTTTTTAAAGGATATTCTCATCTTTCCACCAATATAAATTATTCTTTACTTTTATTTCAATAAATTATTATTATTCATTTTCTATTTGAATTATGACTAAATTGATGATTGATAGGTTGATTAAAAAAAATCTATAGCTTTCAAACGGTATCACATTTTTGGAATACAAAACATGCATCACATTCTATGCTTCGCATACTATAGGATTAAAAAAAGGAAAATTGAATTTCATGAAGTTTTGACCAAGTTAAGGTGGTCAGACATACGAGTTTTTATATTTTTTAAAATCTGTAATTAAAAATTCATAGTTAATTATTTACTTGGGAAAAAATTACAAAAGAATATGCATCACATCTAGGCATCAGTCCTCTACTTATGTCTAAAATATTATAAAAAAATATTATCTTTTTATTGTGATTAGGGTGGTTAGACAGACACCTACTTCTTATTTTTTCTCTGAAATTTAAGTACTACTACATTGAACTTTCAAATTCTCACCAAAAATATTTAAAAAAAAAACAATACCTAGTAGTTTAGAAACTACATTCAATTTGCTACATATTCTATTCTTTCATATTTTTAAAATAATATAGATAACTTATTCAAATTTTTACTTCAAGTTGCCTAACTTTCATTTTTCTGAATTTTTTGCCACTTAAGGGCCTATTTTTTCCATGATGATCTTGTACATACCCTATTTTAGTATCCAAAATATACACATATATATAATTTACATATTCATCAATCTATATATACATACAAAATATATATATGTCACATATGACCAATAAATATTCTCATGGACATAGTATATATGCTCATGAGTATGCATAGATATGTCTACCTACATATGTGTATGCATGTATATACACACATGTATGAGTTATTGTAAAAATGTACATATATACATATATACATCCTATGTATATACTCATCGATTAATACATAAATATAAAAACATGAAGAAGAACTTTCACTTAACATAAACACTCAATCACATATATTCAATCAAGGACAATCAAAGACCAAAACCATAAACCAATACCAAAATTTTTTGAAACCATGACTGAAGGTTACTTACCATACTAACTTGAGTCAACTTGACCAAACTAGGATGTGAGTGTGTGATAGCTCAATTAGGCACATTAAGGGTTACTAGAATAAGTTCTTCTCCTGAGTGATACTTCCCCTCTCTTCTAGAGGCTTGATTATGTTCTTGCATCCAAATTAGTGCATCACAACAGTAGTTAGCTAATAGCATTACATTCATATACATGATATATTTGTATCTTTAAAAAATTTAAAATACCATATTGAATTACACATTTATTCATCACATTTTCCATCAAGATACATATACAAAACACAATCATATACTAAATAATTTTAACTTAACAAAGTAACAGTAAATAGGTAAAAACACAATGGGGAGTAACATGTCCCTCCCTTCTGAATCATCGTCCCTAATGATCTTAAGTATCAAACATGAACATAACCCATAAAACATAACAACATTATTTTTTAGGAATTTTAAAAGTCTAGCAAAACATGAGGAAACTTTTGCTTCATCTCAACATAGTCCTCCCAAGTGGAAGAATTTTTTGCATACTGATCCCATTGGACCTTGCATTGTAGAAACTCTCTATTACATAAGTGAAGCTTACGTGTTTCAAGCACCTTGAGATATGCCTCCTATGACTTAGGGCATCTACAATCTGATTCTCCTTTCCCTTGATATAGCTGGTATTAAAATCATAATCAGATATCAATTCCAACCATCTTCTTTGTCGTGCATTTAGATTTGGTTGAGTAAAAAAATATTTTAGAACATGATGATTGATCTTTGGTTCAAAAGGTTTCCGCAACACTGCATCGTTCTTTTGTTAGAACATTTCTTGTTGAGGAGGTAGAGGTTTCCCATGTGGCTATGTCCTTGGTGTTTTTTTGGGACACTTATTTGTAAAGTGATCTCCACAACACTTAAAAAATCCTTTGAACAGACCATTCCTTAACGTGGGCTGGCCTTCTAGAACTACCTTCATTCCTACCAACATTATTGTTGGTTTTGTTCCCCCTATAGTACCTTCTTGATTTATTCTAACTATTATATAATCCCTTGTCCCCTTTCCTTTGAAAATATTGCCCTGTACACTAGGCTTCTTTGATACTAGATTGGCTTGTGACCATTTAAACTTCTTTTGATTATTTTCACAATAGTTCAAGATAGATTTAAGTGTCTACTCTTGCTTAATGTCTTTCTCATACACTAAGTCCATGGTAGCAGGACCATGCACGTCTACCTCTCCTCTGATTTGGGCATTAAGGCCCATGATGAACTTCCTTATATTAAATCGCTCATCTTTTTGGTACATGGGAATGTACCTTAGGAGATGAGTGAATTTATCCCAATATTCATTAATCAAGGAATCTCCTTGCCTTAGGTTCTGAAAGTTAGTAAGATTTTGATCATAGAAAATTTGTGGTAGCCATTGCTTTCATAAAATTTCCATGAATTCACTCCAAGTAAGATTTAAGGAACTTAATCGAAGCTCCATCTTTTTGTTCATCCACCAGTTGGATGCTTCTCAAGACAATGGAAAAGCTCCCCAAATGGATTTAGTTATCTAAGAGTAATTCCTAATTTCAAAATAATTTTCCATCTCTATGAGCCATTCATTAGTCGCATCCCCACTAGTACTTCCTTCAAACTTCAGAGGGGTGATCTTTCTCATATCTCGAGATAGCTCACTTGCAAGTCGTTTCCTTTTTCTTCCCTTCGATCTAGACTATGATTCATCATCCTCATGTTCACTTGACTAGGTATGATCATGAGAATTTTCCCCTTGTTCTCCATTAGGAACTTCTTTTTCCTTCCTTTCTTTTCCCCTTAACTCTTGCTCGAGGTTCCCAATTCTTCCTCTTGTCTCATTCATCATGGCTAAAATACGATCCAATTTAGCCTCTAATTTATTTGCACATTTTCCTACTTCTTGGCTTCCTAATATTGGTTCTAGTTCTAACCATTTTTCACAAGAAAAGTTATACCTAGAGGTTTCATTTTTAATTAAATCCTAGGAAGGTCGACATAGCATTCAAAAAATTTCAGAAAGAACAAACATTCATACATAATAAATTTTAAAAAAGAACTTATACATAAGTTTTTCCAAAACATATTTTTTATTAAGATCAATAGGATTTCAATATCATTCATTTACATGGAATGACTATTCAAGTAGTCTAGGGGAGAGTATCCTAGGTTAGATTCACTCTCTGATGTATAGCTAAGTGGGGTATACCCCTCAAATTTTTATTCCCATTCATTGTCGAAAGTTGCATAACCTTCAAACCTATCCTTAGATGCATAGCTTTGAGGGACATATCCCTATAAGTTTCCACTAGAGACTATTACAATAACTTCTAACATTTGAAGAACAAGAGTGTCCCTGATGATCATGGTAGGAGTAACACTCCATTATGAGGGTATATCCCTAGAAAGTGGTAAAGAATACAACTTGGTAGGAGAGGCAGTAGGTACAAAGTTAATATCCTAATGCATTCTCTTTCTTTCTTGACTAATGCAAGATAGGGAATGAATAAAAGTCTCAGTGTCACTCAGCCAAATTGTACTGTCATAATTGGTCCCTCTATGGTTCGAACAATGGCTTCCCTTTCTTTCTTGAAATTCAAGGAGCACTCATTACCAATTACTAACTTCCTTGCAATCATATTGAGACACACCATCCTAGCATAATAATTCCAAACATTAGACTAATATAATGTTGGATGAAATCATAGCAAGCACATAGGTTCAAAAGCTAAACCTAATGGATCTGATACCATGTGTCACATGCTCATTGTTCTACCCATTTAATTTTACTATGTTTTACCCACATCTGGACACTTTATGATACTAACATTTAGGCAATAAAAAATTTCTTTTCTAATTGAATAACAAGATGCACATTTGAAACAATCCCATTTCAAACTTTCCCATTATATTATTACAAAATTCCAAGTAATAGATTCATATTGCATAATTTTATGATGACATTTTCTATTTAAAATTTCTCAATAAGAATAGAGATACATGTTTACATACATAGCTTCCATGATCTTAATGATATAGATATACAAATGAAATATAATGATACATATGTCCTAAATGTTGGTGCATACCTCCTACTAGTGCATACATTCTAGGTGTCCCTAAAACTAGTGCTTACATCCTCAAATCTTGACAACCAACTATATGAGGGAGAGCATTAGTCAAGCACTTTTCCACCAACCACAAACTTACTAGAGTGCCCTACACATCTACCTAACTAGTAAGATGGCCCTACCCTTAGAAAAAGAGATTGGTTTGGTAACTTCATAATACTAGCCTTCCTAAGCATGGTGTTGTCTCCTACATATCTATACCTACCATACATTGGCTACAACCTACATGTATGGCATTCCCTACCTAGTATGCAAAATTGGATCACAGTGAACCGATAGTGCAAACTGTGGCTACTTACACCACATTGGCCAAAGTATTCAATACCCAGTACTTCGAGTGTAGGTTGTATATTCACCCACCCTTAGATTGATTTGGTATTTGATCATTCACACTCTTTTCAATTATAACATACATTCAATCTAAAAGGTGATGACATAAAAAATTGACTAACTAGGTTACACCCTTTCCCATGGATTATTCTAACCCCGGGAATAACCAAGATAACCATACATTCACACGAGTTATGTGACCAACTAGGTTACTACCTTTCCCATGGATTATCCTAACCCTAGGAACAACCAAGTTAACCACCCATGTTCAAATTGACATTTCCATTAAAGTACTTCAAGACAATAACATAACTCATACTTCAAAATTCATGCAACATATGTATAGTCTTAACAAACTAATTATAGATCCAATAGCATCATAACCACACAAATTCCAATATAGTTTATATGTATATGCCAATCAGAAAGGGTTTCACCAAAATAAGTAATAAGCTAAGTTCATACAAGAAAGCTTAAAATTCATTTAAATCATCCTTTCCACAAACAATGGCATTCATAGTGTTGGTGTAATTAAAAGTGTTGTACCTTGTCCTAGGTCATAATTACACCTTAGTTAAGTTTACATAGGGACCACATAGGAGGTTAGAGAATTTCCACTTTTGGCGGACTTGACATGTCATTACTTTATCACTTCCAGCTTTTGTGGACATATCATGTGATTATCTCTCCACCTTAGGTGGAGTGATAGCTTTTCATAGTTGTCTCATGTCATAAGATTACGACACTTGTCATAATCTTATGCCCTTCTATGTTCTCACCTTGGCTATATAACCAAGGGGTATCTCTCATTGTAAACAATTAATCACAATCATTATCATATCATTGACATTGAATATAGTCTATTCTTGTGATATTCTATTCTCTCTCTTCTTGTGCTTTCCATTTGGTCCATAGATCTTCGCATCCATAGCCAATTCTAACATGGTATCAGAGTAGGTTGGGTGCCATTGGAGAGTCTTTTTCTAAAGAGAGATACCAAATCTGAGGAGGTTCCATTTTTGGCTCTTTGTTGTAGGTTCAAATCAGAGCTTGCTGGTGCAAATCTAAGCTCACCATTGCATTCGGAAGGTTCGAGAAAGTCGATTTTTCCTTTTGTTTCGTCCAAATCTAAGAGGGTTTGAAGTTAAAGTGTGGTTGCCAGATCTAGAAGGTAGCTGCAATTTTGGAGCATTTTGGGTCAAATTTGGCCTTGCCATCGCTTCCAGAAGGACCAAAAATTCTAAGATCGGCTGTCAAATCGTCCAAATTGGAGCAATTGTTTGGTGAGGCAAAAAAATTTTTCCCATAGAGTCGTACGACCCCAAGTCGCATCATTATGATAGTGGTATGAAATTTTCAAAAATAAAATTATTGTATTTCTAGCAGAAATATTTTGATTTTTTTTTTGAAAAATGTAATTTTTCCCATTTAAATTCATTGTAAAAGTTGTATTTAAAAAATTAAAACAAAAAATACATTTTTTTTTACACTCTGCGGACTATACAAATCCACAGAGCATACTGTTTGTACCCTCTAGTATTGCACTGTTCGCTTGCCGCCACGTGACACCCCCTCATTCTATAGCACAAGGCCCCACCATTCCAATCGGCGCACATTCAAAATATCAGTGGTATGTGGACAAATCCGGTGGGAAAATACAAAAACCGATAGCGAAATATTCATTGATTCCACTGTCGACATCTTCAAATATTTCTGACATTCGCTCAGAAAACCGGCATGTATATTCTAGCCAGTCATTTTACCAACATGTAAGAATATTTTGTCAGAAGCCAAAGAGATTCTGGCAACATAGGGAATATTCCTGCAGAGGGGAGCAACGGCGATGGTGACGGCTAAACGGTCATCAAATTTAATTGCATGGTTTGCTGATGTCATCACCACGTCATCGTGATGTCAACAGATTAAAAAAAAAATCTCCACACTCATGATTTGCATTTTGGTTTTCATAGGCAAACTTTGAAGCTTAATATCTTGCTCATTATGACTCTTTTTTTTGAGCAATTTTTTTTATTTGGGCTAAAATTTCATGCTCTACACATTGTTGCAATTAGTTTTTAGTTTTGGTGCTTGGTTTTTCTAGAATTTGCAGATTCTCACAGGTGTTGCTACTTCATCCACATTTTGGGAACTTCGGGAGCTCATATCTTGCTCATATGGTAACATTTTTGTGTGCAGTTTTTTTTTCAAGTGCATGATTTCTCCTCTACTTTTCAGTGGTATGATCAGATTGATCTCATTTTGTACCAAAAATTGTACTTGATACTATGGCCTATTTTGGCATCTATAAGCACTAAGATCAAGTCTAGCTTGTGGTTCTTGGCATCTAGCAACTGTAAACGCACTAAATATAAAGTGCCAAATCAGATATTGCTCTGGCGGTTTCTTGATTGAGTAATTTTGGGGGGGTCTCTTGGTGCATTGTCTTTGATATGGTTTCTTTTGCTCTCTAATTCTCATGTATCATTCTAAGGTTCCTTTTCTCACATCATATAAATATTCAACATAGCATCAAAATGCATGGAATATTCTAATGAAATAAGGTCACTCTCTATATGTTGAAAATAAGGTGCCTAAACCTACAGATGCAAATAACAAGTTAAAATGGATGATCAAACATGCAAAAGCTCTTGGGTGTCTTCGTAGACTAGTTTCTCAAGATTTTTTGTTCCAAATTGAATCATGTAAAAATTATCATGAAGCTTGGGAAAATTTGAAAACATTGTATGGTACTACAAATGAAGTAAGAGGCTATCAAATTGATAATAATTTGATAAATCTTGATCCTAAGAACTTTGACAACATCCAAGACTACATCACTAAGGTTAATGATCTAAGAGAGAAATGTAAAGCATGTGGAATTGATAAGGACATCCAGTTGGTGTACAATACAATGAACAAACTTGGTCTTGATTATGCTTATTTTGTTTCTAGCTTTCATACTCATAGATTGAATATGGGGTCTACATACACTATACCTTCATTTGCATCATTTTCTGAGATGTTGATACATGAGCAACAAAAGCTTATCTAAATGGGTCTCATCAAGACTTCTAAATCTCAGGCATTGTTGGTTAGGCAGGTGGAAGAATCAAAATTAGATAAGAAACATAAGAAAGCAAAGAATAATCAACATTTAGATCAAGTAAATCCACATTCAGATCAATCAAAGAAAAAATATTCCTCAAAAGGAGAAACATCTAAGAAGGAGAGGCCTTTTTGTGCATATTGCAAGAAGGATGGACACGAAGAACACTATTGTTATAAGAAGGATATTGATGAGTTGAAAAATATTCTCAGAAGGAATCACATTGATTTTCCTTCTAGAATGTCTAAATCTTCTTCTCCTTCTAATTCAAAATAGTATAAAAAGGACAAAGGTCAAGCATCTACATTAGGATATAAAGGAAAATCTCTTTGTGCTTATTCAGGTCCAGGATCAGGGAGATGGCTTCTAGATTCAGGAGTATCTCATCATATGGCATCTTCGTAGACTATCTTTTCTTCATTTCAGCCTTGTACTATGTCTCCTATCTTGATGGGAAACAATACATATATGAGTGTAACAGGGAAGGGATCTATTAGTTTTGGGGACAACAATTTTTAGAATGTCTTGTGTGTTCCTCATTTGACGAACAATTTTCTTTCCATTTATCAGATTACACATGGTGGAGATGGGAGAACTGTGGAGTTCACTCCTGATTTTGTCATCATTCGAGACTTGGAGACTAGAGAGATCATTGCTACTGGGGTGGTTGATCATTCATCTTGGTTGTACACCTTTGCACAGTTTGCTTCTAATGGTGACAATGTTCCTTCGACTGTTGATCATATGAGCCATGATTCAACGGAGACATTTGGCTTCATGAACTTGGGAGTTCTCACATTAGGTCTAGTTCTTGAGCCATGCATTCCATCTCCTCCACCTACTATTGTACCTGATGATGCTTGTGTTGCTACAGTTTTGGCTCCTAGTGATTCAATGTAGCAGGACATACATAGTCTTCCAGATATGGCTACTTTGGATGACTTCTTGACACGTATTTAAGACTTGTTTGTGGAGTCTCATCTTGCAGATTTGGGAGACATCATTGATAGCATTCATCTTCTCTTTGATGAAGATGCACCTTCTTCAGTTGTTGTGAGGGAACACCTTGACCCTCTTGTTCATTCTATACATGATCATTCTTCACAGATTGGTGTGAGTGTGGATACTTTTGGACATCATTTGGAGGAGGATTCTTTGTCTTCAGAGGGGATATCTTGGTCTTTGGATCATGTTCTACATTCATCTCTACTTGATGTTGGATTTTCCTCTTCAACAGTGTGGCCTAGAACACCTGTTTGGAGTGTTTCAGATTTTGGCATCGACATGGAGACACTTGAGCATGCTTCAGAGACACCATCATACATCATCTATGTTCCTAATATCCTACATACATCCATGGTTTTGTTTCTTCCTAAGGGGAGGAACGTTGTTCGGCAAGATTGAATCATCTTCAGCATTCAATGTCGAGCTTCTACCATCATTGCAGGAGACTCAACATTGAGGGGGGGCTACCTTGTCTCTCTTCTACTTCTCTCTTATGGGGGGTCTTTTTCCTCACATGGGGGTTTTACCTTCTCATTCTTCATTGAGAGCATTTCTTTTTTGTATTTTCATCTCTCTTTTGGGGAGGAGTTTTGTCCCACTTGGTTTTCTCCTTTTCTCTATTGATGAGAGATTGCATTGATTGCATTGCATATGTACATGGGTACCTAACATGGCCTAGTAGTCGGGACCCATCATTGCATCTTTGTGTCATTTTCATAAAAAAATGCTACTCCCTAAGTTGCACTTAAGGGGGGATGTTTGTGTAATTAAAAGTGTTGCACCTTGTCCTAGGTCATAATTACACCTTAGTTAAGTTTACATAGGGACCACATAGGAGGTTGTTGGAGAATTTCCACTTTTGGTGGACTTGACATGTCATTACTTTATCACTTCCACCTTTTGTGGACATATCATGTGATTATTTCTCCACCTTAGGTGGAGTGATAGCTTTTCATAGTTGTCTCATGTCATAAGATTAAGACACTTGTCATAATCTTATGCCCTTCTATGTTCTCACCTTGGCTATATAACCAAGATGTCTCTCACATTGTAAACAATTAATCACAATCATTATCATATCATTGACATTGAATACAGTCTATTCTTGTCATATTCTATTCTCTCTCTCTTTTTGTGCTTTCCATTAGGTCCATAGATCTTGGCATCCATAGCTAATTCTAACACATACATAAATAACATTTCAACATAAAAGAATAGAGAAAAAATGTCAGCATGCATAGAATTATAACTCCAAATGAAAATTGATAAGGGCACAGCCCAAGAGACAGAAAATAACCCACAAACAAGAGAATAATTTTATTTATTCAGAAAATGGAGCTTCTTACATGCAAAGGATCTCAATCGCCAAGTTCTACAACACATGCAAGTTACAGAAAGCTACAGAATAACCCTTTCGCAATATGTGATCTTGTCCCCCAAAAAGCTGCCCAAAAATTAGAAACCCACCCATAAATAGAGCTCCTCTTTTGTTTGGAGTCAAACAACATTCAAATTTGAGCTTAGGTGGTTTGGCGCCGAAAAATTACAACTTGAAGTTCAAATTTCAAAAGAACATTTGCAATTGTATCTTCTAGAAAGTGCGCTAACTTCCCGGGGCCATAACTTTTGATTCGGGGCTCTGATTCGCGAACCGTTTGAACTGTTGGAAAGGTCTCGAATTCAATAACGTGCTTGAAATCTGCTATGCTGATTTTGGAAAGTTTCGGGGCCGTTCTAGGAACTCTAAGTTCCTAAAATCCAACTCGGAAGATTTTTAGGTGCAAATCTGGAAAACTAAAACTGCAATATCTTTCAACCCAGGAATAGAAAATAAAAACCATAAATTGGAAATTTCATTATGACAAAAAGGGTATCCAAAAATGTAAAAACATTTAAAAACTAAGAAACTTGAAATTTAACTATTTTTGGGTGATGCAAGATTGCCCTTACACCACTGGATGCTCCTGCATTAGACACCCAGGGTAATTTGAGAAGTGACCCCATCACGTCTCAGATGGTGGAGGAAAACCCAAACGGTCAACCTCTACCTTAGGCAACTAGGATGAATCTTCAATAGGCCTTCTTTTCCATTTCACTAGATATTCTTCATACTGCATGTTCCTAGTACTCCTTCCCACACGATTATCCATGATTTCTTCAATCTCCTCCTTTTATGAAGTAGGTGCTGGAATCCCACACTGTTCAATTGTTGGTACTTCCTCTATGCCACCTTCATGATACTCTGTCAAATCTGAAATGTTGAACACATAGGAAATGTTGAATCCATCTAGCAACTCTACCTCATATGCATTCCCGTAATCATGCCTCTTCAAAATTTTACAAGGACCGCATCATGGGTCTTCTAACATGGAATGAAATGTGCCATCTTCGAAAACCTATCAACCACCACAAAGACTGAATCATTCCCTCGTTGTGTCCTTGGCAAACCAAGAACAAAGTCCATACTTATATCCTCCCATGGCCTCTCTGGTACAGGTAAGGGTTATAAGCCCTGTATTCTCGCTCACCTTCAGCCATCTAACATACCCTACAGCCTTTGTACAAACTTCTTTTCACATTTGCTACAACCGAGGCTAATAATAATGCTCACCGGGATAATGGCAATGGTCTTATCTCAACCAAAATGTCCCCGCCATTCCTCCACTATGATTCTTTACCAGGTTCTCCCTCATGGAACTCCTCAGGATACACAATTGACTTCCCTTAAATAACATGCCATCCTAGATTATTAAATCCAGCCACCTTGTCCTGTCCACTATAATAGGTTTCTTGCAAGCTTTCTAAGCCTCTGTAAAATCAAGATCTTTTGCATACAAAGCGTCTTGAGTTCATTGAACCCAACCACTTCAACGTGACTTTGTCATCAATGTATGCCTCTTACTTAAGCGCATTTGCAACCCTATTTGACTTCCCACTCCTATGTTTCAAAACAAAGGTATAACTCTGCAAAAACTCTACCCATTTCATATGCCTCTGATTTAATTTTCCCTGACTATTTAGGTACTACAAGGCCTGATGATCAGTATATAGAACAAATACCTTTGGCAACAAATAATGTCTCCATTTCTTTAATCCTTGAACTATCGCATAAAATTCCTAATCATATATAGAATACTTTCTCTTGGCATCATTTAACTTTTCACTGAAATAGGCAATGGGCTTACCTTTTTGGCTCAACACTGCTCCAATGGCACAACCACTACCATCACAATCCACCTGAAACAAAAAAAAAAATCTGGGAGGGCTAGAATAGGTTGCTCTATAACCTTCTACTTCAATAGTTCAAAACATTTTTCCACTCCAGTGCTCCACTTGAATTCTTTTCTATCCCCTCTCATTGTTTTAGTCAAGGGTCCACAAATACTACTGAAGTTTCTAATGAACTTTCTATAAAAACTAGCCAAACGATGGAAAGATCTCACCTCGGTAGTAGTTCTTGGGGTAGGCCATTCCAGAATAGCCTTCACCTTCTCTGGGTCCATCTTGAGACCTTTTGTTGAGACAAAAAACCCCAAGTACACTAACTCCCTCTTCACAAAATTGCACTTTTTTAGATTAATCAACAGTTTCTCTTCTCTTAACTTCTCAAAGGCTCTTTGAATATGCATTAGATGCTCATCCAACGTCTTATTGAAAATCAAAATATCATCTAAATACACAATAACAAAACTTCCCATAAATTCTTTTAGTACCTCGTTCATGAGCCGCATGAATGTGCTCGGTGCATTGGTTAGCCCAAAAGGCATGACAACCACTGTGACAGCCCTCTTTGGTCTTGAAGGAAGTCTTCCATTTGTCTCCCTCTCGACTGATCTCGGTGATATCCACTCTTCGATCAATCTTGTGAAGTACCGAAGCCCACTCAAACAGCCCATCAAGTCATCCATCCTTGGTAGGGGAAATCAGATTTGATTGTTATTTTTATGGCTAGGAATCTGTACACATCCTCCACTCCCCATCCTTCTTTGGTGCTAGTACTGTAGGTACTACACATGGACTCAAACTCTCCGGTATCAAACCCTTTCTCAACAACTCTTGAACTTGTCTATTCAACTCCTCATTTTCTATTGAGTCATTCTATGAGCTGCCTTATTTGGAAAACTGGCTCCAGGAATCAAGTCAATCTGATGACTCATCTTCCTTATTTAAACCTCTGTACATTATCAGAAACAATATCCTGAAACTCATCCAACATCCCAGAAACTTCTTCTAGAACCTTCTCACTATCCTCCTTACTCACTCTAGGAATCAATGCATAACACACATGCTCATGATTCATACCTTCTAAAAATTTTCTTCCATCTACATAACAAATTCTAGCACTACTGCATACCTTTTCTTCGGTCTCCTTTAGGGGTTTCAACTTGTGACAAAACCCATCCTTTGTCAAGGAATAAGTATTTGCATGGCCATCATGTATAGCTCACCTATCAAACTACCACAGCCTCCCCAACAACATGTGACATGCATCCATGGGGATGATATCACAAAGTACCTCATCATGGTAGCTCCTGATCTTTAACTTTACTAGGCACTACTCATTGACTAAAACTTTGTGGTCTTTCTGCAACCAGGCAATCCGATACGGATGCAGGTTCCTTTCCCTCTTCAGCTTCAACTTTGTGACCATCTCCTCTGACACCAGATTATGGGTGCTCCCACCATCAATAATGACATCACAACATTTTCCTTCACACTTGCACCTTGTGCGAAACAGATTCTTCCTCTATTCTGGTTCCTTTTCCTCAGTCACCAAGGCTCTCCTAATCACTAGGGCTTCTCCCCTTTCAGCATCATCTGAATGTTCATATTGGGCCTCCTCATCTGCATGCGCAACCCTTCCACGACCTTCTGGCCTTTTGTCTGCACTTCCTTGGTGTTGTGGACATTCATAGGCTAATGCCCTTCTTCACCACATTGGAAACACATTCCTCTTAAACCACCTCTTCCAGATCCTTGTCCATATCTCCCTCGTCATCTACCTCTTTGATCACCATTGTTTTGATCATGAGGGCGGTAGAAGTTGTCATTTGTTTGGCTTTGGCTGGTACCCACATCTTCACTTTTCTTTTCATCATCATTTCGACTTCTTAAAGGTCTTCCACTGCCCCTTCCACTTTGACCTACTCATCCTTTTTTCTTGCCATCAAATCTTTTCTTTAGCTTCTCTTCCACCTTTAGAGCAAACTAATACACATCCTCAATGGTGGTCATTCTGACTAGGCTTAACTCCTCTTGAATGCTCGGTCGTAACCCATTAAGATATCGGGCTACCTTCTCCTTATTGGCTTCTGTGTGACCCATTCTGATGATTATCTTGTGAAAATATTCAGTATATTCTTTCACAGATCTGCTTCCTTGCTTCAACCCTTGCAATTTCTTCAATAGATCTAATTCGTAGTCCACTAGTATGAACTGCTTCTTCAGTTTCTCTACCATGCGATCCCATCTGGTGATCTTGACTTTTCCTCTTCAATTTTTTTCCAACTGGACCTCTTTCCACCAAATACTGGCATGGCCCTTCAGCTTCATTTTCGTAAACTTAACCTGATTTCGGTCCTCTATTTCCTCATAATCAAAATATTCTTCTAGCTCATTGATCCAGTCGATCAACTCTTCTGGGTTCAAACTTCTGGAATAACTGGGGACTTCTACTCTGGGTCTTTTCCTGATCTTCGAAATGGCCCTTATTAGTCGCATTTGGTCTTGATCAATTACTTCTTCTTCCTCTTCTACATCTGAACCTTCTTCCTCTCCTTCATCCTCACTTTCCTCCCTTGAGTTTAACCCTCTTCTCAACTGCTCTTGTAACACATCAATCTATCTCTGGAGGGCTACCAGTGCATCTCTTCCCCCAGCATTTTTTCTGCCTTGACCACCTCTGGTACCACCACGCCTACCATACATCACTCTTGGAGGCATCTTTCTTGACCTCGACCCATAACCACGGTCCTGGTGCAAACTGCCTCACGATCGTCGATCTGTCCACACACTCAAGAAAACCCGCTCTGATACCACTTGATGAGGGCACAACCCGAGACACAAAAAATAACCCACAAACAAGAGAATAATTTTATTTATTCAGAAAATGGAGCTTCTTACATGCAGAGGATCTCAATCCCCAAGTTCTACAACACATGCAAGTTACAAAAAGCTACAGAACAACCCTTTCACAATATGCGAGCTTGTCCCCCAAAAAGCTGCCCAAAAATTAGAAACCCACCCATAAATAGATCTCCTCTTTTGTTTGGAGCCAAACAACATTCAAATTTGACCTTAGGCAGTTTGGCGCTAAAAAATTACAACTTGAAGTTCAAATTTTAAAAGAACATTTGCAATTGTATCTTCTAGAAAGTGTGCCAACTTCCTGGGGCCATAACTTTTGATTCGGGGCTCCGATTCGCGAACCGTTTGAACCATTGGAAAGGTCTTGAAGTCAATAACGTTCTTGAAATTTTCTACGCCAATTTTGGCAAGTTTTGGGGCCGTTCTGGGAACTCTAAGTGCCTCAAATCCAACTCGAAAGATTTTCAGGTGCAAATCTGGAAAACTAAAACTGCAATATATTTCAACCCAGGAATAGAAAATAAAAACCGTAAATTGAAAATTTCATTATGATGAAAAGGGTATCCAAAAATGTAAAAACATCTAAAAACTGTGAAACTTGAAATTTAATTATTTTTGGGTGATGCAAGATTGCCCTTACACCACTAGATGCTCCTGCATCAAAAATGTTGTTTCCCAAGCTTAACTTCCACAACCACGCTTGCTACTCCTAATCTCAGCCTATCTTCAATTCTATCCTCTCAGAAAAATATCAATAAATACAAATCCACAAAAAAAACTCTCTTTCTCACTAAATCTCTCAAAAACACTTGCACAAAAAGCTACAAAAAAAAAATGAATGAAGAAATCAGAATGAATGTGTAACAAAAGATAGAGAAGATGTCTCTATTTATATTTAAATCTAAGCAACTCAATGCTACAAAAAAGCTACTAAATTTGCCTCCTTTTCTCTCCTTTCTACCACCACTACAATAGCAAGACTAATTCCTCCTCTAAATGCATCAACTTAGCCAGTTAGAATGAAATGTGGCTACTTCAAACTCATAATTTGCAACACACAAATAGTCTAAATGTTTCCAGCTTCTCAAAATAGATTTGTCGCCCCTTTATAAGTGACAAAAATGACTCTTAAACTAATTCAAAATACAAGAATACATATCTATAGGTTTCCTAATTGTTTTGCAAGCCGACTACCTTCATGAGCTTCAGCCAACTCTATTTTGATATAGTCTTCATGCTCATATTAAGTTGAGTGTTGGTTTAGACTTCTATTTTCCCAATCCACTTATTCTGGCACTACCTACTTTGCACATTAGCATGCTATTTGTGGTTTAAATTCACAACTTTAACATATATTTTCAACACCGTAATTTAGCACTACTCATGCACCTCATAAACTACAAAAATATTACTCACTTGCATCTAGTATGCACTATTGGCTCATATGTTTTGCATTATTTTATGTGTAGGTTTTAAACTCATTTATGCACTTTATACATGTTGTCTTAAACTCTCTTTCGATGCTTTATATCATGCATTGCTCAAAGAAGATATAATGATGGATTACATTTAAGTTGATTACCTTTAAAAGCATGCTTGCACTATATATGTGCTATGTTTACTTTGTAAACATTTCAAAATGCGTTCAATATTATATATATAATAATATGCATTTATATTATAATGTTATCATTATAATATATATATTACCATATATATACATACACACATAAAATCATTCTTTGGTATTTAAATATATTCACAATTATATATTAAAATATAGAAAATAGGGTAGGGTTCAAACACATAGGGTTTTATACTAAATTTGGAATGTCTCACCAAACTTACAATAAATAGGAAGGTAAAAATAGGGTGAATGAACCTACCCATTCTTCTATTTCATTCAAAAAATGAGATCCATCAAGTCAAAATCCATTTTCAACCCTTAGGTGAGTGAATTCTTTGAGGAACCTTGCAATTTCCTTTATGTGTGTGTGAGGTAAATATGACTAAACAACACTTTTGGGAGATGGAAATAAAATAGAAAATGACCTCAAATATGTAACCTAAGACTTGATTCATCTAGATGAAGCATAGATCTAACAAAAACAATCAACTTTGTGTAGATTGGATGAGTGGAAGACACTTAAAACCTACCTCAAAATTAGTTGCAAAGTGCCATGTTTGGTTGCAAATTGTCTTGAGAAAACTTTCACAGAAATGATTGAAATGGGGTTTTGGGAGAAATATTAAAAATACCAAACACACTCATTCATGAAATGTAAGACCAAATATGAGTAGATGAAACATAGAGCTAACAAACAATTTATGTCATGCAGATTTGAGAAGGGGGGAATCTTGTGAACCTATTATAAAATGTTGTTTTTCAAGCCTTCCTTGGGACTCATTCACCTATAGGAGAATGGGTCTTTGTTCACCTTTCCAAAATTGATTTATGGGTCATCTTCTCTTGTGTGTGCACTTCTAGATTCTTCGGGTTTCACAGTCAAACATTTAGAAACAAATTCAAGATCTGAGTTTCTGTGAGATGACAACAAAGTTTCCAACAAATGCAACTTTTAAAAAAATCACTTTTGAGGTCTTTAGCTTTTCTTCAACCTATATCTACAACACAAACAAAAGAGGGGAAAATTGTTTATTTTTGGTTAATGGTGGTTTACCTTGGTTGAACCCCGTTTTGGTAATTAAACCTTGAAATGAAACAATGAAACATCAAGGAATAATGAATGAAAAAATTCAATTTTTCAACTCATCGAACCCTTGATTAAACCTTTGGAAATATTAAATATTGATGTGGATCTTAATTCTTGAATCTTGCTTTAAATATTTGACTTGAATGCTTAAAACCTACATCACAATGTTAGCTCCAAAAACATGCATGAATGAACATAACTTTGACATAATACTTGATATCTTAAATGTTGCAATAAATGATGAAGAAATCTACTCTTGAATGCTCTTGACAATAATCTTGACTCTTGTTAAGTTCACCTCTTTCTAGATATTTTGAATTGATGAAATAACCTTGCATTTATAGATATTTATCCTTAATTTCCCAAAAATTAAACATTACAAGCTGAAATTTGAAATTTGAATTTGGGAATATAAAATAGTACCAAAAAATCTTCTAAAAATGGGTTCCAAAGCCTAATGAGGACCCATTCTCCCAAACATTCTTGGAAAACACATTGCTGAAGGTGTTTGATTATGTGTTGGCATTAATTGTTGTCAGGTTTCCCCTTCAAAAATGTAATTTATTAGGCTTGTAAATGAATGAAAGGGCTTATTAAGGCCTAATTAAGCTCAATTTAATTAAGAGGGCCCAAATAAGTGTGAAATGCAAAGGGGTATGTTTTACAACACTAAATTAAGGCATTATTAAGTTTATTTTAATACGAGGGCCCAAATAAGTGAGAAAATGTAAAGGGATACATTTTTCTACACTACATATATAATAATATATATACATACATATATATACATATATATGTATATATATATACATATTAAATATATATTAAATATATATATGTATATGTACATGTATGTATAGGTATATATATTAACATACCCTTATATATATATATATATATATATATATGTATGTTATACATATACCATTATTTTAGTATCCAAATTATACACATTTTTCCAATCAATATTCTCATGCATACAATATATCTATTCATGAGTATGCGTAGATACATCTACCTATGTATACACATGCACATATATACACACATGTATGAGTTATTTTAAACATCCATATATATATACATATATACATCCTATGTATATTTTCATCAATTAATACATAACTATAAACACATGAAGAAATTTCACTTACATAAAGACTCAATCACATCTTCTCAATCAAGAACAATCAAAGAACAAAACCATAAACCAATACCAAAACATTCCCAAACCAAGAATGAAGGTTATTTACCATTTCCTGAACTAACTTGACTCAACTTGACCAAACAAGGATGTGAGTGTGATAGCTTAATTAGGCACATTAAAGGTTACCTAACCAAGTTCTTGTCCCGAGTGATACTCCCCCTCTCTTTCAGAGGCTCGATTTTGTTCTTCCATCTAGCTTAGGGCATCACAAAAATAGTTAGTTGATAACATTACATTCATATGCATCGTATATTTTCATCTTTAAAATAATTTAAAATATCATATTTTTAATTGCACATTCATTCATCACATTTTCCATCAAGATACATATATAAAACACAATCATATATTAAATCATTTTAACTTAACCGACTAATAGTAAATAGGTAGTAACACAATGGCGTGTAACAACATGTTGCTCCATATTTGGTACCAACTTTGGTCCAATAACAACTATGTCCTTGATGCAAGAAAAAATCAAAGGATCTTATAAAATTTACCATACAATGCATGAAATTGTTTCATACCCAATGAACCATGATGGCTACTATTGTAGAAAAAAACTACTAGGTATAGGTACTCCTCCCATATATTTTGGTGGTCCATAACATTTATGCATTTAACATATCCTCAAGCACCTCATTTACCCTTTCTATATGCATATATCTCAGGATGATATGCTAGATTAAAATTGAACTATGTGTCTAATGTTTATTGTAATGTGATCAAAAAACTAATATGAATATTACTGAATGTTTATTTGAAATAATCTTGTAAGGAATCCCATGAATTATAACAATATCATCAAGAAGTACCCTCACTAGTGTTGAAGTAGTGTATATAGTCCACGCTAGAGATAAATGAGTAGTAGTGTTCAACTTTTTAGTCATCGCCATAGTGGTGATGGGAGAAAATGAGGCCTTATTATTTCATCCCTTATTTTCCTTTTTACCCCCATTTACATTAACTTGTATATACTTGTCACCATTTTTGTAGAAAAATAGATATATTTAATAAGTTGTAAAGGGAATTAAAACTATCCACAATGCTAATTATTTAAAGAAATTTTAATCCTTTCATGATTAAATGACATGGGAAAATTAAAGGCATGGATTTAGTTGTTGAGTACATGGAAGGCAAATGAATGATGAAGAATGGAGTTGTTAGAATGGAACGATTGTTGATGTCGTTATGCTTAGAATTACTTTTGAGTTGTTATATTTCTATTTTTGTTAAGATAATTGTTGTTTGTTGTTTGTAGGCCAATCATTTATTTTTTATTAAACAATTTGGTTTGTTAGTTGTAGGCCACAACACACCTAAAATCTATTGATTTTTGGCATATCAATTAGTACATATATATGTATGCATATATAAGATTGAATATATGTGGTGATTAATCTATTAAAAAACTTTTTCTCTACTTTCATCTAAATCTTTTTGTGCATGTGTATGATTACTTTGACATAGAATCAGTCTTCTTATTTTGTCACTAAGTGAATTAGGGAGTGAGGGCCCACTGCTTGTGTCACTTGGTGATTCTATTAATTTAATTAGGGTGGTAATGTGTGACTTCATTTATGTAATATTTCTATTTCGTGTATGTGACATGTAATTTCATATTTTTGTAACATTTCCATCTCGTGATCTAGTTCAATCGATTTTCATTATATAATTAATCTTACATCTAGTAATAATGGTTTGTTAAGCAAAAGTGTAGAAATTATTTTATTCTCAATTAGATAAATAAGTTATTGTTTTATATTCTATAACTATTTATGTAATACTTGCTAGCATAGTTCCTATCACACTTCATGGTATAGTCTCTGTAACTTCCTACCACAAAGTAGAAGCATAGTTATTAAACAAGATTTTTTATTAGATAATCATTGTGTGTCTTAGCTACATTCATTCCAACTTAATTAATTGTTCTCTTCTCTTAGACATATAGCCACAAAACCTTTCATGAGTTTATGATCCCTAGATTAACATTTAGGAACGAACTGAGGAAAATTCCCAAGGATTAATTCAATTGTGTTAAGCCCATTTGAAAGAATTAAAAGGATAGTTTACCCCTGACATTGATCCATAGTTTTTTCCAAAAAATTTTGTGTCATTTCTGGGGAAAGGCATTAAAGGCCTGAAAACCTAGTGATTTGAGTTAGGACCAATGTGACAAGGTAAAATCCACGCGATTTTTTACCTCGCCTAGGTGAGTACCCTTGGTTTCCTCTGTTATAGATCATATAGATGCTCGAATCACATTAGAGATAGTAAAGGAATATATTTTAAGAAAAATATAGGAAATAGTTCACAACAAGAAAACCCACAAAACGAATTAAATCCATTAATTATGAATACACCATCCAAGAAGGAACTAGTTGAACCTAATATTGAAAAATGTGTCATTGAGTCCACTTTTGAGTCTCCTTCTAGTGTCAAACATGAGTCACTTGAAGATTTATTTGAAATGGTTGGTAAATTATTTCTATATTCTTATGAGCTTCAAAGTGGCAAGTCCTTAAGAGACCATGACTTGAAGCCATTCACATATTTCTACAACCCTTGGGCATTTGGCACCATTCCAACAATAACAATAACAATGGTGAAAGAGCACTAGCCAATAAAAATCCTATTACATTTGAATTTCCCATTGCACATACAAAGGAGGATGCCCCCATGAAGACCACACCTCACTAACCTTGCATTTTTTTTGAGGTCTTTCTATGGAAGACCCCAAAATGTTTCTCTTTGAATTTGATATTTTATGTCATAGTTACATATGACTATCACAATGATGAAAAAAAACTTAAATTGTTTCTAGCTACTTTGAAGGATGCAACATTGTGATGATTTATGGGACTAGGGCCTGAAACTATTCATAGTTGGGATTTAAAATGAATAAAAATTTCCTGGAAAAATAACAAGAATATTGCAAGACCAAGGAAATCAAAGATGAGATCTTCTACATCATCCAACACAAAGAGGAGACCATAGAAGACTACCTTAAGTGTTTTCTATTTATTCTTCAAAGAAGTAGGAAAACAACGTTGAGCAATGATACTGTGAAAATCCTTTCTTATGGGTATTAGGGATGAATGTATGGATTCTTTGAATCTTATGGGTTGTGGGATAATTCCAAATTAAAATTTGATTATATTCACAATGTTTACAGGAGCTACTCGAGAGTACTCCATGAAGAATTTCTCTTCAAGAGGAACATTAGGTATCATCAAAAGGGAGTTAGGTACATTGCTATATCTAAAAAATGATCTCCTGAGCTACATGGGTAAGAAAATAAACACCTTATATACACCTAAGAAACAAGAAGAGGCTGAAAAAGCATTTTCTATATTTTTTCCTAATTGTTAGAGAAAACGTAGTAATGAGGAATGCCCTTATAGCAAAACAAAAAATTATTCTTTGGAAGATGCTAGTAAGGGAACTAAATTATGACCTCTTCCAACAAATATAGAAGAAGTGAATTTTGACGAATAACCTATTTACTATATTGCCCCATGGAGGCCTTGGCCTCCACGTGCTATACCTCCCATGATGAATGAACTTCTTACACCTCCTAGTGTAGGGCCTAGTGGACAATCTAGTTCCTTCCCATCTCAACCAAGATGGTATGGAGGGTGGAAGCTACCTCAAACTTATTCACAATGGAAAATCCAATACCCATATGCCCCTCAAACTTGGAAACAAGTGTGGAGGATGCCACCATCACAGTTCACACAATATCTTCCTTATCCTACACCTCCCATAGTTACTCCCTACCAACCACTGCCATAATTCTTGCCATCAATACTACCATCATCTAGTGTTCCATCATCCAACCCATCACAACCACCTCAGGAAAGACCCATTCCTACACAACCATCTCCAAACCCAAATAACAAGGAGACTCAAAAAATTTACAATAATGAGGTGGTGGGTTACCCAATCTATCCTATCTAAACATCGAGCATTAATGGAGTCTAGTTACGATTAGGTAAATACCTCCAGGGGCCCACTATTATTGAAATAAATGATAAACATGAGGAAAATTGAGAAAAACCAGATGAACCATCTAGGTTTCCTCCATACCTTGATAGGTTCCAATCTCAGCTAGAACAAAAAGAAGTGGTTGAGTCAAAATTTGATTTTGTGAATTAATTGTGAAATATTAACATTAAGATTCCTCTTTTATAGGCCATCAAGGATGTTTTGGTATACACAGAAAATTTGGGACCTATGTGCTCGAAAGAAAAATAATAAGAAATAACCAAAGACAATGCAAGTCATTGGGAAACTTCCTGACCTCATGTTGGGAAACATTTCAATTCCCAAGTATTTGGATCCTAGAAGTCCTATGATTTAAGTATTAATTGTTTAGATTATTATTCATAATTCATCTAGGAGCTAACATTAATGTCATGACCAATGAAATGAAGGAGAGGTTGTTCCTTCAAGGACTTAGGACTACACCTACAATTCTCTAGGTCACAGATCACTTCTTGGTCAAACTTGAAGGTATGAAAGAGGATGTTTTTGTTTTTGTAGACTCTTGGGAATACCCTACCGACTTCACGATCTTGCAGCCCAAAATAAAGCTATGGACATACCCCCTAATTCTAGGGAGACCATGATTGGCTGTCATGGATTTTTATATCAACTAGAGGTCAAGCAATATGGTTATTTATAATGATTTAGAAGAAAGAATTGACCTTGTACCCACCTACTCAACCACTATTGGAGACTAAGGATCCCTTGTGGGTTGATAGTGATTTGAAAGAATCTTTGGCTATGTTGACAATTTATCAAGCACTTGATATTGAGGAGTTATCAGAAGATATTGTTCTTTCCAATTTATTGCAAAATCAATGTGTCTAATGATGTTTTAGAAATATTTTTTTTCATTCTTGTGTAGATAGCTGTCTATTTGGGAAATTTCCATTGTTGAGTGATTCATAGTCACTACAACATTTTATTACATTACATAAATTAGTTCCACACAACTATGTATATAGTCTATTCATGATTTCTGACACTTCTTCACCATCCACCTCACAAGCACATGCTATTGAATTTCCTACACAATCTAAATTTATGGAAATCTTACCAAGACGTACTTTAAATATTAATTTAAATTTAAGTGATGCATAAATTAAAGATTTAATTTCCATGTTAAGAAATCAAAAAAATGTGTTTGCATGGGAGTATTTATGTATGGAATTCATCTAGATACATGCACACAACATATTTACATAGGAGAAGGTAGTCATCCTATTAGGAAACCCTAGAGAAGGTTAAAGCCAATTTTATGTGAGATTGTGAAAGATGAATTAAAAAAATTATTAAATGTGGGATTTATATTATCCAAGCTCTGACAGTCAATGGGTTTCCCCTTTAGTAGTAGTTCCTAAAAAACTGGTAAATAGAGGATATGTGTTGATTATAGAGCCCTTAACAAGGATACTAAGAAAGATCATTTTTTGTTACCTTTTATTTATCGAGTTTTGGATACAAGTTTGCAAGTAAGAAGTTATTCTCCTTCCTGGATGGATTCAATGTGTATAATCATATCTGAAAGACACTGGAGGATCAAGACAAGACCACCTTCACCTATCCATGGGGGGAATTTTCTTATAATGTTTTATCATTTGGTCTATCTAATTCCCTCACTACTTTCCAAGGGGCAGTGTTAAGTATTTTCTCTAATTTGATTCATGACTGTGTTGAAGTTCATATGGATGATTTTAGTGTGTATGGTGATACCTATGAGGAAGCCAAAAATAATCTTGAGAAAGTTTTATAGTGGTGTAAAGATACTAACTTTTCATTGAGTCATGAAAAGTGTCACTTTTTGATGATGGAAGGTATAGTACTTAGACATTATATTTTTGCTAAAGGTATTCAGGTTGACCCAAAGAAAGTGTAAATAATTCAAGATTTCCCTATTCCTATTTATCAAAAGGATGTTTGTAGCTTTTTAGGGCATGCAGGATATTATAGGCATTTTATTCATAAATTTAGTAAGATTTTTGCACCTCTTTTTGCTTTGTTGAGTAAAGATAACACTTTTTCTTGGACACAAGAATTCTAACAAGATTTTGAGACTATCAAGGAGAAGCTTGTGACCACATTGGTATTGCGAGGACTTAAATGGGAACTTCCTTTCCATATCCATATTGATGCTTTCAATTTTTCAATGGGAGTTGTCCTTGGTCAAAATGACACTTTATTTTATTCTATTTATTATATTAGTATGAAATTTATAGGTGTTGAAGTGAACTATATGGTTACTAAGAAAAAATTCCTTGTTGTTGTTTATGCAATTGATAAATTTTGGCATTACATTACTGGTTATAAAGTCTTTGTCCATACAAATCACTCTGCAATAAGTTTTTTAATTAATAAACTAGTAGTTACAGGAAGAGTAATTAGATGGTTACTTTTGTTGCAAGAATTTGATATAACCATACTTGATAAACCTAGTCAAGAAAATGTGGTTGCAAAATTTTCTTCTAGGTTGTAATGCTAGAGTGAGCCTGTGCCTATTGATGATGCTTTCCCTGATGAGCATATTTTTTCCATTTTAGTTAAGATTCCATGGTTTAAGAACATTGCTAATTACTTGGTCACCTACAAGATTCCCATGCACTTCTCTCCTTGAAATCATCAGAAACTTGTGGGGATAAGTGGACAATATACATGGATTAATGGACTCTTGTTCTACACCAGCATTGACAACATTATGAAATGTTGTGTAGCTGAAGATGATATCTTTGATATACTTCATGCATGTCATTCAAATTCATGCAGTGGCCATTTTGCAACATAAAGGACTACCAATAAAATCCTTACAAGTAGATATTATTGGCCTACACTTCATAAAGACTATAAAAAGTTTGTATAACATTGTGATAAGTGCCAACGTATAAGGTGACCCATATGTTCGAACGAGATTACTCTATAGCCCTAGGTGTCTCTTGATCCCTTTGAAAAATAGGGTTTATATTTTGTGGGGATGATTAACCCCCATAAAATAATAAAGAATATATCTTAGTTTGAACTAATTATATTACTAAATGGGTAGAGGTTGTGGCATTGAAACATGCAAGAGATACTAAGGTTGCTGACTTTTTTTATTCTAAATTTTTTACCAGGTTTGGCGGTCCACATGAGATTGTTATTGATCAAGGACCATAGTTTATGTCTAAGTTGATATTTTCTCTAGTTCATGATTATGAAATTTTTCATTGTAAGTCCTCACCATATAACCCACAAGTGAATGGACAGGTTGAAGTGACCAATCAAGAGCTCGAGAACATCCTAAAAAAGACTACAGCCCTTCACAAGAAGGATTGGGAATCAATACTTCTGGAAGCAGTATGGGTATACCATACCACTTGGAAGACCACCACCAATCTTATATTGTATGAGTTGGTTAATGGTAAGAAGGTTGTTCTTCCCATTGAGTTTGAGATAAAGACTCTCTAAACTATATTGCAATCATGGATGATTCTAACTGATGCTCAGAAAGATTGAATTGCTCAACTATATTCTTTATATGAACATCGATAGCAATCTCTTTTCCATGCAGAGGTAGTTCAAAAACAATGTGCACTTTTGGAATGATTGTTTCATCAAACAACACTCTTTTTAGCTAGGGGATTCGGCACTATTATATGATTCTAGGTTTCATGACTTCAAAGGAAAGTTCCACACTAGATGGTTGGGGCCCTACAATATTGAGGTTTTTTATGACAACAGTGAAATCAAGCTTCACACCGTCGATTATGATCGTATGACTCTAATTATTAATGGGCATCACTTGAAATTGTATAAGTGGTATATTTCTAAGGAAATTTTTGTAACAAGTTTGACAAAGGAACTCCATGTTCTTGACTGAGTTCATGTCACCTCTTCAAGTACCCCTTAGGTACTTTTCATAATTTTTTTTAAAAAGCAATAAAAGATCCAACAATGAAAACCTTCAGGCATTGTTGGCTAGTTAGTACTTAAAAATTAGATTCCAACAGGTATTAATTGTTGAATAAACTTGGAGGTGAAATTTAGTTTTCCAACATCTCCAAGCAGTGATAGGATGAAAACCAAAGTACCAGAGGTCTATCATCATCAAAAAATTGATAACTACAATCTATTCTTACTATCACTTGTGTGCCAGGATCTTATGCCCTTTAGGGATTTTTCCTACCCCTACCCATTCTCTGGTGCGATAGGAATCAATTCAAATTTCTAGCATTTTGTGATGCCTTCCTATCATCTTGCTATTTCTCTTCTCTATTTTTCTCTAGAATGGACAGTTGCTTTGTTGCTCAATCTTCATTTTTCATGGCTCCTCTTTGGCTGCCTTTTTGTGCTAGGAACCTTCATGTCACTTTCAAGACAATTACTTGGCTCCTTTATTATCTCTTCATTGGCACTTCAATTTTCCATTGTGGATTTCATATTTGCTTGGTGTTGTCATTTCTCACCCTACGGACATTGTGCAGGTTTTGATGATGCTAGGTAGATTGCATTGATTCCTTCAATCACACACTATTTTTTTTCATATCCATGTGCTCCATCATCTCTTCTGAGTCCATGTTGGCATTGGTTTCTATTGATTTTGTTGGAAGGGTTGATATTTCTTGTTCCCTTTGTGAATTTTTTCCATGCTATGGATTCATCATACTCTTTCATTGCTTCCCTCTCTCCACGACATCATTTCTACACCCCATCCTCCTTGTCATCCATTTCTCACCATATTTTGTCATAATTTCTATGTCACGTTCTCACAACCATTCACTTCTCTTCACATCCCACCATCCTTTTTAGAATCTTTTCAATTTGTGTCACTAGATCTCTAGAAGATTGTGCATTTATGATGGCTCGCTTGCCACCACTCCAACACTATATTTTTCACCACTGAATTTTTCTTTTGATCTCCACACATGTCTTTCAATAATTGGTAACTTGGTAGGTTTTAAGTTCATTTTCAATTTATTATTTGTATTTTCTTTTCGAAGTGAATGGTGATTTTCCTCGTGGACAGGTCAACTGCTTAGTTGGGGGGAGAATGTATTTGGTATATTCCCTATGATATCCACAACTTTATTACTTGAAAAGGGAGTATTTTTGGCTTGATTTAGCTATAATTTCTAGTATGCTAAGCATACTTTGTAGTTATTTCTAGGTAAAAGCACAATAGTGTGTCACACTTTTGGCCAAATAAATGGTTTTGAGTGAACTAATTTTGGTGAGAAGATATTAGGCAGGGTGGATTTCAAACGAAACCATGTGGCACCGACATGGTAGGCACATTTTCGGCTAAAGAGGTTTCAGCTGAACATTACTCAACCAAATATGGCTAGCCAAAAACATGGAAAAAGTGAGCGTATCTAGTATTTATAGCTTGGAAATATCAATAATTTTTTGGCAGAGTAAGTTTCGACTAAAACATGCTCAGTTGATACCCTCTTGGCCGAGAATGTCTAGTTGGCATCCTACATGGTAGCCAACTCATCATTTTTTCAAATTTTTTTGAAACATTCAACTTTGGCAAAGTATTTCTCTAGTCAGAATGATCTTTCTACAAAAAATAAAAAATACCCTTTTGTAGAGCTCAGAGTGGAGAATCCAAATATATATATATTTTTAATATTTTTATTAGTTTGAATATATTTTAATTTTAAAATAATGCAAGTAGGTTTTAAAAACAAAAAAGAGGTTGATTGGAAATTAAAAAAAGATAGTAAAACTTATAAAAAAAAATTAAATCTTATATGGGGCACAAGAGGAGAGAGTCTTCTTCAAAAGGGTATATTTTGTTTGTTGAAACTGATTAAAAAAATTGAAAATAGTTGACAGCCCATGAAAATTGTCAAATTATGACATGTTTGACTTTAAAACATTATTATGAGAAAAATATACATCAAAATTTGATTTTTTTTTTCCATGCACAAGATATTGAAGTTATGTATTTGGAGAAATGAAATAGGGAGAAATGAAGTTTTTTTCAATTTTTTTCTTGATGGCCTGTGAAGTCACTCTTTTTTTAAATTTTCAGCATTCCAAAATTTGTCCTTAAATTGATAAAAACATAATGAAAATAATTTTTTTTAAACTTTAAAAAATTACAGGAATAAACTTGATCAAAAGTTCTACATTTCATTAGTTTACACCATTTTGAAATTCAAAACATAAAGACCACTTTTATGTGGTCGAAGTTTTGAATTTTTTTTTGTTGTTGGTTGATTCCTTTATAAAGTGTGACATAGGTTTGTTCTTTTACCCTTCCCCATTTTTACCTACCATTTCCTCATAGTATTTCATTTTACCATTCAATTTTCATTCTTCTGCCACCATTTTACCATTTCACATTTACCATTACCAGTTTACCATTCTTGTCATCCTTGTGCTAGCCGTTTTTGTTTTCTAATTTTAATATTGCGCCAACTTCCTAGCATAATCATGGCACAGGAATGTCGACACCATTATGAACCCACTTCCATTGAACATCTAAGAGCTGCAGAGGAAGCTTATAATTTTTTTAAAGCTTGAGCACATTGGGTTGTATATTTCAAAAGATTGTGTGGGTATGACAATGACATGGTAAGGGAATTTGTGCTTGGTTTTCACTAGAGTCAAGTCTCTCTTAGGGGTTTGATGTTTTCTGTCACAGTAGACACAATTACAAAATTTATTGGGTTACAATTGTCTGAAGAAATTTATTTTCTTGACAATTCTACAAAATTCATAGATTTATGACCCATGAGGAAATAATTCTTGCAAAGGGGAAAGTTGGTTGAAATGGTTCATGGGCAGGGGACTAAATTGTCCTCATTCCCTCAACTATGGAGAGATGTCACCAAATTTAAATCATATAGTACATTACATGTGAAGGAAGGTACATCTATGCTTTCTCTCAACATTTTTGGGCATGTGCAGGATCATGGTATGCCAAACAGGCCCTTAAGTGGCAAAAAATTCAGAAAAATCAATGTTAGGCAACTTGACATAAATATTTGAATAAGTTATCTATATTATCTCAAAAATATGTAAGAATAGAATTTGTAGAAAATTGAATGTAGTTTCTAAAATACTAGGTTTATTTAAAATAAATAAAATCTATTTGGTGAAAATTTGAAATTTCAATGCAATAGTACTTAAATTTCAGGGAAAAATAAAGAAGAAGTAGGTGTCTCTGACCACCCTAACCATAATAAAATGATAATATTTTTTGTAAGATTTTATATATAAGTAGAGGATTCATGTCCGGATGTGATGCATATTTTTTGTAATTTTTTTCCAAGTAAATAATTAATTATGAATTTTTATTACAACTTTTAGAAAATATAAAACTCGCTTTGTCTGACCACCTTAACTTGGTCAAAAATTCATGAAATTTAATTTTTATTTTTTAATCCGATAGTATGTAAAGCATAGAATGTGACGCATGTTTTGATTCAAAAAATATGATACCGTTTGAAAGTTATAGATGTCTTTCAATCAGCCTATCGATCGGACTTTAGTCGTAATTCTAATAGAAAATGAATAATAATTATTTATTAAATTCAAATTAAATCATAATTTATATTTTTGGAAAGCTGAGAATCTCCTCTAAAAACCCTTTTCGTTTCATTAATTTTGGGTGAAAAAAAAGTCGTCAGCCACATACCCTACAAATATTGCCACTTTTTGGCATACCATGATCCTGCACATACCCTTTTGCCTTCTGTTACATTTCAGAAGAAGACTTCCTATGAATATTCCATATTTCCTTCTCTATTCCTTGCAAAGAATGAGTAAATCCATCCAAGAAGGGAAGAAGCATTCGTTGGCTCATCACGGGTTGATTCGGTTATTAGTTATCTAGGAATTGAAATTGTTGTCTCTTTCGGGTGATTGGGAGAGTTTTGTTAATATGGGAGAGGACTTAGACTAGGAAGCTCTAGAGGAAGGGAATTCTGAGGAAGAAGGGATCCCTAAAACCCAAAACCCTACTCACATTGAGGAAGAAATCCATAAAAAACCTCTTATCTCTAGCTCAATTTAGAAACATAAGCTTAGTAAACAAACCCCTAAACATATTTTTGTTCCCAACTTATGCCATAAATGCAAGTCTAGCAAGAAACCCTCAACCAAACAAAGTTTAGACCCTCCAACTATTGAAATAGATTCTACAAAATGAAAGAAAGACAAAAGGTCTAATAATAAATTGAAAGGGCCAGCTCAAGTAGAGAGTGATATCATGGATTCAGACCAAAAAGACTTTGAATCTGACCTATAATTCCTAGCTGAGGCCCTTAGGAAGCAAGGGAAAGCTAGCCAGGAGCACAAATAGCTTGAGAGAAGAAAGAAAAAAGAACAAGGAAAGACTAGCTTTGATTTGGGGGTCTTTGAATCTAAAAATTCTAAAATTTCTTCCCAATCTAGTGATGATATCTATTCTAATATGGACCCTATGACTGATATTGTTGACCTTGATAAACTAGGGAAAGTAACTTCTCCTGAAGGGACAAGAAGTATTGCAGAAGGAAACTTGGGCTCCTCAACATTGAATGAAAGAAAGGGTATTCAAATGTGAATGGGAGAAATTCCAAACCCATAGATAGAGTCTGGACATTTAGAAACTATGCATGCCTCTAAAAATCTTGATGACAAAAGGGTTGATAATATTCAAGAAGGTAAACAAGGGGTAGGAGAGTCCACTATTCCTATCCTCACCAAGATAGAAAAAGAAAATTTGGATGAAGTAGTTGCTAGTATGGAAGGATAGGACAATGACAAGGAATTCCCTAGCTAAGATTATCAAGAGGATGAAGAAGAGTTCTAAGAGAGTGAAATCCTATGAAAACAAATCAAGGATTTAGAGGATTCAATTGACAAATTGAAAGAGGAGAACCAAAGATTAAAAAATCAGTTTCAATAGGAAAACTCTGCCTCTCAATTGCAAGAAATAGAAATTCACAGATTGAAAGTAGAGCTGGATCAAGCAATAGTTCTCAAGGGAAAACATATGCCTATCAAGGATCATGAAGAGCAGATGGATGCACTAATACAACTTTGGTTTGGGGAAATTTTGAGCACCATATAGAGACTAGCATCTCATCATGGTTTTTAGTTTTTTCTTCTTGCATAAGGACATGCAAGACCTTTAGTTTGAGGGAAAATGATGGGAGAAAATGAGGCCTTAAATTATTTCATCCTTTATTTTCCTTTTTACCCCCATTTACATTATCTTGTCTATACTTCCTGTCACCATTTTTTGTAGGAAAATAGATATATTTAATAAGTTGTAAAAGGAATTTAAACTATCCAGAATACTAATTATTTGAAGAAATGTTAATTTTTTCATGATTAAATGATAGGGGATATTTAAAGGTGTGGATTCAGCTGTTGAGTATGTGGAAGGTGAAAGACTGGTGAAGAATGGAGTTGTTAAAATGGAATGATTGTTGATGTTGTTTTATGTAGAATTATTTTTGAGTTGTTATATTTTTATTTATGTCAAGACAATTGTTGTTTGTTGGCCATAGGCTAATCATCTATTTATAATTAAACATTTTTGGTTTTTTGTCATAGGCCACAACACACCTAAACTCTATTGAAATTTAGCATATCAATTAGTATATATATGTATGTGTATCTAACACTAAATATATGTGGTGATTAATCTATAAACGTACTTCTTCTCTACTTTCATTTGAGTATTTATATGTGTGTGTATGATTATTTTGGTGTTGAACTGGTCTTCTTATTTCATCATGAAGTGAACTTGGGAGAAAAGTCCCACTACTTGTGTCACTCAATGATTTTGTCAGTTTAATTGGTGTGGAAACATGTGATTTCATTTTTGTAGTATTTCTATTTCATGTATGTGACATATGATTTCATATTTCTATAACATTTCCATCTCATGATCTAGTTTAATTAATTTTCATTATGTAATTAATCTTACATTGGATAATAATGGTTTGTTAAGAATAAGCATAGAAATAAGTTTATTCTAGATTAAATAGAGAAGTTTTTGTTTTCTATAACTATTTTTGTAATACTTCCTGGCACAGTTCCTACCACACCTCCTAGCATAGTTTATGTAACTTCTTGTCATAGAGCAGAGGCATAGTTATTAAACCATATTGCTGATTAGATAATCATTTTGTGTGTTAGTTGCATTCATCTCTACTTAATTCACTTTTCTTAACTCCTAGGCATATAACCACAACACCTTTCATAAGTTTACAATCCTCCAATTGACATTTTGGAACAAATTAAGAAAAATTCCCAAGCATTAATTCAATTGTGTTAAGCCCATTAATTTGAAATAATTACAAGGATAGTTTACCCCCAACATTGATCAACAGTTTTGTCCAAACGGGTGGCATCATAGCGTCAAGCAGACAAAGGTAGGCCAATTATGAAGTCTATAGAAATTTTATCTCATTTCCACATATTTATGTCACATGGATAAATAAGTCCTAGATGTTGATGCTTGGCCTTGAATATTTGATGTTCAAGGAATTGATCCAAAAAATCTATAATATCTCATTGCATGCTTGCCTAATGATACATGTTTTAAAGATTTACATGTATCTTATTATGCTCCTAGATGTGTTGCATAAGGTACCCCATGAGCTTTTAAAAAACTCAATATTTCAAGATCCCCTAAAAATGACACATAAATATGATCCTTATTGTGCAACAAGCCATCTTCGTCCAAAGCATATGTTGCAAAATTTCCCCTAAGGGCCTTCTATGATTGCAATTCTCATTGACCTCTACAATACCATTCATCTTGTGGCAATTGTTCAATAATACAATCTCTCAAATCCATGCTCAAGGATATAAACATAATCTCACATCACATCCTAATCAAGGATTCTACCACCATGCTCTCTTTACCTTTGATGTAATGTACATCAAATTCATATTTACATGAGAACTCCATCTGAAGCATTTGATGGGAATTTAGATTCAATTGCATGAAGATGTACTAAAGACTATGGTGGTTTGAATGAAGCTTGAAGTGATGGCCTAAAATAAAGTTTCCATATAACTAAAGAATGAAATTCCATTGAAAAATACAAACTATGCATGGGATAGTTCAACTCATGGGTCCTAATATTTTTTCACTCATACATGATCACTTGACCCTCCTACATAAGTACTACACCAAAACCCTCCAATAATGCATCCATACAAATCATAAAGTATGCCATCAAATGAAGTCCTGCTAGAATTAGTGCACTAGAGACATGTTCCTTGAGGACTTGAAAAGCCCTCTCACACTACTCTATCGTGTTGGTGATATTATAACTATCAAATAGATCAAAATATCTTATTATAAATTGGATTTGTAACAAAATATCAAAATTTAAATATCCTCTAAATATATTTTCCCACATCATGCCATCAACCCATAATAGCTAACCATGACTAATAATTTTTAATCTCATCCTCATAATTGAATTCATAGCCCGTGAAAAACCATCCTCAAAGATTGCATTTCCCCAATTCAAAACTCATTCACTTGAAAAGATAAAGAAAAATAGAGTGCATCTAAAAACCAGGTGAACTAAACCTATTAGACCATTCTCCACTTATTTTGTTGAACTCACATCCATCTATAGGTGTAGGACCCTAATATTTCTATTAAAATTTTATTGATTGAATCACCATTCCAACATGGCCTACTCAAGAGATGTTTAACCTTGCCCAAATTTGTCAAGCAAAACTAATTATAATATTGATTATCTCATAGAAATAAAAATTATAACTTCAACACCACAATATCCAAAATTGTCTCTCTCCATGGGAGAGGGACCATTGTACTCAACTAGAATATTATCCCCAAATTATAACCAATGCTTCTAATACATATATGGGGAAAATGTAGACTCTAAGAACTGTATATTACTCCATGATCTACATCTTTATAAAAATGATCATATATCTTCACTCAACAAATTTCCTCAAAAGTAAAGATATCATGCCAAGATTCCACTTGAGACCCAAAGTACAACATGGAATAGTAACTCATCACTATCAAAACTCCCACTAAAAGTGTTCCAGAGCAACCTATGGCATAATTATAAACCTATGATAGATTCTCAAACACAACAAAGATGTGTCAATACTCCCACTATGTACTTATAATATTCCAATGATTTCATTGTCAACCATACATCTCTTAAAATTAAAGCACAATCAAATAAATGCAATTATTGAATAAAGAGCTCCCAAAAGGAAAAGTAGAAGCCTCATATGCAAAATAGAGAAGATAATTTGTCACAAAAAACTATGTTCTTGCACAAATATCCCACAAAATTGTGATCTTAGGCTTCTCATGTTTAGCATAGCTCAATTCCTCAAATAACCTAAAGACTATCTATCTCTAACCAACAAATTCACTTTTAACAATTTTCACTCTCAAAATGCCTACTAAAAAGTGATCTAAAGCTTCTCATTGTAGAATGATTCATGTCCTTACAACACTTTAGGAATGTTCACTATTTTTTTGTGGTAGTGACAAATTAAAAAATTCTTTCAATTGACTTAAGGCATAATCGTGGCAAAAAATTGAAAAAATCCCTTTCAAGTCACTTCAAGTTTCACTATGAAAACACCTTCCTATCCATTCTTCCCAAAACCATAAAATGTCACCATGGTGATTGTCATAACCCACTTGTTGATATTTTCTGAATAATTAATAGAATTTTCAAAGATGAATTATTGTGATGAGAACAAACATGTATCACCTAGTAAACTATATAACTAGATTGACATATACACTTGTATGTGTACCTTTAAATAATATCAATTATTTATCAAATAACTGTCCAATTTGAAACATTAAATTTTATGAACTTTAATTTGATTATAAATATATAATATAATAAATAATGATTTATTTTTTACTACCTAATTAAACAAAACTGATTGCAATAGTATTATGTAATCATAAGTATTAATAAATAAGAATGGTATAAATAATGTAAAAAAGGAAATTCTTAAGAAATTAATAAACATTCTATAATGATGAGGTAGAACCCACCTTGTAATGGCGCGCATGATGCTTGAAACTGATAGTAGATGGCAAAAAAGGGGGAAAACGCCTGCCCGAGCGGAGGGCTTTTTGGCAACCCAAAACATTTACCAAGAATGGGGGAATCAAATGGAGACAGGAAAAAGAATAGAAAAGAAAATGGTTACCAGTGGTTGCGATGGATTCAGGGGACGTGCTTAAAATGCCTGTCAAAGAGGCTGCAATCGAGTCGACTGAGGGAGGATGTTGAAAAGAAAAGAAAAGAAAATGGTTACCAGTGGTTGCGATGGATTTCAGGGGACGAGCTTAAAATGCCTGTCAATGGAGTCGACTGAGGGAGGATGATGAAAAGAAAAAGTTCCAGAGTCAAGGATTACGCCTGTCGATTTGCACATGTTTAGTCTTGAGGTAAGTTACTTACCATAGTTTTAGTAATTTCTGTTCCGGGAATCCTGTATCCAGCCAGATCACTTTTGATTTGCTTTATTTCACTTCATAGTATGTTTTAAATCACTCAGCAATCCTCTAATTTCCTATCCATTCTTGTGCATTCTTCATCTGAGTAGCATTTTTCTGGAATAACTATTTTTCTAGCATTCTGTAGTTCGTCATTGTTCGGTAGTCTACTTTTTTATATCGAAAAAGCAAAAAAAAATATACATAAAGAATAGAAGCTATCAGTAGGTAGCAAAAAGAGAATTACAATACAAACATCCTGAAGATTACAAAGATTATCAAGAAAATTCAAGATCAAGCTTCAGTATTGCTGGTAGTTTCTGATGTTTTTCTTGGCAAATAATTATGTGCATATCCTGCAATCATCACATTCTATGAGACGTCAACCCAAGCATTTTAGGTAGAGGAGAGAAATTGACTATGAAGGACTCAAATTTAGGTGTCATATTTTGAAACCATAACTTTTCAAGAGGAATTATAATATACACTGTAAAACTTTTCGAGATGTTTCATTCAGGTGCTATTTTAAAGTAGATGGTCCCATGAATCTTGTAATGCAGTTTAAGCTCCAAAATTTATGGAAGTTGTTAGTCTCATTATTTTTATTATTTTGTATATTCAATTCAATGTAGTAAATAAATATAAAATAATTAATTAATTAATTGGTAGAAATCTAAAATCCAAATGATTGACAAGTAGTAGAAAAAAACCAAAATGTATCCAATTAAGTCTTCAAACTTAAAAGTGGGGGCTACTATTATTGAGGGAAAGATTCCAATTAATCTTGTAAAAAAAATTATTGTTTTGATTCATGGGAACCCTTGCTCCTTCAAAATAGATCCTAAAGCCCCCCACATGGGACCCCGCCCTTAGAGTTCATGCCCTCCAAGGTGTCATGTTAGTGACAACTTGAGGTGAAACTTCAATGCTAACTTTGGCTCTCTACCCTCTTAGTTGGTGGTACAAACATAATACCCAAATAAATCAACACACATGTCAAATTCTAAAGAGATTGGTATAAAGAGATTGACCAACAAATTCCAATCCATTTATGCCCTCTAGTATACTAAAAAAGAAGATAGACCAATAGATCCTTTGAGAGAATTATTCACCCAAGATATTTTTTCTTTCTTTTATATTGTCCGACATGTCAATCAACCAAAAATAGCTATAAGTAAAACAAACCAAAATTAGTAATACCACTCCAAAAATATATCCATTTTGTCCCCTCAACATTATAGGTACAAACATAATACCCAAAAAAAGTCAACACACATGTGAACCCCATAGGTAACAAAAAAAAAAGCCAATGCTTATCCTAAAACCAAACAAAATAGAGACAATTCATAAATCTTGAAATAGTGTAACTTGGATCCACCATAACAATGTAGACCCATAAACATGCAAATTTGTCTTTCATCATCCATAACAGAAATAAGCACCATGCAAATTATTCCCATGACATGAACATTAGATCTAAAACCCCTCAAATCTAATATTCCAAAAAAAAATTAGTTTGGAACACCAACTTGTTTAGGAACCTAACAAGAAATCACAACAAATATAAAACTATCTCTATACATAAAACTCATGGGGTTTACAATCTAAAAAGTGGTTTTCCATATATTTATAGCCCATAGACTTTGGTTAACCTTGAAATCTACAAAATGATATGTATGCCAAAATAATCTTTACAATTTTAAATTTGTTAATAGATCTAAAACACTATCAAATACTAAGATCAAAGATTCACAATTTAAATGATGAAATATCACAAATATGCAACTCATAGATCCATGAATCACATGCATCTAGGGGATGTTTAGGACCTTCCAAGTCACTGAAACACCAACTTGATAACATATATATGTGACCTTATTTGATCTCTGTGTTTTTCTTTTATCATAAAGTGTTAATCATTTCACTATACCTAAAAATGAGTTAATCCATATGAGATAATCTCATTGAACCAAGACAAATACAATACTAAAATTCCCTTCTACTTATGGTTTAACCAAGATACAACAAATCACCAACTTTAATACCAAATGTAATACATCCAACACAAGTACCAAGCCTTATTATATTATCAATCTAATTAGAAGAGTTTTTTGAAGATAAAATATAATCAAAGAAACGAACAAAGAAATAAACACCTAACATAATATATACACTAGGAAAACCTTTTCAAGATAAACCCATCCTCCAAAATACACTCAATATATTATTTAACAACAAATTCAATTATAATACAATATCAAAGTATTAGTGTTCTATTAAGAGAAAGGGAAGGTCAAATCCATTACCACTAGTGCATGCTTTCTAACCTATGAACAATCCAACAACATCATAACTATACATTCATATCCATACTACAATGTCCTAACCAAGAGAACAAAAAGATTAATACTCTTTAACAATGAAAGAAATTAAAAAATACAACCCTACCTATGAACCCCAATCCTAAACCTACACAAACACAAGAAACAAACACATAATTAGATCAAATGCAAGTGAGAATCAAGATTCCCCATGAAATCCATTTAAATTGAAAAGAACAAGAAATGAGATGAAGAACATAAGCAAACATAAACAAAAGCTATCAAATCCTATTCAATGTAAAGAAAACTCTTGATCCCATGGGGGATTTGGTGCCAATTTGATGTGGAAATTGGCCCTTTCCCAACTCCTATAATGCAATGCTAATGAGTGATCCTCTTTGATGAAGATTCAATTGAGCTCCATGATGAAAAATCTGCATAACCTAGCTAAGATCTTGATAAAATGGATGAAAATGGATATGCTTGAAGATGAAATTGAGTATAGTAAACTTGCTCAAATTATGGATGATTAAAACAAAGGATGAGTCTTCTATTTCTAGAAAGACAAGATGAAGGAATGAGAAAAATGGATGAATGTGGGATCATTCAACATCCAATGGGAAAGTGCCACTTGTCAAGATGTGAATGGAGGAAGCTTGAGCACATTTTGATGAATGTGCACAATAAATGTTATTAGGTGGAATTTGAAAATAGTGAAATGACATGCAAGAGGGAAAAAAAATGAATTAAATGCCACTTGGCTCAATGCAAAGGACATGTAAGAGGGAATAAATGTCTTGTTGGAAGGACAAATCCACTTGGAAGGATTTTCAAACTTGGAGGAATATTCTCAAAAGATGCCAAGTTGAAAGAAAATAGAGATTTAATAAATCTATAAAAGTATTTTCATGTGCAAGTGGCAAAATCTAGAGAAATGGGGATGATTAGGATTAAATTAATCAAGGTTTAATTAATTTAATGAGGGATTTGATAATGTGACTATTTTATTTAGATTTATGGGTTGATTTAAATCAAAGATGAGAAGAATGTGATTTAGAGACTAATTATTAAATAAATATTTTTTATTTATTTAATTAAAGGGGATGATGTTAGATTAAATCAAATAAGATTTAATTTATTTAATTTAATAAGATGACTTTAGAGATTTAATCAAATAAAATGAATTATTTAACTAAATAGAAACATAGGGTTAATTAAATCAGATTTAATTAACAAGAGAGAATGACTTAATCAGATAAATGATTATTTATTTAATCAAGGGACAAAGTGATGATAAGCTAAGAAAGTGATTCAAAACGAAACAGTGTCAGTAATCAGGATCAATTATGTTGGTATATTTTTTGTGTCTACACTACCTTATAGCCACTTACTTTACACAAATATTGCATCCCAAGAACTCTCTTAATAGACAAGGGTCAACAAGAAAACTAAGTTTTCTAATTAATGCACCCAAGTGACCTTTCTAAGGTCAACATATAAGTTTTAATTTAGATCCAAGAGTATTTACAACCTCCAATTCAAAACCATATGACCAATAATTTAATTATTTTACTGAAACTAACATACATCTTTATGCGACCTACCCACATATATTAAATGTATTTTCCCAGTGTTACATATAAAAATTTCCTAGAAAAATATTTCTCTACCCAAAGTATGGTATTTAAAGATGGAATAAAATTTAATAAAAGAAATATTTATACAAGGTGTACAACACATATCCCAAGAGTAAGCTCTCCAAGTAGTGTAGTTTAGGGTGTCAAGTCTTGTAGCTCAAGTTTTAGTCTCATATGCATACATGTATGCATGTAAATATTTCAAAAGGTGTATTTAATGCCCAACCTTTCATTCATTTGAATGTCTCCAATAACTTCTTATACATTTTAAGATATTCATATATATCTTTCATGTTATACTTGATAATTTGTGTGTTATGTATGATTAGTTGACCTAGCAAAGGTTGTAAAATCCTTTTAAAACTTCTAAAGGCATATTTTCATTATAATAAATGAAGTGCATGTGTTTGTTCAATAATTTTTAAGAATGTTATATTTTTTTATTTTAAAGTAAAATTGGTAGTGCATCTAAAATATATGAAACCAACCTTATATGAGTTTGTATGCGTTTGTATGCATAGTGCTTTATTTGTTTCTTTTCAATTATGTCTTGTTGATAAACATAAGATATACACACGCATCTATATCAAAATATAAAACTTGAATATGTTGCCCAATTTTAATCAAGGAACTAATCTTATTAATTTAGTTTTCATATATACATAATTGGAACTCAAAGATCATAATCTTTCACATTAGTTTGGTTTAGTTGTATTTTCAGCCTTGCATAATTGAATATTCCAACTATATCATTTATATGTGAGATTCAATATTGGAAACATTTTTAGAGGGTATATGTAAATGTATTAAAATTTAGGGAAGAAAATTCTATTTATATTCTTAGTTGCATATATTTTATTTTTATAATCTACTAAAGGAGGTGTTGAAGTCTAAAGTTGGTAAACAATGAAAATTCATAAGAAATCCTTGGTAGAACTTGATACATATACTTTTTTCTAAGATATATTTTTTATTAATCTTATTTAACTTTAATTGACCAATAAAAACCTAGGAATAACCTCCTCATCCTTGCAAAGCTTAAAGTGATACAAAACCTCCTACTCTTAGAAATTGACCATTTTAATTAAACCCACATGATAACCATTGATCTACTTCACCATCCTAGGAAATTTAATACCTAGTTCTAGATCTTAAAATCCTTTCTTTAGGTATGTAGCATTAATAGTTATGATCATTAATAATTTTCATTGCACTCATATACACTTCACTTCTCTTTTTGCATAACTATGTTATGTATAATAGTTCAAATGATTAGTTCATGTTTTTGGTAGCTCTCATCTACTAAGCTTTACTAATTTTATATTATTCTTAGATCTTATTATCTAATCAAGGAAATATATTAATTTATTAGTATGATCTTTTAGGTTTTCCTTCTTCTTTTTTTTATTCATTTTAGGGAATGATTTCAATCTTTTGGATTCCTGGTATCATGCAAATTCTTATCTTCATTTAATATATGTATTCATTCTTTTATAAATTCATAATATTCCTTGATTCTTCGAGATAGTTTATTCAAATTTAATTATCCTCAATACCCATATAAGCCATTTATATTGTGCAATCAAAATCCTCCTATTGTTATCCTCACCTAATATCTATAATCTCAACTCACTTTGTTGACATTTTTGTGCATGTTGCTAGTATTAATTGATTTCTCATTAAACTTAGCATCACATTTCTACTTGGTTTATTTGGTGCATGTTAGAAACTACCTATATAATCCAATCCTTAAAAGTCTAGCAAATATTATTTAATGATATCTATACTTTTAGAGTAGTCTTGTGGTTTGTAAGGCTGCACCCAAAGCCCAAAAGTCTACCAAGTTAGAAGAAAATGCAGAACTTGACTATTTATGTTGTCTTATAATTGCTACATAACCATGTTAATGGCCCAATATTCAACAAATGTATAAGAAATCAAGAAAGGATGGAGTTTATGCAAGTTATTACAAGATTACCTCAAAACCTTGTGAAAGACTTGACTATTGAGAATCTAGAATTTTTGTGTAGTTTGGTATCTTTTGTAAACCTACATAGAAACCTCACATTTTTACCAAAAACACCAAAACATCTTGTATTTATTATGAAAGAATGCAAACTCTAATAACATATTGAAAACCCTATTTCACATATATAAACTCATTTTTCATATCTCATTCAACCAAAACATTCCTTCAAGCACCAAGGTTTAACTAATTTTTAGATATCCTTGTTACTATTGCACTAGAGTTTAAACCTATATTTTAAAATATTGATTGTAGGTATATAGTTATTGAACTACAAAGAGCTCTAAAGGTGAAGGAGGTAGAGCAAAGGCATAATTCAACAATAGAAGTGATTTTGTCATTAGTTTTGTATCTAATGAGCTTCAAGAATCACCAACTAAAACTTTGATGGATAGGGACACCACATCAAAACTAACAAAAATATTGTTATTTTCAATAATTTTTTCCTATATAAAATTCACAAAATTGATGGGATCCTTGATGAAGGAACCATTCTTACCATTGATCCCATAGGCTCATGATCTCGTGGACGTCATTAAAAACCATTCATTCATTCTCGATAGATATAAGAGAGATGCCCGACTTGTGAATTTTAAGAGCGCAATAAATAGGAGGGATGATATCCTTATTAGATGAGGACGCAAACAGAAAAAGCACTTTCCTTCCCAAACAGAAATAATACCCAAAGTTAATGCCGAAAGGAGCAGTCCTTATGACATGCCTCAGGTCGAAATTGATGCCATGAATGTGGGGATATTCTGGAACGGTTACAGATATTGCAGAGCCGACTCTAAAGTTACTTTCAGATTGCTAATAGCTAAAGTTATTACATTATCAAACCTCCTGATTTACGAACCCTCCAAGATATTATGGACGTTGCTTTCAGATTGCCAATAGCCAAAGTTATTACATTATCAAACCTCCTGATTTACGAACCCTCCAAGATATTATGGACGTTACTTTCAGATTGCCAATAGCCAAAGTTATTACATTATCAAACCTCGTGATTTACGAACCCTCCAAGATATTCTGGAGGATCGCTGTGCAATAATTTCTGGATTTGCCTGTGTAATATTTTTATTGCACATTGATATCATGGTGAGCTGAAGATAGAGAGTGATTTATGATGCCAGAGGAGAAGAAGAAATATATATGGTTGTATTTGTGGCTATGGAGACGAAGAAATCATCTAAAGTGGCAATTTCAGGCCTGAATTTGGTTGAAAGAGGGAAATGTGGATAGTTTTAGCGGCTGCGGGGTGTGGGTTTTTAGCCAATTGTTGGATCAGGGCCAATAAAAACAAGGATCCAATCGATGACGGGAATTTCAAACCTAGACTTAGAAAAAGAAATGCTCCGAATTCTTGTCAGGTAGAGAATTATGCAAATCCTACTAAGTTTGGGATTAATGGAGGAGCCTTTTCTTCGTTATCCTCGGAGAAAGAACAAACAAATGTTAGCTCTAAATCACAACTTATGGAAATTGAAGTTGCCCACGTCAACATCAACCTTGGTCTGGCAAATGATAAAGATCGATCGGGGAAAAGGATAAGCCAGCAAGACATTCTCCAGGAAAGTCATTTTGGAGAAAATTCTGATATGCTTGCAAACATTTATGTTGGCGAATTTGGGTTTGGGAGTAAATATGAGTCTCAGAAAAGAGGATCCTCTGCGTGTAGAGAAAGAGCAAGGGTTTTAAGGGCGGCGATTAATAAGCCTATGTCTTCCCTCGAAAGCTGTCTCATTGGTTATGAAATTAGCGATTGTAGTTGCGTCTCCTGTGGAAGGCGAAGGAAAAGGCCTCTTCTTGTTACAGATGGGAGTAAAATATCTAACAGGGGAGCAGGGATTTCTCCTCTGCTGCTTCCAATTCCCATAACAGATTATGGACTGCCTTGTCATAATGACATAAACAGTGATGAGCCTGGACCTGTACCTTTAACTGGACTTCCTTCTCTAAGAAAATGCAGTCAAAGTTCAAGCAATGCAGGTATGACGAAGAGAAGAAAAACATGTAGATATAATACGTCAACATTATTTGCTTTCGAATCCAACAAGCGTTTCCCACTCCAAGGTAGTAGCATCTTAGTCTTTTCTATTATTAATATTGCTTCCCTAGAATCAAACCAAGTTTTTAAGAAATTACTGTATGTTTTATCCACTGATTTGATGTGTTGTATTATCTCTTTGTTTTCTGGCAACAGTATATTTTTTATATAATTGTAGTACATCATCATCTGTTTTGGGCAACATATGCTGTTTAAATTCAACAAAGCTTTATTGAAAGGTGACATGTCTTGTAACAGCTGTTATCCTATTGCAAGAGAGAGTATTTTGTTGAGAACAATCCATAGAATTCCTAATTATTGCAAGGATTCTGAGGAATATCCATTAAGAACGAGAGAATCTATATTATACGTTCTATTTGTTCTACTTTATTGCTATTAATGTAGAGACAAGATTTTATTTGTGGGATTTCTTCCACTCCTAGAGGATTCCAAATTCGCTTGACTAGGGAGGGAGGCTAGATAAATCATACAACGAGAAGTGGACTTCAATGAAGAGCGTGTTAATGATAGTGGTTATAATACGGTTTTAACTGTTACCCATCTTTGCTACCTTATATATATGGTGGAAGGAATCTCTTGGCATAATGCACTTTTCCCCTAATGCCTAAGAGAAAGAATTGAACATTGCACTGTCATTTATACTTTTCTCTACTCTTTCTCAAGCTTCAACATGCGGTCTTGATCCCTTTTTTCCTCTAATGGAAATGCAATTCTTGTTTTGGCTTCATGAGTTTTTGCTATTATAAATTTATAAGGTTGTTTTATAGATGTTTGGACTTGTGGGTTGATTATAACCTTTATATTTCACAGATACATCTGCAGGCTATCTTTTGGTTTGTTTTGGAGTTGGCATTGGCATAATGTCCACAATCATGTCAAGCAGGAGGGAAATGCAGAGGCTTACCTGTTTGCTGAGGCAAAGAGAAGAATTGGTTGAGGACCTAAAGGAAGAGCTAGAGACGCGAGGTTCATGGACTGTGAAAGACCTCACTGAAGCCCATAATTGTTTTGAAACCTGGCGACATGCCTTGGGTAAAGAAGAAGGTCAGAGTGATGCTTCTCTTAATGCATTGTCAAATGAGGCCTGTGAGGTTGATGAGAAAATGTCAGATAGAGACCCTGTCAAAAAAATGGAGAACATGACCAGTGTTGAAGCAGAGCTTGAAGCTGAGTTGGAGAAGCTAGAATTCAACTTGCATTCATCTAAGCACCAGATAAAATATCCTGGAAACAATGAGGTTAGCTACTTATCATTCTTTTGTTTTAAGTGGAAAGAAACTTACCCTGCTTTATTTGTTTCTGATAAATATTAAAGCTGTGCTGCCTGTGTTAAATAATAAATTCACGAGTCATTCCATTCTTGCAGAAAATTTTCACTTTCCAAGTAAAACATAGTTTCTCATTTAGTCAACTCTTTGTGCTTTCAAGGGATTGCAAAATCCGGGCTTTTAATGACACATTAACTTGCAGTTCATATCAGTCACTATGAAAACAACACAATTTCTCTGTCTAATTCTCAATATTATTACAATAGAAGTGCTTTTGTCAATGCAAAGTTGCTTTTTTCAGGATTTTTTTTAATATTTGTGTGTTCACTTTCTCTTCCCTAGCATTACTTCTATGACTGTTATTTACTTTTAGCATAAAAACAATCCATAATTCGTTGCTTCCTTATTTCTGCAAGCATTAATTGATCAGATTATGAATCAATTTGGTATAAGAGAAGTCACTAGTCCTAAAGATTTGTGTAAAATAGTGATGTTGCATGATGTTGCATGACAGTGATTAGTTCCATAGAAAATAAAAAATTTCTACCTTGCAACCTTGATATCTCTATCCAAAGGTGGAATAAAGAGGTGAGGATAAATAACCTTAAAATTCTGAAGAAACTTGTGATAGCTGTAGAAAGCAACATGGAGGTTGTGACAAAAAGTCAGAATTTAATGAGGCGGCAACAAGAAGACATGAGCCGACAATAGGACTGCATAGGCCAAGATCAGTCTTCTATGGATCTCATAGTAAGAACACACATTTCGGAGATGCTGGTAAGTGCCTAGAGGATCATGAAACTTTCTTGGAGGATGATCAAGAAAAAAAAGATTTAAATAAAATCTACATATAAGCCATTTAATTTGAGTTTAAAGTAAAGAAAACCTTTTAATGGGCAAGTGAACTCTGAGTTTTTACATACTTGGATGAAACAAAGGGAAGTTTATTTCAGTGTCTTTTACATGTCTTAAACTGACAGGACATGCTATTGTAACAAACCATTAAAGTGAACTATAAATTAGAAAATGCCTTGTAGCCTTTTACATACTTTGTCTTAACTGCTGATTGGTCATGCGGGTTACCTATTGTTTTGAAGTTTTACTAACATATTTGTAACGAAGTTTCTAGTTGCTTTAGCTTGATGTTTAGGATCTTCCTATGATGTTTTATGATCATGCAGCATAGCCCTGAGAATTTCAATGGTGTGGCAGATTGATCCAGATTGCATTGCTGATGTTGGTAATGGAGAACTAAGAGAGGATGGCCTCACGCGTAATGCAGAATCAGAAGAAGACAATAGTTCTTCTACGCATGATGAATTTAATACAGGAAATTTTTCTGTTTCACCACGGGATTTGGAAAGGCGTTTGCATGAGGTTATAATATCAAGGCTCCAAGATCGCATCATAGAGCTTCAAACAGAACTTGAAGTCAATCAAACTGCATTGCAGGCACTTGAATTAGCTCAGGAGGTATCAAACGAGCTGAATCAAACTTCCCAATCATTAAACTCAGGTATTTATTAGCCTATAAAGTTTTGCTTGCAATTTTTTTCATTATGAATTTCAGGTGTATCTGAATTTCAGGTGTATCTGAATTTCAGGTGTATCAGAATAATAATTTATGTTTTAGTTATGATAATAATTTTAGTTGTCTCTAATTCTCTCTTTGTTTGCAAAACTATTTCAGCTGTTGTAAAGGTCAATAATGTTGCAGACACCAGCACCAACAAAAACATTTCTAATTGCAAAGATGAAAGTTACTCACCCTTATCTTTAGTGATTTCAAATGTTGCGTGCCTAAATGCTAGCTAGGTTCCTTTTACAAAGTTCTAATATTAGGGGTGTTGCTGGAATGTACCAATACTACGAGCTAGTAACAAATCCCAAATTCTGGTGGGCTGAGGGTTCCCTATCTATGCTCACTGTAAATCCACTGTGGAGTGGGGGATTCGATTTCTGCAATACTATATTGCTCAAACATTATGGCCTGCTGTTGTGTCCAATACTGAAAGAAAGCATTCCCTGAATATAGTTTTTGCAATTACGGGATCTTTTGAAAAGCCATACATGGATTTTTTTTTTGTATGCTTGGTAAAGAAGAGATTACACTGTATCATCTGTAGATCCTGATTATGGAATTCCCTCATTTTGTATCTCATCTTATTTTATAAAAAAAATATTCTTAATCTTGTACTAGACTTGAGCAGGAACTTTTTGAGCTTTCTTATGCAGTGGATAAAGAATTTGACACAGGATAGATGCTACCATTGTTTTGTTTAATACATTTAAACATCTCCAAATCTAGTTGAGATTGTTTCTTACCTAATACAAAGTTACCCTATTTGTCTACTAGAGGAGATCAAATTTCCATTCATGCCATCTTATGAAGCATTAAAGTGATTTAAGAAACCATGTCAAGGAATTGGGTGATACATGATTTTATCGATGGAAAATAATATAGTGTTGGTGCCTATATCAAACAACAAAATTGACACTATTGAGCTAGTTAAAAAGGAGAAGTGAATTGAATACATTATTTTTCTAATATCAAATTTTGATTAAACCTTACATAAAACTAACTTAAAATTGTCACCAACAAATAGATTTATTTTTTCTAAGTTCAAATAATAATTATTCTTTGAATTTGGATGCATCTGACTTTAAATCTTCGCTAAACCACATATTTCATTTGATTAACAATTTTTTACTTAAAACTAATAATTAAAATCCATTGGTTAGTAAAAAATTCAAACTAAACATACCAAAAATTAAAAGCATAATCATTATTTAAATTTAATAAATAGTAAATTACAAAACCTAAAATATCGATATCTAGAGGGAGGGAGAATGAGGTTTGGTAAGTATGATTATTCATTTTTTTCATTTCATGTTTGTTGGTCCATCGATTTTCAATATTAGATTTATATTACAACATAATCATCATACATATAATTTAAACATATTAAATTACATGATACATGATATCAATGAGCTTCAATTATCACAATTCTCATTTTGACAAACTCAACTTTGACTATGCTTCTATAGATTTTTCTATCAAACTTAAAATTAACTAATCATACAATTATTTATTCTAAGGACTAAACACAACTTTAATTGTGCTGATCACACTTGTGTTTAGTGTCTCGGAGTCAAGGTTAGCTTCAACAAGTAATGTACACCGAAACATTAACATTGGGATAGATTTAGCTTGCAAATGTCTATTTATCTCAAATTAGATAACAAATCTTTACCTACCTATTAATTGACAACAATTTTTTTTTAATGCTACAAGGAAAGTACTCGCCACTTTGTGACACTTGTTTTAATTTCAAATTAGTTTTTGGGATTTCCAATTTGTTGAATGTTTGATAATAAATTATAAATTTGTGGAGACTTTTTAGAGTAATATATTCTATTTGGTACTGAATGAAAATAATTATTTTTGTTAATATTATTATTGGTTGTTCTTGTCCTAGATGTACATGTTTCCTTTGCTGCAACCGTACGTATTTACCATTATTTATAGGAGTTGGCATTCATTGTTGGATGCAATACATTCACAAAGGGGTTGGTTGGACAAACAAACCAAGTTGTATTATTTAGAGAAGGCCTTATGTGAGGGTGCCACACCAATTTTACTGACTTATGTATTATTTATTGGCCACCATACCAAGTATTGTGGGGTCACAACATATTCAAAATGCAGATATTTTATCTTAAATTAGCATTGGACTCTTCTCCCTCAACATTTTTGCCATCATTTTACATAGTAGATATCATTCATTGAACCTATAAATGGCATAAACATCTTAATGTTATGATTATTTTTGTTGGAGATTAATTGTAAATGTCATTTCTTCTCATTTTATCATAAAATATAAAAAATGAACATTCTACTAAAACAACCCCAAAAGCAACGATGTCTCAAACAAGAAAAAATACAAAAAGCATCATACTTCCAAACTTAATAAGTCCTAATATGTGATAGGTGTTGTGGTATTTGTCCTACCAACACAAGGACACTAAATATACACACAATGTGCCTTTATGCCTTAAATGGTTTAATTGCAAGAGTCCATAGTAGTATTAAGTACCGATGTGACTTGTTATCATTAAAATAGTTAGAATTCAACCTCAAGAACATTATTTTCTCTTGATAATGCTCATCTATCAGTGACGGTACAAATTTGTGCTGATATCACTCCCCTCTCTTAGATGTTACTTTAATGCTAATTGCCATTTTTCTAAATAATTGCTTGATTCTAAATTGCTCTTGTGACATAGTGCAAAGTTTTGTCTAAATGCAACATTATCCAATGATTCATTGGGATTATTACATGTTAGATTTTCATTCCTTAGGTAACATTTATTTTGTAAAACTAGTAGTAAATTACTTTTCAAAAAATGACCTTGTCTCTCATACTATCCTTGCCAATTTTGAGTATCCTCATACATATTTTCTTGAGGATCATCTAGCGTACTAATGCCAGTATTTATCAACCATTTGAATCCTAATCATTACTTCATTTATAAGGTGAATTAAAAGCTCTTTGCAAATTTCACATTTTCATTGAGAGCTTTAAAAAATATTTTTGAGAATGGTGTCATCTTATGGAACCTAAAAGTCTACTACATAAGTTGGAGAATGTTTTTTTCATCTTGTCATACCTATCCAATAAAAATTCCCCTTCTACTATGCTTTCATGGATTCCCATAACTTGGTCCACACTATCAATCTTGGCACTTTTTTGGGGAATGCTAACAAGGTTCATGCAAATTGGGTTGGAGATTTGTTTGTTGCATGTGGTGGAATAGTATGACTACATCACAAGAATCCCTATATCTTCTATATGCTGCAACATCATATTCTATGAGACTTTGTCTTTGTTCTTTAATGGGGTCAAACACTTTACATCTGCGAAATTGCTATACTTCATATAAATAAGAATATTATACAAATTTGTGCACTTAGCAACAACAAATGTTGTAAGCATGAGAGGATACTGGTGATAAGTGTGGAATTTCTCTTTGTGCTCACAATCACGGTGTCTATGATATTGTTGCTCTTAGTGGTGTTCTGTCAAACAATCGACATGCATTGTCTTTGCTATCCAGATTTTGCATACATTTTTGTCCTATAGGACATTACAACTACAATATCCAACAAAAAAGGTTATTTTGTACACTTTTATGGACATCTACATCCAATTCCAAAGAACCCATTAATGGCACAACATAGGAGGATGCTATGCAATGAACATTGGAATTTGGCATTGCATGCCCAACAATAATGAATGAAGTGTAAGTAAGGTTTACTTTGTAGAAGAATGTTTAGCCCATTATATTGCCTTGCAATATTAGGGATTAGTTATGCAAGCATACAAATTTCCTACTCACTTACATGCTAAGTCAATCCTTCCACATTTGTACTTATATATACCTTACCTTTGTGAGAAACTGGGAATGTTGATCATTTGTGACTTGGTGAATATATACCGCAATTTTACCATTTGATTTACAATTTGATTAGTGTGACTCTAATCACATTGTAATTTTTAACATGACTAAAAATTAAATTGACAATTCTTTAAGATAAGATTGATTGTCAAGTGGATGCATATTAAAAGTTATGATTGTGTTGCTAACAATTTAGGGCTTTAATCAATCATGCAACTAAAATTTTATCAATTTAAATAATGTCACACTTAGAAAAAATTCATGACCATGTGTAAGTTTCAAAGAATGAATTGTGATGTATGAGATCTAGATAACCAATTATATTTAAATTTTTGTGACTATTTATTCTGCTTATTCTTCTTATACTTTATTCAAGCCATTTAATGATTAAGTATGAAGCCTTCCAATGGTTTGATATTTATCTTACTTCTTATAATTCATTCATTATGATTGTACGTGTCTTCATTTAATACCACACTTCTCTATCCTTCTTCCAAATTCTAGGAACTATCCCTATTTCTCATAATTTTCCTTTGATCTCCAAACCATTCTCAATGCCCTCTTTAATGCCTTCAAGTTTTGTGTTCTATTTTTATCTCCCATCCCCCATGTTGCTTAACCATTTCCTACTATTTCTATACCCACATCTTCCTTTCTTATCCTAGTTTTTGCCATACAAACCTTATACCTTAACCTAGTTATAGCCCCTTTGATTACATACACCTTGTGTTTTTTGTATCTACTCACAAGAATTTTATATTCAAATCAATCTTTCTTAACATAGTCTTATATTGCCCAACTTTTTTGTCACAATCATGAATAAATTACATGATAGAATTCATATAAATGATTTACAATGTTATCATATGAATATTTGAAATTTCCTTATCTATTTTAAATTTTCCCTATTTTTATTTAGTTGTATCTTTTTCCATCCCATATTGTCCCCATAAATGACCCCAAAAAAGTTATCCCTAGAACCCACCCCTCTATACCTTGTCATCCCAATCTTAGAAACTTTGGGTAAAATAGAACATAAGGTATTAAAAATTCACTAGATTAGAGGATCCTTCACACATGGTCTCACAAGAATGATTGTGAAATTAGATTTAATATCACATCACCTCTTCTTAAATGAAAATATTCATCTAAGGTGTCTCATTATATACTTTAATGCATATGTTTTCTTGGTTATCATTTGAAACATGGACATATTATGCATATATGTATTATTCTAAAGCATAACTTTAATATTTTATTTGTAATAATAAAATTCAAGTTAAAGATATCAATATTCACTTAGGAAACACACTTTTAACATATCAATTTGATCTCAAGTATAGTCAAGAAGAAATGGATGATGAGGCTATTTACATTGCTATTCATATTGAGTATGCTTTTTTTTGGAATATATCAAAATATGTTTTAAATATCAAATGTTGACGGTATACATGTAAATACATCAAACATGATGATCAAGGAATATATATATACAAAGAGAGAGAGAGAGAGAGAGAGAGAGAGAGAGAGAGAGAGAGAGAGAGAGAGAGAGAGAGAGAGAGAGAGAGAGAGAGAGAGCACATTGTTGGTTGTTGGTGTTATGATGTTGGACCTCAATATTTCAATAAACATTTCAATATAAAAAAGGGGGAATTAATTAAAATCAATAAAATCAAAAAGTTATGAATGATACATCATTCACTACACATCATCATAAGATTAAATGTGCCAATGAGTAAACATCTATTGAAACATCATAAAGAAAGTACATATATATTGCACATTACACCTTTATATATATTACTTTTATCCATTGAGACACACATAATGATAAAAAAATGTATCATCACCAACTTGAATTATGCAACATGGCATTATACAAGATAGTCCCATTGGGGGTATTTATGCATACAACTTTTGGTTCCATTGAAATAGATCCATTACCACTTGATTACATTGACATTATTAGTTAACATCTTCCATGTTTTGGCCAAAAGGCCATTCTTTAGATAAACTTTTTCTAGTAACTTGTCATCCTTAATTATCATAAATAGTCGGTCTTCCAATTTTATTAAAAGAATGTGATAAAAAATATTTCTTACCCTTCAATTTAATTTCTAATTCAAATTGAGTAACTTCGTATTTCTTAAAATTTATTAATTGAAATTTTCCCAATAAAGACTTAAAAATTATGCCATTGTTCTATTGTTTGTATTTTGCAATTATGATTTTCTTATTATTTCTTACAAGTAATCTATTTCATTCTTATGGTATTGCCTTGTAAAGATTAATCATCTCAGAAGAAGGAAATGCTACCAATTTTTTCTTTTATAATTTTTTTTTCTTATTTTGAATACGTTTGTAAGCTCTATTAATGGCTAGATCTTCAAGACAGATATAGGCCAAACACATAAATTTTGAAGCCTCAATGAATAATTGAGTTGAGTTCTTTCAAGGTTGATTGATGAAAGGAAGTAGAGATGTGCAAGATGCTTCCTACAATAGTGTATGACAATATATATGTGAAAAAACAAAAAAAAAAATATTGTTACAAGGAAATAAACACAAAAGTAGATTATTTGGTATCATAATTTACTTGTATGATTTTTTTGAATTTATTACAAGTAGATTATTATAATCAAACATGAGGATGGCTATAATTTTTTTTTAAATATTAAAAATATTTGAAAATTTAAAATATATATGGTGCACAAGAGGAGAGAATCCTCTCCAAGATGGTATTAATTTTTCTTACAAAAAAAAAAATTAAATAAAACTTGATGTCCCATTAAAACTATGACATTTTTAGTAAACTTAATTTTAAGAAATATGAAAAAAAAAATTATTTCCATGCACTAGATTTTCAAGTTATCTACATGGGAAATATCAAAATAAAAAAAATGTTATAATTTAAATGGAACATCCCATTAACATTAATATAGTATTTTTAGCAATTAAATTATTCTTAAATTTATAAAAAGCTATCTTCAACTACATTTAACAATAGTATTACTAATAGGAAAGCAAGTTGTAAAGCTCATTCAACACTCCACAAACTTAGTGTACAAACCCAAAATGGAAAGAGGGTAAAGAGTAATGCAATGACCTAGAATGAAATGCAATTTTCAAATTCTAAACAATGTAATTTATTGATTACACAACGCAATAGACTAAAAATGAAATGTTGTGAATGCAATTTTGAATTTTGACAATGCGCTAAATGAAAAAAGTTAAGCTAGATCTAATGAAATTAATGAAACAAAAAATCAAAAAATTGAACAAGAGATGTAACAACAGCAAAAAAAAGCATAAAACAAAAGTTTTCATATTCCAAAAATGATCAAGACTCATTCGCCCTAGGTCGAATGGGTCATAGATTAGGGTTTAGAAGTTGATTTTTATATTTTTTTAAGCCTTTTTCAATAGGTTTTAGATTCAAGTCTGTATCAGTAAGTTTAAGGTTCAAATTTTTGTAAATGCTATGTGAAATGCAAGTTAAAAATGTGACAAAATGATGAATGAAAAGAACTAGTTTGATATGCAATTTTGTTTTTATTTTCAAATGAAAATTTATGTGATCTAAATGATATGCAAGATGATTTATGTTTTTGTATTTTTCATATTTAAAGAATGCAAACAGTGCAATTCTAAAACCCTAGACAAGATGAAAATTTGAATGCAAAGTAAGACACTCTAAATGGGATCTAATTCAATGCAAATGAATGCAAGATCTAACCTAAGATGAAAAGAAAGATTCCAAAAATTAGAAAACTACAATGTTCAATAACTTAGGTTCACCAAAATGAAACATAGAAAAAGGGGGGCTTATCAAAGTGGATTAACAAGATGATAAATCACACCTTTTTACTAGTTATTTCATTCAATTATGCATAGAAAAACAATAGAAAAAAAACCTAACTATTATAATAGTAGATAGGAAAGTTTTAAGATGTTGAAATGAAGTGTACCTTGCTGAAAAAGTGTTGTTTCAAGCTTCACTAAGGACTCATTTTCCCAGTGGTGAATGGGTCCCTATTAGGGTTTTTAAAAACTAATTTTTGAGTTATGTTCTTCAATTTTTGCACTCCCAACTCCTAGGTGTTTAGCTCCTGAAATTCAAATGTAAATTATGTAGAATACTTTTCGTGATCTTGCAATATAAATGACAACTTTTGTAACTTTGACAATCTTTGAAACTTTTATTCTCCACTTGATCTTCAACCTAAAACCAGCAATCAAACATCAAGAGAGAAGAAAAATTGTTGTTTGTTAGGGAATAGGGGTTTGCCTTGGTGAAACCCCATTTAGGTAATTAAACCTTGAATTGAAACAATGCATAAAAGGAATGATGAATGAACAAATTTATGTAACAACTCACCAAACCCTTATTGAACCTTGAATTGCAAATCTAAAACTTAACATGAAATGGACTCAATGAGTGTAGATCTTGATCATGAACTTGGCATGAGATAATGGCTTTGAAGACTTGAACTTGATCACCAATGGTATATCACATTAGCTCAAAAATATGCATGACTTTGACATGATGAAAGAGATCCTTGATTTATGTAATAAAACCTTGATAATCTTCCCTTGAATGCTCTTGTAAAGTATTAGGATGCTCTCTTGAAAACTTAAATTGCTTTGATGAAACTATGTAAAATAACCTTATATTTATACTTAAGATTTAATCCTGAAAATAAAATACACAAGCTGACATCAGATCTAGCACTCAAAATCATTAAAATCCTACCACAAACAAGTTCAAAAAGGGGTTTCTTTAGTTAAGAAGGACCCATATTCCATACAGCGAATGGGTCCTACCACAGTCAACTATTACACATTTCGGGGAGGTGAAATGTTATGCTAAAAGGGGGTCCTAGGACCTAGGAAGGACCCATTCACCAAGTGGAAAATGGGTCCTAGGTCACTAGGCTAGGAATCAAACCTTGCCAAATTAAATGTTGTGAAACATCATTAATGAATGTCGAGATTTATCCTTTGTAAAATGCAATAAAAAAGGCTTGGATTTGAATTTAAGGGGCCAATTAAGCTCTTATTAACCTCAATAATTAATAAAGCCCTAGATTAGTGTGAAAGTGTAAGAATACACTTTACAACACCCTAAATAAGGCACAATTAAGTCCATTTTATCATTAATTATTCATTCCCAAAAAAAGTGTGAAAAAGGGTTACTTTTTTCTATGGTACATTTTTCAATCACTTTAGTGAGAGTTTTCCCCCATGAAAAAATCACACTAAAGTAGACATTCAAGACACTCATGTATGTAGCAATGAAAAAGATACATAATCATACCCTATCAAAGACCAAGAAAAATAAATGAAAAAAAAGGATCAAGCTTCAATCGTTCCAACATAATGTGGAACATAGTTGTTTGTATGAAACAAGGATCAAGCTTCAACGGTCTATCCAACACGATGTGGACTAGGTCTAGGTTGTTTGTCTGTAACATGCATGCTCACTTTGGGGTAGTGGAACCCTAGGTTGTCCACTAGGTGAGTTATCCCAAAAAGGTGGCAAATGAGAGAATCATATTAGCCTCCCATACTATATCAAAGTTATCCTCTTGATAACTTTAATAAGGCACCACAATGTTATGCTTTTGAATTTTATGGTATAAGTTTTTGTTTAATGGGATTTTTCTTCATTCGTGTAAAGCCTTCTTCTTATGGAACATCGTTCCTAATGTCTCCAAGAGAGGATAAGTAAAGAATATCAAATCACAACTTATGGGATGCCTTGTTTGCATCATGCCACTAAGGAAAATCATATGCTTAGAAATATCACACTCTTGGAGGACATCAAACCTAATGACACCACCAAGAAAAGGACACATCACAATAAAAAATAAAATCACAACATGGAATATGCAAAATGTCGAAAGATGTATTCCCCCAATTTAAAGTAGTTTGTAACAACCTTGTTATGAGAAACTAATTTAAAGTAGCCAATGTTTTCTCCTAAGACATGAAAGCTTTTCTGAAAAAACCCTATGCCAAGTCATATGTTTTTGAAATAAAGCTATGTCATGAAAAAGGAAAGAGGGATTTCCCCCAAGAATACATAAGGGATCTATGGATTCAGGGTCAATATGTCTTTGCTACAATGTTGTCATAGAATGCGAAACTATTATCATTCCCCAAATATTCATGGAACGGGAAGAATGACACATAGAGAGTGGAAAAAAAGAAAAATCCTTTCGAGTCAATGGAATAGACCTAAATGTCTTAATGCCTTGTGTCATCCCCAAAAGGAAAACATAAGACAAAATGAAAAGATAAATGTTTATGACATAGAGAAGAATGTAGATTCATACAGAGGAATTCCACAAAGAGAGAGATACATCAAATGAAACATTACGAGGATCACATTATTCACATGCAATTACATACAAGAACTTGTAAAAAAAAAAGAAAAAGAAAAAGATATTAGTAAGGAACATGCAAGTGAACCTATAGTAGGTCATCCACATCCTAATCTTGGTCAGTATAAATGGATGGCAGAAAACTAGCCAAAGGGACAACAACAAGTGTTGAACTAGGGGTGAGCACCAAGTTCAACACTATTTTCAGGAGATTTGTCATTTAAGCCCATAGAAGAGGAAAAAAATGTGTGAACGATGATCTTCACCAAGCTAAACAAAGAAAACATAAACAAGGTTAGTCATTCAAATTAGCACAAACATCATTCCCTATGAGATTCTTGATCAAACAAAGATGAAAACATGAAACAAAAGCACAAAATAAAGAAAATGAAAGCATGTTAACAAACTAAATAGATCAAACCTCCATCCCATAGGGGGATCAGTGTCACTTTGATTTGGAGAGTGGCCCTTTCCCAATCCCTTTGATAAGCTTCAAGATCCTTGATGAATTTGGAGTAGAGTAACAATGCATAAGATTATCGATGAAAATGGATTTGATAAATTTCAATTGCCCTCAAAGATAGTGATAGAAATTGGATGATTAATGGATGGAATGAGCATAATGACTTTGAATGGATTGTGGATCCATATTATGAAAATGATGCCTCCATTTATAGAATCCAAGGGTTGAAGAATGAGAGGATTTGATGAATGTGGGATAAAATGAGAGCCAATGAGAATGTGCCAAGTCTCACAATTCTATTAGAGGAAGTTGGAGAACATTTTGGGAAATGTGTGAGTGGAGGAGGATGGAAGAGAAATAAATGAAATTGGTTGATGATTTGAAAGGGTGTAAGAGGAACTAAATAAAATTGGTTGATATTTGAGAGGATGTAAGATAATTTATTGCAAATGTAAGAGGATGTGATATATTTTTGAAAACCTTTGGAGGGAAATTGAATGAGAGGTTGTTGAGAGGAATATTCTTTGGAAGATGCCTTTGTGATGGAAATTAGAGGATTTAAATAATTAATAGAAATTATTATCATGTGCAGCCTGGTTAGTTGACCATGGGTTGATTTAACTCTTGAGGAGTTAAAAGCTGGAGGAATTAATAATGATGATTAGAAAGGTGATTTAGGATTAATTAATCCAGAATTAATTAATTGGAATGAATTAGGAGATTGTGACATTTGATTGGATTGATTTTAATCAAACAAGAGGATTTAGGAGGATTTAATTAAATAATTTGATTTAATTAAATATGATGAAAATTAGTTAGAAGAAGGGTGAATTAATCCAATAAATTTAATTATTTGATTAATAGCTGAATTTAACTAAATAATGATGATTATTTAATTAATTGGATAGTTTAAAGTGATTTAGGAAGAAACAATGTTAGTTAATTAGAATTAGATGCATAGTATCAATCAGGACCTTTTCGATGTCTACATTATGCCCCTCTTTGAAGTGAGGTACTTGTTGCATTGGTTTAAAGAATAACACTCCTATGATCAAAATTAAAAAAATCTAATTTTTGGATGCCCCACTACTGCCCCAGTGGAAGAAATTACATTGCTACACTACCCCCTCGTGAGATTAAGCAAAATTGCAAAATTGGGTCGAGCTCACAAAAAAGGTTCAACAACAAATCAGGAGTGAAAGACAACCCACAAGAAGCAAAATTAAGCTTACGACGATGAAAACAGATCAAAATAGGCTTTGTTGGAAAAAAATAGATCAAATGGGTTCAAAAACCCCAAAAAACCCTAAACAAATTGCATAAATATGGTTATGAGGGTCATTTTCAAATCATTTGCACTCCGAGCCTTCAAAAATCTTGACTTTTTGGTTTGAGGTGCTGATGGAATGGTGGCATGTGTGCTTCCCAAACATCGAATGGATTGAGTTTGCAAGTTCTAGCGGCCCTAGAACCTAGGACCCCTGGTACACCTTTCAAAAAATTTCTTGTTTTGCATGATTTTGATGCATTTATTAAGGTCCATTTAGGTTGATCAAAAGTGATCCCCTAGGGTACCACATTTGTTATGGTCAATGTTTCTTTTAAGAATGCGGACCCGTGTTTGTAGTATAGCGTTGCACGACGCTAGAGGGTCTTAGGGTCACCGAAAATATTTTGACTCACCTTTGCGAGATTGTGCCGCATGGCCCCAGCAAAGTCTGACATCGCCCCTAAATGTCGACTTGCTTTCATAATGGAAAGCTTCTTTCCATTATGGCGTCACTTTTTAAAAATGATAGAGGGTCACCTTTGCAAAAGTCGTGCCACCTTTGCTTCTTAGAAGATTTTATTTTTTTAGAACACACTGATTTGATGAATTTCTAATGTCATGGGTGCTTATGATCTAGGAGGTCCTTCAAGTGCTTAACTCGAAGGAGCATAGAGGTTAAATTTTGTGTAGAGTGAGACATTTATCAGATAAGGCATTGTTCTTTCTTGGCGCAGTCGGATTTAGTCATGTGGCCCAAATGCCTGAGGTGTGGATGCACCTTGTGATGATGATTGCATTAGTGGAGAGATGGTAGAAAAAGAGTTTCTCATTTAATTTACTAACCGGCAAGGCCATCGTCATCCTTGAGGACATGTGAATCCTATGGATCCCAATACATGGTGAGAGAATTGTATATGATGTGGAGATCAAAGGTGATGCCATATTCTAGCTCTTCGATGTCGATCAATATGAGACTAATAGTGGCTAGATAGACCTTCACCAATATGAGGGGATTGCCCATAATTTTACTTTGTTTGTCAATGCTTTAATCTCAAGAGTCCTTGTTCCTGACAAGAGAGCTAGAGGTTGCAACATTGGATGGAGGATTGTTTGGTATTGCATGATGGAGGAGATGATTGCCTATGCTTGGGGGTAAATCATCCTAACATCATTGTGATATGATGATAGGATCTAGTACTGTTGCACATGAATAATAAATTTCACAATGATTAAATGAAAGGTCTTGAAAATGTAATTATATAATTTAAAGTGCTTAAATAATCAAAGCAATAACAGAGTGATGAACATAATATAAGAGAGATAGAAGAGAGAAGACAAAACACAAGTTGATAATGGAGTTCACCAATATGGCTACGTGTCTGGGTCCCTCTCCAAAGAGTGACTGATCCTTGATTATGCTCCAAATTGATTACAAGGCATCAATAGAATACAATGTCGAGTGTTCAAGAGTTTCAAAGTCTTCCTCTTTCAAGTGTAGTAGAGTAACACTCCTTCGATGCAAAAATTCAAACACTCAGACTCTCCATACAAAATTCTCTCCACAATTTAGAATTCTCTCATAAAAATCACTACTTGCTTATTCCAAGTCCTAAATTCCCCCCTTTTTATACATAATTTTCCCATATGGGGTTAAACCACCATATTTAATAAAATAACCCCCTTAAAATAAATTTCCCTTATTTTTACAAATAAAAAATTAATCTCAACCATTATCCCCTTAAAAAACCAAATTCTTCCATTTGGGTTCCATATTGTTTACTTATTTTTGTCTTTTCTCGTAAGAAAGCCATTTAGAGGTTGATTAGTTTTAATATTAATTTTAACAACCAAACTGTCTCCCGTATATTCATGGCCCTCATAATTTTGGGCAATAAAAATCATAAGGGATTAAATTTGTTTTAAGTTTGGAGGTTAACTTTAATTTTAGTTTTAAAATATATTTTATGACATTTCAAGCCCTTAAAAATCTCCCTTAAAATCTTTTAAAATGCTCTAAAAATCTTTAAGAATCTTTATAAATCCCCTTAAAAATCTTGTAGTATGGGCTTTTAAAACTTAAAAGGTTTAATAATTTAAATATAAGGGAATTTAGATTTTAAATTCAAATAGTCATGTCATCATTTTTTTCCATGTCATCATTCTTTCCACATCATCATTCCTACCTCATCATCATGGTCAACCCTCAATTTTGACTGACCATAACTTTCACATACGGACTCGGACTTGGTTTGTTCAAAATGCATCAAAAAGCTCTTGACAAGATCTTCACAATGGTGATGAAAGATGGATCATGTGGAACACTTCAATTTTTGACAATAATTTTCCACCCGGATCACATGTATCATGATATGTACTAGGTCGTATATTTTAGGGCCTACAACATTGGATTGGGAGTGACTCTTCTTCACGTTTAGGCATATGAGCATATAACCATTTTGAGTCCCATGATTGTAGATGTCCAGATAGATTGTGATGACCTTGTGGATTATAGGTATGAGGGGATGACTACCCTCCATTATATAGGTATCATAGGCATCCCACATTGGAGGTTGGTTATTGATGAGATGACATTGTTTTGGTGGAGACCATGGCTCCACTTTCATAGATGGCATGTTGATCATGCCCAACTTTCCTACCGTCGACAGTCTCGATACCTACAGGGATGAGAGCACCATATGATAGAGTAGTACCTCTTGGATAGGGTTGCTCAGTAGTTTGGAGAGGTATAGGATGCCCCTAATGACAAAAAAAGAGCCATATTCGCGTGAAGGATGAAAGAGACAACATGGGGGTAGAGGATCCCTCCCTAGTAGGCCATAGATGATTTGTGACAACTTGTGATGGTGTCATGGGTAAAACTTGCTTTGATGGTCCTGCAAATACAGGAACTACATAGGCCTACGATGATACTTTCAGGCCCATGCTCTGATTTGATTGACAATACCAGCATTGTGCCTGCAATAGTGAGAGGACGGGTCAAAGGACCCTAGATTGGACAGTTCACCCAATAGCTAAGACATCAAGGAAAAGACAAACAAGATGGAGACATAGGGCACAATAAGCATGAAAAATAGGTCCCATCACTAGTGCCATCTATTGGACAGAGGCCACCATTGCAGCCACACTAGTAGGTACCACAACCACCACCACTAGGTCCCAATCCTTGGGATGGGAAAATAGTAGCGCTGTAGGCACAGGTACAAACATTGATAGGGCAGTTACAATAGGCCCAAGAACAGATTCAGACCTTGATCCAGGAGAGGTATTAGGCATGGAAAGAGGTGGCATAGGAGTGCTAAATGAGATAGGATACGGATCTCAAACTATCCTTGGAGTAGGGATGAAGACAATAGATAGAGGTAGCAGTGCATCACATGCAGTGTTAGGCCACAGTCCCAGCTGAGATGTATGACCAAGCTATGCAGGAGGCCTCATACTACAAGCTATTTTATTAAAAGGTTGTGGCACAGGAGTGACGAGAGCCATATTTTTCCCACATCAGTTAGATTTCTCCCACCAAGCTCCCACGTGTAGGTACATCAAGGAGAAAAACAAGGTCTCACCACCATAGTCAAGGCAACCACCATAGGGACCAACAGAGCGAGGGTAGCTCAAGGTTCTGATAGTGTATTGGACACATTTTTTATTTGTACAACCTAATTTATTATGTGTATACATTCATTGGCTAAGTTTTGATTAGCCTCTTGTATATTCGATGATGATACTATATATTTGATCCCGATTGTATCATGACATTCAAAGTTTTTGATATATATACATGAGATGACTTTTGATGTGTTTATATGATGTGATGGCTATTTTATTTTATGTGATGGGTGTATATGGATGGATGCATGTAATACTTTATAGTATGATGCTTTATGTTATGATGTTTTATGATGCGATGGATGTATATTATGAATGCACATCGATCTATATGGATGTATTTTTATATGATGGGTGATGGATGTAATGATATGTTTTACTTCTTTTTTAGTATCTTTTCTATATGTGATGTATGTATGTATGATGAAATAATGTGATGATTATGAAAATGCTTATATAGCTATGTAATGGATATTTTAATGAAAATGTGGGTGTATGATATGTTTAGAATAACCAATCTATATTATGATGGATAATAAATGAAAATGAAATGTATGTGAAATGAATGATGTCTCCTATTATGATGTGCATCATGCTAATATTTTGTGGATGTAGGGTGGATGCAGATATATATTTTACTTCTGAATGTCATGATACCATGTTAGTACTAGTATATGGAGAGGATAGAAGAAAGATGGATCAACCATTGAGTTCAAGATGATTCAGAAGTTTAACAAGTCTATGAGTCGCCAAGACTTTATTAGATATGATGATGATGATGATGATGGTGATTTTTTTCTTATCATATATTAGGTGAATGAAGGGCATTACTTTCCTTATTTTTGATAATATGCATAGATACGATGCATCAAGGTATAGAAAACTAGGATGACATTGTACCTAGTGAGATGGAATTTGACTCGACAATTAGACATGAGTATTCCTGTTCACATCTGGCATACAAAACCTTGCTTAGGATGTATTTTAGATATTTCAAACATCTCAGATCAAAAAATAGAAAGGTGAAACCTCTTAATATAATAGTCAACAAGATACTTAAAACACCCCCCCTACAAACCAAACAAGGTAAGCATGACCAAAATTATATTACAAGAATATCCAATAAGCACAATAGACAAAAGATAATGATCAATGCCCCATTCCTTTCTCTCTAAATAATTTTTATTAGACATCATTGAGAGGTCATTGGAATGGGCACAATAAGATAAATCAAAAGATAAAGTAAACAAACAAGCTAATGTTCTTCATCCCTCTAGCCAAGACTAAACTATGGTGATGCCTGATGTTGATGTCCATTGTAGGAAGGATGCATCCAAGGACATGATGTTACCAAATGAATTTGAGACTAATTGGATGATGGGATATTGATACCAAGAGTTAACCAACTTGTTTACCTACTAACTTAGATTGAAGACCTTGATGTTTGAGTTTTCACTTTCAATTTTTCACACTTGTTTCTGATTGTTTTACCAAAGGTTGGGGGTGACAATCATTTATTATGAGTGAATGTTTATGTCAGGTGATCATTGAAGTGGGATGGATGATTTTGGGTTTTTTGAATGTTTTTGGTGTTTTGAAATGTTTTGAGGCTATTTTTGGTATTTTCAAGATGTTTTATAATTTTTTTTATTTTCAAAAATTCCAATGCTTTTGTTTTTTCTGAGATTTTGACCAAGAACCTAACCTAAGGACCTATCCTAGGGGCCTTAGGCGCTGATCAAAGATTATCCTTTCCTACGTTATACATGTAGAGACCACCTAGTTTTTCTGACACAGACTCGTTTATTGATGAGATATGAACATGTGTGGATTGTCAATTTATTTTGATAGACTCCTAAAGGATTGACCTAATGTGGCTCAGGGGAACATCGATGATGGCCTTGCCTACGTTCAAGCTTAGAGACCTGTAGTTGGACACAACGACTCTATTTTTGACTTTTTTTTTCCTTTTTGAACTATTTTTGGGTTTTTGACATGTTTTGGATGTTTTTGGGTTTTTTAATTTTTTGAACTTTTTTTGGATTTTCTAATTTTAAGGAAGATTGCAAGAATATACATGAATCCTATCCAATGCAAGTATAAGAACATGCCCCCAATGTGGTGTGATAGACTACTCTGATATAGGTAGGAAAAACTAACCTTAGGAATGTGGCAAGTAGTTATATGATGGAACATGATACAAACACAAGATCAAGCTATAATAGAAACAAAGATGGGTGTCAGAAGGATCAATGGAATGCGATGTGTGAATGTGATGGAAAGTGATAGAAGGTGATGCAGAACAAACCAAAGAATCCATGGTGGATGGAAAGTGCTTTATTTACACAAGTTTCCTAATTGCTAGGTTTTCACCAAGGTACTTTCCTATAGTGCCACCGCTGTGGTTTTCACTAGAGGAAAATTTTTTCTATACTGTTTTCAATCCCTTTTCTAATTTTTTATGTTTTTTTATATTTTTGTTTTCTTGGATTTACACCTTGCAAGCTTAGGCATATTTTTTTTGAGATGGGAGCTATTGATAGGCTCCTATAGAGGCTCACCTTCAGGTGTAGATAGCTGATATGCTCCTAATTTATAACTTGTAATGATAAAAAAGGGTCCCAACCAATTAGGTTCAAATTTTCCCTTGTTGTCTAGATTTGGCACATTCTTCTGATTCTATTTCAACATGAGCTCTCCAAATTCAAAGGACTGACTCTTTATCTTCTTATTATAGCTTCACTTGAGATGGTTATAGTACACTTGTAGATGGTTCAAAGCATCCATGCTTTACTAACCTAGTAGTTCTAGCTTCTTCAATTGTGACATCTGATATTCTTCATTAGTAATGATGTTCTTAAGGATGGGAGCTCGATCTCAATGGAAAGGATGGCTTCTAATCTGTAGACCAAGGACAAAGGGGATGCACCTATAGGTGTGCAGATACTCATTCGGTAGGCCCATAGGGCAAGATTTGGCTGTGGGTGCCAATCACAACGAACATCATTTACTATTTTCTTTAGAATTTTCAAGATGGTTTTATTAGAAGCCTCAACTTCACCTTTACCCTTGGGGTAGTAGGGGGTGGAGAAGCAATGTTGGATATTAAATTTTTGGCATCTCACAAACATCCTGGTTCTTGAAAGGTGTTTTATTATCTAAGATAAGGGTGGCAAATGAGGTAGTTCAGGATGAATTTGGAAATCTACTTCCTTGTGATATAGGTCATTGGGATGGCCTCTACCACTTTTTAAAGTACTATGTGATGATGATAATGAACTTGTGTCAATTAGATGAAGTGGGAGTAATTTTACCAATGAGATTGAGCTCCCATTGTGAAAAAGGTCAAGGCGTTATAATAGGTTAGAGCTCCTGCGATGGTGCATGGATGAGGTCCCCATGTTGTTGGCATTGTAAACATCTCTAGACATAATCATGAGCTTCCTTCTCCATCATAAGCAAATAATACCTAGTCCTCGGAGTTTCTTTCCCAAGGTCATACCACTAGAATGTGAACTGCAAATTCCATTGTGTACCTTGGTTAAAGAAGTCAAAGCCTCCTTAGGGTTAAGGCATTGTAAAAGGGTTTCCTTGATACTTCTACGATAAAGGGTATCATCTAAAATAATGAAATGAGACAACTTCTTGATAAATGTTCTCTTAAGGTTTGATGTGATATCAATGGGGAGGACTCATATTTTCAAGTAGGTGTATATGTCATGGTACCAAAGGTCACTAAGACCAGTGATTTCACACACAAACTTAGATTCTGGGACCTTGAAAATTGGTACAAGAAGCTGCTCTACCAAAAATTTGTGTTTATGGACGTTGTGTGGGATATCCAATAGTAATCTAATTATTTCCATAGCATCGACTACTCTATTGTTGGCCCTTGGCATTTGCTTGAATGTGATGTTGGTGAAGAATTCCTTGAGGCTCTCCACCAGTTTATTGTATGGGGTTAGCTTGTCATCCTTTGTTTAGTATTCATTATTGACCTAGTTGATAATAAGCTAAGAGTCTCCATAAACCTTAAGGGCCATGATTTTCCACTACATTGCAATTCAGAGTCCTATGCCTAGAGCCTAGCACTTGACAATATTGTTGGTGCAAGGAAAAGACAACTTATATGAATTCAGTATGCAATATCCTTGTGGCATGATGAAGAAGACTTTTGCTTCTAACCCATGTTGTGTGTAAGACCTGTTGTGCCCCTAGCACACATGCCCCCTTCGGAATGGGGACCCTCTTTTCTTTCGCTTTGTCGGGTCTTTTAGGGCCACCTCATTTTTTGTGCCCCTCTTTTTTTGATGTTTCGCATGGTTGATGTTGCTCCAAAGTTTCATCATAAATCGATCACGCCTCCGCTTTTGGTTTTTGCTACCTTCAGGGGCCTCGGGGAGTCCCTTTGGCATTTTGGCTCTGGAGCGGCCCTAGGACCCTCTGGGCCTGGGCCTCTAGGGTTCCCTTTATAGGCTACCCCTTCGCCATCATCATCCTTTGCAGCGTTCTTCGGGCGTCTTTCCACCCCTCAGGGTCCACCCTGCTGCCCGCCGTCTGAAATTCCTCGTTAGTTTTTGGGGCGGCGCCTGCCCCCTCGAGCCTCGAGACCTAGAAGTCTGCTTCTGGACTTCTGTCTCGGGCTCACCATCTGCGGTGACGAGCCTTCAGCGGCTGCCCGCCCCTCGGGCCCCGCCTGAGTTTGTTCCGTCAGTGCTTTGTTCCTGCCCGCCTACCGTGGGACTTTCTGGGCCCGACCATCTGGGGTTCTATTCTCGAAACTCAGTGACGGTTCCGCCGTCTATCGGTAGCGAATTCCTTATGGGTTCACACCCTCCGGGCCCCGGGGCTCTCCTTGCCGTCGCCGTTGAGCAACATGTAAATCTTTCGGTGGCAAATTTCTTTCGTCTTCCCACCCTCTGGGCCCCGGTCTGATCTTTGCCATGGCCGTTCAAAGTTCGCGAAAATCTTACGATGGCCGTCATCTCGTGTCCTCTTGGCCGCCGGGCCCCGAAGGCTCCGCAGTCGCCGCCGACCTAAATTTAAATTCCACCAACTTTCCCACGACGGTATGATCATTAAATGTGGGTATTAATGGCAGTTGGGGGTATGAAATGCCCAACCTGCCAATGTCATTTTCATAATCCGAATTGGAGCGAGTTAGAGTAGGAGTCCTCTGGAGCTCGCCATCTTCAAAGTGTCGCGATCGTCACCCTCGGTGCCACTTCGATCAGCATAGGTGAATCCCACGCCTCAACACTTAGCGTATTCGAGGTAGGCCATCCCCGTTTGCTCTCCCATCTTTTTTCATCATTTTGGAGGATTTAAATGAATTAAATAAATTAGTTAGGATGAAATAGATGCAAGCACACTAAATTACGCCCATAACCCATATGTTGAAAATTGACAAGCCTAGCGAAAATGCCCTCGCTGCCGATTCAAAACTTTTCCATGGCGCGGGCGTTCTTCGTGCAGGGCAATCCGCTACCCCGGATTCGAGGCCCGTCTTTGCCGTCAAACTTCAAAACATCAAAACACCTGTGGGTAGCAATCCTCCTCCCCAGGCCCGGTCCGTCGGGTTTCCCTGCTCAGGCTTTCGTTTGCTTTTCACCCAGCTTGAACTACCAGAACGCTCCGCCTCCACGTCTCCCAGATCCCGGCATCTGCTCTGCCATTAAGGCTTGAAACCTAGCTCACGTCCTTCATTCATTCTAGACCCGGACCCTCAAAGTTAAGTCTCTAGAGTTCCCTCGGGGTCTACCTTCTCCGAACGGCTAGCGTCGCTCGGCGTCCGCCCTCTGGGCTTCGCCAGTGCTTCCGCTTTTTAAAACCTTGGCAGGTTGAAATTCGACCCTTCGTTTTTGCCTCCAGGCCCCAGATGTCAGGCCTCCACTCCTCATTTTCCATCGTTACTCAAGTCCGAGGTCTTTCGGCGAGCTCTCTGATGCCTTCCGGGCTCTGGACCCTGCTTGCCTCTCCGCTGTTGCCTTGTTCTTTTGAAACTGCTGCTTTCGCATCCCCGGGCCCTGGCTACTGGACTTCCCCCCTCAGAAGTTCATGAATCTCCTGCCATCAGAATTTCCTTTTTGTATGCTCGCTCGCCAGGCCCCAACCTTCTACTTGTTGTGCTTTTTCACAAATTTCTCGTGACCACCGGGGCGTCAGGCTCCGGTGACCGGACTTCCGCCCTCAGAAGTCCTCCTTTTGCCTGCCGCTGTTTTCAATGGAAATTCTTCCCCGTCGCCCTACCCTCCGGGCCCCGGGCCACTCCTTGCCACAGCTGTTTAAATCAACGAAAATCTCACGGTGGCTGGCACGTCACGTCCTCCCGGCCTCCAGGGCCTACCACGCCAAGTGCCTCCAGGCCTAAATGACAAACTTAACGTCAACCGCCTGTTGGCCCCCTGGACCTCAGGCTTCGGGATTCTGCCTCTGGATTTCTGCCCGCTGTCACTTATCACCAACGGCTATCTCCGGATAGCTTCCTAGCTTGGAACCTCTGGTCCTCCTTAGATCGATCCAAACAAACTCAAACCTGGAATCCAACCTTGACCCATGTCCTAAATTTTTCTCTTCTCCATCATGAACCTATCAAAACATTAAAATTTGATCAAGGAGGGTCTCCGGGAGCTTTCGGCTATGTTTTCCCTTCCAGACAGCATTCTTGCCAAAGAAGTCCGGCCCTCCAGGCCTGGATTGTCCAAACGACCTGAAACAAAGATCGATAACATCTAGAGATAAGATTTATGATATACTTAATTGATTATTTAGATGTTATGCTCAAAATATGGACTAACATGAATGCTTTAATGTTTTATTGTGCTGACTTTGCCCTTGCTTGCAGGATATATGGAATCAGTTGCCGGAACTTCAGGAGCCTCCACTGAAAAGCACAAGGGAAAAAAGTCAGGAAAGACCCCTCGAGGAAAAGAAGATAAAGATTAGTTGAAGTTTCAGTTCCAGGGTGAGCCACTCCAGTCGAAGGTCTCAATGGACTGGAAGGAGATTTCAGATACAAACATTGGCCAGGTTGACATAGACGAATTCACTTAGAGTGTCAAGGTCAACCCGACAATGAAAAATGCCAGACTAATACGGCAGAGCAGAATTGCAAAGGCTGTCGGTTTCCCTCCCTCACTCGTAGCGCCCGAACTAGTGATGGCTTGCCGAGAAGCCTATGAAACTGACACTAGAACCATTGTGGATAAAGAGGGAAACATCCTCATGGACATGTCGCCAGAAGGGATTACCAAAACATTTCACATTCCCACGTTCCCGCATATGGAGGTCCCCACTTTAGAACAATGCTAGGAGGCGTGGGATGCTAATCCGTCAGGGTGTAAGAAATCAATCAACCTCCTTTGGCTTAAGGAGAAAGGGGGCAGCGCTGTGAAGGTTCCCCATGAACTCTTCTGTAGCGATTTCCAAGAGGACTACCATGACCTGGTAACTATTCTGAGCAGGGTCATGGGTATCCCAGCTGTCGCCTACTTCCAAGAGTGGATGGCCTACTACATTGAGCAGATCCTACGGGGGAATGAGGATGTTAACACCAAGTTCTCATTCGACTGGGGAGGCATCATTAGCAACTATTTCCATGAGCAGTTTGTCAATGTCAAGAAACGCTCTAAGTTCTACATGACCTCCTACTTGGTGTACTCCCTGACAAGTCAAAGACAATATAGTGGGCTATTTGTGGCACCAGATCAGGGGCACAAATGAAAGCTCAAGTCGTTTGACAAATACCCTCAGCCCTAATACTGCAACTTCAGGAAGGAGTACTGTCGGGTCAATGACGCCTTCATTTGCCATATCATCAGATTGATCGCCGGAGACTTCGAGAGGAGAGTCTCCCACAGCGTCAGGGCGCTCTTAAAGGAATATGCCTTCTTGTTTATCCAGTTCCCAAAATTCACCTACATCCGGGCCCTGGGTTTCACGGAATGATCAAATAGATTTCCGCGGTACCCAAATGACACAATCATCCTCCTAGAGCTTTCTCGGCAGCTCCAACACATCCAAGCCATCCTCAGCAATAAGCACATAGTGGGGATCCCCTATCCCATGACCCTCGGCCAGGGCCTGTACCGGTTACAAACTTCTTAATGCGCCAGTAATTCTGAGAAGGAGCTTAAGGAATATCATTTGACTGGTACACCCCGCGCCCATAGATGGACCCTCACGGCCACGTCAGGAAGGCACTAGGGCCAAGCATATGCCCACCAATACCACATTGAAGACTTCTGGGCTGACTGCAAAGGATGACAAGGAGGTACGTGTAAGGCACTACATGCGTATGACGGTGCTGTTCCTGAGAAGAGTGCAGCCATTCCCGGTACTGGACCAAGTCGAAGAAGATGAGTCCACGATCATGCACCCGAGGTACCCTTCAGTAGCTAACCTGCTAATACCGTCGATCGAATGGGATGAGCAAGAGGTCGATGACCTAGACACCATCACCCAGCTGATCATAACTCGTACCAGGGAGTGGGTCGATGGGCAGGTGGCGTATCTAAAGCAACAAGGAGTAGTCCTAACATATGAAGGGCTCAAGAGCGAGCCAAGTGCCACAGAGGACGTTGTTGCCACCACATCAATTGGCGGGACCATCAAGTCTCCTCCCGTCACTAGGTCCCAGAAGAGAAAGGGAACGGAAACAGTGCAGTCTGCAGATCCCAAGGAGCAAGCAAAGAAAGAAATGGGAGGCTCATCTCCTAAAAGGCTCAAGTAGACGGTGGCTATGATAGAATTATAGCTTCCCTTACTTCTCCCTGCCCCTCCTATGATCGTTTCATCTCCGCCGGCAGTGGACATTTATGTCCATCTTGCCCCTTCACCCCAGGCTGGGTCAATAGTCATCATTGATTCCTCTTCTGGCATGACCACTCCTCCTTCCTCTGCTACCATGTCTCCCATTACATCTCTCCCTCTGAAAACAATAACATTGCCCATTCCTACTACCACTATGCCTGAGGCTATTACGAGACATATGGAAAACCTCCCCCCTGAGCTTTCCCAGATTTTAATGAATCCAGCTCTCCAAGCAGCCCTCACACAGGCCCTTGCAACTACCCAACCTTCACTACCGCCGATGGGGCTGCCAGCCATGGAAGCCACGATGCAGATCTCAAAGGAGTTGGAGGAGCAAGAGCAAGAAGTATCGAAGCCTCTCAAGGAGGAAGCTGATGAGTATCATGAGCACCCCGAGTATGAGCATCGAACCATTGATAGGGTGGTCTATGAGGGAGAGGAGACAAGATCTTCTTAGAGTGGGGATGAGGAGGATGGTTTGGGTGTGAAAGAAATCATCGAAACATTTTATGATGACATTGAGGAGGAGTTGGCGTAGCAGCCAAAGGACGTTGGGGAGAAAGCGGAAAGGTCACCACATGGTGAAGAGGGGTAGTTGCTAGACGAGCAGCCACGAAAGGATTTATCTGAGGCCAAGACCCATGCTGTAAAGAGCCCTGGGGCCGAGGCTACTAAAGAGAAGAAGGAAGAAGAGGTCGTGAAAGAAGAAAGTCCCACCCAAAAATTGTCCACCAAGCTGCCCATCAAACACCTCGTATTCATTCGTGACTCTGACGAAGAGGAGGAGGACGCTACTAAAGAGAAAGAGGAGCCCCAAAAGGAAAAAGAGGCAAAAGTCTTGCCTCTAACTGAGAAAGGTGAGGGCAGCCATGATGCACCCAGGGATAAATCTGTTATGCCTGATTGGTTGGAAAAACAACTTGAGAAGATGACTCCTATTCTGAAGGACCCAAGGGTGAGATTGGAGGCCATCTTGGCTCGATCCTTGGCCACGACAAAGAAGGAGAAGAAGCCCAAGGTCCGATCCAGGATAACAATGGATGCTTCCAGCTCCCAAATGGCATAGATTGCGATGCCTACTATTGGGTAGGCAGGGGTGAGCTACAATATCTCCACCATTGATTTGGGGACAGCAACTAGAGAGCAAAAGGTTGAACACCTTGAGGAGTCAGTGGCCACGGTGGTGCACCTGATAAAGCAAGATAAGGTCTCCAAGGATGAGCTCAAGGCACAGGTTGCAGCGTTAATAGATTATATCCAGTAATGGTCCTCAGTGGATGACCTGCCCACCACCTCCATGGCCGCACCGCAGTTGCTCTCCAAAGAACAGATAGAAAAAATGGAGAGAAGGAAGAACTTGGAGAAAACCACTGAGGATTGGTTCCGACAAGTTGCATACGTCGGAGACATGGGAATCAGCAGGGCTGTGCGGATAGCCAACAAGTTCTTGGACCTGATCCAGTCCCTGGAGAGCACGAAGAGGCTCTGCACAAATTTTCCCGCCATCTATGACTCCACCTTCCCAAGAGTTGAAGCCATACTTCAGATGCCTTACGACACATGGGAGGAGAAGCTAGAACTAAAGAAAGAAGATCATTGGTTGGTGGATGTGTGGCGCAGAGACCTCGACAACCGGAAGGAGAGGTTGGAGCAAATCCTGAAAAAGGTGAATCTAGATATTGAGTGGATTAAGGAGATCCAGGTAGAATGCACCAAATATCTCAAGTTGATGATGGGCTATGATATGCCCATAGTGCAAATGGATGCAGAGAAGATTAAGCCATACTTCTAGGAGAAGATAAAGGACGGGATAGCCAGAGAAATCATAACGGAGTTCCTGAGTTTTGCTGCCCGCGCCTTCGACCGATCATAGCTGTTCAGAGACCAAGGCTTGAAATATGATGAAGACTAGAAAAGGCTAGAAGAGAACTCTAAGGAGTGGAGCTACCAAGCATTGCGGTGTGAAATCCTTGAAATCGACAAGCTCCAGGCCGTCATCCTCAAGTACGTTGAGCACGCAGCTTCCGAGGAGCAAGAGGACAGCCCAGCCAAAGAAGAAGACCTTCCTGAGGAGTAACTACAGCCAAGAAAACAACAATTAGCTACAGGACAAAAGAACTATAGTGCCACCCACTAGATGACGAAATAGGGAAGGGACGAAAATGTAATTTTAAATTGAAATTTATTTGGGGGTAGGTGAAACCCTATTTTGTAATGAATCTTGGCCACACAATTGTAATGAATCTTGGCCATTCATTTAACTTTTGGAAAACTATAAATAGAGCACTCCCCTCATTTGCAAAGTGAGAGTTGAGTTGTTGTAAAGGCATGCTGCAGAAATTTATAAGAAATATCATTGACTTGGTGTAATTTCTTGGTTTCTCCCATGTGGCTTGATTCATTCGCCAATTTCACATGTTTAGCTTAGATCTTATGGCTGTTTAGTTAGCTGTTTGATTTATTTGGATAAATCTTAGGAATGTTGTTGGGTAATTGTGAAAATTCCTGCCTTGTTGATGATCCCTTAGTCCATAATTTTTGTTGTTTACTGAAGGTAGATAGCTGTGCAAAGTTAGTCTGGACTTGATTGCAAAGCTGCCCTAAATCTTTATCTTTGATTCATGCATGTATGTGGTGGATGAAGGATGAAACATCTGTGGCCCTTAGAAGATAGCACAATTTCCATGAGACTGTGAAATCCCTGGTTAAGTGGGACATTGTTTTGAGGAATTGTCCATTGCAGGAACTCCATTGTCACTATTCATAGCAAGCTTCACACTTAGGAACTTTTCTTCCCTTTCGCTCTTTTCCTTTTTTTAAGTAACTGACCAATACCAAGGTTCATTGCACATTGCAGAGCCAAATCTAATAATTAAATGGAGTCTAAGATTGTTGTTTGAACCTACAGCTGGTGCATAATAATTTCCCATCCTAAGGATTCCATTCCAAGACCCAACTTCATGCTTTGTGTCCACACTTTGTATTTTCTTAAGACTGCCTTGTGATTCTAGCAAATCACATCAAACTACTGAGGTATCTAAGCACTGTCATGACCTGGCATCCGAGAGACCTTGGGATAGTGTTCTGCAATTCAATTGTGGGAGATTGTCTTTCAAGAGAGGTAGTGCGCCTATGCACTGCCTGTGTTGAGAAGTGCATAAAAACACCATCAACAAGACCCATCAAAATATACTTTCTAATGATCTGTTGCACTTAGATAAAAGATTGACTCATCAAGAAATTTTGATATCAATGGGTTTTTGAATATATAGGTGTTTCTACTAGCTAATATGTAATTACCTATCCTTTGAAGGCTTTTGATTCTACATACTCAATGTTGTATTCTATTAAGATCATAACCCACTTAGCCATTCACCCATTGAGTGTTGCTTTAGAAAGTAGATACTTGAGAGGATCTATTTTGGAGATGAGTTTTATCAAATGAACCAACATATAGTGCTTGAATTTTTGTGTAGGAAACACTACTACTAGGAAAGCCTTCTCAATGAATGTGTAATTCAATTTGTGTCCCACATTGGTTCTATTGATATAGTAAATGACTCTCTCTTTTCTTGTCTCCTCATGTCAAGCTAAGAGAGCACCAAGGGTTGTTGTTGTTGTTGATATGTAGAGTATCAATGGCTTGTTCTGGATCAGTGGCATGAGGATTGGTGGTGTTCGCAAGTATTCTTTGATTTTATTGAATGCATAATCACATTTCTCGTCCCACTTGTATGCTACCCCCTTGTGGAGTAGATGAGAATATGGGATAGCCTTATCTACTAATTGTGCTATGAATTGATGGATGGATTAGAGCCTTCCCTACAAACCCCTTAACTACTTCAATGTCTATGGTGCTTCCATTTCTAGAATTGCTTTGACCTTGATAAGGTCTATCTCGATTCCCCTCATTAATACATTATACCCTAGAAGTTTTCCTAATTACACACCAAAGAAACATTTGTTAGGATTGAGTCTAACCTTATATTCTTTGATTTTGTCAAAGATAGATCGTACTGCTACTATGTGGTATTGACACTTTCTTGATTTAACTAGTATGCCATCCACATAATCTTCTATAGTTTTATGAATCATGTCATGAAAAATCAAAGTCATAGCCCTTTGGTATGTTTCTCTAGCATTCTTTAACCCAAATGGCATCATGTTCCAACATTAAGTCCCCCATGGGAAGGTGAAAGTTGTCTTATGTTGATCATCTCTGGCTATTGTAATCTGATTATACCCTAAAAATTTGTCCATCAATGATAGCATTTCATGTCTTGTCATCATATCCAAAATCATGTCTATATTTGGGAGAGGGAAATCATCCTTAGGGTGTGCTTTTTTTAGGTCCCTAAACCTAGTGTAGATACAAATGCCCCTATTGGGCTTAGCAATAGGTACAAGATTTGAAACCCATTCTAGATAATCAATTGGTCATATGAAGCTAATGTCAAGGATTTTTTTTAATTCAAGTTTGACCAGTAATGCGATATGTAGATGCATCTTTCTTAGTTTTTGTCTTACTAGTTTCACCCCTAGATAAATGACTAGATTATGAACTACGACCTCAAGATCAAGACCAAGCATGTCAACATAGGTCCATGCAAATTTTACTTTACTCTCTCTTAGAAATGCAACTAGAAGTTATTGTTCCTTGGTCAAAAGTGACTCTACATAGAAAGTAGTGTGTGGTGTTTACTTAGTCCCTAGATTGATTTTGTTGCACTTTTCGACTAGTACTACTGATTTTTCTTGATGAATAACACTAAGAGGAAGATTGAATCCATCATCCTTTGATGCATCAAAGAGGTTTTCACCATCGGATACATCCTTTGGTTTTACTATTTTTGGGTTAGAAAGTGCCACAATGTCATTTTCACTTAAAGACCTAGATATTACTCTTAGATTTTCAATTTTGCGACTAAGAGATTCAATCATTTCCCCATAGTATTCATGTGTGTCCAATTCAATATCAAACCCTACTTAAATATTATCTCCTTATGGTAGTGTATCCTATAATCCCATGAATTCTGAGAGAGCCTCATCATTTTTTGAATGTGTCCAAGATTGGTGGTCCTCATTGGTCACAAACTATTAGTTGGGGGTAGACAAGCTTGAGTTTAGTGGTTCAATTACTTAGCTAAAAAGACATGGTAGTGATCATAAGAAGGGATGAATCCTCAAATAACATGGGTAAGTCAGTAATGTGATCCTTGTCACGTACGTTGGTTATATCGAAGGTATAGTTATCTAGAGGTAGACCTGTGAATACCAGTAATTGAAGAAGAGATTTTACTTTTTTAATAGGGGCACCTTTTCCAAGAATGGTTATCTTTTTGGGGGTATATCCAAGACCAAGATTATTTAGGTGCTTCTAAGGAATAATGGGTTCTAATAGGCCATTGTTATTGTGACCAAGCTTCTCATTTTTGTTATAGCCCCATCCATGCATTAACTATAGTCCTTTGTTATCACCATCCATGGGAAGATAAGGTACAGGTCTCTCATCCTGATACAATAGGCTTGATACATATTTCTCATCAATTAACTCTTTGCTTAGTTCTCCCCACTTTCTAAAGGTAGTGGGTTCTACTTTGAAGGTCTGGGATGTGGATCACCATCATTGCAAGAAGGATGTGAATGTTTCCCCCTTGGCTTGTTTTAGAGCCAATAGTTCTTCTAGACTCACATCCATGCCTATGTTGAATGAGTAATTCTGTATGAATAATTCCATAATTTCTTGGAACTTTTTTATTCTAGGGGGAAGGCAAGAGAACCATTCCATTGTTAGACCAGCCAAACCTTGAGGAAATAGTTGCATTAGATAAGAATTGTTGTATGAAACTTCTATACACTGTACATGGAATTACCAGATGTGATCTTCAAGATTGTCAGTTCCATGGTCTTTGTAAAATTTAGGTATCTTGAATCCTTGCGGGAAACACCATCGCAATGCTTATGTTGAATGGATAGGGGAACAAATTCCCTTGTGATTTTTTTAGCTTTCCTGATTGTAGATCTAGCACTTGTTGTGAGAGCAATTTAATTTGTGTGGACACATCATTTTGTAGATCGAGTGGTGCGATGAATGTGTTTTTGGGTGTTTTGGTTGTTTGAGTGATGAATGCGCTGGTTGGTGTGTTAATTGGAGGCTGCTACAAGTTTTTATGTGCTAACAATGCTTGTTGGTATGCTTGCAGTTGTTGCTATACCAACAATGCTTGTTGTTGGGATTTTAGCAAGGTTGCTTGTTGTTGTGCTTGGTATTGTTGGAAAGCTTGTTGATAGGATTGTTGTTGTAACAAAGCTTGTGCTTGAGCTTGTTGCACTTGGTATTGAGTTTGTGCCTAACCTTGAGCTTGTTGAGTGGCTTGTGCATCTTGGGAAGCCTATGCAACTTGTCTTGCTTATGTAGCTTGTGCAGCTTGTTGTTGCAATAAATTTTGGGCTTGTGCTTGGTTAGCTTTTTATACTTGATGTGCTTGATGTGCTTGTTTTGTGACTTGTTGCACCTATGCTTTTTGTGTATTTTACTGTGTAGATTGTGTGGTTTGTGCAAGTTGTGTAGTTTTTAGAGCTTGGAATTATTGAAGATCCTTTTGATAGGCTTGTTGGTTTGCTTGTAGTGTAATGTTGTATTGATTTTCCATGTTTGGATTTCACAATGGCAGTGGAGGATTTGGGATGGTGTGGGATTGTGTGATGATATTTTGTTGAGGTGGTTACAGGGGTGCTATTTGGGTGATGATAAGGGGTTGTGTGGTAGATGGTGCAGTTGATATGCTAGGTCCTTGGGGGACCATGTTTTGAGGTGTTATAGATGGTGTAGTGATTGACTATGTTTCTTGGATTGATGTCACCTTTTGTTGTGATATCGGTGGCATGCTTAAAGGATTTGGTATGCTGACTTGATTCATGATTGGAGGATTTTTTTGAATTGATTGATTTTGGATCAGTATGTTACACAAAGGGGGTTGCCCTAAACCCAATATTTTTGTGGAAGTTGATGTTAGAGGGAGAAATGGTGGGAAGATTGGTGGTGTGTTTCCTTGGAAAAGTGATGATGATGCATTAAAAGTTCCCATTTGTCCAAATGAATCTACTTGTCCTTGTGATACCATGGGGAGAGAGACTTGTGTATCAAGAGAATAAGTTGGTGATTGAGTGAAGGTGGATGAATTTTTAGTGTCATGGAAAATGAGTGGAACGCATGGATGCTTTGGGTCCTAAGGGATGATATTTGGTAGACCAAAGATGGTGTTTGCATCTAATTCTTGGTTATTTACAAGGGGATGTGTTTGAAGAGAATGGAGCAATGAACTCTCCTTGGTGATTATGGGTTGACTTGGAGCATAAGATGATGTGGGTTGTATGATTGGTTAGATTACATTTTGGAAGGATAGTGTGAGTGATACTATTGGCATATTCTCTAGACTTTTTTCTATAATAGTTCTCACATTATAATCAAAGGGGAGTTTAACCCATTCCTTTGCTAATGCTAACATGTATTGTGTAGGATTGAGTCTCATCATTGTGTTGATAGTCTTGTGGTTCATAGGATTTTTTAAAAACTCCATTATCTCATCTTGGGACATTCCTTGATAATTTCTGGTGACATCTTCTATTTAGCAACCTCCCTCATTAATATCTTGTGGTATTTGAGGAGGGTTAAGTTCATATGCGGTTTAGCTCAAGTCACTTGAAGTGGATGTTTCTTTGTTTGGTTCCATGTTCTTCTTGTGTTGAGATCTAGTTTGGACCATAAAATAAGGATCAAATTTCAAGAATATGGGAGGTAAACCTCTAACTCCTTAGGTTGGTCTAAACTTTAGGTAAAAACCAAGAAAATATAGGGTGTTAAGGATCAAATGGTTGGTGATGAGGCAAAAGAGAGATGAGTGATGTGATTTGGTTTGGATTTGGTTTGATTTGATTTTGGATAATGAACTTATAATCCCCAAGATTTTATATGTTATCTTGGAAGAAACTTTCCCACAATGATGATAATTTAACTAAGTATATGAGGAAGGATTCATCCACACATACTTAGTCGAACAAGGTGATTTTGATTTATATTTGAAGGATTTTCAAAAAGTCTAGTATGAATGAGTTTTCCAATGGTTCAAAAGTTGTTTGTGATATGGGATTTGATTGATGGTATGACAAGTGAAGGAGTTAATTTTTATCCTAGATGAACCTAGAGAAAATTTTGTTTACAAGACCTAAGTATTGAAGAACATGCTATTCTTGTAAACAAACATTTTCCCAAGAAGTGGTTCAAATTGAGCATACATATCTATATTTTTCAAAGGAACAAGTCTATAAAACCTTGTGAATTGCTTGCTTATCTTGAGATGTTGTTTTTGGTTGCACTTTGTAATGTACTTATTTATGCCTTTTTGAGTATGATAGCTAAACTTGAAGTTTTTGCACAAAGACTTTTGTTTTGGGATATTGACCTTCCTGGAAATCATGAGAACAAACACATATGTGGGGTCCAATTGTTTTTTATCTTCATTAAATGCCTTCTTTTTACCACATAAAAATTTCTTGCTTAGTTTTCAAACTGAATGTCTATGTCTCAATTTCCTTTCATTCCACAAGGTCTATTATGAGAAAATCAAGAGAATCAAGGCAATAGTTTTCCTAAGTTGACTTTAGAGAGAAAATTGAGATATAGGCCCAAATATTTAGAAGCCTCTAAGGATAGAATCCCTAGGGACAAGAAGTAATATGTAGACTTTTCAAAGGTATTTTCACTTTCTAAAGGGTTTGAAATTTGATGACCTTGTTGAATGTTTGTTTCCAAGTTTTGAGATTTCAAACAACGTATTTGACTGGCTCATGAATTGTGCAACCCTAGGATAGAAATGGACAATATTTGTTGAGTATCCACTCAAATTCTTCCAAAAACTAGAAAAAGGGAACAATTAAAGATTTGGCGACATTGGCTCTCCTCCACAACACACTTCTCGGGACCACAAATCTCAAAATCCTTAAAGTTCAAAGATCAAAAATATTTTTTTTGTTTCTACTATTGAATAATACAGATATGAAGTGGCTTCAAAACAACCATTCTTGCACCAACAAATAGAAATGATTTTCAATTTTACACAAATTAGTTCTTAATCAAGGCACATGTTCAGGTAGCCACATAAGAGGCAAGAATAATTTGCTTGTCTATAGGAGCACCTATAATTCTGATATTTCCTTAGCATTTAAATTTCTATAGAAGTTAGGAGTAGCTTGGATTTATCTCCTTACTGGTTTGATTCATTGCCTTGGGGTGAATACTTTTTCCCACTAAGGTAGGCTCTCTAAAGATACACAATAGTGAAGCAGTACATTTGTAGTTTGACCACCTAGTTTGTGTAAAGTACTTTAGGAGGGAACACACACAATGACTTTTCTTTACACTCGCATGATTTGTTCAATTTTAAACCCAAACTTGAAGTGTGTGGGTAATTTTTTAGGCAATCAATGTCACTAAAATGCTTTTGATTCTCAAGATCACTGTGAAGTGTGAGAAAAGTGCATACACATTCGAATGACACAAGTTGCAAAAAATATTACAGTATAAAGCAAACACAAGTTCTTTTTAAATCCTCAAAGTAATGATGAGTTCTTTTTAGAGCACCAAGAATAAGTATGATATTTCTTGTTCAATTTTAGCGTAAAAATCCAAATTTTGGTGAGTTTCTAAGGTTCAATTGTAACCAACTTTGAAAAAGCTTGAGTTGTAGGTTAATCTTAAGCCCACATTGAATCAGTAGGTCCTAGAACAAGAAATAAAATGTAGAAATAGAAGACCTAAGTTATTACAAAAAGCATTAAAAAATTATTTTAGGCTTCCAACTGCATTTTTCTCTATTTCCTGCAAAGGTGACACTCTGTAACTAGAAAATGTGATGCTTCCTGCAAATTCGATGCTTTGTTGAATGCAAAGGTTGTGCTCTGTAGTAGGCAGAGAGTGTGAATATGGTATGATTTTGAAGGTGACACTCTGTGAACATAAAGTTAACATAGAAGACAAAGGAGGCAATTGTGACACTTTATCGAATGTGGTGCGACAGAGACATGCAAGTGTGGCACAATGCGACAAAGGTGATGTTGCAAAACAAAAGTGATGCTCTATGGGCTCACGAATGAACAAAGGCGATGGCACATTCCATGTCTACAAAAACTAGAAAAATCAAGTAAAAATCAACAAATTAAGATGGTTATCCCTTCTTCTAGCACCAAAATGTGAACAATGATCTACACCAAGCTAAACAAAGACAAAAAAACAAGGTTAGTCATTCAAATTAGTACAAACATCATTCCCTATGATATTTTTGATCAAAAAAAGATGAAAACATGAAGCAAAAGCAGAAAAAATAAGAAATGAAGGCATGTTAAGAAACTAAATAGATCAAACCTCCATCCCATAGGGGGATTGATGTCACTTTGATGTGAAAAGTGGCCCTTTCCCAATCCCTTTGATAAGCTTCAATGTCCTTGATGAATTTGGAGTAGAGTAACAATGCTTAAGATTGTGTATGAAAATGGAATTGATAATTCCAATTTCCCTCAAAGATATTGATAGTGCTCAATTGGATGATTGATGGATGAAATTAAAATAATGAATTTTCAAGGATTGTGATTCATATTATGAAAATGATGCCTCTATTTATAGAAGCCAAGGGTTAAAGAATGGAAGGATTTGATGAATGTGGGATAAAATGAGAGCCAATGAGAATGTGTCAAGTGTTACAATTCTATTGGAGGAAGTTGGAGCACATTTTGGGAAATGTGTAAGTGGAGGAGGATGGAAGATAAATAAATGAGATTGGTTGAGGATTTGAAAGGGTGTAAGAGGAATTGAATGAAATTGGTTGAGATTTGAGAGGATGTAAGATAATTTATTGCAAATGTAAGAGGATGTGATAGATTTTTGAAAACCTTTGGAGGGAAATTGAATGAGAGGTTGTTGAGAGGAATATTTTTTGGAATATGCCTTTGTGAGGGAAATTAGAAGATTTAAATAATTAATAGAAATTATTATCATGTGCAACTTGGTTAGTTGACCATGGGTTGATTCAACTCTTGAGGAGTCAAAAGATGGAGGAATTAATAATGATGGTTAGAAAGGGGATGCATGATTAATTAATTGGAGTGAATTAGGAGATTGTGACATTTTATTGATTTTAATCAAATGAGAGGATTTAGGAGGATTTAATTAAATATGATGAAAATTAGTTAGAAGGGTGAATTAATCCAATAAATTTAATTATTTGATTAATTGTTGAATTTAACTAAATAATGTTGATTATTTAATTAATTCATTAATTCGAAGTGATTTAGGAAGAAACAATGTTAGTTAACTAGAATTAGATGCATAGTATCAATCAAGACCTATTTAGTGTCTACACCATGTATGCAAATTTTTATGCACTTGTTCATCAATCTTTGTAATATCAATGACATCATCTTGATTAATCACAATAGGAGGTCAAATAATAATCTCTCTTGAAGGTTCTTGTTTATGTTGTGGCGAGGGTATAGAGTCAACATGAATTACTTCAAGTAAGTTAAGTTTTTATTTTTTGTGTTCTTTTCTTCTTTAGCTTGTAACATAGAAGCAATAGCACATCTATGCCTACACTCTCTAGCATTTTGATTTTGTTTTAATCTATTGTTGATTTGTATTTGTGTAGGAGTGGATTTGTCAACTATATGTTTTTTCTCTTCCTTGGGTGGAAAAAAAGAAATAATAGGAGGTTGTTCAATTGCTTTCTCTTAAGCTTTGTAAAATTCTTTAACTTTAGGAAGCACAACAAGAATTTTTTGGTTGTCTCATGGTCTCTTATAGGAAATCCTTGGAGTTCTTGTCATAGGCTGCTCGTGGGTGGTTGGAAGGGATTTTGATTTGATCATTGTTTTGTCAAGGATAGATGGCTCAATCACGTGTTGAGACATATTTCTAAGGGATAATTTTGCTATAATATTTTCCTTAAAATTTTGATAGGATTTGAAAAAGAAGTCTTCACTAGGTCTAATAGGTTCAATAGGCTTGAGCCAAAATAAATCCAATGAAAGTTTCCTTGGGAAGACATAAGATTAAACCCACTATGATGCATAGTAAATATGTCATTTCCAAAGGGAAAAGAATTCATGGAGAAAAGCCATGTATTTCCTAACTTCACATGAAACTAGTCTAATTGTTGAATGACAATGAATGAGACATTTAATTCTTTTAGTCCAACTTTTAAAGGTAGATCTATCAAGCCAATCATAGGACAAGCAAAACCATTGTGCATCTTGATCCAAGCTTTTAGTTTATTGTATGTCTCTTGATATAGTTCATGCAAAAATAGGAATTCTTTAGTGATCACATTCTCTCCACATATGGGATCAATTGATATCCCATTAGTAGGCTTGTTATTCATTCTTTGAGCTATGTAAAGAGGACCATCAGTTGTATGTTTAAGTATGTATTTTTGTGAGAAAAAAATATCAAGAGGCCTTTTGGTTGAGCCCTTATGAGGTCAACTTCGATAAATGCCACCATTTAAGTTAGTTCTTCATTGTCATATTTTATGTTTTCATCATCTGTGTCAATATTTATCACCTCATTATTGGTTTCACTAGCTTTGACAAATGAAATAGTATATTTTGGTATGGGATTGGTAAAGATTTGTAAATTTTGGGTAGGAGGGGCTACAAACTTATTGCCTTGATTGTTCATGCCTCCAATTTGAAGTTTTCCATTATCAATAAGGTCTTGCATAGGATGTTTAAGAAGCTTACAATTTTTTGTACCATGTCCATTTTTTTGATGATAATGGCAATAAGACTTTTTTCAAAATCCTGCAAGAAATGGTAGATTAGGATCATACTCTTTAATAGGAGGTAAGGTAAGCATGTTCTTATCATTAAGCTACAATATGATATTATGAAGGGTGTATCTAGATAAAATGGTTAAAGTATACATGATATCAAAATGTTGAGACCACAAGAAAATATTATGAAATAGAACCCCAATACATCAACAAATTGTGAGAACGAAATGCATAAAGAAAGAAAAATGAAATGAAAACCCCCGTGATGTGCTTCTCTCACTCCATTTTGTTGTCCTTATTATTCCTTCAATAGATTTGATGTGTATCTCTCAAATGTGATTAGATGCACTAAATATTGAAAGTAATTTGATAGAATGATCACAAGGAAATTAAAGATGTGGTCTCTGTAAATTGAGAAATAAGTCCTCAATTTATAGATTTCGAAAAGATAATTGAATGCACAAGATTGAATGATAATCAATGCACAAGATTGAATGTGAAGATAAGTTAGAAGGGAAACTTACATTTAAAAGTGGAGCACAAAATGAGTGAATTGAAAATAAATAAATAATTATTTTCATCAAAATATATTTTTTTGAAAGTGGAGGAATGAAAGAGTGAAGGATGAGTTAAATTGAGAAAGAAAAGAGTTAATTGAAATTAAATAAGGAAACTATTTATTTTCAACTAAAAGCTGCCATTTCGAAAGTGGGGAGTGGATTTGAAAATTAAGAGTCATGAGAGGAAAGGGGAAAGAGTTAAGTGAGATAGAAATTAGAAAAATGGAGGCGATAAACGGGAATGAAAATTGGAAAGTGGAAGAGAAAAGTGGAAGTGAAGTGAGAGAAAGTGGGAGAGATAAGTGGGAATGAAATCTAAGTGAGGATAATTAAAGATTTTATAATTAAATAAGATAAATTATCCTCACCTTTCAAATTTAGCAAGTTAGAAGGATAAATGCAATAAATTAATAAATATAATTTTTTAATTTATGTGCCCATATTAGGTAATTAAATAAAATGAATTTATTTAATTAGAAAGAACATAAAAGGGAATAAATACATAAATATTATTTATTTATCACATTAGGATATGGGGGGAAAATTAATTAAATAATCAATTCCCCTAGGACATGTTAATGTTGAAAGGGTTAGTCGATTGAACAAATTAATCAATTGGACTGATGCTAGGGATGATTGAAATTTGAGACAAATTAAATAATTAAAGAATTATTTAATCTAAGAAGAATAGTTAGGAAGAAATAGTGATGAACATTAATTAAATAATAAAAATTATTATTATTTTTTTAGACAAGAGGAATCGAGTAGCATGACCCACTATAAACTGTAGTGTGCCTGGTAAACTTTTTAATGTGACCAGTGGTGCTGGCGCGACATGCCCTTCAATATCATGTGGGTGGGGGAGACTAGACCTCATTACCAACCTCCTGCAATAGGAAAGATTTAGCCAACCGAGCTAGGGCCCCACCCTAAATATTATTTAATTAATGGTTTAGAAGAGCAATAATTAAATAATTAAAAATTATTTAATTATAGGGAATTAGAAGAAGAATATTAGCACTAATTAAATAAAAAAATATTTAATTAGTTTTAGACGAAATATTAGTGAAAAGTTTCATCAAAGACCTGGGACAATTTTTAATGTCTACATTTTTCCCCACTTTGAGACAATGCAATTTTGAGTGTTGTTTCAAAGAAAAATTAAAAGAAAATGCCCCAATAAACCAAGAGATGGAGATAGGATTCCCCCTTGAGAGATTGTGTGTGCGTTAAAGGCATGAATGATCTCTTGAAATAAGAAGAATGTAAGAGAAAGATGAAATGCGATGAAAGAGACAAATGGTTAGGAAGGAGTGAAATATGATGGTTGATGGTTGATCAATTGATTGATAGATTGACCAAGTGATGATTGATTGTTTGATTGAATGATTAATAGACTAATAAATTGATTGATTAGATTGAATAAGTGTTAGTAAATAACCAAAAAATAGACAAAGAACAATTAGTAGTGATGAAACTCTTGCTTTCATAAGTGCACTTTATTTTAAAGAGCCATTTTTTATTTTGCAAAATGGATGTAGCACACCATGGCACAAAAATCCAAGGTGATGATACAGTCCCTTTTGCATAAAAACTAACAATTATAGACAAGGAATACACTGATGCATACTAAGGTTCATGTTGCTCTAGTCTTTTGTCAAGACAAGCCATAGACAACAATCAAGTAAAAGACAAGTCATGAGAAATTGTCACTCCCTAAATCCTTTGTGGGACATCCTCGAGGATCTAGTAACATCACTAAAGAAAATCCAAAAGATAAGACAAAATAAACCAACAAGATCAATAGTCATTCAAATTATTTTCCAATAAGTGTTTTTCAGTGTGTTAAAGGATGAAGTGAGTCACAGGTTGATTATTTTGACAAGGCCTGGTTTCAGGAAAAGAAACATGTCGTATAAGATGTCAAGTATGGTTTTGATCATTCAACTACCTGTATAAGGAAAATGACAGATTTTGACATTGACAAGGTCTATTTTCAAGGACACATCCTGTATAAAACCATTGGTTTTGATTGATTTGAAAAATGACTAATTTGACTTGGAGACTTGTTGGCTTGCTTGTCTTGTTGATTCAAGATTTATGTTTGAAGTTTACATGATGATGTCACATCTAAGTTAATAGTTTTTGATTTATTTTGAATGACTTGAAGAACCCTAAAATACTTACCTATGGGGCCTCCAGGGCTCATCGATAGATGGCCTTTCCTACACAGTAATGCGTAGAGACCTCATAATTTGGCATGACCCTTAACTTTGTGTGAATGGGAAAGGACCAAATCATGATTTTATTTGAAAACACCTAAAGGATTGACCTAATGCCTCAAGGTCACATCGATAGATAGCCTTGCCTATGTCTAGTTGCAGAGGCAACGTAGTTTGACAATGACAAAGACTAACATGACTAACTCTGACTCTATTTTTGGGATTTTTTTGAAAGTTACCTAAATGTTGTTGGGTTTTGTCATGTTCTAGGATTTTTGAAGTTCTATAATTTTTTTGGATTTTTGGAATGTTTGATTATTTTGTCTTTTTGAAATTTTTTGATTTTTTTGGATTTTTGAAGTTTCATAAATTTTTTGGATTTTTGGAATTTTTCAATTTTTTTTGTGTTTTTTTGGGAATATTTGATTTTTTTGTCATTTTTTTGTGAAATTTTTTGATATGGGGAAGTGTGGATTATGTTATGGATGATACACTATAATGACCATTTTTTTTGTTGTCTTCACCTCGTATTCACTACAAACTGCTTCTATCCAAGGCATAATCCTGTTGCAATAGCTAGGTCTAAAAAGCATCTTGTTCCTTTCCCTATCAATGTCCCTTGGGTTTCTTGATTCAACCCTAGTGGCCAAGGGGATGTTGGATTACATCTTCCTATAAGCATTTTTCTGTTGTCCCCAACTTATCTCATTTTACACCCAATACATGAATTCCCTTAATTAGACAAGCCCAACATACATCAATAGATTCCAATCATGGTCTTGAGTCACAACATAATTATACAAATAAAACTCACATAAAAAATTCTTCATTTAGGTGGAGGCAATCTGATAAGCATTGAAAAATTCATTAGGAGTGTCAATATAAGGATTCAAACCTAAGACAATCTTTGACAACCTAAAAGAGAGATATTTCTCTTTCAGATGGAGAGCATAGACCCTTGGAGGGGTCCTGCATTTTAGAATCGGTGGTAGCAAGGTCACAATGTTTTCCACTTTCTCCTTCAGAGCAACAATTTCCTCATTCTTTTCTTCAATTATTTCATCCCTGTTCTAAATTTCTTTCTTCAGCCTTTGTTTCTCCTCTTTCCATTCTTCCTCCCACCTTTGTATTTCTTTCTTCATCCTTTGTTTCTCCTCTTTTCATTGTTCCTCCCTCCCAAAGTCTACTACAGTCCTAAGAGTCTTGTGCTTAAATTCAATGGGCATCATAGCCCTCTTCCCATAAAACAACTCAAATGGAGTGAAGCATGTAGTTGTTTTCCAGGTAGTTATGCAGGTCCAAACAACTTCTAGTAATCTATTTTTCCAATCCTTTCAGTGGATAACCACTATTTTTGTCAAAATGGCTTCAATTTCTCTATTGGTCACCTCAACTTGGCCATTGGCTTGAGGGTGATAAGGAGTATACTTCCTATGCATTATGTTGTACTCATTAACCAATGTTGTAACAAGGGTTGAAGTGAATTGAGCTCCTTGATCAATCACTATTTATCTTGGGACTCCATACCGCATGAAAATTTCTTCATAAATAAATCTTGCAACCTTATTGTTTCTTGCATGCTTCATAGCCTTAACTCATACCCACTTAGTTACATAATTAGTTCATACCAAGATATAAGACTTACCATTTGATGGAGGGTCAATGGGTCCTACAAAATACAATCCCTGCTTATCAAAGGAAGTGATTACTACTTGAGAATAAAGTGGCATCTCATAAGATTTGGTTGGATATCCCAACCTTTGGAACCTATCACATTTCCTTATATATCTTCCTACATCCTTGTGGAGTGTGGGCCAATAGTATCATGTTTTCAAAATCTTCATTGTTGTCCTCTTGGCTACAAAATTCCCTCCATAGGGTTCATCATGGCATGCATGCAACATGTTGCATGTATGCCTCATCTTCCCTCATACATCTTCTTATGACATTATCTGGTCTAATATAAAACAAACACCCAACAATCCATGAAAAAGGAAAAAAATTTCAATGAGCACTCTTCTCACTTTTGGAGAGAAGTGAGGAGGAACTCTCCCTGTCACAATATAATTAGCTATGTCAGCATACCAGGGTGTTTGAACACTAATGGAGAATAGATGCTCATCAGGAAAGGAGTCATCTATGGCCATGATTTTCCTTTGATGTGGTCAACCTTGAAATAAAATTTGCAACAACATTGGCCTTCCCTAGTTTATCCACAATTGTTATGTTAAACTCCTACATCAACAATAACCATCTTGTTAATCCACCTGAAATCAAAGGTTTATTCATGAAATATCTAATGGTTGCTTGATCAATGTGCATAAAGATTTGATAGCCTATTATGTAGTGCCTAAATTTTTTCAAGGCATATATCATTGCAACAATTTCTTTTTATGTCACTGTATAGTTGAATTCAACTCCCTATAAATTTTTGCTGACAAAATAAATGGCATTTTCAATGGCTCCTTTTTGTCCTAAGACTGTTCCTATAGTATAGTCTGATGCATTTGTATGAATGTGAAAAGGGATCTCCCAATCAGGTCCTTTTAGTACAGGAGCATGGGTCAAGGCTACTTTCAAGTCAGAAAATGCCTTGTTACAATCTTCTATCCATTGGAATTCAACATCTTTGGTTAGGAGAGTATACAATGGTGCTGCCATTTTGTTGAAGTCTTTGATGAAATGCCTATAATATCCTACATGTCCCAAGAAAATCCTAACATCCTTTTGTTTTGTAGGTGTAGGTATATTAGTAATTACCTCAATTTTTGTAGGGTCTACTTGAATTATTTTGTGAGAGATGTAGTGGCCAAGAACTACACATTCTTGCATCATAAAGAGCTTTTAACTGTTTAAAGACATATTGTGGTCTTCAAATATCTATAGGACCTCCTTTAGATTATCCAATCCTTCATTGAAATCAGCACCATAGGTAGTAAATTCATCCATATATATTTTCATGTAGTCAAGGGAAATGTCTAAAAATATGGTAATGACTACCCTTTGAAAATTTGCAAGTGCATTGCATAAGCTAAATGGAAGTACTAAATAGGCATGTGTCCCCTATAGATAGGTAAAGGTTGTCTTCTCTTGGTCCTCAGGAGCAATTTGGATTTGGTTATAGCCACTGAATCCATCTAGAAAATAAAATTATTGCTTTCTTGCAAGTGAGTCCAAGACTTGATCTACAAAAGGCAAGGGAAAATGATCTTTTTTGGTGGCAACATTGAGTTCTCTGTAATCAACACAAACTTTCCATTTTCCTCCTTTCTTGGGCACAATCACCAATGGAGACACCAACTGGCTATCTGAAATGGGGTACATAAATCCTACATCTAGCAACTTCTACAATTCTCCTTTTACAATTTCTCTCAATGTAGGTTTGATTCTTCTTTGTGGATGCCTTATTTCTTGACAATAATCTTTGATGTATATGCTATGAGTGCAAAGCTTAGGGTCTAGTCCTTTCATATCATGATTATCTCATGCGAATGCATGCTAGTGAGTCCTTAGTAAGTTGTCCAATCTCAGTTGTTCCTCACTCAATTTTCTATTAATATTTAGATATTTTCTTTCTGACATCTATACTTGTGTAGTTAACTCTATCATAGATGATTCATTAATACATGGTACCTTGAGTTCATATGGAAGCATTGTGTGGAACATACCTGTTGCTGCAGGAAGTTTGTCTAAAGGAAAAGTGGCTACAAGAAGAGTGGCTGCAGGAAGAGTAGGCAGAAGTGTCTTCATAGGGTTAGTAGAAGTAGAAGCATAAGAGGATGATGCTTCCTCTACTTCACAATAGTTTTGAATTATGTTAGACAACACTTCATCTTCATCTTGAAGTTGGAGGAGAGGGATTCTTCCTAACATCATAAGTTGTGCCATAGAGATAACTTCCTCAGCTTCTTCACCAACATGTGGCCATACAAAATTATCCTCATCATGGGATGGTTGAGCAGGAGGATAAAGAACAAGATTTTTGGTGTTCCTACAATCAGAAATGGTCATGTCACCTAATCAACATCCAATATAGGCATATGTTATTGCTAACCATGACCTTCCAAGAATAATGGGATAATTTCCTAGTGTAGCTTTAGGAGAAAGAATCATAAAGTCTGTTGGGTACTCCAAACATTCTAGAATCACCACAAGGTCCTCCACTATACCATTAGACTTAACATTAGAACTATTAGCAAGCTATAGGATAGTAGGAGTACATCTCATGCTTGCAACATTTAGTTGTTTCAGGATGTCCTTAGTCATTACATTTATTGCTGCTCCTAAATCAATCAGAGCATTATTTATTTGAATCCCATTTATAGCAACTGCTACCACAGGACTGCCTGGGTCATTATACTTGGGGATAGTCACTTTCCCAAGCATGATACTAGCCAAGTATCCCACCACATGAACTGTAGTTGGGTCTTTCTTTTTCCTACCCAGCTTCTTAAGGCATGCTTCCTTGATTGCTTTGCCATATATTGGAACATATTTTATGGCTTGGAATAGGGGTATCTAGACACATATATGATTTAGATGATCTAAAATGTCAAAATTGTTATCCTCTTTGTCTTTCTTTGGTTTGACAACTTCCAATCTCTAAGGGAATGGTGGTTCTTTTGTAGTTTGTCTGACTATAACTGGTTTAGGATTTTTAGGTGCACTTGGCTAAATGGGATCATCCAGAGGTTCCTCTTCCTCTTCCATAGGAAGCTTAGTGATAATGGGTGTGGAAGGAGCTGGTAAGATAGTTCCTAAATGCAAATGGATGTCACTCACACTCACAGCACATGTAGAAAATTGATTTGGATTGGCAAAGTATACCGGCTACTGTTGTGGTCTATTATTTGGGTTAGGTGCGGGATGAGCTAGTATCTGAATAGGTTTAGATGCATTTGAGCTTGAATTAGCAGGGGGAGGCATTATAGCAGGTTGCTTGCTAGGGTTGAGAAGGTGGCTACATGTAATTATTTGTCTATTTTGGCCATTGATATCCTCTCCTCCATTGAGATGTTTATTGCCAATTTTCTGGAGGTGGCTGCCAAGGTCCTTGAAATTGTTTCCAATTCCCTTGAGGTTGTTGCCTCTGGGGTGAAGAATTTTGATGATTGGGCCAAGGATTTGGAGGGTTACCCCAAGGATGTGGTGGATATCCTCCATAGTTGGATGGATATGGGGGCTACCATTGGTTACTAGATGAATAAGAATTAAAATATGGCCCAACAAAAGATAGTGGATCTAGTGGCATACCTTGTCTTGGAGCCCATGGCCTCCTTTGTGCAACAAAGTAGACTTGATCTTCTTCAATCTAAATTGGTTTGAACTCAAGTGGAATCAACTTGTTGTTAATATTAGCTACCATCTTGCATCTATAGTCCCTCTTATTTGGTCTGCAATGAGGACAATATTTTGTCAACATTGCCTTTGCCTCCTCATGTTTCTTCTTGGCCTGAAGTGTATCTAGCTGAGTAGCTATATTTTTTATGATATCTTGCTTGAAATCTACCAACAAATGAGTAATCTCCATTCTTGAAACTCCACTAGTGGATGACTTACCCATAGAGGATTGGTAAGCTCTCCCTTTCTTTGAAGCTACCCTAGAATGGTTCTCACATATTTTCTTGATATCTTTCCAAGGAACTTGGGTGATATCTCCTCATGCCATCAGATCCAAGGCATCAGTGCATCTCTCATTGATTCCTCTTATGAACAATGGCTTTTGTGATTCTTCATTAAGGGTATAGTGTGGAGATTTTTGTAGGTAGAACAAAAACCTTGAAATGTAATCCCCCAAGCTCTCATCCTTCTTCTCTTGCATCGTAAAGATGTCATATCCTCTCATATCACTACCCTTGCAATATTCCTTGTACTTCTCAAGGAGCTTTGTCTTCATGTCCTCCTAAGTTTCTATAATATTTTTTCCTAAGCTCATAAACCATCTTAGTGCAACCTCTTTTAGAGTGGTAGGAAATAGCTTAAGCCTATGAGCATCAGTTGAATAGTCATAACTCCTGTAGAGTATATCAAACTCAAAAAAGAAAGTATCAGGGTCTTCTATAACAAGTCCATAGAACTTAGGAAGTGCTAAAGAAGGGATATTTTTTATGTTGTCAACTTCATCCTGATGAGCAATGGGGAAAGGAAAATTTGGTTGGTTAGGTCTATTTCTATTTGCATCACCCATGTTTGCTTGATGGATTTCCAAAGCAAATGGGTTCTCAATCATATTTTCATCTTCAGTGGAAGCTTTAGAACTAGTTAGATCAGGAAATGCATCAACAAAGGGAAATGGTTCTTCTTCTTCATTTCTACGTAGATTTAGAGGCTCTTCTAGTTGGAATGGATCAATATTATTAGGAAGAAATCTCCCATAACCATCTCTTCTCCTCCCTCTATGCATGCAGTCTCAACTCAACATCAACCAACTCACACAAAGAATTGGAAAAAAATAGTGGATCATTACTTTCCTAGATGAGGGCTATTCTAAGAACAAGCTTCAGAAATACTAGAGCAAGAAAAACTATCAATGACTCCAAAGAACTTCACAGTTTGACACCATACTTAGCAATGGTGCTAAAAATGTTGGCCTTCTACAATGATTTAATAACTAAGCCTTTATAGCCATGATTCAGAGATTGGACTTCTAACATAAATAGCTATCTCAATCATCATGAATTTTCATTTAAATTGTCATCCTAGGGATGTGAACTTGAAATGGGTCAACACAGTATGTGCACTAGGAACTGAAAGTAGCCATTTTCATTCTACAACTAAGAAAGACATAGTGTTGAAAGTATATTGCTTGAAAAAGAATAGCATAAATGTTGAACATCAACCAATAACTATACTAAGATTAAATGCATGAAAAGAATGAAAATTTGAGCAAACAAACATGAAACTACTCTATCTACTTTGGTTGTATGAACAGTCACAAAATGAAATTCTAGTGGCTGCAGGAATAGTCAGGGCGAAATTCTTAACAAGTTACTAAACATAAATTAATAGCTAAGTGAAACTAAACTAAAGTAAGGATTGCTCACAGAGTAGGCCCCCTTGGATGAGTATCATCTAAAACTAATGTAAACTTAGATGCTCAAATTTAGAACTTCATTTTATTCATTGGAAAATGTGAATACAAAATAGTAGCAGAGTTGTATTGCTAGAAACTAAGAATGCAAGTACATCATCAGATCGTGCAACCTCTAGAGGAGGGGCATTTGATCCTTATTTATACTACCAACTAAGCAAGGCGGTCAACTCCCACTAACTAAGAGGGCGCCATTTAGGGAAAACAAAAAATAGAATGGAAGAGTGGTTACGTCTGCATGGAATTTGGTCAGACATGCATGTCCAAATGTAAATTCATCATTGTAGTAATTCCCACATATTCTCAACATCATTAAATACCAATACAAGGTGGTTACATTCTATTTGCATGGGGAATATCCTACCATCGACCTTCATTTGTCCTTTGAATGATTCCCCTGTTGAACGTTATGATGCATGACCAGTTGTTAGTTGTCTTTCTCAATTTAGTATCCTCAAATGATATTTGCATGGCAATGTTAGTATGCACAATAATATCATATATGTAACCACCTTAAAGAAAATTCATTAACCACATGAAAAATTAATATAGATAGTCCATACAACATGCCAATGTCATTAAAAATTCATAGAAATAGAATTAAGCACAATGTCTATGGTTTGATGGAACATTATGAAAATATCAACATTTAACATCAAATTCCATGACAACTTTCAACAAATAAACCATAAATTCTACTCAAAATTGGACCAAAAACTAGACTCATCATATGTGAGAAGATTGTTTGGACATTTGGATGAATCATTTTTTATTTTCCAAACTTGGGGTGTTGGATGGTGGAGTTTGGAGTTTCAAATGGGATAGCATTTGGAACCAACACTTTAATATTCCTTTCTTGATGGACATTTTGAAGGAGTTGGATATTTATTATATGTGGGATTCCTCTTTTCTTGTGGCTCCACATTTTGATTGACTTTTACTTTTGAACTATTTTCTTTTCTTGATCTATTTTTCTTTGGGATCCATTTTAATTTCATTTGTCCACTCAAATTTTTGTTTGATTAAATGGCCTTTGACATATGATTTTGAAATTTGGATTTGTAATAATTTTATTTTTGTTGGTTCCAAATGGAAGGTTTAAGATATTGGAAATGATGGTTTATGGTATGGATGGAAGGAGTCTTGGTAGAAACCTTATGACAAGAACTACTCATGGCCTCCATTTTGATGTTTGTATTTGATAAAGTTTCCCCCAATATCGAGGAGGTGCCACTAACATCATTAGATTTTCTGATTGAAGAATAGCCAAGACCTTGATGTCCAAAATTTTCCTGAAACTATATTGGTTCTAGAATTCCTTGCTTGTGTCAGCCTAGTCAGTTTCCTTGATATTGCATGCTCTAACAAATTTTGTTTGTGATGGGGTACTTTTTGTTTTGAAAACAAGATGTTAACCCATCATTGTGTATGTACACACTATTACTTGGTTTTTTCTCATTTGCAAGAAGGCTTGCTCTGACAAAGATAGATGATCCTAGTTGATAAGATCTCATAGCTTCATTGAGATGTTGGATATATTTGGTATGATTTTATGACATATCAGATTTAGATGATTGTACTGGTGCTTCTAAGTCTATGTCAAAACTATCTTTATAGTCATTGTCATAGATTCCAATGAATTCAACTATAGCTCAATTATTTGAAAATATTTCTAGATTAGGAGACTCTTGTTCTAGAGGAAGATCATCTATGTGTCCTGTGGGATCAATTATCTCTTCTGCAATGGTGGAGGTGGTTGAAATGTGGATGTCATTAAAATATTAAGATTTTGATCTATGATTGGACTATTATGGATAGCTTGATCTTAATTTGTTTTAAGGCTTATTTCATCATGCTTTGGATCATGCTCTTGACATATGTAATGATTTAGGCAATAGAATGATATGATTTTCTTTAATAGACTCAATATTGGACATAGCAATGATGGAGTTTCAATGGAAAGAACATATTTGGGATTGGTAGGAAATGACAAACATGATTGTGATGGATGGCTAGATGGTGTATGAGTAGCAATTTGATTGGAATTTCTAACTTTTTTTTCATTTCAGAGTTGAACAAGTTTCCTTGCTAGTCATCCTTGAAGAGCATTAATTGTCATGGTATTATTGGGTGGAATAGTAGATTGGGATGTAGTGGATTGGAATGGACTAGTGGATGAAGAGTTAAGATATGGTGTAGGGGCTTGGAATAAATTAGTGGAAGGATGACTAGTATAGGAGGTAGAAGATTGGAATGGATTAGTGGAAGGTTCGTTAGGATAGGATGTAGAGTCTTGGAATAGATTTTTGGAAGGTTGGTTTCCCTTATCAAGGTTAGGATAAATATAATTAATGGATGTGGGTATGTGCAGGATCATGGTGGGCCAAAAAGTGGCAATATTATGGGTATTTGTAGGGTATGTGGCTAACGACTTTTTTTTTTAATCCAAAATTGATGAAACGAAAAGGGGTTTTAGAGGAGATTCTTAGCTTTCCATCAATATAAATTATGCTTTATTTTTAATTTAATAAATAATTATTATTTATTTTCTATTAGAATTACTACTAAAGTTCTTATCGATAGGCTAATTGAAAAACATCTATAACTTTCAAATGGTATCACATTTTTGAATCTGAAACATGCACCACATTCTACACTTCACATACTATAGGATTAGAAAAATTAAATTTCATGATTTTTACCAAGTAAAGGTGGTCGACATATGAGTTTTAATATTTTAAAACTTGTAATAAAAAAAATCATAATTAATTATTTACTTGGAAAAAAATTACAAAAAAATATGCATCACATCTAGACATGAGTCCTCTACTTATATATAAAATATTATAAAAAATATTATCATTTTATTATGGTTAGGGTGGTCAGACAGACACCTCCCTATTTTTTCCCTGAAATTTAAATCTATTGCATTGAAATTTCAAATTTTCACCAAATAGATTTTATTTATTTTTAAATAAACCTAGTAGTTTAGAAACTACATTCAATTTTCTACAGATTCTATTCTTACATATTTTTAAAATAATATAGATAACTTACTCAAATTTTTACATCAAGTTTCCTAACACTGTTTTTTCTAAATTTTTTGCCACTTAAGGGCTTGTTTTTTCCATGATGATCCTGCACATACCCATGTGCCAAATGAATCTTGATAGTGAGGGTATATGGATGAATGACTAGGGTTTATGAGTTGTTGGTAAGAGGGGTATGTGGGTAGTTGACCATGGGTTAAGGATGATTGGTATTTGGATTGGATGAATTATCTTTTGAATTCTATGACTTGTTGGGCTTTACCATTTCAAATTAATTGGTATTCAACTTAACTAGGAAGCATATCAAGGTGAATAGAAGACATGGTGGTGGATGGTAAGAAGCCTAAGAGATGGCAATGTAATGGAAGGTATGGACCTATTCCTAAGGTATGCAACCTAAGTGATTATTTTTTGGATTTTTTGAATATATAGGGATTCCTAAGAATGATGCCTAGATTAAGATGCAAAGTGATGATAGTCTATGACTAAGTTATGCAAAGTTTGGAATGAAGAGATGGAATAGTATGTCCTAGTATGAAGGGTAAAACCTAAGATATGGTTGCTAATAAAACTAAGGTAGGTATAACAACTAATTTGATTGTCAATGACCTTGCATATAGTAAAGAGTAATAGGATATGTTGACAAGGTGTTCTCAAACTAGACTGATGAGCTAAGGAACCAACCTAAATGATAGGGACCAGGATGACTATTGTCTAAAAGATAAGGTCAAGAGAATACAAAGTTGGGGAAATAGTCTATTCTAAGTTTGATGGGCTTCCTAATCAAGAGGTTTATGCAAGCTAAAAGAATGACCTAAATTTTATACCTATGGGGAATTTTTAATGCAAAAATATGAGGTGATGGATGAATGAATAAGAAAACTATTAAAGATATGTCTGATAAAGGCACATCTAGAGGGTTGCATGGCTGGAGGGTATGTATTGAATGAAGCATTTTTCTTCCTATGTGAATTCCTTTGTAAGGATTGAAGATGGTCCACACATCTTGGATGAAGAATGAGCATCAAATATTATTGATGGAGAAAAACCACAATCTAATGGTGTTGAAGTACAAATTAGTAAGTAAATTCACAATCAGTGTGGTTGTTTGTCTTGCAATCATTAATTTACTCTGTAATTTATTTGTCAAATTAATAGCATGACATTTGGAGTTTTAAATAAACATGTTGACATGTAATAGGTGTATATGAAAGTTATATACTCAACAAGTTCATTTTGTACCACATGGAATTTATGAACAAATGGATTGATTTGTATGATAAAAAGAGAGAAGAAGTGTTAGAAACAAGGAGATAGTTTAAGAGATTGAACCCAAGGAATTCTCCACTTCCCACTCATCTACTTGGGGAATGGGGCAAAGATTCCACACTAGAATGGGTTACTAAACAAATTCAAAATCGAATAAAAGGTACAAGTACAAATTCAAACATAACAAAAGATGAAATCAACATGTCTAGAGGATGTGAAAGAAAGCTAGAGTTGGAATTTTACAAAATGTTGTTTCCTTACAGTTTTGACAATATTAACTATCTTTTATATTTGTGATTCTATTTGTTTTCACTGAAATAAATGGTCTTTCATAGGTGAGGAAACATCCAACAATGTGGCAATATGGTCGACATTATCCTGTAGAAAGTGTAAATGTAAAGAGACGATTCTTCGATTATGGCATCATGGTTGACTTCGAGCAATCCAATTGATCAAGCTCAAAAGGTAAGAATATAATTGAAGGGAATCTACAATATGTTGGGAAAATACAATAAATTATTGAGTTGGATTACCACTCTTTTAAATGTTGTATTTTTAAGTGTAGATGGTATGAAGCATTTGAGAGGACATGAAGACATGATACCCATAGTGGATTGTTTTCTATAGATTCCTCATTGTTCCTACCGAAGGATAAGGAGCCTTATGTTCTACCAATTCATTGTGAGTAAGTATTTCTTTAACTCAAATAAGAAGTGGTAGTGATCATTAATCTATTAATTCATTGCTTATTGCAAATATATACATGTGTTTATTAATCAATAAAATTGTTATAACATACATCTAATATAGGTATGTCATTCATGTGCATGTATTTTTCTATGAAGATATTTTGGACCCGAAATGGATATTTGTCATACATTATGATCCAAGATTAAGGCATGTATTTAATGATGCATTAGTGGATACTGAGCAAAAAAAATGATGGCCAAAAAAATGAGAGAGACAGATTAGAGAACATCGAAGAAATTGACATCCATGATGATGATGAAGATGGTTATGTTCAGGCACAAGAAGACAACAATCCAAAGTTAGATGATGTTATGGAAGACAACAATATGGGTGGTATAGAAAATTTTGATCCAAATACATCTGGTAACAATATAGATGGTCTACAATCAAATTTCAATGATGATAAAGATGATGCAAGTCAAGATGAGGATGATGATGATATTAAATACTTGAAAGGGCATATGAACATTGACAATGATACACTAGATGACATTGTAGAAGACAATAATGTTAATGACCAAAACTTCTAATTTTTTAGAATTATTTACAATCCATGTTTAAAAAGGATGATTCTTGTGGCCTACACTTTGAAATGCTTCAGTAATATTATGTTGTACTTGGACAATTGAAAACCTATTTTATTCTCCTAGCAAGTTTTTTTATTTTTCATTATAATTCTAGACCAAACAACATTTGGGGGGATGGCCTTTTACACCAATCTTAATTTGTATGAAGTTCACGAACCTGTTGTCAAGCAGTAAATTCCTTTTGTAGACAGGAAATGAAAAAGCTTCATTTAAGAAAAGATAAGTATAAGTCTCTTTCTGAGGGTAATCCACATGTGAAAAGTAAAAAGCACATAAAAAAATAATTGTATAGTAGAAAATCATATTCAATCAGTTATGTCTTATTTCACTTGCACACTTATCTGAAAGACATAGGGTATTCACCATACATTTCCCTTGACAAAGAAAACATGTGATTTCATTTATTTTTACTATATATCTCAGAAGTGAAATTGTTGTTACATAGTGATGCACTGAGAAAATAATATATAAAAAAAATTGTAAAGAAAATGTTTGAAATTTAACATGCAACCTATTGTGTTGCACTGAAAGGAATCAAGATTAACTAGTACAAGAAATAAAAATAAAATTTTGATGATTGTACTTAAAAGTGAATAGGATATGAAAAGTGTGGACAATGATGGTGCTGAAATTGAAAACCCTGATTGTGATGACATTACTGGGTATGTGCAGGATCATCGTGCCAAAAATAGGCCCTTAAGTGGCAAAAAATTCAGAAAAACCAGTGTTAGGAAACTTGACATAAATATTTGAATAAGTTATCTATATTATTTCAAAAATATGTAAGAATAGAATTTGTAGAAAATTGAATGTAGTTTCTAAAATACTAGGTTTATTTAAAAATAAATAAAATCTATTTGGTGAAAATTTGAAATTTCAATGCAAGAGTAACTTAAATTTCAGGGAAAAATAAGAAGTAGGTGTCCGCTTGACCACCCTAACCATAATAAAATGATAATATTTTTTTGTAAAATTTTATATATAAGTTGAGGACTCATGTCCAGATGTGATGCATATTTTTTTGTAATTTTTTTCCAAGTAAATAATTAATTATGAATTTTTTATTACAACTTTTAGAAATATAAAAACTCGTTCTGACCACCTTAACTTGGTCAAAACTTCATGAAATTTAATTTTTTTTCTTAATCCTATACTATGTGAAGCATAGAATCTGGACATGTTTTGGATTCAAAAATATCATATCATTTGAAATTTATTGATTTTTCAATCAACCTATCGATCGGGACTTTAGTCGAATTCTAATAGAAATGAATAATAATTATTTATTAAATTCAAATTAAATCATAATTTATATTTTTTGGAAAGTGAGAATCTCCTCTAAAACCCTTTTCATTTCATTAATTTTGGGTGAAAAAAAAGTTGTCAGCCACATACCCTACAAATATTACCACTTTTTGGCGCACCATGATCCTGCACATACCCTACTGTTTTATGTCATTAGAGATAAAGAGCACATACAATTTTATATACATAGAAAATGAAGATTTGAAACTAGTAAACTAAAAATGTAAACACTGTAATATTTTCCTTAAACAATAATTCACATACTCACTTACAAAAAAGGGCGAAGCATTTTTTATTCAAACTCTGTTTTCTTTAATAGATATAATAGTAAAAGAATATTTACAAGTACAAGAATATATACATTATTTCATAGAAAATAAGGAATGTTTCATAGAATATAAAAGTACCAAAATATATACACTATTTCATAGAATATATATGTTGTTTCATAGACTTTTAAATTTTTAGAGTTATTTGCAATCTGTTGGGTCTCAAAAATGCAAGCTTTTAAACCATAAGAGGGTGCCAATATCTAAGAGGACTTTAATCCTTAATACAAACCAATTAAAGTAAATTAGTTGAAAGGAGTTTAATTCACACCTAACCAGAAACCAATCAAAGCATCCACACAGAGACAACAAATGTGCCTTGATAAATCTTACAGATTTAAACAACTTGAAAAGATCACTTTGGAGACAAAAAAGAAATAAATAAGCATAAAAATTAACACAACAATTGAACACTAAAAATGGATTACGAGTTATAATGTATCTGCTCCATTATATTGCTCAAAATATAAACATACATAACATGAGTTCTTTTGATATGAATAAGTGGACTAGATGGTCTAGTATCTATTCTAATGGATTGAAATGATGATGATATGCTGATCAAAATTAAACCTTGGTTACCCTATTTGTACAGGAAGCAACAAGCTTTAGGTCCATTCACAAAAGTTACATCATTTCTTAACTAAAGCATAGTTAAAATAACATAGAAACTTAAAAAGAGTTTAGTGTTGGATGCACCACAGTCCGTTAATCATCAATAAGCGCTCATGACTACCTAAGATCTATTTAAGGCTCAAGCACCATGCTAATGTTTTTGCAACAATCAAACTTTGAATACCTTGTAATGTCCCCATTTTTAGCACTACACTTTTCAGTGATTGATAGCCTATCCCCAATGTGCTGTCAACTAGTCAGAGGCAGAATTAGGGTTTTCAGCTACTTGGTGGGTTCTTTTGAAGATTCAGGGGTTTGCGTGTTGGAGTTTGGTTGTTTGGATTCTGGATTCCTTCTAGGTTTTCAGAGAGCTTCGCAGAGGTATGACATAGAACTATGTCGGACAACCTTTCCAGACTTACTATATTTAGTAAGTTATGACAGCTACATCTTGGAATTTGGGATTTTGGATTACAGATTCTTTCTGGGTTTTCAGAAAGCTTCGCAATGGTATTGCATGCACTTTGATCCAAGCAACTTTCTGAATTTACTATTTTTAGTAAATTCTATTTTTGGTAGTAGTCTAGTTGGCATCAGTTCAACAGGCTTTCCTCTTTAGGCAGTTTAGTTGGTATTGTTGATTTTTGGAGAGATAAATTATTTTGATTTAAATAATGTTATATTTTTACATTAACCCCTTGGCCTAGCAGTATAACTTGAATTTGTTTTAAAAAGGGGGACTTCATGGGTGAATGCCTCATCAGGAGGTTATTTTAATATTTTCTAAAGGCCAAAATTATGCTTGGAGAAATGGGACGCCAACTTTTGAGGAAAAGATGATTTATTTTTTTTAAATTAATGAAAGTCAAATATTACTTTGAGGAAAAGGGATGCTAGCCATGGAGCGAAAAGAGATTAATTCAAATTTAAAAATTAGGGAATCTTCTTGATGTTTCTAGAAGATTCCTCTCAAGCATATAAAAGGAAGCCTCTACTCTTTAGTTGGATATCTTATGTCTTTAGTAAAGTTATGCTGTCGAAATGGTATCTGGATCCTTGGCTCCACTTCTTGCTTGAAAGATAGAAACTAGTGGAGAGTTAGATTGTAGTTGAGTGAGATTTGTAGTGAGATTTTGCATTGTAGAAGTTGTTTTGCATTTGTAGTTCAATTTCTTGCATTTTAATCAAAATCTGGAGTTGCTGATTTTGTATTGCGGATTGAAGTTTATACTCATAAGTCTTTGGGTGAATTTATTTTGGTTTTAGGTAGTTTACCCATACATTTTCTAGCCTTGGGCACCCCTCTATGCAGAGTTTCAGATTTTTTAGAGGTGTCTTGGATTTTATCTTGTTGGTAGAACATTTCTTGAGGCTATACCATTCTATTTTTCCTGGGAAATGTTTAGAAATTAAAATTACAAGCTTTTAGAGTCATTTCTTGATTAGGATCTAGTCGCCATCTTCATAGTGTTCATTTGCATCAGATTTCATGTCAATTGGACAACTCTAGGGTGAGTTATGAGTATTTTAGTGAGTTTCAGATTTGCTGGTTATGCATTTTCAGTCTATGTTTAGTCATATCAGCTTGCATAAAAGTTGTCATTTGAGTTGGGTTTGGGTTGAAATTCATTATGATCATTGAAGAGACATTATAAATTGTTGCAACATTGATTCTTATAAATTATTGATCTTAGTAGGAATTTCTATATCATTATAAAGATGAACAGTAGTATTGTTAGCTATCTTATTTACTTGCTAAGCTTTGTAATTTCCCACTCATAGTGGAAGAGACTTGCCACTATTCAGTCCCATTGTATTGCATTAGACCCTCAGCACCATATGCTAGCACCTCATCCATTTTGGGTTTGAGTGCACATTCTTGGTGTTTGAGTTACTTTCAATATTGCTTCATTTACAATAGAATATCTACCAAATGGTAGCCCCTTACCCACCTTTGGTTTGGAGTGCACATTCTTGGTGTTGAGTTTTCCTTTTAGCATTGCATCATCTCTTTCAGTTCCTCCACCATATGGTAGCTCCTTGCCCACCTTGGGTTTGGAAGCACATTCTTGGCGTTGAGTTCTTTCAACATTGTTTACTTCTAGTAATGCATGCACAAGATCCTCTGACCATATGCTCGCCTCTCCTAGGCACATTCTTGGTTAGAATTATTTTCCACATCGTTTTGGTTTTGGAGCTAACCTTAACGGGTGCTTATTATGCTGGTGTGTTCGTTGAAATATTGGAAAAAATTTGGTTTGGTTCTTTACATACCTCCTCATACAACTCGTGCAAGGAACAAATTAACCTTTGACATGTGATCAATTTATTTCTCCTAGGCATAAGTGTTTGCATTCTATAGAGTGTCTATAATTACATTCTCCAATCCAACAATCATCCTGAGCTGCTTATGTGTTTTCCTGAGTACCTCAGCATTATCATTGATGTCATCAAGGATGCTTGGCAAATATTTTGATATCTCATTTTTCCAAGTTTCTCGATCCTTCAAATTTTTTTCTTCAAAGAAATCTACAATGGCCATACATAGTGGCTAACTGAAGTCACTCAATTCCTATGTAAAGATATTCTGGAAGTTTTCATGTGTATTCATGAGGCTCTAACATTCTTGGAGAAAAGCATTATTATCTCCATATTTTCCTTGATATGGGATTCCATTTCCTTCATCCTATCAACCAGACTTCCATGCTCCATGAGGGCCTTGTATGTTCCACTATGAGCATGCCAAACACCATCTGCATGTTGGTACATATCTTTGAATTTCATACAAATTATCCCCGATGCTATTTCAAAAGTAGTAGCCTTCAATAATCTTTTTAGTTCTTCCTGTTCCTTTTGAGCCTTTTCAAATTTATGCTTCCATTGAGCAATCTCAGGCATGGCCTCTAACACTTTTCTTTTGTGTTCAATTAAAGGAGAGTAAAGCCTTGGAGAAGCAGGCATCCTATCTTTGTAGTTGTTTAATTCTTGTTTCAACCTATCATTTTCCTCTATCAGCCACTGGTTATCTCTTACTAGTTGTGGACCTAGGCTTTGGTAAATTTGGCTACATTCACATTCAAGTCAGCAGTCTCCAAGGGATCTGTCTCCCCTACTCTTTGCACCAGGAGATTTCAAAAAAATTCATCATGGTCAATGAGAGAAGGCTTTTTGCCTGGGAGGTAAAGAGCCCAAATTTGCAAAGTGGCATTATCAGGATTGTACCTTGACCCTGTCACCTGCTTCATCCATTATTTGTAAAGTTTTATTCTTTCTCTTCAAAAAAATTTCAAACACAATGTGTAAACTAATATCCCACCCAGGAAAAAGCATAACTCTAGCTTCTTGTAACAATGCTCTTCCTCTCTTAGCAGTCATGTTTCTCATTTCCCTATCAACTTCATGTTACAACTATTTCAAGGCATAAGCCTCTTTCTCAGGGTCAATGTCCTTTAACCTTTATCTTATTAGTCTTCCTTTATACTCATATATAAAGGACTTAAATTTAGGGGTCTACACAAAAGTATCATTTGCAAGAAATTCCTAACTTGCACAATGCCTCACCTCATCTGATAGCTCATCAAAGGCTTCAAAGGTGATCACACTTCTTTCCAATGGCATCTCATATTGTGGTATAATAGGAGCATTAAACTTTAAGACTCCTTCTTCCTCCTTAGTGTTATCTTCTTCCATGGATGGGGAACCAACCGAAAATCTCACTTTAGGAGTAGGCTGAGGTGATAAGTGATCTAGTGGTGTGATATTTTCTACTTGCCTCCTAGGACCGATGCCCCTTCCTCTTTCAAATGCCACAAGTGGCACATCTCTTATCAATTCTTCTTAATGGAGGATTAAATGTTCAATTCTATCTATGGGATCATGTACCTCAAGGAAATCCCCTACGTAGCCTGGGTTATTATTCACCTTCCAAGCCTCAGCCATCATAAGCCTACTGTAGGCATTCATTCTCATCATTTTTTTATTTTCTTCACAATTTATGATGGAATCTTCTAAAAGGAAACTATGCTCACACACTTTCAATTTCTGAAAACTTTTGGCATCACAAATGAAGTGTTCAGGATCAAACTTTTCCCTTATGTTGCCAACTGATAAGACATAATAATCTAGTTTACCACTAACCAAGTCATAGCCTAAATTAGAGATAATAGTGAAATCACTAAAGCATAAAGTGGAAGGCATGAAAGTTTTCCTCCCATAGCTCTTTAAATGCATGAAAGCTGAAAATGACAATTGCTTTATGATCTCTAAATAAGCAACTCTATCTGGCACAGTCTTAGGCAGCAAATAAGGTGCAGCTTCAAATCTATAAAACCTGATAACAATAAAATCCCCAAGCATGTACTTGTCCCCCCAATTGTTATTTATCCCTACTTCTTGACCCATATCTTTTGGTCATATAAATTTTAAGATCTTTGGGGGGAGGTTGTAGTCACATTTGTGGCCTAGCATCTTGTATAGTGGTTTGACAAAATATTTCTCAAAATGTAGGTAGTGGGACCTCCCACACCTATTGTCCCACACAAATGTCCACATTTGTATAGGCCTTGAATTTCCATCATTATATAAGTCTTCTATTCTTAATTCCTCACCCCATATCCCCATCACCTACCCTTCATATAATATCATGTGCATGAAAAGAGAATAGTGCTCAAAATTAATAGCTTCATTGTCATTCTTGATGATATTGAGGGCATTATTGATGGCCTCTAATAAATACTTTGCATAAACATAGAGTCAAGAATTATGGCTCTAGATGTTTGTGGCTAAAACCATGGGAGAAATTGTCATGTTCTCCGAAACATCAATTCCTAGTACTTGACCAGCTGAGTAATAAGTGTATTGAAAGTATTCTTCAAACAAAGCCATAGAGAATAGGGGCTTATCTTGACTAGAGAACCTCATAGTTTGGTTACCCGCACCTTTAACCCTATATAGAGGCATTTTCCACCTCTTGTAACTTATTTCCATGGTGTGGTATTCCTCCAACATGTCTCTTATTCGTAATTTTGTTTTGAGGGAAGTGTCTAGCTAAAAAATCATGGAAATATAATTTGGCTTTATGACCATGAACTATAACCCATCAGGAAAATGAATTGCTCTCGTATTCAGATTGTAATTCTTTTCCAACACCTTGATTAACTCTATTTTCACAAAGACATCAGGTACTACAAGTTTACCCAAATTCAAATTCCATAGGTTTGACACTAGGCTATGCTGGAATTTCTTCCTATAATGATAAGTAAAGAGGTCGTAACCACTACACGAAGCCCATACATCTCCCATATTTTTCTATTTATCTTATAATGTCACATACGATGGGTTAAGTTGTGCTATTCTTCTTTATTTTGGCCTAGACCTAGGACACTGGTCAATTAAGTCCTAATTGAATTTCCTAGCTTTAGTTTTCTCTCTTTTTGCTTTTTGTTTGCTTGGGGTTTTTTCTATCTCAACCCTACTCATGCAATGCTTTCATCTACTTACTGATAAAATACTTTGAGTTGAGTCTAGACCACTTACTTGGATAAATGTTGAAAATTTCCAACTGCCTACCACTATCCAACTTGGTTCTCCAAATCCTTCAATAACAATTCACAATTTCAACTTCTTTCAAGCCGTATTTATCAAATTTCAAGACACTTCATCTAGCCTTGGTTCATAAATGGTGCTTGCACCACCTTTATGATCAATTTCTTCATTAATAGTGGTAGGCTCATCGATATTTTTGTTAGTCACATCAATCGACTTAATCATCATTTCATAACTATCGAAGAGACTTTTAATTAAAATTCATGTTGTTTCTTTGATATGCCAATATGGCAGTGTTTTTCCCTTCCCTTCTATTGTATACTGCTCTAATGCATATGTTGCTCACCTTCCTGGTGGTATAGCAATGTATGCTTTTGATCATTACTTAAAGAAAGTCGATGAGACAATCTTATTTGTCTTATTGATATCTCAATGTCTCATCAACATTAGATCTTATGTTCTCTGATGTTGGTTTTCGGTGTCAATGAGACAAGTTAATGTCTCTTGCCGATATGCCACTGTCTCATCGAAAATCACATTTTTATATCCAAGATTTTTGTTTTTCCAAGCACTTGTAGATATACCTTCTCAATGTGACATAAGTGATTCTCTCCTCAATATGCCTATATCTTGTTGGCATTCATTGTTTTACATTGTCAATGAGACATATAAATAAGTCTCTTCAACATGTCTCATCTACATTTCTAATCTGTGCTTTGTGCTAATGTCAGGGAGACTTTGGAGGGACTCTCATCGACATGGTGTTGTCTTGGTGATATGCTATGAGCAATCATAGGAGTATTTCAAATGAGGAATACACTTTGATGTTGTGATCGAGGCATTTTATTTGGAAGCTTGTGTGAGGGATTTTATTAAATTTAAGTTATTATGATAGGAATTATATGCATATCCTGGATGTAATAGATGAGTGAAAATGGAAGTATGCAAAAATATTAGGATGGAATTTTGGCTACAACACAATCTATGTTTTAAAAAGGATGATTCTTATGGCCTAAACTTTGAAATGCTTTAGTAATATTATTTGTCAATAAAAATTATGTATTGCAATATCCTTGAACTATTCACTCTATGGTATGAATTGTTGGTAGAAAAAAATAGGATTACTTGGATGCTTCTTCCATTAATAAGAACATTCCACTATCAACATAGCCATGATTTTGAAAAAACTGATCATCAAGGATTCCAAGATAGTTTTCATTAATAGTCTAGTTAAAGTAAGTAGCCCCAAGCATTGTAACAGTCACAAGAATTGAACATGAGGGGCAGTCATGTAGATTAAAAGCATGCACAATAGTCATCACTTGCAAAGATAGAGACAACGTGTTTCCACATAACAAATAAAATTGAATGCATGAAAGGTACAATGATGTAGTTCATAATAGTGAATTTTTCTTAAGAGGGATTGAAGGACAACATTTTGTATCAAGGAGAACAAGGTAGTCTCAAACTCTATTGTACTTGAGTATGACAATACCTGAGCTTCTAGTGTTTCTAGATGGAACCTATAGCAAAAAAGTGTAGTCTCCATCTGAAGGAACCATCTTCGGATCTCTTCCCTGAAATGAGGGTTGAAAACATTAGAATAAAATAAATACCATAATTCTAAAGTAACAGTTTGTATCAAGACAAATTTTAGAAAGTATAATTAAAAAGACATCCTTATAATTGGACCTCAAATTAGACCAAATAGATTTAAGATTTTATCTTTAGACTATAGGAACTTTCTTTGTCGGAGCTTCACGACCTAAAATTGGATCCCCAATTGGACCAATAAAATTTATGATAGAATATAGGAACTTTCTTTGTTCAATATTCAAGACCTCAAATTAGATTAGAAGCTGGATAAGCAAATTTATGATTTTATCTTTAGAATGTAAAAACTTTCTCTATCGGATATTAAAGATGTAAGGTTGCATCAGAAGCTAGATAAGAAAATTTTTGATTTTATCTTTACAATGTAGGAACTTCCTTTGTTGTATATTTGGAAATTCCTACACACTGGCTCAAGTACAATCCAACCTAGTTATGACATTGATAGAAAAAAAAAAATCCTAAATCGTCCATACCAAAATGTTGCATCACAATCTATTCTTCCTGCACATAAAAATACCACATATTAACCCCTTCAAAATAAAACTCAAAATACCATGAAACAATGAGTCCCCTATATTAGTAAGTATGTAGTCTATAGGGCATAGTTTGATTTTATACAAGGATGCTCATGAAAGGAATATTCAAGTGACAATGAGTGAGTTATTTGAGATTGCAACTGATGGTGCAATATCCAGTCTTAAAGGCAATTAGCAAAGTAGTAAATGTGCAAGAAAATCAAATTATACACAACAAACAATTCACAATGTTATCTTGCATAATGCCTTAAGTTTGAAGAAAAAAATTTCATTGTATCTTGATGAAAGTAGTGACCTTAATGTTCAATCACCAGAAACCATGATTTTAAAAGATGATATTGTTCTTATGGAGGAAACATTTTAAGCAAGGTGGTGAGTGGTGGTTTGGAACAATGGAAAGTATGAAGGACTTTCTTTATATGCATACTATGCAGTCTAGCTTAAGAAAACGTTCTTAGAAGAGATTGAAGGTGGATTGTGGAACTCAAGGGCTGCATAATAAAGATTAAATCAAAGACAAAGATCTATTTAAAAGAAACTATCATGAAGATATTGAAGATGTCAAATGCAAAACCCTAGCAGTTGGAGTAATGAACATAGCGTGAAAGAGGACAGTGTGCTAGGGAAGATTTAGGAGATCTCCACATTATCTAATCATAGGAAAATACATCATTTATTTATTTTTTTAAATTAAAATAAATTATTCTAAACCCTATATAGGCCACATTGACACTTCTCCATTTTAGCGGGCTACACCTGAAAATAAGGTTTCAACAAAGGTTTTATTGTATGTTTATTAAAATGAAAACTCCTTTCTCCCAGGCTATGCCTGAAAATAAGATTTCAATGAAATTTTTAGAGTATGTTTATTAGAGTTTTATAGTATTTTGGTAGGCTATTTTCTTGATTCGTTAAATGATTTATTCAAATGGATTTTGACTAACGTGATTTGTTTCATTTAGTGTTGTAAATTGTAATGATTCCACTATTACCGTACTACCACTATCTCTTATTATACCAGATACGGTATGGCAGGGTTTTTCCCTTCCCTTCTGTTGTTGATTGCATCACTACCTTGCTCAAGGCTTCCTATTGTAGGATTTCAGTGTATACTGCTCTACCACATATGTTTCTCACCTTCCCAATGGTATAGCAGTATATGATTTTGATCATTAATTGAAGATCTTGTCTAACCAATATCTCAATGTCTCATCAACATTACTTCGTTCTATCCAAGAGTTGTGTTTCGTTGAGCACTTGTAGATATACCTTGTTGATGTGACATAAGTGATTCTCTCCTCGATATGCTTATATTTTTTTGACATTTCACTATTTTACATTGTCAATGAGACATATAAATAAGTCTCTTCGACATAGGAGTGTCTAAACCGGTGCTACACCCAAAGCTAATCTTGAAGGTAAAAGTGGTAGTAAACTTGAAGCTAAACTCAAAGCCAAGGGGAGGTAATAACGGTAGCACCACACACAGAGCTAATATTGGTGCTAACTATGACACTAATTTTGTTACAAATTAATGCCTTAATTAGAGTCGAATTTTCCTGATTGAAGCAAATAAACGCCAAAAAAAGTGCCATATCAATAAATAGCACCGACATTTTAAAAAAATTGGCAAAAATTGCATTAAAATAGTGGGTGCAAGCAAAAAATGAAGAAAATCATAGGGATTTGCTGTAGTGTCTCTACCTCTCCCTCCCACCCTCTCTCCCTCTTCCTCTGTTCTCTCTACCTCACCTCTCTATCTCTCTCCCATCACTACCTATTCATCACTTCCTCTCTATGTCTCTCTTTTTCACTCCTCTCTTTACCTCTACCTACCTACCTCTCTCTCACTCACTACTTTATTTATCTTTATTTCTATCTGTATTTGTGTGTGTGTTTCTCTCCCTCCTTCCCTTCCTCCCTTCCCTTCCCTTCTCTCTCTCCATCCTTTTCTAAGTATTAGAAAACTAGCATTTACAATCACGATCTAGTCGACACAGTCATACCAGTCTTTGATCTGTCTTTTCACAGTAGTCCTTGGACAGAAACCTAAAATGATTTACTCAATTTTGCATCCTTTAGCTATCATTTTATCATAACTATAGTCATCCTAATTCCAATTATTAGTTTAATCTTAGACTACATATTATCTTTAGATCAAAGTTTTAGGAAGGTCACTTTTACAAATTTTAGAATAGGTCCACTTTCTACACTCTAGAAAAATCATAGCATCAATGAAATTTATCACTGAACCTAGTATTTCCATCATATCCTTTTTCCTACAAATTCATCCTAGCTCATCAGTCTAGTTAGGAAACTCACCTTATCTTTGATCTTAGTCCTACATTGGTTCTTTGACATAACTAAATTGAGACCTTGGTTAGACTTTAGGTAGTTGGTACCCTCGTCTCAGGTTTACAAAATTGATTACCATAGAAGCTTTCTTAGACTTTGCATCTTTAGATATTGTCATTCTACAATAGTGTCATCTTAGACATTTCTTATTTTGCATTTAGAAAATCCAAAAAACACAAACTAGAGTCATACTATCCATAGACGTAGTTTTGCATTCCTCGCATATTGAGTTTATCTTACATGGTTGAAACTTGGTCTAAGAGAAAAGAGAGAGAAAAGATGTCAAACCATAATGAATTCATCAATCCATTCTTGTTGAGACCTACAACACTTTTTTGGACAAATTCACCACTAGAGACCCTCAAGGACACATTAGATTAGAAGACATAGAGGTTGTTGCACAAGACCCTAAGTTTGCCTCTTTTGTAGATGAGTATCTAGCAAATGATCACCAATGCTACTTATCCAAATTGTTTGCTAAAGTTGCTACCTTACCTATAGGATTTGATATTATCACCTTACAAACTCAACCTACACAAGGGACAAATGCAATAAATGCTAGTACCTCTATACCTTAGGTTAGTACAACAATACCATCTAGCATAGCTACACAGAGTATGACAATCCATACATCTCTATTTAGTACATCTAGCATGACATTCAGGATTTAATTTCATTGTCAGGGCATCATCCTCCACTCCCTTTGGTCCTCTTGTTGGGAATAAAAGATCAAAAATGTCAACTTCTACACCAAATGTCAGTGTCACCGGTACCATACCACAGTCAAAAACCATACCTAGTGTTCATGTCACTACTAATATACCACAGAATACACAAATAGGAGGAATTCCCTCTTTCCAATATGGCAATCAAAATCCATTCTCCCAGATTGGTAGACAAAGTCCATTCTCCCAAATTGGCAGTCAAAATCCATTCACACAAATTCTGAATCAAAATCCATTCTCAGGGATTCCAAGTCAAAACCCATTCACACATATTTTGAATCATAACACATTCACCAACATTCTGAATCCAAATCCATATCAAATACCAACATTCAATCAAAACCCATCACAAGATGTTGGATTTCATAATACATACATAGATCCACATAATCTTCCCAAAACATCATTAACCCAGGTTGACGTCTTGGAAACACAAATGGATAAGATGGTGGTGTCAACAAAGAAAACCTTTTCAACAAAGGACATATTCCCATTTCCCTTTGATAAATCATTGTACATGATACCTTTCCCTCATGGGTATGTCATATTGAATCTTCCTAAGTACAATGGAAAATGAAATCTGATAGAACATATAAGGGAATTTTCTACCATGTGCATAGATGTCATTTATGACCCCACATATCTTATGAGGCTATTTCCAAGAATTCTTGTAGGAATTTTACTCAAGTGGCTTTCAGGTCTAGACTATGGCATCAAATCATGGGGTGAACTAGCTAAGAATTTTTTTGAGCAATTCTTCTTAAACATAGACCACGAGAAAAATATAGCAACCTTGTGTCACACAACACAAGACAAAGGAGAAACTTTCATCACTTTCTACTAGAGATGGAGGACTATAGCCAACCAGTGTCCTATTGAGATACTTGAAAAACAAAAAGTCACTATGTTCAAGGAAAGCCTTAATGCAAAGTTAAGGAGTAACTTAAGGGTACATTGTCGCACATCCTTTTCAAAAATAGTGGAAAAAGGGGTTATAATAGAAAAGGATCTCATTGAAAAAGGAGAACTTAAGACACCAAAATCCAACATAAATCCAATAGTGCAAAACACCCCCAATGATAAAATAGATTTTGGTCTTAGAACAAAAATGTTACCAATGATGGGGTGGTTGATTCTAAAAATGTACAAGTAGGACCAATCATCACATTATGAGGAATTAAATTTTCTTCCAACACCCTTAAAGCTATCAATCAACCTCCCAACATGGTCCAAAATACTCAACACCTACAACAACATAGGAGGTTTCAAAAATGTGAGTTCACTCCCTTAGGGGAACCCATCGAGTTTGTATTCAAACAACTATTGCAATACAATCTTATACAACTTCAAGAGTCAAGACAATACAATCTAGGACAATTTAAACCAGTTTGGTGGGATGACAATTCCTTTTGTGATTATCATAGAACTAAGGGACATAACCTACAAAATTTTTACCAACTGAAAAATATCATACAGGATCTTGTCAAAAAGAGAACTATTGAAGTTAGCAGACATAAACAAAAGCCATCAAACATTGATCATCAAGTCTTTTTTGATCCACTACATGACCATGGGAAAGGAAATTTCCCCAATTTGAGTAACAAAACCAATATGTCAGCCAACTATGCAAATATCAAGCATGATTAGCAAAATCATTAATCACCTTTGTGCCACCAATGATAATATCAATACCATTACCATCAATACAACTCTCGAGTGTGTTGGCAACACTCATCGTACTAAGATCACTATCCAAGGTCCTCCATTGCAGCAAACCCCAAAAACTTCCAAGTTGCACTATAACTTACTTGATCAATTAGGGAAGATCCCTGCCCAAATCTCCATCTTGGAACTATTATGTATCTCCCTTGAGCATCCATTTGTTTTAGACAAAGCTTTACAAAGCACCACTATCCCTAATGATCTCGATGTCAATCGTTTCTAGGAAATAGTAAGCTACTTGACCAATAATCATCATGCCATGTTCTCCAAACAATAATATACAATTGAAAAGATAAATCATAATGACCCTTTATATCTTGAAGTCCTTGTTGACAACACCAAAGCTAGATGAGTTTTGGTAGACAGAGGAGCAGGGCTGAATGTGTGCACTTTAAAAGTGATTACGACATTAGGTTTCTTGAAGGCGTGCATAGACAACCAAAAGTATTGTCATTAAGGCTTATGATGATGAGGAATGAAAATCAAAGGGGGTGGTAACACTTCCTATCATAATTGGTACTACAGTAATGGAGACAAAATTCCAAGTCTTGGATCTCACCCTTCCATACAACCTTCTGCTATGCAGACCATGGATTCATGCCATGAAGGCAGTCCCTTCCACATATCATCAATGTCTCAAATTCCCTTACAATGGCACTAAAATAACAATAGATGGTGATCCTGATCCATTCCAATATTGCACCAATCTAAAAGAGATACCCAAAGCCAAGTGCCAGTAAACCAAGAGGCTTCATCATCCAATTCATCTCACTATGTCAATCCATCCACTCTCACTAGAACATCCACTTCACCTTCATTTCCTGCCACTCATGGGGTCGAGATCTAAGATAAGGGTTGTGGTGAATATTACATGAAGACATCTTATTGTGTTAGCCATTTGATTCCTCCTAAGTCATACGCTTTACCTACACTAGATAGGAGACAATCTATGGTGAATATACACATTCCTCCCACAACAACTTTCACTAAATGGGGAGAATTAAGCAAAGAAGCTGTAAATATGGAAGATGTCACCACTTGGTTGTATAGGGAAGATAATGAAGAACCTTTCTCACTTGCTCAAATTCCTATAAGTCTATATGGAAAAGGTTTCACAATCATGCAGAGCAAGGCATATAATGGACAGAGTGGTTTAAGCTTAAATCAAGATGGGAGGATTGAACCAATTTTTGTTTCTCAATGGCCAAAAGGCTTGGGGCTTGGGTTATAACCAATTCAGATTGGTGTTCCTAGTACCACATCACCCTTAATCAAGGAAGTAAGTGCTTCAGATGATATTGAGACATCTCATGAACCATCTGACCAACACTACTGTGACTCCCCCAACTCAAACGAATATGAGTGGGATTCCCTATCCTCCACCTCTTCCATGAACCTTGATGATTTATTTGGAGAATTTGACTTAATATTGAAATCCTCACCAAATCCATTAAATTCTTGTCCTCCAAAGAATATGACAAAAGAGGAATAGTTTAAACATTACTATTGGGAATCTCTTGATCCTACCTCTTGGAAACCTAATACATCTATTTCAGATAACCAAACCTTGGCATTAGGCCCACCTCTCAATCCACCTAGATCTAAACCAAAGAGCAAAAAGGACTTGGTACAATACTTTTCTGACCATATGAACAACTCAGTCCTTACCTTGACCCCCTTGAACTTTGACAACTCCAACGATGACATGCCTTTAGTTTATCCCCAACTCATTGATTTGGACCAACAAGACACACCCATCTTAGACATTTTTTAGAACAATGAAGAAATTGTTGAGTTCCTGGGACTAAGATAAGGCATACCTAGTGGTGATCACAAGGCTGGTTTTACCATTGAATTGGACAAAAAAACATATTTTTTGGAATTTGTTCAACCCTCAAGTCACAAAAATGTGAAAAAGAATAAAAAATATAAAAAAAATGAGTCTCTAGGTGAAAATTGGTAGGCGCCTCTCAATAATGAAAAAGAAAAAATAAAGGACACATCCAAAGGTGAAAACCTCTCTGAGGCACCTAAGGATGGAGGTTTGAACATTCTACCCTTTGCATAGGAAAATTCACCCATGCTCATTAAAGAATTAGTAGAAGTCAACATATGCACAAAAGAGAATCCTCAATTGGTTTACTTTGCAGCGTCATTGATAAAAGAAGAGCGGCTAGAATTCTACAACTTCTTCACACAAAGACAAATAAATTTTTCCTCTAATAGGAAGTCTTAGAATCCTATAGACATCCTCCAAAGTACCTATAGCCTCTCCAATAGGTAGGTGAAATGAAGAGGTCTCTAAGTGCCACTGCTCGCATAACGCCATCAGTAGACCCCAGTTAGCCCAAATGATGGGCATGTCTGTCACACGAAGGAGACCTAAATTCCATAAGAACCATTTTTCTGCGCTCTGCAAACTATCCCAAAAGCAAAAGGTCAATGGTCTTTACTCTCATGTATGCACAAGGTCCAAAACAACCTGCAATGGCATTATGCATGCCTCACGTTAGAATCAATCACCTATGCTAATGCTAGTCAAAAGCGTCATTACTTTGCAATTGTGTTACAAGAAGCCAAATGCATCATTTTATTTTGCAAATGCATCATAAAATTTCACATATGTCATTTTAAATCACAAATGCATATAGAAATATCAAATGCAATTCAAAACCAAATGCAACTCATTACATCTATGCATACGAAAATCCATCATAAATGCAAATGTGATGCAATACTTACAAATGCGTTGAACTATTTTTACATGCATTGAACACAAAGCACATGTGTTTATTCTAAATGCAAATGCATAACTCTTTCTCATATGCATCAAAACAAAAAATAAATGCATCAAAATTTTAAACACCTACACTAAGTCTCCTATGTGATTTTAGAAATGCATTGATCCGCATGCAAATGTGTTGATTACACATTCACATGCGGCTTTTCAATAAAGTGACGTGTAACAAAAAATGAAAATAAACACATAAAAGAGTGTGAAAACTAAAAATTCAAAAGTTGAGATCCAAGTACATACTAAGAGGTCCACGTTGATTGGCCGCTTGAAGGTCTAAATCCTATACACTCAATGGTGGGTGTACGGAATGGGAGACATCCTCATTGAGGGTGCAAAGCAAAAATCTCAAATTTCCATGCTATGTGGGTAAAAATGAATGGGTTTTTACCCCATTTTCTATTTATATCTAGGGTTTTGGTTGCATTCCTTTCTACTAGCCACGTAAACTTCCAATTTCAATAAGCCTGTACACATACCTAACACTTCAAACTTCAATTTCGTCAACTCCATTGCATTTCTAGCTATCAAATTGACTAATTGGGACTATTTCCAAAATTTTTGAATTTTTTTGAAAATTTGTCAATTCTCCTGAGGGGGCACACCTTCTCCTATTTTACACTAGGGCATGACTGGGGCATATTTTTTATCGATTTTCTTTGACACAATGCCAAAATGACATTTTATGAAAGAGAGGCAAATGTAGACACTGAAATCTAGTCTAAGCCTGCGACATCAATTTCTTCATAATTCGTATTTCTCTGGTCATGATTAAATAATGTCAATTATTTAATTATTTTCTAAAATTATTCATTTCATTTATTAATTAAATAATCCTAATTATTTAATTAATTCACAATTTTCTTTATTCTATCTGATTAATTAAATAAATGCTTTTTATTTAATTATGTTACTAATTAACCTTATCCTTCTTGTCAAATTAAATAAATTCTTATTTAATTTACCCTTTATCATATGCCAACTATAATTAAATAAATCCTTTATTTATTTAATTATTCATTTAATCCCTTCATCACTTAGTTTTTTTTTTTTTTTTCAAGGGGTAAACGCTTTTGACTGGAGCTATGAACCGAATACAACCATTCAACAATACCACCCCAACGGGGTTTGAACCTTGGTGGCAGGAACAACAATGCCACCAATAAACCATCACACCATGCCAATATCGGCCCCTTCATTACTTAGTTAAATAAATCTTATTTATTTAATTATTCTTCAAATATCAAATCTTGAATTAAATGAATTATTTAATTCATAAATTCTATTTTAACCCATTCCTCTATATTTAGATAATTGTGTAAGTTATCTAAGTATTCACTTTGACTCAACTCAAGATCTATTTAATTCAGTCAATTAACTCTTCATTTAATGTCTAAGTTGCTTTCACAAGTAATCTCATTGTCATATCATTTAGTCATCTAGTTCTAACTCATTTGTGTGTACATGCATATTAATTAAATATCTTTATTTAATTAATTAAATCTTGTGTGTGCATTCAAACAAAGTGCTGCTTTAATCCTATCTCTATCTTTGTCATGCAAAGACTATTCTTATGTTCTTGAATACCAAACTCAAAGATTAAATCATTTATTTAATCTTTATTTATATTTCTAGTTTTTATCACTCATGTCACTACTAATAGTTATCATAATGCATGTCTAATCTTTTGATCTCAACCATCCATTGATATTTCAACCCTGTCATGTCATTTGAATGATCAATTTTCTATAAATTGACCCGTCCTTCATCATTTTGGTCTCTCCCAAAATCTTATGACTTTTGTAAGCATATCTATATGTTTTGCTAAATCATTATCACAAGCTATACTTGCACTAGAGAAATCTGAGGGAAATTATACAACAAAAAAATGGAGAAGGGCAATCAAGGTTATACATGGAATTACATAGATATTGGGTGAGATTGTTCATTTTATTTATGTTTTAGCTTTCCTTTGTTCTCTGTTGTTTAGCTTAGATTGCATTCGAGCTTTGATTACATTGTTGTTTTCTTTTAACCTTTCATTGAATTTTCTATATGCTACACATATGCTTCAAATTATGACACATCTACTATGAAAATACACATAATTTACTTAGACCTTATATTTCTATGGATGACACATATTATGTTGAAATTACATGACATAACACTTATGATTCAACATGTTTCTCATATCATACTAAACCTAGTCCTACTTCTAATTTTATGCCTTTATTATGCCACAAAATAGTCATACACATAAGCATGTATGTACAATTGAGGTGTGAGTTAAATTTTGCACGACTTTTTTATGCCTTTGTTATGCCACAAAATAGTCATACACAAAATAATTTATGGACCCTTCATTAAATTGGGTTTGTAGGTTTGTTTCAACCTACTCTACATTTTAAATTAGGTTTTGTACCATTTTGGCATGTGTGAGGGTGTTATCTCTCAAAAATCAAATTTAGAGACCTAGAGGGCTAATTAAGACTAATAATTGTCCATTTTGAAGGGTATACATTTCATATTTTAGGTTTCCATTATAGGATGATTTGTATCTCCATAAAGGTTATCTAAAAGTGCATTTATATTCCCAATAACCTCCTTAAAAGTTATTGTCACATCATATTTTTCCTAAAATAAAGCTAAAAATGGGCTAAATAGGCCATATGTTATGTTTCATATGTCGTGAGGCAAAACCAACTGCACCAAGACATTCAAGAAAGTGGTTTAATGTTAGGGAAGGACATTTTTGTTTCCCAAGACACCTAATCATTTCAAGCTATGTTATTTTGGCACAATCTCTTAAGAGCCCTAAATGTAAAAAAATATCAAACTATGACAAAATATTTTTTAGAATCCATGTCACCTACAATTATTTTGTCTAAACCAACAAATTCACATATGTTATTGATGTAGGAGCATTCAGGTCCATGCATAATCCTCTGTCACCCAAAAATATTGTTGTGAAACTTCAATTCAATTTCACGAGAAATGCTCTTATAGGCATGTTGATTTGTGTTAGCTCTGGTTCCTTGCTTTTGTCTCTCTCGAAATTAGAGTAATTTAGAATCTTCATATATTATAATGTTTGTTTTCAATCAAGAAATATTATTATGGATATAAAATTATTTCTAAAAATAAAATGGATAAAATAAAGAGTAATTAAAAAAACATGGGAAGCTGAAAAAGATCAGAAGAATTGGAAATGGCATGGTATCGATTAAATATATATAAGAAAAAAGACTAGTTCCATTAGGGGGGAAAGGTTGTAGGAAGAGTACCAAGAAGGGAGACAAGGGTGACATCAGGAAATGTAAGGTACAAATCCTTCATCGATGCCAGCCTGAAAAGTAAATAGCAAATTGTGCTACATGAATAGGAAGATGTTAGCACCATGAAAGAGAGAGAAGGTGTGTTTGGGAGTAAAGACAAAGCCAATATCATTAAGTTGTGCCTAAAGGAGGAGACATAGTATAGTGTAGAAAAGGTATGTATGAATCTATGATGGCATTTTGTTAATTTGTGAGCAAGAAAAAGAGAGCCCATGTGAAAAAAAGGTGATTGAATGGGAATGGTTGATTAGTGAGAACTCTTAAGCCATATGGAGTAGGAGTTTATTCATCTTAAGAGTCAACATGATATGTGTGGAGGTGAATAAAATGGTGACTTGTTGGGGCTTTTGTAAAGAAGAGGGTGTGTAGCTAACAAGAGGTAGAGTGGGAAGAAGGTGAAGTGAAAACGAGTAGACAAATCCCACTCATACCTACGCCATGGGAAGTAGTGGGATGTTGTGTTGAAGATAATGAAGGGAGGTGCATAAATTCTATTGGAAGATTCAAATGAATACATAATGATTAGAAGAATAATATAAAGTGTAGATCATGTCTAGATATACAAAGAGCAGTGCCATGGGTTGTAGCAAAGGCTAAACTCGTGAGGTTGTGTTGATATAATTGTGCATAGTTTGAACGACTAGACATAAAGAAGGGGAGAGTTGAATGAGGTTACATAGAATAAGAGAAAGGCGGTAGAAAGGTGCAGGAATGGGGCACTGACTAGCATACAGGTGAGGAGAAAATAAGAGAAAAATAGGAATTGAGGAAGAGATGTGCAACACTAAGAGGTTGGTATATGAGGAGTAAGAAGGAATAATGAGTTGATATTTGTAACACAAATTAAACTTGCAACTTGTAATTGCCTGTAATTTGTAATGGTGAAATCACTTAATATTTGTATTTCAAATTTATTTTCAAATTTAAGCATTTTTGTGTGATTGGAAATCAATCTAAATCAACAAATGTAATTGTTGATTTAAGAATTAAATTAGCCATAGAGTTGTCTATAATTTGTGTATTGCGAATTTGGATGAGAAATTAATTGTGAGTGGTCTTCTTCATCAATTAGAATCAAAGACAGAGGCAGTGAGCACATGGATAGAGCATTGAGAGAGAGGTGATTCACACCAGGATCTATGGGTGAAGAGGGAAGTGAGCAGAGGTTTCAAGGGACAAGCATATCGCAAAACATGAGGAAGCTTTTGATAGAACCCGTGAATAGTGGAAGCATGAGTGAAGTCCAAAAGTACCATTGCAGATGTAGATTCTTAGCAGTTGAGGGCTTGAAGGCACAAAATTGAAGTGCAAGTGAGAATCTCAAAATCATCATTGCAAGTGAATGAAGTTCTAAAATATTGAGAGTAGAAAGCGTAGAGGAAAGTGTTGTGTGATGGTATATTATAGCAAACGAAGTGGAATCTTCATGAGAATCAAGGTACGATTACAACATGGAGGTTGCAAGGGCAGAGTTGTAGAGGAGTAAAGAGAGAAATGGAATGGTTGTCTTAAAGTGAAGACCAAAAAAAGGCATAGTCATTGGACAATGTGTATGAATCTATAGGTTGTGACTTTTAATGTATAGCTAAGTGTTAGGAAATCTCGATCATCTCAGATAAGCATCCAAGATTTGTAGTGTCTTTGTTAACTTTAATTTCAATTAGATTGCCTCAAAAAGATGTACAACTATGTCACAAAGTGGAATCATACACAATTCATTTCCCACATTAATCATTCTAAGAGAAGCACATGTAAAAATCAAGTTCAACAACTTGTATAAACAAATTCAACAAACAAAACCATTAAACATGAAAGATGGTACAAAAGATTAGAACACACAGATTTACATGGGGAAAACTCTTTCAGGTAAAAAACCCCAGACTCCAAAAGATTTGATCCATTGTATTATTCAAAAACAAACATAGTTACAATACAATCTCAGGCTCATATCCTTTTCACAGAGGTTACATCTTGTTTCATTCTGGAGATAAACTGGCAACAACCCTATTCTAATTCCCTCTCCCTTTTTTATTTGCATTTCTATGATCAACCTCTCAATCCATTACAAATAGAGAGAGAGGTTTCACAATCTAACCACAAAGAAAGAGAGGAGTCACCTCCTTCAAAATAGTATTCTACTTGTTCCAACCAACCCCCGAACGATCCTACATAACAGCTTTATCCTAACTCAAAACTGTTCAGTTCATCTTCTACAGTTACATCAACTGTCAAAGTCTCTTGGACAATGAACAGTCTCCTCCAACTCATCATGTTCCTCAAATGATCAATCAACACATTGATAGGCCAACAAATTCATCATTCATTCAACTAAGTCCATCTTCACTTCCATTGGCCTGACTTTGTCTATCAGTCACAAACACACCGATCTCCAAAGTATCCTCAATGTCTGTATCATCCTAACATCTCGACCAAGCCTATCGGAAAGACAACATCCATCGATAGTTCATCATGTCACATTGAATGCACTAATGTCATTAAGTTCAACCACCTCTCAAACCATCTTGTCAACCTGAGTCACCCCGATATAGACCATCGACCAAAGTCACACTGACGATCAACAGGAGCACCAACTGTCACGAGATCAGCCTTATCAGTAAAAGAAAAAGCATCATAGAAATTTTCATAGAGGTCCCATGTCACACTGACGAAAATAACTCATTTGCAAGATAATAAGCATTGAAGAAGGTTTCACCGAGGTCCCATGTCACACCGATGAAAACACCTCATCGGAAAGAGAACAAGCATCACAGAAGGTTTCACCGAGGTCCCATGTCACACTGACAAAAACACCTCATTGGCAAGAGAACAAGAATCATAGAAGGTTTCACCAAGGTCCCATGTCACACCTACGAAAACACCTCATCGGCAAGAGAACAAGCATCGGAGAAGGTTTCATCGAGGTCCCATGCCACACCGACAAAAACACCTCATCGGCAAGAGTTACACCAAACGCAAACCCCATCGACCAAACATGCTTAGTCACTAAGACTCTTATAGAGCATTCATGTCACCTCGACCAAATACCATTGCCTAGAGTCATACCAACATTCATGATGAGAAAATCCATCGGCATGAGTCATAGTGATATGCATCAGGAGTAGCTCCACCGGCAAGAGAACCACTACCGGCTACAAACTGAAAACTCAAAACAATACCTCAAGTCACACCGATCACTTCCATCGGCAAGACAGACTAAATGTCACACTGATATAGTCATGAAGGAATATTACAAGGAGAATTCAGATCGGGTTGAGTCACATCGATCTCATAGATAGTTTAGGATCACTTAAGTAGATTGGCCAAACATCTTAGTGGTCACACTGAAATAGCTCACTTAGAGGTTTAGGCCTATGGGATTGAGGCGCACAATTCCAACACTAAGAGGTGACTAGAAGAGGAATGTGAGAGGTCACTTGTAGAGTGGAGAGGAAGTAATTGATGGAGGAGGTTGGGTTTTCAGTGATGGAGTTTGCTAGAGATTGGTTGCAATTAGGTTGAAGGTGGTTCTATCACCTAACTCCTTTTTGAGCCCATGATAAAAATTTTCTTACCCAGTGTGTCTGATGCAAGAGCATCCAAGTCCATGTGTAATCCTGTGTCACCCAAAAAATATTGTTGCAAAAATTTAGTTCGATTTCATGGGAAATGCGCTTATAGGCATGTTGATTTATGTTAGCTTTGGTTCCTTGCTTTTCTCTCTCTCCAAATTAGAGTAATTTAGAATCTTCATATATTATATTGTTTTTTTTCAATCAAGAAATATTATTATGTATATAAAAGGCTTTCTAACAATAAAATGGATAAAATAAAGAGTAATTGAAAAAACATGGGAAGCTGAATAGAATGAAGTTGGAAATGAACATGCTATCAATTAAATATTAGAAAAAAAATAGTGCCATCAGGGGGAAAGGTTGTAGGAGTACCAAGAAGGGAGAGAAGGGTGGCATCGAGCAATGTAAGGTACAAAGCCTTCATCAATGCCAGCCTAAAGACTAAATTGCAGATTGTGCTACATGAACAGAAAGATATTAGGGCCATGAAGGAGAGCGAAGGGGTGCTAGGGAGTAAATACAAAACCATTCTCATTAAGCCATGCCTGAAGGAGGAGACATAGTATAGTGTAGAAGAGACGTGTATGAATCTATGATGGTAGTTTGTTAATTTGTAAGGAAATAAAAGAGAGCTTGTGTGAAAAAGAGGCAATTGAATGGGAATGTTTGATCAGTGAGAACTCTTAAGCCATATGGAGTAGCAGTTGATTCATCCTATGATTCAACAAGATATGTTTGGAAGAAAATAAAATGGTGACTTTTTAGGGATTTTGTAAAGAAGAAGGTGCACGGCTAATAAGAGATAGAGTGGGGAAAGCATTGAAATGAAAACAAGCAGAGGAATCCCCCTCATAACTATGCCATGGGAAGTAGTGGCATACTATGTTGAAGATAATGAAGGGAGGTGCATACATTCTATTGGTAGATTCAAACAAATATACAATGGTTAGAAGAATAATATAAAGTGCAGATCACACCTAGATATACAAAGAGCAAGTCCATGGGTTATAGGAAAGGATAAACTCATGAGGATGTGTTGATAGGGGGTGCATAGTTGGAATGACTAGACAAAAAGAAGGGGAGAGTTGAATGAGGTTGCATAGAATAAGAGAAAGGTAGTAGACAGGTGTAGAGATGGGGCATTGACCAACATATAGGGGAGGAGAAAATAAAAGAAATATAGGAAGAGACATGCCACACCAAGAGTTTGGTATATGAGGAGTAAGAAGGAATAGTGAGTTGATATTTGTAAGAAAAATTAAACTTGTAGCTTGTAATTGCCTATAATTTATAATGGTGAAATCACTTAATATTTATATTTCAGATTTGTTTTCAAATTGGAGCGTTTTGTTGTGTAATTGGAAATCGATCCAAATAGAAAAATGTAATTAATGATTTAAGAAATAAATTGGCCATAGAGTTGTCTATTATCTGTGTATTGTGAATTTTGATGAGAAATTGATTGTTAGTGAAGTCTTCTTCATTAGTTATCTCGATAAGAACCTATCTCATTTTTAAATCCCCAATCAATTTGATCGTGGTGACAATGTTTTAGAATTTATAAACAGTGTCATTGTGTTCAATAAAAAGTTGCCAACAACTATATTTTATGTTTTATATATCATGGGGCTTAACCAACTACACCAACACGTCTGGGTGGGTGGGTGAATGCTATGGAAGGCATTTTTCATTCCCCAAGATAGCCTATCATTCCAGGGTACACTATTACGATGCAATCTCTTAAGAGCCCTAACTGCAAAAAACCACCAAACTATGATAGAATATTTCTTGTAATTCATGGTAGCTATAAAAAATTTATGTAAAATTATAGGTGCATGTAGGTTCCCTCCACAATATCCTCTTGCAATTTTTTAAATATCCAATCCATTTGACTATGGTGACAATATTTCAAAAGTTGCAAGAATCATCATTTACATTTACTAAAAAGTTGTTGAAAACCATGTTTTATGTTTCATGTGTCATGGGGTTGAACTAATTATGCCAACATGTCCAATTGGTTAGGTGAATTCCAAGGAATGCCTCTATTTATTCTATAGGACAACTGATCATTCTAGGATACAATATTTCGACATAGTCTCTTAAGAGCCTTACGTACAAAAAATTGTCAAACTATGATAGACTATTTCTTCCAATCCATAATACCTAAAATGTTTCTTTCTAAAATTAGAAGTGCATGTAATTTCCCTCAAAAAAACTCTCATTTTTTAAATCACCAATCTATTTGATCACGTTGACAATATTTTAGAAGCTACAAATAAACATCATTTATGTTTAGTGAAAATTCGTTTGCCAAAATATTTTTTGTTTCATGCATTGTGGGGTTGAAAATACTACATCGACACATTTGAGTGGGTAGGAGAATGCTAATAAAATTAATTCTCTGAGAAAATTGATTGTTTTGGGCTACATTATTTTGGGCAATCTCTTAAAAGCCCTAAGTGCCGAAAATTCCAAACTATGAAAAACTATTTTTTGTAATTTTTGGTACCTAAAAAATATTATTCTAAAATTAAAAATTCACATAGAATCCCTCCACAATATCCTCTCTCATTTTTTAAATCACCAATCAGTTTGACCATGGTAATAATGTTTCAAAAGTTGCAAAAAACATCGTGTGTATTCATTAAAAAGTTATCGACAACCATATTTTGTGTTTCATGTGCCATGGGGATAAACTTAATATTCCAATAGGTCTAGGTGCATGGGTGAATGCTAGGTAATTATTCTATTCATTCCCTAGGACAACCGATTGTTATAGGCTACACCATTCCAACACAGTCTTTTAAAAGCTCTAAGTACAAAAAATTTCCAAACTATGACAATTTGTTTCTCAAAATACATGGAACCTATGCATGTTCATCAAAAATTACAAGTTCAACTAAGGTCCCTCCACAATAACTCTCTCAATTTTTTAAATCTCTAATTCATTTGACTGTCCTGACAATGTTTCAAAAGGCAGAAAAAGCATCATTTACGTTTAGTGAAAATTTATCGATAGCCATACTTTATGTTTCATATGTTGTGGGTTTGAAATAATTATAAAAAAACATTTGAGTTGGTTGGGGATAACTAGGTTAGGCCTCTATTAATTTTGCAAGACAATCGATCATTCTAGGCTACACTATTCTAGCATAGTCTCTTAAGAGCCCTAAGTGCAAAAAATTGTCAAACAATGAGAAACTATTTCTCATAATTTATGGAACCTACAAATGTTTTTTCTAAAATTATAGGTGCACGTAGGTTCCCTCAATAATAACTTATCTATTTTTTTTAAGTATCCAATCCATTTGATCGTGGTGACAATGTTTTAGAAGTTACAAAAAACATCGTTAGCAGAAATATTTTGTGTTTCATGAGTCATGGGGATGAAATGACTACACTAACATGTTTGAGTGGGTATGTGAATTCTATGGAAATCCATTTTTCATTCCCCAGGACAACTGATCATTTTGTGCTACACTATTCCATTGTAATCTCTTAAGAGACCTAAGTGCAAAAAACTGTCAAACTATAACATACTATTTCTCGCAATCCATGACACCTATAAAAAATTCCTATAAACTTAAAGGTTCACATAAATCCCCTCCATAATAACTTATTTCAATTTTTTAAATATCCAATCCATTTGGCTATGGTGACAATGTTTCAAAAGTTACAAAAAACATCATTTGTGTCAAGTAAGAAGTTATTGGCTTGACCATATTTTGTATTTTGTGCATCATGGTGTTTAAATGATTTTTCCAATACGTCTATGTTTGTGGGTAAATGCTAGGGAAGGATTTTGTTCATTCCCTAGGATAGCCAATTATTCCAAGCTACATTATTCCATGTAGTCTCTTAAGAGCCCTAAGTGAGAAAAACGACCAAACTATGATAAACTATTTCTCACAATCCATGGCACCTACAAATGTCCCATCTAAATTACAAGTGAAATTAGGTTCTCTCCACAATAAAATCTCTTAATTTTTTAAATATCTAGTCTATTTGACCGTGGTGACAATATTTTAGAAGTTAGAAAAAACATCATTTTCATTTAATGAAAAGTTGTTAGTAGTCATATTTTATATTTTGTGTGTCATGTGGCTAAACCGACTATGCCAACATGCCCCAGTGAACAAGTAAATGCTATAAAATGCCCTATTTTGTACCCCATTTGTCTCGATCATTCTAAGCTACACTATTTAGCATATTCTCTTAAGAGCCCTAAGTGTAAAAAATTGTCAAATTCTGATAGACCATTTATTAGAATCTGTGGCACCTAAAAATGTTTTGTTTAATCCCAAAAATTAACTTAGGATCCATCCATAATAAAATATCACACTTTTTATTATATCTAGACCATTTGATGGTGGAAACAATGTATAAAAAATTGCAAAAAGCATCATTTGTGTTCAGCTAAAAGTTATCAAGAGCCATATTTTGCATTCTTCATCTTGTGGGGCTCAATCGATTGTGTCAACCCATTGGTGTTTGTGGGTGAATGTTAGGGAAGGCCTTATTTTTCACTCCAATTATATCAAAAATTTCAAGCTACACTATTTTTGTGTAGTATCTTAAGAGCTCTAAGTGCAAAAAATGTCAAACTATGATAAATTGTTTATCAAAAATTGTGGCATCTATGAATGTTCTTTCTAAACCTATAGGTGGATATGGGGTTCCTCTATAGTATCCTATCTTGATTCTATTCAAATATACATTGTTTAACCCTTCCAAAATGAATGCATTCTTGCAAAAAACATCAGTTGAGAGTAATGTAATAGTAAAATATTTTTTTCACTCCATGTGTCATGGGGCACAACTGATAATGCTAGCATGTCAATATGGGTGGTTCAATCCCTCGAAACAACTAGATTCTTATTTTCTCATGGACAACCTAGGGTTATCCTATATATGACTATTATAACACTACTCTTTATGGCTCTACAATAGTCATAATTAACTAATTTTCATTTTTTTGTGGATATAATGACAACCCATTGCTAGATCTTAGTGTACACTAACTACTCTTTATTGTTGCATGTTATTTTCAAGGGGGTAATATTTCATGAATGTGTTGTACTTCAGTATGCTTTGTGTGAGCATGAAATAATGGATTCTCAAACATCTTCAACACACTTTGATTATCACAATACATAATCAAGAGCTTAAGTTGTGGGTAACAAACTATAAGTCATATTACTTTAAATGTTGCTTCAACAACTACTTTTTACTCGACTTTAGTGGATGTCAATGCAACATTAGGATTCTTTTTATAACTCCAAGAAATAATAAAAAATTTAATATTGAGGTAGTAACCAAGGGTTGATTTCTTAGAGTCTATGCAACCTTCCAAACATGAATATGAAAAGTCAACAAGTTTAAAATCTTCTAATCCAATTACTTTATTTTGGATGAATCATGAATGGAGACAAGGTTCCAACTACAACAAACATGATTGGATGATTAGTAGTCAACTAAATTAAATTTCCTAGCAAATTCTTACGTAGTGTTTCATCAATTATTTTATGATTCAATTCTTTAATCAACTTAGTTTCTCCAAGGAAAAATCATTATTATACTCAACACTAGAAGATTAATTCCAAATAATATCTAAAACCTTAAAGATCACATATAATGAAATATTAATTAAAACTCCTATTGCATGCTTACTATAAGTTTTCCATTGTAAAAATGTCATCTTTGTGACAAATTTCCTAAAACAACCATATCATGACAAAAATTTAACTATGTACTTAATGGCTTCACATGACATTGTGGTTACTATTTTCAAAATAGAAAATAATCTATCACAACCATGTTTTGCACAAATTTTTCTTTGAACTATAATCTAAAGCCTCCTTTGATAACATAATTGACGTTCTCAAAACCTTAAAGACAAATCTTTCTTCTTCACGTGTGACCTTCAAAAGGCCTTTTTCTTAATAGTCTATCTTATTGGCTCTTTAATACTTAACATTCCAATGCTCAATAATGACCATATGTCAACAAACTAAAATATTAACACAAAAAGCATGCATCTCCATGTCATCAAATAATTTACAATAAATAACAACGATATTCAAAATGACTAGGAACTCAATCATTATTTTCATGGTGGGTATCTTTGATACATACACAAAACACCACTAATACTTTGTGGATCTACTCTTAAGTTCTTCATGCAACATAAAGGTACATAAACATGACAATCAAAAACTCATATTACACACATGTGACTTGAAACAAAGGTGATTGAAACATGCCCATAGGTCAAAAACTAAAACCAAAGTATATTGTAGAATAAAACTTGTAGATCTTAATTAGTACAACTTGGAAGCATTAAAATATATCAACCTAAAAATAATGCAAATTCAAAAATATATTGGTAACAATTAAACTAAGACATCATGCATATTCTTTTCATGGAATAAAAATTAGAACATAAGCATTCTTAAGTCCAAAATTCTATAAATCTATAAATATATGATAACTACAAGTCAAAAACTAGAGACTAATGAACAAATATCTAACCATTATTAAAAGAATGTAGGAAAATCCAAAGTTGTATCATTTGGAAAACCCTTGAGAATACAATTTTGAAAAACATTTTTCCACAACTTTGTAAAAAAACCATATATTTTATAAAAAATACCTACAAAACACCTTGCATGTAACATAAGCCACACACACAACTACGATGCAAATATGAACTCATTCACACCTATAAAACACCCAAAACTATACAAAGATGATATTTTTATTTTGAATGGTGGATTATTACAAATGTGTAATATATATATATATATTCAGCACACTATAAATTTGTAAAATTCATCTACATGCACCCAAGAGCTCTAAGTCACCATATGACAAACTCTATAACCTCCACGTGACCATTTATCAAGAGGACATGCAGGATCTCTAGGTCACCATATGATTACCTCCACAACCTTCACATGGCTATGTATCTCTAGGGGGATAAATAGGAGCATCAAATATCACATGACTAATGCAACAACCTCCCAATAACTAATGAATTATCATATATCACCAACTAGGAGCTCCAAGTCACTATATGAACAAGTCCATTAGTGGCGATGGAATCTAAGGAAACTTGCAACATGATTTATAATCCACTCATTAAAATCAATAAAATCCCCCATCTTGAGCTTCCAAAGCTTAAATTTTGTTTCATTGTATCTATCCACCTCCATTCTAGCAAAGCATGGCATAACTATATCATGAAATAAGATTAACTACAAAAAAATCCTATAAAAAAAGGATTAACAAGTTCACCATGATCTGATATGAAATGAAAGGAAATATAAACAAAAATCTTCTTGATCTCATGTAGAAAATTAGTAGCATATGATTTTAAAACAAATTTTTACTAACCAAATATGGATAACAATGGTAAAATATATATTAACCAAAAATCCATATAGCCATACAATGTTGCATGTCACGAAAAGTATAGTATATGTACAAGAAATCCATATAGGAGTATAATGTCGTGTATTAGTAATGCAAAGATATATCTACAAAAATCCCATATAGGCATACAACAAAGGACCCTAATGTAATCACTTCCCTCTAGGGGAAGAAAACAGGTCACAAACTTCCTTTGACTATCAATTGGATGGAGAGGAATAAAATAATGGTTGCTTTCAAATTCACTAACTCAATCTCCTCTCTAAACTATTATGGACCTGAACCTGATACAATAAAAAATTTACACATTGATATATAAAAATTTATAATAGAATGACATAATAGAATAATCACTTACCACATAATCACTTTGAACCTTTTTTTTCCTCCCTTCGTCCATAATAGGGAGTGTTCATGAGCTAGATTTTTGAAGCCTTGTAGAAAGCATCAAGATACAAATTCAAATACAAATTAATATTATCCTAAATTTCACTACTAGACATATAAAATGTAAAATATAATCTAAAATTTGTTAAGTTGGCTCATACCTCTGTGAAAGGCATCAAAGATGATATTGATGTGGAAACACCATGCTCCATTGTGGTATGAATACCAGGAGGAGTATCAATTGATGTCAACATCTAAAAAATGAAACAATGTTATTCAATTACCAAAATCTATCTAATGTTATTTTATAAACCATTAGTGATTAAAAATAAACAAGCTTACCTCAGTGAAACATTGATGCCACCTTGATTCGAAAGTGTTAATATTGAAGGCCTAACATTAACCTATTCAATATCCAATGTGAGTCATAATATTACCATTCATATAAGGTTAAACTATTCACATGTACTATATTTATTATTTCTTTAGTAGCTACATACTTGTGGATTTGACATCATGTAATTGGGAGTTGGAGGGCCACTAAAAACAAGGTGAACACTTGACCCATAAAATTTTATTATAATCAACCTAGTAATTTAGTTAATATTACATTTCAAAATAAAATTTAATAAATTGAATTTAAACTTATTGAAAATTACTTGACTATCAATGCCATATGTTTCATTCAGTATATAATTTTTCATTACCATCTGATCTACTATAGATACATCTTGGCCATGTGCATCTTGATCATCCTCATACCCATAAACACAAAGAGAATCGTAGTTTTGACATAAGTGAGGTGGATGTCAAGGTTTGGAAGAATCGCCCACATCACCATATGCCAAAGGTCTAGTGTGTTGTATAAGGGTTTGATTCAAAAAGCTAATGGACTCTAGGGTCTCCATATCATCACCCTAATTCACAATAAAAGGGACAAGGACATGCTCAAAACCAAGTCTAGCTAGGGGTCTCAGTGCCTAGTGTTGGACATGTTGTACCCTCACTTTTTCTTGTGTGGAGCCCCACCTCTACCCTATAACTCCCTCATGTTGAAGTAATTAGGTATCTTATTGAGGAAAAACTTACATTAGATTTTTCTCAAAAAATGTCATGGGACCTCATTATCATTGCATGGAGGATGGTCAAAAACCATCCACCACCTATCCCAAAAAATTATTTTGCATCCCTTGGTGTTGGCACCAATGGATTTAAGGTACCTCCTACAAGTGCCATGTATGGGTTGATCGTTCCGTGTGTCGGTGAATAATGAACACAAGTCAAATTTCAATTTATTTTTCTTTAGTCTAGTCATAAGATTTTATTTTTTTGAATTCAATTTTTCTTTTCTCTTCCCTCTTGTTTGACCAACTATTGATTTTGTCACTCATAGATACTATGTGGTAGATGATGGATTCTAGTGAACTAGAAAGGGTGGACCTATGTGAGTTCATTGCAACTGGATCTCTCAACCTTCCAATTAATGCCTTAAGTTCTCTCTTATTGTTTTCTATTTGACCTAATATATTTTCTTGCATTCTTGAAGGATTTTGAGGCATTGAAGGAGGGGTTTATTGCGGTTCTTCTTTAGCATAATTTTGATGAGGAGGTGAATCAAGGTTTTGATCAATTGGTGGTGCATTATCAACTCCTAGAAATTAAATAAAATCCACTCAAATATCTAATTAAATTTATCTATTTCATTAAATTTTTGCACTAAAAAACAAAAAAAAACTTACCTCTTCCACCTCAATGACATTGTGGCAACATTTTGACAACAATTTGGTGGATAGACAATGATGAAAGACTTATCTCACAATGCAAGCATGCTTGAACAAAGTTATAGACCACGGGTTTGGCTAAGGGGAAAGGATAAAAGTGAAGTTTTGAGGTGAGTTTTTTTAAGTGTAAAGAGCATAATGCAAGCCCATTATAACATGATCACATTATGCTCTCTAGGGGACCAAAAAGTACGGTGACCACTTTTCGGTCCTCCATCTTTGTGGATTTACTCACTAGTTACTTAATTTTACTTAGAGTACACATAGGATATTTATCACTTTATGTCTCTATTTATAAGATTAAGAAATATGTCATAATCTTATCCAACCATATGTCTCACCTTGGTATATATAACCAAGGGGTTCTCTTTGCAATCCCAATCCATTGTAATCTATCATTTGTATCCTTTGATTAAATAGAATATCCTCTCATAATTGATCTCTCTTGTGATTTTTAGAAGTTCTTAGATCTAGGGTGGCGACAATCTTCAACCAAATCTTGTATGTTATAGAACATTCTGAACTAAATCTTACAATAATTTTTTTATTTTTTTTTTTTTACTTTCTAAACAAACTAGATAATTTGTTTATAACATTTGAAAGGAAAGTACTATCATCAAAATAATTTTATAATTTTTTTTGAAGTCTATATTAAAAATTAAAATTAAATAATATAATTTAGAAATAATATTACAATCATTTTACCATCACATTAATTTTTAATGAATTAAAAATAATAAGTGTGTGTACTCTATATACTTAATCAATTCAATTCAATCTAAGAGATACAAACTAAATCATTAGTACCAACAACACTTAAAAACCACTCTTTGGTATCATTGACAAAATTGAAGGGATTTAAATTTGTTAATAGCCCAATTAATTATAAGAGAATTTCCTAAAATGGCTTTCGTAACTTTTTTACATGATAGTGGACATGCATTCTAAGCTCTCAAGAATGAATCTACATTATGCTTTATCTCATAATATATAAAATGTATTCCTCACTACAATAATCAACTTATTGCACCATCTAATAAAAAAGCATCTAGAATGATCAATATCATTAGTTAAGCATTAATTGAGCTATATTTTGATGATGATCTATACTTCTTTATGATTTTAATACTAATAAATGAATGCAATGTAAATTTGAGCACATTATAAATAGTTTTCAACAACAACATTATACATTTCCTATTCAACAAGAATATCCTCTTTCCAAGATTACCATGGTTAGACATCAACAAAAATAAATATCAAATCTTTAGAACAGACATGTATTGAAGTGAATGTGATACCATATATCTTTTATTTAACATTTTAACCACAAAAAAATATTGACCTAATAAATACAACCTCAAACCATATATCAGATACAAACTAGGAAACATGTATACCATCATATCAATGATATCATGTCTATTCTATTTTATTTTTAAAATATCCGCACAAGTAGTTTTATAAAGAGAAGAAACATTCCAAATATTACATATTAAACAAATAAAATAAAAATGAAACTAAAATAAAAATAATAATCTAGTGAACAAAATAAGAGATGTGTATTGTACATACTACTTTAATCCCATTTGCAACATTAATTTTTCTATCACAAAATAAATTATATTATTACATTATTTCAAAAAAGATGCAAACCACTGAATGACACTTGTTTCAATTTTAACTTTGATTCAATTTATAAAAAATAATTTTGTGGGTTTTGCCATAAGTATAATAATGGATATTATTATTTTATTTTTAACTAATTTAATAATAATTTTACATTGTTAAGGTCACAGGATTGACTTTGATACAAATTAATCTCTTATAAGTTCACATTTATAATTATAAAAAAAGGGTAAGATATTTTATTAGATAAAAGCTTAAATAAAAATTTATATACAAAATTTAAGTAGATACAAACTATGATAGAATAGTGTTTAAAATAAATTTTGTAATGATGAATATATTTGTTATTTATTTTTGTGTTTATTTTAAGGAGATATATTGATATATGTATATATAGATAAATAACATAATTTTATGTGGAGAGTTTATTTTCTTAGCTTATCCATCTCGATGCACACATATCTCCATATACTTACCTTGTTTTTAGCCTTATGTATAAATACTTTGATATATTTACTTAAACTACACATTTATCCATACACCTACTTTCATAGGTAGTTGTCACCCACCTTGATTTGATCATTTTCCTACCTAGGATAATTTCTATGATCACTAGGTGACCTTGCAATCATGAACTTGATCCCTTCTTTAATAAAATACAAATTTAAAATTTGGTCAACTAGACCCTTTATTTCCCACCTTAGGTAAACTAAATACACATTTGGTGTAATATGATGATATAGGTTAGTATTTTTTTAGACTACAGGAATCGAGTACCCTCCCTATAAATTGTAGTGTGCCTTGTAATTTGTTTTCATGTGGCTGATGATGCTAGTGCACTACACCCTCTATTACCACAAGTACGAGGGGGGGATTAGACCTCGTGACCTCTTTCCTACATCATGATGCTTTAGCCAATCAAGCTAGGCCCCTTGCCTGATGATATATGTGTAGATGGAGGAAAAAAATTAAGTTTGAGATCTTATGGATTAAGATCAAATCATTATAACATCCAAATAATAGAGAACCTACAAGAAGATTATCCAAACATGCAAATGCAAATGCAAAACTCTAATCTACTTGTGAGGAAATAAACTAATTATCTCTATTGCACACCTCAAATCAAGATCTTGTGTAAAAAAAATGGCCCTTAGAAGCACACACACAAGAGGCTATGATTTATTGGATATTCAAATGCAAGATATAAATACTATTGCAAAATCTAAGAAATTAAAACTATAACTTGAGAAGAAACTAGCATGCAAGATGAAAATGATAGCTAGATTGCAAGTGATATTGATAGAGATTCAATGCACATATTAGATGATACCAAAATGAGGTAGATAGGTTGTTTAAATAGATACCCTCAAGAGAAAGTCAAGCATCAAGGTAAATATGGGATAATGGGAGATTAGTTGTATAGGAGGAATAAGTGGTAAATGGTAAGTGGTAAGTGGTAGGAAGGAATACTAGAGAGATTTTATTTAATAAATGGAGAAAATGGATATAAGGTGCATGTGTTAAGGATAGAATAATATTTATTAGATTAATTCAATGGAGGATATGAAAAGAAGAATGGAATGAGATAAATAATAGATAAAAATGAAATGATAGGACATATTAAGGATATAGCCAATGCCTAAAGAAAATTAAAGTTAAATGAGGATAAATTTAACAGGCAATTTTATGTGTCTACATTTTTCCCCTCTTTGAGACAATGCAGCTTGTCGCATTGTTTCAAAGAAAAATTGATCAATTGATATATATTCCCCAAAGATACCTTGATAAGGATAATGACAAATATGATATGCCCCCTTGAGAGATTAATCAAAAAGATTGCAAGGATATTGATCTCTCAATTGATTACAGGAAAATGATTAGATGATTAACATTACACAAGTGATTAAGCAAAGATGTACATTTGATGGAAATGCATAGTTGATGGGCATAACTGAACAGTTGACGGAAATGATCACTATAGTTGGGTTGACAAGTTGATTAAGTTGATTGAGATTGATGCTTGCACAAGACAAGTTGATACAATGATTGATTGATTGATCAGGGGGTTATGAGATTCTAAGAAGCAAGTTCATTGATTTGAGATTTGATTCAAGAGACATACATCAGTTGAACAAAGCAATTGATTGATTTCTTCGCAACAAGGAAGATGAACAAAATGATGAGGAGAAAATAAAAGAGAAAGAAAATGAAAGAAATGAATGATGAAATGGAAAATGCAAGGTGATGAGAACTCTTGTGCTTTTTAAGTTCTTTTAACATCATAGAGCTTATTATGTTGCAAATTAGTATAAGTGTCTAGATAACATGAACATCTAGACAACTTGAATACTGTTTGCATTTTTATTTAGCAGCAAAGTATAAGCATCTAGGGATAAGGACCTTAGATGACCTGAATACTTATTGCATGGAAGACACTATTAGATAAAGAATGCTCTCATCCACACTAGATTCATAGGTCCTCGATGGTTTTGGATAACCATGTCTTAAGAAAAGTCCTCCTATAAATGAGAAACAATCCACAAACAACATACAAGTGAACATATCCCATCCTCGCCTCTCTAGTGCAAGACATCCTTGAGAAGCTAAAAGACATGCCACCAAAGATAAAAAACATAAATCAATCAAAGATAAACAATCAAACACGCATCATGCTTCAATCTTGGGCGGATTTTTGTTACAGTTTATGTATTTGGTTGGATTTGTAAGATGGGTTGATATGTATGTTATAATGTTTGCTTGATTGTCAATCCTAGTGTAGTTTAATTTTGTTGAAGTGAAAAGAAGTGTGATGATCTGAAAGTGTCACTATTTAGGGATTTTTGAAGTTATGTGATTTTTTTTTGGATTTTTAGAATCATTTATTTTTTTTGGATTTTTTGAATATGTGATTTTTTTTCAAGAAATTTTATTATTTTTATGGATTTTTTGAAGTTGTAAAGAGGGAGTGAGATAAAATGTGATAGATGACTAATTGAAGGAACAAGATCTTCCACAGTAGAGGTAATGCAACCATGGATAAATGATAGATCAAAAGGAAAGATTCACTACAAAACATGTCACACAAGCAACATATCTTTTGTCAAAAGATAATAATGGTTGGTTGATTAGATGCTAGGAATGATCAATTCCAGAGGGGGTGATGATGATGATGATAAGTACTTAGGATCACTAATTCCTCTAAGTACGATAAGATTGATGATTGTTGATGATTGATTGACCAAAGATATAAGGATTGGATAATGTTTTATAGTTAGGCTCAAATAAGATTTGCATGATAAGATTCAAGGTTTCAAAGATACATGATGACCCACCCTAGGGTAGTGTAATCATGGATAAATGATAAGGATGTGAACTATGATGGAATGGTAATGCATAAGGTATGAAGGGGAATCCAAAGTATGGATTTGTAATTTTTCCCCTAATCTCATCAAGAACAAAGGAAGGAAATGGGACATGGATTTTGATAAGCTAAGAGATATGGAATGGAAGAATGCAAGGATAAGTATAATGAATAGGATGATCAAGATCAACTAGATAGAATATGGACACAAATGCCTAAATAATTTTCCCCTATTCCTCATCAAGACCAAGGAAGGGAAGAAATGATGTATGTAGATAGAATGGTGGAATATGGATAAGGTGAAGGATATGGTACGAAAGATATGGATAAATTATATAGGATAAGATGTATGGCACTCAAGAAGATCCTTAACCTTTTCAAGATCAAAGGTGGAAAGGTAAATGATGAACCTAAAGAGGATAATGGATATGAATGATAGGATGGATGAAAATTACCCCCAAGTGTAAAGTACAAGAGGAATATGGAAGATAGTATATGTATGATAGTGAGATGGAGGAAGGATTCAAGCATCAAGTTTCACAACTAATATCCTTTGAATATGTGCTCTAATAAACCATGGAAATGAGGATTAGACTCATAAACGTTGGTAGATTAATGGTATGATGGAAGAACCTAAGGACTTATGCAAAGGTTTGCATTAAAGGAGGATAATGGGGGATGGATGTTGGATAATGGATAGGAGGTTGGAATGCTTGTTGATGGTTATACAGAAAGGATGGAAAGATCAACATCGACACACACCTTGAAGGGTGCTCGAGTGATGGAGGAAAAATGGAGTTTGAAGGTGATAGGCTTTTAGATGGGTGATTGGAGGAAGATTTTGATTTAGCAAATCTGGATGCCAATATAGATTTTATTGCTTCTATGAGAATCTTAGGAATCCACATAGCTTTTGAGGTTGCTTTTTGCTTTGTGGGCCTTTGTGACCTTTGATATTTTTCTTTTTGATATATGGGTGATGCCACAATAGTGGTTTACAATTCAAGTGAGGAAGGAAAACTCACAAAAAATGACCCCAAGTCAAAAAAATGTGATTTTGGGGGTTTGTACGAACCTATTTGTTCGACCGATCCCATAAGTGGCTCAGTCGAACCAAGGTTCGAGCGAACCCCTTTGAATTTGGTCACCAAAAAAAATAAAAAAAATGCATTGGAAAGGGATTTGAGTGAACTCCTAGAGGTTCACTCGAAGCCCTAGGGGTTCGTATGAACCACTCTTATCCCTCATCCCCCCTGAGACACAAAAAAACCTAAATTTTGGCACTTCAGAGCTCGAGTTGAGGATGAAAATGTAGGAATCTTCACAAACCCAACTAGAATAAGGTAGTCCTCAGAATGAGCTATCAAACGAATATAATTGTAATATATTTTGGTTTTATTATGTATTGGTTTTCTTAGTTTTATTAAACATAAGTTTTTCATAAAAAATGAAGGTCTTTGTTCTACACATGTGGAAAAATAGTAGATTATCAAAAAAAAATTCAAAAATATGAGTGCATCAAATATTGAAGTCCTTGATCCAACAAAAATAAATAATTTGAATTTCTATATATATAAAAAAAGTTACATGTTATACAGTCGTGCTATGTCTATTGTAATTGGTTTGACTTTGAAACTTGATTAAAGAAAAAATATTCAATAAAAAACTATCTAACCATGTGGAAGCACTAGATATCAGAGTTACAAATCTAAATTTGAAAGAATTAGAATTTTATCCTTCATGGAAAAAAAGTTATGTGTTATACAGTGTGTGCCACTTTATAAAAATATTGTTTCCTGAAAAAAACTAGTTTTTGTGGGAGATGGAAAAGGAAGTGCAATTTTATTCCAAAAATTTAGAAAAAAATATTTTTAGAATCTACAGACAAAATTTGACGAGACTCTAGTTTGCATCATCTTCAAATTCCTCATGGTTTAGCCGCTATAGGTGCCGAGATGTGAAGATTTAGTTAAAAATAATAATTTTACTGTCCAGTTTGGCCAAAAATTGTAAACAACTATTGTGGGATCACCCATATGGGGCTCTATGGCCTTTTAAATTTTTTTTTGATTTATGGGCCTTTGTGGCTTTTGATTTTTTTTCTTTTTATTTTGGATTAGATTTTCTTTTATTTTTGCATGTTTCTTTGAGGAGACATGTTGATCCTTTGATATATGTGGATTTTGATATGGAAGCTTTTGACATTTGGCACCCAAATTGCTTCCAAGAGAAATGGGATGGGTGGATGGAGATGAATGATATGGAGGTATCATGGATGGGTTAATGTAGGTAGAATTTTGAGAGGGCATCAAGGATGTATGCCTTTGTTGTTCTTAATGAATAGGAGATGGAGGGATGTAGGGCCCCAATATGGATGGAAGGGTTGATGAACTAGGGTTTGGATGATAAGGACCAAGGATATATGGAAGGTTTGATGGACTAGGATAAGGATCTAGGATAGATGGAAGGTTTGATGGAGTAGGATGCTTGGGTTTACTTTGATGGGATCTGGAGTTACGATGGGTACCAATGTCTTGAGTGTGAGGTTTAACCAAGGCCATGATAATATGTATTTTATTGGATATAAATGGGTTCTAGGATACCTTTTTCATGAAGGCCTAATCCTTTTCCTTTGTAGTTCATACTTTGATACATTTGTTTTCCAACGGGATATGTATTATTTATAAAACAAGATGCAAGTACATCGTGAGGTGGATGTGATATGGGAGGAATAACAAGATCTTGGAGTAAACCACCTTGGATAAAAGTGAAGGAACCCATTTTTTAGGTAAGGGGATCATGGATAGCTTGAATAGGGGTGATATACTCTTGTCGAGGATTATGATCATGAGGGGAATCAGGATAGATGGTAGGATCTTGACATGGGGATGATGGGGTACTTTGATCTTGACTTGGAAAAGGATCACAAGGTGTAGGAGATGGAGTAGTTTGGTCTTTATTAGGTATATAACCATCATGAAGTGGTATGAAAAGAATATCTTGATCATAATAAGGATGAACATCATCATGGAATGAAGGGGTATCCTTGAGTGGAGGTATATCTTGATCTTGATGAGGAAGGGAATCCTGATATTTTGTGGAAAGCATATCTTGATCATTGGATATGATGGAATCATGAGATGGTATGGATTCATTAGATGAGATGGAAGGAGGACTTGGAAGGATACGTTTCTCTTGAGATGGAAGGGGATCATCATTAGGTTCTTGAGAGATGGGATCTTGGTCAAATATTGGAAGGGGTTGTGGATTTTTGGTATCATTGGATGGAGTGGAAAGAATACCTTCATCTTGATGTGAAAGGGAGATTATGCTAGCATGATTTGGACTAAGAGATTTGAATGAATCATTGGATGTAGATGGTATGATAGGAGAGGATGGTTGGATGAAATCGTTAACTTGGGTGGAAGACTCATAAGGTTTATTCTAACTTATGGGGGATGACGATAGATGCATGACATGGTAGGGTTGCACAATGTTATTTGTGTTTGAGGAATTAGATTTCTTTGCACATAACTCTTCAAAATTTTCATCAACAAGGGTCTTGGAGGATGGGGATGATGTATTCTATGCTACTAGTCTTTGGAGATAATTGTTAAAGGATTCTTTGGTTGATGGATCAGAGCTTGTGAAGTTGGATGGTGATGTTGGTGTAGGACTAGTGTTCTTTGAGATAGGAATTTTATTAGATGGTGATGGAGGAATAGTAGATGGAGTGGTGTATGATTCCAAACTTAAGGTGGTATTTCCCCTATCAAAAATATCATCAAGATGACCTAAGATTTCTAAAATGTTTTCATCATCACTAGGAGCAAAGTTTGACCCACCTTAGAGGATATATGGTTTTCAATTATCCTCATGATTAGGCAAATGGGATCCTAAAATTATTCCCTTGGATTGTCTTCATGATTAGGTTAATGGACTCCTCGAAGTATGACCTTGGGCTTGTGACTAGGATTGTTAGGGATTAAAACCATTTTAGGAAATTTTTGGGATGCTTAGAGGATGTTGTAGGATGATTAGTGAAATTTTGGAAAGGTTATGAATGGTTTAGGGATGGTTATTATGATGGATGAAGGTTATGGAATGCAAAGGTTGTGATAGGTGATGATGTTTTAGTTGTTTTTGCATCAACAATTATGTCATTGACTACATTCGTGTTCTTTAACCAAAAAGGTTTCTTGTTATTCAAACTCAATTTTTGATCATTGTCATTATTAAGTTTAACAGTTCCACCATCAATGAGAGTTTGTTCAATTTGAAATCCCATCTCTATGGCTTAGTCAAAGGAATCTAGGAATTTGAGGTGAAGTTCCCTTCAAATTTTGACAAAAGAGGTCAACCAATTCTTGATCAGGAATGGCATAAGGCAATCATTTTATTAAATGTCTCCATATTTAGAAAAATTACCCAAAATATTCACCTTGTTTTTGTTTGGTGTTGAAAAGGTTTGTTATGGTCACTTTAAGGTCACAATTGAAACTATAATTAGAGACAAATTTAATAGCCAATTCTTGAAAGGATTTGATGGTCGAGGGTAATCGTGAAAACCATTCCATAGCCTCTCCTCCTAGACTGTGAGGGAATAATCTCATAAGGTATGTCTCATCAACTAAAAATTCCATGGTAGTAGCACAAAATTGTCTTAGGTGGTCTTTAGGATCTCCTTTTCTATTGTATTTATCAAGTTTTGGTATGTGTTAGTGGTTAGGAAAAGATGGTATTGGTATGCTCGAATCGAAGGGATAAGGACATATATATTCAATGGAGAACTTGTGAGATCATTTTTTACTATTCTTGAGAGTATCCAACTTTTGTCTCAATGTTCTAAGATCATCCAAAATAGGATTGTTTGTAGGTGCAGGTTTTGATGTCTTTGAATCTCTTGTAACCAAGTTGTAGATAAAAGGGTCTATGATCTTTCATTCTATCATCATTATTTGTTTTGGGATGCTTAGATTCACTAGATTCATGTTTGTCATTCATTGTGAGTAAGGACATGCCAAAATTAGGAGGTAGTTTGATTCCATAATCAACAAGGGCCTTGAAATAATATTGTGGATTACATTTGACTACCTCTATAAGCAATTTATTGAATCTATGATCATGAAGTGCTTCATCTATAGTGGATTGGGTTATTTCTTTGTCATCAGTTTCACTTGTATCACTAGTTTCAACACTAATGTGATCTTCCCCATCAAAGCCTTTTCCCCAAGGGTTCCCTTCCTCTTGAAACATTTTTTCTTTTGGTCTAGGGGTCATAGCTGATTGTTCTAATTTTCAACCCAACATAATGTATGAGACCTAAGACTAGGATGCAATGAAAATGGTATGATTCTAAGATGGGATATGAAAATGGTATGGTATGATATGACAAGCTAAGAATTCAAGATCCCAAAGGCAACTCTAGGTCCAAAGTTGGTTATGATGTAAAAGCTTTACTTGTGCTATGTTGGATAGACACAAGGACCAATGATCAAGAGAGAGTATGTATGAGAGGATGGACTCTAAAAGGACTACCCTACTCAAGGATAATGGTAAGTTCCCTAACTCAAGGATGATAAACCTCAAGTGATGCAAATGATAGATAGCCAATTGTTTGATTTGAAGACTTAGGAAGAGTAGCCTAAGTGCAAGATGTGGAGGATAAATGTTTATTTGAGAAATAATGGATATGCAAGGGTGGATGATATGCAAGGGTGGATGATATGCAAGGGCTAGGTGGAATGCAAGGATTGAAAGATCACAACTGAAGGATGATGGCCCCAATAATCTAAGTTAGGCTCATTTTTGATGTTTTTTGGGTGTTTGACCTTTTGGGGGTTTTCAAAGTTCCTAGTGTGATATTTGTTTGAGATTTATTTTTGAACACACACACAAGACATAGATGACAAAATGTTTGATTTTAACAATACAAGCACAAATCCTAAGGTAGGAAAGGACTATATTCACTAGATTCCACATGGGTTTCCCCAGCCGCACTTATTCGTAGAAGGACAACGACTATTGTTGCACCAAAAAATAGAAGGGTTTCTGGTAAACTACACAAGAGGGTTCTAGTGAATACTCAAGGAAATGGCACCTCACACGCATACACCAAGAAATTTAAGGCTTTAACCACTCTACTAGGGTCTCTTACACCTTTAAAAGAAAAGGTAGGTACCCGTTTTCTGTTGGTGTAATTAATTAATTAATTACACTTACATAAGTTTATTTAGGTTATAAGATTCTTTCTAGAAGTCTTAGTTGGCCTTTCTAGAATTTATCTTATCTAGATAATGCATCATTTCCTAGGTGATTAGTGTGTTAGTTATCTCATGTCATAGGATTGTGACATTTTTCAACATCATGTTCATCACTACATTTCAACCTTGCCTATATAAGGAAGGTGATTATACTCATTTGTAACATACTTCATACCTCATCATTTGGTAGGTCTTAATATCAAGCAAATTCATTCTTCAATACTCTCTTATAGAAGGTTTTCATTGTTTTTGTAAGTGGTCTTGGGTGTTGAGCTAATATCTTCATCTCTTACATGGTATCAAAGCCACATCTTGCAAAACCCTTCTCAAATTTTAGGGTGGAGCTATTACTAGTGAGATCTTGATTTGAGGTTGCCTCTCCATAGGTCGGATTTCATGGAATGTTACTTTTGGCTCGTGTTGGAGAAAATTTGAGCTCATATTTGAGTTCAGGGTAGCTAAGAAAGTCATAATTGACTTTTTTTTGCCTAAATTTGACATTTCTAGCCAAACTTGTGGAGGTTTAAAGATTTGAAAGATCTAGGAGTTGTAGAGCTTCTAGTGCATTTTTAGGTAGATTTGACCTCGCCATCATTTCCAAGAGGCCTGAGAGATGGAAATCAATATATAATTCACCCTATTTCACCTTTAGTTGTTCGTGAGACAATTTTTTTTACCTAGAGTGGTCATACAACCCTGAATACAGGGTATGATTTATTTATTTTGCAGAAAAAATATTCTAAAAAGTATATTCTGCATTTTTTATTATTTGGGCTATTTTAAAAAAAAATCAAAGCAATATTTCATATTGTTTTTTAGGATTATTAACAAAGCATTGGGAAAATATTATATTTATTATTGCATCTAACAAACAAAGATCTTTTTGTAGAGTCTTGTACTATTGTCAAATTCTATTAAAATATTTGGTAGATTTTTCTAATATTACTAGTCCGACTTGCACTATGGACAACCTTTCGTACTGTCAACCTGCATTGTATCTTCCCGTTGAATATTTCTGTCTATTTTAAGCCTTTGTCAGCTGTGAGGAAATTTGTGTTGTTGAGCCCTTGTTCTAATCTGTCGATCTTTGTGATCTCATGGGCTCATGCATTCTACACATCAGCCTTATTCTTAGCTGATCTCCATTCTTCATCGGCAACCAAGACTCTTTTTTCTGAGTATTTCTCTATCGACATTTATCACCGATGGCTCATGCATCCCCTTGGCATTGAGATTTTCAGCCAGACCTCGTTCTCACTGGTGCCTGTGGTCTTAATTGCAAATTATTCAACAACTAACAATCTATGCTTCAATATGTCGCAAGTACCTTTTCTAAGTGCATGCGTATGTCTCTAGCCAGGCTCTTTGTTCTATTGTATGTAGTCCTTCCTTCCCACATCATCATCAGTTCCTTCTTTTGGTCGATGATCAAGGCTTGCAATTTCTACACTTTGATCTGTCTTGACGTCGTACATAGTCATCTCTATCAATTTATTGCTAAGTTGTTGGTCGTTATTCTAGTACTTGCAGATTGTACTGTGTCTAATCAAAGTTCAAAGGTTCTATGATTTTCTTTATTATCAGCATATTACATGTATAAATAAATAATAATAATTAAAAAAAAAAACCCCTGTTTTGACATTGTAATAGCCAACATATAATAGGCAGAGTTTCTTTATTAGCAGTGAAGGACATATGGAGAACCATTTTTTGGCCCCTGAGTGTGCAATTTTTACACCTTTTTAGTCTTTGATTTTCCCTAATTGTGCCTCATATAGGCCTTTTTTTCATTTTTGCACAAATTTTTGCCACGATCTCCAAATTCTACAAACAAGATAGTGGTGGAAAGCTCTCTCTGATTATTTCACAATGGTGCTGGTCTTTTTGACATATTTTGTTCTAGGTACAATTTATTCACAACTAAAGTCAAATAACCCCTTTAGACCTCCAAGCTCATAACTTTCTGTTAGTTTCTCCAATTTTGGTGATTCAAGTTATGTTTGGAAGCTATTCAGGAGCTCTTTCATTGTGTCATGCACATTTTCCAGATTTAGCACCAGGTATTATTTATTCAGTATTTTGCACATTTGGAATTTTGACTGATTACTTGGACATCCTAAGTCCTGGAGAAGCTTTATCAGTTTGGGAAGACTTCATTTTTATTATATATCATATTTTGGAGTTTATAATTCATATTGAAGGTCAATTTCTTTGCAATTGTGGAGATCAATCATAGTTCATTATGGGTTGTGTATATTATCCTTTTTTTATTATGTTGAAAAAGGGAAACTATAAAAAATGGAGAGATGGAATCATAGATCATCTCCAATCTCTTGAATTGTTTCCACATTTGTATGGTATTGTTCCCCATCCAGGTCAAGGTATTCAAAAAATTTCTTGGAGTCGCAATAGCTAGATAATGTTTTAGGGGTTATTGCAATGCATGTTGATGATGACATTTTGAAAGGTATTGATCATCATGATTGTCCTCATACTCTTTGGACTAAGCTTTGGGAGATATATGGTGATCCTGATACTCCACCATTCCCTGATGATTTAGTTTTAGAATGTCATGTGCCCCTTCATTCTTCAGACAGGATACCCTATGATGGTGATATTGTGTAAGAGTTTGATTTTTGGAGTGCTTTGAATCTTTCGAAGAGGTTGATAAGGGTTCTTCAGATGCTCCTTCTCCATTAGAGATAGATGATGTATCTTCAACTTCAATGATTCCTTGTGCAGAGTCATTGATTGAGACTCCTATCATTCCTATTCAATAGGAACATCCTCATGGTGAAGAGTCATTGAGTATGTCCAATTATTCATTATAATTAGTATCTTATTGTCTTCCTAATTGGAATTGCTATCTATTAAACATTGCATCCTTGTTTGTGGAGTCTCACATTTCAGATTTGGAGGAAACGTTTAAGGGGTTAACTCTCCTCTTTGATGATAGTCATTGCATAACTATTGTCAAACCATCCAAGTCTTTGGATCTTGTTCAACATTAGTTTCTACATAGTCTTGATTTGTCACCTTCTACATTAATTGGGCACGTACCTAATTTAATAGTGGCATCTTCATCTTCAATGAAAAATGAGACACATGAGAAAATTTCAGAGACATTATCATCTTCCATATTCATGCTTCTTTCCTTCAATTCCTATCAGGAATGGGAAGCATTCCTACACTTGCAATTGGTTTTGTTTCTTCTGAAAGGGAGACAAGTTGTTTGTCGACACTGGATCATGTTTTGTCTTCAGACACTTACCATTTTTGTAGGTGATCACATATTCTAGGGGGGATACATAGTCTCTCTCTTTCCCTCCTATGGGGGGGCTTTTGGAATATATATATATATATATATATATATATATATATATATATATATATATATATATATATATATATATATCTGTGTGATAGATGGTGTACTTGAGGGGTATTATGGAGTCCTCCATTCTTCTTCACATGTTTTTTTTCTCTTTTGGAGAGGATTTTTGTCCCACTGGGTTTTCTCCTTTTCTCTAGTTGTGAGAGATTTCCTTCTGCATTTGTACATGGGTAATTAACATGGCCTAGTAGTTGAGACCCATCTTTCCATCTTTGCATAATAATCTTCTGCCTAAGTTGCACTTATGGGGGGTGTTGGTGTAATTAATTATTTAATTACACTTACATAAGTTTACTAGAAGTCTTAGTTGGCCTTTCTAGAACTTATCTAGCTAATGCATCATTTCCTAGGTGATTAGTGTGTTAGTTATCTCATGTCATAGGATTGTGGCATTTTTCAACATCATGTTCATCACTATATTTCAACCTTTCCTATATAAGGAAGATGATTATACTCATTTATAACATACTTCATACATCCTCATTTGATAGGTCTTAATATCAAGCAAGCTCATTCTTGCATACTCTCTTGTAGAATGTTTTCATTATTTTTTAAGTGGTCTTGGGTGTTGAGCTAATATCTTCAGCTCTTACATCTTCAAATGGCATTGTACAACTAAGGCCTACATACCATGAGGACTTGACAGTTTAGTCTCATCCTTTTATATACCGACCATAGCAAAAAACTAGTTGGAGTCATTCCCTCTTGGGATTCAAACCCCTCTAAGGTATAAACACAAAAACAAATGGATTTGGCTTTCTAATCACTAAGTTTGCACAAGGTGAGAATATAATACCTACCATCCTTCAAACACTAAGACATGGTGTTTTTTACCCTCCTAGTTAAATCTACATGAGAGAAGACAATTGTTCATTTTAAAGCATCAATTGAAATGTTTTCTAATCTAAAAGACAATCGATTTCAAAATGAAGTCTTCAACGAATGTTCGGCATGAAAATCTCATTAGTAATTTTATGCCTCCCTTCTTTGACAAGTGTATGTTTTGATTTTAAATGTTTGTGAAAGGAACCTGCAAAGGAAACCCACTTAACTAAATTAGCCTCGAAATTAAGAAGAAACTAAAATAAAAGAAAAAATTAACATTTACTATAAGATCTAATTAATCTAATTTTAAAAACTAAATTAATTAAAAAACTGAACTCAATTAGGAATTTAAAAATTAACTAAATTAGAAAATTTAAAAGTTAAACTAGTTACAAATTTAAAAACTAACTAGAAAAATTAAAAACTAACTAATTATAATTTGGACACTAACTAAATTAAAAAATATAGAAACTAACTAATTAAAATTTGGAAACTAACTAAATTAGAAAAAATAGAAACTAACTAATTAGAAATTGGAAACTAACTCAATTAGAAAAATTAGAAACTAACTAATTAGAAATTGGAAACTAATTAAATTAGAAAAATTAGAAACTAACTAATTAGAAATTGGAAACTAACTAAATTAGAAAAATTAGAAACTAACTAACTAGAAATTGGAAACTAACTAAATTAGAAAACTTAGAAACTAACTAACTAGAAATTTGAAACTAACTAAATTAGAAAAATTAGAAACTAACTAACTAGAAATTGGAAACTAACTAAATTAGAAACATTAGAAACTAACTAGAAATTGGAAACTAACTAAATTAGAAAAATTACAAACAAACTAACTAGAAATTGGAAACTAATTAAATTAGAAAATTAGAAACTAACTAATGAGAAATTGAAAACTAACTAAGTTAGAAAAATTAGAAACTAACTAATTAGAAATTGGAAACTAACTAAATTAGAAAAATTAAAAACTAACTAATTAGTGTTTAAAGGCATTCAATGTGTTGATTTTAATCATACAAGAAAATATTAATCTTAATGTATTTCAGAGCATTAAAGGAGAAATCAATAGTGACACACTTTGATTTGGTGCTTTAAAAGAGTAAAGAATATTTATGCATCCTTCTACGGTCCTTGTATGACATCTTTAAACTTTAATACATATTTCTCATGATTGATGTAGGAGAACTTACCTCTTTGTGAAGAAAAAATAACTATTGTAAGGTATTTTTAAATATTGTTAGCACTCTTATCAACAAAAGCAACACAACGAACAAACATCTATTAAGATAAAAGAGAAGAAAATTATATAATTGCATAGGGTCAAACCTAGAGTCATAGGAAAATTACACTACCATTGATCTAAACTAAATTACTCGACTCAAGTCCAAATAGAGAACAAGACCAATGCAAAGTATGATACATTCACCTAATATAGAGATCCCATTTCCTAAACGTATTTAAGTTTGATACTATAATTTTCATCAGTAAACACACACCCTTCAATCATAAAATCAAATACTAGCCACCTTAACCTTTACTAATATAATTATCACAAATGATCAAATTTATCAATTCCAACTATAATTAATTATTCTAAACTGTTCTATAATTATATAAATACATTTACCTAATTTATCCAAAGTTTAGTTCCATGTAATAATTGTGTTCTTATATTATTTTAGAGGTCTCGAAAAAATAGATTTTGGTTGAAAGTATATCTAATGAGTATTTTAGAGGTCTCATAAATGTAGATATTGCTCAAATGAGTATCTATTAATTTTTAACTTTCACTTAAAATAGTAATAGTTTAGATTTGTGATCTCAATTTAGATTCATAAGTCTCAAATTGTATAAAAATGATATAGTTATTTAAAATAATAATAATAATAAAAATATCTTATAACATTTATATTTTTATTAATAATAAAATGTTACATATTTTAAATACTAGTACTTGCATCTAAAGGAGGTTCAAGGATTACGTGAATAGAAAATTATATGTATGTTAAGATGTTAGAGAGTACATGTTTGTGCATGAAAATTCTAGTGGCATGTGGCTGGATTAAACAAATAATAATGCTAAATAATGGAATGAAGTAAACTTAGATATTTATCTAGATTTTTCCTTTAAAAAAATTAAGTATTATCTCATAAAGCAATGCAAATGAAAAATGAAAGTTGCCATCAAATTGACAAAAAAATACTATAAATGGAAATAGAATATTCCAATTCAATTGTCAAATCAATATTTATTTGGCTTTTATGTGATAAGTGGGATTTTGGAGGCTTTTACATGATATTTTAGAGGCATTTACCATTAAACTACAGTTGAAACTTGTTTTCTGACAACTCCATAGTGGTTTGGAGGTGTAAGACTTGTTTCAAGGTCAAATATCACACTCTATGTAGCCTATTGACTAATTATTAATTTGTAAATTTAAAATTTTATTATAATTTAATATATTTAATAAGAATATAAATAATTAAAAGATGACATTTTCACAATTTCAACTTGATATTCGTTAATATTATATGATTCAAAATATTAATACTAAAAATATTTACACAATTATAACAAAAAAGCAAACATACAAATATAAATGGTTGTCTAGCAAATGAGCACATCTCACTTTTCTTAATCAACTTCCATTATGAAAATCATAATTGCTAGAAACACAAATCTATTGTGGAGGACATAATTTTTTTCTTTGGGTGAAAATTATCTTTTATATTCGTGGCACTAAACAAAATTCCTTTTCCTATTATATGATTGACTCTAATGTTAAGTTTTTAGGCAAGAGATTAAACTTGCACAAATTTCCTTGTCAAAAATATTGTATGGGATGGTATACACAAATATTGTAAGAGATGATGTACATGCACTCTAAGCTCTATGGAATGCATTCCAAACTCTTTGGATTGGATAAGCACCTTTAATGTTTGAAGATTCACATAAATTTAATGAGTTTTTTTTTTGGGGGAGGGGAGGCATAAGGTGGTTATAGGGGCCAAGAATGATGCTCCACATAAGTAAAGATATTGTCTATTGGTCTATTGGATATTTATTTGACTAATTTTAATTAATTCAAATTTTTAAATAAATTGAGTCTTAAATTTTGATTAATTAAAAAATCATCAAATATGCATTTTCTTCATTGGTTAAATATTGTTTTAAGTGAAGGAGATGTCTCAAGCTATATTTCCTCCCTTTACTTAATTATTTTTTTGTGGAACAATTTTAGTAATGTCATTTTTATTTCTCAAAATAACATAATAACTCCTACAAATGGCATAGTCAAGCATGATCAAAGCACCGTGCATGCCATAATAGATTAAACATGAGCACTATCTTTGCTCATGCAATAATTCAAACTCACGACTTACATAAAACCTTTAGGTTGATTTTTTCATTATTCTCTAGAAATATATTTTAGTAGGAATTTGATATCCATCTAAGTTGATTTTCTAATGTATTGCGCAAATGGGCAAGATATTTTCTAGTTTTGTTCAAGAACAATCTAGGACATTGTTAAGACATGTTGTAGGTTGTGAAATGATCATGGTAAGAAAATTGTGGTGTATGTTGTAAGCTAACTTTACTTGTTTTACACTTCCTCAATTTGGCCCCTATTTAGTAAAACCAAAATAAAATTTCCTAAAGTGGCTCAAATAACTCTTTATTTTGTTTCAACCATAGCATTATATAAGATTTACTTTACAACTCAAGCTTTCCATTCGTAATAAACTTCTTTCCAATGGACTAGCCATAACTTTACCTATATGAGAAGGTGTCCTTAAATCTCAAATAAAAATGAAATAATTACTATCAAAGTATAAGGGCTCAATATCATGTGGACTATTATCAAACACCTTTATTGAAGTTCAAGGAATCTTGGCACTCTCATCCTCCTTTACACCATGACACAAAAAAGAAGCTGTAAAGTCAATCTTTTCCTAAGGAAGGGACTTTCGACTATTATCCTTGGAAGAAATTAATTATTTATGTATGGAGATCAAATCTCTATGACATAAAAATAATATTTCCAAGACATGTGCTTCACTCATAGAGTTGTAATATAGTTCCTTAGTCCTTATTTGCTTCACTAAAACCAAGGAGGTTAACTTCTATTACCTAGAAGAGCTACATTGAGCTCTATGTGTTTCCTAATGCTCCCTTATTATCTCTTTTATAGATACACGCAAAGTTAGGGGAAAATATTTTGACATATTTCTCCCTTAATTATGCACACATGCAAGAACAACTAAAAGTTCTAGACCTTCATTCATGCAACCGACACCCTCAAGAAAATTATATATTGATTACACACATCCTCTATTGTTGGGTATATAAAGGATTTTACAATAATTCACACTATAAACCACCATGGAGTAGCTTCAATTTTTTCTCATAAATCGATATCAAGAGAAAAATCTACACTATTCCAACTAGTGTAGAAATAACATCTTCAATGGGCAACCCACATAAACCATAATAATCTGTTAAAAAATATTTGATTATTCCCATGCATAAATTTATAAAAACACTGCCTCTATAGTTATGCACTCATAGCAGAAAGCATCCTTTCATGAATAAAAATAACTCATCTCTCCTCAAGAAAAAAGCACATAAAGCCTCTAAAAATTGTGTTTAATAGTTGATCTCTCAGTTTGACTACACTAGGCATGTGTTGACAAACAATAGTCACATCAAAGCACTCCTTAATAATACTCATTGCAATCCTAAAAAATGATAACTTCAACATTTTGTGCCAATGATCCACGTTAAGTGGTGCAATGATATTGTATATTATTATTTTTGACCCTATGCACTACTCTAAATTCCATCTTTTGTGTACAAATACTAACTTCTCTCAATAAGGACACACGAGTTCAACGACACCCACTCTTTTTAGCACCCTAGGATAGGGGCAAGATTCTCTCATTGTTTGTAATCATGGATCTAGTTAAGGATTCATTTTAGATAGCTACCATACCAGCACACTTTAGATCTTCACTGGTTCCTTGATAGAAGTATGACTATTTTTTATCTTCACTGAATCCTAAGCTTCATAAAATCCTTCCAACTTCACATTTGTAAGTCATTAGTAAGTGTGTACATCAACAAACCATTCCCAATGCACACTAAGTCCCAATTTTTATGAGCGCCCCTAGGGACTTCCAGTGTAATAAGGACATGGCTATGAGAGAGTACATCAAGTCCCACTGTTAGTGTTGGTACCTCTAGGTCTTCCCAACATAATGAGGATGCCACTATATAAGAAGAGGTAGTGATCTAGATACACTTGCACAATGGTTCCACATAATGAATGGTTTTTAAATCAACATCAACTAAGTTATTCATCCACTCACTAGATGCATGAGACCATTACTCCATAAGAATAGTGAATGTTCTATGCATAAAATAATTCTTAAGTAAATAAAAATAGCTTTTCAAATAAGAATAAAGTAAAAAATGTAAATGAAATAAAATAATTCTTAAGTAAATATAATATTTGTAAACTAATATTTCTCGATGTTGTTTGGATAGATGTATTTAAGATATCTATACTCTTTTGCACTGTTTACTAAAGCATTATTTTTATTTACTTAATTTTATGACTTTTTAAAAAATATGTGTAAATTATGCTTCATTTTTTTGACATGAATATTTATGAGGCTACTATAGAACATCTATCAAAATAACTATAACAATATATAAATTCATAAGATTTATGATAAAATAACATTAATCATAATATTTAGATTATACCATTTTACTTTTAACAATTTTAATAATTAAAATATTAGTTACATCTATATTTCATTTTGCAAAATTTTATAATAATACTTATAATTTTTTATATACTTGTTTTTCTTTTTATTAATTTAATATTTAGATTTATAATAATATATTACTAAATTAAGAAAATTATAAGTAAATTATGGCTTTGGGGACTACTCCCATTGTATTTTTTTTACCAAAAAATATAAATCTACTCAACTATTATGGGTTGTAATAAACACTCAAATCAAAGTGATGGACATGGAGCTATTAACACAACCATAATAAGCTATTATCATATATTCTATCGCTTAGGTCATCTTACTATCAAATTTTATCTTAATACATGTATTTGTAGTATTAAGTAGAAACAACTAACAATAAGTCTATTATAGAATAAATTCTCATTTTTATCTCATCATCATTGTCAAATATGAGTGTGATCAACCATGCTATTCTTTCAATCACTCGCAACCCCATAGCTTGCTTCAAAAAATTTGTGCCTCTTTCCACCTTCCTTCTTGTTCTGGCCTCATTCTATGGCAAGCCCATGGAAATAAATGGTCTCTACTACCTACAAACCACACAATTAATCACTTTGAATGTGCCATCTAGTGACAACATCCCCATTCCATAAACCACCACCACAATGACATCGTCTAGGTCACCAAGGAATCAACTTTTAAACAAAGTGTCAACTATTTTCTATATCAACTCTTTACCTTCTCCAAGATCCAACAACAGTACCATAAACATTGATCAAGTGCTTGTTTCAACCCTATAGTGATGGCCTAAGACCTTAATTTTCTCCACGAACCCCCACTAGGCTACATACGAGAGCAAACCATTTTGCATCTTAAACAATCTCTTCAACCTTTTCTCAGTAATGCCACCCTAGAAGATCATTTGTTGTTGGCTACCAACTAAATGCATAGTTGTCTCCATTACTCTACTCAATGCATTTATAAGGGTTCAATTTATTTGAGGGATGGGCTTCTTGATATATGGGTGAAGGCATTATTTACCATTATTATTCTCTCCACCATTTAAATCTTAAGTTGTAACCCATAATTAGGAGATTTTATAGCCTTGGCATGAGCTAAGTATTTTATTTAAATGACAAGTAGATCCCACAATCCTTGAAATATCCATAACTCTATTTAATAATGGTTATTCTCATTAATGCTTGAGAACTAAATTTTGCCAACACTCATTCTATGAAGAAGGATAAAGGTAAAGAAGTCAAACTATAAGGGAAAGAAAAAATAATCCACTTATAATAATAATAAAAAATTATTACTTTTCAATATACCCACTCTCGAAGGAAGGAAAAGCGCCGACAACTCAACCTTATGAGGAAAAGAGAGAGGTGGCGCATTTGTAAAGATAATAAAATGGATTTGAATGTATTCATTCCAAAAGAAAGTGGAATGTCCAAAAAACTAAACGTTAGATACAAAATAGAAACCTCCCGCTTATTTAAATTTCGAACACACGCAGGCACCAAATTTCCCTCCTCCAATTGAATTACTAACGCCCGAAAGAAGAAATAAGAACTGAAAACAATGGCAACGGAAGAAGAGGGAAAACAGAGAGGTCCTAGATTTGATCCCTTTAACACCGAAATTGAAGAATCTCTCCATGATTCTCTCCATGGCTGCGGGCTTAGAAATTGAAGCAGAAATTGCTGATTCCTGAATATTTGAGAAATGCAATGATGGAGGTCGTTGCAAAGGAGGAGTTCGCGTATGACGTGGATTGCCATCGTGGGGACAAGCCCAGTACCACACTTGAAGCCGCCGTTATCGTTTTTATCAATTCGAAGAGCGGCGGCCACCATGGCCCTGCGCTCAAAGCCAGGCTTCAGGAGCTTATCAGCGAACAACAGGTTAGATAGATTCCTTGGTCTTTTACATATTATTCTGAGGATCATGTATGTTTTATGTTTAGCTACGATTTTCATCTTAGCGGATTTTGCTCTCTAAACCTTATTAGTCTTCTTGTGTTTCCAATATCATTTAGCATTATGCTTGCTTCCTTATGTTAATCAGGAAATCTTTCATAGCAGTGCTTTTTCTTGGAAGTGTAGAATGATTGAGCAAACCTTCTCATTAAAAGAAAAGAGGCATATGTAGTACATAGGTCTTCTTTGGTCTGCTGGACAACTCGGGACAAAAATATAGGGTGTGTTATTAAATATATGCAGATTTAAATTTCTAATAGATATTTATTTTATATGTGGCTTAGGGCTAATTGTCTTTCTTTTCTTTTTTTGGAGAGGATTTGCTAATTTGATAATTCCATAATTCCCTGGAGACTGCTTATGCATAGACGTCTCTAGCTGAGCTGGGGCTTAAAAGGTTTCTGTAGCTCCGGCGCAATAACCCACCCGGCTCCAAACCAGCGCTGGGTTAAATGCAGACACCCTTTAAATTGGGAGCCGCCAGTAAATGAATAAGGGTACGGTTATTTTGTATTTAAATGCAGTAACCAAAATTTATTGGCGCAGGTATAAAAAGTATTCTGTTTCCAATTATTACTTTTAGAATTGGAATTAACTTATTTATTATAAATTATCTCCATATTTTGGAGTCAAGGCATTTCAAAACATTTATCTCGATATTTTTTTATCATTTTCATTATGAGGTCTGTATGTTTGACATGTACATTTTTGTTTGATTATGAGATCCAAAACTAACTATAATATTTCTAATTTTTACTTCCTTAAATTAATAAATTGTCTTGGGGTTTGGGTTGGAGTACTTCAATTAATATTCATACAAAGTGAGTACAATCGGACCTTTTTCTTCACAACAATTCTAGGGGAAAGGACCAACTAGTTGAACATGTTTCAATAGTTGTGATAGTAGTTGCTTATATAATGCCCAATAGTTGTGACATGACTACCCTAGCTTAAACAAAATGTATTGCTTTGATCTAAAAAGCAACCAATCATGTGATGCCACATGAGTAATCAACTACCCATGATGTGGATGCACAAGTAGTGGTAGCACCTTTTTTTTGGGCCTTTTCAGACATCTTGACAAAAAGCATGTTGATGTGGCCCTGAAACAAAAATTATAAGCAAGGGACTTGCCAAGTAAGCTGCTATAAAAAATTGGGAGTGATTTGAAATTTCCACGTAGGATAATTAGAAGTGCAAAGTCAGGGTGCACAACTATTGGGTCCTCTCCTCTATATGTATTTGAGTTTGAGGTTTCCTAAAAAGGACAAAGTGGATTCAACAGAATTTGCACAAACAACTTTAGAAGTCTCACAATACTACAAAGTAAGGTCTGCCCATCAAAGAGGAGTGAGTAGGGATTTAGATTGGTTACACTTGGCAAAGGCAAAGCTTAGTAAAAATCAAACTAAATTTTTATGGAGCTTCTCCCATTCTGTGCAACAAGTTGGAATTAATGGCATTGGTTTGGATCTCTCTCCTTCTTTGCACATACATTTGGTTGTCAACGTAGAAGATGCAAAATTGTTGAAACTATTCGTGTTGAACATAGGGTGACATTAAGTACTTAGTGCCATATTGGAGACTCTCGCCTCTTATTCTTGGGGAAAAATGCCTAAGGATACAGTACTATAAGACACAGTTCACTTAACAAGAAGACATAAGCCATAGTACTTGCAGATCTGTTCTGAAGGGCACTTGCCAGACAAGATTTAATGCTTTTCAATAGAAATAGCAAGTAGAAAGTTCTCTCATCTGTGAAATAGCTGCATTTTCCATTAGGGAGGTGTGATACATGGAGAAAATGTTTTTTTCTCCCCTCATAGTAGAGACAAGCTACATTTTGAGATGTGTATTATGGGGTTCTGACCAATACTAAGTCCTTTGTACTTTTAGTAGTGTGGACATTTTATTGCTGAACAGATATAGTTGGAAACAAGCAGAGCTTGGGTTCACGTGAACATAACTTATGTGGAAAGATGAGGGAATGAGCTGGATCATTAAAAAATGGTCCAACTCCTTTATTTGTCAGAAGTAACGAAAGGCACCGATTGATACACCCCTGTAAAGCCTTCCGAGCATTGTTCATCTAAACGGTTAAATGATTTCTTTAATCAGTTGAACAAAGAACTGAAGAAGAAGCATAATGTTAAGAATCGCTACGTGTTTAGTAGTTGTTTTTCTTGCACACATAATGTTAAGAATTCTGGATTTCTTCTGAATGCGATTTTGGTAATTTCTTTGGCATAAAAAGTTAAGAATTTTGAAGACATAAACTCCGTAGTTTTTGTTCATTGTGGAGAAGATTTGTTTGGCAAGTTTTAGCTTATTCATAAATAACCAATTGAAGAGATATTAGCGCAGGAAATATATTTCCTAACGTTTATTTCCTATTTTATTTTTGTAATCTGATTGTTATTATAGTGTGGCAGTGGGCTAGCCAAATGTTTTCTGGCTATGTTGTTTTGTGAATCTGACCAGAAGGATACACTTTTAATAATTTTCATTTTTGTTGCACATATACTTGCAGTGACTAGCTATTATCTCAATGCATAGAATGAAGGGTTTGCAACAACTTATCATGATTTATTCCCTGTGTTATTTTTGTTTGGATAGGTCTTTGACCTATCAAATGTTAAACCCTCAGATTTCCTTCACCATGGTCTGGGTTGTTTGGAGAAATTGGCCAGCTTTGGGGACCCTGGTGCTCAAGAAACCCGTAAAAGAATACGGATTGTGGTAAGTAGATCAGTGTGGACAACTTTTCCTATGATTCTTGATAGCCTATTAAGGTGCTAAATTTATCAAGTATTTAGTTGAAACAAATTTGGCATCCAAGGATGAATAAATATCGTATGAGTTTGTTAGTGTTGGGCAGGTAGCAGGTGGTGATGTGTCTGTGGGATGGCTTTTGGGAAGCATTGGGGAGCTTAATGTGGAAAATAGAAAACCAATCCCACTGGTTGGAATTATTCGTCTTGGCACAGGCAATGATCTGGCTCGAAGTTTCAGCTGGCTGGGTAGTTCTCTTTTGCCCAAGGATATATATATGATCTATCCTTTGCATATTTCTGATTTTTATTTTATTAAGGTCAGAGGTTGGGACTAAATCGAATATTGTGATTATTGTCAGATTCAACGTTAACCTTTTCTGCTTTTAGAAATTAAAATATGGTGTTTATTCACAATGCCCACTACATGACCATCTTGTAATGTTTTTCACAGGGTGGGTCCTTCCCATTTGCATGGAAGTCAGCAATCAAGAGCACCTTGATGAGGGTGATTAGTGGTCCAATTTGTCGGCTTGATAGGTAAGCTGGATCTCTTAATTAAGCTATATTTTTTTAACTTTCAAAAAGTTATCTCTCTAGAAACAATATATAAATTTGATTTTGTGACTGGCAGCTACATTAGCAGTGCTTATTTGTTTCTCCCTAACTGCCATCTATCCAATTCCAGTTTCTTAGACTGGAAATATCCTTTGAACTTCTAACCTAAGAACCATTAGCTAAAACTTTTATGAATTTGCTTTGGCCCTTTATTATCTGTCCTTGTTTCAAGATTTGAACACTTATTATTTGTTTCTAATGTATCTGTTTTTCATTAATTGACTTTGTATTTTTAGAACTGTGAAATACTTATCATTTGTGAACTTTCAACTTAAGGACCATTAGCAGATTTTTTTATGAATTTGTTTTGGTCCTTTATTATCTACCCTTGTTTCAAAATTTGAACACTTATTAGTTGTTTCTAATGTGTTTACTTTTTATTAATTGACTTTGCATTTGTAAAGCATTGAAAAACTTATCTCTGTTCAAACAACGCAGAAATTTTGTTTTGTGACTGACTGCTACTTTGGTTTATTTGTTTCTCATTAAGTGCCAACCATTCAAATCTAAGTTCCTAGATGTTAAATTTCTCGAATTCGAATCTTTGAACACTTATTAGTTGTTTCTAATGTATTTATTTTTCATTGATTGAACTTGTATTTTCAGAACTTTGAAAAACTTATCTCTAGTAAAACAACATAGAAGTTTGATTTTGTGACTAACTACTACTTTGGTTCATTGAAGGTTTAATTTCTTCACCATGGAAAAGGATGAAAGTTGTGCCATTCTCCTATGTCGATGCTTATAATTGAGCAATGGATATGGAGAGTTAGGATAAAACATGTTCTTGAGGAAAGAGAAAGATAGAAGAAGATAAGAGTTCAAAGGAAAGTAGTCATAATGAATCTAAGATTGTCCAAGCCTTGAGAAGGGATATGATGAGAATGATGAAGGAATTGAAAGCGGAGAAAGAAACCACCAAATAAAATAAGGACCTATGATTTACTGAATGTAAAAATGAAGATCATATTAAAATAAACTACCAAAACAATTGACATCTACCAAGTTCTTAGGCATTCTATCAAGGAGTGCCCACACAACTTAAAAATAAGAAGCACACAAGTGTTCTTTACACAAGGTGAACAATCTACCCCACAAAATATGTCTCCAAAACAATAGAACAACAATATCACCTAGTGGATACCATAATAGGAGAGGGAACAATAATCTATTTAACAATAACAGTGGGGTGAGAAGTAGACTCTAGTACGATGCCGAAGGATGACCCATGATACAATGCTAAAAATGCAATGAATGTTACATTTTGCTAGAAAATATCAAAGTGATCAAAACAACGCAAGAATGCAATGCAAGCAGTGCAGACTAGGTGACCATGAAGATAGACTATCCTTAAAAAGGCAACATTAACATGATAAACGTGGACGGACAAGATAAGGTAGTTTTAGTTGTCACCAGAGCACAAACCAAGAAGACTACATATCTAGACCCTTGTACAGAGAAAGGTAGACTCCAAAAAGAAAAGGAAAAAATGGAACAAGCCACGGCGAAGGAACAAAGGAGTTTCAATGAAATAACAAGTACCTCTACACAATTGGAATTTCATAAAATTATTGCAAGGAAGTTGTTACAAACCACCATAGCTTTAAGAATAGTAGATCTCTTACACAGTATGCCACAATCGAGAGTAGCAATCACTAATATAGTGGGGGATGACCAAAATAAAAAACAAGAATGTACAAGTGCAAACATAATAATAGAACCACCACCGCATGGTGAGTAAGTCATTGATTTGATGCTACTTGCATTAAACATGGGGAAGAAATTGGTTGTTGTGCATATGTAAATCCTGGGAAAAAATTTGAGAAATACAATTGTTGACAAAGGTTTGGGAGTAAATGTATTGCTAGAAGGTACATGGAAATGCCTAGGGAAACCAACCCTCTAGCCACAAACCTTCCAACTGGTGGGAGCAGATCAACACAGGATCATGCCATTGGGAATACTAATGGCACAAAAGGTAATGGTCGAGACTCAATTCTTGTAAAAATTTATGGTTATCTCCTTAGAGCAAAAAGCTTATGATGCACTATTGGGTAGAGGAAGGCTAATAGTAGCTAAGGTTGATCACAACTCAAAGCAGAATGATCTGGCAAAAGAAAATGAAGGAAGAAAATACATCATCGACTGTAGAAATTAGGTAGTGAGTGAGGAGGTTGCTTCCTTTGATTCAAAGTCGAATGGAGGAGAAACATAGGAAAAACAAGATAGATGTTTCATGGAGCTGAATGATGGAGTACTTGACCTCCAATATTGTTCAGAGGATGAAATTAGCTTCTTAATCAAAAAATTTCATTGGTAATCAGAATATTATGAAATATTCCAACATGATTGCAATATGTTCCCTTCTGAGTATGAGGAGTACAAGGAAGGACTTGCCAAATTAGACAATACATCAACCCATGTCTTTAACAAGACAAGATAATAAAGTACAAGGAACCAACAATGAGATTAAACCTGGGAGATGAAGGTAGCTCCCATGTGATCATGTAGGAGATGACTGGGACCCACACTCAAAGCTGCCGCATTGAAAAACTTTATGTACAAAAATACTTTTGCATGAACATGCAAATATTTGAAGGGAATACCATGAAAACTTTGTGTACATAAAATTCCTTTAGTAATAGGAGCACAACCTGTATGGAAATGACCATATAAAATGAACAAGAATTATGCAATTAAAGTCCAAGAAGGAATACAAAATTGTTGGAGGCAGGTATAATCTTGAAAGTAAAAATTAGTGATTAGGTTTCCTTGATTTCCATATCATTGAAAGGGAATCTAAAAAAATCTAAATATGTGTAAACTTCAAAAGCCTAAACACATTTACTATCAAAGATTTGTTTCTGATCCCTTTCACTAATTCAATCCTTGAGGAAGTTGTGGGTCATGAAATCTATTCCTTTATGGATGGCTTCTCCAGGTATAATCAAGTAAGCATAGTAATGCAATGCTTCAGTTACTTTCCACAAAATAATTCTCCACATCTTTGACAAGATGTCAACGGGGAATTTTAAAGCATTCCTTGATGATTGGTCAATCTATAATGACCATGAAACTCACTTGATGACTCTTGCTAAATGTATGGAATGATACAAATCCACATGGTTGGTCCTGATTCCAAAGAAGAGGGTTTTTGTCCTCTACCAGTGATGTAGGAAATCTGGAAACAATCCGATAGAGTATCCTTATGTTGTCAAAGCTTGCATCCCCAAATGAGAGCTTTGAAGGGAATAAATAGAGAAAGAGGGGGAAATTAAGGAAACACAATTTTCAAACTCCTGTTTTCCTTCCAAAAGCCATACCCCTTTCTAGCTCTCCAAAATTTACATTAAACTTAATTTTTTTTTAAATTTCATGAAATTCTCCCCAAGGGGGTCGTCAACCTTTTGGAGCACAAATTAAGCCTGGAAAAATGATAAATAATCCTCCTTTCTAGACATCGCATAAAATAGACATTGGCCCCTTTTTAAAAACAACGTTACTTGACTAGGCCAAGGGGGCCTCTTATGAACCACGCCCTCCTCACTTAAGTTAAATAGAAACATTGTAAACTTAAGTGGAAATTAAAAAAATATTAAATTGACCACCAAGAGAACTTAGCACTGTGAAAAATAGAAAACTCTGCATCGAGCTATTTGATGAATGGAGCCAAGACCAGGTACTAAAAATAGCACTTACTAAAAATAATGAGTGAGTCAAATCACCAAACTAGACCAAATGAAGCTTAACTAGAACTTACTAAAAATAGTTAGTAAAATGTGAGAGACTTGGATCAATTACATAGAAAAATACTAGCTGAAAATTATAAACATTATAATTTGCAATGATAAGTTCCGAGCCCGATTATCATTAATTTTGAAAACCGAGACTTCCACTACAAGCTTCAGCACTGATAAAGACTTAGACAAGAACCCTTGCACACAGGTATAAATCCCAAAACTTCCAAACTATTGGAAATGAACTAGTTTAGAAGTCCTCAATTGAAACACAAACGTTAATTGAAATAGGCGATTCAAGCTTGTATTATTCTGAAAATTATAAGTAGGCCCCGATTACATGAAATGGCATCCAACACTACTTAGCTTCAGAGTATTGATCTACCACATAGATTTAGAATATCGATCCATAGTAGCAGCTAAATAAAATATATGAATAGACCCAAATTGCAAGCCAGGTGCATAGTCGAACAAAGACTATCAACTAGGATGTCTTGGGTGGCTTGGGTGGTGACGAGGTGTTAGAGGCTACTTAGAAAGTCCCATGTTACTCAGATGTATCAAAGTTAACTCTTCATTTGATAATCCCGTGCAAGTGGACAAAGTTCTCTACCGTATGTCAGACTCATGATGCCTCAATGTGCAAATCTCGACTCCTTAGCAACCTAAGTGTTGACGTGGCCCTGGTGGCTCTACCACCATTCACGCAAACTCCTGGTGATGCTCTCATGCGTGGGATGCAAGCTTGTGTTCTCCTCTATAGATATAAATCGTGATACAAATCTATGAGGAGGCCTTTGTTGGGGAATGTCTTCAATGATAGCGCCTTGATGAATGTTGATCTATGGAAATGTAATCAAATCATGGCTCCCCTCTATAGGAGAGGAAGAAGTGAAGCCCAAAACCACATAAATTAGACCATCCCAATTGATCCATAGCCCACCTCTTCACCTCAATAGAAAATGGCTTCACCTCTAAAGAAGTAGTCTCCACCTCCAAAAAAGACCATAGCTGAAGAGATTGATAGGAAGTAGCCACATCCATAGTAGAGAGCACCGCAACCTCCTTTGGCCAAGAGGAAGACTGGAACAAAGAGAACATAAAACACTCTTCCACAAGAAGAACAATCCCAATCGGGATCACAAAAATAAGGATCAAAGCAACCCAAGATAAAACAAGCTCACTGAACTACAACCCCAACAACCACCCAAGAAATAGGAACAACAAAAAGCCAAAGGAGCCCGAAACAAGAACCGACTCCAACAAACAAACCAAGGGTCCAAAAGGATGAAGGGAATGACAAGGAAAAACTCCAAAAACAAGAGCAAAAAGCTGGCAAGACAATGAAAAATAACCTCCATCCCTACATGTCAGTAAGGGTCTAAAACATGCCAAGAACTTCCCCCTAATAGATCTTTTAGAGGCAGACCAACAACCACAACCCAAAACCATGAACATACCCTCACAGAGGAAGAAAAGCCCAGAAATCCAACTGACAAAAAAAGAAAAGGAGAGACACAACAATGAAAAACCACTTCCAACCCTAAATACCAGCTAAGGTATGAGATAAAGCCATTCAACTCCTCAAACAACCCATCAGCAAAACCCTCCAACCCCACAACCAACACAACAGAGGGACCAAAAAAAAGAAGGATAAGGCAATGAAAACAATCAAGAAAAGAGAGCAAAGAGCTGACTAGACAATAAAGAACAACCTTCAACTCTTCCAGCCAAACAGGTTCTAAAACAAGCCATAAACTATCAACAAACCACTCCACCAGGGCTAGCCCAACAACCAAATCCCCAAAAAAAGGAATCCCTATCACAAAAGCAAAAAAATCCCAAAAGGCTAGAGATGACTAGGAAAAATTGCGGATAGAAAGAGAGAAGATAGGGCACAACACAAAACCACATCCAACCCTACACGCCCAATAGAGTGTAAAGACAGGCCATTGAACTCCTTAGAAAAATTGTTAGCAAAATCACCTAATGTAACCTCCAGCATCACACTCGAAGGCTCAAAGATCCACAAGGGAAAATGCTACCAAAAGTAGCAACAGTCATACAAGAACAAGGGCCCACATTGAAAGCAACACCCACAGTAGGTACAAAAGAAGCAGATGTCACCCTGGGAGAAAGCCTAGTAGAAAACAAGCCACTCCACGCCATCCCCATTCCCGTCACCACTCGCACAGGAGAACTAGCCACACGAATAGAGTTGCACGAGGCCAACATTGATAGAAACCTAGACACAACTACTTCTAAAGACACCTTCAACAATCCAAACCTGACCAACAGGAATGCAAGCCGGAGAAGAAAATAATACAAAGCTCCCCCAACAGCTACACAAGCTAACACGGGGGCAACCACTAGAGAGAACACCACAAAAAAATTTTGCAGCACAACAAACCTTTGACGAGCCCAGGAAATAGAGCCACCAGTTTGGAAAGGACAGAGTGGGCCTCAATGGACCAACAAATTCATTCACTTCTCCATCATCATCTGGATCAACTTCATCACCAATGCCATCGCTAGATTTGAATTTGGCTTTCCCGTCCCCTCTGCACTAAAACAATTTAAATTTATTTATTTTATCTGTATCCCTTGCACCTATAGGAGGTTCAAGGGGTCCACCGATAGGAAAGTAAAGGAAAAAAGTAAATGTATTTTAACATTATACAATTTTTTATATAAAAATTTATAAATATATACATGTTTTGAATACAAACATGAATTTTGATTTATACAAGAAATCATTGTATCATATTATTAGTTACATAATTTTGTCAAATTTCAATTTTTTAAAAAGAAATAGATTCCTTTAAAGAATCTAAGTAGCCAAATGCTAGTATATCTGGTCAGAGTGTTATGGCCACTTGGATCTTAAGAGAAGGGAGGGTAGAAAAAGGAAGGTGAATACACTTGTCTACTCATTATTTGGTTGATAAGCACTAATCTTTCAATTCCTCCCAATACAAAGGGAAATTGTAATGATATTCATATCTTTATAAGTACCTTCTTTTTTATTCAGTTTGAATTGTATTCAAAATATTAATCACAGAAATGTATAAGCTCATAATCACATAGGGTGTCATAGAATTTGTACGAAGGAAAAAAATGGATAAATAAAGCTACACACACTAAGACTAAAACAACTAAAATAGCCCATTATCATCCAAATCACACTCTAGACAACTATTTGTAATCTACGGTCTAGCTAGCATCCACAAAAACTAGATCTTATAAGGTGTCTAGTCACTGGGAGGTTGTCTTTGGTTGCTCCTCTATGTGACTACATAGCTTACAACTGGGCCAAAATATTTAAGGACATTATTCTTAAAAAAACTAATTACCAAATTGGAATAATAGTTGACCTTGAGATTCTCATTTATATATTTTTTTAAGAGTTCTAAAGTGTAGATGTAGTTTGTAGCCCCCTCTTCAAATTTAAACTAGGTACAATAGCAATTTGAAGAGTTGCTAGAAATGGTATAATGGTGTTGCTATATCAAGAGCATGAAGAACCTGATATCAACAATTTGTTCAACAATCTCAACAATTGTTATGAGAAAACTTTGTGAATTACTGCAAGAATTTTGATATCTTGTTACTGCTTAGATAACAAAATTTGTGATTAATATATAATATAAAGGATGCTAGTAAGGTTGTGGACTTCAGTCATATGCCCACAATTTCCACCCTTATGAAAGGGTAAAGTAATATTATAAAATTAAATTATAATTAGCTCTTTTTTTTATAATATTGGGGCGTTTGAAGAGGTGTGTCTTTTGGAAGAAATTTCTACTTAAGCGAGGCGAAGCAAGGTAAGGGAGGATAATTGAGCAACTATTTTATTATTTGATTTCTACTCTTATTGGAAGATAGAAGTTTGGTTCAATTGACCTATGGATAAAAAGCCCGCTAGATCTAAAATTGGACAATGAAAATACATAATTCCTTGAATGATTTCATGTGGAGATTGTCATTGTGCAAATTTGATTAATTTCAGTTTGAATTAAAATATCCTCTTCTTGATGATGGATCACTGAGTGTGATCCTAAACGTCAATCAAAAAGCATACACAGTTTATCTAGAAGCTTGCACAATTTCATGGCATTTTAAAGGAAGATATTAGGTAAATTTTGGAGCATCTCAAAGGTAAATTTTGGAACTATGATATTTGATAGGTGTTGATATTTGTAGCTGCAAGAATGCTTTCATTATCTTGAACAAATTGCACTTTGTTATTGTTTAGGAATGAAATGGGCCCCTCCAAGTTTGTCCTCTCTTAAAATTATTATTCCATACATCTTGATTCTTAGATAATATGAAAAGTCTAACCTCATCCACACCCTTTCTTTTTCTCCTTCCAATATGAGTCATATGGGTATGATTTACCTTAACTAATTTATTAGATTTGAGTGTTGGTTTTAAGCTCATTTCAAATATAATATTGAATTCTTGGATGGCATTTTCATCATGTTGTAGTTGATTATTTGAAGTGAGCGAATTGTTTTGGTGATAAGTGTCAAGAAGAGCCTTTTCATACAAGCATATCTTTGAAGGAGAACATGTGTTGACCAGAAATGAGCTATAACATCATATTATGATTTGATTATTGGTTCAATATTAGTTGTTTGCTTTATTAGGTTGTTGACATCTTTGCATTTTTTTTGGATTAAGATCTGGGGATCCATTATGGGACCCCAACCTAAAAACAATAACAAAAGAAATACAAAATAGAAAACAAAATCCTAAAAAAGGAGCTCACAGTAGGAAATAAAGAAAGAAATTTTATTAATTTCTTGGACATCCAAAAGTAGGACAATGGGACTCAAGAGTACATCAGTTTACAATAAAAATTTCTAGAGAGAAGTAGGTGAACAAGAACATCAACAAACAAAACCAACACAGCCAAGAAGACACACACAACAAGGAACAAATTTAGGAGGTTCAATGATTACGTTGATAGAAAACTATATGATATATGTTATATGTTGAGAGTATGCAAATTCTAGTTGCATGCAACTAAATTAAACAATTATTAATAAATGATAAATAATGGAATGAAATAAACTTTGACAAATCTAGATTTTTTGAAATCAAGTGTTATTTGATTATGTAATATTTGCATACAAATTTAAAACATAAAGCAACACAATGAGAAAAGAATGTCTCCTTCAAATTGTCAAATCTATTTATTTGGCTTTTATGTGATAAGTGAGATTTTGGAGGCTTCTACTTGATATTTTGAGGCTTTTATCATTAAATGGCAACTGGTTTAATTTCAAATCAATATTTATCTGGTTTTTATGTGATAAATGATATTTTGGAGGCTTTTATGATTAAATGACAACCAAACGATGGCTAAAACTTATTTTCCAATGATTCAACAATGATTTGAAGGTAGAAGACTAGTTTCAAGCTTAAATCTAACTCTAAGGAATAAAAACTACTTGTAATATTAAAATCAATCTACAATATTTTTATATTTACTCAAAAAAAAAATTAACAATGTGAGAAAACATCATCATCATGTTTCCATATCCATTAAATAATGAATTTCCACTCCTGATTTAATATAGCTTAGTAATGATTTTTTTTTATATTTTAAAATATTCAATAATAAAAACTACAGACTCAACCTGCATTCATTCTCAAACAGTAGCCTAAACAGTGTTTGGCATAGCTAGAGCTACGTGGAACTTCCTATATCTTTCACGTGGGCACTTACATGTAAAGTCTCGCCTCCATATTCCACACAACTAAAACATTCATCGCATGTAATTTCAAGCCCCTCCTACTCAATTCCTTTGATGATTTTCTTGAATGGATCAAAACTCCTCCTTAAAGTCTTGTAAGTCTCTACCCACTTGAAACTTCCAATAGGCCTTATTAGTGAGAACAAGCTCTTTACCGTTTGCAAGTCTTGACAAAATTTAGCAAGATTGTTAACTTCCAAAAACATCTTGAAGCTCCAAACACATAGCTTGAAAATCTTTGTACTTTGAATTCTCTGGCAAATTGCTAGACTCAATCCCAAAAGGTGTCAAATGTCCACCACACATGCTCCCTCTGCTAAACCAAATAGATTTGAAGCATCTCGATGTGGTCATGTCATCACCATTGTGAAGAATGATGACAATCAAGGCACTTATAAATATAAACCTTGTGATAATTATTTTGAGATTGGTCAAAAACTAGTCCCAAAAGTGGGACTTTTGTTGGAAATTTTAAGGTGTCTCAACCTCTACAATTTCCTAACATTGATTTGATTGATTGATTAATTATTTTTCTATGTTTATGATTACTTATGTTCATTTAATTATGTCATTTCATGGGAGTTGGCATGGTGAGTTGTCATGGTACACGTAAGGTGTCTAGGATGACACATGTCCTCAATTTGAGTAGGTAGCCATCCCATTTTATGGGCCCCATTTTTGGAAATTAGCTTATGATAGTGTAAGAGTTGAAAATAAAATTTAATTTTGAGTTGAACATAACCAAAATTAAATGAAATCAGAGAAATTTCAATGAGATTGACCAGACTACTTAAGTTGATTAATATTAATGGAACCAAGTTAAAATTATTGAAAAGATAGTAAACCCAATTATGAAAAAAATAGAACAAGAATGATAGAGAAATGACTATAAAAAGTGGGGTGAAAGAGATTAAAATGAAAGAAAATATGAAGCTAGGAATGAATTAAAGAAGTTCCAACAGGAGGAAAATTTGTAGTTGTGTTAATTACATAGAAAAATGATAACTAAAGAATTAAAATCTATTTAGATAAATCAATTGAGAAGTCCTAAAATACTTGATTTAAAAGATAGTTGACCTTTGGTTGATGATGAAGAATGAAATTAGAGATGTAAATGTTTCTCTTGTTGTAGAAGAAGGGTTGAAGTAGCTCAAGAGGATGCCCAAGGGATGAAGTTAAAAGAAAAAAGTTTAGAGAAAAAGAAGGAAATATATAAGGTGGGGACAAAGGGAAAGAAAAAGGGGAAGAAAGAGAGGAGGCAAAGGGAAGATTAGGATGGATTAGGGTGGTTAGAGATAAAGGTTAACAATAGATGCCAAGATGGACCAATGTGCCAACCCTCATACGGATTGAGATTGTTGAGGTGACATCTAAAATGATGACCTCATGCATCTTTCTTTTGAAAAAAACTATCTTCATTGATTAAGACTTGGGAGTTCTTAGAAAAATGTGATGGTTAGTGGCAAGGGAGTGCTCAACTTGGGAAAAATTAGTAATTTGTTTATGCCTAATGTCAACACTATGTTCTTTAATCCTAAAGCAGATAGATCTACCCATTTCCTCAATGTAAGGAGTAGCACAAGATCAAACAACCATATAAACATCAAAATGGAGCTCAAACTACATAGAATCTTTGATGAATGGGATGAGTTTTCTAGTAGTGGAGATTGGTTTGAAGGAGCAAACAAAGCCTTTTTTGTGAAGGATTCTTGATATCTTATTAGAAAGGTCTCCAACAAAGGGGGGGATGACAAAGCTAGGAACATCAAGAACTATAGGTTTAGGCTTAGGATGAATAAGAGTGTTGGCAAGGGAAAGAGCTCTATAAGTGCTCCTAATGTTAGTAGACATTTATCTTGAAGACTTGGAAAAGGTGGGTGAGCTTTTGGTTAATATGCTTATAATCACAAATCTGATAAGCCCGAGTGGCTAATGTCTTAAGGACACCAACTTTTTAGCTTGGATAGTGGTGGGAAGAGGCATGGAGGTACAACTCAGTGTGTGTGGATATCTTATAGACTCAACAACCAAGGGAGCAATCTTCTTTTCTAAGAATTAGGACATCAAGGAAGAGAAGTTGGTTGTTAAATTCAAGTTCCTTAATAAATTGAATGGAATCAACTAATCTATTTAGATGGGAGCAAAAGAGTTCTAGAGAACCACTCTGCCATAAGGCCAACACACATTTGTGTTGTCAACATAGCACTTCCACCATTTGGGCTTGAGGGGAAGGAATTTAGGGCGAACTCCTCAAAGTGCTCCATGTAAAGGTTGACAATGATAGGGGAAAAGGGCGAACCCATCGTGTTGTCATTAAATTCCTCATAGAGCACATCCTAAAGGTGAAGGAGGTAGAGCAAAGGCATAATTCAACAATAGAAGTGATTTTGTCATTAGTTTTGTATCTAATGAGCTTCAAGAATCACCAACTAAAACTTTGATGGATAGGGACACCACATCAAAACTAACAAAAATATTGTTATTTTCAATAATTTTTTCCTATATAAAATTCACAAAATTGATAGGGTCCTTGATGAAGGAACCATTCTTACCATTGATCCCATAGGCTCATGATCTCGTGGATGTCATAAAAAACCATTCATTCATTCATTCTCGATAGATATAAGAGAGATGCCCGACTTGTGAATTTTAAGAGCGCAATAAATAGGAGGGATGATATCCTTATTAGACGAGGACGCAAGCAGAAAAAGTACTTTCCTCCCCAAACAGAAATAATACCCAAAGTTAATGCCGAAAGGAGTAGTCCTTATGAAATGCCTCAGGTCGATATTGGTGCCATGAATGTGGGGATATTCTGCAACGATTACAGATATTGCAGAGCCGACTTTAACGTTACTTTCAGATTGCCAATAGCCAAAGTTATTACATTATCAAACCTCCTGATTTACCAACCCTCCAAGATATTCAGAGGATCGCTGTGCAATAATTTCTTCATTTCCCTGTGTAATATTTTTATTGCACATTAAAATCCAGAAATTATTGCACATTGATATCATGGTGAGCTGGAGATAGAGAGTGATTTATGACGCCAGAGGAGAAAAGAAATATATATGGTTGTATTTTTGGCTATGGAGAGGAAGAAATCATCTGTACTGGCAATTTCAGGCCTGCATTTGGTTGAAAGAGGGAAATGTGGATAGTTTTAGCGGCTGCGGGGTGTGGGTTTTTAGCCAATTGTTGGATCAGGGCCAATAAAAACAAGGAGCCAATCGATGACGGGAATTTGAAACCTAGACTTAGAACAAGAAATGCTCCGAATTCTTATCATGTAGAGAATTATGCAAATCCTAAGAAGTTTGGGATTAATGGAGGAGCCTTTTCTTCGTTATCCTCGGAGAAAGAACAAACAAATGCTAGCTCTAAATCACAACTTATGGAAGTTGAAGTTGGCCACGTCAACATCAACCCTGGTCTGACAAATGACAAAGATCGATCGGGGAAAAGGATAAGCCAGCAAGACATTCTCCAGGAAAGTCATTTTGGAGAAAATTCTGATATGCTTGCAAACATTTATGTTGGCGAATTTGGGTTTGGGAGTAACTATGAGTCTCAGAAAAGAGGATCCTCTGCGTGTAGAGAAAGAGCAAGGGTTTTAAGGGCGGCGATTAATAAGCCTATGTCTTCCCTCGAAAGCTGTCTCATTGGTTATGAAATTAGTGATTGTAGTTGCGTCTCCTGTGGAAGGCGAAGGAAAAGGCCTCTTCTTGTTACAGATGGGAGTAAAATAGTTAACAGGGGCGCAGGGATTTCTCCTCTGCTGCTTCGAATTCCCATAACAGATTATGGACTGCCTTGTCATAATGACATAAACAGTGATGAGCCTGGACCTGTACCTTTAACTGGACTTCCTTCTCTCACAAAATGCAGTCAAAGTTCAAGCAATGCAGGTATGACGAAGAGAAGAAAAACATGTAGATATAATACGTCAACATTATCTGCTTTCGAATCCAACAAGCATTTCCCACTCCAAGGTAGTAGCAGCTTCGTCTTTTCTATTATTAATATTGCTTCCCTAGAATCAAACCAAGTTTTTAAGAAATTACTGTATGTTTTATCCACTGATTTGATGTGTTGTATTATCTCTTTGTTTTCTGGCAACACTATATTTTTGATATAATTGTAGTACATCATCATCTGTTTTGGGCAACATATGCTGTTTAAATTCAACAAAGCTTTATTGAAAGGTGACATGTCTTGTAACAGCTGTTATCCTATTGCAAGAGAGAGTGTTTTGTTGAGAACAATCCATAGAATTCCTAAATATTGCAAGGATTCTGAGGAATATCCATTAAGAGGGAGATAATCTATATTATACGTTCTGTTTGTTCTACTTTATTGCTATTAATGTAGAGACAAGATTTCATTTGTGGGATTTCTTCCACTCCTAGAGGATTCCAAATTCGCTTGACTAGGGAGGAAGGCTAGATAAATCATACAATGAGAAGTGGACTACAATGAAGAGCGTGTTAATGATAGTGGTTATAATAAGGTTTTAACTGTTACCCGTCTTTGCTACCCTATATATATGGTGGAAGGAATCTCTTGGCATAATGTACTTTTCCCCTAATGCCTAAGAGAAAGAATTGAACATTGCATTGTCCTTTATACTTTGCTCTACTCTTCCTCAAGCTTCAACATGCGGTCTTGATCCCCTTTTTCCTCTAATGGAAATGCAATTCTTGTTTTGGCTTCATGAGTTTTTACTATTATAAATTTATAAGGTTGTTTTATAGATGTTTGGACTTGTGGGTTGATTATAACCTTTATATTTCACAGATACATCTGCAGGCTATCTTCTGGTTTGTTTTGGAGTTGGCATTGGCATAATGTCCACAATCATGTCAAGCAGGAGGGAAATGCAGAGGCTTACCTGTTTGCTGAGGCAAAAAGAAGAATTGGTTGAGAACCTAAAGGAAGAGCTAAGGACGCAAGGTTCATGGACTGTGAAAGACCTCACTGATGAAGCCCATAATTGTTTTGAAACCTGGCAACATGCCTTGGGTAAAGAAGAAGGTCAGAGTGATGCTTCTCTTAATGCATTGTCAAATGAGGCCTGTGAGGTTGATGAGAAAATGTCAGATAGAGACCCTGTCAAAAAAATGGAGAACATGACCAGTGTTGAAGCAGAGCTTGAAGCTGAGTTGGAGAAGCTAGAATTCAACTTGCATTCATCTAAGCACCAGATAAAATATCCTGGAAACAATGAGGTTAGCTACTTATCATTCTTTTGTTTTAAGTCGAAAGAAACTTACCCTGCTTTATTTGTTTCTGATAAATATTAAAGCTGTGCTGCCTGTGTTAAATAATAAATTCATGAGTCATTCCATTCTTGCAGAAATTTTTCACTTTCCAAGTAAAACATAGTGTCTCATTTAGTCAGCTCTTTGTGCTTTCAAGGGATTGCAAAATCCGGGCTTTTAATGACACATTAACTTGCAGTTCATATCAGTCACTATGAAAACAACACAATTTCTCTATCTAATTCTCAATATTATTACAATAGAAGTGCTTTTGTCAATGCAAAGTTGCTTTTTCTAGGATTTTTTTCAATATTTGTGTGTTCACTTTCTCTTCCCTAGCTTTACTTCTTCTATGACTGTTATTTACTTTAAGCATAAGAACGATCAATAATTCGTTGGTTCCTTATTTCTGCAAGCATTAATTGATCAAATTATGAATCAATTTGGTATAAGAGTAGTCACTAGTCCTAAAGATTTGTTTAAAATAGTGATGTTGCATGACAGTGATTAGTTCCATAGAAAATAAAAAATTGCTACCGTGCAACCTTGATATCTCTATCCAAAGGTGGAATAAAGAGGTGAGAATAAATAACCTTAAAATTCTGAAGAAACTTGTGATAGCTGTAAAAAGCAACATGGAGGTTGTGACAAAAAGTTAGAATTTAATGAGGCGGCAACAAGAAGACATGAGCCGACAACAGGACTGCAGAGGCCAAGATCAGTCTTCTGTGGATCTCATAGTAAGAACACTCATTTCGGAGATGCTGGTAAGGGCCTAGAGGATCAGGAAACTTTCTTGGAGGATGATCAAGAAAAAAAAGATTTAAATAAAATCTACATATAAGCCATTTAAATTTGAATTTAAAGTAAAGAAAACCTTTTAATGGGCAAGTGAACTCTGAGTTTTTACATACTTGGATCAAAGAAAGGGAATTTTATTTCAGTGTCTTTTGCATGTCTTAAACTGACAGGACATGCTATTGTAACAAACCATTAAAGTGAACTATAAATTAGAAAATGCCTTGTAGCCTTTTACATACTTTGTCTTAACTGCTGATTGGTCATGCGGGTTACCTATTGTTTTGAAGTTTTAGTAACATATTGTAAAGAAGTTTCTAGTTTCTTTAGCTTGATGTTTAGGATCTTCCTATGATGTTTTATGATCATGCAGCATAGCCCTGAGAATTTCAATGGTGTGGCAGATTGATCCAGATTGCATTGCTGATGTTGTTAATGGAGAACTGAGAGAGGAAGGCCTCACGCGTAATGCAGAATCAGAAGAAGACAATAGTTCTTCTACGCATGATGAATTTAATACAGGAAATTTCTCTGTTTCACCACGGGATTTGGAAAGACGTTTGCATGAGGTTATAATATCAAGACTCCAAGATCGCATCATAGAGCTTCAAACAGAACTTGAAGTCAATCAAACTGCATTGCAGGCACTTGAATTAGCTAAGGAGGTATCAAATGAGCTGAATCAAACTTCCCAATCATTAAACTCAGCTATTTATTAGCCTATAAGTTTTTGCTTGCAATTTTTTTCATTATGAATTTCAGATGTATCAGAATAATAATTTATGTTTTAGTTATGATAATAATTTTTGTTGTCTCTTATTCTCTCTTTGTTTGCAAAACTATTTCAGCTGCTGTAAAGGTCAATAATGTTGCAGGCACCAGCACCAACAAAAACACTTCTAATTGCAGAGGTGAAAGTTACTCACCCTTCTCTTTAGTGATTTCAAATGTTGTGTGCCTAAATGCTAGCTAGGTTCCTTTTACAAAGCTCTTGGTGACATTGAATGTATGTGAAAAGTAACTAACCCGAATTCAAAATTTCTAGTGGTAATATTAGGGGTGTTGCTGGAATGTACCAATACTACGACGTAGTAACAAATCCCAAATTCTGGTGGGCTGAGGGTTCCCTATCTATGCTCACTCTAAATCCACTATGGAGTGGGCGATTCGATTTCTGCAATACTATATTGCTTAAACATTATGGCTTGCTGTTGTGTCCAATACTGAAAGAAACCATTCCCTGAATATATTTTGTACAACCTAATTTATTTTGTGTATACATTCATTGGCTAAGTTTTGATTAGCCTCTTGTATATTCGATGATGATACTATATATTTGATCCCGAGTGTATCATGACATTCAAATTTTTTTATATATATACATGAGATGACTTTTGATGTGTTTATATGATGTGATGGGTGTATATGGATGGATGCATGTAATGCTTTATAGTATGATGCTTTATGTTATGATGTTTAATGATGCGATGGATGTATGTTATGAATGCACATCGATCTATATGGATGTATTATTATATGATGGGTGATGGATGTAATGATATGTTTTACTTCTTTTTTAGTATCTTTTCTATATGTGATGTATATATGTATGATGCAATAATGTGATGATTACGAAAATGTTTATATAGTTATATAATGGATATTTTAATGCAAATGTGGGTGTATGATATGTTTAGAATAACCAATCTATATTATGATGGATAATAAATGAAAATGCAATGTATGTGAGATGAATGATGTCTCCTATTATGATGTGCATCATGTTAATATTTTGTGCATGCAGGATGGATGCAGATATATATTGTACTTCTAAATGTCATGATACCATGTTAGTATTAGTATATGGAGAGGATAGAAGAAAAATGGATCAACCATTGAGTTCAAGATGATTCAAAAGTTTAACAAGTCTATGAGTCACCAAGACTTTATTAGATATGATGATGATGATGATGTTTTTCTTATCATAGATAAGGGGAATGAAGGGAATTACTTTCCTTATTTTTGATAATATACATAGATACGATGCATCAAGGTATAGAAAACCAAGATGACATTGTACCTAGTGAGATGGAATTTGACTCGACAATTAGACATGAGTATTCATGTTCACACCTAGCATACAAAACCTTGCTTAGGATGTACTTTAGATATTTCAAACATCTCAGAGCAAAAAATAGAAAGGTGAAACCTCTTAATAGAAGGTATAGTTATCTAGAGGTAGACTTGTGAATACCAGTAATTGAAGAGGAGCTTTTACCTTTTTAATAGGGGCACCTTTTCCAAGAATGGTTATCTTTCTGGGGGTACATCCAAGATGAAGATTCTTTAGGTGCTTCTCAAGAATAATGGGCTCTAATAGGCCATTGTTATTGTGACCAAGCTTCTCATTTTTGTTAAAACCCCATCCATGCATTAACTATAGTCCTTTGTTATCATCATCCATGGGAAGATAAGGTACGGTTCTCTCATCTTGATACAATAGGCTTGATACATCTTTCTCATCAATTACTTCTTTGCTTAGGTCTCCCCACTTTTTGAAGGTAGTGGGTTCTACTTTGAAGGTCTGGGATGTTGTATCAATTGGTTGGGGTTACCATGGAACCTAGGAGATTGAGGTAACTCCACTATCACAAAGGAACTCTTTTTCATTTTGTAGTCTCCACAACCATTATCTTGGATAATAACTTTAATAACGGGGATGTCTAGAATGGGGGTGTCTTTGTCTCAGAATTGGAGGCTAGAGTAGATGGGTCTATATAAGGAGATGTGGGCCCCTCATCATTCTTGGGAACTTGAGGGATCTTGTAGTACTTGGCCTCTAGATTTTTGCAATAATAAAATGGTTTGGGATCACCATGGACTGCGACTTCTTGATTTTGATATAAGAAATTAAAAAATTGATGGAACGTGGATGTGAAAACTTGCATCCCATGGATCCATGGGCACCCTAGGAGGATATTGTATGGTAGATCAAGGACTTGGCATGTAGTCTTCATTATTGCTAGCCCTACTTAAATAGGGAGTTAAATGGTGCCTTGAGACACCTGTTCTTGATTATCATAGGCCTTGATCTTTGCATTTCTCAATGACATCTTCAGAGAATCCCACATTCTTTATTAGCTTGAGAGTACAAATATTAAAACTTGCACCTCCATCCACCAAGAATCATTTGACTTTATTCTTATGGACTAAGACTTTGAGATGGGGTGTGTGGTTATGAGATGGTTGGGTTGGAAGATCCTACTCAAAGAATATTAGGAGATGTGGTGTCATGATATGTCTGAACATAGCTTGGAACTGGTCTGCATCAAAATCTATTGGGATGGAGGATGTAGCTAATGCCTTTTCTAGGATTTCCCTATGTGCAGGTGAGATTTTTAGTAACTCCATGATGGAGATCTAGGCGGGGGTCCTTTTCAATTAATCTAGGACATTATAATCATTAGGGATTAGATTTAGATTGGTGGCAGGTTCCTTGGGTGGCTGTGATGGTCCTAGAATGGTAATTCTTCCACCATGTGTGGTGACTCCACACTCGGCTCTAGATCCCTTGATGTTGACAACTATGACCCTGTTGGTATGTGGTGACTAATCATGCTATATTGTATAGCCCATGGTATACTGTACACCCTAGCCCCTATCCTCGCCGGGGTATTTTCTTCCTACTTTTTCGCGTGATCACTGAAAATGGGAAAAATCAATGAAAAAGGAAAAATATGATTTTGTAGAACCCAAAAAAATCTGAAAGCTTCTAAGCTTGATAAAAGGGGTTCAGATGGGTATTTTCAGTATGATAGGTTTTACTAGGGGTTCAGATGGGTATTGCAAGATTTTAATAGGTTTTACACTGGATAATAAAAGTATTGGATGGCTGTGGTTTGGTGGATGTAGCCCAGATTGGGTGAACCACGTTAAATTATCTGTGTTATGATTTATTATGTGTGTGTTTTAGTTTCTCTGTTTATTATATAGATTTGCATTTAATTGTTAGATATCTGCCATTTCTAACCCTAACAGACCCACTCATCCAAGGATGCAACAACATGGTTGTAGACATGGTTCACATTATTATAATTTTCCTTACCATTGTTGTTTCCTTTATTGTGATTTGGCATCAGATTTGTGTATATCTTGAGGTCTTGATTTCCAGTTGGTTGTTCGATGGTTATGGTCTTATTGTTAATCAGATCTTGGATCAAGTTTTTAAGTCACATACAACTACCTATCGTGTGTCCCTTTATCTTGTGAAAGTCACAAAGGTGTTTCTCATTATACCATGGTGGTTTAGCTTGAGGCTCTTGAGAATTCTCATAGACTAGGATTTTTATGAGATTTTCTTGTACTAGTTGTTGCATGACTAATTTGATTAGTTCCCCAAGCGGTGTGTATTTTCATTTAGGGGGATACTTGTTCCTTGGGGGCAGTCCCCCTTGATCATTTAGATTGTTGACAATTTGATCGGTGGGTTGTTGTGATGACAGGTTGATTTGTGCATTGTTTTGAGCATTGACTTGTGGTTGTTGGTATGACTGTTGTGTATTTTTCCATGGGGAACTGATAATAACTTTGGCATCAACGATGCCATCGTTAATGAAATTTTTGTTTTTTTTCCCCATGTATGAGGTATTTCATTGTAACTGGTTGATGGTCAATTTTCTTGATATGTAGGTGTTCCCTGTTGTGCAATAAGGGCTTTTTTTATGTTGAGCACCTTAGGTATCAACTACTCATATGTTGTTATGCATTGCATTTTCAAATGAAAGGACAAGGTCCTTTCAAGATTGGAGATGATAGTACCAATTTTTTGTTCTTTTGGCATAGCCCATTTGCTCCAGTTGGCCTTGGATCACCATTGTTGCAAGAAAGATGCGAATGTTTCCCCCTTGGCTTGTTTTAGGGTGAGTAGTTCTTCTAGACTCACATCCATGCCTATGTTGAATGAGTAATTCTATATGAATAAGTCCATAATTTCTTGAAACTTTTTGATTCCAAGGGGAAGGTGGGAGAAACATTCCATTGCTAGACCAACCAAACTTCGAGGAAATAGTCGCATTAGATAAGAATTGTTGTATGCAACTTCTATACATTGTACATGGAATTACCAGATGTGATCTTCACGATTGTTAGTTCATTGGTATTTGTCAAATTTAGGAATATTGAATCCTTGTGGGAATGATGCAGGAGCATCCAGTGGTGTAAGGGCAATCTTGCATCACCCAAAAATAGTTATATTTCAAGTTTCTCGGTTATTAGATGTTTTTACATTTTTGGATACCCTTTTTGTCATAATGAAATTCTCAATTTATGGTTATTATTTTCTATTCCTGTGTTGAAAGATATTGCCGTTTTAGTTTCCCAGATTTGCACTGAAAATGTTCCAAGTTAGATTTGAGGCACTTAGAGTTCCTGGAACAGCCCCAAAACTTGCTGAAATTGGAAAAGTAGATTTCTAGCGCATTATTGACTTCGAGACCTTTCCAACGATTCAAATGGTTCACGAATCGGAGTCTCGGATCAAAAGTTATGGCCCCAGGAAGTTGGCGCACTTTCTAGAAGATACAATTGCAAATGTTCTTTTGAAATTTGAACTTCAAGTTGTAATTTTTGGCGCCAAACTGCCTAAACTCAAATTTGAATGTTGTTTTGGCTCCAAACTAAAGAGGAGCTCTATTTATGGGTGGGTTTCTAATTTTTGGGTAGCTTTTTGGGGGACAAGTTCACATATTGCGAAAGGGTTATTTTGTAGCTTTTTGTAACTTGCATGTGTTGTAGAATTTGGGGATTTGAGATCCTCTACATGTAAAAACCTCCATTTTCTGAATAATAAAATTGTTCTCTTGTTTGTGGGTTATTTTCTATGTCTTGGGTTGTGCCCTCATCAATTGGTATCAAAGCAAGGTTTTCTTGAGCATGTGGATAGATCGCCAATTGTGAGGCAATTCACACCAGGACCGTGGTTGAGGGTCGAGGCCAAGAAAGATGCCTCCAAGAGTGATGTTTGGTAAGTGTGGTGGTACCAGAGGTGGTTGAGGCAGCATAAATGCTGGTAGAAGAGATGCATTGGTAGCCCTCCAAAGACAGATTGATGTGTTACAAGAGCAGTTGAGAAGAGGGTTAAACCCAAGGGAGGAAAGTGAGGATGAAGGAGAGGAAGAAGGTTCAAATGTGCCTAATAAGGGCCATTTCGAAGATCGAGAAAAGACCCAGAGTAGAAGTCCCTAGTTATTCTGGAAGTCTGAACTTGGAAGAGTTGATCGACTGGATCAATGAGCTAGAAGAATATTTTGAGTATGTGGAAATAGAGGACCTAGATCAGGTTAAGTTTACGAAAATGAAGCTGAAGGGCCATGCCAGTATTTGGTGGAAAGAGGTCCAATTGGAAAGAAATCGAAGAGGAAAAGGCAAGATCACCAGATGGGATCGCATGGTAGAGAAACTGAAGAAGCAGTTCATACCAGTGGACTACGAGTTAGATCTGTTGAAGAAATTGAAAGGGTTGAAGCAAGGAAGTAGATATGTGAAAGAATATACTGAAGATTTTCACAAGATAATCATCAGAATGGGTCACATAGAGGCCAATAAGGAGAAGGTAGCCCAATATCTTAATGGGTTATGACTGAGCATTCAGGAGGAATTAAGCCTAGTCAGAATGACCACCATTGAGGATGTGTATCAGTTTGCTCTGAAGATGGAAGAGAAGCTGAACAAAAGATTTGGTGGCAAGCAAAAAGGACGTGGATGTCAAAGCAGAAGGGGTAGTGGAAGACCTTCAAGAAGCCAAAATGATGATGAAAAGAAAAGTGAAGATGTGGGTATTAGCTAAAGCCAAAGGAATGACAACATATACCACCCTCGTGATCAAAATAGTGGTGATCAAAGAGGTAGAGGATGAGGGAGATATGGACAAGGATCTGGAAGAGGTGGTTTCAAAGGAACGTGTTTCTAGTGTGGTGAAGAAGGGCATTGAGCCTATGAATGTCCACAACACCAAGGAAGGGCAGACAAAAGGCCAGAAGGTCATAGAAGGGTTGTGCATGTAGATGAGGAGGACCAATTTGAACATTCAGATGATACTGAAAGGGAAGAAGCCCTAGTGATTAGGAGAGCCTTGGTGACTGAGGAAAAGGAACTAGAACAGAGGAAGAATCTATTTCGCACATGGTGCAAGTGTGAAGGAAAATGTTGTGATATCATTATTGACAATGGGAGCACCGATAATCTGGTGTCAGAGGAGATGGTCACAAAGTTGAAGCTAATGAGGGAAAGGCACCCGCATTAGTATCAGATTGCCTAGTTGCAAAAAGACCACAAAGTTTTGGTCAATGAGCAGTGCCGAGTAAAGTTCAAGATTGGGAGCTACCATGATGAGGTACTCTGTGATATCATCCCCATGGATGCATGTCACATGTTGTTGGGGAGGCTGTGGCAGTTCGATAGGTGAGATGTACATGATGGCCATGCAAACACTTATTCCTTGACAAAAGATGGGGTTTATCACAAGTTGAAACCCCTGAAGGAGATCGAAGAAAAGGTATGCAGTAGTGTTGGAATTTGTTATGTAGATGGAAGAATTTTTTTAAAAAGTATGAAGCATGAGCATTTGTTATTCATTGATTTCTAAAGTGAGTAAGGAGGATAGTGAGAAGGTTCTAGAAGAAGTTTCTGGTATGTTGGATGAGTTTCAGGATATTATTTATGATAATGTACCTAAGGTTTTACCACCAATAAGGAAGATCAGTCATCAGATTGACTTGATTCCTAGAGCCAGTTTGCCAAATAAGGCAGCTCATAGAATGACTCCAGTAGAAAATGAGGAGTTGAACAAACAAGTTCCAGAGTTGTTGAGAAAGGGTTTGATACAGGAGAGTTTGAGTCCATGTGAAGTACCTGCAGTACTAGCACCAAAGAAGGATGGGGAGTGGAGGATGTGTACAGATTCTTGAGCCATAAACAAGAAACAATCAAGTATAGATTTCCCCTGCCAATGATGGATGACCTGATGGAATGTTTGAGTGGAGCTCAGTACTTTACAAAGATTGATCTGAAGAGTGCATATCACTAGATCCAGATTTGAGACGGAGATGAATAGAAGACTGCCTTCAAGACCAAAGAGGGCCTGTACGAGTGGTTAGTCATGCCTTTTGGGCTAACCAATGCACCGAGAACATTCATGTGGCTCATGAACAAGGTACTAAAAGAATTTATGAGAAGTTTTGTTATTGTGTATTTAGATGATATTTTGATTTTCAGTAAGACATTGGATGAGCATCTAATGCATATTCAAAGAGTCTTTGAGAAGTTAAGAGAAGAGAAATTGTTGATTAATCTGAAGAAGTGTAGTTTTGTGAAGAGGGAGTTAGTGTACTTGGGGTTTGTTGTCTCAGCAGAAGGTCTCAAGATGGACCCAGAGAAGGTGAAGGCTATTCTGGAATGGCCTACTCCAAGAACTGCTACCGAGGTGAGATCTTTCCATGGTTTGGCTAGCTTTTATAGAAAGTTCATTAGAAACTTTAGTAGTATTTGTGGACCCCTGACTAAAATAATGAGACGGGGTAGAAAAGAATTCAAGTGGAGCACTGGAGTGGCATAAAGTTTTGAAATGTTGAAGCAAAAGGTGATAGAGCAACCTGTTCTATCCCTCCTAGATTTCAACAAGGTGTTTCAGGTGGATTGTGATGCTAGTGGTTGTGCCATTAGAGCAGTGTTGAGCCAAGAAGGTAAGCCCATTGCCTATTTCAGTGAAAAGTTAAATGATGCCAAGAGAAAGTATTTTGTATATGATTAGAAATTTTATGCAATAGTTCAAGCATTAAAGAAATAGAGACATTATTTGTTGCCAAAGGAATTTGTTCTATATACTGATCATCAGGCCTTGCAGTACCTAAATATTCAAGGAAAATTAAATCAGAGGCATATAAAAAGGGTAGAGTTTTTGCAGAGTTATACCTTTGTTTTGAAACATAGGAGTGGGAAGTCAAATAGGGTTGGAGATGCACTAAGTAGGAGGCATACATTGATGATAAAGATGCAGATTGAACTGGTTGGGTTCAATGAACTCAAGACACTGTATGTAGAAGATCCTGATTTTCCAGAGGCTTGGAAAGCTTGCAAGGAACCTGTTACAGTGGACAGGACAAGATGGTTGGATTTCATAATCTAGGATGGCATATTATTTAAGGGAAGTCAATTGTGTATCCCGAGGAGTTCCATGAGGGAGAACCTAATAAAGGAGAAGCATAGTGGAGGAATGACAAGACATTTTGGTTAGAATAAGACCATTGCCATTATCAGTTAGCATTATTATTGGCCTAAGTTGTCATAGGATGTGAAGAAGTTTGTACAAAGCTGCAGGGTATGTCAGATGGCTAAAGGAGTGAGCCAAAATACAGGCTTATATCAGCCCTTACCTATACCAGAGAGGCCATGGGAGGATATAAGTATGGACTTTGTTCTTGGTTTACCAAGGACACAATGAGGGAATGATTCAGTTTTTGTGGTGGTTGATAGGTATTCGAAGATGGCACATTTCATTCCATGTCAGAAGACCCATGATGCAGTCCACATTGCTAACTTGTTCTTCAAAGAGGTGGTGCAACTACATGGTCTGGGAAAGAGTATTGTTTCAAATCGTGACACCAAATTTGTGGGGTACTTTTGGAGGACCTTTTGGAAAAAGCTAAAGATAGAGTTGAAGTTCAGTTCTGCACACCATCCGCAAACAAATGGATAGATAGAGGTTGTTAACAATATGTTGGGTAACCTATTGAGATGTTTGGTAGGAGATAAACCCAAGGGATGGGAATTGATCTTACCCTAGGAAAAATTTTCTTATAACAATTCTATCAACAGAAGCATAGGTAGATCACTATTCCAGATTGTGTATGGAGGTAGCCCCAGAACAACTCTAGAATTGAGGAAGATGGACCAAGAGAAGAAAATAAGTCCTGAAACTAAAGATTTTGTAGAGCACATCAAGAATATACATGAGAAGGTACAAGAACATATTAATAAGATGAATATGCAATATAAGGCTAAGGCAAATCAGAAAAGGAGGAATAAGGAGTTTCAAATTGGGAATGAAGTAATGGTCCACTTGAGGAAAGTAAGGTTTCCCATGGGAACCTATAAAAAATTGAAGATGAAGAAATTCAGCCTCTGTAATATTTTGAAGAAGCATGATTCAGGGAATTAATATGAGGTAGAGTTGCCTGATAGAATCAACATTTCCCCGATATTCAACATTTCAGATTTGACAGAGTAACATGAAGGTGGAACGGAGGAAGCACCAACAATAAGGCAGTATGGCATTCCAACACCTACTTCAGAAAGGGAGGAGATTGAAGCAATCTTGGATAGTCGTGTGGGAAGGAGTACCAGAAACAGGCAGTATGAAGAATATCTAGTGAAATGGAGAGGAAGGCCTATGGAAGATTCATCCTGGCTATCTAAGGCAATGGTTGGCTGGTTGGGTTTTCCTCAACCATCTAAAATGTGATGGTGTCACTTCTCAAATTACCCTGGGTGTCTGATGCAGGAGTATCCAGTGATATAAGGGCAATCTTGCATCACCCAAAAATAGTTAAATTTCAAGTTTCTTAGTTTCAAGATATTTATACATTTTTGGATACCCTTTTCGTCATAATGAAATTCCCAATTTATGATTTTTATTTTCTATTCCTCGATTGAAAGATATTACAGTTTTACTTTCCCATATTTGCACCTGAAAATGTTCCTAGTTAGATTTAAGGCATTTAGATTTCCTGGAATGGCCCCAAAACTTGCTGAAATTGGAAAAAAAAAATTCTAGCACGTTATTGACTTTGGGACCTTTCCAACAATTCAAACGGTTCACGAATCGAAGTTCTGAATCAAAAGTTATGGCCCTGAGAAGTTGGCACACTTTCTAGAATATACAATTACAAATGTTCTTTTGAAATTTAAATTTCAAGTTGTAATTTTTGGTGCTAAAATGCCTAAACTCAAATTTGAATATTGTTTTGGCTCCAAACTAAAGAGGAGCTCTATTTATGGGCGGGTTTCTAATTTTTGGGTAGCTTTTTGGGGGACAAGCTCGCATATTGCGAAAGGGTTATTTTGTAGCTTTTTGTAACTTGCATGTGTTGTAGAACTTGGGGATTTGAGATCCTCTGGATGTAAGAAGCTGCATTTTTTGAATAATAAAATTATTCTCTTGTTTGTGGGTTACTTTCTATGTCTCGGGCTATGCCCTCATCAATTGGTATCAGAGCGAGGTTTTTTTTTAGCGTGTAGACATATTGCCGATTGTGAGGCAGTTCGCACCAAGACCGTGGTTGTGGGATGAGGTAAAGAAAGATGCCTCCATGAGTGATGCCTGGTAGGCATGGTGGTACCAGAGGTGGTCAAGGTGGCAGAAATGCTAGTGGAAGAGATGCACTGGTAGCCCTCCAGAGACAGATTGATACATTACAAAAGCAGTTGAGAATAGGGTTAAACTTGAGGGAGGAAAGTGAGAATGAAGGAGAGGAAGAAGGTTCAAATGTAGAAGAGGAAAAAGAAGCAATTGATCAAGAAAAAATGCAGCTAATAAGGGCCATTTCGAAGATATCTTAATGGGTTACGACTGAGCATTCAGGAGGAGTTAAGCCTAGTCAGAATGACCACCATTGAGGATGTGTATTAGTTTGCTCTGAAGGTGGAAGAGAAGCCAAACAAAAGATTTGATGGCAAGCAAAAAGAGCGAGGAGGTCAAAGTGGAAGGGGCAGTGGAAGACCTTTAGGAAGCCGAAATGATGATGAAAAGAAAAGTGAAGATGTGGGTACTAGCCAAAGCCAAAGGAATGACAACATCTACTGCCCTCGTGGTCAAAATAGTGGTGATCAAAGAGGTAGAGGATGAGGGAGATATGGACAATGATCTGGAAGAGGTGGTTTCAGAGGAACGTGTTTCCAGTCTGGTGAAGAAGGGCATTGAGCCTATGAATGTCCACAACACCAAGGAAGAGCAGAAAAAAGGCCAGAATGTCATGGAAGGGTTGTGCATGCAGATGAAGAGGCCCAATCTGAACATTTAGATGATTCTTAAAGGGAAGAAGCCCTAGTGATTAGGAGAGCCTTGTTGACTGAGGAAAAGGAACCAGAATAGAGGAAGAATCTTTTTCGCACAAGGTGCAAGTGTGAAGGAAAATGTTGTGATGTCATTATTGATGATGGGAGCACCGATAATCTGGTGTCAGAGGAGATGGTCACAAAGTTGAAGTTAAAGAGGGAAAGGCACCCACATCTGTATCAGATTGCCTAGTTGTAGAAAGACCACAAATTTTTGGTTAATGAGCAGTGCCTAGTAAAGTTCAAGATCGGGAGCTACCATGATGAGGTACTCTGTGATATCATCCCCATGGATGCATGTCACATGTTGTTGGGGAGGCTGTGGCAGTTTGACAGGTGAGCTATACATGATGGCCATGCAAACACTTATTCCTTGATTGTGTAGATCACCGTTCTAGATTGTGTATGGAGGTAGCCTTAGAATAGATCTAGAATTGAGGAAGATGGACCAAGAGAAGAAAATAAGTGTTGAAGCCAAAGATTTTGCAGAGCACATCAAGAATATACATGAGAAGGTACGAGAACACATTAATAAGATGAATATGCAATATAAGGCTAAGGTAGATTAGAAAAAGGAGGAATAAGGAGTTTCGGATTGACGATGAAGTAATGGTCCACTTGAGGAAAGAAATGTTTCTCGTGGGATCCTATAACAAATTGAAGATGAAATTTGTCCCCTGTAATATTTTGAAGAAGCATGATTCAGGGAATGCATATGAGGTAGAATTGCCTGATGGAATCAACATTTCCCCGGTGTTCAACATTTCAGATTTGACAGAGTATCATGAAGGTGGAACAGAGGAAGCACCAACAATAGGGCAGTATGGCATTCCAACACCTACTTCAAAAAGGAGGAGATTGAAGCAGTCTTGGATAGTCATGTGGGAAGGAGTACCAGAAACAGGCAGTATGAAAAATATCTGGTGAAATGGAGAGGAAGGCCCATGGAAGATTCATCCTGGCTATCTAAGGTAGCAGTTGGCCAGTTGGGTTTTCCTCAACCATCTAAGATGTGATGGGGTCACTTCTCAAATTACCCTAGATGTTTGATGCAGGAGCATCCAGTGGTGTAAGGGCAATCTTGCATCACCCATAAATAGTTAAATTTCAAATTTCTTGATTTTAGATGTTTTTACATTTTTGGATACCCTTTTCATCATAATGAAATTCCCAATTTATGGTTTTTATTTTCTATTCCTGGGTTGAAAGATATTGCAGTTTTAATTTCCTAGATTTGCACCTGAAAATGTTCTGAGTTAGATTTGAGGCATTTAGAGTTCCCGGAATGGCCCCAAAACTTTCCAAAATCAATGAAGTAGGCTTCTAGCGCATTATTGACTTTGAGACCTTTCCAACGGTTCAAACGGTTTGCAAATCGAAGTCCCGGATCAAAAGTTATGGCCCCGGGAAGTTGGCACACTTTCTAGAAGATACAATTGCAAATGTTCTTTTGAAATTTGAACTTCAAGTTGTAATTTTTGGCACCAAACCACCTAAACTCAAATTTGAATGTTGTTTTGGCTCCAAACTAAAGAGGAGCTCTAATTATGGGTAGGTTTCTAATTTTTGGGTAGCTTTTTGGGGGACAAGCTCACATATTGCGAAAGGGTTATTTTGTAGCTTTCTATAACTTGCATGTGTTGTAGAACTTAGGGATTTGAGATCCTTTGCATGTAAGAAGCTACATTTTATGAATAATAAAATTATTCTCTTGTTTGTGGGTTATTTTCTATGTCTCAGGCTGCACCCTCATCAGGGAATGACACCATCGCAATGCTTATGTTGAATGGATAGGGGCACAAATTCCCTTGTGATATTTTTTCCTTTCTTGGTTGTAGATCTAGCACTTGTTGTCAGAGCAATTTAATTTGTGTGGACACATCATTTTGTGGATCAGGTGGTTGGATGATTATGTTTTGGGGTGTTTTAGTTGTTTGAGTGACAGGTGGGGTGGTTGGTGTGTTCATTGGAGGCTGCTACAAGTTTTTTTGTGCTAACAATGCTTGTTGGTATGCTTGCAGTTGTTGCTATACCAAAAATGCTTGTTGTTGGTCTTGTTGTTGTTGTGCCAACAATGCTTGTTGTTGGGATTGTTGCTAAGTTTCTTGTAGTGTTGCTTGGTACTGTTGGAAAGCTTGTTGATAGGACTATTTTTGTAACAAAGCTTGTGCTTGACCTTGTTGCACTTGGTATTGAGATTGTGCCTAAGCTTGAGCTTGTTGAGCGACTTGTGCAGCTTGGGAAGCCTATGCGGCTTGTGCTACTTGGGTAGCTTGTGTTGCTTGTTGTTGCAATAAAGTTTGGACTTGTGCTTGGGTAGCCTATTGTGCTTGATGTGCTTGTTGTGCGACTTGTTGCACCCATGATTTTTGTGTAGTTTACTATGCAAATTGTGTGGTTTGTGCAAGTTGTGTAGTTTGTTGAGCTTGGAATTGTTGAAGATCCTTTTGATAAGCTTGTTGGTTTGCTTGTAGTGTAATGTTGTATTGATTTTCCATGATTGGATTTCACAGTGGCAGTGGAGGATTTGGGATGGTGTGATGAGATTTTGTTGAGGTGGTTGTGAGGGTGCTATTTGGGTGATGATAAGGGGTTGTGTGGTAGATGGTGTGCTTGATATGATAGGTCCTTGGGGGACCATGTTTTGAGGTGTTATAGATGGTGTGGTGATTGATTGTGTTTCTTGGATTGATGTCACCTGTTGTTGTGATATCGGTGGCATGCTCAAAGGATTTGGTATGCTGACTTGATTCATGATTGGAGGATTGTTTTGACTTGATTGATTTTGGATCGGTATGTTACGCAAAGGGGGTTTCCCTAAACCCAATATTTCTATGGATGTTGATGTTAGAGGGGGAAATGGCAGGAAGACTGGTGGTGTGATTCCTTGGAAAGGTGATGATGATGCATTAAAAGTTTACATTTTTCCAAATGAATCTACTTGTCCTTGTGATACCATGGGGAGAGAGACTTATGTATCAAGAGAATAAGCTATTGATGCAGTGAAGATGGATGAATTGTTAATGTCATGGAAAATGAGATGAATGCATGGATGCTTTGGGTCTTGAGGGACAATATTTGGTAGACCAAAGATGGTGTTTTCATCTAAGTCTTGGTTATTTACAAGGGGATGTGTTTGAAGAGCATGGAGCAATGAACTCTCCTTGGTGATTATGGGTTGACTTGGAGCATAAGATGATGTGGGTTATATGATGGGTTAGATTACATTTTGAAAGGATAGTGTGAATGATACTATTGGCATATTCTCTAGAGGTTTCTCCACAATAGTTCTCACATTATAATCAAAGGGGAGTTTAGCCCCTTCCTTTGCTAATGCTAACATGTATTGTGTAGGATTGAGTGTCATCATTGTGTTGACAGTCTTGTGGTTCTCAAGATTTTTGAAAAACTCCATTATCTCATCTTGGGATATTCCTTGATAATTTTTGGTGACACCTACTTAGCAACCTCCCTCTTGAATATCTTGTGGTAGTTGAGGGGGGTTAAGTTCAGATGCAGTTTACCTCAAGTCGATTGAAGTGGATGTTTCTTTGTTTGGTTCCATGTTCTTCTTGTGTTGAGATCTAGTTTGGACTATAAAATAAGGATCAACTTTCAAGAATATGGGAGGCAAACCTCTAACTCCTTAGGTTGGTCTAAAATTTAGGTACAAAACAAGAAAATATAGGGTGTTAAGGATCAAATAGTTGGTGATTAGGAAAATGAGAGATGAGTGAAGTGGATGTTTTGAACTTTTAAGACCCTTCAAGTAATACTAGACTTTAGGACTTTTTGGATTTGGTTTGAATTGATTTTGGATAATGAACTTATAATCCCCAAGATGTTAGATTTATCTTGGAATAAAGTTTCCCACAAGGATGATAATTTAACTAAGTATATGAGGAAGGATTCATCAACACATACTTAGTCAAACAAGGTGATTTTGATTTTGATTTGAAGGATTTTCCAAAAGTATAGTATGAATAATTTTTCCAATGCTTCAAAAGTTGTTTTTGAGATGGGATTTGATTGATGGTATGACAAGTGAAGGTGTTTATTTTGATCCTAGATGAACCTAGAGAGAGTTTTGTTTACAAGACCCAGGTATTGAATAACATGCTATTCTTCTAAACAAACTTTTTACCCAAGAAGTGGTTCAAATTGAGCATACATATTTGGATTGTTCAAAGGAATGAGTATATAAAACCTTGTGAATTGCTTGCTTATCTTGAGATGTTGTTTTTGGTTGCACTTCGTAATGTACTTCTTTATGGCTTTTTTAGTATGGCAGCTAAACTTGAAGTTTTTGCACAAAGAATTTTGTTTTGGGATATTGACCTTCTTGGAAATCATGAGAACAATCATATATGTGGGGTCCAATTAATTTTTATCTTGATTAAATTCCTTATTTTTACCACATAAAAATTTCTTGCTTAGTTTTCAAACTAAATGTCTATGCCTCAATTTCCTCTCATTCCACAAGGTCTATTATGTGAAAATCAAGAGAATCAAGGCAATAGTTTTCCTAAGTAGACTTTAGAGAGAAAATTGAGATATAGGCCCAAATATTTAGAAGCCTCTAAGGATAGAATCCCTATGGACAAGAAGTAATATGTGGAATTTTCAAAGGCATTTTCACTTTCTAAAGGGTTTGAAATTTGATGACCTTGTTGAATGTTTGTTTCCAAGTTTTGAGATTTGAAACGTGTTTGACTGACTCGTGAATTGTACAACCCTAGGATAGAAAAGGATAATATTATTTGATTCTCCACTCAGATTCCTGCAAAGACTATAAAAAATGAACAATTAAAAATTGTGCGACATTGGCTCTCCTCCACGACACACTTCTTGAGACCACAAATCTGAAAATTCTTAAAGTTCAGAGATCAAAATAATTTTTTTTGTTTCTACTACTGAATAATACAGATGTGAAGCGGCTTCAAAACAACCATTCTTGCACCAAGAAATAGAAAGGATTTTTTGTTTTACACAAATTAGTTCTTAGTCAAGGCACTTGTTTAGGCAGCCACACGAGAGGCAAGAATATCTTTCTTGTCTATAGGAGCACCTACAATGCTAATATTTCCTTAGCATTCAAATTTCTATACCGGTTGGGAGTAGCTTGGCTTTATCTCCTTACTAGTTTGAGTCATTCCCTTGGGGTGAATACTTTTTCCCACCAAGGTAGGCTCTCTAAAGATAGACAATAGTGAAGTAGTACATTTGTAGTTTGACCGCCTAGTTTGAATAAAGCACTTTAGGAGGGAACACACACATGGCTTTTCTTCACACTCGCATGATTTGTTCAATTTTAAACCCAAACTTGAAGTGTGTAGGTAATTTTTTAGGAAATTGATGCCACTAAAATTATTTTGATTCTAAAGATCGCCATGAAGTGTGAGAAAAGTACATACACATTCGAATCACACAAGTTGCAAAAAGGATTACAATACAAAGCAAACACAAGTTCTTTTTAAATCCTCAAAGTAATGATGAGTTCTTTTTAGAGCACCAAGAATAAGTATGAAAGTTCTTGTTCAAATTTAGCCTCAAAATCCAAATTCTAGTGAGTTTCTAAGGTTCAATTGTAAGAAACTTTGACAAAGCTTGAGTAGTAGATTTTAAGACCAAATTGAATCAGTAGGTCCTAGAACAGGAAATAAAATACAAAAATAGAAGACCTAAGTTATTACAAAGAGCATTAAAAAAATTATTTTAGGTTTCTAACTCCATTTTTCTTTGTTTCTTGCAAAGGCGATGGTTTGTAACTAGCAAATGCAATTCTTCATGCAAATGTGATGCTTTGTTGAATGCAGAGGTGGTGCTTTGTAGTAGGTAGAGAGTGTTAATGTGGTGATTTTGAAGGCGATGCTCTGTGAATAGAAAGTTAAGATAGAAGACAAAGAAGGAAATTGCAACACTTTATCAAATGAAAAGCGGTAGAGATGTGCAAGTGTGGCACAATGTGACAAAGGTGACATTGTAGAACAAAAGTGATGCTCTATGGGCTCACAAATGAACAAAGGCAATGTTGCATTCTATGTCTAGAAAAACTAGAAAAATAAAGTAAAAATCAGCAAGATGGTTAGCCCTCCTAGCGCCAAAATGTGAATGATGATCTACACCAAGCTAAACAAAGACAACAAAAACAATGTTAGTCATTCAAATTAGTACAAACACCATTCCCTATGAGATTATTTATCAAACAAAGATGAAAACATGAAATAAAAGTGCAAAATAAAAAAAAATGAAAGCATGTTAACAAACTAAATAGATCAAACCTCCATCCCATAGGGGGATTGATGTCACTTTGATGTGGAATGCAGCCATTTACCAATCCCTTTGATAAGCTCCAAGATCCTTGATGAATTTGGAGTAGAGTAACAATGCCTAAGATTTTGTATGAAAATGGATTTGATAATTCCAATTTCCCTCAAAGATATTGATAGCAATTGGATGATTGATGGATGAAATGAGAACAATGACTTTGCAAGGATTGTGGATCCATATTATGAAAATGATGCCTCATTTTATAGAAGCCAAGGGTTGAAGAATGAGAGGATTTCATAAATGTGGGATAAAATGAGAGCCAATGAGAATGTGTCAAGTGTTACAATTCTATTGGAGGAAGTTGGAGCACATTTTGGGAAATGTGTGAGTGGAGGAGGATGGAAGATAAATAAATGAAATTGGTTGAGTATTTGAAAGGGTGTAAGAGGAATTGAATGAAATTGGTTGAGATTTGAGAGGATGTAAGAGAATTTATTGCAAATGTAAGAGGATGTGATAGATTTTTTAAAACCTTTGTAGGGAAATTGAATGAGAGGAATATTATTTGGAGTATGCCTTTGTGAGGTAAATTAGAAGATTTAAATAGTTAATAGAAATTATTATCATGTGCAACTTGGTTAGTTGACGATGGGTTGATTTAACTCTTGAGGAGTCAAAAGCTAGAGGAATTAATAATGATGGTTAGAAAGGGGATGTAGGATTAATTAATCCAAAATTAATTAATTGGAGTGAATTAGGAGATTGTGACATTTGATTGATTTTAATCAAATGAGAGGATTTGGGAGGATTGAATTAAATATGATAAAAATTAGTTAGAAGGGTGAATTAATCCAATAAATTTAATTATTTGATTAATAGCTGAATTTAACTAAATAATGTTGATTATTTAATTGATTGGTTAATACGAAGTGATTTAGGAAGAAACAATGTTAGTTAACTAGAATTAGATGCATAGTATCAATCAGGACATGTTTAGTGTCTACACAATGTATTCAGTTTGTTATGCACTTGTTCATCAATCTTTGCAATATCAATGCAATCATCTTGATTAATCACAACAAGAGGTCAAATAATAATCTCTCTTGAAGGTTCTTGTTTATGTTGCAGCGAGGGTATAGAGTCAATGTGCATTACTTCAAGTAAGTTCAGATTTTGATTTTTTGTGTTGTTCTTTTCTTCTTTAGCTTGTAACATACAAGCAATAGCATGTCTATGCCTACACTCTCTAGCATTTTGATTTCATTTCAATCTATTGTTGATTTGTATTTGTGTACAAGCGGGTTTGTCAACTATAGGTTTCTTCTCTTCCTTGGGTGGAACAAAAGAAATAATAGGAGGTTGTTCAACCACTTTATCTTTAGCTTTTTAAAAAAAATTAACTTTAGGAAGCACAACATGATATTTTTGGTTGTCTCGTGGTCTCTTATAGGAAATACTAGGAGTTCTTTTCATAGGCTGCTCTTGGGTGGTTGGATGGGCTTTTGATTTGATCATTGTTTTGTAAAGGATAGGTGGCTCAATCATGTGTTGAGACATATTTCTAAGGGATAATTTTGCTATAATCTTTGCCTTAAAATTTTGATAAGATTTGAAAAAGAAGTCCTCATGAGGTCTAATAGGTTCAATAGGCTCGATCGAAAATAAATCCAATGAAAAGTTCGCTTGGGAAGACATAAGATTAAACCCACTATGATGCATAGTAAAAATATCATTTCCAAAAGGAACAAAATTCATGGAGCAAAGCCATGGATAGTCTAACTCCACATGAAACTGGTCTGATTGCTGAATGATGGTGAATGAGACATTTAATTCTTTTAGTCCAACTTTAAATGGAAGATCTATCAAGCCACTCATAGGACAAGAAAAACCATTGTGCATCTTGATCCAAGCTTTTATTTTGTTGTATTTCTCTTCATATATTTCATGCAAAAATAGGAATTCTTCAGTGATCACATTCTCTCCACAGATGGGATCAATTGATATCCCATTAGTAGGCTTGTTATTCATTCTTCCAACTATGTAAAGAGGACCATCAGGGGCATGTTTAAGTATGTATTTTGTGAGAAAACAATATCAAGAGGCCTTTTGGTTGAGCCCTTATGAGGTCATCTTCGATAAATGCCACCATTTAAGTTTGTTCTTCATTGTCATCTTTTATGTTTTCATCATCTTTGTCAACATTTATCACATCATTATTGGTTTCACTAGCTTTGACAAATGAAATAGTATATTTTGGTATGGGATTGGTAAAGATTTGTAAATTTTGGTCAGGAGGGGCTATAAAATTATTGCCTTGATTGTTCACACCTCCAATTTGAAGTTTACTATTATCAATAAGGTCTTGCACAAGATGTTCAAGAAGCTTACAATATTTTGTACCATGTCCATTTTTTTCATGATAATGGCAATAAGACTTTTGTCAAAAGCCTGTAGGAAATGGTAGATTAGGATCAGAATCTTTAATAGGATGTAAGGTAAGCATGTTCTTATCAATAAGCTACAATATGACATTATGAAGGGTGTATCTAGATAAAATGGTTAAAGCATACATGATATCAAAATGCTGAGACCACAAGAAAATATCATGAAATAGAAACCCAATACATCAACAAATTGTGAGAATGAAATGCATAAAGAAAGAAACAAAAATACAAACCCTCGTGATGTGCTTCTCTCACTCCATTTTGTTGTCCTTATTATTCCTTCAATAGATTTGATGTGTAGCTCTCAAATGTGATCAAATGCACTAGATATTGAAAGTAATTTGATAGAATGATCACAAGGAAATCGAAGATGTGGTCTCTATAAATTGAGAAATAAGTCCTCAATTTATAAATTTCAAAAAGATAATTGAATGGACAAGATTGAATGCCAAGATAAGTTAGAAGGGAAACTTACATTTAAAAGTGGAGGACAAAATGAGTCAATTGAAAATAAATAAATAATTATTTTCATCAAAATATACTTTTTTGAAAGTGGAGGAATGAAAGAGTGAAGGATGAGCTAAATTGAGAAAGAGAAGAGTTAATTTAAATTAAATAAGGAAACTATTTTTTTTCAACTAGAAGTTGCCATTTTGAAAGTGGGGAGTGGATTTGAAAATTAAGAGTCATGAGTAGAAAGCGAAAAGAGTTAAGTGAGATATAAAATAGAAAAATGGAGGTGTTAAATGGGAATGAAAATTGGAAAGTGGAAGAGAAAAGTGGAAGTGAAGTGAGAGAAAGTGGGAGATATAAGTGGGAATGAAATCTAGGCAATGATAATTAAAGATTTTATAATTGAATAAGATAAATTATCCTCACCTTTCAAAATTAGCAAGTTAGAAGGATAAATGCAATAAATTAATAAATATAATTTATTAATTTATGAGCCCATATTAGGTAATTAAATAAAATGAAGTTATTTAATTAGAAAGAAGATAAAAGGGAATAAATACATAAATATTATTTATTTATCACACTAGGATATGGGGGGAAATTAATTAAATAATTAATTCCCCTAGGACATGTTAATGTTGAAAGGGTTAGTCGATTGAACAAATTAATCAATTGGACTGATGCTAGGGATGATTGAAATTGGAGAGAAATTAAATAGTTAAAGAATTATTTAATTTGAGAGGAAAGATTAAGTAAGGGATTAAATAACTAAAGAATTATTTAATCTAAGAAGAATAGTTAGGAAGAAATAGTGATGAACATTTATTAAATAATTTTTATTTTATTTTAGACAGTAGGAATCAGATAGCATGACCCCCTATAAACTGTAATGCGCTGGGTAAAATTTTTAACGTGATTGGTGTTGCTGGCGCGACATGCCCTTCAATACCATGTGGGTGGGGGAGACTAGACCTCATGACCAACCTCCTACAACAGAAAATATTTAGCCAACCGAGCTAGGGCCCCCACCCTAAAAATTATTTAATTAATGGTTTAGAAGAATAATAATTAAATAATTAAAAATTATTTAATTATAGGGAATTAGGAGAATATTAGTGCTAATTAAATAAAAAAATATTTAATCAGTTTTAGACGAAATATTAGTGAAAAGTGTCATCGAAGACCTAGGACAATTTTTAATGTCTACATTTTGCCCCTCTTTGAGACAATGCAATTTTGAGTGTTGTTTCAAAGAAAAATTAAAAGACCATGCCCAAGTAGACCAAGAGATGGAGGTAAGATGCCCCCTTGAGAGATTGTGTGTGCATTAAAGGCATGAATGATCTCTCAGAATAAGAAGAATGTAAGAGAAAGATGAAATACGATGAAAGAGACGAATGGTAAGGAAAGAGTGAAATATGATGGTTGATGGTTGATCAATTGATTGATAGATTGACCAAGTGATGATTGATTGATAGATTGACCAATTGATGATTGATTGATTGATTGAATGATTGATAGACTGATAAATCAATTAATTGGATTGAAGAAGTGTTAGTAAATAACCAGAAATTAAACAAAGAACAATTAGTAGTGATGAAACTCTTGCTTTCATAAGTGCACTTATTTTAAAGAGCAATTTTTGATATTGCAAAATGGATATAGCGCACCATGGCACAAAAATCCAAGGTGATGATATAGTCCCTTTTCCGTAAAAACTGACAATTATAGACAAGGAATACACTGACACATACTAAGGTTCATGTTGCTCTAGTCTTTTGTTAAGACAAACCATAGACAACAATCAAATAAAAGACAAGTCATGAGACATCCTTGCTTCTCTAAACCCTTTGTGGGACATCCTCGAGGATCTAGTAACATGACCAAAAAAATTCCAAAAGATAAGACAAAATAAACCAACAAGATCAATAGTCATTCAAATTATTTGCCAATAAGTGTTTTTCAGTGTGTTAAGGGATGAAGTGAGTGACAGGTTGACTATTTTGACAAGGCCTAGTTTCAGGAAAAGAAACATGTCGTATAAGACGTCAAGTATGGTTTTGATCATTCAACTACCTGTATAAGGAAAATGACAGATTTTGACAATGACAAGGTCTTGTTTCAGGAAGGACACATCTTGTATAAACCCATTGGTTTTGATTGATTTGAAAAATGACTGATTTGACTTGGAGACTTGTTGGCTTGCTTGTCTTGTTGATTCAGGATTTATGTTTGAAGTTTACATGATCATGTCATGTCTAAGTTAATAGTGTTTGATTTATTTTGATTGACATGACAGACCCTAAAATACTGACCTATGGGGCCTCAAGGGCTCATCAACAGATGGCCTTGCCTACACAGTAATGCATAGAGACCTCGTATTTTAGCATGATCCTTAACTTTGTGTTAATGACAAATGACCAAATCATTATTTTATTTGAAAACACCTAAAGGATTGACCTAATGCCTTAGGGGCACATCGACAGATAGCCTTGCCTACATCTAGTTGTAGAGGCAATGTCGTTTGACAATGACAAAGACTAACATGACTGACTCTGACTCTATTTTTGGGATTTTTTTGAAAGTTACCTAAATGTTTTTGGGTTTTGTCATGTTCTTGGATTTTTGAAGTTCTATATTTTTTTTGGATTTTTGGAATGTTTAATTTTTTTTCTTTTTGAAATGTTTTGATTTTTGTCTTTTGAAATGTTTTGATTTTTTGTCTTTTGAAATGTTTTGATTTTTGGATTTTTGAAGTTGTATAATAATTTTTTTTGGATTTTGGAATTTTTTTTTTTTTTGTGTTTTTTTGGGAATATTTGATTTTTTGTCATTTTTTTGTGAAATGTTTTGATATGGTGAACTTTGGATTATGTTATGGATGATACACTATAATGACCATGAAAAATGCATATGAATGATGCCTATAATAAATCGAGCCATCATACACAAGAATCCAAGGACAAACATGATCTTGCCTCTAGTCACGCTGAATACCAATTGATAGGTGATGATGATGATGATGATGTTGTTTGATGTGGGAATGAAACATCCCAAGACAATGTGAGGACGATGATGATGTGACTAAAGGATCAAGGTTTGCAAAAAGGTAGGAACAAATCCAAGGAATGTTTTGGATGATGTACAAGGTTTCATAGCAAGATTGTATGGATTAGGCTGGTTGCATTTGGAATGACTTCTTTTTGGGATTGAATGGGATGATGGAAGGATGTTGGATAAGTGGATTAGAATCCTAAAACCAATGACAAGGGAAATCCAAGTCCAAAAATGTGTATGGAAGGATAATGGATGGTATTGGTAAAAGATAGGAGACATGAGGATTATGGGTTGGAAGAATTATCATTTGGTCTCCAAGGACAATGTCGCATAGGGATAATTTTTTTCTTCGAGGTATGGGTTTGGACAATGCTATGAAGGCTATGACATGATATTTCATGGATAGTGTATGACCAAATGATAAAAATTTCAATAGTTTTCCCAAAGCATGATTTATTTTTCCATCCCAATCCTATCAAGATCAAAGTAGGTGGGAAAATGGATGGAAATGTCATAAAAAATGTCATCAAAGGGTATGGGAGATGAGACAAATTGCACCCAATTGTAATGCTCCACATAGATAATTAATTTTACACATGATGCCTATTTTCTAGGTTTTCATCATGGTACTCATCCAAAGTGCCATAAAAATGGTTTTCACTATTGAACGAATTTTTTCTCTTTACTATTTTTTTCCTTTTTTTTCATTTTTCTCTTTTTTTGGTATTTTTTAGGAAGTTTCCTCATTTTTTGAATTTTTGATAATTCATAATGGCCTTGATGCTTTAGATGATCATTTATTGTTCTAAATCCTTCAATGGTGTTGATGTAGAAACTCATGCCATGATATACCAATAATAACCTTCATGAAGTAGTTGCCTTGTCAAGATCACAGTGCTTGCATATAACTTATTGATGTCATTGTGATGCTTGTTGATACTAGAGTTAGCCTTATCAGAATACACACATCATGATAGAGTGTCAAGGGAGTCCTTATGATAAAGAGTTGCTACCAAGATGTGACGGTTTTGTGACTTAGGATTTTTAGACTTTAGGTGAGAGGTAGGATTATGATGGATGATGGTAGATGTTGTTGGTCTCCTACAATGATTTAATAACTAAGCCTTTACATACGTGATTCAAAGATTGGATATCTAACCTGAATATCTATCTCAATCATCATGAAGGTGTGTTTAACTTGTCAACCCAGGGACATGAACTTGAAATGGGTTAGCACAATATGTGCACTAGGAACTCAAAGTAGCCACTTTTAGTCTACAGCTAAGAAAGACACAATGATGAAAGTAAATTGCTTGGAAAGGAATAACATAAATGTTGAACATAAACCAACAACTATACTAAGATAAAATGCATGACATGAATGAAAATGTAGAGCAAACAAACAGGAAACTACTTTGTCTATTTTGGCTGTAGGTTCAGTCAAAGAAAGAAATCCTAGTGGTTGTAGGAATAGTTAGCTCCAGATTCTTAACTAGTTACTAAAAAAAATTCAATAACTAAGCTAAACTAAACTAAAGTATGAATTTCTCAACAAGTGGACCCCCTTGGATGAGTATCCTCTAAAACTAATGTAAACCCAAATGCTCAAACTTAGAACTTCATTTTATTCATTGGAAAATGCAAATACAAAATAGTAGCCGAGTTGTATTCTAGGAAACTAAGAATGCAAGTACACACAACCTCTAGAGAGGGGTATTTGATCCTTATTTATACTACCAACTAAGCAAGGTAGTCAATTCCCACTAACTAACAGGATGCCATTTAGGGAAAACAAAGAAAAGAATGGAAGGGCGATTACGCCTGCATGGAATCTTGTTAGACATGCATGTCCAAATGTAGATGCAACACTAGTACAAGATGGTTACATTCAATTTCCATGGGGAATCTCCTACCCTTGAACTTCATTTGACCTTTGAACAATTCCCTTGTTGAATGTTATGATGCATGACCAGCTAGCAGTTATCTTTATCAATTTAGTATCCTCAAATGATATATGCATGGCAATGTTAGTACACACAATAATTGCATATCTAAAACCACCTTAAATAAAATTCATTAACCACATGAAAAATTAATATATATATATATAGTCCATATAACATGCCAATGTCATTAAAAATTCATAGAAATAGTATTAAACCCAATGTTTATGGTTTGAGGGAATATTATGAAATTATCAACACTTAACATTAGTCCATGTCAACTTTCAGCAAATAAACCATAAGTTCTACCCAAAATTGGACCAAAAACTAGAATCATCACTCCCCCCAACTTAAGGGTTTACTAGTCCTCCAGCAGGGGAAGGGTTGTTCTTCTGCTTGGTTAATGCTCTAAAATTTGCAACTGACAGTTGTCTAACATCAGTGTTGGTCATGTGTAAATCAAGGTCCCAATAGAATCCTCCCAGTCTATCAAATTTTCTCCATCTTTGTCTCTTTGTAGTAATGTCATAGTGGTAGAATCTAAAATTTGGCACGGGCCACATTAGGATAGGTGGCTAAAAAGTCAAGGGAATCCAAAAGCATCCCTTTGTTCTCCCAATCTGTATATACCTATAAATTATTTTTAGTGCTGCAATATAGTTATAGATGGAATGAGGCTCAACCTATTTTAGCTCATTAGTTAGGTTGTTCCATCTTTTTAATAGATATCCTCTCATAGTTTCCTCTTTTGTTGTTGTCTTCACCTCGTATTCACTACAAACTACTTCTATGCAAAGCATAATCCTGCTACCATAGCTAGGTCTAAAAAGCATCCCATTCCTTTCCCTATAAATGTCCCTTGGATTTATTGATTCAACCCTAGTGGCCAAGGGGATGTTGGATTCCATCTTCCTATAAGCATTCTATTGATTTCCCCAGCTTATCTCATTTTACACCCAAGACATGAATGCCATTAATTGGACATCCCCAACATACAACAACAAATTCCAATCATGGTCTTGAGTCACAACATAATTATACAAATAAAACTCACATAACAAATTCTTCATTTCAAGGGAGGTAATCTGATAAGCATTGAAAAATTTAGTAGGACTGTCTATAGAAGGATTCAAACCTGATACAATATTTGACAACCTAAAAGAGAGATATTTATCTTTCAGATGCAAAGCATAGACCCTTGGAGGGGTCATGCATTTTAGAATTTGTGGTAGCAAGGTCACAATGTTGTCCACTTTCTCCTTTAGAGCAATAATTTCCTCATTCTTTTCTTCAATTATTTCATCCCTCTTCTAAATTTCTTTCTTCAGCCTTTATTTCTCCTCTTTCCATTCTTCCTCCCTCCTTTGTATTTCTTTCCATAAATTCAAAATTGTTGCATGTACTATAAAATTAGGATGGTTATGAATTCTTACCAATATTTTTGATGATGCTTGCTCTCTTTATGGTACTAACTACAAGTCTCGGATTTAGGTTGTTTAGTTGGCTCTAGCTATAGGGGTACTATTTATTCTCCCACTTCTTGTTACAAGGCCTCTTGTTCTTGTTGTAGGAAATCCTGCTCTTGTTCTTACTCTTGCTATAGGAACTCCTAATTTTCCTCAAAATATTCTGCAATGTTAGCAAGATTGGCCAATTATGTTTGTTACTCTCTCAAATATGTCCTTTTCTTCTTCAACATTCACTTGCCCCATTGGAGCTTCTGTGTTCCCTTGTGATGTTTCTCTAAACTCAAGGATTTCTCGCGGAGGCATGCAAAAGGCTAGCCCAATTGGTCTTGATTTTCTAGGAGGGCTCTCACATTTTTCTTTGGCTTCAAGATGAAAAGTGTCAGCTTTTCTCTTCTTAAAGCTTGGCACCTCTTTTTCTATGGGCTATGTTTTAGTTTTCACTTTTCTTGTTTCTGCCTCCTTCTTTTGTGCCCTAGTTTTCATTAGGGTTTCAAGGGGAACATCTTCATCAAAATCTGATGAAGAGATTTCTTTTTCTGAGTGCTTTGCTTCAAAAGAACTAATATCTATAATTTTTTTTATTGTAGGAGGGTTTACACTAGAGCTTTCACCAAAGGTTGAAGCACTAGGAGTGGCTTCAATTGTGCTCAATCTCTTGCTAGACCTATGGGATTGAAGTAAAACCCTAGGCCACAAGTGCTTAGGTTTAATATTATCAACATTTATGAATTCTTCCCAGGTCATTCCAGATATATCATGGAGATATTTTTCAACTAGTAGTTTAATTAGGCAATGGTGGGAAACAAAATTGTCCCTACCTTTTTGAGTCTCATCTGCCATGATGGAAAGAAGGTTGTATAGCACGTTTGACACATTCATCCTCCTCCTGTGCCTCATGTGACTCAAGAGTTTGAAGTGCACAAAATCTAGGTTTCACAAATGACCTTCATAGGTGATGTATCTTATAATGTAGACAACTACTTGCTTCTCTAGCTCAGGAAAAGAGGTTCTTTTTGCACCTTGTTTGTCCACACTAATTGGAGGGTCACCATGTATTGAAAATTCAACCCTAGATGACCTGGCATCTCTGGTGAAAAATTCCAATCCTAGATATGAGAAAATAATCCATCTCATCACCATATCTAATAAAGTCTTAGTGGATCAAGTACTTGTTGGAATTTTTCAATCAATCTCAAAATCAATGGTAAAATCATTAATTTTATTCTTTTATCCTCTTTCCATGCTAACCTGGTATAATGACAATAAACAAATACATCATCATGCATCCATCCTACATCCACGAACTCTTAGCATACATACATCTTGCATCATCACAACATATCATAATTATGGGAAACATATTCTATTGCATCATCATTATCATTTAAGTTGTTTCAAAAAATATCTAGACTTGTTATTATAAGCATCTTATTACATTGGATTATCATCCATAAACATCCATATCATGAACATTCATAACATCCATAATAAAAACACCATCCATATATACATATATATACATCCGTATGCATATATACGTCATGACATCACAAATCACATCAAAAAAGTACACAAAAAGAAATACATCCATCCATACATCCTGCATTTCATAACATATCATACAAACATATTGAAAAAGAAGGCAACACATCCATCCATTGCATTGCATCCATCTCATAAACATCTCACATCATAAATAAAAGAAGTGCATTCATCACATTGCATCCATACATGATTATAATACATAAGCACATCACATCACATCATATAGTATGCATCCATCCATTAAAGCATGAAATAAAAGGCACATGACATATCAAATCCAAATCATCTTGTATAGTAGGGTAATGTTCAGCATTAGTAGGTAACCCTATAACTTCTGCAATCCTTTCCTCAGTTGCCATGACCTGAGCTAGCCTTTTTACTGTGGCTTTTTCTTCAGAAAATGTTTAGGTGAATTCTAGTGCAATGTCTTCATCAAAACCATCCAGCTTTAGGAAGTAGTCTAACCACCCGTAATTTCTAAATTTGGCTAGGCAAGGTGCATCCTAAAGTAGAACGTCATGCACCATGGGTTCATTTAAAATTAACCCACCTCCCATTGTCTACAATCAAGCTATCACTCTACAAAATTTTCTTCCCACAATTCTTGTTTGAAAGCCAAATTCACCTTCCTACAAGAGTTACTAAATTTCCAACGACAATGTTATTTTGAATTTTCCCTTTTTGTTTTACCTTTTTCTACTTGCAACTCAAGATTATGACAAGGTCAATAATGGAAAGGAAGGAGTAATAAAATAAAGTTATGATGGGAATGAATGGTTGTTGTAGTTGGTGTCACTTCACACATGTGAGTTGTCTTCTCACTCAAATTTCAAATCATCTCAATTTAAATTTGCTAATGTAGACCAACATGGACTAACACATTAGCAAGATATTTACATCTTTTTCCTTCCCCCCCAACCTAAATTTGGGCATGTGTCCTCACATGTGAGATGGGAGTGGTAATTTGACAAGGAATAATGACATGCTATGGTGGACATCCATATTAACATACAACAATTAAATGAATGAACTAAAAGATAATTAAGATGTAGCATTTAATGTGCACATACCTGAGTGTGTAGAGGATTCATTGCAAAGATTATGGAGAAAGTATCGTTCACCTTTTTAGGAAATAGCTTGAGGAATTAATGAAGATGAAGTGGAATGAGGTGAGGTGGAATAAAGTGAAGTAATGGAAGAGAGAGGAAGGTGGTGATGGATGGGTGAATGGGCAGATGGGTGAAGAAATGGACTCCCACAAAAGTGGAATTCTTTATTATGACAAGTACATGTACCCCAATTAGCCAGAAGGAGGGACACTAGGTCCACTTCCTTCGGTTGTAGGAAGCTTGGGTGTTGCATGATGAGTGAATTGTTGTAGAAACTCTTCTTTGGAAGTTGGCTTGTGGTATAATCTAAGACGATGACCATTGAAAAGCAACTTGAATCTAACAGGGTCAATGGTAAAGTTGAATAGCACCGTTGGGAAAGACCTTAGCAACCTCATATGGTAGTAGCCATCTTGTCTGAAATTTTCATGCATTGTCTTAATACCTTGAGTCATAGAGCAATGCCCAATCACCTGGCTGGAATTTCATCTCCTTGATGAATTTTTCATGCCATTTTATTCTTTGATTTTGCACTACCTCTATGTGATGCAAGGCTACCTTCCTCATCTCATCCAAAGCATTTAGCTGCATCATTCTTTCTTTTTGTGCCATAGAGATATCCATCCCGAAGTCCACTACAATCCTAAGAGTCTTGTGCTCAAATTCAATGGGAATCATAGCTCTCTTCCCATACGAAAACTCAAATGGAGTGAAGCATGTAGTTGTTTTCTAGGTAGTTATGTAGGGTCCAAACAACTTCTAGTAATATGTTTTCCCAATCCTTTCTATGGATAACCACTATTTTGGTCATAATGGCTTCAATTTCTCTATTGGTCACCTCAACTTGGCCATTGGCCTAAGGGTGATAAGGAGTATACTTCCTATGCCTTATGTTGTACTCATTAACCGATGTTGTAACAAGGGTTGAAGTGAATTGAGCTCCTTGATCAGTCACTATTTATCTTGGGACTCCATACTACATGAAAATTTCTTCATAAAGAAATTTTGCAACCTTATTGTCTCTTGCATGCTTCATAGCCTTAACTCTTGCCCACTTAGTTACATAATCAGTGCATAGCAGGATATAAGACTTACCATTTGATGGAGGGTCAATGGGTCCTACAAAATACAATCCCTGCTTGTTAAAGGGAGTGAATACTACCTGAGGATAAAGTGGCATCTCATCAGATTTGGTTGGATAGCCCATCCTTTGGAACCTATCACATTTCCTTGTATATCTTCCTACATCCTTGTGGAGTGTGGGCCAATAGTATCCTATGTTCAAAATCTTCATTGTTGCCCTCTTGGCTGCAAAATTGCCTCCACAAGGTTCATCATGGCATCCATGCAAAATGTCACATGTACATCTCATCTTCCCTCATACATCTTCTTATGACATGATTTGGTCCAATATAAAACAAAAATCCATGAAAAAGGAAAAATAATTCAATGAGAACTCTTCTCTCTTTTGGAGAGAAGTGAGGAAGAACTCTCCCTATCACAAGATAATTAGCTATGTCAGCATACCAGGGTGTTTGAACACTGATGGAGAATAGATGCTCATCAGGAAAGGAGTCATCTATGGCTTGATTTTCCTTTGATGTGGTCAACCTTGAAATAAAAGTTGCAACAACATTGGCCTTCCCTGGTTTATCCATAATGGTTATGTCAAACTCCTACATCAACAATAACCATCTTGTTAATCCACCTCAATTTTTGTAGGGTCTACTTGAATTCTTTTGTTAGAGATGTAGTGGCCAAGAACTACACCTTCCTGCATCATCATAAAGAAATTTTCACTGTTTAAAGACATATTGTGGTCTTCACATCTCTGTAGAACCTCCTTGAGATTCTCCAATGCTTCATTGAAATCAGCACCATAGGTAGTAAATTCATCCATATAGATTTTCATGTAGTCAAGGGAAATGTCTGAAAATATGGTAATGACTACCCTTTGAAAATTTTCAAGTGCATTGCATAAGCTAAATGGAAGTACTGAATTGGCATATGTCCCCCATAGATAGGTAAAGGTTGTCTTCTCCTAGTCCTTTAGGAGCAATTTGGATCTGGTTATAGCCACTAAATCCATCTAGAAAAGAAAATTATTGCTTTCTTGCAAGTGAGTCCAAGACTTGATCTACAAAAGGCAAGGGAAAATGGTCTTTTTTGGTGGCAGCATTGAGTACTCTGTAATCAACACAAACTTGCCATTTTCCTCCTTTCTTGGGCACAATCACCAACGGAGACACCCACTGGTTGTCTAAAATGGGGTACACAAATCCTACATCTAGCAACTTCTGTAATTCTCCTTTTATAATCTCTCTCAATGCATGGTTGATTCTTCTTTGTGGATGCCTTACTACTTGAAAATAATCTTTAATGTATATGCTATGAGTGCAAAGCTTAGGGTCCAGTCCTTTCATATCATGATAGTTTCATGCAAATGTGTGTTGGTGAGTCCTTAGTAAGTTGTCCAATGTCAGTTGTTGTTCTTCACTCAATTTTATCTTAATATTAAGATATTTTCCTTTTAACACCTGTACTTGTGTAGTTAACTCTATCATAGCTGCTTCATTAATACATGGTACCTTGAGTTCATATGGCAGCATTGTGTGTAACATACCTATTGCTGCAGGAAATTTGTCTATAGGAAAAGTGGCTCCAAGAAGTTTATTTGCAGGAAAAGTGGTTGCAAGAATAGATGCATGAGAGGATGATTCTTCCTCTACTTTAGAATGGTTTTGAATTATGTTAGAAAACACTTCATCTTCATCTTGAAGTTGCAGGAGAGGGATTCTTCCTAACATCATAAGTTGTGCCACAAAGTTAACTTCCTCGGCTTCTTCACCAACATGTGTCCATACAAAATTATCCTCATCATGGGATGGCGGATCAAGAGGATAAAGAACAAGATTTTTGGTGTTCCTACCATCAAAAATGGTCATGTCACCTAATTGACATCTAATATAGGCATTTGTTGTTGCTAACCATGGCCTTCTGAGAATAATGGGATATTTTCCTAGTGTAGCTTTAGGAGAAAGAATTATAAAGTCTGTTGGGTACTCCCAAGATTCTAGAATCACCACAAGGTCCTCCACTATACCATTAGACTTAACATTAGAACTATCAAGAGGCTATAGGAAAATAGGAGTAGATCTCATGCTTTCAACATTTAGTTATTACAGGATGTCCTTAGTCATTACATTTATTGCTGCTCATAAATCAATTAGAATATTCTTTATTTGAATCCCATTTATAGCAACTGCTACCACAAGACTGCCTAGGTCATTATACTTGGGGATAGTCACTTTCCCAAGCATGATGTCAGCCAACAATCCCACCACATGAAATGTAGTTGGGTCTTTCTTTTTCCTACTTGGATTCTTAAGACATGCTTCCTTGATTGCTTTTCCATATATGGGAACATCTTTTATGGCTTGGAATAGGGGTATCTAGACACATATATGCTTTATCTGATCTAAAATTTCAAAAGTTGTATCCTCTTTGTCTTCCTTTGGTTTGCAAACTTCCAATCTCTAAGGGAATGGTGGTTCTTGTGCAGTCTACCTAAGTGGAACTGGTTCAATATTTTTAGTTGCACTTGGCTAAATGGGATCATCCAAAGGTTCCTCTTCCTCTTCCATAGGAAGCTCAGTGATAATGGGTGTGGAAGGAGCTGGTGAGGTAGTTCCTAAATGCAAATGGATGTCACTCACACTCACATCACATGCAGAAAATTGATTTGGATTGGCAGAGTATACTCGCTGCTATTGTGGTTTGTTATTTGGGTTAGGTGTGGGATGAGCTAGTAAATGAGTAGGTTTAGATGCATTTGAGCCTGAATTAGCAGGGGGGGCATTATAGCAAGTTGCTAGGGTTGAGAAGGTGGTTGCATGTAACTGGTTGTCTATTTTGGCCATTGCTATCCTCTCCTCCATTGAGGTGTTTGCTGCCAGTTTCCTGGAGGTGGTTGCTAAGGTCCTTGAAATTTTTTCCAATTCCCCTGAGGTTGCTACCACTAGGGTGAAGAATTTTGATGATTGGGCCAAGGATTTGGAGGGATACCCCAAGGATGTGGTGGATATCCTCCATAGTTGGATGGATATGGGGGCTGCCATTGGTTACTAGATGAATAAGAATTAAAATATCACCCAACAAAAGATAGTGGATCTAGTGGCATACCTTGTCTTGGAGCCCATGGCCTCCTTTGTGCAACAAAGTAGACTTGATCTTCTTCAATCTGAATTGGTTTGAACTCGGGTGGAATTAGCTTGCTATTAATATTAGCTACCATCTTGCATCTATAGTCCCTCTTCTTTTTTCTGCAATGAGGACAATGTTTTGTCAACATTGCCTTTGCCTCCTCATGTTTCTTCTTGGCCTGAAGTGTATCTAGCTGAGTAGATAGATTGTTTATGATATCTTTCTTGAAATCTACCAAAAAATGAGTAATCTCCATTATTGAAACTCCACTGGTGGATGACTTACCCATAGAGGATTGGTAAGCTCTCCCTTTCTTTGAAGCTACCCTAGAATGGTTCTAACATATTTTCTTGATATCTTTCCAAGGAACTTGAGTGATATCTCCTCCTGCCATCAGATCCAAGGCATCAGTGCAACTCTCATTGATTCCTCTTAAGAACAACAAATTTTGTGATTCTTCATTAAGGGTATGGTGTGGATATTTTTATAGGTAGAACAAAAACCTTGAAATGTAATCCTCCAAGCTCTCATCTTTCTTTTGTTGCATCCTAAAGATGTCATCTCCTCTCATATCACTGCCCCTACAATATTCCTTGTACTTCTCAAGGAACTTTGTCTTCATGTCCTCCCAAGTTTCTACAATATTTCTTCCTAAGCTCATAAACCATCTTAGTGCAACCTCTTTCAGAGTGGTAGGAAATAGCTTAATCCTATGAGCATCAGTGGTATAGTCATAACTCCTGCAGAGTATATCAAACTCGAACAAGAAAGTATCAAGGTCTTCTATAACAAGTCCATAAAACTTAGGAAGTGCTAAAGAAGGGATATTTTTTATGTTGTCAACTTCATTCTGATGAGCAATGGGGAAAGGAAAAGCTAGTTGGTTAGGTCTATTTCTATTTGCATCACCCATGTTTGGTTCATGGATTTCCAAAGCAAAGGGGTTCTCAATCATATTTTGGTCTTCAGTGGAAGCTTCAGAACTAGTTAGATCAAGAAATCCATCAGAAAACGGAAATGGTTCTTCTTCTTCTTCATTTCTAGGCAGATTTAGAAGCTCTTCTAGTTGGAATGGATCAAGATTATTAGGAAGAAATATCCCATAAGCATCTCTTCTCCTCCCTCTATGCATGCAGTCTCAACTCAACATCAACCAACTCACACAAAGAATTGGAAAAAAAAATAGTGGATCATTGCTTGCCTCTATGAGGGGTATTCTAAGAACAAGCTTCAAAATTACTAGAGCAAGAAAAACTATCAATGACTCCAAAGAACTTCCCAGTTTGACACCATACTCAACAATGGTGCCAAAAATGTTGGCCTCCTACAATGATTTAATAACTAAGCCTTTACAACCATGATCCAGAGATTGGACATCTAACCTAAATAGCTATCTCAATAATCATGAAGTTGCATTTAAATTGTCAACCCAGGGATGTGAACTTGAAATGGTTCAGCACAGTATGTACACTAGGAACCCAAAGTAGCCATTTTCATTCTACAACTAAGAAAGACATAATGTTGAAAGTAAATTGCTTGAAAAGGAATAACATAAATGATGAACATAAACCAACAACTATACTAAGATTAAATGCATGACAAGAATGAAAATATGAGCAAACAAACAAGAAACTACTCTGTCTACTTTGGTCTTAGGAACACTCACAAAATGAAATTCTAGTGGCTGCAGGAACAGTCAAGGCCAAATTCTTAACTAGTTACTAAACATAAATTAATAACTAAGTGAAACTAAAATAAAGTATGGATTTCTCACCAAGTGGGCCCCCTTGGATGAGTATCATCTAAAACTAATCTAAACTTAGATGCTCAAATTTAGAACTTCATTTTATTCATTGGAAAATGTGAATACAAAATAGTAGTAGAGTTGTATTGCTAGAAACTAAGAATGCAAGTACATCATCAGATCATGCAACCTCTAGAGGAGGGGCATCTGATCCTTATTTATACTACCAACTAAGCAAGGTGGTCAACTCCCACTAACTGAGAGGACACCATTTATGGAAAATAGAAAAAAGAATGGAAGGGTGGTTACATCTGCATTGAATTTGGTCAGACATGCATGCCCAAATGCAGATTCAACATTGTAGTAATGCCCACATTTTCTCAACATCATTAAATACCGATACAAGTCAATTACATTTGATTTACATGGGGAATCTCCTACCATCGACCTCCATTTGTGATTTGAATGATTCCCCTATTGAACATTATGATGCATGACCAGCTGGTAGTTGTCTTTCTCAATTTAGTATCCTCAAATGATATCTGCATGGCAATGTTAGTACGCACAATAATTGCATATTTGTAACCACCTTAAAGAACATTCATTAACCACATGAAAAATTAATATAGATATTCCATACAACATGCCAATGTCATTAAAAATTTTCAGAAATAGGATTAAACCCAATGCCTATGGTTTGAGGGAATATTATAAAAATATCAACATTTAACATCAAATTCCATGACAACTTTCAACAAATAAACCATAAGTTCTACCCAAAATTGGACCAAAAACTAGACTCATCATATGTGAGAATATTTTTTAGACATTTGGATGAATCATTTTTTATTTTCCAAACTTCAGGTGTTGGATGGCAAAGTTTGGAATTTCAATTGGGATAGCGTTTAGAACCAACACTTTAATATTATTTCTTGATGAACATTTTGAAGGAGGTGGATATTTATTATATGTGGGAGTCCTCTTTTCTTGTGGCTCCACATTTTGATTGACTTTTAATTTTGAACTATTTTCTTTTCTTGATCTATTTTTCTTTGGGATCCATTTTAATTTCATTTGTCCACTCAAATTTTTGTTTGATTCAATGGCCTTTGACATTTTATTTTGAAATTTGGATTTGTAATAATTTTCTTTTTGTTGGTTCCAAATGGAAGGTTTAAGATATTGGAAATGATGGTTTATGGTATGGATGGAAGGAGTCTTGGCAGCAACCTTATGACAAGAACTACTCATGGCCTCCATTTTGATGTTTGTATTTGATAAAGTTTCCCCCAATATCGAGGAGGTGCCACTAACATCATTAGATTTTTTGATTGAAGAATAGCCAAGACCTTGATGTCCAAAATTTTCCTGAAACTATACTGGTTCCAGAATTCCTTTCTTGTGTCAGCCTAGTCATTTTCCTTGATACTACATGCTCTGATAGATTTTTTTTGTGATGGGGTATTTTTTGTTTTGAAAACAAGATGCTAACCCATCATTGTGTATGTAGACATTGTTGGTATTTTCTCATCTGCAAGAAGGCTTGCTCTGACAAAGATAGATGATCCTAGTTGATAAGATCTCATTGCTTCATTGACATGTTGGATATATTTGGTATGATTTTGTGACATATCAGATTCAGATGATTCTATTGGTGCTTCTAATCGATGTCAAAACCGTCTTTATAGTCATTTTCATAGATTCCAATGAATTCAGCTATAGCTCAATTATTTGCAAATATGTCTAGATTAGGAGACTCTTTTTCTAGAGGAAGATCATCTATGTGTCCTGTGGGATCAATTATCTCTTCTGCAATGGTGGAGGTGGTTGAAATGTGGATGTCATTACAAGATTAATATTTTGATCTATGATTGGACTATTATGGATAACTTGATCTTAAATTGTTTGAGGCTTATTTCATCATGCTTTGGATCATGCTCTTGACATATGTAATGATTTAGGCAATGGAATGATATGATTTTCTTTAATGGACTCAATATTTGGACATGGCAATGATGGAGTTTCAATGGAAATATCCTTTTTGGGATTGGTAGGCAATGGTAGACATGATTGTGATGAATGGCTAGATGGTGTATGAGTAGCAATTTGATTGGATTTTCTAACTTTATTTTCATTTCAAAGTTGAACAAGTTTCCTTGCTAGTCGTCCTTGGAGAGCATTAATTGTCATGGTCTTATTGGGTGGAATAGTAGATTGGGATGTAGTGGATTGGAATGGACTAGTGGATGATGAGTTAAGCTATAGTGTAGGGGCTTGGAATATATTAGTGGAAGGTTGACTAGTATAGGAGGTAGAAGATTGGAATGGATTAGTGGAAGGTTCGTTAGGATAGGATGTAGAGTCTTGGAATAGATTTGTGGAAGGTTGGTTTCCCTTATCAAGGTTAGGATAAATATGATTAATGGATGTGCCAAATGAATCTTGATAGTGAGGGTATATGGATGAATGGCTAGGGTTTATGAGTTTTTGGTAAGAGGGGTATGTGGGTAGCTGACCATGGGTTGAGGATGATTGGTATTTGGATTGGATGAATTGTCTTTTGAAGGCTACGACTTGTTGGGCTTTAGCATTTCAGATTAATTGGTATTCAACTTAACTAGGATGCATATCAAGGTGGATAGAAGACATGGTGGTGGATGGTAAGAAGCCTAAGAGATGCCAATGTAATGGAAGGTATGGACCTATGCCAAAGGTATGCAACCTAAGTGATATTTTTTTGGATTTTTTGAATGTATAGGGATTCCTAAGAACGATGCCTAGATTAAGAGTCAAAGTGATGATAGTCTATGACTAAGTTATGCAAAGTGTGGAATGAAGAGATGGAATAGTATGACCTAGTATGAAGGGTAAAACCTAAGATATGGTTGCTAATAAAACTAAGATAGGTATAACAACTAATTTGATTGTCAATGACCTCGCATATAGTAAAGACTAATAGGATATGTTGACAAGGTGCTCTCAAACTAGACTGATGAGCTGAGGAACCAACCTAAATGATAGGGACCAAGATGATTGTTGTTTGGAAGATAAGGTCGAGAGAATACAAACTTGAGGCTATAGTCTAGTCTAAGTTTGATGGGCTTCCTAATCAAGAGGTTTATGCAAGCAAAAAGAATGGCCTAAATTTTAGACCTATGGGGAATGTTTAACACAAAAAGATGAGGTGATGGATGAATGAATAAGAAAAATCTTAAAAGATATGTCTGACAAAAGGCACATCTAGAGGTTTGCATGGCTGGAGGGTATGTATTGAATGAAGCATTTTTCTTCCTTTGTGAATTCCTTGGTAAGGATTTTAAAGATGGCCCACACATCTGGGATGAAGAATGAGTATTAGATATTATTGATGGAGAAAAACCAAAATCTAATGGTGTTGAAGTAAAATTAGTAAGTAAATTCAGAATTAATGTGGTTGTTTTTCTTGCAATCATTAATTTACTCTGTAATTTATTTGTCAAATTAATAGCATGACATTTGGAGTTTGAAATAAACATGTTGATATGTAATAGGTTTAGATGAAAGTTCTATACTCGACAAGTTCATTCTGTACCACATGGACTTTATGAACAAATGGATTGATCTGTATGATAAAAAGAGAGAAGTGTTAGAAGCAAGGAGACAATTTAAGAGATTGAGCCAAAGGATTACTCCGCTTCCCACTCATCTGCTTGGGGAATGGGACAAAGATTGCACACTAGAATGGGTTACTGAGAAAATTCAAAATCAAATAGAAGATACAGGTATAGATTCAAACATAACAGAAGATGAAATCAACATGTCTAGAGGATGTGAAAGAAAGGTACAGTTGGAATTTTACAAAATGTTGTTTCCTTATAGTTTTGATAGTATTAACTATTTTTATATTTTTCATTATATTTGTTTTCACTAAAATAAATGGTCTTTCACAGGCGAGGAAATATCCAGCAATGAGGCAATATGGTCAACATTATCGTGTAGAAAGTGTAAATGTAAAGAGATGATTCTTTGATTGTGGCATCATGGTTGACTTTGAACAATCTAGTCAATCAAGCTCAAAAGATAAGAATATAATTGAAGGGAATCTATAATATGTTGGAAAAATACAATAAATTATTGAGTTGGATTACCACTCTTTTAAATGTTGTATTTTTAAGTGTAGATGGTATGAAGTATTTGAGAGGATACAAAGACATGATACCCATAGTGGATTATTTTCTATAGATTCCTCATTGTTCCTATCGGAGGATAAGGAGCCTTATGTTCTACCAATTCATTGTGAGTAGGTATTTCTTTAACTCAAATAAGAAGTGGTAGTGATCATTAATCTATTAATTCATTGCTTATTGCAAATATATACATGTGTTTATTAATCAATAAAAATTTTATAACATATGTCTAATATATGTGTGTCATTCATGTGCAGGTATTTTTCTATGAAGATATTTTGGACCTGAAATGGATATTTGTCATACATTATGATCCAAGATTAAGGCATGTATTTGACGATGCATTAGTGGATACTAAGCCAAAAAATGATGGCCAACAAAATGAGAGAGATAAATTAGAGAACATTGAAGAAATTGACATCCATGATGATGTTGAAGATGGTTATGTTCAGGCACAAGAAGACAACAATCCAGAGTTAGATGATGTTATGAAAGACAACAATATGGATGGTATAGAAAATGATGATCCAAATACATTTGGTAACAATATAGATGATCTATAGTCAAATTTCAATGATGATAATATGATGCAGGTCAAGATGAGGATGATGATAATATTAAATACTTGAAAGGACATATGAACATTGACAATGATACACTAGATGGCATTGTAGCAGAAAATAATGTTAATGACCAAAACTTCTAAATTTTTAGAATTATTTGCAATCCATGTTTAAAAAGGATGATTCCTTTGGCCTATGCTTTGAAATGCTTTAGTAATATTATGTTGTACTTGGACAATTGAAAACTTGCTTTATTCTCCTAGCAAGTTTTTTTATTTTTCATTATAATTCTAGACCAAACAACATTTGTGGGGATGGCCTTTTACACCAATCTTAATTTGTATGAAGTTCACGAACATGTTTTCAAGTAGTAAATTCCTTTTGTAGACAAGAAATGTAAAGGTTTCATTTAAGAAAAGATAAGTATAAGTCTCTTTCTGAGGGTAATCCACATGCAAAAAGTAAAAAGCACATAAAAAATAATTGTACAGTAGAAAATAAGATTCAATCAGCTATGTCTTATTTCGCTTGCGCACTTATTTGAAAGACATAGGGTATTCACCATAAATTTACCTTGAAAGGGAAAATGTGTGCTTTCATTTACTTTTACTGTATATCTCAGAAGTGAAATTGTTGTTACATAATGATGCATTGAGAAAATAATATATACAAAAAAATGCAAAGAAAATGTTTGAAATTTAACATGCAACCTATTGTGTTGTGCTGAAAGGAATCAAGATTAAATGGGACAAGAAATAAAAATAAAATTTTGATGATTGTACTTAAAAGTGAATAGGATATGAAAAGTGTGGACAATGATGGTGCTGAAATTGAAAATCTTGATTGTGATGACATTACTATTTTATGTCATTAGAGATAAAGAACACATACAATTTTATATACATAGCAAACGAAGATTTGAAACTAGTAAAGTAAAAATGTAAACAATGTAAGATTTTTTCCTTAAACAATAATTCACATACTCACTTACAAAAAAGGGCGAAGCATTTCTTATTCAAACTCTATTTTCTTTAATAGACATAATAGTAAAAGAATATTTACAAATACAAGAATATATACACTGTTTCATAGAAAATAAGGAATGTTTCATAGAATATACAAGTACAAGAATATATACACTATTTCATAGAAAATAAGGAATTTTTAATAGAATATACAAGTACACGAATATTTACAAGTATAAGAATATATACACTATTTCATAGAATATATATGTTGTTTCATAGACTTCTAAACTTTTAGAGTTATTTGCAATCTGTTGGGTCTCAAAAATGCACGTTTTTAGACCATAAGAGGGTGCCAATCTCTAAGAGGACTTTAATCCTTAATATGAACCAATTAAAGTAAATTAGTTGAAAGGAGTTTAATTCACATCTAACCAGAGACCAATCAAAGCATCCACACAGTAACAACAAATGTGCCTTGATAAATCTTGCAGATTCAGACAACTTGAAAAGAACACTTTAGAGACAACAAAGCAATAAATAAGCATGAAAATTGGCACAACAATTGAACACTAAAAATGGATTACAAGTTATAATGTATCTACTCCATTATATTACTCAAAATATAAACATACATAACATGAGTTCTTTTGATATGAATAAGTGGATGAGATGGTCTAGTATCTATTCTAAAGGATTGAAATGATGATGATATGATGATAAAAATCAAACCTTGGTTTCCCTATTTGTACGAGAAGTAACAAGCTTTAGGTCCATTCACAAAAGTTACATCATTTCTTAACTAAAGCATAATTAACATAACATAGAAACTTAAAAAGAGTTTAGTGTTGGATGCACCATAGTTCGTTAATTAGTAGCAAGTGCTCGTGACCACCTAATATTTTTTCAAGGCTCAAGCACCATGCTAATGTTTCCACAATAATCAAACTATGAATACCTCCTCATACAGCTCATGCAAGGAACAAATTAACCCTTGACATGCGATCAATTTATTTCTCCTAGGCATAAGTGTTTGCATTTTTTAGAGTGTCTATCATTACATTCTCCAATCCAACAATCCTCCTAAGCTGCTAATGTGTTTTCCTGAGTACCTCATCCTCATCATTGATGCCATCAAGGATGCCTAGAAATTATTTTGATATCTCATTTTTCCAATTTTCTTGATCCTTTAAATCTATTTCTTCAAAGAAATCTGGCATGGCCATACATTGTGGCTAACTGAAGTCACTCAATTCTTGTGTCAAGATATTATAGAATTTTTCATGTGTATTCATGAGGCTCTAACATTCTTGGAGAAAAGAATTATTATCTCCATATTTTTCTTGATATGGGATTCCATTTCCTTCATCCTATCAAGAAGACTTCCATGCTCCACAAGGACCTTGTATGTTCCACTATGAGCACACAAGACACCATCTACATGTTGGAACATATCTTTGAATTTCATACAAATTATCCCTGATGCTACTTCAAAAGTAGTAGCCTTCAATAATATTTTTAGTTCTTCCTGTTCCTTTTGAGCCTTTTCAAATTTATGCTTCCATTGAGCAATCTCATACATGGCCTCAAACACTTCTCTTTCATGTTCAATTAAAGGAGTGTAAATCCTTGGAGAAGCAGTAGCATGTCTTTGTAGTTGGTTAATTCTTGTTTCAACCTATTATTTTCCTCTATCAACCACTGGTTATCTCTTACTAGCTTTTGGATCTAGGCTTTGGTGAATTTGGCTACATTCACATTCAAGTCAGCAGTCTCTAGGGGATCTGTCTCCCCTACTCTTTGTACTAGGAGATGTCAAAAAATATGATCATGGTCAATGAGAGAAGGCTTCTTTCCTATGGGGTAAAGAGCCCAAATTTGTAAAGTGGTATTATCAGGATTGTACCTTGACCCTGTCACCTATTTCATCCATTATTTGTAAATTTTTATTCTTTCTCTTCGAAAAATTTTCAAACACAATGGCTAAACTAATATCCCACCTAGGAAGGAGCATAACTCTAGCCTCTTGCAATAATTCTCTTCCTCTCTCAGTAGTCATGTTTCTCATTTCCCTATCAACTTCATGTTATAACTCTTTCAAGCAATAAGCCTCCTTCTCAGGGTCAATGTCCTTTAACCTTTCTCTTATTGGTCTTCCTTTATACTCATATATAAAGGACTTAAATTTAGGGGTCTACACAAAAGTATCATTTGCAAGAAATTCTTGACTTGCACAATGCCTCACATCATCTGATAGCTCATCAAAGGCTTCAAATGTGATCACACTTCTTTCCAATGGCATCTCATATTGCGGTATAATAGGACCATTAAATTGTGAGACTCCTTCTTCCTCCTTAGTGTTATCTTCTTCCATGGATGGGGAACCAACTAAAAAACTCACTTTTGAAGAAGGCTGAGGTGATAAGTGATCTAGTGGTGTGATATTTTCTACTTGCCTCCTAGGATTGATGCCCCTTCCTCTTTCAAATGCCAAAATTGGCACATCTCTTATCACTTCTTCTTCATGGAGGATTAATTGTTCAATTCTTTCTATGGGATCATGTACCTCAAGAAAATCCCCTACGTAGCCTAGGTTATTTTTCACCTTCCAAGCCTCAGCCATCATAACCCTACTATAGGCATTCATTCTCATCATGTTTTGATTTTCTTCACAATTTTTGATGGAATCTTCTTAAAGGAAACTATTCTCATACCCTTTCAATTTCTAAAAACTTTTGGCATCACAAATGAAGTGTTTAGGATCAAAATTTTCCCTTTTGTTGCCAATTGGCAAGACATAATAATCTAGTTTACCACTAACGAATTCATATCCTGAATTAGAGATAATAGTGAAATCACCAAAGCATAAAGTGGAAGGCATGAAATTCTACCTCCCATAGCTCTTTAAATGCATGGAAGCTGAAAATGAAAATTGCCTTATGATTTCTAAATAAGCTACTCTATCTAGCACAGTCTTAGGCAACAAATAAGGTGCAAATTCAAATCCATAAACCCTAATAATAGTACAATCCCCATACATGTACCAGTCCCCCCAATTGTGATGTATTCCTACTTCATGACCCATATCTTTTGGTCAGAGAAATCTTAAGATCTTTGGGGAGAGGTTGTAGCCACATTTGTGGCCTAGCATCTTGTATAGTGGTTTGAAAAAATATTCCTCAAAATATAGGTAGTGGGACCTCCCATACCTATTGTCCCACACAAATCTCAACATTTGTATAGGCCTTGAATTGCCATCATTATATAAGTCTTTTATTCTTAATTCCTCACCCCATATCCCCATCACCTTCCCTTCATATAATATCATGCGCATGAAAAGAGAATAGTCCTTGAAATTAATAGCTTCACTACCATTCTTGATGATATTGAGGGTATTAATGATGGCCTCTGATAAATACTCTGCATAAACATAGGGTTTGGAATTATGGCTCTAGATGTCTATGGCTAAAACCATGGGAGAAATCATCATGTTCTCTGAAACATCAATTCCTGGTACTTGACTACTTGAGTAATAAGTGTATTGAAAGTATTCTTCAAACAAAGCCATAGAGAATGGGGGTTTATCTTCACTAGAGAACCTCATAGTTTGGTTACCAACACCTTTAACCCTATATAGAGGCAATTTCCACCTCTTGTAACTTATGTCCATGGTGTGGTATTCCTCCAGCAAGTCTCTGATTTGTAATTTTGTTTTTAGGGAAGTGTCTAGCTAAAAATTCATGGAAATATAACCTACCTTTATGACCATGAACTATGACCCATCAGGGAAATGAATTGCTCTCGTATTTAGATTGTAATTCTTTTCCAACACCTTGATTAACTCTATGTTCACAAAGACATCAGGTACTACAAGTTTACCCAAACTCAAATTCCATGGGTTTGACACTAGGCTATGGTGGAATTTCTTCCTATAATGATAAATAAAGAGGTCATAACTTCTACATGGAGTCCATACATCTCCTAGATTTTTGTGTTTATCTGGTAATGCCACACACAATGGGTTAAGTTGTGCTATTCTTCTTTATTTTGGCCCAAACCTAGGACACTAATCGATTAAGTCTTGATTGAATTTCCTAGCTTTAGTTTTTTGTCTTTTTGCTTTTTGTTTGCCTAGGGTTTTTTCTATCTCAAACCTACTCATGCAATGATTTCATCTACTTACTGAGAAAATACTTTGATCTGAGTCTAGACCACTTACTTGGATAAATGTTACAAATTTCCAACTTCCTACCACCATCCAACTTGGTTCTCCAAATCCTTCTATAAAAATTCACAGTGATTTCAACTTCTTTCAGGCCATATTTATCAAATTTCAAGACACTTCATCTAGCCTTGGTTCATAAATGGCGCTCGCACCACCTTTATGATCAATTTCTTCATTAATAGTGGTAGGCTCATCAATATTTTTGTTAGGCACATCAATCAGCCTAATCATCATTTCATAACTATTGAAGATAATTTTAATTAAAATTCATTTTGTTTCTTTGATATGCCAATATGGTGGTGCTTTTCCCTTCCCTTTTGGTGTATACCTCTCTATCGCATATGTTGCTCACCTTCTTGGTGGTATAGCAATGTATGCTTTTGATCATTACTTAAAGACAGTCAATGAGACAATCTTATTTGTCTTACCGATATCTCAATGTCGTATCAGCATTAGATCTTATGTTCTCTGATGTTGGTTACTAGTGTCGATGAGACAAGTTAATGTCTCTTGTCAATATGCCACTGCCTCATCAAAAATCACATTGTTATATCCAAGAGTTGTGTTTTTCCAAGTACTTGTAGATATACCTTGTCGATGTGACATAAGTGATTATCTCCTCAATATGCCTATATCTTATTGGCATTCACTATTTTACATTGTTGATGAGACATATAAATAAGTCTCTTTGACATAGGGTTGTCTCATCTACATTTCTAATCTATGCTTTGTGCTAATGTCACAGAGACTTTGGAGGGACTCTCATCGACATGGTATTGTCTTGGTGATATGCTATGAGCAATCATAGGAGTATTTCAAAGGAGGAATACACTTTGATGTTGTGATCAAGGGTTTTATTTGGAAGCTTGTGTGAGGGATTTTATTAAATTTAAGTTATTATAATAGGAATTCTATGCATATGGTCGATGTAATAGATGAGTGAAAATGGAAGTATGTAAAAATAATTAGGATGGAATTTTGGCTACAACACAATCTATGTTTTAAAAAGGATGATTCTTATGGCCTAAAATTTGAAATGCTTCAGTAATATTATTTGTCAATAAAAATTACGTATTGCAATATCCTTGAATTGTTCACTCTTTGGTATGAATTGTTGGCAGAAAAAAATAGGATTAATTGGATGCTTCTTCCACTCATTTTGTATCAACATATGTTTGTGGAGACACAAAAGTTAATAGCTCAATTGGGTAGAGCTTTTGTGATTTTCAAATGAAGAGTAAGGTACATTTTTATTTTTCCTACATTACATTCATGTGCATAAACAAAATTAGAAGATTACATTACTAGATTGCACTTATATAGATGCATATAATATAGTAAAGATTGCACAACCCTTTCAAAAATGTAGTCTTTATTGATAATGTAAATGTATGTTGTTCCACAAAGTCATGGAACTAACTATTTGAATGGATATAATTTAAAAACTATACATTTATAGATACAAAAGATAAAAATGCACATAAAGAGAAAGGGGGCCCATCATTGCCTCAATGACGAATCCCGGTTGCTTTGTTTTGTATCATCTTCAGTCTTCCCACTTGTTTAAGCCTTCAAGTTGATGTATTCCTTGCTGCTTCTATGTTCCATGCATTTGAGTGAGAAGAGTGTTGTTAGAGTAATGAAGGATCACCAGTCAAAATATGTGCATAAATCTATAAACATATAATTTGACCATCATGTGCATTCAACTAACTTGCATACCATAAATTTCTAGGAAAACAAGAAAGTTATCAAAAATATCTATCATATGCTTAGTTTTATCTAACATGTTTTCTCATTGTGCAGGTATAGATAAAATTAGGTTTTTTTGTTTATTTGGTTACAACATGTGGGGTGAAATGTGTTTCCCAAAAGGGTTGAGCCCATCCTATTGCCCTATTGTTTCATTTGAGAAGGATAATCACAAGTAAACCATCCATGAAGCATTAAAGATCAATCTTTGCAAGGATAGTGGAGTATGTTGGCAAGAGGTAATCTCCTTATTGATAAAGATTTATCCTTATTAATAAGAAAATTCCACTATCAACATAGCCATGATTCTGAAAAAACTGATCAAGGATTCCAAGATAGTTTTCATTAACAGTCTAGTTAAAAGTAAGCAGCCCCAAGCATCATAATAGTCACAAGAATTGAACATGAGGGGTAGTCATGTAGATTAAAAGTGTACACAATAGTCATCACTTGCAAAGATAGAGACAACATGTTTCACATAACAAATAAAATCGAATGCATGAAAGGTACAATGATGAAGTCCATAGTAGTGACTTTTTCTTAAAAGGGATTGAAGGACAAGATTTTGTATCAAGGAGAACAAGGTAACCTCAAACTCTATTGTACTTGAGTATGACAATACCTGAGCTTCTAGTGTTTCTAGATGGAACCTATAGCAAAAAAGTGTAGTCTCCATCTGAAGGAACCATCTTCAAAGCTCTTCCTTAAAATGAGGTTTGAAAGCATTAGAAGAAAATAAATACCATAATTCTAAAGTAACAATTTATATCAAGACAAATGTCAGAAAGTATAATTAAAAAGACAAATCCTTACAATTGGACCTCAAATTGGACCAAACAGATTTATGATTTTATCTTTAGAATGTAGGAACTTTCTCTGTCGAAGCTTCACAACCTAAAATTGGATCCCCAAATGGACCAATAAAATTTATGATAGAATATAGGATCTTTCTTTGTTCAATATTCAAGACCTCAAATTAGATCAGAAGATGGATAAGCAGATTTATGATTTTATCTTTAGAATGTACAAACTTTCTCTATCAAATATTAAAGATGTAAGGTTGGATCAAAAATTGGATAAGCAAATTTATGATTTTATCTTTACAATGTAGGAACTTCCAAACGTTGGATATTTGGAAATTCCTACACGTGAGTTCCGCTTTTGAGAAAAAACACCTGGAAGTGTTTCACATTGGCTCAATGTACAATCCAACCTAGTTATGACACCAATAGCAATTCAATTTTGCCTACACCGTCCATACCAAAATGTTGCATCACAATCTATTCTTCCTGCACAGAAAAATACCACATATTAACCCCTTCTAAATAAAACTCAAAATACCATGAAACAATGAGTCTCCTATATTAGTAAGTGGGCAGTCTATAGGGCGTAGTTTGATTTTATACAAGGATGCTCATGAAAGGAATCTTGAAGTGACAATGAGTGAGTTGTTTGAGATTGCAGCTAATGGAGCAATACCCAATCTTAAAGGCAGTTGGCAAAGTAGTAAATGTGTAAGAAAATCAAATTGTACACAACAAACAATTCACAATGTTATCTTGCATAATGCCTTAAGTTTGAAGAAAAAAATCTCATTGTATCTTGATGAAAGTAGTGACCTTAATGGTTGATCACCGACAACCATGATTTTAAAAGATGCTATTGTGCTTGTGAAAGAAACATTTTAAGCAAGGTGGTGAGTGGTGGTTTGGAACAATGGTAGGTATGAAGGACTTGCTTTATATGCATACTATGTAGTCTAGCTTAAGAAAATGTTCTTAGAAGAGATTGAAGGTGGATTATGGAACTCAAGGGTTACATGATAAATATTAAAGCAAAGACTAAGATCTATTTAAAAGAAACTATCATGAAGATATTAAAGATGTCAAATGCAAAACCCTAGCAGTTGGAGTAATGAACACAGTGTGAAAGAGGACAGTGTGCTAGGGAAGATTTAGGAGATCTCCACATTATCTAATCATAGGAGAATACATCATTTATTTATATTTTAAAATTAAAAAAAATTATTCTAAACCCTATATAGGCCACATTGATACTTCAAAAGCATCTAATTTACTTTTTAAAATTAAAAGCAATCATTCTAAACCCTATGTAGGATACATTGATACTTCAAAAGCATTTGAAGGACTTTGAGATTATGCAAACATACGTCAATTAAATACCTGGATTACAAACAGTAGTGTGAACATTTTAACCCTTGTTGATCAAAGCAAGAATGAAATAAACAACAATGAATCCTATGCCTCCTATCGCACACATCTCCTTACCATTCTTTGTCATAATTTATTGAAACACTTCTCCATTTTGGTAGGGTATGCTTGAAAATAAGGTTTCAACAAAGGTTTTATTGTATGTTTATTAAAATGAAAACTCCATTCTAGAGGGCTATGTTTGAAAATAAGATTTCAATGAAATTTTTACAGTATGTTTATTAGAGTATTACAGTATTTTGGTGGGATCTATTCTTGATTTGTTAAATGATTTATTCAAATGGATTGTGACTAACATGATTTGTTGCATTTAGTGTTGTAAATTGTAATGATTCCATGATTACTGTACTACCACTATCTCCTATTATACAGCTATGATATGGTGGGGTTTTTCCCTTCTCTTTTGTTGTTTATCGCACCACCGCCTTGCTCAAGGCTTCCTATTGCGGGATTGCAATGTATACCACTCTACCACATATGTTGCTCACCTTCTCAATGGTATAGAAGTGTATGCTTTTGATCATTACTTTAAGATCTTGTCTTACTGATATCTCAATGTCTCATTGAAATTACTTCGTTACATCCAAGAGTTGTGTTTCGCTGAGCACTTGTAGATATACCTTGTTGATGTGACATAAGTGATTCTCTCCTTGATATGCCTGTATCTTGTTGACATTTCACTATTTTACATCGTCAATGAGACATATAAATAAGTCTCTTAGATATAGGAGTGTCTAAATTGGTGCTACACCCAAAGCTAAACTCGAAGCTAAAAGTGGTGCTAAACTTGAAGCTAAACTCAAAGCCAAGGGGCGGTGATAACGGTAGCACCACATGCAGAGCTAATATTGGAGCTAACTATGACACTACTTTCAGTGAAAATTAATGCCTTAATTAGTGTCAACTTTACCTGATTGACGTAAATAAACACAAAAAAATGTGCCATCCCGATAAATAGCGCTGACATTTTCAAAAAATGAGCAAAAAATGCATTAAAACAGTGGGTAGAAGCAAAAAATGGAGCAAATCACAGGGATTTGTTGTAGTGTCTCTACCTCTCCCTCCCACCCTCTCTCCCTCTCCCTCTGTTCTCTCTACCTTGCCTCTCTATCACTCTCCCCTCACTACCTATTCCTCACTTCCTCTCTATGTCTCTCCTTGTCACTCCTCTCTTTACTTCTACCTATCTACCTCTCTCTCACTCACTACTTTATTTATCTTTATTTCTATCTATATTTGTGTGTGTGTGTTTCTCTTCCTCATTCCCTCCCTCCCTTCCCCACCCTTCTCTCTCTCCATCTTTCTCTAATTGTCCATGTCTCTTCCTATTTGAATTCTAAATGCATGTCATAAAACAAGCGTGTTATAATGTGTTCACATTTTAAGGAGACAAAAAATGGTAAAAAGGCATGGGTTCCCCATGATTTAGGACCCACTTTCTCTCTATTTTTTGCATTTTGTTTATTATCTGATAAACAAACACTTTTTTATGGTGTTGAGGATATATTAATCATTGTTTGGATATTCCACCACTTCTTTTGTTTTGTCAACATAGAAGTAAAATTATACATTTTTAGGTTGAATGTGGTTCTATAAACTAATATTTTCATGTTTTAGTGTTGGAATATTAATTGTCATATATTTTTTTGAATTTGATAATATAGAATCATTATTTTTATATTTTTTGCTAATCTATTAGATTGATATAGAATTGAACATTAACTACAAAATAAGCTGAAAAAAAGTTCTAAGTTTGAAGGTGTGTAAAGCCAAAAACAAAGAAAACATAATTGTGTAATTGGAGTGAAATTGATTCCTGAAGTTTAAGGTACATTCTCTTTTTATTTCTATGTTCTATGCATGCCACCTTGTCAACATAGTTCATGTACTACATATAGTACGATTCTTAGTGATAAATATATTTATTTAGGAATTGTGTATTTCTAATGAATATCATATATTGTTAAGACTTATGTTATTCATCTTTCTTTTATCACTTGTGATATACCTATACCTTATATACATATTAGATGAGATACACATACTTCACTTCTCCCTGGTCATTATATACTACATACTTCTTATGTGGGTAATCATAGTAGTGTGCTTGTGTACGTCATATTCTACAGTTTTTAACACCTCTCCATATTGTAGACACTAAAATCTGGTCTAAGCCTACGACTTAAATTTCTTCATAATTTGTATTTCTATGGTCATGATTAAATAATGTAAATTATTTAATTATTTCCTAAAAGTCTTCATTTCATCTATTAATTAAATAATCTTAATTATTTAATTAATTCACACTTTTCTTTATTCTATCTAGTTAACTAAATAAATGCTCTTTATTTAATTATGTTACTAATTAACCTTATCCTTCTTGTCAAATTAAATTTACCCTTTATCATATGTAAACTATAATTAAATAAATCCTTTATTTATTTAATTATTCATTTAATCCCTTCATCACTTAGTTAAATGAATCTTATTTATTTAATTATTTTTCAAATATCAAATCTTGAATTAAATGAATTATTTAATTCATAAATTCTATTTTAACACATTCCTCTATATTTAGATAATTGTATAAGTTATCTAAGTATTCACGTTGACTCGACTCGAGATCTATTTAATTTGGTCAGTTAACTCTTGATTTAATGTCTAAGTTGCTTCCATGAGTAATTCCATTGTCATATCATTCAATCAACTAGTTCTAACTCATTTGTGTGTACATGCGTATTAATTAAATATCTTTATTTAATTAATTAAATCCTGTGTGTGTTTGAATGGAGCATTGCTTTAATCCTATCTCTATCTTTGTCATGCAAAGACTATTCTTCTGTTTTCGAATACCAAACTCAAAGATTAAATTGTTTATTTAATCTTTATTTCTATTTCTAGTTTTTATCACTCATGTCACTACTAACAGTTATCATAATGCAAGTCTAATCTTTCAATCTCAACCATTCATCGATATTTTGATCCTGTCATGTCATTTGAATGATCAATTTTCTATAAATTGACAAGTGCTTCATCATTTTGATCTCTCCCAAAATCTTATGACTTTTGGAAGCATATCTATTATTTGAATCTTTGATGTTTTGCTAAATCATTATCATAGGCTATACTTGCAAAAGAGAAATCTAAGGGAAATTATACTACAACAGCAAAACAGAGAAGGGCAATCAAGGTTATACATGGAATTATGTAGATATTGGGTGAGATTCTTCAATTTATTTATGTTTTAGCTTTCCTTTGTTCTCTGTTGTTTAGCTTAGATTGCATTAGAGTTTAATTGCATTATTGTGTGCTTTTATCCTTTCATTGCATTTTCTAGATGTTACATTTAGTGAACCCAATGTGAAGACACCATCTTCATGTATCTATATAATTTTATTCAATTTTTGCAGGTTTTTGTATGGAACAATGCATTTGTTTCATGAAACAATGCAATTGACATTCATAGATTTAGCTACTTGATGAAACGACGTAACTAAAATACTAGACCACATCTGATATCAGAAACAACATAATTGACTTACTTGACTACATCTGATATCGGAAATGATGCATCTGAAAAATACTTAAGCATCTACTATTTTCAGAGTTGCAATTGATTGGTAAAATCCTATGATGCATCTAATAGAGAAAACAATGCATCCGATGGGTAAATTTTTAGGTTTATATTTTCAATTTACAACTTCCTTTCATGTTTTTTATTTTCGCTAATCTTTTGTTTTTAGCGTGTGTCTTGAGGAGTTAACAAAGTTTTTAAAGATTCATAGTTGAAGACCAATATCAAAACTACTAATGAACCTTTTTGCAAAATGCATGTCAAAGACCATAGTTAAATTTTTGAAACAAATTGTTTGGTAGTGTAGCAAATCTTTCATTTGAATTAAAATTAACAAGTGTCTACTATGTTTGGTGTGAAAGCATAATTTTGTTATTACCCTCACGATTCAATATATCGAAGTATCCTCTCCCCTTGTACATTTGTGTGATCCTAGGTGTAGGAGAAATGATTACTGACTCTAGAAATTGAGCCTATCCTAGTGGGAAACAATACTCACCTTAGGACGACTCAAACTAGTAGCACCCTGAACCCGAGGGACTTCTAGCCGACATATAAGAGTGGATTCTTGGGGAAATCCCAACAAATAACATGTATGGTTTCAACGAGATGGATTTGAAAGGGGACTCTTGTCGCACAGATCATGCCCTACAAATAGAATGTCTGAATTAAACACCTTTTTTGTAGATTCCAAAATCCTTCTATTTATTGGTATAGCAGGTCAGACCTATGAAGTTGTCTCATATTCTTATAGTTCATGTGTAGAGATGAAAGTATTCCATGGGATGTTCATGGGTTATGTAGCCTGGCTACCCCAAATAATGTTAATGAGTAGTGGAGGGGAGCCAGAGGGGTCAAGCTACTAATCATCTGCCTTGAATAAGTGTAGATGGGAAACCAAGTGAGAACTCAGTAAATATTGTCCTACATAGCCTAGGATGTGCTTGTCTGTTGTCAAATTAAATGTTCTTTGAGTCCAAAATCAAACTAAAAACACTTAGTCTTATGATTGTCTTTGTTTTCTAAAACTTGTTCACGAAAAACAATGTCAGTTTTATATCTCCATTCACTAAAAACACACAACTGTCAATAGAGTCACAATTGTTTACCAACGAGTCACAATTGTTTTGTTGAGTTGCATATGTTTAGCCTAGAGTCTCATCTGCCAGATTAGCTCACATTTTCTCTATCACACTTGTGACATGTTGTGACACATCTGAAAAGGTGAGCCATAATTGTAGTCTAGAATGAAACATTTTCCACTATAGAAAAACTTTTACCAGTGCATAGAGTTTAGAAAATCACATTTGATATAGTCTAAGTTGCAATTGCGATCACAAGTTGCATTTGTTAGAAACTACACTGCAATTTTTTGATACCAGATATTGAATTTTACTAGAAACATGCAATTGATCACTAGAAAACTGTAATTGTGAAACATAACCACATCTGTCATACTCTGTGACACATCTTCCTAAGTATTAGAAAACTAACATTTACAGTCACAATCTAGTCGACACAGTCATACCAGTCTTTGATCTGTCTTTTCATAGTAGTCCTTGGACAGAAACCTAAAACGATTTGCTCAATTCTGCATCCTTTAGGTATCATTTAGTCATAACTATAGTCTTCCTAATTCCAAGTTACAATTTCATCTTAGACTACATATTATCTTTAGATCAAAGATTTAGGAAGGTCACTTTTACAAACTTTAGAATAGGTTCACTTTCTACACTCTAGAAAAATCATAGTGTCAATGAAATTTGTCATTGAACCTAGTCCTGTCATCATATCCTTTGTCCTACAAAGTCCTCCTAGCTCATTAGTCTAGTTAGGAAACTTGCCTTATCTTTGATCTTAGTCTTGCATTGGTTCTTTAACATAACTAAATTGACACCTTGGTTAGACTTTAGGTAGTTGGTACCCTCATCTCAGGTCTACAAAATTGATTACCTTAGAATCTTGCTTAGAATTTGGATATTTAGATATTGTCATTCTAGATTAGCATCATCTTAGACATTTCTTATCTTGCATTCAGAAAATCCCAAAAATATAAACTAGATTCATACTATCCATAGACGTAGTTTTGCATTCCTTTCATATTGAGCTTATCTTACATGGTTGAAACTAGGTCTAAGAGAAAAGAGAGAAAAGATGTTGAACCGAAATTAATTCATCAATCTATTCTCGTTGAGACCTCACAGGAATTTTTTGGAAAAATTCACCACTAGAGACCCTCAAGGACACATTAGATCAAAAGACATAGAGGTTGTTGCACAAGACCCTGAGTTTTCCTCTTTTGTAGATGAGTATCTAGCAAATGATCGCCAATGCTACTTAGCCAAATTGTTAGCTGAAGGTGCTACCTTACCTAAAAGATTTGATATTAGCACCTTAAAAACTCAACCTACACAAGGAATAAACTCAATAACTACTAGTACCACTATCCCTTAGGTTAGTACAACAATACCATCTAGCATACCTACACAAAGTACGATAGTCCATACATCTCCATTTAGTACATCTGGCATGGCATCGGGATTTAATTTCACTATAGGGGCACCATCCTCCACTCTGTTCAGTCCTCTTGTTGGGAACAAAAGATAAAAAATGATAGTTTCTACACCAATTGTTAGTGTCATGGGTACCATACCATAGTCAACAACCATACCTAGTGTTCATGTTGCTAGTACTATACCACATAATACACAGATAGGAGGAACTCCCTCTTTCCAATATGGAAATCAAAATCCATTCTCCCAAATTAGCAGATAAAATCCATTCTCCCAGATTGGCAGTCAGAATCTATTCACATAGATTCTGAATCAGAATCCATTCTCATGGATTCCAAGTCAAAACTCATTCACACAAATTCTAAATCTGAACACATTCACCAACATTCTGAATCCAAATCCATATCAAATACCAACATTCAATCAAAACCCATCACAATATGTTGGATTTCAGAATACATACATAGATCCGCATAATCCGGCCAACACATCTTTAACCTAGGTTGACATCTTGTAAACACAAATGAATGCACTACAAACACAAATGGATAACATGGCAGTGTCAACTAAGAAAACCATTTCAACAAAGGACATATGCCCATTTCCCTTTGATAAGTCATTGTACATGACACCTTTCCCTCATGGGTATGTCATATTGAATCTTCGTAAGTATAATGGAAAACAAAATCCAATAGAACATATAAGGGAATTTTCTACCATGTGCATAGATGTCTCTTATGACCCCACATATCTTATGAGACTATTTCCAAGAAGTCTTGTAGGAATTGCACTCAAGTGGTTTTCAGGTCTAGACTATGGCATCAAATCATGGGGTGAACTGGCTGAGAAATTTGTTGAGCAATTCTCCTTCAACATATACCATGAGATAAATATAGCAACCTTGTGTCACACAACACGATACAAAGGAGAAAATTTCATCACTTTCTTCCAGTGATGGAGGACTATAGCCAGTCGGTGTCTTGTCAAGATACCTAAAAAATAAAAAGTCACTATGTTCCAAGAAAACCTTAATGCAAAATTAAGGAGTAACTTAAGGGTACATTGTCACACATCCTTTTCAGAACTAGTGGAAAAAGGGGTTATAATAGAAAAGGATCTCATTGAAAAAGGAGAACTTAAGACACCAACATCCAACATAAATCCAATAAAACACCCCCAATGACAGAAACAGATTTTGGTCTTAGAACAAAAACGTTACCAATGATGGGGTGGTTGATGCTAAAACTATACAAGTAGGACCAATCATCACATTACAATGAATTAACTCTTCTTCCAACTTGCTTAACATTGTCAATCAACCTCCCAACATGATCCAAAATAATCAACGTTTGCAACAATAGAGGAGGTTTCAAAAACATGAGTTCACTGCCTTAGGGGAACCCATCGAGTTTGTATCCAAACAACTATTGCAACACAATCTTATACAACTTCAAGAGCCAAGAAAATATGATCCAAGACAATTTAAACCAATTTGGTGGGATGACAATGCCTTTTGTGATTATCATTGAACTAAGGGACATAACCTACAAAAATTTTTCCAACTAAAAAATATCATACAAGATCTTGTCAAAAAGAGAACTATTGAAGTTAGTGGATAGAAACAAAAGTCATCAAACACTAATCATCAAGTCTTTTTTGATCCACTACATGACCATGGGAAAGGAAATGTCCCTAGTTTGAGTAAGAAAACCAATATGTCGGCCAATTATGCAAATATCAAGCATGATTATAATAGTGGAAAAATCATTAATCATCTTCATGCCACCAAGGAGAATATCAATACCATTACCATCAATACAACTCTCAAGTTTGTTGTCAACACTCATCATACTAAGATCACTATCCAAGGTCCTCCATTGCAGCAAACCCACAAACTTCCAAGTTGCACTATAACTTACTTGATCAATTAGGGAAGACCCCCACCCAAAACTCCATCTTGGAACTATTATGTATCTCCCTTGAGGATCAATCTGTTTTAGACAAAGCTTTACAAAGCACCACTGTCCCTAATGATCTTGATGTCAATCATTTCCAGGAAATGGTAAGCTACTTGACAATAATCATCATGCCACATTCTCCAAACAATACTACACAACTAAAAAGATAAATCATAACGACCCTTTACATCTTGAAGTCCTTGTTGATGACACCAAAGTTAGACAAGTTTTGGTAGATGGAGGAGCAGGGTTAAATCTATGCACTTTAAAACTAATTGAGGCATTAGGTTTCTCAGAAGCATGCATAGACAACCAAAATTATTATCATTAAGGCTTATGATGACGAGGAACAAAAATCAAAGGGGGTGGTAACACTTCCTATCAGAATTGGTCCTATAATAATGCAGACAAAATTCCAAGTCTTGGATCTCACCCTTCCATACAACCTTCTCCTAGGTAGACCATGGATTCATGCCATGAAAGCAGTCCCTCCCATGTATCATCAATGTCTCAAATTCCCTTACAATGGCACTGAAATAACAATAGATGGTGACCCTAATCCATGCCAATATTACACCAATCTAAAAGTGATACCCCAATGCCAAGTGCCAGTAAACCAAGAGGCTTCATCATCCAATTCATCTCACTATTTCAATCCATCCACTCTCACTAGAACATCCACTTCACCTTCATTTCCTACCACTCCTGGGGTTGAGATCCAAGATAAGGGTTGTGGAGGATATTACATGAAGACGTCTTATTGTGTTAGCCATTTGTTTCCTCGTAAGTCATACGGTTTACCTACACTAGATAGGAGACAATATATGGACACTATACACATTCCTCCCACAACAACTTTCACTAAATGGGGAGAATTAAAAAAAGAAGCCGTAAATATAGAAGATGTCACCTCCTGGCTGTATAGGGAAGATAATGAAGAACCTTTCTCACTTGCTCACATTCCTACAAGTCTATATGGAAAAAGTTTCACAATCATGAAGAGCAAGGTATATAATGGACATAGTGGTTTAGGCTTAAATCAAGATGGGAGGATTGAACCAATCTTTGTTACTCAGTGGCCAAAAGGCTTAGGGCTTGGGTTTTAACTAATTCAGATTGGCGTTCCTAGTACCACATCACCCTTAATCAAGGAAGTAAGTTCTTCAAACCATATTGAGACATCTCATGAACCATCTAACCAACACTACTGTGACTCCCCCAACTCAAACGAATATGAGTGGGATTCCCTATCCTCCACCTCTTCCATGAACCTTGACGATCTATTTGGAGAACTTGACTTAATATTGAAATCCACAACAAATCCATTAAATTCCTATCCTCCAAAGAATGTGACAAAAGAAGAATGGTTTAAACATTACTATTGGGAATCTCTTGATCCTACCTCTTGGAAACCTGATACATCTGTTTCAGATAACCAAACCTTAGCATTAGGCCCACCTCTCAATCCACCTAGATCTAAACCGAAGAGCAAAAAGGACTTGGTACAATTCTTTTGTGACCATATTAACAACTTAGTCCTTACCTTGACCCCCTTGAACTTTGACAACTTTGATGATGACATGCCTTTAGTTTATCCCCAACTCATTGATTGGGACCAACAAGACACAATTGTTTTAGACATTTTTGAGAATGATGAAGCAATTGTTGAGTTACTGGGACTGAGATAAGGCATACCTAGTGGTGATCACAAGGCTAGTTTTACCATTGACTTGGACAACAAAGCATATTTTTGGGAACATGTTCAACCCTCCAGTCGTAAAAATGAGAAAAAGAATAAAAAAGATTAAAAATATGAGTCTCTAGGTGAAAATTGAAAGGCACCTCTAGATAATGAAAAAGGAAAAATAAAGGACTCATCTAAAGGAAAAAACCTCTTTGAGGCACCTAAGGATGGAGGTTTGAACATTCTCCCCTTTGCACAGGAAAATTCACCCATGCTCATTGAAGAATTAGTAGAAGTCAACATAGGAACAAAACAAAATCCTCAACTGGTTTATTTTGCAGCGTCATTGACAAAAGAAGAGTAGCCAAAATTTCACAACTTCTTCACACAGAGAAAGATAAATTTTTCTTCTAATAGGAAGTCTTAGAATCCTATAGACATCCCCCAAATTAATTGTAGCCTCTCTAGTAGGCAAGTGAAATGAAGAGGTCTCTAAGTGCCACCGCTCGCATAATGCCATTAGTAGACCCTGGTTTTCCTGAATGATGGGCATGTATGTCACACGGGGGAGACCCAAATGCTATAAGAACGATTTCTTTGGGCTCTGCAAACTATCTCCAAAGCAAAAAGTCAATGGTCTTCACTCTCAAGTATACACAGGGTCCAAAACAACCTACAATTGCATTATACATACCCCATGTAAGAATCAATCACCTATCCTAATGCACAGTGACAAAATCAAATGCTAGTCAAATGCATCATTACTTTTCAATTGTATTACAAGAAACCAAATGTGTCATTTTATTTTGCAAATGCATCATAAAATTTCACATGTGTCATTTTAAATCACAACTGCATATAGAAATATCAAATGTGAGTCAAAATCAAATGCGACTTATTACATCTACGCATACAAAAATCCATCATAAATGCAAATGTGATGCAATACATACAAATGGGTTGAACTATTCTTACATGCATTGAACACAAAGCACATGTGTTTATTCTAAATGCAAATGTGTAACTCTTTCTCATATGCGTCCAAACAAAAAATAAATGCATCAAACTTTTAAACACCTACTCTAAGTATCCTATGTGATTTTACAGATGCATTGATCTACATGCAAATGTGTTGATTACGTATTCACATGCGGCTTTTCAATAAAGTGACACATAACCAAAAATGCAAATAAATGCATAAAAGAGTGTGAAAACCAAAAATTCAAAAGTCAAGATCTAGGTACATACCAAGGAGTCCACATCGATCGGCCACCTAAAGGTGCGAATCCTATACACTCAATGGTGGGTGTGTGGAATGGGAGACATCTTCACTAAGGGTGCAAAGCAAAAACTTCAAATTTCCAAGCTATGTGGGTAAAAATGAATGGGTTTTTATCCCATTTTCTATTTATATCTAGGGTTTTGGTGGCATTCCTTTCTATTGGCCACATCAACTTCCAATTTCAATCAGCTCGTACACATCCCTAACACTTCCAACTTCAATTTCGTCAACTCCATTGCATTTATAGCTATCAAATTGACTAATTGGGACTATTTCCAAGTTTTTTGAAAATTTTCAAAAATTTGTCAATTCTCCCAAGGGGGCTTACCTTCACCTGTTTTACATTGGGGCATGACTGGGGCATATTTTTTTATCTATTTTCTTTGACACAACACCAAAATGACATTTTATCAAAGAGGGGCAAATGTAGACACTGAAATTTGGTCTAAGCCTGTGACTTCAATTTCTTCATAATTCATATTTCTATGGTCATGATTAAATAATGTCAATTATTTAATTATTTTCTAAAATTCTTCATTTCATATATTAATTAAATAATCCTAATTATTTAATTAATTCACACTTTTCTTTATTCTATCTGATTAATTAAATAAACTCTTTTTACTTAATTATGTTACTAATTAACCTTATCCTTCTTGTCAAATTAAATAAATTCTTATTTAATTTACCCTTTATCATATGTCAACTATAATTAAATAAATCCTTTATTTATTTAATCATTCATTTAATCCCTTCATCACTTAGACTTAGTTAAATAAATCTTATTTATTTAATTATTCTTCAAATATCAAATCTTGAATTAAATGAATTATTTAATTCATAAATTCTATTTTAATGCATTCCTCTATATTTAGATAATTGTGTAAGTTATCTAAGTATTCACTTTGAATCGACTCGACATCTATTTAATTCGGCCAGTTAACTCTTGATTTAATATTTGGGTTGCTTTCACAAGTAATCTCATTGTCATATCATTCAATCATCTAGTTCTAACTTGTTTGTGCGTACATGCGTATTAATTAAATATCTTTATTTAATTAATTAAATCTTGTGTGTGCATTGGAATAGAGCATTGCTTTAATCCTATCTATATCTTTGTCATGCAAAGACTATTCTTCTATTTTCGAATACCAAACTCGAAGATTAAATCATTTATTTAATATTTATTTCTATTTCTAGTTTTTATCACTCATGTCACTACTAACAGTTATCATAATGCGTGTCTAATCTTTTGATCTCAACCGTCCATTGATCTTTTGATCTTGTCATGTCATTTGAATGATCAATTTTCTATAAATTGACCTGTCCTTCATCATTTTCATCTCTCCCAAAATCTTATGACTTTTGGAAGCATATCTATTATTTGAATCTTCGATGTTTTACTAAAGCAATATCATAGGCTATACTTGCACAAGAGAAATATGAGGGAAAATATACTACAACGGAAAAATAGAGAAGGGCAATGGAGGTTATACATGGAATTACGTAGCTATTGGGTGAGATTGTTCAGTTTATTTATGTTTTAGGTTTCCTTTGCTCTCCGTTGTTTAGCTTAGATTGCATTAGAGATTTGATTGCATTGTTGTTTTCTTTTAACCTTTCATTGCATTTTCTAGATTCTACACATATGCTTCAAATTATGACACATCTACTATGAAAATACACATAATTTACTTAGACCTTATATTTCTATGGATGACACATATTATGTTGAAATTACATGACATAACACTTATGATTCAACATGTTTCTCATATCATACTTAACCTAGTCCTACTTCTAATTTTTATGCCTTTGTTATGCCACAAAATAGTCATACACTTAGGCATGTACAATTGAGGTGTGAGTTAAATTTTATACAGCTTTTATATGCCTTTGTTATGCCGCAAAATAGTCATACACAAAATAATTTATGGACCCTTCATGAAATTGGGTTTGTAGGTTTTTTTCAACCTACTCCACATTTTAAATTAGGTTTTGTACCATTTTTGGCATGTGTGAGGGTATTATCTTTCAGAACTCAAATTTAGAGACCTAGAGGGCTAATTAAGACTAATAATTGTCCATTTTGAAGGGTATATATTTCATATTTTAGCTTTCCATTATAGGGTGAGTTGTATCTCCATAAAGGTTATCTAAAAGTGCATTTATATTCCCAATAACCTACATAAAAATTATTGTCACATCATATTTTTCCTAAAATAAAGCTAAAAATGGGCTAAATAGGCCATATGTTGTGTTTCATATGTCGTGAGGCAAAACCAACTGCACCAAGAAATTCATGAAAGTGGGTCAATATTAGGGAAGGACATTTTTGTTTCCTAAGACACCTAATCATTTCAAGCTATGTTATTTTGGCACAATCTCTTAAGAGCCCTAAATGTAAAAAAATATCAAACTATGATAAAATATTTCTTAGAATCCATGGCACCTACAATTTTTTTGTCTGAACCCACAAATTCACATAGGTTATTGATGTAAGAGCATCCAGGTCCATGTGTAATCCTTTATCACCCAAAAATATTGTTGTGAAGCTTCAATTCAATTTCACAAGAAACACTCTTATAGGAATGTTGATTTGTGTTAGCTCTGGTTCCTTGCTTTTGTCTCTCTCCAAGTTAGAGTAATTTGGACTCTTCATATATTATAATGTTTGTTTTCAATCAAGCAATATTATTATGGATATAAAAGGCTTTCTAAAAATAAAAGGGATAAAATAAAGATCAATTGAAAAAATATGGGAAGTTGAAAAAGATCAGAAGAATTGGAAATGAACATGGTATCGATTAAATATATTAAAAAAAAAACTAGTTCCATTAGGGGGGAAAGGTTGTAGGAAGAGTACCAAGAAGGGAGACAAGGGTGGTATCATACAATGTAATGTACAAAGCCTTCATCGATGCTAGCTTGAAGACTAAATAGAAAATTGTGCTACATGAATAGGAAGATAGTAGGACCATGAAAGAGAGAGAAGGGGTGTTGGGGAGTAAAGACAAAACCAATCTCATTAAGTCGCGCCTAAAGGAGGAGACATAGTATAGTGTAGAAAAGGAATGTATGAATCTATGATGGCAGTTTGTTAATCTGTGAGCAAAAAAAGAGAGCTCATGTGAAAAAGAGGTGATTGAATGGGAATGGTTGATTAGTGAGAACTCTTAAGCCATATGGAGTAGGATTTGATTCATCTTAAGAGTCAACAAGATATGTGTGGAAGCAAATAAAATGGTTGCTTGTTGGGGATTTTGTAAATAAGAGGGTTTGTGACTAACAAGAGATAGAGTGGGGAAGGCAGTGAAGTGAAAACAAGTAGAGAAATCCCCCTCATACCTATGCCATGGGAAGTAGTGACATGTTGTGTTGAAGATAATGAAGGGAGGCACATACACTCTATTGGAAGATTCAAACAAATACATAATTCTTAGAAAAAGAATATAAAGTGCAGATCATGCCTAGATATATAAAGAGCAGTGTCATGGGTTGTAGGAAAGGATAGACTCATGAGGTTGTGTTGATAGGGAGTGTATAGTTGGAATGACTAGACGAAAAGAAGGGGAGAGTTGAATGAGGTTACATAGAATAAGAGAAAGTGGTAGATAGGTGCAGGGATGGGGCACTGACCAGCATACAGGTGAGGAGAAAATAAGAGAAAACTAGGAATTAAGGAAGAGATGTGCAACAGCAAGAGGTTGGTATATGAGGAGTAAGAAGGAATAATGAGTTGATATTTGTAACACAAATTAAACTTGCAGCTTGTAATTGCCTGTAATTGTAATGGTGAAATCACTTAATATTTGTATTTCAAATTTGTTTTCAAATTTAAGCATTTTTGTGTAATCGGAAATCAATCCAAATCAACAAATGTAATTGTCGGTTGAAGAATTAAATTGGCCATAAAGTTTTCTATAATTTGTGTATTGCAAATTTGGATGAGAAATTGATTGTGAGTGGTCTTCTTCATCAATTGGAATTAGAGCGAGAGGCTCTAAGCATGCGGATAGAGTGTTGAGAGAGAGGTGATTCACACGAGGATCTACGGGTGAAGAGGGAAGTGAGTAGAGGTTTCAGGGGACAAGCATATCACAAAATGTGAGGCAGCTTGTGACGGAACCTGTGAATAATGGAAGTGTGAGTGAAGTCCAAAAGTACCATTGTAGATGTAGAATTTTGGCAATTGAGGGATGGAAGGCACAAAATTGAAGTGTGACTGAGAATCTCAAAATCATCATTGTAGGTGAATAGATTCCTAAAAGATTGAGAGTAGAGAATGTAGAGGAAAGTGTTGTGTGATGGTAGATTATAGCAGATGAAGTGGAATCTTCATGAGAATCAAGGTACGATTACAACATGGAGGTTGCAAGGGTAGAGTTATAGAGGAGTTGAGAGAGAAATGAAATGGTTGTCTTAATGTGAAGAAAAAAAAAGGCATAGTTGTTAGACAGTGTGTATGAACATGTAGGTTGTGACTTTTAATGTATAGCTAAGTGCTAGGAAATTTGGATCCTCTCAAATAAGCATCCAAGATCTGTATCATCTTCATTAACTTTAATTTTAATTAGATTACCTCAAAAATATGTACAACTACGTCACAAAGTGGAATCAGACATAGTTCATTTCCCACATTAATCCTTCTGAGAGAAGCACATGTAAACTCAACTTCAACAACTTGTATAAATAGATTCAACAAATAGAACCATTAAACATGAAAGATGGTACAAAAGATTATAACACATAGATTTATGTTGGGAAAACAATTTTAGGTAAAAAACCCCACAATCCAAAAGATCTGAGCCATTATATTATTCAACAACAAACAGAGTTACAATACAATCTTAGGCTCATATCCTTTTCACAGAGGTTACATCTTGTTTCATTCTAGAGATAAACTGGCAACAACCCTGTTCTAATTCCCTCTCCCTTTTTTATTTACATTTCGTTGATCAACCTCTCAATCCATTACAAATAGAGAGAGAGGTTTCACAATCGAACCACAAAGAGAGAGAGGAGTCACCTCCTTTAGAATAGTATTCTACTTTTTCCAACCAACCCTCGAACAATCCTGTATAACAACTTTATCCTAACTCAGAACCGTTCAGTTCATCGTCTACAGTTAGATCAACGGTCAAACTATCTTGGACAATGAATAGTCTCCTATAACTCATCATGTTCATCAAACTATCAATCGACACATCAACAAGTCAACAAAGTCATTATTCTTTCAACTGAGTTGATCTTCACTTCCATTGGCTTGACTTTGTCTATTGATCATAGACACGCCAATCTCCAAAGTCTCCCCAATGTCTCTTTCAATCTGACATCTCAACCAAGCCTATCACCAATACAACGTCCATCAATAGGAGTTCATCATGTCATATTGAACGCATTGATGTCATTAAGTTCAACCACCTTTCAAACCATGTTATCAGCCTGAGTCACCCCAATACAAACCATCGGCTAGAGTCACACCAATGATCAACGGAAGCACCAACTATCATGAGATCAACCTTATTGACAAGAGAACAAGCATCACAAAAGGTTTCACCGAGGTGCCATGTCACACTGACAAAAACCTCATCTGAAAGAGAATAAGTAGCAGAGGTCTCACCGAGGTCCCATGTCACTTCGATGAAAACACCTCATTGGAAAGAGAACAAGCATCACAGAAGGTTTCGCCAAGGTCCCATGTCACACCGACGAAAACACCTCATTGGAAAGAGAACAAGAATCGTAGAAGGTTTCACTGAGGTCCAATGTCACACCGACGAACACACCTCATAAGCAAGACAACAAGCATCAGAGAAGGTTTCACTGAGGTCCCACGTCACATCGACAAAAACACCTCATTGGGAAGAGTTACATCGAATGCAAACCCCATCAACTAGACATGCTCAGTCACTAAGAATCTTATAGAACCTTCATGTCACCCTGACTAAATACCATTGGCCAAAGTCATACCAACATTCATGACAAGAAAACCCATCGGTAGGAGTCACAGTGATATGCATTAGGAGCAACTCCATCGGGAAGAGAACCACTACAAGTGACAAACTGAAAACTCACAATGATACCTCAAGTCAAACCAATCACTTACATCAACAAGACAAACTAAATGTCACATCGATATATTCATGAAGGAACTTTACAAGGAGAATTCAGATAAGGCTTAGTCACACCAATCTCACAAATAGTTCAAGATCACTTAAGCAAATCGGCCAAAAATCTTAGTGGTCACATCAAAATAACTCACTCAGAGGTTTAGGCCTGTGGGATTGAGGCACACAATTCCAACTCTAAGAGGTGACTAGAAGAGTAATGTGAGAGGTCACTTGTAGAGTGGAGAGGAAGTAATTGGCGGAGGAGGTCGGGCTTTCAGTGATGGAGTTTGTTGGAGATTGGTTGCAATCTTGAAAGGTGGTTCTATCACCTAACTCCTTTTTGAGCCCATGCTCACAAATTTCTTACCGGGTGTGTCTGATGCAAGAGCATCTAGGTCCATGTGTAATCCTATATCACCCAAAAATATTGATGCAAAACTTCAGTTCGATTTCATGGGAAATGGTCTTACATGCATGTTGATTTATGTTAGCTTTGGTTCCTTGCTTTTTTCTCTCTCCAAATTATAGTAATTTGGACTCTTCATATATTATAATGTTTGTTTTCAATCAAGAAATATTATTATGAACATAAAAGGCTTTCTAAAAATAAAAGGGATAAAATAAAGAGTAATTGAAAAAACATGGGAAGCTGAACAGACTGAAGGAATTGGAAATGAACATGGTATCAATTAAATATTAGAAAAAAAATAGTGCCATCAAGGGGAAAGGTTGTAGGAGGAGTACGAAGAAGGGAGACAAGGGTGGCATCCAAAAATGTAAGGTACAAATCCTTCATCAATGCCAGCCTGAAGACTAAATTGTAGATTATGCTACATGAATAGAACGATATTAGCGCCATGAAGGAGAGAGAAGGGGTGCTAGGGAGTAAAGACAAAACTAGTCTCATTAAGTCACACCTAAAGGAGGAGACATAGTATAGTGTAGAAGAGACATGTATGAATCTATGATGGCAGTTTGTTAATCTATAAGGAAATAAAAGAGAGCTTGTGTGAAAAAGAGGTGATTGAATGGGAATATTTGATCAGTGAGAACTCTTAAGCCATATGAAGTAGGAGTCAATTCATCCTAAGAGTCAATAGGATATGTGTGGAAGTGAATAAATGGTGACTTGTTAGGGATTTTTCAAAGAAGAGGGTGCACGACTAATAAGAGATAGAGTAGGGAAGGCAATGAAATGAAAATGAGTAGATGAATCCCCCTCATACTCGTGCCATGGGAAGTAGTGGCGTGCTGTGTTGAAGATAATGAAGGGAGGTGCATACATTTTATTGGTAGATTCAAACAAATATAGAATGGTTAGAAGAATAATATTAAGTGTAGATCACACCTAGATATACAAAGAGCAACTCCATGGGTTGTTGGAAAGGATAAACTCATGAGGCTGTGTTGATAGGGGGTGCGTAGTTGGAATGACTAGACAAAAAAAGGGGAGAGTTGAATGAGGTTGCATAGAATAAGAAAAAGGTAGTAGATAAGTGTAGAGATGGGACATTGACCAACATATAGGGGAGGAGAAAATAAAAGAAAAATAGGAAGAGACATGCCACACCAAGAGGTTGGTATATGAGGAGTAAGAAGGAACAGTGAGTTGATATTTGTAAGAAAAATTAAATTTGTAGCTTGTAATTGCCTATAATTTGTAATGGTGAAATCACTTAAAATTTATATTTCAGATTTGTTTTCAAATTTGAGCATTTTGTTGTGTAATTGGAAATCGATCCAAATAGAAAAATGTAATTGATGATTTAAGAAATAAATTGGCCATAGAGTTGTCTATTATCTGTGTATTGTGAATTTTGATGAGAATTTGATTGTGAGTGGAGTCTTCTTCATTAGTTATCTCGATAAGAACCTATCTCATTTTTAAATCCCCAATCAATTTGATCATGTTGATAATGTTTTAGAATTTATAAAAAGTGTCATTGTGTTCAATAAAAAGTTTCCAACAACTATATTTTATGTTTTATACATCATGGGACTTAACCAACTACACCAACACGTCTAATTTGGTGGGTGAATGCCATGGAAGGAATTTTCCATTCCCCAAGATAGCCTATCATTCTAGGGTACACTATTATGGTGCAATCTCCTAAGAGCCTTAACTGCAAAAAAACCATCAAACTATGATAGAATATTTCTTGTAATTCATGGTAGCTATAAAAAATTTAAGTAAAATTATAGGTGCATGTAGGTTCCCTCCACAATATCCTCTCATAATTTTTTAAATATCCAATCCATTTGATTGTGGTGACAATTTTTCAAAAGTTGCAAAAAGCATCATTTACATTTAGTGAAAAGTTGTTGACAACCATTTTTTATGTTTTGTGTGTTGTGTGGTTGAACTAATTATGCTAACATGTCCAATTGGTTAGGTGAATGCCAAGGAGTTCCTCTATTTATTTTGTAGGGCAACTGATCATTCTAGGATACACTATTTCGACACAGTCTCTTAAGAGCCTTAAGTGCAAAAAATTGTCAAACTATGATAGACTATTTCTTCCAATCCATAATACCTAAAATGTTTCTTTCTAAAATTACAAGTGCATGTAAGTTCCCTCAAAAAAAATCTCTCATTTTTTAAATCACCAATCTATTTGACCACATCAACAATATTTTAAAAGCTACAAAAAACATCATTTCTGTTTAGTGAAAAGTCATTCGCAACCATATTTTTTGTTTCATGCATTGTGGGGTTGAAATGAATACACTGACACATTTGAGTGGGTAGGCGAATTCTCTAAGAAAATTGATTGTTTTGGGCCACACTATTTTGGGCAGTCTCTTAAGAGCCCTAAGTGCCGAAAATTCCAAACTATGAAAAACTATTTCTTGTAATTTTTGGTACCTAAAAAATATTATTCTAAATTTAAAAATGCACATAAAATCCCTCCACAATAACCTCTCTGATTTTTTAAATCACCAATCAATTTGACCATGGTAATAATGCTTCAAAAGTTGCAAAAAACATCATGTGTATTCAGTAAAAATTTATCGACAACCATATTTTACATTTCATGTGTCATGGGGATAAAATGACTATGACAACACATCTAGGTGCATGGATGAATGCTAGGTAATTATTCTATTCATTCCCTAGGACAACCAATTGTTCTAGGCTACACTATTCCAACATAGTCTTTCAAGAACTCTAAGTACAAAAAACTTCCAAAATATGACAATTTGTTTCTCAAAATCCATGGAACCTATGCATGTTCATCTAAAATTACAAGTGCAGGTAAGGTCCCTCCACAATAACTCTCTCAATTTTTTAAATCTCTAATCCATTTGACTGTCCTGGCAATGTTTCAAAAGGTGGAAAAAGCATTATTTAAGTTTAGTGAAAAGTTATCCATAGCCATATTTTTTGTTTCATATGTTGTGGGGTTGAACTGACTATAAAAACACATTTGAGGTGGTTGGGGATAACTAGGTTAGGCCTCTATTAATTTTTGCAATACAATCGATCATTCTAGTCTACACTATTCTAACATATTCTCTTAAGAGCCCTAAGTGCAAAAGATTGTCAAACAATGACAAACCATTTCTCATAATTTATGGAACCTACAAATGTTTTTTCTAAAATTATAGGTGCACGTAGGTTCCCTCAATAATAACTTATCTATTTTTTTTTAGTATATGATCCATTTGATTGTGGTGACAATGTTTTAGAAGTTACAAAAAGCATCGTTAGCAGCCATATTTTTTATTTCATGAGTCATGGGGTTGAAATGACTACACTAACATGTTAGAGTGGGTATGTGAATTCTATGGAAAGCCTGTTTTCATTCCCCAAGAAAATTGATCATTTTGTGCTACACTATTCCATCGCAATCTCTTAAGAGACCTAACTGCAAAAAAATTCCAAACATAACATACTATTTCTTGCAATCCATGACACCTATAAAAATTTCCTATAAACTTAAAGGTTTCAAAAGTTACAAAAAACATCATAGTGTCAAGTAAGAAGTCATTGACTTGACCATATTTTACATTTTGTGCATCATGGTGTTGAAATTATTGTTCCAATACATCTATGTTGGTGGGTAAATGCTAGGGAAGGATTTTTTTCATTCCCTAGGATAGCCAATTATTCCAAGCTACATTATTCCATGTAGTCTCTTAAGAGCCCTAAGTGAGAAAAACTACCAAACTATAATAGACTATTTCTCAGAATCCATGGCACCTACAAATGTTCCATATAAAATTACAAGTGAAATTAAGTTCTCTCCACAATAAAATCTCTTAATTTTTTAAACCTCTAGTCTATTTGACCGTGGTGACAATATTTTAGAAGTTAGGAAAAACATCATTTGCATTTAATGAAAAGTTGTTAGCAGTCATATTTTATGTTTCATGTGTCATGTGGCTAAACTGACTATGCCAACATGCCCCAGTGAGCGAGTAAATGCTATAAAAGGCCCTATTTTGTACCCCATTTGTCTCGATCATTATAACTATTTAGCATATTCTCTTAAGAGCCCTAAGTGTAAAAAAATGTCAAACTCTGATAAACTGTTTATTAGAATATGTGGCACCTACAAATTTTTTGTTTAATCCCAAAAATTAACTTAGGATCCATCCATAATAAAATATCACACTTTTTATTATATCTAGACCATTTGATGGTGGAAACAATGTATAAAAAATTGTCAAAAGCATCATTTATGTTTACCTAAAAGTTATTGAGAGCCATATTTTGCATTCTTCATCTTGTGGGGCTCAATTGATTGTGTGAACCCATTGGTGTTTGTGGGTGAATGTTAGGGTAGGCCTTATTTTTCACTCCAATTATATCAAAAATTTCAAGCTACACTATTTTTGTGTAGTATCTTAAGAGCCCTAAGTGCAAAAAATGTCAAACTATGATAAATTGTTTCTCAAAATTTTTGGCATCTATGAATGTTCTTTCTAAACCTATAGGTGGATATAGGGTTCCTCTATATTATCCTATCTTTATTCTAGTCAAATATACATTGTTTAACCATTCCAAAATAAATGCATTCTTGCAAAAAACATTAGTTGAGAGTAATGTAATAGTAAAATATTTTTTTCATTCTATGTGTCATGGGGCACAACTGATAATGCTAGCATGTCAATATGGGTGGTTCAATCCCTCAAAACAACTAGATTCTTATTTTCTCATGGATAACCTAGGGTTATCCTATATATTACTATTATAACACTACTTTTTATGGATCTACAATAGTCATAATTAACTAATTTTCATTTTTTTGTGGATGTAATGACAACCCATTGCTAGATCTTAGTGTGCACTAACTATTCTTTATTGTTGCATGTTATTTTCATGGGGGTAAAGTTTCATGAATGTGTTGTACTTCAGTATGCTTTATGTGAGCATGAAATAATGGATTCTCAAACATCTTCAACACGCTTTGATTACCACAATACATATGTCATGCCTATAATATTCGCTAGAAAAACCTAACAAATTTTTTTTTTTTTTTTTTAGGTCTACTAATTAAGCTAAATAAAAGTCTTCAAGTGTTCAGGACATAACCCTAAACCTGATAAGAGCTTTACATCTCCAAGAATGCAATTCACAAATTTAACCATAGGGATGTCCATTTAATTAATTAGATAAGCTCTCCTTAAGATGTTCTAGAATCATGAGTCTTGTACTGGATAGGGTAAGGAAACTATTTGAAATAGTCTAGCTTTATAACCCTTAGAATGGGAATGCAATTTAATAATTATCCCCCCCTTTTTGGTTAATTATAAATATCTTTAGGTTGCCAATTGGTTATGACTCTTTAATAGAGGTATGATACCCATGGTTTATACATTGCTCTTAATCGACATCTTAACATCATATAAACATGGCTAGTGAATTCCAAATTCCCAAGAAGATATGAAACATGGATCGTGCACAACTTGTTTGGTTAAACAAAATTAAGGTCTTATTATACAATATTACGAATGATAAAGGGGTGGGTCTTTCTTACAATTTTATGAGGGCTAAGTTATGTAATATTCACTTTGAATTTTATGCTAAGACGAGCAATTTAGAATCTAATTTAATCATGGGAAAGTCTCTTGTTTAGTCCATAATCACGTAAGTTAATTACCACCTAAGATTGGTTTAGTTGGCATACCAATTGTTTAAATTTATAATCCCTTAATAGGGTCACCCTATATGCCAACACCACATGACTTTCATGTCTTTAAATGTTAAGCCAACTTGTATTTACTAATGACATGGATAATTCTAATATTGCTATTTTCCAATAAATTCAAAAACCAAAATTGATAGTACAACCCTCCCTTTTAGTTCATTTTTATTTTCCTATTTATTAATAGTTTTTTATTTATTATGGTACCTTTAATATCAACATGGATATTGATAATACTAACACAATAAAATTATATCTCTCTTAATATTAATGCATTATTGTCTATCTTAATATAAATAAGGTTAAACAAAAGAAAATATTTCTAACTCATATGTAGAATATCTATTTATTTAATTACCTTTTTATCTGAGACTAATAATACTGTATATAAATAAATATATTTACTCATATATAATGAGTTATATACTTGAAAGGAGAAAATTAATTAAACAAATAAAAAGAACCCTTCCCCTTCTTAAAAGAATGCTATTAATACTTATTACCTTACTTTTCCTTCTCTTCATTATAAAACAATATATTCCCCACCTTTTTGAATGGGGAGTAGGAATATTTTTATTTTTGTCTTTTAAAGATCAATGAAATAAGTGGTCTATAATTAAGATAGCCTTCCTTGGGTAACGTAGAAACTCATAAATCCTTCCCTTAGTAAATTTTTCTTTTACTAGTTTAAGGAATTATCCAAGGAATGGAGAAAGCGTGTTTTGAAATATTAAAGAGATAATAGTCGATGACAATTTAAATTTATTCCAACGTTTTTCACTTATTCAGATTTTTAATAAGTTTCGTTATTATTTCTTTCCTTTTCTTTTTTCTTTCTTTTTCTATTTACGGTGAGCCAATGCATTAGACAAGGATAAAATGCCTAGTGCTGTGATTGTTTCTTTTGCAGATTAAATACATATTCTTTCTGACTCGATAGAATATTAGGCTTGATGAGATGCGAAACGGAGAGATGCATTTAGATGTACGCAATGTATTTTATATTATTTGCTGACCAGATTAGATCAGATCAAATCGATCTGCAGGATGAGTTATGGAGCCTGAAAGTCCAGACTGCCATCAGATTTGTGCGTACCATCCCTCTTGTCCTGAGTGTTGAATGGCACAACATGGACATCTGTTGTAGTTCGGTGGATAGCGATAATTTTACTGATAGTAAATCAATTTGATCATACATAAATATGGTTGATGGCACAGGGTATTAACCAACACAGCATTAACACACCTGACAGATGTTGCAGATTTGAAATCTACAGCCTTGATTGAAAGATTCAGGCTACCTACGATGGAGCTAGGTGGAGAGGTTTTTTTTTTTGTCAGAATGATAGGGTAACGTGATTGACACTCTCGCCCAGGAATCGACTGTACCATCACAAGTTTGAACGAAATAGAGGAGAATAGAGTATTTTATTTTATTTTTACCTTTATGATGGACTTTGTCTGGAGTCGTCACCTTAGCATTCATATTGATATCGCAAAAACTTCTGATGGAACAATCTTATAAAAAAATAAATTATATTACTAATCAGGTCTTATATGCTGAGATTTTTTTAGACAATTCAAAGGTTCTTCAAGATCTTATTTTGCAGATGAGGATAACCCAAAGTTTAAATATCTGGAAGAGTAAAAGTCCGGTAACAGAAATCAAGGCATGGGATAAAAAAAATTGAAGAATTTGATACATGGCGGTTAGATTTAATTGCTGTTCGTTGCTAACCATTAATGCTATCCTCAGAAGATGGCTCAACATTTTCCAATTCAACACGACAAGGAGGAAGCACTGTTGATTGCTTTTATTGACTCCGGCGGAAACGTATTTTTAGGAAATTTCATCTTGGCGCAGCTCGAGGAAGTTAATAAGTGATTGACCTGTCTGGGAGGGATTAACGTACCATACCTACTATAATATTTGTTATGCAAGTAGTCGACAAAAGCTGACATGGTAAAAAGGTGTGTCTCATCCTCTCCTATTAGTTATTGCGAGCACTATTACGATTGCAGCGACCTTTTCGATAGCCTAACCAAATAATTGCACTTGATATCGACGCTGCCATGACCTATCTCTTATATCAACGCCATTATAAATGCAGGTTTTGAAAATAAAAGAAAAAGGGGCGCCAAGTCAACAACATAGGAGCAGGCCGGTAAGAAACACGAGAGAAAGTTTGGCGCTAGGAAGAATAGGGGAGAGAGCCTGGATTGAGAAAGAAAGAGCAGAGGGGCGACTAAGAGGCGACAGGTGAGTAGAAAAGACAGCGAAAAAAAAATTATAGAGGAACAATGCCATCTAGTATATATAAGAATAAAACAATACATAGTTTGTATAAGGGATTAAAAGGCCGCAGTTATAGAATGAAGCATAAGGAATACAGACGACCAAGTGAAGATTGCAGAGAGACACAACAAAAGCGTGTGGAAATATAGCAAGGAAAGAGAGTTGAAACAAACTATTTGTAATTGTCTGTAAAACTGTAATGTAAAATTTGTACTGTGAGTTTGAAATCTAAAATGATTTTATTGTGAACTTTTATTATTGAGCAATTGTGAATTTTGGGCAGGAAAAGGGAGCAAAGCGTGCTTCCTGCATCTCGATTTCTACTAGTTCCTCGACTCATTAATTTGTATTTGATTTCCTTATACCATATCTATTAAATTTGCGGCGGTAGATTATTCATTCTGGGTTCCATGTAATTTACTTCTATCTCTGTGTCATTTTATTATTATTGTTATATTTTGTTTAAGTATTGATACTTTCATTCACAGCTACCTTTTCAAATTACATAGATATTAAATCAACGGAAACTCAAATGGAGATAAGAATCAACCCACCTGTAATATTTGTTATTGCTATAACTAATCATTGCTTTTACATTTGAATCACGTTTTCGCTACAGGTAAGTTTGTCTATTTATTTATTTATTATTATTTATCTTCAAGTTCAGTCACGCTCCAATTTTCCTATTTGCAGAGAACAAATTAGGGAAAACAATGAAGAGATTGTACACAACTACTTTCATATAGCTCTATGTTTTCAAACAAATGATCAATCTTCCAAAGCCTAATTTCATTTTGAGCACAACATAAACCACAGTGCTCCAACCTTTCCTAATTTCATTTTGAGCACAACATAAACCATAGTGCTCCAACCTTTCTCCTTTACACTCAAATAAACATAATATCAAATGATTGATTATAAGGGTATTTATTTTTCTTTCAATATCCAATAACTTTAAGTAGACAACAAGAGGGGAATTTGAACATCTCTACTACATCCATTTTCAACATAGCAAATCAAAGAATAAATAGGCTCGTTTCCTCCTTTCCTTATTATGTTAAGAAAAACACTCACTTTCCATGTTACAAATAGATTTTAAATAAAATACAGTGAAGGACACTCGACCGAATAAGGCTTGCTCTCCACCCTACCGTAATGGCGTCATGGAGCCTCGTGGGCTCTAGCCATACCCCCGAGCAAGAAATCATTTTAGCTCCATGAAAATAAATGGAGTCTTCTTCGATTTTTACACGGGATTCAACTAATATAACACTAATACATACATCTAAGTTCTCTACCTTCTATTTCAAACCATAAGCTCCTACATTATTTCACTTTCTTACAACTAATCAACAAGGGTAAATGGAAATAGGAGGAACTTATCTCTTTTCTGAAGGGATTGAACTCTTGCACCATCTTTCCTCTCCAAGCCAAAACATCTTGATCACTATCTTCCCAAAGAGGTGGACTCCTCTCCTCTTCTCCTTCTTCCTACCATCTTCACTCGTGTTCTCCAAGAAGAGAAGTGGGCCATACCCAGATCTTCCATCTTCTTGAGATATATAGGAATCCTCCAAACCTACACTCTTTCCCACAAGTGCTCACACATGTGTGAGTCTTGTGCCAATTCCAAGAACTTTTGGGGAGTGGGGAGTTGAGAGTGACAAGTCACTTGTCACATTCATGAATGACTTTTGAGGGGTCTTTTCACACTCCAAGGACAAGTTCACATGTCAAAAAGGTTCCAAACCCATAGGTATAGGTCCTAGGGGTCTAATCTTGCTCAAAAACCAAAGAAATTGACTCAATAATCCCTTTTTAAAACCCATAAAAGAATTCATACGAGTTTTGATCTTGACCAAGGGTTCCAACCCCAACCAAACTCACCTCACATATCCCACAATTGGATTCTACTCAAACATAATCACCCAATCAAAAATATAACCTCGAACCCTTCTAAGTCAAATAGGGCTACACTTATAAACTTCCAAAGATGTATCTGATTTGATTCCAATATTTATCCATCCTCCTATTTGCATATTCGATTCCTGCACATTACCAAGGTCAGCATGATTAGATCATATATCTCTTCATATTATTAGCTAATCTAATTCACATAATTTTCACTCATGAACTATTTACTCATTAATACATCAAATGAACCTAGATTCAATTTTCATTATAAACCAAGGAAATACTCACTTACTCCCATACAAGAATATAGTCAATGAAATAGTCACTCCATCATTTTGTTTACCACCTTAGTAATTCATTTTAAACTCCTATTAACGATAAACCATTTACCAAAATTTAATATGCCAAATAATCCATCTCCTTCAAGTTATATCCAACAAATTCATATGTGCTTCTACCATAATTAAATCAAGGTTAATGCCCATGAATCATAAAAAGAGTTTCATCATTCATTTCATCATAATCATCATCTAACTAATTGTTTGATTGAAATACAATGGGGGATACAAAACGAGGTCTTACATTCACGGTAGCATAAGCAAGAATATTATCAATAATCACACTATTTTTCATCCATAATACATCTTACCATCTATTTAGGATCACATAAAACATATTAGGTCTTTACCAATCACATGCAAGGTGGGGCATTACAACATAATCAAGAGATTAAGTTGTGGGTAAAAAACTATAAGTCATATTACTTTACATGTTGCTTCAACAACTACTCTTTACTCGACTTTAGTGGATGACAATGCAACATTAGGATTCTTTTTATAACTCCAAGAAATAATAAAAAAATTAATATTGAAGTAGTAACCAAGGGTTGATTTCTTAGAGTCTATGCAACCTTCCAAAAATGAATATGAAAAATCAAAAAGTTTAAATCTTCTAATCCAATTACTTTGAAACTAACCCATTACTTTATTTTGGATGAATTATGAATGTAGACAAGGTTCCAACTACAACAAACATGTTTGGATGATTAGTAGTCAACTAAATTAAATTTCCTAACAAATTCTTACATAGTGTTTCATCAATTATATTATGATTTGATTCTTTAATCAACTTAGTTTCTCCAAGGAAAAATCATTATTATACTCAACACTATAAGATTAAATCCAAATAATATCTAAAATTTTAAAGATCACATATAATGAAATATTAATGAAAACTCCTATTGCATGCTTACTATAAGTTTTCCATTGTAAAAATGTCATCTTTGTGACAATTTTGCTAAAACAACCATATCATGAAAAAAATTAACTATGTATTTAATGGCTTCACATGACATTGTGGTTACTATTTTCAACCTAGAAAATAATCTATCACAACCATGTTTTGCACAAAGTTTTCATTGAACTATAATTTAAAGCCTCTTTTGATAAAATAATTGATGTTCTCAAAACCTTAAAGACAAATCTTTCTTCTTCATGTGTGACCTTGAAAAGGCCTTTTTCTTAATAGTCTATCTCATTGGCTCTTTAATACTTAACATTCCAATGGTCAATAATGACCACATGTCAAAAAACTAAAGTATTAACATAGAACATGCATTTACATGTCATCAAATAATTTACAATAAATAGCAATGATATTCAAAATGACTAGGAACTCAATTGTTATTTTCATGGTGGGTATCTTTGATACATACACACAACACCACTAATAATTTGTGGATCTACTCTTAAGTTCTTCATGCTACATAATGGTACATAAACATGAAAATCAAAAACTCATATTACACATATGTGACTTGAAACAAAGGCATGATTGAAACATCCACATAGGTCAAAAACTAAAAGCAAAGTATATTGTAGAATAAAACTTGTAGATCTTAATTAGTACAACTTGGAACCATTAAAATATATCAACGTAAAAATAATGAAAAATTCAAAAATATATTGGTAACAATTAAACTAAGACATCATGCATATTCTTTTCATGGAATAAAAATTGGAACATAAGCATTCTTATGTCAAAAATTCTATAAATCTATAAATATATGATATCTAAAAGTCAAAAACTAGAGACTAATGAACAAATATCTAACCATTATTAAAAGAATGTAGGCAAATCCAAAGTTGTGTCATTTGGAAAACCTTTGAGAATACAATTTTAAAAAACATTTTTCCACAAATTTTTACAAAAACCATATATTTTATAAAAAATGCCTACAAAACACCTTGCATGTAACATAAGCCACACACACAACTATGATGCAAATATGAACTCATTCACACATATAAAACACCGAAAACTATACAAAGATGATATTTTGATTTTGAATGGTGGATTATTACAAATGTGTAATATATATATTCAACACACTATAAATTTTTAAAATGCATCTACATGCACCCAAGAGCTCTAAGTCACCATATGACAAACTCTATAACCTCCATATGACCATTTATCGAGAGGACATGCACATGATCTCTAGGTCACCATATGATTTACCTCCACAACCTTCATATAGCTATGTATCTCTAGGGGGCTAAATAGGAGTATCAAATATCACATAACTAATGCCACAACCTCCCAATAACTAATGAATTATCATATATCATCAACTAGGAGCTCCAAGTCACTATATGAACAAGTCCATTAATGGTGATGAAATCTAAGGAAACTTGCAACATGATTTATAATCCACTCATTAAAATTAATAAAATCCCCCATCTCAAGCTTCAAAAGCTTAAATTTCATTTCATCAAATCTATCCACCTCCATTATAGCAAAGCATAGCATAACTATATCATGAAATAAGATTAACTACAAAAAGGTCCTATAAAAAAAAGGATTAACAATTTCACCATGATTTGATACGAAATGTTTCACCTTTGTCTATATAACCAAGGGGTTCTCTTTGCAATCCCAATCCATTGTAATCTCTCATTTGTATCCTTTTTATTAAATAGAATTATCGTCTCATAATTGATCTCTCTTGTGATGTTTTAGAAGTTCTTAGATCTTGGGTGGCTACAATCTTCAACCAAATCTTGTATGTTATAAAACATTCTAAACTAAATCTTACAATAAATTCTTTTTATTTTATTTTTACTTTCTAAAAAAATTAGATAATTTGTTTATAACATTTCAAAGGTAGGTACTAGGATCAAAATACTTTTATAATGTTTTTTGAAATATATATTAAAAATTAAAATTAAATAATATAATTTAGAAATAATATTACAATCATTTTACTATCACATTAATTTTTAATGAATTAAAAATAATAAATGTGTGTACTCTATATACTTTGATATGACCTATAGAACTTGTAAAAGTCTATACACTTGGATAAGTCAAGAAAATCAGTTCAATCTAAGAGATATAAACTAAATCATTAGTACCAACAACACTTAAAAAACACTCTTTGGTATCATTGACAAAATTGAATGGATTTTAATTTGTTAGTAGCCCAATTAATTATAAGAGAATTGCCTAAAGTGGGTTTCATAACTTTTTTACATGATAGTGGACATGCATTCTAAGCTCTCAAGAATGAATCTACATTATGATTTATCTCAAAATATATAAAATGTATTCCTCACTAGAATAATCAACTTATTGCAGCATCTAATACAAAAGCATCTAGAATGATCAATATCATTAGTTAAGCATTAAGTGAGCTATATTTTGATGATGATCTACTACTTCTTTATGATTTTAATACTAATAAATGAATGCAATGTAAATTTGAGCACATTAGAAATAGTCTTCAACAACAAAATTATACATTTCATATTCAACAAGAATATCATCTTTCCAAGATTACCATGGTAAGACGTCAACAAAAATAAATATCAAATCTTCATAATAGACATGTATTCAAGTGAATGTGATACCATATATCTTTTATTTAACATTTTAAACACAAAAATATATTGACTTAATAAGTACAACCTCAAACCATATATCAGATACAAAATGAGGAAACATGTATACTATCATATCAATGATATCATGTCTATTTTATTTTATTTTTAAAATATCCGCACAAGGAGTTTTATAAAGAGAAGAAACATGCCAAATATTACATATTAAACAAATAAAATAAAAATGAAACTAAAATAAAAAAATAAATCTAGTGAACAAAATAAGAGATGTGTATTGTACATACTACTTTAATCCCATTTGCAACATTAATTTTTCTATCAAAAAATAAATTATATTATTACATTATTTCAAAAAAGATGCAAACCACTAAATGACACTTGTTTCAATTTTAACTTTGATTCAATCTATAAAAAATAATTTTATGGGTTTTTCCATAAGTATAATAATGGTTATTATTATTTTATTTTAAACTAATTTAATAATAATTTTACATCATTATAGTCAAAGGATTGACTTTGATACAAATTAATCTTTTATAAGTTCACATTTATAATTATAAAAATAGGGTCAGATATTTTATTAGATAAAAGCTTAAATAAAAATTTATATACAAAATTTAAGTATATACAAACTATGATAGAATATTGTTTAAAATAAATTTTGTATGATGAATATATTTGCTATTATTTTTGTTTTTATTTTAAGGAGATATATTGATATATGTATATATAGATAAATGACATAATTTTATGTGGAGAGTTTATTTTCTTAGCTTATCCATCTCGATACACACATGTCTCCATATACTTACCTTGATTTTAGCCTTATGTATAAATAATTTGATATATTTACTTAAACTACACATTCATCCATACACCTACTTTTATAGGCAATTGCCACCCACCTTGATTTGATCATTTTCCTACCTAGGATAATTTCTATGATCACTAGGTGACCTTGCAATCATGAACTTGATCCCTTCTTTAATAAAATACAAATTTAAAATTTGGTCAACTAGACCCTTTATTTCCCACCTTAAGTAAACAAAATACACATTTGGTGTAATATGAAGATATATGTTAGTATTTTTTTAGACTACAAGATTCGAGTAGCCCCCCTATAAATTGTGGTGTGCCTTGTAATTTTTTTTCATGTGATCGATGACGCTAGTGTGATACACCCTCTATTACCATGAATATGAGGGGGGGATTAGACCTCGTGACCTCTTTCCTACAACATGATGCTTTATCCAATCAAGCTAGGACCACCACTCGATGATATATGTTTAGATGGAGGAAACAAAATAGGTTTGAGATCTTATGGATTAAGATCAAGTCATTGCAACATCCAAATAATAGAGAACCTGCAAGAAGATTATCTAAACATGCAAATGTAAATGCAAGACTCTAATCTACTTGTGAGGAAATAAACTAATTATATCTATTACACTCCCCAAATCACTTGAGATCTTGTGTAAACAAAATGACTCTCAGAAGCACACACACAAGAGACTATGATTTATTGGATATTCAAATGCAAGATATAAAGACTATTGCAAAATCTAAGAAATTAAAACTATAATTTGAGAAGAAACTAGCATGCAAGATGAAAATGATAGCTAGATTGCAAGTGATATTGATAGAGATTCAATGCACATATTAGATGATCCCAAAATGAGGTAGAGAGGTTGTTTAAATAGATACCCTCAAGAGAAAGTCAAGCATCGGGGTAAATATGGGATAATGGGAGATCAGTGGTATAGGAAGAATAAGTGGTAAATGGTAAGTGGTAAGTGGTAGGATGAAATACTAGAGGGATTTTATTTAATAAATAGAGAAAATGGATATAAGGTGCATGTGTTAAGGATAGAATAATATTTATCAGATTAATTCAATGGAAGATATGAAAAGAAGAATGGAATGAGAAGAATAATAGATAAAAATGAAATGATAGGACATATTAAGGATATAGAAAATGCCTAAAGAAAATTAAAGTTAAATGAGGATAAATTTAACAGACAATTTTATGTGTCTACATTTTCCCCCTCTTTGAGACAATGCAGCTTGTCACGTTGTTTCAAAGAAAAATTGATCAACTGATATATATGCCCCAAAGAGACCCTAATAAGGATAATGACAAATATGATATGCCCCCTTGAGAGATTAATAAAATGGATTGCAAGGATATTGATCTCCCATATGATTACAGGAAAATGAATAGATGATTAACATTACACAAGTGATTAAGCAGAGATGTACATTTTATGGAAATGCATAGTAGATGGGCGTAACTGGACAATTGATGGAAATGATTAGTATAGTTGGGTTGACAAGTTGATCAACCTGATTGAGATTGATGCTTGTGCAAGACAAGTTCATACAATGATTGATTGATTGATCAGGGGGTTATGAGATTCTGAGAAGCAAGTCTATTGATTTGAGATTTGATTCAAGAGACATAAATTAGTTGAACAAAGCAATTGATTGATTTCTCTACGACAAGGAAGATGAACAAAATGATGAAGAGAAAACAAAAGGGAAAGATAATGAAAGAAATGAATCATGAAAGGGAAAATGCAAGGTGATGAGAAATCTTGTGCTTTTTAAGTTCTTTTATCATCATAGAGCTTATTATGTCACAAATTAGTATAAGTATCTAGATAACATGAACATCTAGACGACTTGAATACTATTTACATTTTTATTTAGCAGTAAAGTATAAGAATCTAGGTATAAGGACCTTAGATGACCTGAATACTTATTGCATGGAAAACACTATCAGATAAGGAATGCTCTCATCCACACTAGACTCATAGTTCCTAGATGGTTTTGGATAACCATGTCTTAAGATGAGTCCTCCTATAAATGAGAAACAATCCACAAAAAATATACAAGTGAACATGCCCCATCCTTGCCTCTCTAGTGCAAGACATCCTTGAGAAGCTAAAAGACATGCCACCAAAGATAAAAATCATAAATCAATCAAAGATAAACAATCAAACATGCATCATGCTTCAATGTTGGAAGGATTTTTGTTACAGTTTATGTGTTTGGTTGGATTTATAAGATGGGTTGATATGTATGTTATAATTTTTTCTTGATTGTCAATCCTAGTGTGGTTTTATTTTGTTGAAGTGAAAAGTGGTGTGATGATCTCAAAGTGTCATTGTTTAGGGATTTTTGAAGTTATGTGATTTTTTTTTGGATTTTCAGAATCATTGATTTTTTTTTGGATTTTTGGAATATGTGATTTTTTTTCACGACATTTTACAATTCTTATGGATTTTTTGAAGTTGTAAAGATGGAGTGAGATGAAATGTGATAGATGACTAATTGAAGGAACAAGATCTTCCACAGTAGAGGTAATGCAACCATGGATAAATGATAGATCAAAAGGAAAGATTCACTGCAAAAAATGTCACACAAGCAACACATCTTTTATCAAAAGATAATAATGGTTGGTTGATTGGATGCTAGGAATGATCGATTCCAGAGGGCATGATGATGATGATGATGATGATAAGTACTTAGGATCACTGATTCCTCTAAGTACGATAAGATTGATGATTGTTGATGCTTGATTGACAAAAGATATAAGGATTGGATAATGTTTTATAGTTAGGCTCCAATATAATTTGCATGATAAGATTCAAGGTTGCAAAGAGACATGATGACCCACCCTATGGTATTATAATCATGGATAAATGATAAGGATGTGAACTATGATGGAATGGTAATGCATAAGGTATGAAAGGGAATCCAAAGCATGCATTTGTAATTTTTCCCCTAATCTCATCAAGAAGAAAGGAAGGAAATGGGACACGGATTTTGATAAGCTAAGAGATATGGAATGGAAGAATGCAAGGATAAGTATAATGAATAGGATGATCAAGATCAACTAGATAGAATATGGACAAAAGTGCCTAAATAATTTTCCCCTATTCCTCATCAAGACCAAGGAAGGGAAGAAATGATGTATTTAAATAGAATGGTGGAATATGGATAAGGTGAAGGATATGGTATGAAAGATATGGATAAAGTGTATAGGATAAGATGTATGGCATTCAAGAAGATCCTTAACCTTGTCAAGATCAAAGGTGGAAAGGTAAAGGATGAACCTAAAGAGGATAATGGATATGAATGATAGGATGGATGAAACTTACCCCCAAGTCTAGAGTGCAAGAGGAATATGGAAGATAGTATATGTATGATAGTGAGATGGAGGAAGGATTCAAACCATCAAGTTTCACAACTAATATCCCTTAAATATGTGCTCTAATAAACCATGGAAATGAAGATTAGACTCATAAACATTGGTAGATTAATGGTATGATGGAAGAAGCTAAGGAATTATGCAAAGGTTTGGATTAAAGGGGGATAATGTGGGATGGATGTTGGATAATGGATAGGAGGTTGGAATGCTTTTTTATGGTTATACAGAAAGGATGGCAAGATCAACATTGACACACACCTTGAAGGGTGGTCGAGTGATGGAGGAAAAATGGAGTTTGAAGGTGATAAGTTTTTAGATGGGTGATTGGAGGAAGCTTTTGGATTAGAAAATTTGGATGCCAATTTAGATTTTATTGCTTCTACGAGACTTTTAGGAATCCACAGAGCTTTTGATGTTGCTTTTTGCTTTGTGGGCCTTTGTCACCTTTGAGATTTTTATTTTTAATATATGGGTGAAGCCACAATAGTGGTTTACAATTGAAGTGAGGAAGGAAAACTCACAAATAATGAACCCAAGTCAAAAAATGTGATTTTGGGGGTTTGTACGAACCTATTGGTTTGATCAATCCCATAAGTGGTTTGGTCAAACCAAGATTTGAGCGAAACCCTTTGAATTTGGCCACCAAAAAAAATAAAAAAAATGCATTTGAAAGGGATTTGAATGAACCCTAGAGGTTTGTTCAAAGCCCTAGGGGTTCGTACGAACCCCCCTTATCCCTCATCCCCCCTAAGACACAAAAAATACCTAAATTTTGGCACTTAAGAGCTCAAGCTGAGGATGAAAATGGAGGAATCTTTACAAAACCTGACTAGAATCAAGTAGTCCTACGAATGAGCTATCAAAGGAATATGATTTTAATATATTTTTGTTTTATTATGTATTTGTTTTCGTAGTTTTATTAAACATAGGTTTTTCATCAAAAATGAAGGTCTATGTTCTACACATGTGGAAAAATAACAAATTATCAAAATAAAAAATAAAAAAATGAGTGCACTAGATATTGAAGTCCTTGATCCAAAAAAAAAATAATAATTTGAATTTTGATATATACAAAAAAAGTTACGCATTATACATCATGCTATGTCTAAATTGTAATTGGTTTGACTTTGAAACTTGATTAAAGAAAAATTATTCAATAAAAAACTATCTAACCATGTGAAAGCACTAGATATCATAGTTACAAATCTAGATTTGAAAGAATTAGAATTTTATTCTTCAAGGAAAAAAAGTTATGTGTTATACAGTGTGCACCACTTTTTAAAAATGGTGTTTTATGAAAAAATCTAGTTTTCGTGGGAGATGGAAAAAGAAGTACAATCTGATTCCAAAAATTTAGACAAAAATATTTTTAGAATCTGAAAACAAAATGTGACAAGACTCTAGTTTGCATCATCTTTGAATTCATCATGGTTTAGCCACTATAGGTTCCTAGATGTGAAGATTTAGTTAAAAATAATAATTTTAGTGTCCAGTTTGGCCAAAAATTGTAAACCACTATTGTGGGATCACCCATACGGGCCTTTGTGACCTTTTAATTTTTAATTTTTAATTTATGGGCCTTTGTGGCCTTTGATTTTTTTTCTTTTGACTTTGGATTAGATTTTCTTTTATTTTTTGCATGCCTCTTTGAGGAGACATGTTGATCCTTTGATATATGTGGATTTTGATATGGAAGCTTTTGACATTTGGCACCCAAATTGTTTCCAAAAGCAATGGGATGGGTGGATGGAGATGAATGATATGGAGGTATCATGGATGGGTTGATGTAGGTAGAATTTTGAGAGGGCATCAAGGATGTATGCCTTTGTTGTTCTTAATGAATAGGAGATGGAGGGATGTAGGGCCCCAATATGGATGGAAGGGTTGATGAACTAGGGTTTGGATGATAAGGACCAAGGATATATGGAAGGTTTGATGGAATAGGATAAGGATCTAGGATAGATGGAAGGTTTGATGGACTACAATACTTGGGTTTATTTTGATGGAATCTGGAGTTACGATGGGTACCAATGTCTTGAGTGTGAGGTGTAACCAAGGCCATGATAATATGTATTTTATTGGATATAAAGGGGTTCTAGGATACCTTGTTCATGAAGGCCTAATCCTTTTCCTTTGTAGTTCATACTTTGACACATTCATTTGCCAATGAGATATGTATTATTTATGAAAAAAGATGCAAGTACATTGTGAGGTGGATGTGATATGGAAGGAATAACAAGATCTTGGAGTAAACCACCTTGGATGAAAGTGAGGGAACCCATTTGGTAGGTAAGAGGATCATGGATAGCTTGAATAGGGGTGATACACTCTTGTCGAGGATTATGATCATGAGGGGAATTAGGATAGATGGTAGGATCTTGACATAGGGATGATGGGGTACTTCGATCTTGACTTGGAAAAGGATCACGAGGTGTAGGAGATGGAGTAGTTTGATCTTTATTAGGTATGGAACCATCATGAAGTGGTATGAAAGGAATATCTTGGTCATAATAAGGTTGAAAATCATCATGGAATGAAGGGGTATCCTTGAGTTGAGGTATATCTTGATCCTGATGAGGAAGGGAATCTTGATATTTTGTGGAAATTATATCTTGATCATTGAACATGATGGAATCATGAGATGGTAGGGATTCATTAGATGAGGTGGAAGGAGGACTTGGAAGGATAATTTTCTCTTGAGATGGAAGTGGATCATCTTGGATGAAACAAAAAGAGATAATGGGATCATCATTAGGTTCTTGAGAGTTGGGATCTTGGTCAAAGATTGGAAGGGCTTGTGGATTTTTGGTATCATTGGATGGAGTGGAAAGAATACCTTGATCTTGATGTGCAAGGGAGATTATGCTAGCATGATTTGTACTAAGAGATTTACATGAATCATTGGATGTATATGGTATGATAGGAGAGGATGGTTGGATGAAATTGTTAACTTGGGTGGAACAATCATAAGGTTTATTTTGACTTATGGGGGATGATGATAGATGCATGACATGGTAGGGTTGCACAATATTATTTTTGTTTGAGGAATTATATTTCTTTGCACATAACTCTTCAAAAATTTTATCAAAAAGGGTCTTGGATGATGGGGATGATGTATTCTATGCTACTAGTCTTTGGAGATAATTGTTAAAGGATTCTTTGGTTGATGGATTAGAGCTTGTGAAGTTGGATGGTGATGTTGGTTTAGGACTATTATGCTTTGAGATAGAAATTTTAGTAGATGGCGATGGAGGACTACTAGATGGAGTGGTGTATGATTCCAAACTTAAGGTGGTATTTCCCTTATCAAAAATATCACCAAGATGACCTAAGATTTCTACAAAGTTTTCATCATCACTAGGATCTACAAATTTCTCATTACCACTAGGAGTAAAGTTTGACCCACCTTCGAGGATATATGGTTTTTAATTATCTTCATGATTAGGAAAAGGGGATCTTGAAATTATTGCCTTGGGATTTGGATTGTCTTCATGACTAGGTGAATGGACTACTCGAAGTATGACCTTTGGCTTTTGACTAGGATTGTTAAGGATTAAAACCATTTTAGGAAGTTTTTGGGATGTTTAGAGGATGTTGTAGAATGATCAGTGAAATTTTGGAAATGTTATGAATGGTTTAGGGATGGTTATTATGATGGATGAAGGTTATGGAATACAAAGGTTGTGATAGGTGATGATGTTTTAGTTTCTTTTGCATCAACAATACTATCATTGACTACATTCTTGTTCTTTACCCAAAAAGGTTTCTTGTTATTCAAACTCGATTTTTGATCTTTGTTATTATTAAGTTTAATAGTTCCATCATCAATGAGATTTTTTGCAAGGAATCTAGGAATTTCAGGTGAAGTTCCCTTCAAATTTTGACAAAAGAGTTCAACCAATTCTTGATCAGGAATGGCATAAGGTAATCATTTTGTTAAATGTCTCCATCTTTATAAAAATGACACAAAATATTCATCTTGTTTATGTTTAGTGTTGAAAAGGTTTGTCATGGTCACTTTAAGGTCACAATTGAAACTATAATTAGAGACAAATTTAATAGCCAATTCTTGAAAGGATTTGATGATTGAGGGTAATCGTGAAAACCATTCCATAGCCTCTCCTCCTAGACTGCGAGGGAATAATCTCATAAGGTATGTCTCATCAACTGCAAAGTCCATGGTAGTAGCACAAAATTGTCTTAGGTGGTCTTTAGGATCACCTTTTCTATTATATTTATCAAGTTTTGGTATGTCCTAGTGGTTAGGGAAAGGTGGCATTTCTATGCTCAAATCAAAGGGATAAGGACATATATCTTCAATGGAGAACTTGTGAGATGATTTTTTACTATTCTTGAGAGTATCCAACTCTTGTCTCAATGTTCTAAGATCATCAAAAATAGGATTGTTTGTAGGTGTAGCTGTTGATGTCCTTGAAGATCTCTTGTAACCAGGTTGTAGATAAAAGGTTCTATGATCTTTGATTCTATCATTGTTGTTTGTTTTAGGATGCTTAGATTCACTAGATTCATGTTTGTAATTCATTGTGAGTAAGGACATGCCAAAATTAAGAGGTAGTTTGATTCCATCATGAACAAGGGCCTTGAAATATTATTGTGGATTATGTTTGACTACGTCCATAAGTAGTTTAGTGAATCTATTATCATGAAGTGCTTCATCTATAGTGGATTGGGTTATTTCTTTGTCATCAGTTTCACTTGTATCACTAGTTGCAACACTAATGTGATATTCCCCATCAAAGTCTTTTCCCCAAGGGTTCCCTTCCTCTTGAAACATTTTTGCTCTTGTTCTAGGGGTCATAGGTGATCATTCTAATTTTCAACCCAAGATCTAATGTATGAGACCTACGACTAGGATACAACGAAAAGGATATGATTCTAAGATGGGATATGAAAATGGTATGGTATGATATGACAAGTTAAGAATGCAAGCTCTCAAAGGCAACTCTAGGTCCAAAGTTGGTTATGTTGTAAGAGCTTTACTTGTGTTATGTTGGATAGACACAAGGACCAATAATCAAGAGAGAGTGTGTATGAGAGGATGGAATCCAAAAGGACTTCCCTACTCAAGGATAATGGTATGTTCCCTAACTCAAGGATGATAAACCTCAAGTAATGCGGATGATATATAGCCAATTGTTAGATTTCAAGACTTAGGAAGAGTAGCCTAAGTGCAAGATGTCGAGGATAAATGTTTATTTGAGCAATAATAGATATGCAAGGGTGGATAATATACAAGGGCTAGGTGGAATGCAAGGATTGAAAGATCGAAACTAAAGGATGATGGCCCCAAGAAATCTAAGTTAGGTTCATTTTGGATGTTTTTTGGGTGTTTGACCTTTTGGGGGTTTTCAGAGTTTAAGATGTTGCAAGTTACTAGGTGTGATATTTGTTTGAGATTTATCTTTGAACACACACACAAGACATAGACAACAAAATGTTTGATTTTAACAATACAAGCACAAATCCTAAGGTTGGCAAGGACTATATTCACTAGATTCCATGTGGTTTTCCCCAACTGCACTTATTCTTAGCAGGTGACTTAGAAGCTTGGCCACACTAGATCCCATCCACAACACTCACTTCTCAAGTCAACCCTGCTTTGATTTCTCATGAGTCTCCCATGACAAAATCTTCACCTCTACTAAGAACTATGAGAATTTGGATGCATTGGCAATGATTATTGTTACACTAAAAAATAGAAGGGTTTTTGGTAAACTACACAAGAGGGTTCTAGTGAATACTCGGGGACATGGCACCTCACGCGCATACACCAAGAAACTTAAGGCTTTAACCACTCTAGTAGGGTCTCTTATACCTTTAAAATAAAAGGTAGGTACCCGTTTTCTGTTGGTGTAATTAATTATTTAATTACACTTACGTAAGTTTACTTAGGTTATAAGATTCTTTCTGGAAGTCTTAGTTGGTCTTTCTAGAATTTATCTTATCTAGCTAATGCATCATTTCCTAGGTGGTTAGTTTGTTAGTTATCTCATGTCATAGGATTGTGACATTTGTCAATATCATGTTCATCACTACATTTCAACCTTGCCTATATAAGGAAGGTGATTATACTCATTTGTAACATACTTCATACCTCATCATTTGATAGGTCTTAATATCAAGCAAGTTCATTCTTGCATACTCTCTTGTAGAAGGTTTTCATTTTTTTTCAATTGGTCTTGGGTGTTGAGCTAATATCTTCATCTCTTACATGGTATGAAAGCCACATCTTGCAAAACCCTTCTTAGATTTGAGGGTGGAGCTATTACTAGTGAGAGATCTTGATTTGAGGTTGTCTCTCCATAGGTGGGATTTCATGGCATTTTAATTTTGGCTTGTGTTGGAGAAAATATGATCTCATATTTGAGTTTAGGGTAGTTGAGAAAGTCAAAATTGACTTTTGTCTTGCCTGAATCTGACATTTCTAACCAAAGTTATGGAGGTTTGAAGATTTGCAAGATCTAGGAGTTGCAGAGCTTCTAGTACATTTTCAGGTAGATTTGACCTTGCCATTATTTCCAAGAGGCCCGAGAGATGAAAATTGATATATAATTCACCCTATTTCACCTTCAGTTGTTCATGAGGCAAATTTTTTTAACTAAAGTGGTCGTACGACCCCTAGATACAGGGTATGATTTATTTATTTTGTAGAAAAATTATTCTAAAAAGTATCTTCCGCATTTTTTATTGTTTCAGGCTATTTTTAAAAAAATCAAGGCAATATTTCATATTGTTTTTCAGGCTTATTGACAAAGAATTGGGAAATTATTATATTTATTGGCACATCAAACAAACAAAGATCATTTTGCAAAGTCTTGTACTATTGTCAGATTCTATTAAAATATTTGGTAGAGTTTTCTAATATTATTGGTCTGACCTGCACTGTGGATGGCCTTTCATATTGTCAATTTGCATCATATCTACCCATTGCAAATTTTCATCTACTTTAGGCCTTTGTCAGCTATGAGGAACTTTGCGTTGTCAAGCCCTTGTTCCAATCTGTCGATCTTTGTGATCTCACAAGCTCGTGCATTCTACCCATCGACCTTGTTCCCAGCTGATCTCCATTCTCCATCAGCCACCAAGACTCTTTTGTTTGAGTATTTCTCTGCCAATATTTATCACTAGTGGCTTGTACATCCCATCAGCGTTAATTTTTTTGGCCAGATCTCATTCTCATTGGTCTCTGTGGTCTTAATTGTAGACTATTCAACACCTAAAGGCCTGTGCTTCAATATGCCACCAATACCTTTGTTGAGTGAATGTGTGTGTCTCTAGCCAAGCTATTTGTTCTACCATATGCAGTCCTTCCTACCCACATCATCATCAGTTCCTTCTTTTGGTCGATGATCAAGGCTCCTGCTTTCTACACTTTGATCTATCTTGATGCCATACATAGTCATCTCTATCAATTTATTGCTAAGTTGTTGGTCATTGTTCTAGTACTTGTAGATTGTACCATGTCCAATCAAAGTTCAAAGATTCTATAATTTCCTTTATTATCAGCATATTATATGTATAAATAAATAATAATAATTAAAAAGGAAACCATGTTTTGACATTGTAATAGCCAACATATAATAGGAAAAATTTCTTTATTGGCAGTGAAGGACATATGGAGAACCATTTTTTGGCCCCCGAGTGCGCAATTTTTGCACCTTTTTAATCTTTGATTTGCCTTGATTTGGCCTCATATAGGCCTTTTTTTCATTTTTGCACAACGTTTTGCCACGATCTCTAAATTCTACAAATGAGATATTGGTGGAAATCTCTCTCTGAGTACTTCACAGTGGTGCAGGTCTTTTTTACAAAGTTTTTTGTAGATATAATTTATTCACAACTGAAGTCAGATAACCCCTTTGGACCTCCGAGCTCATAACTTTCTACCAGTTTCTTCGATTTTGGTGATTCAAGTTACGTTTGGAAGCTATTCATGACCTCTTTCATTGTGTCATGCACATTTTCCAGATTTAGAACCAGGTATTATTTATTCAGTATTTTGCACATTTGGCATTTTGATTGATTACTTAGACATCCTAAGTTCTGGAGAGGTTTTATCAGTTTGGGAAGACTTCATTTGTATTATATATCATATTTGGGAGTTTATAATTCATATTGAAGGTCAATGTCTTTGAAATTGTGGAGATCAATCATAATTCATTATGGGGTGTGCATATTATCCTTTTTCAATTATGTTGCAAAAGGGAAACTATAAACAATGGAGAGATGGAATCATAGATCATCTCCAATCTCTTGAATTTTTGCCACATTTGTATCGTAATTTTCCCCATCCAAGTCAAGTTATTCCAAAATTTGCTTGGAGTAACAATAGCTATAATGTTTTAGGGGTTATTGCAATGCATGTTGATGATGACATTTTGAAAGGTATTGATCATCATGATTGTCCTTATACTCTTTGGACTAAGCTTTGGGAGATATATGGTGATCCTGATACTCCACCATTCCAAGATGATTCAGTTTTAGAATGTCATGTGCCCCTTCATTCTTCGGACAGGGTACCTTATGATGGTGATACTATGAAAGATTTTGATTGTTTGGAGTGATTTAAACCTTTCGAAAAGGGTGAAAAGGGTTCTTCAGATGCTCCTTCTCCATTAGAGATAGATGATGTATCTTCACCTTCAATGATTCCTTGTGCAGTCATTGATTGAGACTCCTATCATTCCTATTCAACAAGAACATCCTCATGGTGATGAGTCATTGAGTATGTCCAATGGTTCATTATAATTAGTATCTTATTGTCTTCCGGATTGGGATTCCTATCTATCAAACATTGCATCCTTGTTTGTGGAGTCTCACATTTTGGATTTGGAGGACATATTTGAGGGGTTAAATCTCCTATTTGATGATAGTCATTACATAACTGTTGTCAAACCATCCAGGTCTTTGGATCTTATTCAACATCAGTTTCCACATAGTCTTGATTTGTCACCTTCTACATTAATTGGGAATGTACCTGATTTAATAGTGGCATCTTCATCTTTAGTGGCAAAAGAGACACATGAGAAACTTTTAGAGACATTATCATCGTCCATATTCATGCTTCTTTCCTTCAATTCCTATCCAGAATGGGAAGCATTCCTACACTTGTAGTTGGTTTTGTTTCTTTTGAAAGGGAGACAAGTTATTTTTTGACATTGGATCATGTTTTGTCTTCAGACAATTACCATTTTTGTAGGTGATCACATATTCTAGGGGGGCTACATAGTCTCTCTCTTTCCCTCCTATGGGGGGGCTTTTGGAATATATATATATATATATATATATATATATCTTGAGGGGTATTATGGAGTCCTCCATCCTTCTTGACATGTTTTTTTTCTCTTTTGGAGAGAAGTTTTGTCCCACTGGGTTTTCTCCTTTTCTCTGGTTGTGAGAGATTTCCTTTTGCATTTGTACATGGGTACTTAACATGGCCTAGTAGCTGGGACCCATCTTTGTATCTTTGTATAATAATCTTCTCCCTAAGTTGCACTTATGGGGGGTGTTTGTGTAATTAATAATTTAATTACACTTACATAAGTTTACTTAGGTTATAATATTCTTTCTAGAAGTCTTAGTTGGCCTTTCTAGAACTTATCTTATCTAGCTAATGCATCATTTCCCAGGTGATTAGTGTGTTGGTTATCTCATGTCATAGGATTGTGACATTTGTCAACATCATGTTCATCACTACATTTCAACCTTGCCTATATAAGGAATGTGATTATACTCATTTATAACATACTTCATACCTCATCCTTTGATAGTTCTTAATATCAAGCAAGCTCATTCTTGCATAGTCTCTTGTAGAAGGTTTTCATTGTTTTTGCAAGTGGTCTTGGGTGTTGAGATAATATCTTTAGCTCTTACATTTTTTAATGGAATTGTACAACTGAGGCCTACACACCATGAGGACTTGACAGTTTAGTCTCATCCTTTTATATATCGACCAGAGCAAAAAACTAGTTGGAGTCATTCCCTCTTGCGAGGCAGACCCCTCTAAGGTATAAACACAAAAATAGATGGATCTGGCTTTCTAATCACTGAGTTTGCATAAGGTGAGAATATAATACCTACCATCCTTCAAACACTAAGACTTGGTGTTCTTTACCCTCCTAGTTAAATCTACACGAGAGAAGACAATTGTTCATTTTAAAGCACTAACTAAAATTTTTTCTAATCTAAAAAAAAATCAATTTCAAAATGAAGTCTTCAATGAACGTCCTGCATCAAAATCTCATTAGTAATTTTATGCCTCCCTTCTTTGACATGCGTATGTTTTGATTTTAAATCTCTGTGAAACAAACCTGCAAAGGAACCCACTTAACTAAATTAGCCTCAAAATTAAAAAGAAACTAAACTAAAAGAAAAAATTAACATTTACCGTAAGATCTAATGAATCTAATTTTAAAAACTAAATTAATTTAAAAATTGAGCTCAATTAGGAAGTTAAAAATTAACTAAATTAGAAAATTTAAAAGTTAAACTAGTTAGAAATTTAAAAACTAACTAATTAGAATTTGGACACCAACTAAATTAAAAAAATTAGAAACTATCTAATTAGAAATTGGAAACTAACTAAATTAGAAAAAATAGAAACTAACTAATTGGAAATTGGAAACTAACTACATTAGAAAAATTAGAAACTAACTAATTAGAAATTGGAATCTAATTAAATTAGAAAAATTAGAAACTAACTAATTAGAAATTGGAAACTAACTAATTAGAAATTGGAAACTAACTAACTAACAAATTGGAAACTAACTAAATTAGAATAATTAGAAACTAACTAACTAGAAATTGGAAAACTAACTAAAATTAGAAAAAAATTAGAAACTAACTAATTAGAAATTGGAAACTAACTAAATTAGAAAAATTAGAAACTAACTAACTAGAAATTGGAAACTAACTAAATTAGAAAAATTAGAAACTAACTAACTAGAAATTGGAAACTAACTAAATTAGAAAAATTAGAAACTAACTAACTAGAAATTGGAAACTAACTAAATTAGAAAATTAGAAACTAACTAATTAGAAATTGAAAACTAACTAAATTAGAAAAAATAGAAACTAAGTAATTAGAAATTGGAAACTAACTAAATTAGAAAAATTAAAAACTAACTAATTAGTGTTTAAAGGCATTCAATGTGCTCATTTTAATCCTACTAGAAAATATTAATCCTAATGTATTTCAGAGCATTAAAGGAGTAATCAATAGTGACACACTTTGATTTGGTGCTTTAAAAGAGTAAAGAATATGTATGCATCCTTCTAGGGTCCTTATATGACGTCTTTAAACTTTTATACATATTTCTCATGATTGATGTAGGAGAACTTACCTCTTTGTGTAGAAAAAATAACTATTGTAAGGTATTTTTAAATATTGTTAGCACTCTTATCAACAAAAGCAACACAACGAACAAATATCTATTGGGATAAAAGAGAAGAAAATTATATAATTGCATAGGGTCAAACCTAGATTCATAGGACAATTACACTACCATTGATCTAAACTAAATCACTCAACTCAAGTCCAAACAGAGAACAAGACCAATTCAAAGTATGATACATTCACCTAATATAGAGATCCCATTTCCTAAACATATTTAAGTTTGATACTAGAATTTTCATCATTAAACACACACCCTTCAATCATAAAATCAAATACTAGCCACCTTAACCTTTACTAATATAATTATCACAAATAATCAAATTTATCAATTCCAACTATAATTAATTATTCTAAACTGTTCTATATTTATATAAATACATTTACCTAATTTATCAAAATTAACCCTAAAAACCTATAAAATGTTCAATTTTTTTAACATTATTCAATTAAAAAGCCATTTTCATTTACAATATCATTACATATGTTAATATTACAACATCTAATATTAAAAAAAAAATACATACAATAAATTTGTTATCATTCAAATTCTTCTTCTTGAAAAATCCTTGTGTCAATATTAATGTTAACTCTATTGCCATCTAATTTTAAAATTGATTACACATGTACTAATCTAAATTTTAAATTGTTAATATGATAATTATAAATACACTTATTTCTAACATTGATATTTTAAACCACATTTTCTGATTCACCAAAAAAAAAAATTTAATGATAATAAATTATAATAACACTCATTTACTATCATAAATTATGTCAAAATATTATGTCTCAAAGGTTCTACGGACAAAATTTATTAAAGGAGGCTATTGCTCAACGGCAGTCAGGAAGTCGTTTTAAATGTGGAAATATTTGTTTGTTCTGGAAGATTTGACCTGAAAGCATTGCAATGTCAAACAAGGAAACCCAAATTTGAAAGATCTTATCACGTGAATTTAGAAAAGTAGATTTTAAAAATCACTTAAATAGATTTTAGTCATTGTTGCAATCCAAAGTTTAGTTCTGTGTAATAATTGTGTTCTTATATATATATATTATTGTGAAATACTTTTTTTATTGGAATAAAGCATAAAGAAAGAGAACTAAGAAAGAATAACAGCAACAATATAGTCACTAAGAAAGAGAACAAGACTATAACATAACAACAATATAGCAAGATACAACAACAACAAAATGTTGCCTAAACTTGCCAACAGCTAACTAAAACTGGAATGTAATGAACAACGAAGAAGTAGAGCACTATCTTTTCAAAATCTAATCTCCATAAGCCAAGGACTACCTGTCAACTCAATCAACATTTACCCAACCAAAGTTATAATTCTCCTCTCCTGTATGATTCCAGCCACTGTGAAACAAATCTTGGACCAAGAAGGAAAAGATGATCTGTAATAGTTGAGCAGTACCTTTATGAAACTAGAAACATGTAAATTTTGAAGATCCTCTGTCCCCGATAACTATATGTAGCTGAAGAAGGAGGTTGTGTAAGTTCTCATCAGATTTCAAAGAATGAAGTACATTTTTCAAATTATCTAGATGGATTGACAAATCAACACAAATCATTTGTAGTTCAATTTGAGAGGAGTGAATGGTGTTAGAAAACACAGCGAGACAATGAAATCTCTAGATAAATTTGATGATCACTTGCCTACAAGTGTGGGAAACAATATTAAAGGAAGGAGACGCACCCAGGAGAGCTAATTTCCAGGTCCAAGATTGGGAACACAGGGCAGGAAGAGAGGTGAATAGCAAGAGCCATAGGTTACGAGCATGGGTGCAAAACCAAAAAGCATGTTTTATAGACTCTATTTTAGCACAAAAGGACAAGTGGGCTAAGGGTAAACAAATTTAAGGTGATTTCCTATAGGAAATTTAACATGGAGAAGTTTCCAAGCAAGAAGTTGAGATAGAGCATTAGCTTTGGACTTCTAAATTAGATGACTGAGTTTATTCCACTTGGAGTGGAGAAAGGAGCAATGCCATTTCTTATTGAGATGGGGGGTGATGGTGCTAGGAGGAAGAAGTTTCTTATAGATGGCTTGAAGGGGAAAAGACCAAATGCTGCGAATATTAGACCATCACCAATCTCTCGTAAAGTTTGCATGGCAATCCAAGGAAAGCAAATTATAGAGTTCCAAAGAAACCAGCTGTTGGATTTCAAGAATTGGTTGCTTATCACTGGAAAGAGGTGAAACTGATATTTAAGCAAAGGCCATGACTTCCAATGGAAATTGGAAGGGTCCCATAAGTCACAAAACACTTGAATACCTTTTTTTAAAAGGCATTTACCTTTGAATCTTTTTATGGTACCTAAAGGACGACCATTTTGTTGCACCAACTAATTCCACCAAATAGAGGAGTAAGAAAAACTTTGCCCATGCCTGAAGGATTGGTCAAACCATATCAATTTTGTTGAAATTATCTACCAGGATTTCCAAATAGAATTAAAGGGGGCAGATCCATGGGTTTTGAAGAATTGAGCTAACAAGATCTTGTCTTTCCAACTAACATAATCCTAAGAGTGCCTAGTTGAAGCAGTTTGGATGTGTAATTTCACCAATTCTTTCCAAGGAGCATCTCCCTCCAAGGTTCTAACAATCCATTTAGTTGTTAGGAAAATTCCTTGTGTATACGGATGATCAATGATTCCTAATCCTCCTTTGTCTTTTGGTTGAATACAATGTTGCCAAGAAGAAACATGTAGTCCTTTTTTTTGCTTCCCCATTTAGCCCATAAAAAATTTTTGATCAGCTGAGTTAATTGATTATAACAATTTTTGGAGGGCAACCAACATGAGGATTGGAGTCTCTCTCAAAGACATGTGGACTTGGTTTTTGAATAAGATCAAGATCAAGCTCTTGAATTGGACCAATATATTTCTATCTATGGCTAGTCGTATCCAAGTGGTTCTTATATTTTTTTTGAGGTCTCGAAAAAAAGATTTTGGTTGAAGAATATCTAATTTTAGAGGTCTCATAAATGTAGATATTGATCAAATGAGTATTTATTAATTTTTAACTTTCACTTAAAATAGTATTAGTTTAGATTTGTGATCTCAATTTAGATTCATAAGTCTCAAATTGTATAACTAGCGATTGCACCTTGGTGTGCAATGGGTATGTTGAAGAGGTGTGGAAGGTCAACTAGGAAAAAAATTGGTCCATTTTTCTTGTAAACATTTGTGCAATACATGAGTTCAATTAGTAGGCCAATTAGAAAATGATGTTTTTTATGCAATAAAGGTCTCACTAGAGAAGTAATAGCTTCAAAGCAACTATGCATCCACTTAGAAGGATCCAAACATGATTGAAACAAATTTTTAGGCAACTGTGCATCCACTTAGAAAGATCCAAACATTGTTGAAAAGATAATCATGCTTCATTACCAATAGGCTCATGGTATACTTGCAATAAGGAAAGAGGGAGATAAAGGAAGAGATAGAGATAAGAAACAAGAGAGATAAAAGGGGAAGGGTGAGAGAGAGAGAATTAAGGAGATAGACATAGTGGATAGAGATAGAGAGGAAGATAGAGATACAGATGAAGGGGAAGGAGAAGGACAGATAAAGAGAGAGAAAAGAGACGAATATTTAGAGATAGAAGAAATAAATATATAGAAGGAGAGAATGAGAGAGGGATAAATAGAGATAGAGATAGACATGGAGAGGCAAAGATAATTAGTTATAGAGGTATGGGAAGAGGGAGAGGGAGATACAAAGATAGAGAAACAAAGATAATTAGATATCAAGTTCTAGGAAGAGGGAGAGGGAAACATGTTTAGAGATAGAGAGAGGAGAGGAAGATAGGGGTAGAGATGACGATAAAGGGAGAGAGGCTGAGGGAGATAAATAGATAGAGAGAGGTAGAGGGAGAGATAAAGATGAAGATAGGGAGATTGAGAGGATGAGACAGAGAGATAGAGAGATATAGAGGGAGGGGGAGAGGGACAGATAGAAAGAGATATAGATGGTGAGATAGAGAGATAGAGGTATAAGGGAATATAGAGAGAGGGGGATCTAGGGGGAGGGAGAGAGACAAAGAGATAGATAGAGGGATAAATAGAGAGGATAGATAGACAAATAGAGGAGAGGGAGAGATAGAGAGAAGAAGAGAGAAATACCAGAGGGGAAAAGGGAGAGATAGAGATATACTTGAAGAGAGATATATGAGAATGGAAAGGGAGATAAGTAGAGATAGAGAGATTGATAGGGTGTAGGGAGGGAGAGATAGAAAGAGGGTGATAAAGAGACCTATAGGGAGAGAAAGGGAGAGATATAGGTAGAGGAGAGAGAGAGGGGGGAGAGAAAGGTATAGAGGGAGATAGATAAGAGAAGAGGGAGAAAGGGAGAGATATAGATAGAGAGATGGAGGGAGAAGGAGAGAATATGTGGATAGAGAGATAGTAGAGAAGTGAGAGTGAGATTGAGAGGATTAAAGAGCTAGAGATATAGAGCAAGAGAGATAGAGTGAGTAAGTGGTATAGATAATGAGATATAGATAGAGAGGGGGAGGGAGAGATAGGGAGATAGAGATAAAGGGTAGAGTGAGAGAGAGGTCTAAAGAGGGAGAAAGAGAAGGGGAAAGATAGAGAGATATGAAGATAGAGATAGCGAGGGAGAAACATGGAGTGTGTGTATATGAGTGAGAGAGATGGAGATAGAGGGGGGTAGATATATAAATAGATAAAGAGAGAGGGAAAGAGAGGGAGGAAGGGAGAGAAATAAAGAGAGAGAAGTAGAGAGATATAGAAAGAGAGAGTTATAGGGAGAGAGAGAGGGGGAGAGAGGGATAGAAAGAGGGAGAGATAGGGATATAAAGCAAAGATAAAGAGATAAATATAATTTGGAAAAGATAAAGGGGATGAGATTGAGATAGAAGGAGAGAGGACAAAGGAGAGTGAGAAATAGAGATGGAAAGAGGGAGAGATGAAATGAATAAGAGAGATAGAGGTAATGAGATATAGATTGAGAGAGAGGGGGAGAGATGGGAAGAGAGATGTAACTTGGGAAAGATAGAGGGATGTGAAAGCTAAATAGATAGAGGGAGAGATGAAGAGGGAGAGGAAGAAATGGAGATAGAAAGAGGATGCCAATGAAGGAGATGGAGAGGTTAAAAGATAAAGATATAGGAAGTGATATATAGAAAGAGGTAGAGATAAGAGAGAGAGAGAGATCGAAGGGATAAGAGTGTTAGAGATAATGAAATATAGATAAAGAGGGAGAGGGAGAGATGAGAAGATAGAGATAGAGGGGGAATAATGGGAGATGACGGTGTTAGAGACAAGTAGTAGAGAGAGATAGAGATAGGGAGGGCGAAACAGGGAGTGTGCGTGTGTGAGTGAGATAGAGAGATAGAGATAGAAGGGGAGAAACATGGAGTGTGTGTGTGTGTATGTGTGACATGGCATAAGCTATAAGCATCAATGCTCCACCTAGAGTTTGAGGGTGCTACAAAGCCAAACCATTCATAGTCAACATGTTACGCTCATGGTCCCCATTATTTGCACTGGAAACACTCCTTCCTAGTAGAGCTTTTATGATGTACTAGATTAATTAATAACTATGGGTATTGTGATTTGTAAAGGGTAGGCATGGAAACAAAATTTGTATTTAATTAATAACTATAATATGTAAATAATTAATGTATTTGGAAAAATGATTTTCTTTATAATAATAATATATTAATAATTAAATAACTATATTTTTTTTTATTTTTTTTTTTAAAACAAAGGGGTAAAAACTTTATTAGAAATCAAAAAAGAGCATTACAATAATAAAAAAAGGGACCCAACCCTAGAAAACAAGGCTAGAAACCCACAACATAAAACAACATCAACTATCCCCATGTATCCTCCTATCCTCCTCCAAGAACCGGTCCAAATCTAGATGCAGCTCAAGGTTAACCTGATCCCAATCCTCAACCTTCCAATGACTATCATGCTCAGAGGCCCATTTGGCCAAGCAGTCAGCAACACAATTCCACTCCCTCAGGATGTGAACAAAGGATGCCTCCTCCATCCGAGAACTAACTTGAAGAATCTGCTAAACCATCGAAGCCAATTGCCAATTTATATCAGATATCTTTCGCTCATTCAAGAGATTAATCAAAATCTATGAATCAGTTTCACATATAACCTTTCTCCAACCCAAAGCAAGGGCCCTCTCAATAGCATGAAGAATCGCCAAACCCTCCATGAAGTTAACAGTCTTTACCCCCTCATGTATAGAGAACAAAAAAATCACCGACCCATCTGAGTCCCTGCCAACCCCACCAATTCTAGCAGGCCCATGATTTCCCCTAGAAGAACCATTAGTATTGATCTTTAAAAATCCATTTGGAGGAGGTAACCACCTTTCAACCCATTGAACCCTCTTTTTCCCATGCCTACAGTTCTTGGAACTGACAAAAGATGAATGAATTTCTTGAAGACCCAGTCTGACCTCCAACTGAGCATCACCTCTCTCCAAGGGGAAAACCACATCACATTTAGCTAAAAATGACTCCTACACCATTCCTAGCATATGCATCCAGACTTGCCGACCAACCAAATTTTGATCACGAAAAATTTGGCGGTTCCACTCCAGCCAAATATGCCAAAGTAGAAAGGTAGGGCCCATGAACCAAACTTCCTGCAAAAAGGAAGCCATAGAAGGAGGTCTTCCCATACTATCCCAGAATTCAACCAAAGAGCACACATGAATACAAAGAACCTTCCACACCTCCCACCACCAATGCTAAAGCTGCACAACAAAGGGGCACCGGAAGAACAAATGCGAAGAATCCTCTTCCGCTCCCCCACACAAAACACAAATTGAAGATCCTTGAAATCCCCATTTATGAATGTTATACCAGGTCAAGCACCTATTCCAAGCCAAAGTCCAAAAAAAGTAGTTGCATTTAGGCCATGAGAGTTTATTCCACACCCTTTTCCACCAATGAACCTTTGCCCTAGTAAGCTTCTGAGCCAATAACACCTGATAACTAGAAGCAACAGAGTAAACCCCCTTAAGATTATGGTTCCAAGCAATAATATCCTCTTCCAGAAGAGAACTACAACTCCTACTATGAAGAATCTTGTGAAGCTCAACACTTTCTTCTGCAAGTCCCAAATCTGGCCACTCTGCGGGATCCTTCCAATGAGCAACCTCCAACTGACCAAAAGAAGCAACAGACTTGAAGTCACTCACCCTAGCCTAGCCAGCCTCAAGAAATATTTGGCACAAAGGAAGTAGGTTGGGGAACTAAGAAGTAAGTGGAGGGAATCCATCCCAAGAATCCAACCAGAAGAGAGCTTCAGTGCCCCATCTACAAATCCAAAATAAACCTTCCTTGATAAGCTTTGCACCCTTCTAAAGAGTATTCCAAATCACTAAACCTTTCCCCTCAAGAGGGTAATGAGGGAGATCCTACTGTGGAATCCCTGGGAAATACTTATGAGATAATATCCTAGCCAATGGCTGATCCTATTCCACACACCATCTCCAAAATAGCTTAGCAGCCATAGCCACTCTGAATAATGTAGACTGTTGAAGACCAAGACCACCACATTGCTTTGGGCTGCACACAACATCCCACCTGACCAGGCTCCACTTGGAAGATGACAAAATTCCCACCCATAAGAACTACCTTTCAAGAGAATCCAACTCCCTCAGAAAACCCATCGGAGCCACCTGAAGCATACATCTGTAGGTAGGGAGAGCCTGCACCACTGACTTGAGAAGTTTAACCCACCCCACAAAAGACAACCATCTGTGGGTCCAATGATTAAATTTTTCATGAAGCTTATCAATAATATTCTGCCAAGAACCCTTGGGAAGATGGCAAATAGAAATTGGGAAACCCAGATACGTCAAAGGGAGAACCCCTATCTGAAACCTCAAGATATTAGCAATTCTTCTCTGTATGGGGGTCGATGTATTGAAGAAGAATATGGAAGACTTCTCCTCATTAATCAATTTCCTTGAAGCAACAAGATATATGTCCAACACCTACCTCAAGTTAGTAGCTTCTCTAACAGCAGCCATCCCCATTAAGGTAGTATCATCAACAAACTACAAATGAGATTGCGGAGGCAAGTCTCCACCCCATCGCCAACCCTGAATGATGCCAAGCTCCACCCTTCTTTTCAAAAAGTGTCCAAGGCCTTCCACAAGAAGCAGAAAAAGATACAAAGAAAGAGGATCCCCTTGGTGCAAACCCCTTGAGGTACCAAAAAGTTCAGAATGATCTCCATTTATCAAAACTGAGAAGGAAATAGACGTGACACAACTCATGACCCATTGGATCCACTCCTGACCCAAACCAAAAGAAACAAGGATCTTCTGCAAAAAAACCATCTAACCCTGTCATAAGCCTTAGCCATATCCAACTTAATGAACATAGCCTTCTCATGGGAGTTGTCCATGGAGTGGATGGTCTCTGTAGCAATGACAACCCTATCAAGAATTTGTTGACCTGCCACAAATCCACTCTATTCCTCCGAAATCAGCATTTTAAGCCACTTCCTCAATATCCTGGCCAATAACTTTGAAATGATTGTATAAGCCACATTGCAAAGAGAGATAGGCCGGAACTGAGATAACCTATCAGCCCCTTCACACTTGGGTATGAGAGCAAGGAAGGTGGAATTCAAAGCATGAAGCATTTGTTTATTCCTCTAGGACTCAAGGACAACCACCAGAAGATCCAGCTTTATGATATCCCAGAATTCCTGAAAAAATTTAATCGGGAAACCATCGGGACTAGGAGCTTTACCCCTCTTCATCTGAAACACAATCCCCTCTAGCTCATCAAGAGAGATATCTCTCATCGGATACTCATTCACCTCCCTAGAGACCAACTGAGGAATACAAGAAAGAACCTGTGCTTCGTCAATAGAGCCCCCTCATGAATCCTCCCTAAATAAAGTAGCAAAATACTGAGATGCCTTAGCAGAGATTTCCTGAAACAAGGCAAGATGATCACCCCTATCATTCACCAGAATAGGAATGGAATTACCATGCTTCCTGTCCTTCACGGAATTGAAGAAGAAGGCAGTGTTTTTATCACCTTCTTGTAACCATTCAACCTGGGCCTTTTGCTTCCAATAGATTTCTTCCCGCAATTCAAATTCCTCAACCACTTTCAGAGTCTTAGCCTCATCCCTTAGAAGATCCTCAGAGGCCCCATTCTCATGAATCAAACCCGTAATATTATTCAACTCCTCCTGGGCAGCAACCTTAGCATGATCTTATATTACCAAAACATCGCCGATTCCACCTTTTAAGTTGATATTTGACAAACTGAAGAAGCTTGGAGAATGTGTACATTGCCGTACCAAAAGTTGGTCTACCAATCCGCCACCACTCAACCACATGTTCATGAAGAGTAGGATCCCGTAACCACATAAGCTAGAACTTGAATGAGGGAGAACGAGGCCCCCGAGTAGAGATAATACTAAGCTTAATAGGCCAATGATCAGAACCTCTCCAATCAAGAATTTTAGATCGAGTGGACCATAAGTCTCCAACCCAATAATAGGAAACCAAGAATCGATCCAGCCTCTCAGCAACACAACTCTCACCAATTCTCCTATTATTCCGAGTGAAGCAACCATTACTTGGCAGAACATCAATAATATTTAATTTGGAAATGTTATCTCTGAATAACAGAGCAGAAGGCTCCAACCTAGGAATTCCACCTCTTTTCTCAGACAACTCCACAATAGCATTAAAATCACCAGCCATAACCTATGGATGGTAAGGAGCTAAGCTACAAACAAAATGAAGATGGGACCATAGAAGTTGTTTACCCAGAAACTCAACAAGAGCATACACATTAGAGAGGAGAATACACTCACCAGTCTCAAACCAAGAGGCGAGTAGGGATATAGAGGATCTAGAGGACATCCACCAAAGAGGAAAATCTTTTGAGGGTTCCAAAAGCAAGCCACCCCTCCAGAAGCACCAAGAGCCCCCACACACTAGCATTCACCATATTTCCACAACTTAGGAGCCATGGCCAACATATTATCTACAGATAATTTAGTCTCCTGAAGAAAAAGAACATCCAGAGAATGATTCCTTACCAAATCACGAACAACTTTTTGTTGAGGGCCACTGTTCAAGCCCCTTACATTCCATGAGAGAACATCATTTCTGGGGGCATGAAAAATGTGAATCCAGAGTCTTGACTGACCCTGACTCCACCAAAGTTTCCCCAGTTAATTTAATCTTCTCCATATCCTTTTTCCTTCCCAACTTGGAAGTCCTGTCACCAACCCCTTTCTTCAGTTCATTTTGCTGAACACCCAAATGAGAGGAGGCCAAAGAGCCCTTCCCCACATCCTTGGCTCCTTTAAGGGGCAATGAGGAACCACCTCCACCACTCTTCAAAGCTCCAATAGAAGATTCTTGTTCAGTCTGGATAATCAATTGTTGATCTGTATCCATCTGCCCAACCCCAATCTCCTACACAACCTACATAGCCTCCAATGGTGGCCCATCCTATCCTGTACCCAAAGTTCCCTGATCCAAGTTCAGCAACCCCGGATTCACTTCCTTTTGGCTGAGATCATCCAACACCTCAAACCTATTAAAATTTTCATCATCCTGCCTCTCCCTCAAGGTCTGCTTCTGGCCCCGATTCCTATTACGAGCCTTGATAGGGACATAACCATCATATCCATTACCATCACCTAGAATAGGCTCTTTACCATTATCAGTCCTAGGTGGATTACGAGAAGGCTGAGAAGGTTGGAGCACCACAGGCTTAGCCCTAGGGCACCTACACTACAAGTGACCATATTTATGACAAAGACAACACCAAAAAGGTAGGGTTTCATAATCTAGCTGTTCCACCCAAGTATATGATCCAGTACTCACTTCAACAAAATCTGGCAGTGGCTTGCTTAAATCAATTTCTACACAGATACGAGCAAAAGTCATTACCTTTTTATATTGCATCTGTTGTGAAGACCCAACAGGTTTACTGAGCATTGAAGCCACCAAATGCAACATGTCATCTCGCCAACACTCAACTAGAAACCACAACAACCAAACCCAATCTAGGATCCAACTTGGTATTGCCTCAGTCAGGTTGAAGCTAGCATGCCATGGCTTGATAAACAAACCCACCTAGTTATAAAAATAGGGGCCACCCTCGAAGACCTTATTCCGATCTGCCATGTAATCAAAAGAGACCAAAAAAAGTTGTTCCCAAGGAGCCTAATCTCCATCTCCCCCTCCAGCATCCAAGTCTGCTGAACCCAGGATTCCAAAAATTGTAGTGAGACTCTCAAACCCATGAACTTGCAATAAAAAGAGTGCCTTGAATAGTATTCAATATCATCTACAAGAATTTCCATCGGGATAATCAACTTCAGTCGCTCTTTGCATCTTTCCAAACACCCATTAATCTTCGTTATTCGAGAACCACTAACCGATCCTAGATCATTCGTCTCCATCTCTAAAGAAAACAAAGTATTATCAAAAAAATTCACTCCATGCGCTGAAGGCTTCGAACAAAATGCTGATCGGAAATCCAATTTGGGGCTAGCCCCAGATGTTTCCCCACCCAGCATAGCAAAAAACAAGATCCCCAATAGGCATGCAAACCCCCAGGACACTTTTGCAAGAAAAGGAAAAAAAGAAAAGACCCCAAGGGAAGGATCAAAACCCTTCCACCCACAAGCCACCCAAACGGTAGCAAGAAGGCCTCTAGAAAAGAAAAAAACCCACCACCACAACCCCGATAGCTTCAAACCCCCCCCCCCCAAACAACACAAAAGTGAGCAACACACAGAGAACGAGCTAGGGCACGGTCACCCTAGCTTGGCTTGCAGAGCACGCAAACACAATCCAATCTATTTCTAAATAACTATATTATTATCAATCACTAACAGCTTACATTTTTTTTGTTTTAACTTTCACACCCATTTATTCAATAAAACTTTAATAATTTTTTAGGTAAATTATATTCTAGAAAACAATTTCTAGATAATAGAGAAAAATAAATCCCAAGCAAGTAATATTGCAACTTTTAGGATCATTTATTTTTTTATTTTTAATCTATAATAGATGCTTCTAAGATTATTGAAACTCTTAAAACCAATCCTAATCCTTTGATACACCATTATTTGAATGGATAAATATAACTTGAAACCAATCTTTGATAGATCCTTCATTAATAATCCTCACATGAGATGGTGCAATCTTGAAATGATGATATGCTTAACTAATAATAATCTATGAAAAGCATGAATCAGTGTTCAAAGTCTTAAGGAAAACATAGTCTTTCGAATATAGAGATCGAACACCAAAGATGGAACATGTTTGAAGGTGGAGAGGAGCTGTGTCCATGAATTTGTCAAGCAATGCTTGTCTGCCTTGATCGAAGCTTGGACTACGCCAGTGGAAAATTATCCTCACATGCTATAATCCTCTTGACAGTGCATCCCATGCATCTACGTCAACAACCTTCTCAAACTCCTCCTTCGACACACCATTCAACAACTCCACAACCAAAGTGCAATGGAGTTCTCTCAACAAGGAAAATGCACCTACAAAAACAAGGCCCACAAGCTCGCTTATGGCCCTGAAATTGTGAAGAAAGGCGATAGTTTGGATTGTGGGCATGGCTTTAAACAATTCCATATACTCTTTCATGCATCCTCTTCCATCAAAGGTCACATGTGTTGAAGTGATTTTGTGTAGCCTTGATCCTAAAACTCTAAGCTTTGCTTCACTCATCCTACGCTCCTGCTCTAGGAGGCCATGCCACCCGCTAAAGTAGAAGTAAGCAACCACTAATTCCAGAGGGGAGGTTAGAGTCCCATATGTGTTCAGTTGTTCAATGCCCAATATGAAGTGGAATATGACATGCTTGAGATGGGGGCATGCCTACAAAAAGGTCATGTAGAAAGTTGGGAATCAGGCATGCTTGAGGTTGGACAAGCGGGAATCGGGCCAATAATATTCCAGCTTGGGGCAGTTCCTCCCCACAATGTCTAATGTCACCAAGGCCTTGTGCTCTCCTCCTCTCACATACTCTTGTTCCGAGTCTAGTTCCAGCTGTTGCAGCTGCTTGTGAGATGAAAGAAACTTGTGGAGGAAGTAACCATGCACAAGTATGTCCTCACTCGTGGTGTGCCAGCATAGAGGTCGATTTGTGGGTAGGTGGAAAATATAAAGTATCCCAAAATGGCATCCACTGTTTCCTCATCATATTTGTGGTGGCGGTGAATGTCATAGCAGAAACAGAGGCTCACAAGCCAGCTATGAGAGAAGTTGGTGATGAGGGGATTGCAGATGGATGGCGTCATGCTTTCAAAACAGGACATGTCCACCCTAAGATGCTGCTTGTATAAATATTTGGCCAACTATCCATGCATATTTTAAGGACCTCAAGAGAACATGCCATTCATTCCACTATAACCAAATTTCTAGGCTTATCACAGGTAATCATCATTGATGGCTATGCACGGTTCAACCGTATTGCATCCACTCTCAAGCAACCTGCACCATGGATCGACAAACTCAGTTGGCTATTCTCAAATAGGACACTTCTTCCGTGTAAAAATGATATAGTTATTTAAAATAATAATAATAATAAAAATATCTTACAACATTTATATTTTTATTAATAATAAAACGTTACATATTTCAAATACTAGTACTTGCATTTAAAGGAGGTTCAAGGATTACATCAATAGAAAATTATATGTATGTTAAGATGTTAGAGAGTACATGTTTGTGCATGAAAATTCTAGTGGCATGTGGCTAGATTAAAATAATAATAATGATAAATAATGGAATGAAGTAAACTTAGATATTTATCTAGATTTTTTCTTTGAAGAAATTAAGTATTATCTCATAAAGCAGTGCAAATGAAAAAAGAAAGTTGCCATCAAATTGACAAAAATATACTCTAAATGGAAATAGAATGTTCCAATTCAATTGTCAAATCAATATTTATTTGGCTTTTCTGTGATAAGTGAGATTTTGGAGGCTTTTACATGATATTTTAGAGGCATTTACCATTAAACAATAGCTGGTTTACCATTAAACGACAATTGAAACTTATTTTCCGACAACTCCATAGTGGTTTGGAGGCGTGAGACTTGTTTCGAGGTCAAATATCACACTCTATGTAGCCTATCAACTAATTATTAATTTGTAAATTTAAAATTTTATTATAATTTAATATATTTAATAAGAATATAAATAATTAAAAGATGATATTTTCACAATTTCAACTTGATATTCGTTAACATTATATGATTCAAAATATTAATACTAAAAATATTTACACAATTATAACAAAATGCAAACATACAAATACAAATGGTTGTCTAGCAAATGAGCACATCTCACTTTTCTTAATCAACTTCCACTATGAAAATCATAATTGCTAGAAACAAAAATCTATTGTGGAGGACATAATGTTTTTCTTTGGGTGAAAATTACCTTTTATATTCATGGCACTAAACAAAATTCCTTTTTCTAGTATATGATTGACTCTAATGTTAAGTTTTAAGGCAAGAGATTAAACTTGCACAAATTTCCTTGTCAAAAATATTGTATGGGATTGTATACACAAATATTGTAAGGGATGGTGTACATGCACTCTAAGCTCTATGGAATGCATTCCAAACTCTTTGGATTGGATAAGCACCTTTAATGTTTGAAGATTCACATAAATTTAAGGAGTTTTTATTTGGGAGGGGAGGCATAAGGTGGTTATAGGGCCAAGAATGGTGCTCCACATAAGTAAAGATATTGTCTATTGGTCTATTGGATATTTATTAATTAATTTTAATTAATTCAAATTTTAAAATAAATTGAGTCTTAAATTTTGATTAATTAAAAAATCATCAAATATGTATTTTCTTCATTGGTTAAATATTTTTTTAAGTGAAGGAGATGTCTCAAGCTATATTTCCTCCCTTTACTTAATTATTCTTTTTGTGGAACAATTTTAGTAATGTCATTTTTATTTCTCAAAATAACATAATAACTCCTGCAAATGGCATAGTCAAGCATGATCAAAGCACCATGCATGCCATAATAGATTAAAAGTGAGAATTATCTTTTCTCATGCAATAATTCAAACTCACAACTTACATAAAACCTTTAGGTTGATTTTTTTATTATTCTCTAGAAATATATTTTAGTAGGAATTTGACATCCATCTAAGTTAATTTTCTATTGTATTGTGCAAATGGGCAAGATATTTTCTAGTGTTGTTCAAGAACAATCTAGGACATTGCTAAGACATGTTGTAGGTTGTGAAATGATCATGGTAATAAAATTGTGGTGTATGTTGTAAGCTAACTTTACTTGTTTTACACTTCCTCAATTTGGCCCCTATTTAGTAAAACCAAAATAAAATTGCCAAAAATGGCTCAAACAACTCTTTATTTTGTTTCAACCTTAGCATTATATAACATTTCCTTTACAACTCAAGCTTTCCATTGGTAATAAACTTCTATCCAGTGGACTAGCCATAACTTTACCTATATGAGAAGGTGTCCTTAAATCTCAAATAAAAATCAAATAATTAGTATCAAATTATAAGGGCTCAATATCATGTGGACTATTATCAAACACCTTTATTGAAGTTCAATGAATCTTGGCACTCTCATCCTTATTTACACCATGACACAAAAAAGATGTAAATTCGATCTTTTCCTAAGGAAGGGATTTTCAACTATCATCCTTGGAAGAAATTAATTATTTATATATGGAGATCAAATCTCCATGACATAAAAATAATATTTCCAAGACATGTGCTTCACTCATAGAGTTGTAATATAGTTCCTTAGTCCTTATTTGCTTCACTACAACCAAGGACACTAACATCTATTACCTAGAAGAGCTACATTGAGCTCTATGTGTTTCTGAATGCTCCCTTATTATCTCTTTTATAGATACAAGTAAAGTTAGGGGAATTTTTTTTGAAATATTTCTCCCATGATTATGAACACATGCAAGAACAACTAAAAGGTCTAGACCTTCATTCATGCAACCAACACCCTCAAGAAAATTATAAATTGGTTACACACATCCTCTATTATTGGGTATATAAAGGATTTTACAATAATTCACACTATAAATCACCATGGAGTGGCTTCAATTTTTTCTCATAAATCGTTATCAAGAGAAAATCTACACTATTCCAACTATTGTAGAAATAACATCTTCAATGGGCAACCCAAATAAACCATAATAATCTATTAAAAAATATTTGATTATTCCCATGCATAAATTTATAAAAACACCACCTCTATAGTTATGGACTCATAATAGAAAGCATCCTTGCATGAATAAAAATCACTCAACTCTCCTCAAGAAAAAAACACGTAAAGCCTCTACAAATTGTGTTTAATAGTTGATCTCTCAGTTTGACTACATTAGGCATGTGTTGACAAACAATAGTCACATCAAAGCACTCCTGAATAACACTTAATGTAATCCTAAACAATGATAAATTCAACATTTTGTGCCAATGATCCACTTCAAGTGGTGTAATGATATTCTATATTATTATTTTTGACCCTATGCACTACTCTAAATTCTATCTTTTGGGTACAAATACTAACTTCTCTCAACAAGGACACATGAGTTCAACGGAACCCACTCCTTTTAGCACCCTAGTATAGGGGCAAGCTTCTCTCATTGTTTGTAATCATGGATCTAGTGAAGAATTCATTTTAGATAGCTACCATACCAACACACTTTAGATCTCCACTGGTTCCTAGATAGAAGTATGACTATTTTTTATCTTCACTGAATCCTAAGCTTCATAAAATCCTTCCAACTTCACATTTGTAAGTCATTAGTAAGTGTGTACATCACCAAACCATTCCCAATGCACACTAAGTCCCAATTTTTATGAGCACCCCTAGGGCTTTCCAGTGTGATTAGGACATGACTATGAGAGAGTACATCAAGTCCCACTTTCAGTGTTGGTACCTCTAGGTCTTCCCAACAGAATGAGGATGCCACTATATAAGAAAATTTAGTAATCTAGATACACTTGCACAATGGTTCCACATAATGAATGGTTTTTAAATCAACATCAACTAAGTTATTCATCCACTCACTAGATGCATGAGACCATTACTCCATAAGAAATAGTGAATGGTCCATGCATAAAATAATTCTTAAGTAAATAAAAATAGCTTTTCAAATAAGAATAAAGTAAAAAATGTAAATGAAATAAAATAATTCTTAAGTAAATATAATAGTTGGAAACTAACATTTCTCAATGTTGTTTAGATAGATGTATTTAAGATATTTATACTCTTTTGCATTTTTTACTAAAGCATTATTTTTATTTACTTAATACTTATTTATTTACTTAATTTTATGATTTTTTAAAAGTATGTGTAAGTTATGCTTTATTTTTTTGACATGAGTATTTATGAGGCTACTATAGAACATCTATCAAAATAACTATAGCAATATATAAATTCATAAGATTTATGATAAAACAACATTAATCGTAATATTGAGATTATACCGTTTTGCTTTAGCAATTTTAATAATTAAAATATTAGTAACATCTATATTTCATTGCAAAATTTTATAATAATACTTATAATTTTTTATATACACGTTTTTCTTTTTATTAATTTAATATTTAGATTTATAATAATATATTACTAAATTAAGAAAATTATAAGTAAATTATGGCTTTGGGGATTGCTCCCATTGTATAATTTTTTACCAAAAATATAAATCTACTTAACTATTATGGGTTGTAATAAAAACCCAAATCAAAGTGATGGACATGGAGCTATTAACACAAAACCATAATAAGCTATTATGATTTATTATAGCTCTTAGGTCAGCTTACTATCAAATTTTATCTTAATACATGTATTTGTAGTATTAAGTAGAAACAACTAACAATAAGTCTATTATAGAATAAATTCTCATTTCTATCTCATCATCATTGTAAAATATGAGTGTGATCAACGATGCTATTCCTTCAATCACTCGCAACCCCATAGCTTGCTTCAAAAGAATTGTGCCTCTTTCCACCTTCCTTCTTGTTCTAGCCTCATTCTATGGCAAGCCCATGGAAATAAATGGTCTCTACTACCTATAAACCACACAATTAATCACTTTGAATGTACCATCTAGTGACAACATCCTCACTCCATAAACCACCATCACAACGACATCGTCTAGGCCACCAAGGAATCAACTCTTAATCAAAGTGTCAACTATTTTCTATATCAACTTTTTACCTTCTCCAAGATCCAGCAACAGTGCCACAAACATTGATCAAATGCTTTTTTCAACCCTATAGTGATGGCCTAAGACCTGAATTTTCTCCACCAACCCCCACTAGGCTACATAAAGGAGCAAACCACTTTGTATCTTAAACACTCTCTTCAACCTTTTCTCAGTAATGCCACCCAAGAAGATCATTTGTTGTTGGCTACCAACTAAATGCATAGTTGTCTCCATTACTCTACTCAGTGCATTTATGAGGGTTCAATTTATTCGAGGGATGGGCTTCTTGATATATGGGTGAAGACATTATTTACCATTATTATTCTCTCCACCATTTAAATCTTAAGTTGTAACTCATAATTAAGAGATTTTATAGCCTTGACATGAACTAAGTAACTCATAATTAAGAGATTTTATAGCCTTGGCATGAACTAAGTATTTTATTTAAATGACAAGTAGATCCCACAATCCTTGAAATATCCATAACTCTCTTTAATAATGGTTAGTCTCATTAATGCTTGAGCAAGTAAATTTTGCCAATACTCATTCTATGAAGAAGGATAAAGGTAAAGAAGTCAAACTATAAGGTAAAGAAAAAATAATCCACTTATAATAATAATAAAAAAATACTATTTTTCAATATACCCACTCTAGAAGGAAGGAAAAGCGCCGACAACTCAACCTTATATGAGGAAAAGAGAGAGGTGACGGAATTGTAAAGATAATAAATTGAATTTGAATGTATTCATTCCAAAAGAAAATGGAATGTCCAAAAAACTAAACGTTGACAGATACAAAATAGAAAAGGTAGGTATCAAGTTCGAAACCTCCCGCTTATATAAATTAAAAAAATAATATAATGAATAAAATATATTTCGTCGACCAATTAAAACCTGATAACCCAAAACAAGGGAAAAGAACGATAACTGTTATAAGCTAGCCCAGCTGTACTACTACTTCCGATAATATTATTTTTCAAAATTTGAGTCCTCAGCGAGTTCGAACCCACGCAGCCACCAAATTTCCCGCCTACAATTGAATTACTAACGCCCGAAACAAGAAACAAGAACTAAAAACAATGGCAACGGAAGAAGAGGGAAAACATAGAGGTCCTAGATTTGATCCCTTTAACACCGAAATTGAAGAATCCTACGCCGAGACGAACCGGGTAGCGGCCAGATTGTCTCTCGTCGATTCTCTTCATGGCTGCGGGCTTAGCGGATTTCGGGTTAACAAAGACGAATTGAAGCAGAAATTACTCATTCCTGAATATTTGAGAAATGCAATGATGGAGGCCGTTAGAAAGAAGGAGTTCGCGTATGACGCGGATCGCCATCGTGGGGACGAGACCAGTACCGCGCCTGAAGCCGCCGTTATCGTTTTTATCAATTCGAAGAGCGACGGCCACCATGGCCCTGCGTTCAAAGCCAGGCTTCAGGAGCTTATCAGCGAACAACAGTTTAAATAGATTCCTTGGTCTTTTACATATTATTCTGAGGATCATGTCTGTTTTATGTTTTATGTTAATCAGGAAATCTTTCATAGCAGTGCTTTTTCTTGGAAGTGTAGAATGATTGAGCAATCTTTCTCCTTAAAAGAATAGAGGCATATGTAGTACATAGGTCTTCTTTGGTCTGGTGGACAACTCGGGGCAAAAATATAGGGTGTGTTATTAAATATATGCAGATTTAAATTTCTAATAAATGATTATTTTATATGTGGCTTAGGGCTAATTGTCTTTCCTTTTCTTTTCTGGGAGAGGATTTGCTAATTTGATAATTCCATAATTACCTGGAGACTGCTTATGCATAGACGTCTCTAGCTGAGCTAGGACTTAAAAGGTTTCTGTAGCTCCGGGGCAATAACCCACCCGGCTCCAAACAAGCTTTGCCCCCATCCACCCATTTTATAATACCTGAAAGTGGTATTTATAGTTTTTAGGAAATGGGTAAAGGTAAAGCGGTGTAAGTAGATTTTGGTTGGAAACTTCATTTTATAGGCTACGTTTAGAGATGTGTATTATGGGGTTCTGACCAATATTAAGTCCTTTGTACATTTAGTAGTGTGGAGATTTTATTGTTGAACAGCTATAGTTGGAAAGAAGCAGAGCTTGGGTTCACGTGAACATAACTTATGTGGAAAGATGAGGGAACGAGCTGGATCATTAAAAAATTGTCCAACTCCTTTATTTTGTCAGAAGTAACCGAAGGCACCGATTGATACACCCCTGTAAAGCCATCCTAGCACTGTTCATCTAAACAGTAAAATGATTTCTTTAATCAGTTGAACAAAGAACTGAAGAAGAAGCAATCTTAATTATCCTATATGGCAATTTTTGAATGATTAAGGAGTATACAGAAACAAAGGTGGCTGTTGTAGAATTGCTACGTGTTTAGTAGTTGTTTTTCTTGCACACATAATGTTAAGAATTTAGGATTTCTTCTGAATGCGATTTTGGTAATTTCTTTGGCATAAAAAGTTCAGAATTTTGAAGACATAAACTCTAGTTTTTTGTTCTTTGTGGAGAAGATTTGTTTGGCGAGTTTTAGCTTATTTTTGTAATCTGATTGTTTTTATAGTGTGGCAGTTGTGGGCTAGCCAAATGTTTTCTGGCTATGTTGTTTTGTGAATCTGAACAAAAGGATACACTTTTAATAATTTCCATTTATGTTGCACATATACTAGCAATAACTAGCTATTATCTCAATCCATAGAATGAAGAGTTTGCAACAACTCATTATGATTTATTCCCTGTGTTATTTTTGTTTGGACAGGTCTTTGACCTGTCAAATGTTAAACCCTCAGATTTCCTTCACCATGGTCTGGGTTGTTTGGAGAAATTGAAACCCGTAAAAGAATACGGATTGTGGTAAGTAGATCAGTGTGGACAACTTTTCCTATTATGCTTGATAGCCTGTTAAGGTGCTAAATTTATCAAGTATTTAGTTGAAACAAATCTGGCATCCAAGGATGAATAAATATCGTATGAGTTTGTCAATGTTGGGTAGGTAGCAGGTGGTGATGGGTCTGTGGGATGGCTTTTGGGAAGCATTTGGGAGCTTAATGTGGAAAAGAGAAAACCAATCTCACTGGTTCGAATTATTCCTCTTGGCACAGGCAATGATCTGGCTCGAAGCTTTGGCTGGGTGGGTAGTTATCTTTTGCCCAAGGATATATATATGATCTATCCTTTGCATATTTCTGATTTTTATTTTATTAAGGTCAGAGGCTGGGACTAAATTGAATATTGTGATTATTGTCAGATTCAGCATTAAGCTTTTCTGCTTTTAGAAATTAAAATATGGTGTTTATTCACAATGCCCACTACATGACCATCTTGTAATGTTTTTCACAGGGTGGGTCCTTCCCTTTTGCATGGAAGTCGGCAATCAAGAGCACCTTGATGAGGGTGATTAGTGGTCCAATTTGTCGGCTTGATAGGTAAGCTGGATCTCTTAATTAAGCTATATTTTTATAACTTTCAAAATGTTATCTCTCTAGAAACAATATATAAATTTGATTTTGTGACTGGCAGTTACATTAGCAGTGCTTATTTGTTTCTCCCTAACTGCCATCTATCCAATTCTAGTTTCTTAGACTGGAAATATCCTTTGAACTTCTAACCTAAGAACCATTAGCTGAAACTTTTATGAATTTGCTTTGGCCCTTTATTATCTGTCCTTGTTTAAAGATTTGAACACTTATTATTTGTTTCTAATGTATCTATTTTTCATTAATTGATTTTGTATTTTTAGAACTGTGAAATACTTATCATTTGTGAACTTCCAACTTACGGACCATTAGTAGATTTTTTTATGAATTTGTTTTGGTCCTTTATTATCTACCCTTCTTTCAAGATTTGAACACTTATTAGTTGTTTCTAATGTGTTTACTTTTTAGTAATTGACTTTGTATTTGTAAAGCGTTGAAAAACTTATTTCTGTTCAAACAACGCAGAAATTTTGTTTTGTGACTGACTGCTACTTTGGTTTATTTGTTTCTCATTAAGTGCCAACCATTCAAATCTAAGTTCTTAGATGGGAAAGTTCTCGAATTTGAAGATTTGAACACTTATTAGTTGTTTCTAATGTATTTATTTTTCATTGATTGAATTTGTATTTTCAGAATTTTGAAAAACTTATCTCTAGTGAAACAACATAGAAGTTTGATTTTGTGACTAACTGCTACTTTGGTTCATTGAAGGGTTAATTTCTTCAACAAGGAAAAGGATGAAAGTTGTGCCACTCTCCTATGCTGATGCTTATAATTGAGCAATGGATATGGAGAGTGAGGATAAAACATGTTCTTCAGGAAAGAGAAAGATAGAAGAAGATAAGAGTTCAAGCAAAAGTAGTCATAATGAATCTAAGATTGTCCAAGCCTTGAGAAGGGATATGATGAGAAACATGAAGGAACTGAAAGCGGAGAAAGAAACCACTAAAGAAAATAAGGACATGTGATTTACTGAATGTAAAAATGAGGATCATATTAAAATAAACTATGAAAACAATTGACATCTACCAAGTTCTTAGGCATTCTATCAAGGAGTGCCCACACAACTTAAAAATAAGAAGCACACAAGTGTTCTTTACACAAGGTGAACAATCTACCCCACCAAATATGTCTCCAAAACAATAGAACAACAATATCACCTAGTGGATACAATAATAGGAAAGGGAACAATAATTTGTTTAACAATAACAGTGGGGTGAGAAGTAGACTCTAGTACGATGCCAAAGGATGACCCATGATGCAATGCTAAAAATGCAATGAATGTTACATTTTTCTAGAGAATGTCAAAGTGATCAAAACAACACAAGAATGCAATGCAAGTGGTGTGGACTAGGTGACCATGAAGATAGACTATCCTTAAAAAGGAAACATTAACATGATAAACATGGAAGGACAAGATAAGGTAGTTTTAGTTGTCACCAGAGGACAAACCAAGAAGATGGCATATCTAGACCCTTGTATAGAGAAAGGTAGACTCCAAAAAGCAAAGGAAAAATGGAACAAGCCATGGCGAAGGAAAAAATGAGTTTCAATGAAATAAAAAGTACCTCTACACAATTGGAATTTGATAAAAATATTGCAAGGAAGTTACAAACCACCATACCTTTAATAATAGTAGATATCTTACACAATATGCCACAATAGAGAGAGGCAATCACTAATATAGTGGGGGATGATCAAAATAAAAAAAAATGAATGTACAAGTGCAAACATTATAATAGAACCACCACCACATGGTGAGAATGTCATTGATTTGATGCTACTTGCATTAAACATGGGGAAGAAATTGGTCATTGTGCATATGCAAATCTTGGGAATTTTTTTGAGAAATACAATTGTTGACAAAGGTTTGGGAGTAAATGTATTGCTAGAAGGTACATGGAAATGCCTAGGGAAACCAATCCTCTAGCTACAAACCTTCCAACTGGTGGGAGTAGATCAACACGGGTTCATGCCATTGGCAATAATAATGGCACAAAAGGTAATAGTCGAGACTCAATTCTTCTAAAACTTTATGGTTATCTCCTTAGAGAAAAAAGCTTATGATGCACTATTGGGTAGAGGAAGGCTAATAATAGCTAAGGTTGATCACAACTGGAAGCAGAATAATTTGTCAATAGAAAATGAAGAAAATACATCATCGACTCTAGAAATTAGGTAGTGAGCGAGGAGGTTGCCTCCTTTGATTCAAAGTCGGATGGAGGAGAAACATAGGAAAAACAAGATAGATGTTTCATGGAGCCGAATGATGGAGTACTTGACCTCCAATATTGTTTAGAGGATGAAACTAGCTTCTTAAGCAAAAATTTTCATCGATAATCAGAAGATTATGAAATATTCCAACATGATTGTAATATGTTCCCTTCTGAGTATGAGGAGTACAAGGAAGGATTTTCCAAATTAGACAATACATCAACCCATGTCTTTAACAAGACAAGATAATAAAGTACAAGGAACCAACAATGAGATTAAACCTAGGAGACGAAGGTAGCTCCCATGTGATCATGTAGGAGACGACTGGGACCTACAATCAAAGTTGCCACATTCAAAAAATTTATGTACAAAAATACTTTTGCACGGAAATGCAAATATTTGAAGGGAATACCACGAAAACTTTGTGTACATGAAATTCCTTTAGTAATAGGAGCACAACCTGTATGGAAATGACCATATAAAATGAACAAGAATTATGCAATGAAAGTCCAAGAAGGAATACAAAATGTTGGAGGCCGGTATAATCTTCAAAGTAAAAATCAGTGATTAGGTTTCCCTGATTGTCATATCATTAAAAGGGAATCTAAACAAATCTAAATATGTGTAAAATTCAAAATCCTAAAGACATTTACTATCAAAGATTTGTTTTTGATCCCTTTCATTGATTCAATCCTTGAGGAAGTGGTGGGTCATTAAAATCTATTCCTTTATGGATGGCTTCTCTAGGCATAATCAAGTAAGCATAGTAATGGAATGCTTCAGTTACTTTCCACAAAATAATTCTCCACATCTTTGACAAGATGTCAACGGAAAATTTTAAAGTATTCCTTGATGATTGGTCATTATACAATGACCATGAAACTCACTCGATGACTCTTGCTAAATTTATGGAATGATGGAAATCCACATGGTTGGTCTTGATTCCAAAGAAGAGGGTTTTTGTCCTCTACCAGTGATGTAGGAAATCTGGAAACAATCTGATAGAGTATCCTTATGTTGTCAAAGCTAGCATCCCCAAATGAGAGCTCTAAAGGGAATAAATATAGAAAGAGGGGGAAATTAGGGAAACACAATTTTCGAACTCCCGTTTTCCTTCCAAAAGCCACACCCCTTTCTAGCTCTCCAAAATTTACATTAAACTTAATTTTTTTTTTTTTAATTTCATGAAATTCTCCCCAAGGGGTTCGTCAACCTTTTGGGGCACAAATTAAGCCTTGCAAAATGATAAATAATCCTCCTTTCTAGGCATCACATAAAATAGACATTGGCCTCTTTTGAAAAACAATGTTACTTGACTAGGCCAAGGGGGCCTCTTATGAACCACGCCCTCTTCACTTAAGTTAAATAGGAACATTGTAAACTTAAGTGGCAATTAAACAAATATTAAATTGACCACCAAGAGAGCTCAGCACTGCGAAAAATAGGAAAATCTACATCGAGCTACTAGATGAATGGAGCCAAGACTAGGTACTAAAAATAGCACTTACTAAAAATAATGAGTGAGTCAAATCGCCAAACTAGACCAAATGAAGATAAACAAGAACTTACTAAAAATAGTTAGTAAAATGTGAGAGACTTGGATGAATTACATAGAAAAATACTAGCTAAAAATTATAAACATTATAATTTGCAATGATAAGTTCCAGGCCCGATTATCATTAATTTTGAAAATAGAGACTTCTAATACAAGCTTCAACACTGATAAAGACTTAGACAAGAACCTGTGCACACAGATATAAAGCCCAAAACTTCCAAACTACTGGAAACGAACTAGTTTAGAAGTCCTAGATTGAAACACAAACGTTAATTGAAACAGACGATTCAAGCTTGTATTATTCTAAAAATTACAAGTAGGCCCCGATTACATGAAATGGCATCCAACACTACTTAGCTTTAGAGTATTTATCCACCACTTAGATTTAGAATATCAATCCATAGTAGCAACTAAATAAAATATATGAATGGACCCAAATCGCAAGCTAGAGGCATAGTCGAACAAAGACTATCGGCCAGGATGTCTCAGGTGGTTTGGGTGGTGACGAGGTGTTAGAGGCTACCTACAAAGTCCAATCTTACTTAGATGTATCAAAGCTAACTTTGCATTTGATAATCCTATGCTAGTGGACAAAGTTCTTTGTCGTATGTCAGACTCATGATGCCTTCGTGCACAAATCTTGACTCCTTAGCAACTTGAGTGTTGACGCATCCCTTGTGGCTCTACCACCATTCACGCAAACTCCTAGTGATGCTCTTGTGCATGGGATGCAAGCTCGTGTTCTCCTCTACAAATATAAATTTCATGATACAAATCTGTGAGGATGCCTTTGTTGGGGAATGTCTTCAATGATAACACCTTGATTAATGTTGATCTATGGAAATGCAATCAAATCACGACTCCCCTCTATAGGAGAGGAAGAAATGAAGCCCAAAACCACAAAAAATAGACCATCCCAACTAATCCACAACCCACCTCTTCACCTCAGTAGGAAAGGGCTTCACCTCTAAAGAAGTATATCCACCTCCAAAGAAGACCATAGTTGAAGAAACTGATAGGAAGTAGCCACATCCATAGTAGAGAGCACCGCAACCTCCTTTGGCTAAGAGGAAGAATGGAACAAACAGAACATAAAACACTATTCGATAAGAAGAAGAATCCCAACTGGGATCACAAAAATAAGGACCAAACCAACCCAAGATAAAACAAGCTCACTAAACTGCAACCCCAATAGCCACCGAAGAAATAGGAACAACAAAAAGCCAAAGGAGCCTGAAACAAGAACCAGCTCCAACAAACAAACCAAGGGTCCAAAAGGATGAAGGGAATGATAAGGAAAACCTCCAACATCAAGAGCAAAAATGCGGCAAGACAATGAAAAATAACCTCCAACCCTACATGTTGGTAAGGGTCTAAAACATGCCAAGAACTTCCCCCCAATAGATCTTTTAGAGGCAAATCAACAACCACAACCCAAAACCACGAACATACCCTCATAGAGGAAGAAGAGCCTAGAAATCTAGCTGACAGAGAAAGAGAAGCAGAGACACAACAATGAAAAACCACTTCCAACCTGAAATACCAGCCAAGGTCTAAGATAAAGCCATCCAACTCCTCAAACAACCCATCAGCAAGACCCTCCAGCCCCACAACCAACACAATAGACGGACAAAAAAAAAAAGGATAAGGCAAGGACAACAATCAAGAAGAGTGAGCAGAGAGCTAACTAGACAATAAAGAACAACCTCCAACTCTTCCAACCAAATAGGGTCTAAAACAAGCCATAAACTATCCACATACCACTCCACCAGGGCTAGCCCAACAACCAAATCCCCCAAAAAAGGAATCCCTGTCACAAAAGAGAAAAAAATCCCAAAAGGCCAGAGACAACTAGGAAAAATTGCAAACAGAAAGAGAGAAGATAAGGCACAACACAAAACCACATCCAACCTTGCATGCCCAACAGAGTGTAAAGACAAGCCATCGAACTCCTTAGAAAAATTGTCAGCAAAATCACCTAACATAACCTCTAGCATCACACTCGAAGGCTCAAAGAGCCACACATCAAAGACGAACTCCCGTCCAACAAAGAGCCACAAGGGAAAACAGTACCAAAAGTAGCAACAGTCATACAAGAACAAGGGCCTGCACAGAAAACAACACCCACAGTAGCTACAAAAGAAGCAAATGTCACCTTGGGAGAAATCCCAATAGAAAACAAGCCACTCCACGCCATTCCCATTCCTGTCAGGGACGTCACCACCTGCATTGGAGAACTAGCCACACCAACAGAGTTGCACGAGGCCAACATCAATAGCAACCTAGACACAACCGCCTCTAAAGACACCCTCAGCAATCCAAACTCGACCAACAGGAATGCAAGCCAGAGAAGAAAATAATACAAAGCTCTCCCAGCAATTGCACAAGCTAACATGGGGGCAACCACCAGAGAGAACACTACAAAAAATGTTCGCAACACAACAAACCTTTGACGAGCCCAGGAAATAGAGACACAGGTCTGAAAAGGACAGAGGGAGCCTCAATGGACTAACAGATTCATTTGCTTCTCCATCATCATCTGGATCAACTTCATCACCAATGCCATCGCAATATTTGAATTTGGCTTTCCCACCCCCTCCGCTCCGCTACTCCATTTCAGATCCACACTAAAACAATTTAAATTTATTTATTTTATCTGCATCCCCTGCTTTCATTTAAATTTGTCTTTATATATGTTAGTCAGTAGTATTTATTTTTAATTTAATTTATATGTTAAAAATAAATTCTTTAACATATAATTTTTTTACTTACATCTAGTAAATATATTTTTAGAAAAATTATATATGTTGATTTTTAATTTTTAATTTAATAATATTTAATTTTAATTTAATTTATTAAATTTATTAAAAGAACTTAATATTACATTTAATTTAAATTTTTCTTTATATATGTTATGTTTTTATTTATATTATATTTTTTTATATTATTTATTATTAATGTTATATAGATATTAATATATTGTATGATTATAAATAATATATATTGATCTATTATAATATATAACAATAATTTAATATAATACAATATATATTTCCTATTTTCTTAGTTGTAGGTTAAAACATATTGTAATTGGGTTTTGAGTATTTCAATGCATGCCAAAAATATGTTATATGCAAGGAGTGCACCAAAGGTATAGTTTTAACATTTATTTAAAAAGATAAGATTATATTTTAATTTATTTTTTATTAAATATATATTATATTTATTTTATTTCTTTATGTAAAATTTTAATATTTAATTATAATTTTAAAATTATAAAAATATATAAAATATTCATGAAATTTAATAAAAATTTAAAATTTTATTTTAATGTAAAATACATATAAATATTTAGTATAAAAAATATTTCTATTAAATTTAATTTAAATATTAAATTTTTTGATATCTTTAATATAAATTAATACTATAAATTTTATTTCAAAAAAAATGTTTCTATTAAATTTAATTTAAATATTAAAATTTTAATATCTTTAATATAAATTAATACTATAAATTTTTTTGATAATTTTTGTTTTTTGAATAAAATTGTAAATCTTTAATATAAACGATTTAGGTAAATCTTCAAAATTAAACATTAAAAGTTTAAAATTTTATTCAAAAAAAATTAAACAAACATTTTATTGATTATATTTAAAAAATAGAAATCATATCATATATATATATATATATATTGGGATATTTATATATACTACATTATATTATATTATTGTCATATATTATAATAAATCTATATATTTTATATAATAATACAATATATTAATATCTATATAACATTAATAGTTATAAATAATATAAAACAATATAATAAAAATAAAAATATAACATATATAAAGACAAATTTGAATTAAATGAAATATTAAGTTGTTTAAGATAAATTTAATAAATTAAATTAAAATTAAATATTACTAAAATAAAAATTAATATATATATTTTTTTTAAAAATATATTACTAGATGCAACGAAAAAAATTATATATGTTAAAGAATTTATTTTTAAAATATAAATTATATTAAAACTAAATATTACTGAATAACATATATAAGGAAAATTTAAATTAATACAGGGGATGCAGATAAAATAAATAAATTTAAATTGTTTTCAGAATACAAAACTGACAAATGATTTTGATGCATTTTTGGGGTTGGATAGCCACTGTTGTGCATTTATGGGTTTGGATAGCTGCTGCCAATAACACCCACTAGCACTTGCACCTATAGGAGGTTAAAGGGGTCCGCCAATAGGAAAGTAAAGGAAAAATGTAAATGTATTTCAACATTATACACTTTTTTATATAACAATTTATAAATATATACATCTTTTGAATACAAACATGAATTTTGATTTATACAAGAAATCATTGTATCATATTATTAGTTACATAATTTTGTCAAATTTCAACTTTTTTTAAAAGAAATAGATTCCTTTGAAGAGTCTAAGTAGCCAAATGCTAGTATATTTGGTTAGGGTGTTATGGCCACTTGGATCTTAAGAGAAGGGAGGGTAGAAAAAGGAAGGTGAATACACTTGTCTACTCATTATTTGGTTGATAAGCACTAATCTTTCAATTCCTCCCAATACAAAGGGAAATCGTAATGATATTCATATCTTTATAAGAACCTTCTTTTTTATTCAATTTGAATTGTATTCAAAATATTAATCACAAAAATGTATAAGCTCATAATCTATGGTCTAGCTAGCCTCCACAAAAACTAGATCTTATAAGGTGTTTAGTCATTGGGAGGTTGGCTTTGGTTGCTCCTCTATGTGACTATGTAGCTTACAACTGGGCCAAAATAATTAAGGACATTATTCTTAAAAAAACTAATTACCAGATTGGAATAATAGTTGACCTTGAGATTCTCATTTATATTTTCTTTTAAGAGTTCTAAAGTGTAGATGTAGTTTGTAGGTGCCTCTTCAAATTTAAACTAGGTACAATAGCAATTTGAGGAGGTGCTAGAAATGGTATAATGGTGTTGCTATATCAAGAGCATGAAGAACCTGATATCAACAATTTGTTCAACAATCTCAATAGCTATTATGAGAAAACTTTGTGAATTATTGCAAGAAGTTTGATATCTTGTTATTGCTTAGATAACAAAATTTGTGATTAATAAATAATATAAAGGATGCTAGTAAGGTCATGGAATTTAGTCATATGCCCATGATTTCCACCCTTACGAAAGGGTAAAGTAATATTATAAAATTAAATTATAATTAGCTTTTTTTTATAATATTGGGGCATTTGAAGAGGTGTGTGCTTTGGAAGAAAGTTCTATTTAAGTGAGGCCAAGCAAGGTAAAGGAGGATAATTGAGCAACTATTTTATTATTTGATTTCTACTCTTAGTAGAACATAGAAGTTTGGTTCAATTGACCTATGGATAAAAAACCCTCTAGATCTAAAATTGGACAATGAAAATCCATAATTCCTTGAATGATTTCATGTGGAGATTGTCATTGTGCAAATTTGATTAATTTTAGTTTGAATTAAAATATCCTTTTCTTGATGATGGATCACTAAATAATTAAAATCTATTTAGATAAATCAATTGAGAAGTCCTAAAATACTTGATTTAAAAGATAGTTTTCCTTTGGTTGATGATGAAGAATGAAATTAGAGATGTAAATGTTTCTCTTGTCATAGAAGAAGGGTTGAAGTAGCTCAAGAGGATGCCCAAGGGATGAGGTTAAAAAAAAAAGTTTAGAGAAAAAGAAGGAAATATATAATGTGGGGACAAAGGGAAAGAAAAAGGGGAAGGAAGAAAGAGAGGAGGAAAAGGGAAGATCAAGATGGATTAGGGTGGTTAGAGATAAAGGTTAACAATAGATGCCAAGATGGACTAATGTGCCAACACTCATACCGATTGAGATTGTTGAGGTGACATCTAAAAAGGATGGCCTCATGCATCTTTCTTTTGAAAAAAACTATCTTCATTGATTAATACTTGGGCGTTCTCAGAGAAATGTGATGGTTAGTGGCAAGGGAGTGCTCAACTTGGGAAAAATTAGTAATGTGTTTATGCCTAATGTCAACACTATGTTCTTTAATCCTAAAGCAGATAGATCTACCCATTTCCTCAATGTAAGGAGTAGCACAAGATCAAACAACCATATAAACATCAAAATGGAGCTCAAACTACATAGAATCTTTGATGAATGGGATGAGTTTTCTAGTAGTGGAGATTGGTTTGAAGAAGCAAACAAAGCCTTTTTTGTGAAGGATTCTTGATATCTTATTAGAAAGGTCTCCAACAAAGGGGGGGATGACAAAGCTAGGAACATCAAGAACTATAGGTTTAGGCTTAGGATGAATAAGAGTGTTGGCAAGGGAAAGAGCTCTATAAGTGCTCCTAATGTTGTAGCCATTTATCTTGAAGACTTGGAAAAGGTGGGTGAGCTTTTGGTTAATATGCTTATCATCACAAATCTGATAAGCCCAAGTGGCTAATGTTATAGGACACCAAATTTTTAGCTTGGATAGTGGTGGGAAGAGGCATGGAGGTACAACTCAGTGTGTGTGGATATCTTATAGACTCAACGACCAAGGGAGCAGTCTTCTTTTCTAAGAATTAGGACATCAAGGAAGAGAAGTTGGTTGTTAAATTCAAGCTCCTTAATAAATTGATTGGACTCAACTAATCTATTTAGATGGGAGCAAAAGAGTTCTAGTGAATCACTTGGCCATAAGGCCAACACACATTTGTGTTGTCAACATAGTGCTTCCACCATTTGGGCTTGAGGGGAAGGAATTTAGGGAAAACTCCTCAAAGTGCTCCATGCAAAGGTTGACAATGATAGGGGAAAAGGGCGAACCCATGGTGATGTCATTAAATTCCTCATAGACCACATCCTAAAGGTGAAGGAGGTAGAGCAAAGGCATAATTCAACAATAGAAGTGATTTCGTCATTAGTTTTGTATCTAATGAGCTTCAAGAATCACCAACTAAAAATTTGATGGATAGGGACACCACATCAAAACTAACAAAGATATTGTTATTTTCAATAATTTTTTCCTATATAAAATTCACAAAATTGATGGCGTCCTTGATGAAGGAACCATTCTTACCATTGATACCATAGGCTCATGATCTCGTGGACGTCATTAAAAACCATTCATTCATTCTCCATGGATATAAGAGAGATGCCTAAATTGTGAATTTTAAGAGTGCAATAAATAGGATGGATGATATCCTTATTAGACGAGGATGCAAAGAAAAAAAGTGCTTTCCTCCCCAAACAAAAATAATATCCAAAGTTAATGCCGAAAGGAGCAGTCCTAATGACATGCTTTAGGTCAAAATTGATGCCATGAATGTGGGGATATTCTGCAATGATTATAGATATTGCAGAGTTGACTCTAACGTTACTTTCAAATTGCCAATAGCCAAAGTTATTACATTATCAAACCTCCTGATTTACGAACCCTCCAAGATATTCTGGAGGATCGTTGTGCAATAATTTTTGGATTTGCATGTGTAATATTTTTATTGCACATTCAAATCCAAAAATTATTGTGCATTATCAAACCTCCTGATTTACGAACCCTCCAAGATATTTTGGAGGATCGCTGTGCAATAATTTCTGGATTTCCTGTGTAATATTTTTATTGCAAATTCAAATTCAGAAATTATTGCACATTGAAATTATTGTGGGTGGAGATGTTGCGCTTGAATGATTAATTATTAAATTAAATGACTAAATTATAAGTTCTTTCACAATTAAATATAAAAATAAATTATTGTTTAATATTAAATTTTTAATTAATGAATTTAATTTGCGAGGAGATATTAAGAGAAAGTAAAATATTAAAACTAGTATTAATTTCGAATCAAGATAAATGATAAGAAAGAAAAGCAAATAAAAAGATAGAAAAAGCGAGTTCCAGCCCATGCATGGCTCAGAACTGATTGCAAAATACAAACTTGTTTTAGTAAGTGATTATTGCTTGATTTTTGTTTCTGAAAATCGAATCACTTTCTTTGTTTTAATAATGATCCTTTTAGGGAGGATTTTCATCCTTGATCTTTGTTTTTGAATGAATATTATTGTCTGCAATAATAGATATCAAAGTACATATTTTCGATTAAACAACTATTTTTGGAAGTGAAAAAAAGAAATGTGGATAGTTTTAGCGGCTGCGGGGTGTGGGTTTTTAGCCAATTGTTGGATCACGGCCAATAAAAACAAGGATCCAATCGATGACGGGAATTTGAAACCTAGACTTAGAACAAGAAATGCTCCGAATTCTTGTCAAGTAGAGAATTATGCAAATCCTAAGAAGTTTGGGATTAATGGAGGAGCCTTTTCTTCGTTGTCCTCGGAGAAAGAACAAACAAATGCTAGCTCTAAATCACAACTTATGGAAATTGAAGTTGCCCACGTCAACATCAACCCTGGTCTGGCAAATGATAAAGATCGATCGGGGAAAAGGATAAGACACCAAGACATTCTCCAGGAAAGTCATTTTGGAGAAAATTCTGATATGCTTGCAAACATTTATGTTGGCGAATTTGGGTTTGGGAGTAAATATGAGTCTCAGAAAAGAGGATCCTCTGCGTGTAGAGAAAGAGCAAGGGTTTTAAGGGCGGCGATTAATAAGCCTATGTCTTCCCTCGAAAGCTGTCTCATTGGTTATGAAATTAGCGATTGTAGTTGCGTCTCCTGTGGAAGGCGAAGGCAAAGGCCTCTTCTTGTTACAGATGGGAGTAAAATAGTTAACAGGGGAGCAGGGATTTCTCCTCTGCTGCTTCCAATTCCCATAACAGATTATGGACTGCCTTGTCATAATGACATAAACAGTGATGAGCCTGGACCTGTACCTTTAACTGGACTTCCTTCTCTAAGAAAATGCAGTCAAAGTTCAAGCAATGCAGGTATGACGAAGAGAAGAAAAACATGTAGATATAATACGTCAACATTATCTGCTTTCGAATCCAACAAGCATTTCCCACTCCAAGGTAGTAGCAGCTTCGTCTTTTCTATTATTAATATTGCTTCCCTAGAATCAAACCTAGTTTTTAAGAAATTACTGTATGTTTTATAGATGTTCGGACTTGTGGGTTGATTATAACCTTTATATTTCACAGATACATCTGCAGGCTATCTTTTGGTTTGTTTCGGAGTTGGCATTGGCATAATGTCCACGATCATGTCAAGCAGAAGGGAAATGCAGAGGCTTACCTGTTTGCTGAGGCAAAGAGAAGAATTGGTTGAGGACCTAAAGGAAGAGCTAGAGACGCGAGGTTCATGGACTGTGAAAGACCTCACTGATGAAGCCCATAATTGTTTTGAAACCTGGCGACATGCCTTGGGTAAAGAAGAAGGTCAGAGTGATGCTTCTCTTAATGCATTGTCAAATGAGGCCTGTGAGGTTGATGAGAAAATGTCAGATAGAGACCCTGTCAAAAAAATGGAGAACATGACCAGTGTTGAAGCAGAGCTTGAAGCTGAATTGGAGAAGCTAGAATTCAACTTGCATTCATCTAAGCACCAGATAAAATATCCTGGAAACAATGAGGTTAGCTACTTATCATTCTTTTGTTTTAAGTCGAAAGAAACTTACCCTGCTTTATTTGTTTCTGATAAATATTAAAGCTGTGCTGCCTGTGTTAAATAATAAATTCATGAGTCATTCCATTCTTGCAGAAAATTTTCACTTTCCAAGTAAAACATAGTGTCTCATTTAGTCAGCTCTTTGTGCTTTCAAGGGATTGCAAAATCCGGGCTTTTAATGACACATTAACTTGCAGTTCATATCAGTCACTATGAAAACAACACAATTTCTCTGTCTAATTCTCAATATTATTACAATAGAAGTGCTTTTGTCAATGCAAAGTTGCTTTTTCCAGGATTTTTTTTAATATTTGTGTGTTCACTTTCTCTTCCCTAGCATTACTTCTTCTGTGACTGTTATTTACTTTGAGCATAAGAACAATCCATAATTCGTTGGTTCCTTATTTCTCCAAGCATTAATTGATCAGATTATGAATCAACTTGGTATAAGAGCAGTCACTAGTCCTAAAGATTTGTGTAAAATAGTGATGTTGCATGACAGTGATTAGTTCCATAGAAAATAAAAAATTGCTACCTTGCAACCTTGATATCTCTATCCAAAGGTGGAATAAAGAGGTGAGAATAAATAACCTTAAAATTCTGAAGAAACTTGTGATAGCTGTAGAAAGCAACATGGAGGTTGCGACAAAAAGTCAGAATTTAATGAGGCGGCAACAAGAAGACATGAGCCGACAATAGGACTGCATAGGCCAAGATCAGTCTTCTCTGGATCTCGTAGTAAGAACACTCATTTCGGAGATGCTGGTAAGTGCCTAGAGGATCAGGAAACTTTCTTGGAGGATGATCAAGAAAAAAAAAGATTTAAATAAAATCTACATATAAGCCATTTAAATTTGAGTTTAAAGTAAAGAAAATCTTTTAATGGGCAAGTGAACTCTGAGTTTTTACATACTTGGATCAAACAAAGGGAAGTTTATTTCAGTGTCTTTTGCATGTCTTAAACTGACAGGACATGCTATTGTACCAAACCATTAAAGTGAAGTATAAATTAGAAAATGCCTTGTAGCCTTTTACATACTTTGTCTTAACTGCTGATTGGTCATGCGGGTTACCTATTGTTTTGAAGTTTTAGTAACATATTTGTAAAGTTTCTAGTTTCTTTAGCTTGATGTTTAGGATCTTCCTATGATGTTTTATGATCATGCAGCATAACCCTGAGAATTTCAATGGTGTGGCAGATTGATCCAGATTGCATTGCTGATGTTGTTAATGGAGAACTGAGAGAGGATGGCCTCACGCGTAATGCAGAATCAGAAGAAGACAATAGTTCTTCTACGCATGATGAATTTAATACAGGAAATTTTTCTGTTTCACCACGGGATTTGGAAAGACGTTTGCATGAGGTTATAATATCAAGGCTCCAAGATCGCATCATAGAGCTTCAAACAGAACTTGAAGTCAATCAAACTGCATTGCAGGCACTTGAATTAGCTCAGGAGGTATCAAATGAGCTGAATCAAACTTCCCAATCATTAAACTCAGGTATTTATTAGCCTATAAGGTTTTGCTTGCAATTTTTTTCATTATGAATTTCAGATGTATCAGAATAATAATTTATGTTTTAGTTATGATAATAATTTTAGTTGTCTCTAATTCTCTCTTTGTTTGCAAAACTATTTCAGCTGCTGTAAAGGTCAATAATGTTGCAGACACCAGCACCAACAAAAACACTTCTAATTGCAAAGGTGAAAGTTACTCACCCTTATCTTTAGTGATTTCAAATGTTGTGTGCCTAAATGCTAGCTAGGTTCCTTTTACAAAGTTCTTGGTGACATTGAATGTATGTGAAAAGTAACTAACCCGAATTCAAAATTTCAAGTGGTAATATTAGGGGCGTTGCTGGAATGTACCAATACTATGAGGTAGTAACAAATCCCAAATTCTGGTGGGCTGAGGGTTCCCTATCTATGCTCACTCTAAATCCATTGTGGAGCGGGGGATTCGATTTCTGCAATACTATATTGCTCAAACATTATGGCCTGTTGTTGTGTCCAATACTAAAAGAAAGCATTCCCTGAATATAGTTTTTGCAATTACGAGATCTTTTGAAAAGCCATAGATGGCTTTTTTTAATTGTATGCCTGGTAAAGAAGAGCTTACACTGTATCATCTGTAGATCCTGATTATGGAATGCCCTCATTTTGTATCTCATCTTATTTTATAAAAAATATATTCTTAATTTTGTACTGGACTTGAGCATGAACGTTTTGAGCTTTCTTATGCAGTGGATAAATAATTTGACATAGGATAGATTCTACCATTGTTTTGTTTAATACATTTAAACATCTCCAAATCTAGTTGAGGTTGTTTCTTACCTAATACAAAGTTACCCTATTTGTCTACTAGAGGAGATCAAATTTCCATCCATGCCATCTTATGAAGCATTAAAGTGATTTAAGGAACCATGTCGAGGAATTGGGTGATACATGATTTTATCCATGGAAAATAATATAGTGTCGGTGCCTATATCAAACAACAAAATTGACACTATTGAGCTAGTTAAAAGGAGAAGTGAATTGAATACATTATTTCTCTAATATCAAATTTTGATTAAACCTTACATAAAACTAATTTAAAATTGTCACCAACCAATAGATTTATTTTTTACTAAGTTCAAATAATAATTATTCTTTGAATTTGGATGCATCTGACTTTAAATCTTCGCTAAACCACATATTTCATTTGATTAACAATTTTTTACTTAAAACTAATAATTAAAATCCATTGGTTAGTAAAAAATTCAAACTAAACATATCAAAAATTAAAAGCATAATCATTATTTAAATTTAATAAATAATAAATTATGAAACTTAAAATATCCATATCTAGAGGGAGGGAGAATGAGGTTTGGTAAGTATGATTATGATTATAATAATTGATTATTCAATTTTTTCATTTCATGTTTGTTGGTCCATCGATTTTCAATATTAGATTTATATTACAACATAATCATCATACATATAATTTAAACATATTAAATTACATAATACATGATATCAATGAGCTTAAATTATCACAATTCTCATTTTGACAAACTCAACTTTAACTACACTTCTAGCGATCTAACTATCAAACTTAGAATCTACTAATCAATCAAATAGTTGAAATTGATACAATTCTCATTTTGACAAAAACAACTTTAACTATGCTTCTATAGATTTTTCTATCAAACTTAAAATTAACTAATCATACAATTATTTATTCTAAGGACTAAACACAACTTTAATTGTGCTAATCACACTTGTGTCTAGTGTCTTGGAGTCAAGGTTAGCTTCAACAAGTAATGTTCACTGAAACATTAACATTGGGATAGATTTAGCTTGCAAGTGTCTATTGATCTCAAACTAGATAACAAATCTTTACCTACCTATTAATTGACAACAATTTTCTTTTAATGCTACAAGGAAAGTACTCGCCACTTTGTGACACTTGTTTTAATTCCAATTTAGTTTTTGGGATTTCCAATTTGTTGAATGTTTGATAATAAATTATAAATTTGTGGAGACTTTTTAGAGTAATATATTCTATTTGGTACTTAATGATAAATATTATTTTTGTTAATATTATTATTGGTTGTTCTTGTCCTAGATGTACATGTTTCCTTTGTTGCAACCATACCTATTACCATCATTTATAGTAGTTGGCATTCGTTGTTGCATGCCATACATTCACAAAGGAGTTGGTTGGACAAACAAACCAAGTTGTATGATTTAGAGAAGGCCTTATGTGAGGGTGCCACACCAATTTTACTGACTTATGTATTATTTGTTGGCCACCATACCAAGTATTGTTGGGTCACAACATATTCAAAATGTAGATATTTTATCTTAAATTGGCATTGGAGTCTTCTCCCTCAACATTTCTACCATCATTTTACATAGTAGATATCATTCATTGAACCTGTAAATGGCTTAAACATCTTAATGTTATGATTATTTTTGTTGGAGATTAATTGTAAATGTCATTTCTTCTCATTTTATCATAAAATATAAAAAATGAACATTATACTAAAACAACCCCAAAAGCAATGATGTCTCAAACAAGAAAAAATACAAAAAGCATCATACTTCCAAACTTAATAAGTCCTAATATGTGATATGTGTTGTGTTATTTGTCCTACCAAGACAAGGACACTAAATATACACACAATGTGCCTTTATGCCTTAAATGGTTTAATTCCAAGAGTCCATAGTAGTATTAAGTACCGACGTGACTTGTTATCATTAAACTAGTTAGAATTCAACCTCAAGAACATTCTTTTCTCTTGATAATGTTCATCTGTCAGTGAAGGTACAAATTTGTGTTGATATCACTCCCCTCTCTTAGATGCCACTTTAATGCTAATTGCAATTTTTCTGAATAATTACTTGATTCTAAAGTGCTCATGTGACCTAGTTCCAAGTTTTTTCTAAATGCAACATTATCCAATGATTCATTGGGACTATTACATGTTAGATTTTTATTCCTTAGGTAGCATTTATTTTGTAAAACTAGCAGTAGATTACTTTCAAGAAAATGACCTTGTCTCTCATACTATCCTTTCCGATTTTTGAGTATCCTCATACATATTTTGTTGAGGATCTTCTAGCCTACTAATGCCAGTATTTATCAACCATTTGAATCCTAATCATTACTTCATTTATAAGGTGAATCAAGAGCTCTTTGAAAATTTCAACATTTTCATTGAGAGCTTTCAAGAATATTTTTGAGAATGGTGTCATCTTATGGAACCTAAAAGTCTGCTACATAAGTTGGAGAATGTTTTATTTCATCTTGTCATACCTATCTGATAAAAATTCCCCTTCTACTATGCTTTCATGGATGCCCATAACTTGTTCCACACTACCAATCTTGTTACATTTTTTGGTGAATGTTGACAAGGTTCATGCAAATTGGGTTGGAGATTTGTTTGTTGCATGTGGTGGAATAGTATGACTACGTCACAAGAATCCCTATATCTTCTGTATGGTGCATCCATCATATTCGATGAGATTTTGTCTTTGTTCTTTAATGGGGTTGAACACTTTACATCCGCCAAATTGCTATACTTCATATAAATAAGAATATATACAAAGTTGTGCACGTAGCAACAACAGATGTTGCAAGCATGAGAGGATGCTGGTGATAAGTGTGGAACTTCGCTTTGTTCCCACAATCATGGTGTCTATGATATTGTAGCTCTTAGTGGTGTTCTGTTAAACAATCGCCATGCCTTGTCTTTGCTATCCAGGTTTTGCATACATATTTGTCCTATAGGACATTAAAACTACAATATTCAACAAAAAAATGGTTATTTTGTACACTTTTATGGACGTCTACATCCAATTCCAAAGAACCCATTAATGGCACAACATAGGAGGATGCTAGTTAATGAACATTGGAATTTGGCTTTACATGCCCAACAATAATGAATAAAGTGTAAGTAAGGTTTACTTTGTAGAAGAATGTTTAGCACTTTATATTGCCTTGCAAGATTAGGGATTAGTTATCCAAGCATACAACTTTCCTACTCACTTAGATGCTAAGTCCATCCTTCCACATTTGCACTTATATATACCTTACCTTTGTGAGAAACTGGGAATGTTTTTGATAAAAGGGTAAAATGGGTTTTACAGGGATCCAAAACCACAAAGTATACAAAACAGAGGAGAGGACAAAAAAGTCCAACTACAAAAACTAGCTGCCCAAAACAAGATCAGTAGCAACCAACTGAGCTAAACCAAAAAGGACAAAACAAAGGACACAGAAAGCCAGCCATTACTTCAGAGTCTTGAGGATAGACTTCATCTCCTCCTCTAGCTTCTGCATATCATTGACACCCTTTTTTAAAGTTTGGATCACCCTAGAAGTAGGGGGGACCTTGTGCTTCAAATTGGCTCTTGTTCTTTTGGAGATGCCCGCGTCCATGTCTTGGCTTTTGTCCTCTGTTTCCTCCAGATCCACCACCAGAGAACCCTGCTGGGTTTTATTGAGCTTCTCACCCATTGCATTAATGATGATGGCATTATGTCTAGCCATTCTGTTGTTTTGCTCAGTGACAGTCTTAATGGTGTTCATTATGTAATAAAACTTGGAATCAATGTCACTGTTATTGTTACCTTGGACCCCCTTATCTGCATGTTTCTTATCCATATCAACAATTTTAGCATACAGATCTTCAATTTTGCTTTGAAGGGCCAAGTTTTTGATTTTCAACTCATTGATTTGAGTGAAAGTCCAATCCAAGAGTTTGGAGTAGGACTCAGAGTTGACTTTGGCAAGGTTCAGAAAATCCAGAGAAGGCTCATCAGCGATATTAGGAACAGTTTTCTCAGTGTAAGGATTAACAAGGGAGTCATCTTCAACAAGTTTGTCTGACAAAGGTTCATAATTAGCAGTAGTTTTGTTTGCATCAGACTCCTCTGAGTCAGAGGATTCTTCAGAATAGGCAACAAGACTTTTAGCACAGGGTTTCTTATGAATGGGGCTGTTCAAAAGGGAGGGGCTATCATACTTAAGCTCAGCACAGGCCTTACCTGAAAGGGGAGTGGGGTTATTTTTCCCAGAAGGGCCAACATGCAAGCTACGGACTTTTCTAGCCGAGAAACTGGGAATGTTGATCATTTGTGACATGGTGAATATATGTCACAATTTTAACATTTGATTTAAAATTTGATGTGTGACTCTAATCACATCGTAATTTTTAACATGATTGAAAATTTAATTGACAGTTCTTTAAGATAAGA